>CM073519.1:33192309-34539618 GCA_037074615.1 Leucaena leucocephala | reverse complement strand
TTTTATGTTCAAATCATTCCTTCTCAATAGTATTTGTTATTACCAGAATACAATTTTTTATTTTTCTGTTCAAATGATTGTATTTTTTATTGAATTTTATTAATGAATAATGTAATGAGCAATTGAAGATATATCTCTACCATCTTGAACTTTGCCTCTGCTGCTGTCTCTTTGAGTCTGTATATTTGGGCAATTTATTCATGAAGCTTCAAGGGATAGGGTTAATGAAATGGTATATACAACGGAAGGAGTAGAAACAATATGTAAATATGACAACATATACACCCGTTGTCTTTATGGTGAGGTGTAGAAAATTCATTAATCTACACTGGGTGTAAACACAACTAGTGTAAACAATTCATTAATCTACACCAGGTGAAGACACAACCAGTGTAAAAAAGTCATAAATCATTCAAAAGGGATCTATTCAACTAGTGTACACATTAGCAAATTTTACGCCGGATTTCAAAAGGGACCGGTATAAATTCTACACTTTCTACACCGGTGAATCGCCCGATTTAAAAAGTGTATACTTTCTAAACGGTCCGTTTCTACACCGGTCATTGTCTAATGTAGATCACCATTTTCAACTGATTTATAAAGCCTTTTATGTAGTAGTTTGGTTTTAAAATGAAAAGTTGTGTGGGATAAAGTAGAGAAACAAGTATTGGAAGCATTGTAATTAAAATGAGAATTTTTTAAAGAAAAAGGAGAGTTATGCAATTCTGTCCATAATAGTGTGTAGTTGCTGGAATTTGGAAATTATGAGTTCATAAATGGATTTAGAAGGCCAAATTGTGTAGGGCAAAGTCAAGACATCAATTGATTCAAAGGTCAAGTTAATTAGCAAAGGTTAGAGAAAGTTGTTAGTTAAGGTGAGATTAATGCTAAAAAAAGTTAGATTGTAATGAATGGAAGATAATGCTATATTAGGAATTGATTGATGTAAGTTCAAAATAGGGTAGCCACATATCAAGAAGTAAGAAGAAAGAAGCAAAGATAAAGTGAAGGTCAAGCATGTGACGTAATAAACTATCCTAAACTTGTACACATTGGATGTTATACTTGGTTGTACTATATGTTTCTATGATTACTTTGGCCAATTGTATTTCATATCTTACATGGAAGCATACACATTATATAATGTTAACACTTTCACAAGCACAAGTATTTACACTAATGTATGCATTCTTTAGTACTATTTGCTTTTGAGATTTTCCTAGAAATCTCACCCCATCCAAGTTATAAAATTCCTTCTTTAATATAATTAATATTAATTACTTAAACTCATTTTTTATACGATATAAATAAAAAAAATATTATAAATAAATTTACCTTATTTTAGAAGAGTTAACTATGATAGAAAAGAGTTTACTAAAATTTAAAAGCAACCCTACCATGGTTATAAAAGACTTTTCTTAATCGACGATAATTAACACTGTAGAAAACCACCCATCTAACACTAACATGGTTAATAGAGTTTAACTTATTTTGAAAAGGATATTCATGATAGAAAAGAGTGAAACTCATGAAATTATACTATTATGGATATACAAACTTTACATAATTTTTGCACGTAAAACCATGTTAGTGTAAGGAACTGGAAGACACGTAGCGAAAATTAATTTAATTTTTTTTTCCATTCCTTGCCAGGATCTACCGTATGTGTTTAAGTCAAGTAGAAAGAAGCATTACCCTTGGTGTTTCTCAGCGACTTCCACAGCTTCTCTCCGCGACTGGTGATCTCTTTCCGATCGCAAGAAGATGTCCACAGCTTCTCTCCGCGGCTCGTGCTCTCTTTCTGATCGCAAGAAGTCAACGCCTCAGGTCGGCTTCCTCTACTGGTATCCACATGAACAGCATTTCAACCAAGGCTCTCTCAAGAATTCGTCCTCTCTGTCTCTACTTCAGCAGTTTCTTATCTGCAAACCTTTTGCAGATTCCGTTCGGCCTTTTGTGTTGTGTGTTGTGTACCAAAAATGTAGCTCCTAAAATAAGATATATAGGATGCTCTGCGTTTTCCTCAATCGAATTGGATCTTGGAATTAATCTATATTAATTCCAAAATTAATACAATATCACATATTGTATAATTTGATAATAAACTAATTAAATAAATAATATTTATATTAAATCCGTCCCACAGATTTAATTCACCTATTTATTTAATTTAAATAAAGATAAGATTGGACTATATTTGATTTATTCTCATAAATCAAATTTGAGATATCCTATCAATTTGAATTTCAAATTCAAACGTGATAGAGATTTAATTTATCCTTATAAATTAAATCCTATATATCCCTTATATATAATATATATATATACGAATTTATATATATACGAATATAAATATAAATAAATATATACATCAACTATGGTTCATTCATTAAATCTAGACACGTCTTAGATTCAATGAATCTGGATATCATAGCTTGTGTTGGGCTATTTTGTGTGCGACCCTATAGGCCCATATGCAGTTGGCAGTAGGCCATTTGCTATACTGGCCCATGAGTCGCAAGCGGTCTCTATCAAGACATAACGACTACCCAAATCACATGAGGATTGATAAATGATGTAACCTTTTATACAACTATATCATGTCCCTTCTGTCATGCAATATTTTAGTCATGGATGAGGCATGGATAATGTCATCCTCCTATTCCTGACCGTTACTTTCTCGATCCCTGAGTAGTCTGACTATAGAAATGGAACTACCTTTCCATTACAGTATGGCCATACATTTATAAGACTCACTCATCGAGAGGCCCAGAAATATCTCTCTACAAATGTGAGGGACAAATTCCATCTTGACCATTCACATTCCTTCGCATGAAAAACCACTAAGCCCGAACATAGCTTTTATGATCACTTGGTCAAAAGTGACTTTTGACTAGGTCAAAGCTGAGCGTTTGTCATGTAGGAATCCAGGATGATCTCAGGTCATAGGGCATAGTGACATGGTTTGTATATGAGAGAAGCTTATGACGTAACCCATGCAGCTCTCTCTCATAGCAGGTCGGTCCAACACCTTGTACTCTTACATATGCCTATGACTTTGATTTATATCTCTATACATCTTCAAAGTCATACTGGTATTATTTCATCTCTACTCCCGCATAGATGATCGACCAGGGACATTTAGGATAAGATCATGAATTATCCAAGGATGGTCATCACAGTAAACATGTAAATAATATGATAACACAATTAATAAATTCATAAATCAATAATGTTCATAAGACAATGATTGGCCCCTAGGGCACATTTTCCAACAACCTCCCACTTGCACTAGGTACAATCATTAATTTGACTAATTCCCATTGACCTAACATGACGCTCATGCTTTGCCTGCACAAGCGGCTTTGTTAGAGGATCAGCAATATTGTCTTCTCCTGCTACCTTGCATATTTTTATATCACCTCTATCATTGATTTCTCTGATGAGATGAAATTGCCTGAGTATATGCTTGGTCCTTTGATGTAACCTAGGCTCTTTGGCCTATGTAATGGCACCGCTATTGTCACAGAGCAAAGTTATTGGATATGAGATGGTAGGTATCACCCCTAGTTCCGTGATGAACTTCCTGATCCAAATGGCTTCCTTAACTGCATCAGATGCTGCTATATACTCGACTTCCATTGCAGAATCTGCTACAGTGCCCTGCTTAGAGCTCTTCCAGCTTACTGCTCCATTATTAAGGAGGAATATATATCCAGACTGTGATTTTTGGTTGTCCTAGTCAGTTTGGAAACTCGCGTCTGGGTAACCTGTTACACATAGTTCCTCATCCAATCCACCATAGACCAAGAATAAGTCCTTAGTCCTTCTTAAGTACTTAAGGATATTCTTGACAGAATCCAATGGGCCTCACTAGGGTCCTGTTGATATCTGCTAGTCATACTTAAGGCAAACGAGACATTCGGTCGAGTACATAATATGGCGTACATGAGAGATCCTATGGCCGAGGCATATGGAACTTTACTCATGCGACCTCATTGATCAGATATACTAGGACACAGATCTTTGCTGAGGTGACTACCATGAGACATGGGTATAAAACCCCTCTTTGATTCGTGCATACTGAACCTATGCAGTGTTTTGTCTATGTATATACTCTGACTGAGTCCTAGAAGTCTTTTAGATCTATCTCTATAGATCCTGATTCCTAGGATGTAGGTGGCTTCACCCAAGTCTTTCATCGAGAAAGACTTTCCTAACCAAGACTTGACAATCTGTAAGGTAGGAATGTCATTCCCAATAAGTAGGATGTCATTGACATAGAGTACCAAAAACACAACTGTGCTCCCACTAACCTTCTTGTACACACAAGGTTCATCAATGTTTTGAAGGAATCCAAACTCTTTGACTACTTCATCAAAATGATGATTCCAACTCCGAGAGGCTTGCTTCAGTCCATAAATAGACCTTTGAAGCTTGCACACTTTACCAGAGTCCTCAGAACACACACACCTTTCAGGTTGTGTAATGTACACATCCTCAAGGAGCTTTCCATTAAGGAAGGCTATCTTGATGTCCATCTGCCATATTTCATAGTCATAATATGCTACTATGGCAAAGAGGATTCTGATTGATTTGGCCATTGCAACTGGGGAAAAGGTCTCATCATAGTCCACACCATGAGTTTGAGTAAATCCTTTTGCAACTAGTCGTGCCTTGAAGACATTTACATTGCCATCCATGTCAGTTTTCTCCTTAAAAACCTACTTGCACCCTACGATTTTTACACCTTCAGGCGGGTCGACTAAGGTCCAAACCTTATTATCGTACATGGATTGCATTTTATACTTCATGGCATTAAGCCACTTTTCAGAGTTTGATTCCACTATAGCTTCTCGATAGGTAGTCAGCTCATTATGCTCAATTAGCAACACATCACGACTGTCAGAAATCAAAAATCCATATCTCTGAGGCTGAAGTCGTGTCCTATTAGACTTCCGTGGACCTTGCGTGACTTGAGGAGTCTCAACAACTTGTTGTGAGTCTTCTCTATTTTCCATCTGCAGTTCTGTGGTGTCTTGTGGCTCTCGAACTTCTTCGAGGTGTACGTTACTCCCACTGGTTCTTTTAGAGATAAATTCTCGTTCAAGAAAGATACTATTTCTGACAACAAACACTTTGTTATCAGCAGGGTTATAGACGTAATATCCCTTGGTTTCCTTAGGATATCCCATAAAAAGGCACTTTGAGGATTTGGGCGCTAATTTGTCTAAGGCTTGTTGCTTAACATAGACCTCGCATCCCCAAATCTTGAGGAAAGACAAATTAGGCATCCTCCCAGTCCATATCTCATACAGAGTCTTTTCAATTGCCTTAGATGGAACATGATTGAGTGTGAACGCAGCTGTCTATAAGGCATGGCCCCAAAAGGAGGGCGGAAGATCTGTTCGACTCATCATGGATCGAACCATATCTAATAGTGTTCGATTCCTTCGTTCAGAAACACCATTCCATTGTGGTGTCCCTGGAGGAGTCAATTGTGAGACTATCCCACAACTCCTGAGATGATCTATGAACTCTTGGCTCAAATATTCACCACCCCGATCAGATCGAAGTGCTTTAATTATTTTGCCAAGATGGTTTTGTACTTTATTTTGAAATATCTTGAACTTTTCAAAAGATTCAGATTTATGTTTCATCAGATAGATGTACCCATATCTGCTGAAATCATCTATGAATGTTATGAAGTACGAATAACCTCCTCTGGAATTTGTGTTCATCGGTCCACACACATCTGTATGTATGAGGCCCAATAAATCAGTGGCCCTCTCACTATGCCCAGTGAAGGGTGACTTTGCCATCTTTCATAACAAGCAAGACTCGCAAGTGTCATATGATTCAAAATCAAATGAGTTTAGAAATCCATCTTGATGGAGTTTGGAAATGCGTTTCTCATTTATGTGGCCCAGACGACAGTGCCAGAGGTATGTCGAATTCAAATCATTCAGTTTGACCCTTTTGGCGGTTATGTTATAGATATTTCCATGATTGGGTTATTCCAAATTTAATATGTAATGATCAACATGCAAATCACCATGAGCATAGAAAACATCATTACGATAAATAGAACATCTACTATTCCCAGCAATGGAAGTGAAACCTTCCTTATCCAAATAAGAAAGTGAAACAATGTTACTACTTAAAGCAGGAACATAATAGCAATTGTTCAAAACTAACAAAAGCCCAGTAGGCAAAACTAATTCATAAGTGCCTACAGCTAACGCAGCAACCCTTGCTTTGTTTCCAACTCGTAGGTCAACCTCGCCCTTTTTCAGCTTCCTACTGTCCTTTAGTCCCTGCATATTTCTACAAATATGAGAACCACATGCAGTATCTAATACCCATGAAGTGAAAGTAGAAAGATGAATGTCTATAACATAAATACCTGAAGCGATAGCCCCGCTATCCTTCTTGTTATTTTTCATATCTTCAAGGTAGAGTTTGCAATTCCTCTTCCAATGACCAAGTTCATTGCAGAAGAAGCAGACTCCTTCCTTCGGAGGCTTTGCCTTCTTTGGTGCAGGCTTGGTTTCAGGTTTGCCTGACTCTTTGGTCTTACCTGATGAGCCATGACCCTTCCCCTTGCCTTTGCCTTTCTTTTTCATACCCTTTCCTTTCTGAACCATCAAAATAACACTGGGCTTCTTCTTAAGACTCGGCTCAGCAGTTTTAAGCATCCCATGTAGTTCAGAAATAGATTTCTCCATGTTGTTCATGTTGTAGTTCATGACAAACTGGTCATAACTTTCAGGGAGTAAGTTCAAGATCAAATCCGTAGCTAACTCCTGGCTCATGGGAAATCCAAGCCTCTCAAGGTGATCAATGTACCCTTTCATCTTTAAGACATGAGTACTAACTGATGCACCTTCAGCCATCTTGCAGGAATGTAAGGCCTTAGTGGTCTCATGCCTCTCTTGCCTTGCCTGTTGCTGGAATATTTCCTTGAGATGCACAATCGTCTTATAAGCCTCCATGTGTTCCAGATCTCTTTGGAGCTCTGGAACCATGGTGGCTAGCATCAAGCATCCCACATCGACAGAGTCTTCCTTATGCTTTGTGTAAGCATCTCTCTGAGCTCTAGGAGCATTGGCCACTGGCTCCTCAGGAATGGGTTAATCTAGGACATGCGCCTTTCTTTCCTACTTGAGAACAATTCTCAAGTTCCTAAACCAGTCAAGAAAGTTTGTCCCATTAAGTTTGTCCTTCTCAAGGGCAGATCGCAGTGATAATGTAGCAGTATTACTAGTCGTCATGATTCTACAATTAAAAATATGCAATTCAATTAGCAATCTCCCACTAAATAAACAACCCTCAATGCAATAGTTAGTGGGTTAAGATTCATATTTGGCTCAAACTTAAGTATGCTTTGGCAGGACACTTAAATTAAGTTATTTAGGTAGGTAACACCTTTACCAATTACATCAAATGTAACTCTTAGATGTTCATGGGATTCTATCATCATATGATCTGGCATGTTTTTAATCCCATCTAATGCCTTGAGACCCAAAACCGTTTTGTTAATCTCAATTAAGTCAAACAATAATAAACATGTGAGAGTAGCACCATTACTCTTGCCTATCTCCCCAAGATAACTCAAAAGCACCCACTTTGGTGGAGTCTACAATTGAGCGATCGATGTTTTGACAAGTGTTCATAAATTGATGGCATTATGACTTAAGATTTCATTTAGAGGGCTTAATTAACTATCTGGTTTATAAGAATGCATGTTTCTCAATTTGTATCTCATATAAGTAATATGCATGTTTCTGATATAATCATAAGATGCTTAATTTAAACGTGATACAATATGGCTCACCTATCCTAAGTCCCCTCAAGCCAATGAGAGGAGCTCTCTAGTAAGAGAAGGAAAATTACATATAGAAACCTCTTTTAACATTCGAGGGGAGTTAGATGAGAAGAGAAGGTACATTGAGAGTATATAGAGGAAGGCATGACACACAGGCCGTATTTAAAATTTACAACACTTGCAATCTAGAGCCATATTGTTCACCATACCCAAACATTCAAGAATCAATATTTAGATTTAATTCAAGGGCAATTAATGTTTCATATCTAAAATATTCACCAAATAACATATGTTACAGTTACGTTGCGCTACGAACAGGTAACTACGGTGGTCCCGCTAGCCGATTAGCGGGAGGGGTCTGGGGGCAGCGCCCTGAGAAAAAAAATTGTTTCATAAATAATCACGAATCTGTATTCGGTTTTCTTAGACCCCATCTATGTTAATTGATCAAATCAAAATGCATCACCACCGATTTCAATTCCCTTTTAGATTCCTTTTATGTCATACATAGCACGGATTCCTTATATGTCATACATAAAGCGTATATTATATGATCAGTTACGACTAACACATATCATATGAATCAACAATTAAGCCTAACTTAAACACAAAATGGCATGGCCCTGATACCACTGTAAGGAATTGGAAGACACGTAGCGAAAATTAATTTAAATTTTTTTCCCATTCCTTGCTAGGATCTACCATATGTGTTTAAGTCAAGTGGAAAGAAGTATTACCCTTGGTGTTCCTCAGCGACTTCCACAGCTTCTCTCCGCGACTGGTGATCTCTTTCCGATCGTAAGAAAATGTCCACAGCTTCTCTCCGCGGCTCGTGCTCTCTTTCTGATCGCAAGAAGTCAACGCCTCAGGTCGGCTTCCTCTACTGGTATCCACATGAATAGCGTTCCAACCATAAACGACGTGCTAGCGTCTCCTATCCCTCCAAGGCTCTCTCAAGAATTCGTCCTCTCCGTCTCTACTTCAGCAGTTTCTTATCTGCAAACCTTTTGCAGATTTCGTTCAGCCTTTTGTGTTGTGTGTTGTGTACCAAAAATGTAGCTCCTAAAATCAGATATATAGGATGCTCTTCGTTTTCCTCAACCGAATTGGATCTTGGAATTAATCTATATTAATTCTAAAATTAATACAATATCACATATTGTATAATTTGATAAGAAACTAATTAAATAAATAATATTTATATTAAATTCGTCCCACAGATTTAGTTCACCTATTTATTTAATTTAAATAAAGATAAGATTGGACTATATTTGATTTATTCTCATAAATCAAATTTGAGATATCCTATCAATTTGAATTTCAAATTCAAACATGATAGAGATTTAATTTATCTTTATAAATTAAATCCTATATATCCCTTATATATAATATATATATATACGAATTTATATATACATGAATATAAATATAAATAAATATATACATCAACCCTGGATCATTCATTGAATCTAGACACGTCTTAGATTCAATGAATCTGGACATCATAGCTCGTGTTGGGCTATTTTGTGTGCGACCCTGTAGGCCCATATGAAGTTGGCAGTGGGCCATTTGCTATACTGGCCCATAAGTCGTAAGCGGTCTCTAGCAAGATAAAATGACTACCCAAATCACATGAGGATCGATAAACGATGTAACCTTTTATACAACCATATCATGTCCCTTCTGTCACGCGATACTTTAGTCATGGATGAGGCATGGATAATGTCATCCTCCTATTCCTGACCGTTACTTTCTCGATCCCTGAGTAGTCTGATTATAGAAATGGAACTACCTTTCCATTACAGTATGGCCATACATTTATAAGACTCACTCATCGAGAGGCCCAGAAATATCTCTCTACAAATGTGAGGGACAAATTCCATCTTGACATTCACATTCCTCCGCATGAAAAACCACTAAGCCCGAACATAGCTTTTATGATCACTTGGTCAAAAGTGACTTTTGACTAGGTCAAAGCTGAGCGTTTGTCATGTAGGAATCCATGATGATCTCAGGTCATAGGGCATAGTGACATGGTTTGTATATGAGAGAAGCTTATGACGTAACCCATGCAGCTCTCTCTCATAGTGGGTCGGTCCAACACCTTGTACTCTTACATGTGCCTATGACTTTGATTTATATCTCTATACATCTTCAAAGTCATACTGGTCTTATTTCATCTCTATTTCTGCATAGATGATCAACCAGGGACATTTAGGATACGATCATGAATTATCCAAGGATGGTCATCACGGTAAACATGTAAATAATATGATAACACAATTAATAAATTCATAAATCAATAATGTTCATAAGACAATGATTGGCCCCTGGGGCACATTTTCCAACAGTTAGAAAGAATTCAACCCTACTAACGTGGTTAAAGGATTCAAGCCCCATTTAACTTCATCAAAGCTATCAAGTCAAATTTTCTCAAGTAACATTCTTAAGTGAATAATGCCAATGGTCACAATGCTAGCAAAATTTCTAAATAACAATCATAATATAGTAAATAGCCTCTGGGGGTTTATTATGTCACATGCATAATCCTAAAAGGCTCCAGCCTCCTACCAACACACATTATTCAGTACGATAATAAAATAGAAAATCATCAGAGTATGAAGAAAAGTATGAATAAAAGTAGGCCCTATAGTGGCAATAAAAAGAGATGAGATAGGGATAAATCTAGGTTTAATATTTTAATTAATTTTTTTAATATAATCATATTATCTTATTATTATTGTCATTATTATCTTTATAATTGTTAGAATCCTATCATATATGATAATTTAAAATTTAAACCATATCTTCAAAATTTAAAATTCATACCTAAGTCTAAATGTCAATCATAATATATTCCTAACTAATAACATCAATCAAGTCAAAAATTTTAAGAAAGATAATGGTAGGATAATTCAGACATCATATTTTCATTGAAAATAATAAAAATATTAAATATAATAATTTTAAATTATTTAATATTTTTGAGTTATTGATAAATAATATTTTAAAGTGTGCTTAAAAATAAAACTAAAAATTAGGATGTTACAACAAGCTTGCCAATGTTCAAAAATATGTGTTCAAAATTCAATTTTAAATCCATGACAGTAAATTCAATTAGACCAAGCAACAATCAGATGAAATATGAGAATTTTTCAGCTTAGGATAAATTTTAGTTGCGACAAAAAGGACTTTAGATCATGACTATTTTACATAAAGAAGAAAATCTTTAGAAAACATGGAATATTGATCGTGACGAACATGTACACTGGTCGCGACACATGATCACAGAGAGTAATCCTGATAAATACACAAGCTCAGGTCGCGACCAAGTGTCTATCTAGTCACGACCAAAATTCACAGAGTTACAGTCGAGTCAAAAATAAGCACAAATCATGACTAAAACATCACAGACAGGTAATCATCAGAAGTAAGAATTACTGGTAGGGACAAACATGTTAATTAGTCACAACTAATTGTCATAGAGAAGAAATTTGACATATACGGTGCACATATTAATCGTGAGGAGAATATCACAAGGTCACGACCAAAATATAGAATCACAACAATTATCTGATTTTACTTACCAATTTCACTAACTACTCCCCCACACTTAATTTCAACATTGTCCTCAATATAAAGAAGTAGAGAAACACATGCAAAAGCTAAAGTAATGAAGGGGACAAAGCTAAATTAGAATCCAATATGAACTTATTAATTTTTATCTACCCCTACTAACTTAGTCTCCTCCCCCACACTTAATCACAAATATCAGCTCAAGTATATAAGTAAAATAATATAAACCATACTATTGTAAGTGGGGAAACAAGGAAGGAGACAACCTGAGTATCATGGGGGTTTAAAGTTCTCCTTGTACAACTTGAATAATTGGCCATTAACCTAGAATGTTGTACTATCTACTTCATCCTGGCTTATCGGTATAGTTTTTATCCATCTTAAGTGATAATCCACCGCTAGTAGAATATAGGCATATCCAATAGATAGTGGGAATGGTCTTGATGATATAATTGTTGTATTATCCATCTTTATCCCTACAATGAAATTCTCAACATCGATGTCTTTACTTGCACATTTGTCATGTTTGTATTCTTCATTCAAAAGGTTAGTGATAGATAAAGAAATTTCAAATTCAAACATATCATTCTCAGAATTTTGGAGCAACAATTGATGTTCCTTTTTAGCCTCTTTATTGTATGCATCAAGTGCACTCAAGCATAACAATGAGTAATCTTCAAATGGATGTCTCATTACTTCATAGACATTAAAAGTTATGACATCATCACCTTCCATTGTGATGCTCCTATTTTTCATGCTTATGACAATGTTAGCTATTCTAAAGGATGACCTCCCTAAAATAATAGGACCCTCTAAGGTTAACTCATGTGACATATCCAAGACATAAAAATCTACAAGTATAATCAAGTCTTTGACCTTCACTAATATGTCCTCTAGAAGTCCCTCAGGTTTCCTATTGGTCCGATTAACAAGTTCAACTATCATGGAGGTTCCCTTAAGTGAGCCTATGTCAATGCCTAATGATGTATAAATAGAGGTTGGCATTACATTGATGGCTGCACCCAGATCTAACAAAGCACTAGCACACTGCAACTTACCAATGGTGATTGAAATTGTAAAGGAACCTAGTGTAAGGAATTGGAAGACACGCAGCGGAAATAAACTTTAAAAATTTTCCATTCCTTGCCAGGATCTGCCGTATGTGTTTAAGTCAAGTGGAAAGAATCATTACCCTTAGTGTTGCTCAGCGAATTTCACAGCTTCTCTACGTGGGTGGTGATCTCTTTCTGATCGCAAGAAATCGACGGAGTGTTCCTCAGCGACCTTCACAGATTCTCTCCGCGGACGGTGGTCTCTTTCCGATCACAAGAAGTCGACGCCTCAGGTCGGCTTCCTCTACTGGTATCCACACGAACAGCGTTCCAACCACGAACGACGTGCTAGCGTCTCCTGTCCCTCCAAGGCTTTCACAAGTCTCCGTCTCTATTTCGGCAGTTTCTTGTCTGCAAACCTTTTGCAGATTCCGTTCGGCCTTTTGTGTTCTGTGTTATTCTCAAACGTAGCTCCTCCAATCAGATATAGAGGATGCTATGCGTTTTTCCACTTGACCTAATTGGATTTTTTTTGGAGTTAATCTTATCTTAATTCCGAATTGATACAATATCATATATTGTATAATTTTATAAGAAACTAATTAAATAAAATAATATTAAATCCGTCCCACAGATTTAATTACCTATTTATTTAACTTTAAATAAAGATGAGACTGAGTTATATTTGATTTATTCCCATAAATCAAATTTGAGATATCCTATCAATTTAAATTTCGAATTTCAAACGTGATAGAGATTTAATTTATCCTTATAAATTAAATCTTATAAATATCTCTTATATGAGATATCCTATCAATTTGAATTTCGAATTTCAAACATGATAGAGATTTAATTTATCCTTATAAATTAAACCTTATAAATATCTCTTATATGAGATATCCTATCAATTTGAATTTCGAATTTCAAACGTAATAGAGATTTAATTTATCCTTATAAATTAAATCTTATAAATATCTCTTATATGAGATATCCTATCAATTTGAATTTCGAATTCAAACGTGATAGGGATTTAATTTATCCTTATAAATTAAATCTCATATATCTCATATATATAATATATATATATACGAATTTATATATATACGAATATAAATATAAATAAATATATATACATTCACCTGGATCTTTCATTGGATCTGGACATGTCTTAGATTCAATGAATCTGGACATCATAGCTCGTGTTGGGCTATTTTGTGTGCGACCCTGTAGGCCCATATGAAGTTGGCAGTGGGCCATTTGCTATACTAGCCCACAAGTCGCAAGCGGTCTCTAGCAAGACATAACAACTACCCAAATCATATGAGGATCGATAAACGATGTAACCTTTTATACAACCATATCATGTCCCTTCTGTCACGCGATATTTTGGTCATGGATGAGGCATGGATAATGTCATCCTCCTATTCCCGACCGTTACTTTCTCGATCCCTGAGTAGTCTGACTATAGAAATGGAACTACCTTTCCATTACAGTATGGCCATACATTTCTCAGACTCACTCATCGAGGGGCCCAGTAATATCTCTCCACGAATGTGAGGGACAAATTCCATCTTGACCATTCACATTTCTCCGCATGAAAAACCACTAAGCCCGAACATAGTCTTTATGATCACTCGGTCAAAAGTGACTTTTGACTAGGTCAAAGCTGAGCGTTTTGTCATGTAGGAATCCATGATGATCTCAGGTCAAAGGGCATATTGAAATGGTTTGTATATGAGAGAAGCTTATGACGTTACCCATGCAGTTCTCTCATAGCGGGTCGGTCCAACACCCTGTACTCTTACATGTGCTTATGACTTTGATTTATATCTCTATACATCTTCAAAGTCATACTGGTCTTATTTCATCTGTGCTCCCACATAGATGATCGATCAGGGACATTTAGGATAATATCATGAATTATCCAAGGATGGTCATCATAGTAAACATGCAAATAATATGATAACTCAATTAATAAATTCATAAATCAATAATGTTCATAAGACAATGATTGGCCCCTAGGGCACGATTTCCGACACCTAGATCATCACATTTAATAGGAAGTTGTGGCTTAAATAAAGCTGACACACTAGATCCTACTTGAACCCTTTTATTTGGCTTGCAAATTCTTTTATTAATGCAAAGTTCTTTCATGAATTTCATATACTTAGGATATTCCTAATCATATTCACCAGTGATACATTAACTTTAAATTTCCCCAACATATTCAGAATATCTTGTTCCTATTTATCTTTCACAGCCTTCTTTGGACACATCTATGCATTAGGAAAAGGTAGGTGTTTAATACTTACCTCCTTATCCTTCTGTTTTGCATCTTCATGCTCCTTTTGCTTCTGGTTCCTGTTTGATTTCTGACTTGCACTGCTAGAACTAGCAACTACTTCATGCAAAATAGATGATTGTGTAGCATCTTTTACTTTAGTTTACTTATTTTCTTGTAGCAATATCTCTATTTCTTTGATACTTTCTGATTCTGGCATAAGTGAAGTTTTTCTTTAATCAACTCTTCAGTTCTAGATCTTTTCTGCTGCTCACTTGCTTCCTTATCTTTCTTAACCTCTTCTGTATTTACTTTCCCCACTGTTCTTTTACTTCTCAAGCTTATAGCATTTACAGATTTGGGGTTAACAACAGTGTTTGAAGGTAAACTTTCACCAATTTTGGCTTGAACATCACTCACTGAATTTGCTAGCTATGATACATAGCCATTAATGTTTGCAACTTTTGTTTCTCATTGTTCTATTTTATTCTCTAAGGCAGCAAACTTGGACTCTACCATTGCTTCTCTACAGTACATCTCAAGTCCTTGAAGTTAAAATTCAAATTTGTGTTGGAGTTTATATTTATATTCATCATATTAATGCTCTTGATTATCTCAGATATTCCATCATCTTTTGTAGCAGTAGGCAATTCTATAACTCTAAAAGATTTAACCACTTGTCTACCATTGTTGAATCTTTTCTGTCTATAATTCTTGTCTGCACCTCCATCCCTCCATCTAAGATTATGATGATCTCTCCATCCTTTATTATATGTCTTAGAGTATCTATTCCTTTGTAGATACTAGTTTGGTTTGCCTTAATAGATGGCTAATACATATGCACAGTGTGTAGGACAATTGACAGTAGTTTGCATAGGAGAATAACGTAGCTGACAACTAGGAGCAACAAGAGTTTAAGAGTATGAGCTTTAAACATGTGAATTACTCAGTTGAGCAGCTAGATTGTTAATCTGAGCATTCATAGCAGTAACATGAGAAGACAAGCTATTGTAATCTTGAGAAGGCCTTGCAGAAACTTTATGGACTTGTTTAGAATCATAGCCCCTATACTTCTGGTCATTACTTGCTAAGAATAATCAATAGAGTTGAATAATCAATGGAACCCCAGTAGCTTTATCTCAATTTCAATCAGGTTCCATGCTTCATCTAGAGTTAAATAATCAATGGAATCCCAATAGCTGTATCCCAATTCTTTCTGCATGCATAGCGCAATCCTGAATGAAAATACTGCACCAAATACTCACATGAGATTTGATGGTATGGACATCTAGCTAGCAACTCTTGAAATCTTCCCCAAAACTCATAGAAAGACTCTTGATCATACTGTTTGGTAGCAAAAATCTCCTTCCTCAATATAGCAGTCTTTAAAGTAGGGAAGTATCTTTCTAAGAAAGCAATCCTCAAGTTACTCTAAGAGTCTAAGGCTTAAGGTGTATGATGTGGTAGCATATAAAACCATTCTTTTGCCTTTCCTTCAAGTCTAAAATGGAATACTTATCTCTGCACAGCAACCATGTTAGCACATATAGGTTTCTTGGATGAACAAACCCACTGCATGGTGAAACATCCTTACTTTCATATGTCTTAGGGACCAATCAGTAGCATTTAGAACTACTTACAAGTCTTTGGAAGTCCATTAGCTAAATCTGGAATTCTTCTCTTTCTCGGGTTACTGTTCATATGGTATTCCAGATTACATGATGAATTTCAAAAAAACATAATTAATTCTAGGAAACTTGAAATGAAGTGGTTCAAAAAGCTACGTGAAGATAACATCTTGAAATTTAAGGAAAAAATAATTTCTAGACCAAATGATTAACCAATTAATACAGTTTATTTGTTAAAGTTTACTGTTTATTTGGTCAAAAATTCTGAAAACAGATTATGGTCCCTTATTTTGGAAATTCATTTCTCTTGTTATACATATCCAGATGAATCATTCTACCTATGAATTTAAAGCTCTGGATGTGTACTACATGCTCATAAAATTTTTTGAAATAATTCCTTCATTTGCTAGGTCAAACTGAAGCCACAACAAAATAGCTTTAGTACCTACATTTTTACCATTTCAGTTTCTTTTCTTTCACTTTCAATAATTGTTCCAACATGTATAAGCCATCAAATAAGCTTCTCAATATTCATATACATCATGTACATATGCCATAATTATTACAAATAGTTTCATCACATAAATGGACACCTTACATGGCATTTAAATACTACATAGATAATTCATAGCATATACTAAGATCTCAATTACTTCCATTACTTTCTTCCATTCTTTAGCTCTTCTCCATACATACCTTTTCCATCATGCTTGACCTAGATTGATTGGTTATGGGGGAGTGAGATTATAGGGAATCCTCAGTAGCAAACATTACCACTTAAATATGCAAGATGGATGCTAACGCATGATATATAATTTCATTAAACTTTCTTTAGTTAGTGACATGCCATCATGCTATATACTTTTACATAAAATGCATGGCCATGGAAAACATGTTATTCACAATACATTCAACATCATTTATCATGTCACAACATCATTCAAATATCATATACATGTCAACACATAAGCATGCCACATCAAGCACATACAGGGGTAAGTTCACTACCTTGCACTTAAGCTTTTCTTTTGATCTTTTGCACTTGCTCCCTAGCTTTCCAACCATGAAGCCTTTATGTCAATCACTTCCCAACATCTTCTTGGATGTCTCAAGGTCCTAAACACATTCATATTTATCATATAATTCATTAGGACTCATGAACTCCAACCATGTTTAAGACTAACCTTGTTACACTCTTTATTATCATAACTTTCTCTAATCTTCACTAATCCACTTGGATCCTGAACCAATTGATGTCTTGACTTTACTCTACACAATTTCATCTTTTGAATCCATTTATGAGCTTAGAATCATAAAATTCTATCTCCTTCATGGCCTGCTTATAGAACCGAACACATGCACACAATTCTTTAAAAAATTCTCATTTTAGTTCTAATGCTTCCCATACTTGTTTCTCTACTTTATCCCACACAATTTTTCATTTTAAAACCATTGAAAGCATCAAAATCATGAAATTCCAATCACTATTCATGCTGGTGAACAGTAACATAGAAGAAATTCAAAAATTACAATCTTGGAATTTCAATGCTTCCAAGGTTCAAAATCTTTCCAATCCTGCACAAAATTATAATATAAACTCAATGGAATCATTAAATAATTGAAATTCCAATTCCTTCCATCATGAATAGTGTAGATTGAACATGTTCATTCATGGCAAAGTCAAGAATATCAATTTGATTCAACAACCAATCACTTAACTAGCTTGTTTAAACTTCAATCATATACTTCTAACTTTAATTTCTTCTTTTGTCATATCCTAATTTTTCCTATCTGTATAATACTGATAGTGAAAAAAGGTTTAGAAAGGATCATGACAAAGATTAGAAGAAATGATAAAGGTTAGAGGAGTATTGAAGAAAGAGAAGAACCTAAATGCAAAGTATAAAAGGTTAAAGGCCAAAAGTTAAAGTAGAAACAAAAGTTGGGCCAAAAGTGGTAATTTCCAAAAGTTAAGGGACTTAAATATAATTAAGTAACAAGTTCAAGGGCAAAATTTTAATTATAGAAAGATTAGACTGAAAAGGATTATAACTGCCTAAAAGTTTTTCAGTCCCATATTCCATTAGTAAATAGAGGAAGTTACGCTGGTTAATGTAGCATGATATAGAAATTTTATTAGGGCTCTACGCAGTAGAAAATTATCTGATAGTCTAAAAGTTATCTGAATTTTTATTAGATTCCATGGACATTAGATATAAGTGGGGGAATTACAAGAAAGTATGCCCTATAGTATCAGATGTTATGAATCTGACAGAACCCCAGAAGAAGTCCTATATAAAAAGTTATTCCCATAACAGTGAATTTTGACGGGAATTTGATAACACCCATGATCCAATAATAGAACTTATCGGTATATGAGCCTGAATAGAATGAGAGCAGATGACCTCATATATAGGCCCATGATGACGCCAAGGAGGGATCAAAACCCAGGGTACCAATTCATCAGTAGAAGGGGCTAGTGTCCAGAAAAGGTGCGAAATTACAAAAATTCCCCTGGATACCCAGATTGTACTAGTGATGGATGGAGGGCATTTTGGTTATTTGGGATAGGTTAAAAACATGGCACATGGAATAAATATGATTAGTTGAGCCAGTATATGCCCTGAGGCAGTACAAAGAGGGGTGAAATGATAATTATGCCCTTAGGGTTAGTACAGTGCAAGAAAGGACACCAAGGGTATTTTGGTCATTTCCCAAGGGATGGATGGTAGATAAATCTTCAGTATATTATTGTCAATGGTATGAGAAGCCTAGACATTAATTTTTAGGACATAATACATATCCTGGTATATTATAAAAAATTAGGAAGATAACACAATCCGATTGTTGTGAAACTGCTCTGATTGGTACTAGATTGGACTGGAATTTTTCTAGAAGCTTCCTTACATGGACAGCATGCCACATACCCCTCTTAGGTGTCCCATGAGCTGTCCCACATGATGTCATAATTATTCTTTTTAGAAAAAGTTAAATCCAAGATTAAATGTGATCCCTTAGATCAAATAGTATACAAATAAATCTTAGCCATCCATTTCAACCCAAATTTCACTATAAATACCCCCAAATCAGAACTCATTCGGCATGCATGGTGAAACATAGGGAAATTCTTGCAAAATTTCCATTCAACCAAGAAAGAAGCAAACAAAGTGAAGCAACAATCAAGGTAATCATCTCCCTTCATCTTGAGCTTTGTTCTAGTAAGCTAGCTCATTGTTTTAAGGGGTTTTCATGCTATATTTCCCTTATGGTTGCTACTGGAAGTGCTGCTCATATGTAGTTAAAATATGAGTTTTATGTTATGGATATTTTAGACAAGCTTAAACAAGCAAGAATCAAGTGGTATAAGCTTGGGAATTCAAGTATGTTTGGATTTAGGGTTTTGTTTTCTTGCTGGTACTGTACTTGGTACTGTTCATATTATGTAATTTCATGTTTTTGATGCTTCCAATGAGTTTAAAATGGAAAATTGTGTGGGGATAAAGTAGGAGAACAAGTATTGGAAGCATTGGAATCAAAATGTGAATTTTTGGGAATCAAGGGCTTCACTTCGGTTTGGTACTGTTGCAATTAAAGTGTTTTGATTTTGGAAATTCTAGTTTCATATTTGGATTCTACATGAAAAATTATGTGAAAATAAACCATGAGAATTTATTTTGGAAAGAAGGAAGTAAGAAACATAAAGTAGAGAAAGAAAGGGAGCTAGTGAAAACCTAGTCTTGGATTTAGTATTCAAGTTGAGTTGTAACTTGATATTATTGTCTAATGGCTAGGTTTTGACATTTGTGAAGGAAGGAAATCATCCCAAGAAGGTATTGACCAAGATAGCTAAGAGGTTGCAAGGATACCTAACTATTACTCATGTTTGTTTAATTGTTTTGCTTGCTTGTTGATTATGGTGTTTGATTGAGTTTGAGCTCATGTCATCATGTTATGATGAAGTATGAATGATTGCAACTCCTTGCAAGTTATTTCATGATAATATGCATGTTAGAGTTTGCTCATGTACCATTATGAAGTAGCTCTCATCTCATGATAACATGTTAAGCATCCAATTATTCATGCATGATATTATAGTCGTGTAACTTGCTATTAGGCTTTCCATGAAATCTCATTCCTTCCACATGTATAACTATGTTTTAGGTGCTGGATCCCCTCAAGGGAAGAGAGTAAATGTTGATGATTAAGTTTGTATAATAAGTTACATGACTTACATGACACCATAGGGTGATATGCTAGCATGTATGGTGGATGTTTTTGTAACTATATTTTGAGGTTAACACTTTGTGACGATGGTTATAACATCTAAACAAATGATTTTTAGTCTGGAACTTGATATGATTATATTTAAGATACAGAGATTTAAATTAACACCAAGAACGCCTCATTTGGATAAGTATCCAAATTGTTATGATTTTCCAAAATTGGAAGTAAGATATGGAATTGAGATAAAATGAGTGCTGAGAGGCAGTGACGTTCATGCAATGATTTCATATATCAAATGAACAAGTTTTTCTATGAACTTTTATGAGCTTAAAGAGGACATCTAGAGCTTCAAATCCATACATAACATAGTTCATTTGGATAAGTGACCAAAGAGAAATGAATTTTTGAAGTTATGCAAAGAAACTGGAACTTCCAGATTTTACCAAATGAACAGTGATTTTTAATCAATAAACTGATTTCATGTAGACAAGAAAACCTCAGTTTCATATTTTCCCCTCAAATATATATGAAAGATCTTTCATTATAAATTGGAACAACATTAATTTGATTTTTCTACAATTAATTATGAATTTTCAAAGTAGGGTACATGTTATAGAATTACCAAATGAACAGTAAAAGTGAACAGTTCCCGAGAGCAATTCTTTTAGAAATAAATATTTTCAAAGCAAATGATCATGTAATTGGTTCCAATAACTTCTAATGGAGTATAATTGAGGTTAAAAGTAAGGATGTGACATATTTCCCCTTTCATCTAAGGTTTTTGGGTAGCACAACACCTTAGAGAAAACTCAACTTTCCCCCCATGAAAACCCTAAGTTCAAGCTCCCAAATCAAATGAAAATAAGCTAGGATAGATTGCTTACCTTTAATCTCTAGCTTGCTTGAACTTTGGTACCTTGAATCTTCTTTGTCTTGGCTTGAGTTTCCATTTTACAAGAGTTTCCACAAGGTTCATGAGCTCACGATTTTGAACCAGATTTGAGGGGGTATTTATAGAAAATTTCATGGAAAATCAATGGCCAAGACTACTTTATGCACTATTTGATCTAAAGGCTCACATATAATCTTGGGTTTAACTTTTTCAAAAAGAAGAATTATGACATCATCCATGACATCACAAGGGAAAACTCATGGATGTTATGTGGCGCCATTTCTAGAGAAAGAAACTTTTGAAAAAATTCTAGTCCAATCTGGTACCGGCTCAGTCTGATTTCCTAAAAATCGGACTATTTTATAAATCCAATTTTTCTGAAATTTCATAATATGCTTTCTGATCTTAAATCCAGTATCTAGATTCCCCTTACCATTAACATTCTTGCACTGGGTCAGTACTTAATTACAGATTCCTTGGGAAATGACCAAAATACCCTTGGTGTCATTTCTTGTACTATATTGACCTTAAGGGTAAAATTGTTTTTTCACCCCTCTTTATACTACCTCAGGGTGTATACTGGCTCTAACTAATCATACTTATACTATACTACATGTTTTTGGCCTGTCACAGATGACCAAAATGCCCTCTATCTATCTCTAGTACACTCTGGCTACATAGGGGCATTTTCATAATTTGGCACTTTTTATGGACACTGGCCCCTTCTACTGATGAGCTGGTACCCTGGGTTTTAGCCCCTCCTTGGTGCCATCATGGGCCTATATATGAGGTCATATGATCTTAGTCTATCTAGGCTTACATACTAATAAGTCCCATAATCGAATCACGGGTGTTATCAAACTCCCGTTAAAATTCACTAATATGGGGATAACCTTTTATACATAACTCCTTCCGAGATTCTGTTAGATCCATGACATCTGACACTATAGGGCACACTTTCTTGTAATTCTCCCACATATATCTGAAGTCTATGAAATCTGATAAAATTTCAGATAACTTTCAGACTATTAGATAAATATCTACTATTAGGAACCCTGATAAAATTTCTGTATCATGCTAGATTAACTAGCATGACTTCCTCTATTTACTGATGGAATGTGAGATTGAAATACTTCTGGGCAGTTCTAAACCTCTTCAGCTGAACTTTCTATAATTACACTTTTGCCCTTAAACTTTGTACTTAATTACATTTAAGTCCCTTAACTTTTTGAATTTACTACTTTTGGCCCAACTTTTATTTCTACTTTAACTTTTTGCCTTCAACCTTTTCTAATTTTCATTTTAGTCCTTCTCTTTCTTTAAGACTCATCTAACCTTTATCATTTCTTCTTATCTTCGTCATAATCCTTTCCAAACCTTTTTCCATTATCAGAAGGGAAGCATTGGCCTTCCGAATACAATAGTACTTTCCCCTACTTCTTTTTTAGTGTCATGTTACGACATTTGCTTTAGGCCTTAGTTAGTCCCTTTTTTGGAGTTCAATTCTGAGCCAGTAAGCAAGACAAAGCAAACAAATATGGGGTTGTGATATAGGAATAGAAGTAGGAGTGTTATCATGGATCAAGAAGTCCCAAGTAAGATTATGGATATATAAAGTCAGCGTGATAGAAAGCTGGGTCAGGTAAGTGTTGTTGAAGTAGCTAGATATTCAATTGGAGGCTCACACAGACGTTTGACATAGAAATTTAAATCTGATAATGAAAAATCTGTTGATAGTGCCACTTTACGAATAGTAATAATTCAAAATGAAAATTTTGGTGCTTCTATTCAGAATGAAACATGATCAATAGGAATTCTGTTCAGAATGCTATTTTGGCTTAAGCTGAGCATAAAATCTATGGTTGTGGGTACTCATTTTATGTGCTGTGTATATATGCATACATTGTTGTTGCCTTGAGATGGAAAAACCAATGTGATTATACTGCGGCCGTGGGTGAATTCAGAGAAGGAATTTGTCAGGTTTAGTGCTTTGGGTTAAGAATGAATGGTTTATATGACTTGCTTGGATGGTTGAGTTGCATACATTTATATATTTATGAAATAGTGTGAGAATTTTGTTAAAAATTGTGTGAGGAAACAAAAGCTGTGTTTGTGCTAGTATTTGTTGTCGTGTGTGTGTAAAATTGTCCTGGTGGATTATGAGTTGTTTTTGTGTGTATGCAAGTGAATTGGGGGGAGGCTCTTATTTTCATTTGATGCTTCTACATTTGCAACACTGCTATCCTAATTATTTGGATTGAAATATTGAGTAATAATTCATTGTATTGATTAAAGTGGTTGTTATTGCAGGATAAAAGATGTCCAATATTAGAAAAAGTAAAGGTAGACAAAGAAATTACAACTTCTATGGTTATGCACTATTCATTGAAGAGCAAAAAAATACCAACCCATGAAAGAAGATGTCACTACAAGCTGTCGGTGCATCATTGAGGGAAAGTTGGAATAAATTGGAAGAGCATGAGAGATTACAATACAAAAGCAGGGCAAAGGAATTAAGAGGTATAGCAAAAGGGAAGAAATATATTGTGCCCTTCTACACACAATGTGCCCTGAAGCAATTCATAGATGTCTACAAGGTGTTGAAGGGGAGGCCTAAAATAATGGAGAGGTTGAAAGTGATTGGGTTTGATAAATTAGTCCGCATAAGCTGCTCACACATTCAGCGAGACTTATGTGGGGTGTTTATGCGTGCTTTTGACCCCTTAACGAAAACAATTTCAATTAGAGGGAAGACATGTGAAATGGATGCAACAAATGTGAATGAAATAATGGGATTGCCATTTGATAGGTATGAAATAATGCCAACAACGTGTGATGAGGAAAGGTTCAAGGAGATGAAGATGGTGTACGGGAAGGTGCCATATACAACAATAGCTTACTGGTTAGTTGATGAGAAGAAGCATGCTGATTTAAAGTTCCTCTTTGTGATATACAGCGTAGGGATCCTCTTAGATCCTAGCGCATGCATATATGTAAGTGACAAGGTGTTGAAGGTAATGGCCTTAACCAAGGATGCGTATAGGGAGTTTGATTGGTGCACCTTTGTTCTTAATAAATTAGCAAACTCTATAAAAGATTATCTGGAAGAGTTCAGGAAAGGGGATGGTGGTGGGAGAAAGAACATAGGAGGCTGCTTATACTTCCTCATGGTAAGTGTCTTAAATGTAACATTTTTTGTGTGTGTAAGAACAATTAATTGTTAGTGTGTATTAAAATATGTTCTTAACTTGTACATCATGTGAAATGTAGATTTATTGTCAGCAAATATTTCCACTAGGCCAACAGAAAGCCTCTGAGGTCGGGGATGCTATTAGTTGTTTGAATGATGAGCAGTTCCAGGCAAGAACACGGCTTGAGAAGGAAAGCAAGCAAGGTGTTCTACATGGTAGCACAAGCAAGGACAGGCTGAAAGTGTCAACATTTAATCCAGACGTTGATCTTACTCACCTAGTACGTATGATGCTAATTGGTTTCATTTGTTGGTTTAGTACAATTTAGGTTATGTACTAAATTGTTTGTCTTTTCAGCTAATAAAGGCAACTTATGGTAGATGTTGGAAAATGTGCCCAGGGGCCAATCATTGTCTTATGAACATTATTGATTTATGAATTTATTAATTGTGTTATCATATTATTTGCATGTTTATTGTGATGACCATCCTTGGATAATTCATGATCTTATCCTAAATGTCCCTGGTCGGTCATCTATGTGGGAGCAGAGATGAAATAAGACCAGTATGACTTTGAAGATGTATAGAGATATAAATCAAAGTCATAGGCACATGTAAGAGTACAAGGTGTTGGACTGACCCGCTATGAGAGAGCTGCATGGGTTACGTCATAAGCTTCTCTCATATACAAACCATGTCACTATGCCCTTTGACCTGAGATCATCATGGATTCCTACATGACCTAGTCAAAAGTCACTTTTGACCGAGTGATCATAAAGACTATGTTGGGGCTTAGTGGTTTTTCATGCGGAGGAATGTGAATGGTCAAGTTGAAATTTGTCCCTCATATTCGTAGTGAGATATTACTGGGCCCCTCGATGAGTGAGTTTGAGAAATGTATTCCTATACTGTAATGGAAAGGTAGTTCTATTTTTATAGTCAGACTACTCAGGGATCGAGAAAGTAACAATCAGGAATAGGAGGATGACATTATCCATGCCTCATCCATGACCAAAATATCGCGTGATAGAAGGGACATGATATGGTTGTATAAAAGGTTACATCGTTTATCGATCCTTATATGATTTGGGTAGTCGTTATGTCTTGCTAGAGACTACTTGTAACTTGTGGGCCAGTATAGCAAATGGCCCACTGCCAACTTCATATGGGCCTACAGGGTCGCACACAAAATAGCCCAACACGAGCTATGATGTCCAGATTCATTGAATCTAAGACGTGTCCAGATTCAATGAATGATCCAAGGTTGATGTATATATTTATTTATATTTATATTCATATATATATATATATAAATTCGTATATATACATTATATATAAGGGATATATAGGATTTAATTTATAAGGATAAATTAAATCTCTATCATGTTTGAATTTGAAATTCAAATTGATAGGATATCTCATATAAGAGATATTTACAAGATTTAATTTATAAGGATAAATTAAATCTCTATCACGTTTGAATTTGAAATTCAAAGTGATAGAATATCTCATATAAGAGATATTTCCAAGATTTAGTTTATAAGGATAAATTAAATCTCTATCATGTTTGAATTTGAAATTCAAATTGACATGATATCTCAAATTTGATTTATGAGAATAAATCAAATATAGTCCAGTCTTATCTTTATTTTAAATTAAATAAATAGGTGAATTAAATCTGCGGGACGGATTTAATACAAATATTATTTATTTAATTAGTTTCTTATCAAACTATACAATATGTGATATTGTATTAATTTCAGAATTAATATAGATTAATTCCAAAATCCAATTCGGTTGAGAAAAACGCAGAGCATCCTATATATCTGATTTTAGGAGCTACGTTTTTTGTACACAACACACAACACAAAAGGTCAAACGGAATATGCAAATGGTTTTGCAGATAAGAAACTGCTGAAGTAGAGACGGAGAGGACGAATTCTTGAGAGAGCCTTAGAGGGACAGGAGATGCTAGCACGTTATTCGTGGTTAGAACGCTGTTCGTGTGGATACCAGTAGAGGAAGCCGACCTGAGGCGTCGACTTCTTGCGATCAGAAAGAGAGCATGAGCCGTGGAGAGAAGCTGTAGACGTCTTGTGATCGGAAAGAGATCACTAGCTGCGGAGAGAAGCTGTGGAAGTCGCTGAGAAACACTGAGGGTAATGCTCCTTCCCACTTGACTTAAACACATACGGTAGATCCTGGCAAGGAATGGAAAAATTTTTAAATTAATTTCTGATACATGTCTTCTAATTCCTAACAGTAGAATCATGAATATGGTGGGGAAAGAACTGTTGGCTCTTCAGCATAGGCTATTAGGGGAAGCTGAAGTTGGAGATGTCAATGAAGCAGCAGATCATTATGAAGAAGAAGGAGGAGATGAAGGAATCCAACGTGATGAGAAAGACGGGGGTGAAGGTAAAGATAAGGGCAATGGAAGTGGTGATGAAGGTGCATATGGAGGTAGAAACAAACATGGTGAGGAAGGTGGTGATAAAGAAAATGAACAGGAGGGGGAAACACATGTAAGAAGATCAAAGAGAGAAAAAAAACCAGTTGTTGGGTCTCCCTACTTTGTGGAGACAAAGGCAAGGGTTGCCAAGAAGAGGAAGAACATTGATGACAAGGAAGCATTGTTCAACATGTACACAAGTCAATGTGCCGATTGTGAGAAGCAAGAGTAAGTATTTCATTGTCGTTGCATGGTGAAAATCTTATTTCCGCAGTCAAAAGTGAGTGCCTGATTTTAGTTTCAATTGCTGTAGGATTTATGTGGAGATGAATGGGTTTCATGTCACTCGGGGTGAGCTAGGTTGCCTCCATAGTAGAGCATGGATAAGCACCACTGTGAGACAATTGTCCTTATCAACTGTGATTGTTGTGCCCTGTAATAGTGGTTTGTTGATTTAATGTTTCTATTCACATGTAATGACGATGGTGGTGAAGACATTGGTGCAGGATGAGAAAGACATAACCAGTTCAGTAAGAAGACACATCTTTTATGCACATTTCATGAAGAAAATGTTGGTGAATCCCTTGCAGTGGTCAATTGAAGGCAATGAATTAGAAATATTGCCACAACATGTTGGCTATAATATTGGTGATTGTGACTTCATATTTAGACCTGCTTGCATAATGGACCACTGGTTCTGCTATGTATTTGACGTCAATAAGATGCAATTTTGTACGCTTGACTCGTTGGTTGATACTTTAACGTTTATACGCATACAAAGGCAGCAACATGAAGAAGCATATGAGGAGGACAGAAAAGGTAAGCGCAAGAAGAAGAGGACTAGCGGGCAACATATATTCAAAGAGAAGCAATGGATGGCGAATGCCTGTGTATGTATTTGTTAATCTACAGGTCCCTACTCACATACGTATTACTAGTATATTTGTAATTAAATTTATATTGTGTTTGTATTGTGCATGTGCAGAAGTGTTGAAAATACTTCGTACATTGAAGCCACAAGTTTTTGGGCAGGACGATCAGTTTGAAGTGAGTTGGCCAAAATTGCATCTCCAAATAGACACTTGAGCATGCTAACACATCTACTTCATTTTTTGCTTTCCTTTTCCTTCTGACAGAGTGACTTTATAGTCTTTAACTACTGCACAATGTGTAGGTATTCATGTGGGATTATTGTGTTGTCATGGCTGAAGACTTGGAATGACAACACTGTAGATAACAAAGGTTAACAATACCAAAATACTCCATTAAAGACCTTCACCAGTTGAGGGTTTATTGTTTGTGTTGGTTGATAAATCACCCCAACAATTCACAACGGGAACGCGTCTTGTCCATACTATTAGATAAAGACTCGAGGCATAAGAGAAAATATTGATTAATTAGGTGTCTTTATCATTGTAAATTTTATAACGAATATGTGTATTTGTACAATTTCAATTAATGTCAAGATGTTAATTAGCTCATCAGTAGTTTGACAATATGGTAATTATTGAATGGTGGATTTTACTATGTTAATGAAGGTTTTGTGACATGGGTAATTTTGATTCCTTGTAACCTAGTGGATTTGACTTATAACCAATCAACTATAAAACAATCTTTGCCTCTGCACTCGTTTTTCCAGATAAGTCGTTTGGCCAGCGACATGTTATTTCCAGAGTGGAATTTATGGACAAAATGGATGATGGTTAACAAGTGGATGCACTAGAAAATTCACATCCAATTGATGTTACAATTACCAAAGAGAGAAGGAAAATAGATAAAAGAGATTCTGACAAAAGTATACAAGAGGCCATTAATTAACAACCCCAGCACTTGTAACTAAGAAACCAACCCGCTACACTAATAACCCCAGCACCTGTAATAATAACCCCAATGTCTACATTAACAACCCCATCTGCTGCACTAACAACCCCATCTAGTGCAACTAAGAACCCCAGCTGCTGCACTAACAAGCCCATATGCTGCACTAACAAGCCCATCTACTGCACTAACAACCCCATCGCCTGAAACTAACAACCCCAGTGCCTATAATAACAACCCCAGTACTGCAATAACAACCCCAACATCTACAACTATGAACCCCATTTACTGCAGTAACAACCCCAGCGCCTGAAATAATAACCCCAACACCTGCAATAACAATCACAGTAGCTAGAACTATGAACCCCATCTGCTGCACTAACAACCCCATCTGCTGCAACTAAGAACCCCAGTTGCTGCACTAACAACCCCTGCACCTGCAATAATAACCCCAACAACTACAACTATGAACCCCATTTACTGCACTAATAACCCCAGTTGCTACACTAGCAACCCCAGCTGCTGCACTAACAACCCCAACACCTGAAATAATAACCCCAGCACCTGTAATAACAAACCCAACAGCTACAACTATGAACCCTATCTGCTACACTAACAACCCCATTTGCTGCAAGTAAGAACCCTAGCTGCTGTACTAACAACCCGAGCGGTTTCAAATAACAACCCCAGCGTGTGTAACAAACAAATGACAGCAAATATCAGAAAACATATTATGCATTTTGATTAATAAACATGCAGTTTGTGATGACATCCCCTGTTATCAGCAATTGTAAAAGGCATATAGTAAACATAGACGCTTCATTAAGATCCACCCTAGCTTCCAACAAGATGGAGATTGATCAAGGTTACAAGAAAGGACTTTTAGCACTTTGTACAGATATGTGTAAGTCAAAAATTAGTGTTCTACATATTTACAAACAAAATAGACCAACCAATTGCCAATCCTTAGCTTGGGTTTGGATTCTTACATGTCTTCACTATGTGTCCAACCTCATGGCATCTTCCATAATGATAAGTCTTTATATTCTGAAATTGAGACTCAATCCTTTTTCTCTTTGGCCTTCCCGAAGGCCTTCTAGTAATTGGAGGGTAAGGAATCTTTCTTTTATTAGTTCAGACATTGTCGGGTCGTTAGGTGTCATATCCTAATTTTTCCCTATCTATATAGTACTGATAGTGGAAAGAGGTTTAAAAAGGATTATGACGAAGATAAGAAGGAATGATAAAGGTTATATAAGTCCTGAAGAAGGAGAAGGACTAAAACACAAAGTAGAAAAGGTTAAAGGCCAAAAGCTAAAGTAGAAACAAGATTTGGGCCAAAAGTGGTAATTTCCAAAAGTTATGGGACTTAAATATAATTAAGTAAAAAGTTCAAGGGCAAAATTGTAGTTATAGAAATATCAGCCCGAAAAGGGTTAGAACTGCCCAGAAGTATTTTAGTCCCATATTCCATCAGTAAATAGAGGAAGGTATGCTGGATAATCTGACATGATACATAAATTTTATTAGGGCTCCAGACAGCAGATATTTATCTGATAGTCTAAAAGTTATCTGAAATTTTGTCAGATTTCATGGACTTCAGATATAAGTGGGTAAATTACAAGAAAGTGTGCCCTACAGTGTCAGATGTCATGGATCTGACAGAACTCTAGAAGAAGTTATGTTTAAAAAGTTATTCACATATTAGTGAATTTTGACGAGAGTTTGTTAACACCCGTGATCCGATAATGGAACTTATTGGTATGTAAGCCTGGATAGAATGAGATCAGATGACCTCATATATAGGCCTATAATGACACCAAGGAAGGCCCAAAACCCAGGGTACCAGTCTATCAGTAGAAGGGGCCAGTGCCAGAAAAAGTGCGAAATTACGAAAATGCCCCTGGATGCCCTGATTGTACCAAAGATGGATGGAGGTCATTTTAGTCATTTTGGACAGGCCAAAAACGTGGGACATAGTATAAATATGATTATATAAAGTTAATATATGCCCTAAGGCAGTACAAGAAGGGGTGAAATGACAATTATGCCCTTAGGGTTAGTACAGTGCAAGAAAGGACACCAAGGGTATTTTGGTCATTTTCTAAGGGATAGATGGCAGATAAATACTCAATCTAACATTTTCAATGGTATGATAAGCCTATACATTAATTTCCAGGATAGAATATATATCCTAGTATATTATAAAAAATTAGGAACAGAACATAATTCGGTTCTTGTGAAACTGCACAGATCGGTACCGAATTGGACTAGAATTTCTCCAGAAGGTTCCTTACACTATGAGCACGCCACCTAACCCCTTCAGGTGTCCCTTGATGGGTCCCACATGATGTCATAATTATTATTTTATGAAAAAGTTAAATCCAAGATTAAATGTGGGCCTTTAGATCAAATAGTAACCAAATCAATCTTGGCCATTCATTTTTCATGGATTTTGGCTATAAATACCCCCTCATTCTGCAGCAAACCTTAGCTTCATGGACCCTTGGGGAAACTCTTGCAAAATGAAAACTTAAGCCAAGATAAAGAAGATTCAAGGTTCCAAAGTTCAAGCAAGCTAGAGATTAAAGGTAAGCAATCTTTCCTAGCTTATTCTCCTTTGATTTGGGAGCTTGAACTTAGGGTTTTCATGGGGAAAAAGTTGAGTTTTCTCTAAGGGAAGGTGCTACCCAAAAAGCTTAAAGGAAAGGGGAAATAAGAAATTAAAGTTAGAACCATATGATTGAAGCTTAAACAAGCTAGTTAAGTGGTTGGTTGTTGAATCAAATTGATATTCTTGACTTTGCCATGGTGTGCCCTGTTCAGTCTGCACTGTTCATGAGGGAAGGAAATTGAATTTCAATGATTTAATGCTTCCATTGAGTTTGTATGATGATTTTTTGTAGGATTGGAAAGGTTTTGAACCTTGGAAACATTAAAATCTCAAGGTTGTAGTCTTGGAGATTCCTTACGGTTACTGTTCACTCGCATGAACAATGATTGGAATTTCATGATTTTATGGTTCCTGGTTTTAAAATGAAAAGTTGTGTGGGGTAAAGTGGAGAAACAAGTATGGGAAGCATTATAATCAAAATGAGAATTTTTGAAAGAATTGTGTGCTTATGTTCAATTCTGTACAGCATGCCATGAAGGAGCTGGAATTTTATGATTCTAGAATCATAAATGAGTTCAAAATATGAAATTGTGTAGGGTAAAGTCAAGACATCAATTGATTCAAGAGCCAAGTGGATTAGTGAATATTGGGGAAAGTTATGATAATAAAGAGTGTAACAAAGTTAATTTTGAACATGGTTGGAGTTCATGAGTCCTGATGAATTATGTGATGAATATGAATGTGTTTAGGACCTTGAAACATCCAAGAACATGTTGGGAGGTGGTTGACATAAAGGCTTCATGGTTGGAAAGCTAGAGAGCAAGTGTTAAAGATCAAGAGGAAAGCTTAAGTTCAAGGTAGTGAACTTACTTCTTTATGTGCTTGATATGGTATGCTTTTGTGTTGACATGTATATGATATTTTAATAATGTTGTGACATGATAAATGATGTTGAATGTGTTGTGAATAACATGTTTCCATGGCCATGCACTTTATGTAAAAGTTTGTAGCAAGTTGGCATGTCACTAATCAAAGAAAGATTAATGAAATTACATATCATGCATTAGCATCCATCTTGCATATTTAAGTGGTAATGTTTGCTACTGAGATTCCCTAGAATCTCACTCTCCCATAACCAACCAATTTAGGTCAAGGATGATGGATAATGTATGCATGGAGAAGAGTTAAAGCATGGAAGAAGAAAAGTGAAGTATTTAAGATGTTAGCATATACTATGCAATTTCCATGTATGTCAAAGCCATGTAAAGTATCTATTTATGTGATGAGATTGTATGAAACAATTATTATATAACCCCATGATGTATATAAATTCAGAAAAGGCAAAAGAGATGATTTATGTATGCTGGAACAATTATGGAAAGTGAAAGAAAAGAAACTGAAATGGTAAAAACGTAGGTCCTGAAACAGTTTTATTGTGGCTTCAGTTTGACCTAGCAAATGAAGGAATTAGTTCACGAAATTTTATGAGCATGTAGCACACATCCATATCTTTAAGTGCATAGGTAGAACGTTTCATTTGGATGTGTATATCAAGAGAAATGAATTTCCAAAATCAGGGACCAGAAACTGTTTCTAGAGTTTTTGACCAAATGAACAGTAAACTTAAACGAATAAACTGTATCAATTGGCTAATCATTTGGTCTAGAAATTATTTTTACCTTATATTTAAAGATGTTATCTTCATGTAGCTTTTTGAACCACTTCATTTCGAGTTTTTTAGAATTAATTATGATTTTTCGAAGTTCATTGCGTAATCTGAAATATCATATGAACAGTAACCCAAGAAAGAGTAAAATTCCAGATTTGGCTAATGGAATTCCAAGGTCTTGTAAGTGGTTCTAAATGCTACTGAATGGTCCCTAAGATATATAAAAGTAAAGATGTTACATTAGGACATGGACAATCATGTGTAGCAATAGGCCTCATGACACTAGCATATATTTTCTCCTGGGCAGATAACTTGTAGCAATCATCCACAGATGTGTACACACTTCTTTGCATTAGCTTTATTGCATCACATGCATGAACACAAGGTGGTCCACTCATTTGCCAACCTAAACATGTGTATTTATGTGTTTGCAGATCAACAGTAAGTTTAATAACTCTATGGGGGGCCCAAGTGTCAACCTGCACAATGTCATTTCCCCAATATTGGGCATGCATATTTGTGGCCAACCTAACTTGTTGCATCAATTTTACCTCAATATTTGGCCCAACACCATTTTTCCAATTGACAATTGACAATTTACTTCTCAACAACTTCTGGGCCAACTTCTCTTGATACTCAAGCATTAGAACAGACACATTATGCCTTCGCTCTTGTAAAACCCATAGTTTGAATGGGAACTTGCTCATAGCCCATTTTTACACGTCCCCTTGGGTCTTGACCAATTGCGCCAGCTGTGGACAAAACGCTTGTAGCTTTCCCATTGTGACATTAAAATCTCCCTCAAGCCTTGCATATGCAATTCCATCAAGCAGGTTAAGTGCGTCCTCTTTTCAGACCCCTGATGCTCGTCCCCTACCTCTTACTATTTTGAGGAAAGTAGTATTGTAGTTTTCTTTCACATGCCGGTAGCAATAAGCATGTCTAGTACAAGAAAAAATAGTTTGAACAGTAGTGATGATTGCATTGTTTTGGTCAGATACAATTGTGATATCAAAGGATCCTATGATCTCTTTGACATTTTGGAGAAACCAAGTCTACTCATCATGTGTCTCGCCACTAACAATAGCATATGCTAACAGAAATAATTCATTATCTGCGTCATATGCATTAGCTGTAAGCATTGTTCCCCTGTATGGACCGCTAAGATTAGATCCATCTACATACAGTATTGCTCTGCACCATTGCAAAAAACCATCAATTGAGTATCCATATGCAATGAATACCCTCTCAAATCTTTTGGACTCTGAGCCTTCCCATCTACCAACAGTTCTTGGATTAGTTTCCATAAGCCTCTCACATATCCAAGGAATAATCTTGTACAAATCCTCTGCAGTACCATGTATTTCCCTTAATGCTTGTTCTCTACCCCTGTACGCTTGCCTATAGTTCAATTGCACACTGTATTCTCTGTACAAGTCTTTGCTGATTTCTTTTGCATTCTTATTGATATTACTGTTCAAATCATCAATCATTAAAGATGTTAAGCTTGCCTTTCCATGGTGAGTTACAACTAGGTCTTCTTGTGCATTATGCATGTGCTGTCTTGTGAAGTTTCTTGTACTTAACAATTCTGCATCTTGACGTTCACCCAAACAATATGCACCCATGTACCATGGGCATCCATCCACCTTGCACTTCACAATGATTTTTTGTTTATTGTTTTTGATAAATTTGTATGAAAATCTGTGCGCGATGTTGTACTTGTATAGTTGTTTCCAAAGAACCCTTGCATTTGGAAATGTTTGACCTTCTCCAACAATCAAATCCTTCCACTTTGTGCAATTCATTTTAGGTGTACCTGTTGGAATCATTTTGTCAGCACAAGACACTAATGGCAACACTTCATTCTCATTTCCCAAAGCAGGTGGAGACATAGACCATACATTCTCACTTCCAAATAATTCAGCAAACCTACAAAAAATGACAACTTATTATGTCAGTAATAACAACTGCCTCCAACTGATATGACAACATATATTGCAAATTATATAGGACAACATTTTGCAATCAACACACTATATTACTTACACATCTTCCTCCTCAATTACATCATCCATACGAAGTTCTGTGCATTCATTGTTTACTTTCTCTCCTACGTACATATGGCCACTTTGTCCATTGAACATTATTAAATGCTCAATTCCTTATTCATTAAACATGTCAACAAATGTGTGTTTATCAAATCTAACAGTGAATTTTATCAAAATTTCATCACTTCCTTTCCCAACCATTGATGCTACTAATGTTTTGAACTCATCGTATACTGTGCCTTTTTTTATGGATATTGTTCTTACTTGACCCCCAACATATGTATGACCTTCTACATCATCTCGAAACTATCCTCCCATATGAACATAATAGAATAGATGCTTTGCAGATGAACTCGTCATTAATAATGACAACCTGCACTGGTCATATACATTAACAACTCATGTACTTATATTAACAACTATGTCATACTATAATAATAACTCTTATTGGCCTGTATATAAACTCATGCCTGTCACTCACAGTTTACAGGTACGTTTCCATTGTTCATATATTGTTACTACACTCAACCAAATGCACAACAAATTCCTAAAAAGTAAACTAAACTTTTCAAACCCTAAATAAACTCATTTAACCCACACCTCAAATGATAAAAAACTCATGGAATGAACACAATCTCCATATTTATGTAGGTCTTTTTATACCTCATTTCAGCCACATACTATCATATCATATGTAGCAGGAGGATGATGAGCTACCTATTTCCCTGGGTTTGCTATGTCTGTCATTCACGTTCTCGTATGATAGTCAGAGAAGATGAATATACAACACTTCTGCAACATCCTGCCACGATGATATGTAAACCCACCTGCCAACACAACATCGGAGCCATTGTGAGTTATGGTGTTCTGACTGTTCTCTTATTTCACATAGCAAAGCCCGCTAACTCTAACTACAAAAAATTCATGTGAGATCCCATGGGACTTGAAATGAATTATAGCATTTAGTGGGACTTTTTTGTCATTCATTTGCTTCCATGGGACCCATATGTCATTTTCACAATAAGAAATCTAACTCGGTTCCCTACTTCTTTGTCCTCTACTAACTCTAATTGAATCAATAAACTAGAAATAACTACATCAACTCAATATAATTAAATCTAGATTAAAGACACAATGAACTCCTTGTTCAATTAAAGGATTCAGGTTTAGCATTATCTCTAAGATAACACAACAGCTTAGCCTTGCATTGCCATTGAACTTCAGCAGCAACAAAAAATACAACAACAATCATAATGAATGTGGAGGAACAAAATGAAGTTTGATAGCTACAGTTTCCTCTAACTTTATTATCTAGAACAGAGGAAAGTTGCATAATAAAAATGAAGCAGAAGTATAATGGAAGGATGTGTGAAGGTCTGGTGGAAGATGGAATGGAATATGGTATGGAGTATAGTGACGGAATTAGGCGTGAATGATCTAGACTGATCTCAGTGTTAGCTCCCCCAACATGGATCTATTCGTTGATATATAAGAGAAGGGTATGGACAATACTAATAGATCTGAAGTGATGTGCTACTAGTGTGAGTGATGGTGTACATGCATCTCCTACTGTCTAGCTATCATGTGATTTATGTTAGCTCCTAATTTGTAGTCTGTTAGCTTACTTGCTCAGTCCAACACATGTGTGATCTATTACAGCTCATGTGTGATCCCCACTTGATTCTGTCAGTAGCTCATTCCAGAATATGATTTAACATGTGCCTTCAAACAACTACAACCCACTTGTTCCTATTAGCCATGTGTTCAAATTTGTTATCAAATCCAGCACATGTCGAATGTACAACTGTCAATTGGTCTAATATGGTGATTGGTCACTACAAAATGGAAATTTAATAGATTATTTATCCAATTAATCACTAAAATTAAATCAATTAATTTCCACTTGCTCTATTTTAATTTTATTAATTAATTACTTATCATATTGGTAATAATAAAACTCAATTTAAACACACTAAAAATCATTACAAATATGGGTTTATCACCTGGCCAATGTATTACAGGTCTGTGTTCCTGCTTATAAATGTATAGCTCTAACATTGGAGCTTAATCAATTCTTCCTTTAGTATGCACAGCTCTAACATTCGGAGCTTTAATATAACTACAACATAATGCCTAGCATTTAATACAAGGAGTGTAAGCTCTTACTCGCTACTACTTTAATATCATTTTATTAATCATTTTATATCTCCTAAAGGGAGCCTCTCTATCTGTTTATAAAGTTAGCTGCAAAGCTTCTTACTATACTTCTCAATACACATACCTCATTGTATATCATATTACATGTTTCTCATAGGATATCTCATATGTGTTTCTTATATCATATCATAGCAGAACTTGCTGTATCATGGTGTATCTTGAGATACCATAAGTCTAAAATTCTCTTTGACTTATAAGTTTTCCATCTTCTTGAGGAGCATCTTGTTCTTAAGCTTTTCTAATTTCCTCCTGACTAAATTTTTCCCTTCATATCCTTTTCATACGGATCTAACATAAGAGCTCTAGTCCCTTAACTTTCATAACTCTTTTTAACTTCTCTTAACTCTTTTTATCATCTTGCATCACTTTGTGCATGACTTGACAAAGATGCACAATTTTTCATAATTTTGTACGTATCATAGTTAAAATGTTTTTGAGATAACCATCTCTTTCTCTTCACAATGCCTCTATGTGAAACTAGTATAATAAATTATAGTATCCCTTATTTTACTCTTCACTAGGCACTTATGTCAATTAGCACTATTTTCTCAGTGTATTATAACATCTATCTAATCTTGTAACTCAACATTATACTTCCTAGTTGATCACCTATCACTCGATTTCTCTAACGTGAGCACTATTAACTGAAGTGTGCTGCTAGTTTAAGGCTAAATTATAATTTATATGACCATGAGCTCTCACATACTTTTCTTCATAAAGTAATATTTTATCTTTACTTTCCTTTAAACCTTCCTCTATGGGTCTTTCTGGCTTTTTAATCTCTTTATCCTCATTTTGAGGATATATTGTCTTATACTTGTTTATTCTTAAGACACATGGGGTCCTTTTCTGGTATTCCTTAGGTATACTCCTACAATGTTTTGAATGCCTACTCAGATTTATACTTGGACTCTATCTTCGTTTAAGAGAAACTAAGTTCAGTCTTATGGCTAACTAGAAAACACCATGGATACTCTCTCTATATGAGTTAGTCAACACTATGTCCTTAGTGATTTTCTTATCAGAATGATATCAAGTTGTCATATTCCTCTTCTTTATGACTCACATTATCCTGTCCTTAGGCTAAATTATTGCATGACTCATAATTGCTCGATGTCGCCCAAAGCCTTTATAGGAGCTATTGGATTACGAACTATTACTTCCTTATGAATTATATTAGGATCAACTACAACTTTTCTAAAAGACTTTAACTAATTAACTAGGTTACAGGGGTTATCTGCTCCACATTGATAACTTAATAGATAATTCTCCATCACTATTTTCATAACCCATCTTACCTATCAAGACTTCACTTAACATCTCTTTTACTAAGGAGTGTTTTTCTTCTTTCTTACTTTACTATGACTTACCATGGGCAGTTGCCATATGCAATTGTCATATCCCTAATTTTTTTATCTGATGTATATGTGCAGTTTATATGTAATGGACATGAGATTCTTAGAATAAACTATATCAGATTGAGGAAGGAAATAGAGGGATTATTAACTAAGGAAAGTTCAGGGACCTAAATGAAAATTAGAAAAGGTTAGAGGCTAAAAGTGAAAGTAGAAACAAAAGTTGAGCTAAAAGTGGTAATTATCAAAAGTTTAGGCACCTAAATGTAATTAACCAAAAGTTCAGGGACAAAAATGCAATTATGAGAAAGTTGAACTGGAAAAGGCTAAAAAATGCCTAGAATCACATTAGTCCCCAATTTTACCAATAGATAGACAAAATTATTTGATCAGTTTAACACAACATAGAATTTTGATTTGGGGCCCCGATTAATTGATATAAATTTCTGAAGTCAGGAAGAATTATTATAGTATTTTTTTAGACCTCAGAATTAGATGAAACTTTACAGTAAATTCTTATATTTAATATAAGAATTTATAAAATTCACATAGTCAGAAAAGGAATCTTGTAGAATTCTTATAGGATTTTACAGTAGAATAAAATACCCGATAAATATGGTCGGGAGAGATTTCTTGGGATTTGTGATATAAAGGTAATATACCAATATTAAAGCCCAAATTACGTCCCAATAGGCCCAATAAGGTAGTGAGACAATTAAGTGGGCCAGAGTCCAGAGCAACCTAGAAAAAAATTGAAATTAAGAAAATGTCCCTAGTTTGCCAGATTGTACTAGTGATAGATGGAGGGCATTTTGGTCATTTTAGATAGGCCAAAAATGTCCAAGATAATACAAATATGATTACTTAGAGCCATTATATGCCCTGATACATTATAAAGAGGTATCAAATGACAATTATGCCCTTAGGGTTAATATAGGGCAAAAAATAACAAGGGTATTTTGGTCATTTCCTAAGGGATGGCTGGCAGATAAATACTCAGTCTAACAATGTCAATGGTATGAGAAACCTAGACACTAGTTTTCATGGAAGAATACATATTCTAGAATATTATAAAAATTAGGAACATAAAACAGTCCGGATTTTATGAAACTACTCTGATAGGTACTAGACTGGACTAGAATTTTTCTATCAGTATATTTACCATTTTTTAACCAAAAATTTCCCTAAATGATGTCATGCATGGCATCAACTTATGGCTTCTAGTGCAAGCTTGGTTCAAGGTTGAATATGGACCATTAGATCAAATAGTAACCAAACTAATCTTGGCCATTCATTTTCACCCAATATTTTCTATAAATACCCCGCCAAACTAGAATTGATTTGGCATGCATGGTACCTTAGGGAACCTCTGGCCAAATTTTATTTGAACAAGAAAGAAGAACACAACTTAGAGCAACAAGCAAGGTAACTATCTCCCTTGTTCTTGGACTTTAATCTAGCAAGTTAGCTCTTGGTTTTACGGGGTTTTTGTGATCAATTTCCCTTGAGGTTGCTGCTGTAAGTGGTGTCCACATGTGATAAGAATATGAGTTTTATGTTATGGATAGTTTAGATAAGCTTAAACAAGCTAGAATCAAGTGGTATAAGCTTGTAAATTCAAGTATGCATGTAGTTAGAGTTTTGTACCCTTGGTTGCTACTGTAACATCCTTACTTTTATACGTCTTAGGGACCATTCAATAGCATTTAGAACCACTTACAAGAACTTGGAAGTCCATTAGCCAAATCTAAAATTTTACTTTCTCGGGGTTACTGTTCATATGGTATTCCAGATTACGCAGCGAAATTCAAAAAAATTATAATTAATTCTATAAAACTCAAAATGAGGTGGTTCAAAAAGCTACACGAACATAACATGAAATTTAAAGGAAAAATAATTTCTAGACCAAATGATTAGCCAATTGATACAGTTTATTCATTGAAATTTACTGTTCATTTGGTCAAAAACTCTGGAAACAGTTTCTGGTCCCTGATTTTGGAAATTCATTTCTCTTGATATACACATCAAAATGAAACGTTCTACCTATGAACTTAAAGATATGGACGTGTGCTACATTATCATAAAATTTCGTGAACTAATTCCTTCATTTACTAGGTCAAACTGAAGCCACAACAAAACAACTTCAGGACCTACGTTTTTACCATTTCAGTTTCTTTTCTTTCATTTCCAATAATTGTTTCAGGTTGCACAAGCCATCAAATAAGCTTCTTAACATTCATATACATCATGTACATATGCCATAATTATTTCAAATAGCTTCATCACATAAATACACACCTTACATGGCATTTACATACATAGATAATTCATAGTATATGCTAAAATCTGAATATTTCACTTTCTTTCTTCCATTCTTTAGCTCTTCTCCTTGCATACCTTTTCTTCATGCTTGACCTAAATTGGTTGGTTATGGGAGAGTGAGATTCTAGGGAATCTCAGTAGCAAACATTACCACTTAAATATGCAAGATGGATGCCAATGCATGATATGTAATTTCATTAAACTTTCTTTTGTTAGTGACATGCTATCATGCTATATACTTTTACATAAAGTGCATGGCCATGGAAAACATGTTATTCACAACACATTGAACATCATTAATCATGTCACAACATTATTCAAATATCACATACATGTCAACACATAAGCATACCACATCAAGCACATAAAGAGATAAGTTCACTACCTTGCACTTAAGCTTTCCTCTTGATCTTGAGCATTTGCTCTCTAGCTATCCAACCAATAAGCCTTTATGTCAATCACCTCCCAACATGTTCTTGGATGTTTCAAGGTCCTAAACACATTCATATTCATCACATAATTCATCAGGACTCATGAACTCCAACCATGTTCAAGATTAACTTTGTTACACTCTTTATTGTCATAACTTTCCCCAATATTCACTAATCCACTTGGCTCTTGAATCAATTGATGTCATGACTTTACCCTACACAATTTCATATTTTAAACTCATTTGTGAGCTTAGAATCATAAAATTCCAGCTCCTTCATGGCATTCTGTACAGAATTGAACATAAGCACACAATTCTTTAAAAAAATCTTATTTTGATTCTAATGCTTCCCATACTCGTTTCTCCACTTTACCCCACACAACTTTTCATTTTAAAACCATTGGAACCATCAAAATCATGAAATTCCAATCACTGTTCATGCGAGTGAACAGTAACCGTAAGGAATCTCCAAGACTACAACCTTGAGATTTTAATGTTTCCAAGGTTCAAAACCTTTCCAATGCTACACAAAATCATCATACAAACTCAATGGAAGCATTAAATCATTGAAATTCAATTTCCTTCCCTCATGAACAGTGCATACCGAACAGGGCACACCATGGCAAAGTCAAGAATATCAATTTGATTCAACAACCAACACTTAACTAGCTTGTTTAAGCTTCAATCATATAGTTCTAACTTTAATTTCTTCTTTCCCTTTTCCTTTAAGGTCTTTGGGCAGCACCACCCCTTGGAGAAAACTCAACTTTTCTCCCATCAAAACCCTAATTTCAAGCTCCCAAATCAAAGGAAAATAAGTTAGGAGAGATTGCTTACCTTTAATCTCTAGCTTGCTTGAACTTTGGAACCTTGAATCTTCTTTATCTTGGCTTGAGTTTTCATTTTGCAAGAGTTTCCCCAAGGGTCCATGAAGCTATGGTTTGCTGCAGAATTGGAGGGGTATTTATAGCCAAAATCCAAGAAAAATGAATGGCCAAGATTGATTTGGTTACTATTTGATCTAAAGGCCCACATTTAATCTTGGATTTAACTTTTTCATAAAATAATAATTATGACATAATGTGGGACCCATAAAGGGACACCTCAAGGGGTTAGGTGGCGTGCTCATAGTGTAAGGAACCTTCTGGAGAAATTCTAGTCCAATCTGGTACCGATCGGTGCAGTTTCACAGCAACTGGACTATTTTATGTTCCTAATTTTTTATAATATACCAGGATATGTATTCTATCCTGGAAATTAATGTCTAGGCTTCTCATGTAAGGAATTGGAAGACACGCAGCGGAAATAAACTTTAAAAATTTTCCATTCCTTGCCAGGATCTGCCGTATGTGTTTAAGTCAAGTGGAAAGAATCATTACCCTTAGTGTTGCTCAGCGAATTTCACAGCTTCTTTACGTGGGTGGTGATCTCTTTCTGATCGCAAGAAATCGATGGAGTGTTCCTCAGCGACCTTCACAGATTCTCTCCGCGGACGGTGGTCTCTTTCCGATCACAAGAAGTCGACGCCTCAGGTCGGCTTCCTCTACTGGTATCCACACGAACAGCGTTCCAACCACGAACGACGTGCTAGCGTCTCCTGTCCCTCCAAGGCTTTCACAAGTCTCCGTCTCTATTTCGGCAGTTTCTTGTCTGCAAACCTTTTGCAGATTCCGTTCGGCCTTTTGTGTTCTGTGTTATTTTCAAACGTAGCTCCTCCAATCAGATATAGAGGATGGTATGCGTTTTTCCACTTCACCTAATTGGATTTTGGAGTTAATCTTATATTAATTCCGAATTGATACAATATCATATATTGTATAATTTTATAAGAAACTAATTAAATAAAATAATATTAAATCCGTCCCACAGATTTAATTACTTATTTATTTAACTTTAAATAAAGATGAGACTGAGTTATATTTGATTTATTCCCATAAATCAAATTTGAGATATCCTATCAATTTAAATTTCGAATTTCAAACGTGATAGAGATTTAATTTATCCTTATAAATTAAATCTTATAAATATCTCTTATATGAGATATCCTATCAATTTGAATTTCGAATTTCAAACGTGATAGAGATTTAATTTATCCTTATAAATTAAATCTTATAAATATCTCTTATATGAGATATCCTATCAATTTGAATTTCGAATTTCAAACGTGATAGAGATTTAATTTATCCTTATAAATTAAATCTTATAAATATCTCTTATATGAGATATCCTATCAATTTGAATTTTGAATTCAAACGTGATAGGGATTTAATTTATCCTTATAAATTAAATCTCATATATCTCATATATATAATATATATATATATATATACGAATTTATATATATACGAATATAAATAAATATATATACATTCACCTGGATCTTTCATTGAATCTGGACATGTCTTAGATTCAATGAATCTGGACATCATAGCTCGTGTTGGGCTATTTTGTGTGCGACCCTGTAGGCCCATATGAAGTTGGCAGTGGGCCATTTGCTATACTAGCCCACAAGTCGCAAGCGGTCTCTAGCAAGACATAACGACTACCCAAATCATATGAGGATCGATAAACGATGTAACCTTTTATACAACCATATCATGTCCCTTCTGTCACGCGATATTTTGGTCATGGATGAGGCATGGATAATGTCATCCTCCTATTCCCGACCGTTACTTTCTCGATCCCTGAGTAGTCTGACTATAGAAATGGAACTACCTTTCCATTACAGTATGGCCATACATTTCTCAGACTCACTCATCGAGGGGCCCAGTAATATCTCTCCACGAATGTGAGGGACAAATTCCATCTTGACCATTCACATTCCTCCGCATGAAAAACCACTAAGCCCGAACATAGTCTTTATGATCACTCGGTCAAAAGTGACTTTTGACTAGGTCAAAGCTGAGCGTTTTGTCATGTAGGAATCCATGATGATCTCAGGTCAAAGGGCATATTGACATGGTTTGTATATGAGAGAAGCTTATGACGTTACCCATGCAGTTCTCTCATAGCGGGTCGGTCCAACACCCTGTACTCTTACATGTGCTTATGACTTTGATTTATATCTCTATACATCTTCAAAGTCATACTGGTCTTATTTCATCTGTGCTCCCACATAGATGATCGACCAGGGACATTTAGGATAATATCATGAATTATCCAAGGATGGTCATCATAGTAAACATGCAAATAATATGATAACTCAATTAATAAATTCATAAATCAATAATGTTCATAAGACAATGATTGGCCCCTAGGGCACGATTTCCAACAACCTCCCACTTGCACTAGGTACAATCATTAATTTGACTAATTCCCATTGACCTAACATGACGCTCATGCTTTGCCTGCACAAGCGGCTTTGTTAGAGGATCAGCAACATTATCTTCTCCTGCTACTTTGCATATTTTTATATCACCTCTATCGTTGATTTCTCTGATGAGATGAAATCGCCTGAGTATATGCTTGGTCCTTTGATGTGACCTAGGCTCTTTGGCCTGTGCAATAGCACCGCTATTGTCACAGAGCAAAGTTATTGGATCTGAGATGGTAGGTATCACCCCTAGTTCTGTGATGAACTTCCTGATCCAAACGACTTCCTTAGCTGCATCAGATGCTGCTATATACTCAGCTTCCGTTGCAGAATCTGCTACAGTGCCCTGCTTAGAGCTCTTCCAGCTTACTGCTCCATTATTGAGGAGGAATATGTATCCAGACTGCGATTTTTGGTCGTCCTGGTCAGTTTGGAAACTCGCATCTGTGTAACCAGTTACACAGAGCTCATCATCCAATCCACCATAGACCAAGAATAAGTCCTTAGTCCTTCTTAAGTACTTAAGGATATTCTTGACAGCAGTCCAATGGCCCTCACCAGGGTCCTGTTGGTATCTGCTAGTCATACTTAAGGCAAACGAGACATCCGGTCGAGTACATAACATGGCGTACATGATAGATCCTATGGCCGAGGCATATGGAACCTTACTCATGCGACCTCGCTGATCAGATGTACTAGGACACAGATCTTTGCTGAGGTGAGTACCATGAGACATGGGTATGAAACCCCTCTTTGATTCGTGCATACTGAACCTATGCAGTATTTTGTCTATGTATGTACTCTGACTGAGTCCTAGAAGTCTTTTAGATCTATCTCTATAGATCCTGATTCCTAGGATGTAGGTGGCTTCACCCAAGTCTTTCATCGAGAAAGACTTTCCTAACCAAGACTTGACAATCTGCAAGGTAGGAATGTCATTCCCAATAAGTAGGATGTCATCGACATAGAGTACCAAAAACACAACTGTGCTCCCACTAACCTTCTTGTACACACAAGGTTCATCAATGTTTTGAAGAAATCCAAACTCTTTGATTACTTCATCAAAACGATGATTCCAACTCCGAGAGGCTTGCTTGAGTCCATAAATGGACTTTTGAAGCTTGCACACTTTACCAGAGTCCTCGGAACGCACAAACCCTTCAGGTTGTGTCATGTACACATCCTCAAGGAGCTTTCCATTAAGGAAGGCTGTCTTGACGTCCATCTGCCATATTTCATAGTCATAATATGCTGCAATAGCAAAGAGGATTCTGATTGATTTGGCCATTGCTACTGGGGAAAAGGTCTCATCATAGTCCACACCATGAGTTTGAGTAAAACCTTTTGCAACCAGTCGTGCCTTGAAGACATTTACATTGCCATCCATGTCAGTTTTCTCTTTGAAAACCCACTTGCACCCGACGGTTTTTACACCTTCAGGCGGGTCGACTAAGGTCCAAACCTTATTGTCGTACATGGATTGCATCTCAGACTTCATGGCACTAAGCCATTTTTCGGAGTTTGGTCCCACTATAGCTTCTCGATAGGTAGTCGGCTCATTATGCTCAATGAGCAACACATCACGACTATCAGAAATCAGAAATCCATATCTCTGAGGCTGAAGTCGTATCCTATTAGACTTTCGTGGACCTTGCGTGACTTGAGGAGTCTCAACAACTTGTTGTGAGTCTTCTCTATTTTCCATCTGCAGTTCTGTGGTGTCTTGTAGCTCTCGAACTTCTTCGAGTTGTACCTTACTTCCACTGGTTCTTTTAGAGATAAATTCTCGTTCAAGAAAGATACCATTTCTGACAACAAACACTTTGTTATCAGCAGGGTTGTAGACGTAATATCCCTTGGTTTCCTTAGGATATCCCACAAAAAGGCATTTTGAGGATTTGGGCGCTAATTTGTCTGAGGCTTGTTGCTTAACATAGACCTCGCATCCCCAAATCTTGAGGAAAGACAAACTAGGCGTCCTCCCAGTCCATATCTCATACGGAGTCTTTTCGATTGCCTTAGATGGAACACGATTGAGTGTGAACGCAGCTGTCTCTAGGGCATAGCCCCAAAAGGAGGGCGGAAGATCTGTTCGACTCATCATGGATCGAACCATATCTAATAGTGTTCGATTTCTCCGTTCAGAAACGCCATTCCATTGTGGTGTCCCTGGAGGAGTCAATTGTGAGAGTGTCCCACAATTCCTAAGATGATCTATGAACTCTTGGCTCAAATATTCACCACCCCGATCAGATCGAAGGGCTTTAATTGTTTTGCCAAGCTGGTTTTGTACTTCATTTTGAAATATCTTGAACTTTTCAAAAGATTCAGATTTATGTTTCATTAGATAGATGTACCCATATCTGCTGAAATCATCTATGAATGTTATAAAGTACGAATAACCTCCTCTGGCATTTGTGTTCATCGGTCCACACACATCTGTATGTATGAGGCCCAATAAATCAGTGGCCCTCTCACTGTGCCCAGTGAAAGGTGACTTTGTCATCTTTCCTAACAAGCAAGACTCGCAAGTGTCATATGATTCAAAATCAAATGAGTTTAGAAATCCATCTTGATGGAGTTTGGAAATGCGTTTCTCATTTATGTGGCCCAGACGACAGTGCCAGAGGTATGTGGGATTCAAATCGTTTGGTTTGACCCTTTTGGCGGTTAGGTTATAGATATTTCCATGATTGGGTTGTTCCAAATTTAATATGTAATGATCAACATGCAAATCACCATGAGCATATAAAACATCATTACGATAAATAGAACATCTACTATTCCCAGCAATGGAAGTGAAACCTTCCTTATCCAAATAAGAAAGTGAAACAATGTTGCTACTTAAAGCAGGAACATAATGGCAATTGTTCAAAACTAACAAAAGCCCAGTGGGCAGAACTAATTCATAAGTGCCTACAGCTAACGCAGCAACCCTTGCTCTGTTTCCAACTCGTAGGTCAACTTCACCCCTTTTCAGCTTCCTACTGTCCTTTAGTCCCTGCACATTCGTACAAATGTGAGAACCACATGCAGTATCTAATACCCATGAGGTGGAAGTAGAAAGATGAATGTCTATAACATAAATACCTGAAGCGATAGCCCCGCTATCCTTCTTGTTCTTTTTCAGATCTTCGAGGTAGAGTTTGCAATTCCTCTTCCAATGACCCGGTTCATTGCAGAAGAAGCAGACTCCTTCCTTCGGAGGCTTTGCCTTCTTTGGTGCAGGCTTGGTTTCGGGCTTGCCTGACTCTTTGGTCTTACCTGATGAGCCATGACCCTTCCCCTTGCCTTTGCCTTTCTTTTTCGTACCCTTTCCTTTCTGAACCATCAAAACACTACTGGGTTTCTTCTTAAGACTCGGCTCAGCAGTTTTAAGCATCCCATGCAGTTCAGAAATAGATTTCTCCATGTTGTTCATGTTGTAGTTCATAACAAACTGGTCATAACTTTCCGGGAGTGAGTTTAAGATCAAATCTGTAGCTAACTCCTGGCTCATGGGAAATCCAAGCCGTTCAAGGTGATCAATGTACCCTTTCATCTTTAAGACATGAGCACTGACTGATGCACCTTCAGCCATCTTGCAGGAATGTAAGGCCTTAGTGGTCTCATACCTCTCTTGCCTTGCCTGTTGCTGGAACATTTCCTTGAGATGCACAATCATCTCATAAGCCTCCATGTGTTCCAGATCTCTTTGGAGCTCCGGAACCATGGTGGCTAGCATCAAGCATCCCACATCGACAGAGTCTTCCTTATGCTTCATATAAGCATCTCTCTGAGCTCTGGGAGCATTGGCGGCTGGCTCCTCAGGAATGGGTTGATCTAGGACATGCGCCTTTCTTTCCTGCTTGAGAACAATTCTCAAGTTCCTAAACCAGTCAAGAAAGTTTGTCCCATTGAGTTTGTCCTTCTCAAGGACAGATCGCAGCGATAATGTAGCAGTATTACTAGTCGTCATGATTCTACAATTAAAATATGCAATGTAATTAGTAATCTCCCACTAAATAAACAACCCTCAATGCAATAGTTAGTGGGCTAAGATCCATATTTGGCTCAAACTTAAGTCCGCTTTGGCAGGACGCTTAGATTAAGTTATTTAGGTAGGTAACACCTTTACCAATTACATCAAATGTAACTCTTAGATATTCATGGGATCCTATCATCATATGATCTGGCATGTTCTAATCCCATCTAATGCCTTGAGATCCAAAACCGTTTTGTTAATCTCAATTAAGTCAAACAATAATGAACCTATGAGAGTAGCACCATTACTCTTTGCTTATCTCCCCAAGATAACTCAAAAGCACCCACTTTGGTGGAGTCCACAATTGAGCGATCAAGGTTTTGACAAGTGTTCATAAATTGACAGCATTATGACTTAAGATTTCTTTTAGAGGGCTTAATTAACTATATGTTTTTATGAGGATGCATGTATCCCAGTTTGTAACTCATACAAGTAATATGCATGTGCTGATCTAATCATAAGATGCATAATTCAAACGTGATACAATATGGCTCACCTATCCTAAGTCCCCTCAAGCCAATGAGAGGAGCTCTCTAGTAAGAAAAGAGAAATTACATATAGAAACCTCTTTTAACATTCGAGGGGAGTGAGATGAGAGGAGAAGGTACATTGAGAGTATATAGAGGAAGGCACGACACGCAGGCCGTATTTTTTTAAAAATTACAACACTTGCAATCTAGAGCCATATTGTTCACCATACCCAAACATTCAAGAATCAATATTCAGATCTAATCGAAGGGCAAAAAACATTTACAAAGTAACATTTGTTACGGTTATGTTGCGCTACGAACAGGTAGCTACGGCGGTCCCGCTAACCGGTTAGCGGGCGGCTGTCCCGCTAGCCGGTTAGCGGGCGGGGTCTCTGGGGCAGCGCCCCGGAAGAAATTTTTTTTTTGTTTTTGTTTCATAAATAATCACGAATCTGAATTCGGTTTTCACAAATAATCACAAATTCGAATTCGGTTTTCTTAGACCCCATCTATGCGGATTGATCAAATCAAAAAGCATCACCACCGATTCCAATTTCCTTTTAGATTCCTTTTATGTCATACACAACAAGGATTCCATATATGTCACACATACAACGCTTATTATATGATCGGATACTACTAACATATATCATATAAATCACAAATCAAGCCTAACTTAAACACAAAACAGCATGGCTCTGATACCACTGTAAGGAATTGGAAGACACGCAGCGGAAATAAACTTTAAAAATTTTCCATTCCTTGCCAGGATCTGCCGTATGTGTTTAAGTCAAGTGGAAAGAATCATTACCCTTAGTGTTGCTCAGCGAATTTCACAGCTTCTCTACGTGGGTGGTGATCTCTTTCTGATCGCAAGAAATCGACGGAGTGTTCCTCAGCGACCTTCACAGATTCTCTCCGCGGACGGTGGTCTCTTTCCGATCACAAGAAGTCGACGCCTCAGGTCGGCTTCCTCTACTGGTATCCACACGAACAGCGTTCCAACCACGAACGACGTGCTAGCGTCTCCTGTCCCTCCAAGGCTTTCACAAGTCTCCGTCTCTATTTCGGCAGTTTCTTGTCTGCAAACCTTTTGCAGATTCCATTCGGCCTTTTGTGTTCTGTGTTATTTTCAAACGTAGCTCCTCCAATCAGATATAGAGGATGCTATGCGTTTTCCACTTAACCTAATTGGATTTTGGAGTTAATCTTATATTAATTCCGAATTGATACAATATCATATATTGTATAATTTTATAAGAAACTAATTAAATAAAATAATATTAAATCCGTCCCACAGATTTAATTACTTATTTATTTAACTTTAAATAAAGATGAGACTGAGTTATATTTGATTTATTCCCATAAATCAAATTTGAGATATCCTATCAATTTAAATTTCGAATTTCAAACGTGATAGAGATTTAATTTATCCTTATAAATTAAATCTTATAAATATCTCTTATATGAGATATCCTATCAATTTGAATTTCGAATTTCAAACGTGATAGAGATTTAATTTATCCTTATAAATTAAATCTTATAAATATCTCTTATATGAGATATCCTATCAATTTGAATTTCGAATTTCAAACGTGATAGAGATTTAATTTATCCTTATAAATTAAATCTTATAAATATCTCTTATATGAGATATCCTATCAATTTGAATTTTGAATTCAAACGTGATAGGGATTTAATTTATCCTTATAAATTAAATCTCATATATCTCATATATATAATATATATATATATATACGAATTTATATATATACGAATATAAATAAATATATATACATTCACCTGGATCTTTCATTGAATCTGGACATGTCTTAGATTCAATGAATCTGGACATCATAGCTCGTGTTGGGCTATTTTGTGTGCGACCCTGTAGGCCCATATGAAGTTGGCAGTGGGCCATTTGCTATACTAGCCCACAAGTCGCAAGCGGTCTCTAGCAAGACATAACGACTACCCAAATCATATGAGGATCGATAAACGATGTAACCTTTTATACAACCATATCATGTCCCTTCTGTCACGCGATATTTTGGTCATGGATGAGGCATGGATAATGTCATCCTCCTATTCCCGACCGTTACTTTCTCGATCCCTGAGTAGTCTGACTATAGAAATGGAACTACCTTTCCATTACAGTATGGCCATACATTTCTCAGACTCACTCATCGAGGGGCCCAGTAATATCTCTCCACGAATGTGAGGGACAAATTCCATCTTGACCATTCACATTCCTCCGCATGAAAAACCACTAAGCCCGAACATAGTCTTTATGATCACTCGGTCAAAAGTGACTTTTGACTAGGTCAAAGCTGAGCGTTTTGTCATGTAGGAATCCATGATGATCTCAGGTCAAAGGGCATATTGACATGGTTTGTATATGAGAGAAGCTTATGACGTTACCCATGCAGTTCTCTCATAGCGGGTCGGTCCAACACCCTGTACTCTTACATGTGCTTATGACTTTGATTTATATCTCTATACATCTTCAAAGTCATACTGGTCTTATTTCATCTGTGCTCCCACATAGATGATCGACCAGGGACATTTAGGATAATATCATGAATTATCCAAGGATGGTCATCATAGTAAACATGCAAATAATATGATAACTCAATTAATAAATTCATAAATCAATAATGTTCATAAGACAATGATTGGCCCCTAGGGCACGATTTCCAACATCTCATACCATTGAAAATGTTAGACTGAGTATTTATCTTCCATCAATCGCTTGGAAAATGACAAAAATACCCTTAGTATCCTTTCTTGCACTGTACTGACCCTAAGGGCATAATTGTCATTTCACCCCTTCTTGTATTGCCTCAGGGCATATATTAACTCTATATAATCATATTTATACTATGTCCCACATTTTTGGCCTGTCCAGAATGACCAAAATGACCTCCATCCATCACTAGTACAGTATGGGCATCCAGGGGTATTTTCGTAATTTCACACTTATCCTGGACTGCTCTGTACTCTGGCCCACTTAACTATCTAGTCATCACATTGGGCCTACTATGGTGCCATTTGGGCCTTGGTTTAGGCTCATTGCCTTTATGATCTTTATAGCACAAATCCCAAGACACCTCTCCCGATCCTATTTATCGGGTATTCTATTTTACCATAAAATTCTGTAAGAATTCTACAAGATTCCTTTTCTAACTCTCTCAGTTTGATAAATTCATATATTAAATATAAGAATTTATAGTAAAGTTTCATCTGATTCTGAGATATGAAAAATACTGCAATAATTCCTGTTGACTTCAGGAATTTATATTAATTAATCGGGATCTCATATCAAAATTCTGTGTTGCATTAAACTGACCGGAATAATTATGTCTATCTACTGGTAAAATTTGAGTCTGATCTATTTCCGGGCATTTTTGGCCTATTTTGGCTCAACTTTTCCATAATTATATTTGGGTCCCTGACTTTTTACTTCATTACATTTAGGTCCCTAAACTTTTGGAAATTACCACTTTTGGCCCAACATTTATTTCTACTTAACTTTTGGCCTTTAACCTTTTCCAATTTGCGTTTAGGTCCTTCTCTTTCTTTAAGACTTATCTAACCTTTATTATCTCGTCTGATCTTCATCATAATCCATTCTAAGTCTCTTTCCACTATCAGTACTATACAGATAGGGAAAAATTAGGATATAACATCTACTATAAGAAACACTATTCATATTTTAGAATTTCATGATTTTGATGCTTCCAATGATTTTAAAATGGAAAAATGTGTGGGGATAAAGTAGGAGAACAAGTATTGGAAGCATTAGAATCAAAATGTGAATTTTTGGAAAAAGAAGGTTCACTTCGGTTCTATACAGTAGCTCATGGTGTGTTTTGATTTTGGAAATTCTAGTTTCATATTTGGATTCTACATGAAAAATTAAGTGGAAATAAACCATGAGAATTTATTTTAGAAAGATGGAAGTATGGAACATAAAATGGAAGAAGAATGGAAGTTAGTAAAAACCTAGTCTTGGAATTGTTTTCAAGTTGAGTTATAACTTGATATTACTTTGTAATGGTGGTTTTGACATTTTTGAAGGAAGGAAAACATCTGAAGAAGAATTTTTCAAGGATAGCTAAAGAGGTAGCAAGAATACCTAACTATAATTTCATGTTTGTTTGATTGTATGCTTGCTTGTTAGTTGTGATGTTTGGTTGAGCTTGAGATTATGCCATCATGTTTATGATGAAGTATGAATGATTGAAACTCCTTGCAACTAATGTCATGACAATATGCATGTTAGAGTTTGCTTATGTAATATTATGAAGTAGCTCCCATCTCACTAATGTTAAGCATCTAATTCATCATTCATGATATTATAGTTTGTATGACTTGCTATTGAGATTTCCATGAAATCTCATTCTTTCCATATGCATAACCATGTCATAGGTGCTAGATCATCTCAAGGAAAAAGGGTAAACACATATGGTTGAACTTGTATAATAAGTTATATTGGTTACTTGACACTATGGAAGGATATGATGGGATGCATAGTGTATGATCATGTAGTTGTATTATAAGGCTGTGGTTGTGTGACAATTTTTATGACACCTTATCCAATGAATTTGAACTTGCAATTTGGTATGATGATATTTGAGATATAGATCTTTAAATGGATGCCAAAAACACCTCAATTGGTTAAGTATTTGATTTATTATGATTTTTCTAATTTGGAGTTAAAATCTAGAATTAAGATAAAATGAGCAACTGGAGGCAGTAACATTCTGACGTTAATTTCATATGGTAAATGAATGACTTTTTCTATTAAATTGTATAACCTTAAAGAACATGTCTAGAGCTTTAAATCCATAGGTAACATGGTTCATTTGGAAAAGTAACAACAGAGAAATGAATTTTTAATTAAGACAAAGAAACTAAAACTTCCAGATTTACCAAATAAATAGTGTTTTTCAATGAATAAACTGATTTCATTGGGATAATGAAACCTCTGTTTTACATTTTTTCTTCAAATTTAAATAAAAGAGCTTTCATTAGAAATTATAACCACCCTATTTTGATTTTTCTACATTTAATTATGAATTTTCAAAATTGGGTATATGTTCTGGATTACCAAATGAACAGTAACTATGAACAATACCTGAGAAGCAATCTTTTGAAAATGCATATTTTTAAAGCAAAAGGTCATGTAATTGGTTCAAATGACTTCCAACTAAGTATAATCGAGGTTAAAAATAAGGATACGACAGCAATCATGGCCTAGCCATTTGTAAAAGCCATAGGTAATTGCTTATGTTACTATGGATCCATATCCTAGCTTTCTATCTAAATCTTGCTCTATATGAGAGTCATCTATTTCATATCCAATTGTTATTTGAAGAGTGATCTGAAAGTGATCACTTTACTATTGTTCGTTGTTCTTTTTGTACACCATATCTTTTGATAGAGTTATAACACTACCATTCTCTTGGTATTTAGTGTAACCCTACCAAAAGAAATAGTCCTAAGTATTGTATTCATAAGCTTGTAGAAATACTTGAATAACCCCAATCATACTATACACAAATGTCCTACTTGATGAGATTGTATGTTATTCTAGGTACTTTCCTATTGCTTACTTGCTTTGGATTTCCTCATTTATAGCCTTATACATAATCTTATGGGGATTTGTCTGTCAAACCTTAGTCTGTCTTCATATCTTATGAGGTTTTCCTCATATCTGAACTAGTATAATTACCTCTTATTCAGAACTTATAGTTCTAACTGATCTTTGTCCTCTTTTGTTAATTGGAAGAGAATTTGACTCAGCCTAATCAATGATAAGGTTGTTTGGAACACAATCATGGGTACTTTCTTTGCATTAATTAACCAACTTGAGAAATTCACGTAATCCCTGGTGATCGTCTTCCTAAGGAGATACTATATACTTTCACTTATGGCTCAACAACTTTTGTTAGGCTAAGTCTATTGTGACTTTTGGGATCTACTATGATCTACCGTTAGCCTTTTCAGGATCTAATGTAATCCTGGAACAATATCTTTGCTAGCCATATTAGGATCTTCTATGATCCTTTATAATCCACTGTGATTATGTTATATTGTATCTTCATTTGTAGGAAACTTGAACCATAGGACTACGTGATCTCTACATAATTGGTAACAACTATTAATAATTTCCTAAGATTGTTTCTATTTACTAGTACCATTTTCTTTGGCCTTATTAATTCTCTAACCAATCAACAATCCCTTTAAGTTATGTTTGTGCCTTATCAAGACTCTCTTTAATTGGCATAAGTAAACATATTAGGTTTAGAGTAGCTCTATAGTATGTATTCCAGACATTTCCTTTTAAACAATCATCGAGCTATCACCCGTTAAGCCAATGAGAATAATGGCATAATACCAACAAGAAGACCAAGTTGCCCTATACAGTAATTGTTACAAATGAATGACTAGCACCTGAATTACATATCGATTCTACTTAGAGATCATTAACTCATATTCAATATTGAATCATCTCGGCAACTTTCTTGCCTCTTCTCTGGTCAGGGTAAAACTCTCACTATATCTGAGATCTTTCATCTGCCATATTTTACAGATATTCTATGGCAAAATGTTTTGGCTTGTCACATCTATGGTAACTTTCTCAACCTACCAATCAAAGCCTAACTTTGTGATCTCTATCACATATCTCATATTTGTTAGGTTCTGATTGTCTATTTGCATTTCTACCCCACTACTTTTCTCTTATGAGAACTAAAGGTCCTCTAGAATTATCCTTATTGGAAACACCGAGAGGATTCATCAATTAAGCTTGTCTTTATGGAACAACTTTTGTACCTTTCTACCATTTCTTTACATCATTCTCTAACTTGAAATTAGCTAACAGTGCCTTCTTTCTGTAGGATATTTCATCACTTTAGAGATTACTTCTAAGCGATTTATCCAACTCTCTATTGCTTGAGCATCTAATGGACCTTTGATTGCAACCAGATTATGCTTATGGAATTATAAATTCCATAGTTGTATACAATTTTATTCTTTAGCAGATCCTGACTATCTATTAGTCACAGTCTGTTCTTATCTGGATTATAGTTTCTTGATGACTTCTCTCCCTAATCATCATAAATCAACAATAGCTACTATTATGGTTGTCGGGATAGTAATATCTCTTTCTGTTCCTGATGAACCTGAGTTACTGAATTCTTATCTATCCTCTACTACTATTGTCATATCCCAATTTTTAGGCCTTGAAGCCCAGTATATAGCCTAAAAAAGGGATGCTACTAGACCCTATTGAGCAGAGGTCTCAATAAATAGAGAAAATTATGATGATCAGTTTGATACAACACAGAGTTCTGATATGAGGTCTCGAGAGATTTATATTAATTTTTAAAGAAAAGGAAAGTTAGTACGGTATGCTCTAGACTTCATAATCAGATGGAATATGGCAGTAAATTCCTATAATTAATATAAGAATTTCTGAAACTAACAGAGCTCAAAAAGGAGTTCTGTAGAATTTACTACATAATTTACAGTGGATTAAAAGACCCGATAAATAGGTTTCAGGGGAATTTCTCGGGAATTGAGCCCATGAAGATAGGGGATCATACAGAGGGTCCAGAATGGCACCTTATAGGCCTAATGATATTTTCAGATAAGTATGTGGGCCAGGGCTAAGAAAGACTGAGAAAAATGAAGAATTATGAAAATGCCACTGAAGGTATGCCACTGTGTTGTGTCATCGAGTCAGAGTCAGACGAAGGGCATTATGATCATTTGACTAAGGTTAGACAGTTAAGAAAGGGTATCTGGATAGTTGACCAGGGTCAAGAGATACTCTGGTAAGGTATGAAAAGATAATAGTGCTCCTATAAGTACTAAAAAGGAACTAAGGGCATTATAGTAATTTACTAAGGATGCTCCTTGGGAACTGAGCCACCAGAGTGCTTGGGCTTAGTTAGAAACCCAAGATGATATTTAAAGGCCCAAAAACGTAGCCCAAGAGTAATGTGGGCCCAAGAGATATTAAAATATTATTTTAGTGCTTTTTCAATAAAGTAAAGTGACCCGATCTAAGATAGAACTGGGTAAAGTGATATGGAATCATGAGAGGACATAAATGGGGCCCACAATGCGCCACATGGCATGATTACAGTAAAAGAAGAAAAGCAAAGGACACATGGCATGATTAGAGAAAAAGCAAGAGGACATGTGGTACGATCTCGGCCGTTCATTCAGGGAAAAGACTCTGGAACTCTCTGGAAAGGCTGAGTCAGCTGGTGAGGTGTCCCAGGGGCCCCACATTTTGCCACATATACCCTTGAGGTGTGTCACATCCTTATATTTATACATCTTAGGGACCATTCAGTAGCACTGAAACCACTTTCAGGGTCATTGAAGTCTAAACACTTAATCTGGAATTTTATTCATATCGAGTACTGTTCACTGTGGCAAATTCCAGATGAGTGACCTGATTTTGAAAATTTATAACTAATTCTATAAAAATCAAAATGAAGTGGTTCAAATTGCTACATGAAGCTAACTCAAATATATTTCAGGGAAAAATCATTGGTTGACCAATCCTTGACAAATTTCACGTGGGTCAACGTTTCAATCTTACTGTTCATCCAATGACTTTCTCCTGAATCCAGCATTCTAGTCCCAACTTTAACAATTTATATCTTTTCGTGTATACATCCAAATTAGACATTCTATATACCAAATTAAATCTTAGTATGTCTACTTTTTACCCTAAAAATTTCGTACATTAATTCAATCATTTACTATTTTTAATGATTTATCAAACATGAATGGGTCTTCACGAGTTACTGTTCACTGAGCCTATTTTCAGCATTTAGTCTTTACATACTCAAGCCTACAGCCAACACATATCAGTCATACAGGCCAGATAACAATTAATAAATAATCAACTGTTATATATTAGTGCATGATTAACTCCCTCATATTTTATTACATCCTTTTCTGTCTAAAAACCGGCAGCATAACTGCTGCAATTCTTCTTTAGAAAGTAACTGATGTTGTACCGATTCGGTAATTCCCTTATGCGAACTACCATTCTACGTAGTACCCAGGAAAGACTGGATGAACCTGCTGGGTCCACTCACTTCCAGCCTCCTTAGACAGCACTACGTACACAGTACGTATCAGTTCCTTTCTTTGTTCCGTCTTCGTTGTCGGAATTTCGGCAGCCTACCGGCGTCTCTTAAGATTTCCAACTTTTATTTTGACAGAACCTCCCCTGTAATGTTATGTTTGGGAATGAGATTCAAAAGAATCCCAGTAACAACAATCATAACAAAATATGTAATGCAAAGTGACGGTGCTTGCTTGTGACTGTGTACAGATAAGTATGCTGCATGCTTCCATATTCAATAACATATGATCATAGCATTGGAATAGAGCTTCAAGCATAACATATAGGACAACAATCAACCAAACAAAACAACACATCACAAAGACATTACATAAGAGCTAAGATTAGTTATTACCTCAAAAGCAGAGCTTCAGAACTTCCTTACTACTTCCAACTCCACCAGAACTTCCTTTCTTTCTTTCTTTCTCCTTCTCTCTCTTCTTTCTCTCTCTTTTCTTGCCAAAAACGTGGGATGCATAAAATGGGAGGGGAAGGGGGTATTTATAGCTTTAATGGATGGCATTCTTGTAATTTTGAAGCCATCTGAACATGTGGTCCTGGTTTTTCCTGGAATTTCCTATTTTCATTAATTCTTTTTACTGCATCACCCTGGACACCTCATGGGACACCTCATAGGACACCTCACCACCCATATTCTTCATGTGACGAAATTTGGAGGTTCTGGAAGCTTTCCGGTCCAATCTGGTACCGGCCCGGTCCATCGCCTTGAAAAACGTGCCGTTTTCTGAATCTGATGTTTCTGAAGATCCTTTTTATGTCTACTGACCTCACATTTAGTATCTAGACCCTTTATATCATTAAGTTTTTAATACTGGGTCCAGACTCAATTACAGATCCCTTGCGAAATGACCAAAATGCCCTTGGTGCCCTATCTTGTCCTATTTTAATCCCTAAGGGCAAAATCGTCATTTCACACCTTTCTGGACCCGGTCAAAGCTTATACTGGCTCTAGTCAACCTTATTTAGACATGTCTTGACCTCTGGGTCTATCCAAAATGACCAGAATACCCTATATTCATCTGCTGCCCTTTTTGTACAACATAGGGGCATTTTCGTAATTTCGCACTTTTCCAGGGTTCTGCTGGACACTGGCCCACCTATCAGCCCAAGAGTCTTATTGGGCCTCTAATGGCGCCATTTTCGGGCTTCCTGGGTCCATTACCTGTATGGAACGCATTACGAGGAATCTTCCTTTAACACAATTCATTGAATATTTTAACTATTATTTACCGAGTATATACCTTTTCCGGACACCGGCTCTTTTTCCCAGATATAGTGTCCTACTGTGTTCAGGCATCCTTGGGGGTTATAACGGTCATCTGACCGAAGTCATCCGATCGCATTCAGCCTCTTTAAAAATACCGATAAATCTCCTACCCGGATCCCCGGAGGCCTCACACTCCGTCTGGATTTTTTTATTTTGTGAATAACTTTTCCTACAGACCTCCTATCGGTATCCTGTCAGTTTCCCGACATCCGCCCATAAAGGCGCATCATCCTGTATTTTCCCACTTATATCTGAAATCTAGGGTATCCGGTATAAATTTTTATAACTTTTGGACGATCAGTCCATTTCTGGCTATCTGGAGTCTTCAAAAATTCCGGTATTAGGCTTGGTTACCTGGCGTCACCTGCCCTACCTTCTGGTAGAATCTGGGACTGAAATGCTGTCGGGCGGTGCAATCCACTTCTGGCCTATTTTCTTTAATTATACTTTAGCCCCAGGGAACTTTTCCTTCTTTATAATTAAGTCCCTTAATTTGGCTAAAATTACACTTTAAGACCCCATATTTTTGTCTTCCTTTCATTCCTAACTTTAAACTTTCCATAATTGTGTTTAGGTCCCTTAATTTCCTTTCTTTTGCAATTTAATCCTTTTCTTTACATAAGGGTACACATGTTTTTCCTGAAACAGAGCTCATATATTCCGTTTAATCTGTACATAGGAACCAGTACAGAAGATTAAGGATATTACATTTCTCTCCCCCTAAAAATAAATTTCGTCCCCGAAATTTACATTACATCTATCCTATACCAATAATTCAGGGTACTTTTCTCTCATCTTTTCTTCTGTTTCCCATGTAGCCTCTTGTTCAGTCAAACCTTTCCAGATCACTTTAACTAAAGGAATCTGCTTATTCCGCAACTGCTTGACTTTTCTATCAGCAATTCGCAATTCTTCATATCTTACGATGATCATCCTTTTGTCATGAATCAACTCACTCAGAGTTGAACTCCAGTTCATTCTATTACTTACCTTCTTGCTATGCATTTATCTATATATGGACTCCTCACTATACTGGACTTGTGAGTAGTGTCCATTTCTTTCATATTAAACTCTCTCGAATACTGCTATATTCAGGAGTTTCTATTAACAGCTCATCATACTTTTTAGTGCAACTACTTCTTTCTCATCTGAGTATCTAGCGGAATTCTTTGAGTATCCGCACACTTTAACTCTCATTCCCATATCATCATGCATTCTTATCATCTTTAATAACTCATCATAATACAGAGAGAGGACTTATATCATTATTCTTTCTTTCAATGCTCTACTACTAAATAGGAGCACATAGGAGCATATAGGAACATATAGGAGCACATATGAGCATATAGGAGCACATACTCTAACCTGCATAATGCCTGGACAACATGCTGTAGGACTACATACCTGCTTACGAATGCAAAGCTCTAACATCGGAGCTCAAGCATTCCTTCTCTTAATATGCACAGCTCTAACACTCAGAGCTTGCACAGCTTTATCACATAAAGCTTGCACTGCTCTAACATTCGGAGCTTTAGCATATTTTACAAACATAACATAACATAACATAACATAATGCCTGGCACTTTATGCAAGGAGTGAAAGCTCTCATTTGCTCTTTCATACGTAACGTATTATTCAAATGTCTTACCCCTTTTAGCAGGGAGCCTCTCTATCTGTTTACAAGGCTAGCTATTATGCCACTTCGTATTGCATTTCTCAATATACCTTTCTCATAACATATCTCAGTTTGTATCTTTTATATCATAACATGACATATCTAGCCACATCTGGCTATATCATAGTCTATCTTTCAAATCCATTTCATTTGGATTTAACATAAGGGTTCTAGTCTCTTATTATTCATAACCCTTTTTAGCTTTTCATAGCTCTTTCTATCATCTTACATAGCTCTGTGCACATATGCCAATTTCAATGGCATTTACACACTTTTCCATCACTTCCCACGGGGTCACCCATCATTGAATTACCCTTACCTGGGCACGCTTAACTGAAATGTGCAGATAAAAATCTAAAGCATTGGTGCTTACAGGCTTTAACCCTGGTACTTTATTATCTTAGACCCATCTTATACTATCTCTTTTGGGTCTATCTGGCCTTCTAATCTCTTTATCCTCATATAGAGGATTTACTTGTCTCTTATTTTCTGTAATCTTATCATAAGGATCTCTTCTTATATCTTACGTAATATTCCCATAAATCCTTAGGACTCAGCATTAACAACTTTAACTTTGATCACTTAGTTCCTGATACGTGTAAGGAGATTCTGAGTTCAATCCCTGATAGTAATAAGGCTATCTGAAACTAGCATCATGGGTACTCTCTCTGTTATGAGTTAATCAACTTGTGAAGCTTCTATACCTTAACTTTTCCTTGGTATTTGTCCTTCCAAAGAAATACTGTACTTATGGCTCATTACTTTCTTCCTCTAGGCTTGGTCTACTGCGACCCTCGGGATCTACTGCGATCAACCGTAAGCCTCTTCAGGATCTAACTGCGACCCTGTGAGCCATACTAGGATCTAACTGCAATCCTCCAGAATCTACTGGATTCCGTTGTACTGTATTCTCATCTCTGGAAGACCTAAACCAACGGACAAAATTACAAGGTTAGTCACTTCCACATAGTTGTTAACTCCACAAATAATTCCCCAAAAATGGTCATAGAAGCCAATATTATCTATCAAGACTTCACTCATTTCCTCTATCACTCAGGAACTTCATATACCATTCTTATCTTTATAACTTTATTACATTTAACATTGCAGGGAGCTACACAAGCTCTATCATGCACATATCTGTCGTCATCTATTTATCTCATCAGAGGGACTTTACTCTATTGCAAGAGCAATCTAGCTCTATTGCAAAAACACTAACTTATATTACTTAAAAACTGCTCTTTCTTAGAGCGATATCATCTTTCATAACTGCGTCTCATTTCCTTTCATCTATCTTATCCCTACTAAAAGGATATGTCCTAAGTATCATAATCATTTATCTATAGGCTTACTACTAATCTTCATCTTTAATCTCATTCTCTATCCCATTGACTATCATAGTCTGATCATAAATTCTCTTTCTATCTTCTGAGAATCAAATAGCAACTTTCTAGTTTAGCACTTTGCTATTGCTTCATTCTTGCTAAGTTGAATTATTTAATTGCATGTCATAGGGCATGGGAGCAACATAACTTTCTCATCTGGTATACTCTACCCAGTACATATTGCATAAGGGGAGTATTCATTTATCATAGTATACTCAACATGCATAATATGCAAATAGATGCAATCAGTTAAGCACTCTCTAGTATGTGTGTCATCACATGACAACTGCAATGATATGCCAATTCTTATTATAACTTATAACAACATAAGCAATACCATTATTACATACATCTGCTCAACCATCCCTTATCACTTTAATCACTAGGTCCTGATCATTTATTCAGGTACCTGAGTCATTTACTTGTTTCACTTAGGCTGCCACATCACCCTCTTACTAGGGTATAGGCTTAACCCTTCTTTACTCTTTCTTACATAAGGAATAGGGGAGTCACTTCATCTTTGAATCCATGGCTACCTTACTAGGCCATATTTATTCTATCATATCATCCCTTATTGCCTGTAAGATTTCTATGTCTCTAGCCTGAATGATTTATGTGTCCTTGGCCTCACAACAATCCATAACTGAGTCAGCTATTCTCTTTCAGCTAACTGAGGAAGGTTTGGCTCCTATCTTTATGCCATCTGTACTTTTACATTTCTCCCTAATCCTCCTGGATTACTAACAGGCAAGAAAGTATCTCTTATTAAGCCTCAAGGTTCATATGAATGAACTCAATTAAGTATCCATCAAAAGAGTTCTCTTTCCTTAGCTCTAACCCTTAACTTCATGCTCACCTTTCTCTAATTGAGAGGAATGCTTCTTTTAAACTTTTTGAGAAAAACTTCTCAAGTGAGCGGATAATTCTCCATCTCATATGGAGTAACTTTTGTGCCTCTCTGTATCTCTTAACTCTTTCTGTCTATCAATCTCAGTTTACTCTAGACTAGATTGTGATTCTTTTCTGGTTTGCCTCTAGTCCTGACCAATTTAGGTCACTTGGATCTCATTCATCACTTAATATTACTATTTATGTTCTCTAGGTCAGAGCGTTAGGTTACTATCTCTTCATGATAGAATCCCTTTGCTTTGGGAACATTAACTTTCTATCTATTAACCATCACGTCTTTAACCTTAGGCTGTGTATTAAATCATTCTTAGGCAAGTCTCATTCTAACTTCTCATTATTCTTTTCCGTAAAGACTAGCTGAACAAAGTCTTTCGTACTATAGATCAACTCCTGATGATCATACGGAGAATCTACTGTTGAACATCTTCTTAAACTGATCTTCTGTATCTTAGTGCTTCGTACTATTTAACTTGCCTATACTCTGTGCTAAATCTCTAACTGATAGACTTCAGTGAGGTTGGCATCTTTAGTCTCATGACACTTGACTTACTATCATCTCATATCAATCCTCGAAAGTATATTAGGTTAATGCCCTCTACTGGATGTTTGTTTATCATTCCTGCTACGGCATTGAGGAACTACAGATAACTAACTGTTCTTAATCTATACTTTTGTCCATCCCTTGACCTAGACTGAGTAATTCACTTTTCACAGCTTTCTTCAGACCAATATGGTTAACACTATCTGTCTTTAATGAAGAAGGCTGGGGTTGACTAGGACTAGGAACATCCCACTGATCTTTCTCTATAAAGTCACATATTCTTGGACTTTGGGAATGGACAAGAACTATCATAGGCTCTGACTGGATGTCTGAATTAGGGGACTGTTGTATCTTAATTATCTTAAATCTATCCTCAAACTCTGGTAGAGGAGGAATAATATATGGTCTACCTATAATCTAGTACCAATACTCAGCTTCCTCAGCCGTAATCTATCATCTCGTAAGAGGGATAAAGATTATATCAAGGTTAGAGGGCATTCCAACAAACTTATACCGTATAGAGTCACTAGACTCAACATCAACTGGTGCATATTAGGCTTTAGGCTGAATCTCTACATCACCTCCAGACTGCAGGTTTAAGTCTACAGAAACATCTATGGGACATTCTACTGTAGATTTTCCTGACTGATCCCCTAAACTCTCATCTGGACTCTCTTCATTGTCTAAGGGATGTGGATATATATCATCTTCATATATCACTATTGGTCTGGAGTCTTCCTTATTAACTGAAGCCTCTGACTTAATCTTATGGAATCTCATATATATTCCTGTAACATTTGCTTAATTAAGCAAGGTTAACCATCCCATAACATACCCTAACTTGACAAAATACTTACTGTTTAGGGTTAGGGTCTGGGTATAATCTCGTATCAATCCATAAATAATATATTCAGAGCATTTCTTAAGCCAGAATCCTATGCTCTGATACCAAAATGTCACATCCTTATATTTATACATCTTAGGGACCATTCAGTAGCACTGAAACCACTTTCAGGGTCATTGAAGTCTAAACACTTAATCTGGAATTTTATTCATATCGAGCACTGTTCACTGTGGCAAATTCCAGATGAGTGACCTGATTTTGAAAATTTATAACTAATTCTATAAAAATTGAAATGAAGTGGTTCAAATTGCTACATGAAGCTAACTCAAATATATTTCAGGGAAAAATCATTGGTTGACCAATCCTTGACAAATTTCACGTGGGTCAATGTTTCAATCTTACTGTTCATCCAATGACTTTCTCCTGAATCTAGCATTCTAGTCCCAAATTTAACAATTTATATCTTTTCGTGTATACATCCAAATTAGACATTCTATATACCAAATTAAATCTTAGTATGTCTACTTTTTACCCTAAAAATTTCGTACATTAATTCAACCATTTACTATTTTTAATGATTTATCAAACATGAATGGGTCTTCACGAGTTACTGTTCACTGAGCCTATTTTCAGCATTTAGTCTTTACATACTCAAGCCTACAGCCAACACATATCAGTCATACAGGCCAGATAACAATTAATAAATAATCAACTGTTATATATTAGTGCATGATTAACTCCCTCATATTTTATTACATCCTTTTCTGTCTAAAAACCGGCAGCATAACTGCTGCAATTCTTCTTTAGAAAGTAACTGATGTTGTACCGATTCGGTAATTCCCTTATGCGAACTACCATTCTACGTAGTACCCAGGAAAGACTGGATGAACCTGCTGGGTCCACTCACTTCCAGCCTCCTTAGACAGCACTACGTACACAGTACGTATCAGTTCCTTTCTTTGTTCCATCTTCGTTGTCGGAATTTCGGCAGCCTACCGGCGTCTCTTAAGATTTCCAACTTTTATTTTGACAGAACCTCCCCTGTAATGTTATGTTTGGGAATGAGATTCAAAAGAATCCCAGTAACAACAATCATAACAAAATATGTAATGCAAAGTGACGGTGCTTGCTTGTGACTGTGTACAGATAAGTATGATGCATGCTTCCATATTCAATAACATATGATCATAGCATTGGAATAGAGCTTCAAGCATAACATATAGGACAACAATCAACTAAACAAAACAACACATCACAAATACATTACATAAGAGCTAGGATTAATTATTACCTCAAATGCAGAGCTTCAGAACTTCCTTACTACTTCCAACTCCACCAGAACTTCCTTTCTTTCTTTCTTTCTCCTTCTCTCTCTTCTTTCTCTCTCTTTTCTTGCCAAAAACGTGGGATGCATAAAATGGGAGGGGAAGGGGGTATTTATAGCTTTAATGGATGGCATTCTTGTAATTTTGAAGCCATCTGAACATGTGGTCCTGGTTTTTCCTGGAATTTCCTATTTTCATTAATTCTTTTTACTGCATCACCCTGGACACCTCATGGGACACCTCATAGGACACCTCACCACCCATATTCTTCATGTGACGAAATTTGGAGGTTCTGGAAGCTTTCCGGTCTAATCTGGTACCGGCCCGGTCCATCGCCTCGAAAAACGTGCCGTTTTCTGAATCTGATGTTTCTGAAGATCCTTTTTATGTATACTGACCTCACATTTAGTATCTAGACCCTTTATATCATTAACTTTTTAATACTGGGTCCAGACTCAATTACAGATCCCCTGCGAAATGACCAAAATGCCCTTGGTGCCCTATCTTGTCCTATTTTAATCCCTAAGGGCAAAATCGTCATTTCACACCTTTCTGGACCCGGTCAAAGCTTATACTGGCTCTAGTCAACCTTATTTAGACATGTCTTGACCTCTGGGTCTGTCCAAAATGACCAGAATACCCTATATTTATATGCTGCCCTTTTTGTACAACATAGGGGCATTTTCGTAATTTCGCACTTTTCCGGGGTTCTGCTGGACACTGGCCCACCTATCAGCCCAAGAGTCTTATTGGGCCTCTAATGGCGCCATTTTCGGGCTTCCTGGGTCCATTACCTGTATGGCACGCATTACGAGGAATCTTCCTTTAACACAATTCATTGAATATTTTAACTATTATTTACCGAGTATATACCTTTTCCGGACACCGGCTCTTTTTCCCAGATATAGTGTCCTACTGTGTTCAGGCATCCTTGGGGGTTATAACGGTCATCTGACCGAAGTCATCCGATCGCATTCAGCCTCTTTAAAAATACCGATAAATCTCCTACCCGGATCCCCGGAGGCCTCACACTCCGTCTGAATTTTTTTATTTTGTGAATAACTTTTCCTACAGACCTCCTATCGGTATCCTGTCAGTTTCCCGACATCCGCCCATAAAGGCGCATCATCCTGTATTTTCCTACTTATATCTGAAATCTAGGGTATCCGGTATAAATTTTTATAACTTTTGGACGATCAGTCCATTTCTGGCTATCTGGAGTCTTCAAAAATTCCGGTATTAGGCTTGGTTACCCGGCGTCACCTGCCCTACCTTCTGGTAGAATCTGGGACTGAAATGCTGTCGGGCGGTGCAATCCACTTCTGGCCTATTTTCTTTAATTATACTTTAGCCCCAGGGAACTTTTCCTTCTTTATAATTAAGTCCCTTAATTTGGCTAAAATTACACTTTAAGACCCCATATTTTTGTCTTCCTTTCATTCCTAACTTTAAACTTTCCATAATTGTATTTAGGTCCCTTAATTTCCTTTCTTTTGCAATTTAATCCTTTTCTTTACATAAGGGTACACATGTTTTTCCTGAAACAGAGCTCATATATTCCGTTTAATCTGTACATAGGAACCAGTACAGAAGATTAAGGATATTACAAGGTGTCCCTTGAGGTGTCCTAGATGATGTCATGAGTGGTGAGTCATCAAGGAGGGTGATGTCATATGATGATGCAGGCAAAGCTTCTTGAGGAAGCAAGCAATCTAGGCCATTCATCATGAATCAATCTGGACCATTCATTCCACCTCCTCTCACCTGTAAATAGGCACTCCCTCCCTCCATTCCATTCATGGCAAGGAACAACAAAGAAGAAGAGAAATAAGAGAGAAGAGAGAAAGAGAGAAAGGAAGGAAGGAAGAGAAAGAAGGATGGAGTTCTGGTGGAGCCAAGAGTAGTCTGAGGAGCCGAGGGATTGGGCAAAGCTTAGGAATGAGGTAAGAAAGTTATCTAGTCCCTTCTCTAATAAAGTATAGGATTGCTCTTAGTGGTTAGAATAGAGAAATATCTCTATTAATAAAGGTAGCTAAATGTAGAAAGAAAGACAGGGGAATGTCATATTAAGGATATCACCCCTAGTTAATCATGAGTTAAGTAGAGCTATGCTGATAGAATAGTAATGAAGATATTATTATGCTATGTATAGGCTCTGACCTATGAAAAGAAGGAATCTTAGAGCACAGGCTAAAAGCTAGAGGAAAAGCTACATGTCAGGTAGTGAACTAATCCTAAACTTGTATGCATTGAATGTTATGCTTGATATGCTATGGCTTTGTTGAATTGTGTTGAATATGTGCTTATGTATGAATCTCTGTTCCTATGATTACTTTAGCCAATTGTATTTCATATGTAACATGGAAGCATGCACATTATGCAATGTTAACACTTTCACAAGCAAGCACAAGTATTCACATTAATGCATGCATTGTTTAGTGGTGTTTGCTACTGAGATTTCCACAGAAATCTCACCCCTTCCATATCAATCCAATTACAGCTGGTCTTCTCAATATGGAGGAGATAAAGACTCATGAAGAGATGTTAATTGCTTAGTATGATTGATATGTGATTCATGTATATATAATTGCTGAAAATTGTCACTGTAAACAGTGACTCGTGGGGAGACACTGACATTTGAGCTATAAATATAACTAGTAAATGATTGAATAAATGTATGATATTTTCCAGTAAATAGTAGACATTCCAAGCTTCGATTTGATATATAGAACGTCTCATTTGGATGTCTACACATAAAGATAAGATTTATCAAAGTTAGGACTAGAATGCTGGAATCAGGGACAGGATGCTGGATGAACAGTGTTTTCGGAACATTGACCAACATTGACCTGGTCAAGGCGTTGTCAACGAGTCATTTTTCCCTGAAATATAATTATGTTAGCTTCGTGTAGCAATTTGAAACACTCCATTTTGATTTTTCTAGAATTAGTTATGATTTTTTGAAGTCAGGTCACTCCGCTGGAATTTACACAGTGAACAGTTCTCGCTGGGGGTAAAATTCTAGAATGTATGATTTGACTTCAATGGCCCTAGAAGTGGTTCTAAATGCTACTGAATGGTCTCTAAGATGTAAGAAAATGAGGATGTTATAATTTGGTATCAGAGCATAAGATTCTGGCATAGAATAGAAAGTTCTAGCTCAGTGATGCTCTGGAATAGATAGACTAACCCCTTAAAACAAGTTAAAGATGCGAACTACAGAGTTTTCCTCCCTAGTATGAGATATGGGAATGGTGTTCACTACCTAGAGAGTGATTTGAACAAGAGATAGTGACACCCATACAGATAGAACAGTACCCCATAACTTACAGCGGTACGGGGTAATCTTCAAGGAAGTGGCTAGTCTTAGTCAGCCGTTACCGCCGAGGTCTCCTGTTTCTTAGCACGATGTGGCTGTACTAAGCAGGATAACATCTGGGAAGTAGTTTTCTCTATGAATAGAGATAGAAGCTGACTAGTCCCAGGTCAAGGGAAACTGTGAGACGTTATAGTAACAGTGATAATGAAGGTACCAACCTGGTTGAAATTAATCAACTAGAGGATTGGTACAAAGCATGATCAAGCCAGATCGTATAAAGTAAGGAGATGTGAAAGAAGTAGATCCTCTATGTGAGTAGATCTACATTACGATAGAATTTGTTCAGCTAGTGTTTCGTGAACAAAAGAATGAGGCTTGCCTAAGAATAATCCTAGCACATGGCCTAAAGTTAGAGACGAGATGGGCCGCTGATGTTCCCAAGATAGAGGAAACACAGTCTATTCTAGAGTAGACTAAGACTAATAAAGAGAAAGGTAGCCACAGTTTTAAAGATAAAGTGACTCTCCTATTCCCTATGTAAGAAAGGGTAATGAAGGGTTGAGCCTATGCCCTAGTAAGAGGGTAAGGTGGCAGCCTAAGTCAAATAAATAGTTATTTCCAATTCCTAAATGAATGTTTAGGATCTGGACAATATGATCAGACAATGATAGGCCATGATTAATAGTGAATCTATATATACATGATTACAATGCTCAGGATATATCCCTTCAGTAAGGGTAAGGAATATGAGTGATGAAAATGAAATGAAAAGAGAAGCATGTATGAAAGATGGTACAGCTCTAAGAAAGAGCAGTGTCTATAAAGACATAAGGCTAGTGTTGTTGCAATAGAGGTAGATTGCTCTTGCGATAGAGTAAGATTACTTTTAGAATAAAACCCAAGAGATGGGACAGTATAACTCAGATAGAGTAAGGTCCCTTTGATAAGACGAATAGATGAGGATAGATATGTGCATGATAGAGCCTGTGTAGCTCTCTGCAGTAAAGGATATAGTAAAGTTATGAAAGATGAGAATGATATGAGAAGTTCCTGAGTAATAGAGGAAATAAGTAAAGTCCTGATAGATAATATTGGCTTATGTGATCATTTTAGGGGAATTATCTGTTGAGTTAACAACTATGTAGAAGCGATTAACCTTGTGACTTTATCCGTTGGTTTAAGTCTTCCAAAGATGAGAATACAGTACAATATAATCACAATAGATTCTGGAGGATTGCAGTTAGATCCTAGTATGGCTCCCAGAGAATAGAATTCCAGGGTCACAGTTAGATCCTGAAGAGGCTTACGGTTGATCGCAGAAGATCCCGAGGGTCACAGTAGACCTGGCCTAGAGAGAGAAAGTATTGAGCCATAAGTACAGTATGTCTTTGGAAGGATGAATACCAAGGAAAAGTTAAGGTACAAAAGCTTCACAAGTTAGTTAGCTCTTAACAGAGAGAGTACCCATAATGTTAAATAGCCTTATTACTATCAGGGACTGAACTCAAAATCTCCTTACATGTACAGGAACTGAGTGATCAAAAGTTAAAGTTATTAATCCTGAGTACCAAGGAGTTATGAGCAAATCTCATAAGATATGAGAAAGAGTCAAATAAAGAGATCCATACGATAAGAATAAAAGATAGATAGATCCTCCAGGTAAAGAGGTAAGAAGGCTAGATAGACCCAAGAGAGATAGCATAAGATGGGTCTAAGATAGTAGAGTACCAGGATTTGAGCCTGTGAACATCTGTGCTTCAGATTTATATCAGCACATTTCAGTTAAGCGTGCTCAAGCAAGAGTAGCCCAATGATAGGTGACCCCCTGGGAAGTGATGAAAGAGGTATGAATGCCACAAGAGGTTGGCATATATGTACACATAATTGTGTAAAAAGATAGAAAGAACTATGAAAAGTTAGAAAGGATTATGAACAGAAAGAGAATAGAACCCTTATGTCATGTCCAAATGGAATGGATTTGAAAGGAAATATTTTTAAAGGCTAGCAATATTTTAAGAGAATGTTTTATGACAAGGCTAGATAGACTATGATATCTCCAAATGTGGCCAGATATGCTATGATATTGCATAAATGATACGTGATGAGATATGATATGAAAGTTATGAAAAGTATGTGTTAAGAAGTACACTATGAAGTGGCTTTATAGCTAGCCCTATAACAGATTGAGAGGCTCTATCTTTGAAAGAGATAAGATGTTCGAATGATGAGCTACATGTGAAAGAGCAAATGAGAGCTTTCACTCCTTGCATAAAATGCCAGGCATTATGTTATGTTATGTCATGTTATGTTTGTGAAATATGCTAAAGCTCGAATGTTAGAGCAGTGCAAGCTCTATGTGATAGAGTTGTGCAAGCTCCAAGTGTTAGAGCTGTGCATATTAAGAGAAGGAATGCTTGAGCTCCGATCTTAGAGCTTTGCATTCATGAGCAGGTATGTAGTCCTGCAGCGTGCTGGCTGGGCATTATGCATGTTAGAGTATGTGCTCCTATGTGCTCCTATATGCTCCTATGTGCTCTTATTTGACAGTAGAGCAATGAAAGAAAGAATAATGATATAAATCCTCTCTCTGTATTATGATGAGTTAGTATGATGATATGAGAATGAAAGATGAAGTTTTGTGGATATTTAGAGAATTCTGCTAATACTCATATGAGTAATAAGTGACTACACTAAGAATCATGATGAGTAGTCAACAAAAACTCCAGAATATAGGAGTATGTGAGAAAGTTTAGTATGAAAGAACGGGACATTCTCCTCAGAGGAACTCTTCATCGAAGGATGAATAGAGATTTAGCCCTGAAATTTTGAGGACAAAATTTATTTTAAGGGGAGGAGAAATGTCATATCCAAATTTTTAGGCCTTGAAGCCCAGTATATAGCCTGAAAAAGGGATGCTACTAGACCCTATTGAGCAGAGGTCTCAATAAATAGAGAAAATTATGATGATCAGTTTGATGCAACACAGAGTTCTGATATGAGGTCTCGAGAGATTTATATTAACTTTTAAAGAAAAGGAAAATTAGTACGGTATGCTCTAGACTTCATAATCAGATGGAATGTGGCAGTAAATTCCTATAATTAATATAAGAATTTCTGAAACTCACAGAGCTCAAAAAGGAGTTCTGTAGAATTTACTACAGAATTTACAGTGGATTAAAAGACCCGATAAATAGGTTTCAGGGGAATTTCTCGGGAATTGAGCCCATGAAGATAGGGGATCATACAGAGGGTCCAAAATGGAACCTTATAGGGCTAATGATATTTTCAGATAAGTATGTAGGCCAGGGCTAAGAAGACCGAGAAAAATGAAGAATTACGAAAATACCATTGAAGGTATGCCACTGTGTTGTGTCATCGAGTCAGAGTCAGAGTCAGAGTCAGATGAAGGGCATTATGATTGTTTGACTAAGGTTAGACAGTTAAGAAAGGGTATCTGGATAGTTGACCAGGGTCAAGAGATACTCTGGTAAGGTATGAAAAGATAATAGTGCTCCTATAAGTACTAAAAAGGAACTAAGGGCATTATGGTAATTTACAAAGGATGCTCCTTGGGAACTGAGCCACCAGAGTGCTTGGGCTTGGTTAGAAACCCAAGATACTATTTAAAGGCCCAAAAACATAGCCCAAGAGTAATGTTGGCCCAAGAGGCATTAAAATATTATTTTAGTGCTTTTTCAATAAAGTAACCTGGTCTAAGATAGAACTCGGTAAAGTGATATGGAATCATGAGAGGACATAAATGGGGCTCACAATACACCACATGGCATGATTACAGTAAAAGAAGAAAAGCAAAGGACACATGGCATGATTAGAGAAAAAGCAAGAGGACACGTGGTACGATCTGGGCCGTTCATTCAGGCAAAAGACTCTGGAACTCTCTGGAAAGGCTGAGTCAGCTGGTGAGGTGTCCCAAGGGCCCCACATTTTGCCACATATACCCTTGAGGTGTCCCTTGAGGTGTCCTAGATGATGTCATGAGTGGTGAGTCATCAAGGAGGGTGATGTCATATGATGATGCAGGCAAAGCTTCTTGAGGAAGCAAGCAATCTAGGCCATTCATCATGAATCAATTTGGACCATTCATTCCACCTCCTCTCACCTATAAATAGGCACTCCCTCCCTCCATTCCATTCATGGCAAGGAACAACAAAGAAGAAGAGAAATAAGAGAGAAGAGAGAAAGAGAGAAAGGAAGGAAGGAAGAGAAAGAAGGATGGAGTTTTGGTGGAGCCAAGAGTAGTCTGAGGAGCCGAGGGATTGGGCAAAGCTTAGGAATGAGGTAAGAAAGTTATCTAGTCCCTTCTCTAATAAAGTATAGGATTGCTCTTAGTGGTTAGAATAGAGAAATATCTCTATTAATAAAGGTAGCTAAATGTAGAAAGAAAGACAGGGGAATGTCAGATTAAGGATATCACCCCTAGTTAATCATGAGTTAAGTAGAGCTATGCTGATAGAATAATAATGAAGATATTATTATGCTATGTATAGGCTCTGACCTATGAAAAGAAGGAATCTTAGAGCAAAGTCTAAAAGCTAGAGGAAAAGCTACATGTCAGGTAGTGAACTAATCCTAAACTTGTATGCATTGAATGTTATGCTTGATGTGCTATGGCTTTGTTGAATTGTGTTGAATATGTGCTTATGTCTGAAGCTCTGTTCCTATGATTACTTTGGCCAATTGTATTTCATATGTAGCATGGAAGCATGCATATTATGCAATGTTAACACTTTCACAAGCAAGCACAAGTATTCACATTAATGCATACGTTGTTTAGTGCTGTTTGCTACTGAGATTTCCCCAGAAATCTCACCCCTTCCATATCAATCCAATTACAGTAGGTCTTCTCAAGATGGAGGAGATAAAGAGTCATGAAGAGATGTTAATTACTTAGTATGATTGATATGTGATTCATGTATATATAATTGCTGAAAATTGTCACTATAAACAGTGACTCGTAGGGAGGCAGTGATATTTGAGCTATAAATATAAATAGTAAATGATTGAATAAATGTATGATATTTTTCTAGTAAATATTAGACATGCCAAGCTTCAATTTGATATATAGAACGTCTCATTTGGATGTCTACACATAAAGATATGATTTATCAAAGTTGGGACCAGAATGCTGGAATCAGGGACAGGACGTTGGATGAACAGTGTTTTCAGAACATTGACCAACGTTGACCTGGTCAAGGTGTGGTCAACGAGTCATTTTTCCCTGAAATAGAATTATGTTAGCTTCGTGTAGCAATTTGAAACACTCCATTTCAATTTTTCTAAAATTAGTTATGATTTTTCGAAGTCAAGTCACTCCGCTGGAATTTACACAGTGAACAGTATTCGCTGGGGGTAAAATTCCAGATTGTATGATTTGACTTCAATGGCCCTAGAAGTGGTTCCAAATGCTACTGAATGGTCTCTAAGACGTAAGAAAATGAGGATGTTATGACTATTATTTGTGCAATCTAAAGTGCTCTAAAATGGTCTACGAGGCCTTTTATGATAGGATTTCTCCATTTCAAGAACATTAACTCTTGTCTATTTATCATCACGTCTTTTTGTTTCAGGCCATTTGCTAGGCACATGTGTGGAGAAGTCTCAATCTCGTACTTCTAAACCTTCTATTCAAGAAAGACTAACTTGACAAAGTCTTTTATAGTGTAGATCAACTCCTAACTAGCTTACAGAGGATCTACTTTTAAACGCCTTCTTAAGCTGATCTTTTGTGTCCTAGCACCTTGTATATCTGGCTTTCCTATAACTCACATTAAATCTCTAGCTGATAAACTTTAGCGAGGTTGGTATTTTTGTTTACATCGTTCCCATAGTATCTAATCTCTGTTCCTAGGAATTTTAAGTTCAAGAAACGATTCTGTTTATTTTCCCTAGCATTATCTTAAACTAACTCTTGTATCTTAGCTTTCTTGATCTTGGACTAGTCATCTTCTATCTCTGTTAGAAGAAGGAAAATGTTCCTCATCATTGACCCACTTAGTCCAGCCACATCATGTTAAGAAACATGAGACCCTTGAAGTATTAGGTGACTAAGTTCAATCTACTATAACTCCATCTTTGAAGATCTTCTCATAATGCTGCAAGGGTCATTGTAACTTTTAGTCATGTCCACCACACTGGCTCATCATAACTTAAGATTTATGTGAGCTCATGTCATGACTAAAAGATTGGCTAGTCGTGACTAACATTCTATATGAACTTTCATTGTGACTAACTCACTTGACAGGTTGTGACCAAATCGCTCTATATTCTTTCGTTGCTGAAAATGGTATCCCCTTATTGGGACCTAAACTCCTCTGTATATATTCATAGCAACCCATGTCCTAACTCATCGTTATATGAACATATTTCTATCGCAACTTAAGTATATCTTTCTCTAAACATTCTCTTCCTAAGGTTCTTTATCTAATCCAACTTTAAACAGTGAACCAATCATAAGGAGGGAATCTTCTTGGTTTACTTAAGATTCAGACTTAAGTGATACTGGCTTTCTCACTAAGTACACTAACCTTAACATAATGTTAACTACTTAGGTTTAGGGTATGACAACCATCTTATCTTATGCTTGAAACTTTGCTTTGATACCAAAAATATAGCACCTTACTTTCGTACATCTTAGCTACCATTTGGTAGCATTTAGAACCACTTAAAGATATATTGAAGTTCAATTACAAAATCTGGAATTTCCAATCTTTATGGGTACTGTTCATATGGTAATTCCAGATTAAGAGACGCATTTTAAAAAATTATAATTAATTATAGAAAACTCAAAATGAAGTGTTTTAAAAGGCTACTTGAATATAACATAATTTACTTTAAGGGAAAAATAATTCTTAGACTAAATGCTCAGTCAATAAGTACATTTTATTCATTAAAGTTTACTGTTCATTTGGTCAAAAATTCTATAAATCAGTTTCTGGTCACTTTTTTAAACAAATTTTTTATCTTTGTATTGATGTCGGAATAAGGCATTCTTACTGTCAAAATGAAGATTGACATGTTAACTAAATGTCTATAAAATTTCATACATTTATTCCAACTTTTACTATTTTTAATTACATCTCAAATGTCATTGTCTCATCATGAGTTACTATTCACAGTGACAACTTTCAATAAATAACTTTACATACATATACATGTCAAGCTTGCAACTATTCCCTCTCTCTTCTTCACGTGTCTTCCTCTTCTTCTTCATGTGAAATACGTGCTATGTTTGGGATATGCAAGGGTGAGATTTATGGGGAAATCTTAATAGAAAGTGGGACTAAATAATGTATGATTCAATATAAATACTTGTGCTTGCTTGTGATTGTGTCAACATTGTGTAAGGTGCATGCTTCCATGTAACATATGAAATACAATTAGCCAAAGTAATCATAGATATAGAGCTTCAATTATTTACACATATGACACACAATTCAATAAAGCCATAGCATAACTAAACATAACATCAAACACATTCAAGTTTAGGATAGTTTACTATGTTATTGCTTTACTTTCTTTTGTTCTTTTTCTTGTCTTCTTCCCTTCGTAAGTGGCTGCCTTCTTGAGTTCACAAAACAAAGACTAAAAATCACATATTCAATCATTCATCATGATTTAATTCAACTAACATATAAGGACATTGAACTTAACCTAATCAAATAACCCCTAACTCTCTTAATTTGTGCTTAATTATATTGTCCTTCCAACTAATTTGTGCATTGACTTTACCCTACACAATCTCACCTTTTGAATCCATTAATAAGCTTAGAATTATAAAATTCCAGCTCTTGCACCAAATATGGATAGAATTGAACAGCACCCTAAAGAATTTTCAAAAGTTTTTATTTTGATTTCAATACTTCCAATACTTGTTTCTCTACTCAATCCCGCACAATTTTTTATTTTAAATCCATTGGAAGCATCAAAATCATGAAATTCCAATTACTGTTATGTGTGTGAACCATAACAGAGAGGGTTTTTAAATTTTTATTTTCCAATTCTATGGCTTCCAAAGTTCCAAACTTACTCAGTCTTACACAAAATAATGATTTGAATTCAATGGAAGCATTAGATCATTAAAATTCAATCTCCTCCTATCCAGAACAGAACCTAGCCGAAAGGCCCTCTTGATGGAAAAGTCAAAAACACAATTTAATCCAATAACTAATAATCAATTCTATCTTATTTAAGTGCTAATTACAAGATTATAGCTTCAATTTCTTTTTCCCCTTCCTTCCTTGAATTTCAGCAAACTAGGTTCAAGGGGAAGAAATCCATTTTCCAACCTCTAAAACCTGGGTTTCAATCTTCCAAACATATATATAAAAACTAGGAAAATTGCTTACCTTATGCCTTAACTACCTTGGATCAAAGTACCTTGTGTTTTCTCCTTGAATGGTGTTTGCTTAGTTGAGTTTTCAATTGGTCATAGCTTCCCCTTGTTTACTTAAAGGGTCATGGTTTTGTGTGGAATAAAGGGGATATTTATAGCCAAATTTTGGCCATCTTGGGACCACTTTATGTCTCATTTTCTTAATTATTACAATGGTTTAATCTTGCTCCTTATTGGTTGGATTTTGTATTAATTAACCTTAATCATACTTAATCTAATTCTTACGTTATTTTATTGCTTTCTTCATTTCCTTATCACTATATGGAAGGGTGTGGGTCCCACTTCAGACACCCACAATGCCACCTTATGCATAAGCATCTTCCATGAAATTTCCTCTCTTTCTTTTCCTTTTTATTAATTCATAAAATAGTGTACAGATTCCATTTAGCTTATAAAAACTCCCTTAGCATTTTGGGCCCGTGCTTGATGCCATATTGGACTAGAATTGGGTCCCACCAATTATTTAGCGCACATCCCAAGGCACTTCCTTGAATTTCTTATACTGATTTCCTTAAATTACACTAATTTTTGAGATAAATTCTAGAAACCTCCTTTAATGGTTCTGACATTTTTGAAAATTCATTATAATATAAAATAAATTTCTTGCAAAGTCTCAAATTTTTTGAGACCCAGATGTTCTATTAAAAATTACATACATTTCTTCTAAAATATTTTATCAGTTCACTATAACTTATATAATTAATTCTATAGGACTTCTTTTTTAGCTCTTTTAGTTCTATAATTTCTTATATTAATTATAGAAATTTACTAAAAAATTTCATTTGATTATGAGGTCAAGAATATATTGTACTAACTCCAGACTTCTAGATTAATATCACTTTCTCATGACTTCAAATCAAAATTTTGAAAAATATGCCTGGCCTAATTTCCATTCTCTATTTACTGGTAAAATTGGGACAAAAACATTTCAAGACAATTTTTAGGCTTTTTCTAGCTCAACTTTCTATAATTACCATTTTGCCCCTGAACTTTTGAAGATTACACGTTAGTCCCTAAACTTTTCATAATTACATTTAATGACTCATAACTTATGTCTACTTCCATTTTGTACCATAGAACTTTTAGTGCTTTCACTTTAGTCCCTTTCTTTTTAAAAATGACCATTATGTCCTTGAAACTTTCATTAATTACAATTTAGCCCCTTCAGCTTTACAACTTTATATACCTTCTCTGTTTCTTTGGTTTAAAACTTATCTTAACATTATATTTTCTTCTTATTACCATCCCAATCCCTTCATAACCTCTTTCCTCTATCAGTCTTATACAGATAGGGAAAATTTAGGATGCTACACAAACTCTCAATAATAGTTTCATTTTTTCATCATTTTCTTTTTCTTTTTTTTCTATTTGAAGAATTTATGGTTAATCCTAATCATCTACACTATTAAGGCGAGATATAAAGAAAATAATTCATTTATAGAGCTCTTGCTTAAAATATGTATTAAAGTAATTCCTAGATAAACCTTTTTACTTTATCTTTCTCGCGTATATGCTCTATCAATAAATCTTCCATTATTAGTCTTTCTAATCATGACTTGAAATTTTCAAGACATCTTCGCAATATAAGTAAATATAAGGCATATTTCACTCAATATATAGGACTTATATAAACAAAACATAAGTAGCATAAAGAGGAAAGACATTGTGTAACACCTTAATTTCAAATGCCTTAGGAGTCATTCGGTAGCAATTAGAACCACTTACAAGTCTATTGATGTTCATTATCATAATATGAATTTCCAAGATTATGATTACTGTTCATTTTGAATTTTAAGATTTGGTAATGAAATTTGAAAAATCATAATTAATTTTAGAAAAATCGAAATTAAGTGGTTCAAAAAGTTAATTGAAATTAACATAACGAACTTTAAGGGAAAATGAATTCCCAGACCAAAAGCTTAGCCAATCAATATAGACTTGGCATCAAATATCACTATTCATTTGGTTAAAACTTCTAAAAACAGTTTCTGGTCTTTAACTTTGATTTTTTTGTTCTCTTTGTACATACGTCAAAATAAGGCATTCTTGGTGTCAAAACGAAGCTTGACATGTTAACTAAGTACTGGTAACTTATCATGCATTTATTCAGTCATTTATTTTTAATTTTAATTATATTATATGCCAAAATCTCAATACTTCACTTTCTTTCTTCCATTCTTTAGCTCCTCTCCATGCGTACCTTTTCTTCATGCTTGACCTAAATTGGTTGGTTATGGGAAAGTGAGATTCTAGGTAATCTCATTAGCAAACATTACCACTTAAATATGCAAGATGGATGCTAATGCATGATATGTAATTTCATTAAACATTCTTTGATTAGTGGCATGCTATCATGCTATATACTTTTGCATAAAGTGCATGGCCATGGAAACATGTTATTCACAATACATTCAACATCATTTATCATGTAACAACATCATTCAAATAACATATACATGTTAACACATAAGCATACCACATCAAGCGCATAAAGAAGTAAGTTTACTACCTTGCACTTAAGCTTCCTCTTGATCTTTTACACTTGCTCCCTAGCTTTCCAACCATGAATCTTTATGTCAATCACTTACCAACATGTTCTTGGATGTTTCATGGTCCTAAACACATTCATATTCATCACATAACTCATTAGGACTCATGAACTCCAACCATGTTCAAGACTAACTTTGTTAAACTCTTTATTGTCATAACTTTCTCTAATCTTCACTAATCCACTTGGCTCTTGAACCAATTGATGTCTTGACTTTAACCTACAAAATTTCATCTTTTGAATCCATTTATGAGCTTAGAATCATGAAATTTCAGCTCCTTCATGGCCTGCTGTACAGAACTGAACATAAGCATACAATTCTTTCAAAAATTCTCATTTTGATTCTAATGCTTCCCATACTTATTTCTCCACTTTACCCCACACAAATTTTCATTTTAAAACCATTGGAACCATCAAAATCATGAAAATCCAATCACTGTTCATGTGATTGAACAGTAACTGTAAGGAATCTCAAAGACTACAACCTTGAGATTTTAAGATTTCCAAGGTTCAAAACCTTTCCAATCCTACACAAAATCATCATATAAACTCAATGGAAGCATTAAATCATTGAAATTTCATTTCCTTCCCTCATGAACAGTGCATACCGAACAGGTCACACCATGGCAAAGTCAAGAATATCAACTTAATTAAACAACCAATCTCTTAACTAGCTTGTTTAAGCTTCAATCATATGTTTCTAACTTCAATTTCTTCTTTCCCCTTTCATCTAAGGTCTTTGGGAAGCACCACCCCTTAGAGAAAACTCAACTTTTTCCCCATGAAAACCCTTAGTTCAAGCTCCCAAATCAAAGGAAAATAAGCTAGGAGTGATTGCTTACCTTTAATCTCTAGCTTGCTTGAACTTTGGAACCTTGAATCTCCTTTGTCTTGGCTTGAGTTTTTATTTTGCAAGAGTTTCCCTAAGGGTTGAGAAGCCACTGTTTGTATGCAGAAATGAGGGGGTATTTATAGCCAAAATCCAAGAAAAATCAATGGCCAATATTGATTTAGTTACTATTTGATCTAAAGGTGCACATTTAATCTTGGATTTAACTTTTTTAAAAAAATAATTATGACATCATCATGACATCATAAAGGAAAGATCAAGGGACACTTCATGGGCTTATGTGGCAAAATTATGATGGTAGGAAGCTTCTAAAAAAAATCCAGTCTAATCCAGTACCGATCAGAGTAGTTTCACAACAACCAGACTGTTCTCTATTCTGAATTTTTTATAATATACCAGGATATGTATTATATCCTAGAAATTAATATCTAGGCTTATCATATCATTTACAATGATATACTGAATATTTATCTGCAATCCATCCCTTGGGAAATGACTAAAATACCCTTGGTGTCCTTTCTTGCACTGTACTAACTATAAGGGCAAAATCGTCATTTCACACCTCTTTATACTGGCTCAGGGTGTATCTGGCTCTAAATAATCCTCTTTATACTATATGACATGTTTTTGGCCTGTCTAGAATGACCAAAATGCCCTCCATCCATCACTGGTACAGTATGGGTATCCAGGGGCATTTTCGTAATTTCACACTTTTCTGGACACTAGCCCCTTCTACTGATGAACTGGTACCCTGGGTTTTAGGCCCTCGTTGGTGTCATCATAGTCCTATATATGAGGTCATCTGATCTCATTCTATCTAGGCTCACATACCAATAAGTTCTATTATCGGATCACGGGTGTTATCAAACTCACGTCAAAATTCACTGTTATGAGAATAACTTTTTATACAGGACTTCTTCTGGGGTTCTGTTTGTAAGGAATTAGAAGACACGCAGCGAAAATTAATTTAAAATTTTTTTCCCATTCCTTGCCAGGATCTACAGTATGTGTTTAAGTCAAGTGGAAAGAAGCATTACCCTTGGTGTTCCTCAGCGACTTCCACAGCTTCTCTCTGTGACTGGTGATCTCTTTTCGATCGCAAGAAGATGTCCACAGCTTCTCTCTGTGGCTCGTGCTCTCTTTCTGATCACAAGAAGTTGACGCCTCAGGTCAGCTTCTTCTACTGGTATCCACACGAACAGCGTTCCAACCACGAATGACATGTTAGCGTCTCCTGTCCCTCCAAGGCTCTCTCAAGAATTCGTCCTCTCCGTCTCTACTTCAGCAATTTCTTATCTGTAAACCTTTTACAGATTCTGTTCGGCCTTTTATGTTGTGTGTTGTGTGTTGTGTACCAAAAACGTAGCTCCTAAAATTATATATATATGATGTTCTGCGTTTTCCTCAACTGAATTGGATCTTGGAATTAATCTATATTAATTCCAAAATTAATACAATATCACATATTGTATAATTTGATAAGAAACTAATTAAATAAATAATGTTTATATTAAATCCGTTCCACAGATTTAATTCACCTATTTATTTAATTTAAATAAAGATAATATTGGACTATATTTGATTTATTCTCATAAATCAAATTTGAGATATCCGATCAATTTGAATTTCAAATTCAAACGTGATAGAGATCTAATTTATCCTTATAAATTAAATCTTGTAAATATCTCTTATATGAGATATCCTATCAATTTGAATTTTAAATTCAAACGTGATAGAGATTTAATTTATCCTTATAAATTAAATCCTATATATCCCTTATATAATATATATATATATATATGAATTTATTTATATACGAATATAAATATAAATAAATATATACATCAACCCTAGATCATTCATTGAATCTAGACACGTCTTAGATTCAATGAATCTGGACATCATAGCTCGTGTTGGGCTATTTTGTGTGTGACCCTGTAGGCCCATATGAAGTTGGCAGTGGGCCATTTGCTATACTGGCCCACAAGTTGCAAGCGGTCTCTAGCAAGACATAACGACTACCTAAATCATATGAGGATCGATAAACGATGTAACCTTTTATACAACCATATCATGTCCCTTCTGTCACGCGATATTTTATTCATGGATGAGGCATGGATAATGCCATCCTCCTATTCCTGACCGTTACTTTCTTAATCCCTGAGTAGTCTGACTATAGAAATGGAACTACCTTTCAATTACAGTATGGCCATACATTTCTCAAACTCACTCATCAAGAGGCCCAGTAATATCTCTCTACATATGTGAGGGACAGATTCCATCTTGACCATTCACATTCCTCCGCATGAAAAACCACTAAGCTCGAATATAGTCTTTATGATCACTTAGTCAAAAGTGACTTTTGACTAGGTCAAAGCTGAGCGTTTGTCATGTAGGAATCCATGATGATCTCAAGTCATAGGGCATAGTGACATGGTTTGTATATGAGAGAAGCTTATGACGTAACCCATGTAGCTCTCTCATAGCGGGTCGGTCCAACACCTTGTACTCTTACATGTGCCTATGACTTTGATTGATATCTCTATACATCTTCAAAGTCATACTGGTCTTATTTCATCTCTGCTCCCGTATAGATGATCGACCAGGGACATTTAGGATAAGATCATGAATTATCCAAGGATGGTCATCACAGTAAACATGCAAATAATATGATAACACAATTCATAAATTCATAAATCAATAATGTTCATAAGACAATGATTGGCCCCTAGGGCATAATTTCCATCAACCTCCCACTTGCACTAGGTACAATCATTAATTTGACTAATTCCCATTGACCTAACATGACGCTCATGCTTTGCCTGCACAAGCAGCTTTGTTAGAGGATCAGCAACATTGTCTACTCCTGTTACTTTGCATATTTTTATATTACATCTATCGTTGATTTATGTGATGAGATGAAATCGCCTGAGTATATGCTTGGTCCTTTGATATGACCTAGGCTCTTTGGCCTATGCAATGGCACCACTATTGTCACAGAGCAAAGTTATTAGATCTGAGATGGTAGGTATCACCCCTAGTTCTGTGATGAACTTCCTAATCTAAACGACTTCCTTAGCTACATCGGATGCTGCTATATACTTGGCTTCCATTGCAGAATCTGCTACAGTGCCCTGCTTAGAGCTCTTCTAGCTTACTGCTCTATTATTGAGGAGGAATATATATCCAGACTGTGATTTTTGGTCATCTTGGTCAGTTTGGAAACTCGCATCTGTGTAACCAGTTACGCATAGTTCATCATCCAATCCACCATAGACCAAGAATAAATCCTTAGTCCTTCTTAAGTACTTAAGGATATTCTTGACAACAGTCCAATGGGCCTCACCAGGGTCCTATTGATATCTGCTAGTCATACTTAAGGCAAATGAGACATCCAGTTGAGTACATAACATGGCATACATGATAGATCCTATGGCCGAGGCATATGGAACTTTACTCATGCGACCTGGCTAATCAGATGTACAAGGACACAGATCTTTGCTGAGGTAACTACCATGAGACATGGGTATGAAACCCCTCTTTGATTCATGCATACTGAACCTATATAGTATTTTGTCTATGTATGTACTCTGACTGAGTCCTAGAAGTCTTTCAGATCTATCTCTATAGATCCTGATTCCTAGGATGTAGGTGGCTTCACCCAAGTCTTTCATCGAGAAAGACTTTTCTAACCAAGACTTGACAATCTGTAAGGTAGGAATGTCATTCCCAATAAGTAGGATGTCATCGACATAGAGTACCAAAAACACAACTGTGCTCCCACTAACCTTCTTGTACACACAAGGTTCATCAATATTTTGAAGGAATCCAAACTCTTTGACTACTTCATCAAAATGATGATTCCAACTCCGAGAGGCTTACTTCAGTCCATAAATGGACCTTTGAAGCTTGCACACTTTACCAGAGTCCTCGGAACGCACAAACCCTTCAGGTTGTGTTATGTACACATCCTCAAGGAGCTTTCCATTAAGGAAGGCTGTCTTGACGTCCATCTGCCATATTTCATAGTCATAATATGCTGCTATGGCAAAGAGGATTCTGATTGATTTGTCCATTGCAACTGGGGAAAAGGTCTCATCATAGTCCACACCATGAGTTTGAGTAAATCCTTTTGCAACCAGTCGTGCCTTAAAGACATTTACATTGACATCTATGTCAGTTTTCTCCTTAAAAACCCACTTGCACCCGACGGTTTTTACACCTTTAGGCGGGTCGACTAAGGTCCAAACCTTGTTGTTGTACATGGATTGCATCTCAGACTTCATGGCATTAAGCCACTTTTCAGAGTTTGGTCCCACTATAGCTTCTTGATAGGTAGTCGGCTCATTATGCTCAATGAGCAACACATCACGACTGTCAGAGATCAGAAATCCATATCTCTGAGGCTAAAGTCGTGTCCAATTAGACTTCTGTGGACCTTGCATGACTTGAGGAGTCTCAACAACTTGTTGTGAGTCTTCTCCATTTTCCATCTGCAGTTCTGTGGTGTCTTGTGGCTCTCAAACTTTTTCGAGGTGTACCTTACTCCCACTGGTTCTTTTAGAGATAAATTCTCGTTCGAGAAAGATACCATTTTTGACAACAAACACTTTGTTATCAGCAAGGTTGTAGACATAATATGCCTTGGTTTCCTTAGGATATCCCACAAAAAGGCACTTTGAGGATTTGGGCCCTAATTTGTCTGAGACTTGTTCCTTAACATAGACCTCGCATCCCCAAATCTTGAGGAAAGAAAAACTAGGCATCCTCCCAGTCCATATCTCATACGGAGTCTTTTTAATTGCCTTAGATGGAACACGATTGAGTGTGAACACAGCTGTCTCTAGGGCATGGCCCAAAAAAGAGGGCAGAAGATCTGTTCGACTCATCATGGATCGAACTATATCTAAGAGTGTTCGATTCCTCCATTCAGAAATGCCATTCCATTATTGGTGTTTCGAATGGAGGAATCGAACACTATTAGATATGGTTCGATCCATGATGAGTCGAACAAATCTTCCGCCCTCCTTTTTGGGCCATGCCCTAGAGACAGCTGCGTTCACACTCAATCGTGTTCCATCTAAGGCAATTGAAAAGACTCCGTATGAGATATGGACTGGGAGGATGCCTAGTTTTTCTTTCCTCAAGATTTGGGGATGCGAGGTCTATGTTAAGGAACAAGTCTCAGACAAATTAGGGCCCAAATCCTCAAAGTGCCTTTTTGTGGGATATCCTAAGGAAACCAAGGTATATTATGTCTACAACCCTGCTGATAACAAAGTGTTTGTTGTCAGAAATTGTATCTTTCTCGAATGAGAATTTATCTCTAAAAGAACCAGTGGGAGTAAGGTATACCTCGAAAAAGTTCGAGAGCCACAAGACACCACAGAACTGCAGATGAAAAATGGAGAAGACTCACAACAAGTTGTTGAGACTCCTCAAGTCATGCAAGGTCCATAGAAGTCTAATAGGACACGACTTCAGCCTCAGAGATATGGATTTCTGATCTCTGACAGTCATGATGTGTTGCTCATTGAGCATAATGAGCCGACTACCTATCAAGAAGCTATAGTGGGACCAAACTCTGAAAAGTGGCTTAATGCCATGAAGTCTGAGATGTAATCCATGTACGACAATAAGGTTTGGACCTTAGTCGACCCGCCTGAAGGTGTAAAAACCATCGGGTGCAAGTAGGTTTTTAAGGAGAAAACTGACATGGATGGCAATGTAAATGTCTTTAAGGCACGACTGGTTGCAAAAGGATTTACTTAAACTCATGGTGTGGACTATGATGAGACCTTTTCCCCTGTTGTAATGGCCAAATCAATCAGAATCCTCTTTGCCATAGCAGCATATTATGACTATGAAATATGGCAGATGGACGTCAAGACAGCCTTCCTTAATGGAAAGCTCCTTGAGGATGTGTACATGACACAACCTGAAGGGTTTGTGCGTTCCGAGGACTCTGGTAAAGTGTGCAAGCTTCAAAGGTCCATTTATTGACTGAAGTAAGCCTCTTGGAGTTGGAATCATCGTTTTGATGAAGTAGTCAAAGAGTTTGGATTCCTTCAAAACATTGATGAACCTTGTGTGTACAAGAAGGTTAGTGGGAGCACAGTTGTGTTTTTGGTACTCTATGTCGATGACATCCTACTTATTGGGAATGACATTCCTACCTTACAGATTGTCAAGCCTTGGTTAGGAAAGTCTTTCTCAATGAAAGACTTGGGTGAAGCCACCTACATCCTAGGAATCAGGATCTATAGAGATAGATCTAAAAGACTTATAGGACTCAGTCAGAGTACATACATAGACAAAATACTGCATAGGTTCAGTATGCATGAATCAAAGAGGGGTTTCATACCCATGTCTCATGGTAGTCACCTCAACAAAGATCTATGTCCTAGTACATCTGATCAGCGAGGTCGCATGAGTAAAGTTCCATGATCTATCATGTACGCCATGTTATGTACTCAACCGGATGTCTCGTTTGCCTTAAGTATGACTAGCAGATATCAACAGGACCCTGGTGAGGCCCATTGGACTGCTGTCAAGAATATCCTTAAGTACTTAAGAAGGACTAAGGATTTATTCTTGGTCTATGGTGGATTGGATGACGAACTATGCGTAACTGGTTACACAGACGCGAGTTTCCAAACTGACCAGGATGACCAAAAATTGCTGTCTGGATATATATTCCTCCTCAATAATAGAGCAGTAAGCTTGAAGAGCTTTAAGCTGGGTACTGTAGCAGATTCTGCAATGGAAGCTGAGTATATAGCAGCATCTGATATAGCTAAGGAAGCCGTTTGGATCAAGAAGTTCATCACAGAACTAGGGATGATACCTACTATCTCATATCCAATAGCTTTGCTCTGTGACAATAGCAGTGCCACTGCATAGGCCAAAGAGCCTAGGTCACATCAAAGGACCAAACATATACTCAGGCGATTTCGTCTCATCACAGAAATCAATGATAGAGGTGATATAAAAATATGCAAAGTAGCAGGAGAAGACAATGTTGCTGATCCTCTAACAAAGCCGCTTGTGCTAGCAAAGAATGAGCGTCATGTTAGGTCAATGGGAATTAGTCAAATTAATGATTGTACCTAGTGCAAGTGGGAGGTTGATGGAAATTATGCCCTAGGGGCCAATCATTGTCTTATGAACATTATTGATTTATGAATTTATGAATTGTGTTATCATATTATTTGCATGTTTACTGTGATGACTATCCTTGGATAATTCATGATCTTATCCTAAATGTCCCTGGTCGATCATCTATACAGGAGCAGAGATGAAATAAGACCAGTATGACTTTGAAGATGTATAGAGATATCAATCAAAGTCATAGGCACATGTAAGAGTACAAGGTGTTAGACCGACCCGCTATGAGAGAGCTGCATGGGTTACGTCATAAGCTTCTGTCATATACAAACCATGTCACTATGCCCTATGACCTGAGATCATCATGGATTCCTACATGACAAACGCTCAGCTTTGACCTAGTCAAAAGTCACTTTTGACCGAGTGATCATAAAGACTATGTTCGAGCTTAGTGGTTTTTCATGCGGAGGAATGTGAATGGTCAAGATGGAATCTGTCCCTCACATTTGTAGAGAGATATTACTGGGCCTCTTGATGAGTGAGTTTGAGAAATGTATGGCCATACTGTAATGGAAAGGTAGTTCCATTTCTATAGTCAGACTACTCAGGGATTGAGAAAGTAACGGTCAGGAATAGGAGGATGACATTATCCATGCCTCATCCATGAATAAAATATCGCGCGATAGAAGGGACATGATATGGTTGTATAAAAGGTTACATCGTTTATCGATCCTCATATGATTTGGGTAGTTGTTATGTCTTGCTAGAGACCGCTTGCGACTTGTGGGCCAGTATAGCAAATGGCCCACTGCCAACTTCATATGGGCCTACAAGGTCGCACACAAAATAGCCCAACACGAGCTATGATGTCCAGATTCATTTAATCTAAGACGTGTCTAGATTCAATGAATGATCTAGGGTTGATGTATATATTTATTTATATTTATATTCGTATATATATAAATTCGTATATATATATTATATATTAGGGATATATAGGTTTTAATTTATAAGGATAAATTAAATCTCTATCACGTTTGAATTTGGAATTCAAATTGATAGGATATCTCATATGAGAGATATTTACAAGATTTAATTTATAATAATAAATTAAATCTCTATCACGTTTGAATTTGAAATTCAAATTGATAGGATATCTCAAATTTGATTTATGAGAATAAATCAAATATAGTCCAATCTTATCTTTATTTAAATTAAATAAATAGGTGAATTAAATCTGTGGGATAGATTTAATATAAACATTATTTATTTAATTAGTTTCTTATCAAATTGTACAATATGTGATATTGTATTAATTTCAGAATTAATATAGATTAATTCCAAGATCCAATTCGGTTGAGGAAAACACAGAGCATCCTATATATCTAATTTTAGGAGCTATATTTTTGGTACACAACACACAAAACAAAAGGCCACACGGAATCTGAAAAGGTTTGCAAATAAGAAACTGCTGAAGTAGAGACGGAGAGGACGAATTCTTGAGAGAGCCTTGGAGGGACAGGAGACACTAGTACGTCATTCGTGGTTGGAACACTATTCGTGTGGATACCAGTAGAGGAAGTCGACCTGAGGCATCGACTTCTTGCATTCAGAAAGAGAGCACCAGTCGCGGAGAGAAGCTGTGGAAGTCGCTGAGGAACACCAAGGGTAATGCTTCTTTCCACTTGACTTAAACACATACAGTAGATCCTGGCAAGGAATGGGGAAAAATTTTTAAATTAATTTCCACTGTGTGTCTTCCAATTCCTTACAGCTCTTAGTAGTTAGAATAGAGAAACATCTCTATTAATAAATGTAGCTAAAGGTAGAAAGGAAGCTAGGGGAATGTCGAAATAAGGATATCACCCCTAGTTAAACATGAGTTAAATAGAGCTATACTGCTAGAGTAATAATGAAGATATTATTATGCTATGTATAGGCTCTGGCCTATGGAAAGATGGAACCTTAGAGCAAAGGCTAAGAGCTAGAAGAAAAGCTACATGCCAGGTAGTGAACTTATCCTAAACTTGTGTGTATTGAATGTTATGCTTGATGTGCTATGGCTTTGTTGAATTGTGTTGAATATGTGCTTATGTATGAAGCTCTGTTCCTATGATTACTTTGGCCAATTGTATTTTATATGTAACATGGAAGCATGCACATTATGTAATGTTAACACTTTCACAAGCAAGCACAAGTATTCACATTAAAGCATGCATTGTTTAGTACTGTTTGCTACTAAGATTTCCCCAAAAATCTCACCCCTTCCATATCAATCCAATTATAGCAGTTCTGCTCAAGATGGAGGAGATAAAGATGCATGAAGAGATGTTAATTGCTTAGTATGATTGATATGTGATTCATGTATGTATAATTGCTGGAAATTGTCACTGTGAACAATAACTCGTGGTGAGGCAGTGACATTCGAGCTATAAGTATAAATAGTAAATGATTGAGTAAATGGATGATATTTTTCCAGTAAATATTATACATACCAAGCTTCGATTTGATATATAGAACATTTCATTTGGATGTCTACACATAAAGATATGATTTATCAAAGTTGGGACCAGAATGCTGGAATCAGGGACAGGATGCTGGAGGAACAGTGATTTTGGAACATTGACCAATGTTGACCTGGTCGACGAGTCATTTTTCCCTAAAATATCATGATGTTAGCTTTGTTTACCAATTTGAACCATTTCATTTTGATTTTTCTAGAATTAGTTATGATTTTTCTAAGTTAGGACACTCCTCTGGAATTCACACAGTGAACAGTACTCGCTAAGAGTAAAATTTCAGATTGAGTAATTGGACTTCAACAGCCTTGGAAGTGGTTCTAGATGCTACTGTTTGGTCCCTAAGATGTATGAAAATGAGGATGTTATAACTAACCTCAACCTCAACCTCAATTGGGCCTAAGGTAACTGCTATATACTCTGTTTCCCAATCAGAGCAAGTTTACCTTGTACCAGAACCTTTATTCTGTGCTCAACTTTGTTCTGTACCAATGCTAGAACCTTTTGCTCTGATACCAAAATGAAATATCCTACTTTTACTACCTCAGAGTACGTATTCACAAGCATATTTGATTAGCAGAAATATTACATTAGCCCAAAAATTAAAATTTTAAAACTTACTTATAGGGTACTGTTAACTTGGTGATTTATAGATTTACAGTCCAACTTTAAAAATTCATAACTATTGTAGAAAAATCTTATGGAGGTGATCCAAATTTTTAATTGAAGATCTTTCATATCTCTTTAAGGGATAAATATAAATTTGGACATTTACATTGCCAATTGATACAGTTAAATCGTTACTTTTTACTGTTCATATGGCAAATTCTGGAAATTCCAGATTCTATCTCTTAACATCAGAAATTCATTTCTCTTGATATACACATCCAAATAAGGCGTACTACCTATGAATTTAAATATATATATATATATATATATATGTGTGTACTACATTCTCATAATATTTCATGGATTAATTCCTTCATTTGCTAGGTCAAACTGAAGCCACAACAAAACCGCTTCAGTACCTACGTTTTTACCATTTTAGTTTCCTTTCTTTCACTTTCAATAATTGTTCCAGCATGCATAAACCATTTCTTTTGCCTTTCATGCATCCATATACATTATGGGGTTATGCCATAACTCTTTCATACATGTCCTTTACAAAATAGATTCCTTACATGGCATTACATACATGAATAATTTATAGCATATACTAAGATCTCAATTACTTCACTTCCTTTCTTCCATTTTTTAGCTCTTCTCCATGCATACATTTTCCTTCATGCTTGACCTAAATTGGTTGGTTATGGGAAGGTGAGATTCTATGGAATCTCAGTAGCAAATATTATCACTTAAATATGCAAGATGGATGCTAATGCATGATATGTAATTTCATTAAACATTCTTTGATTAGTGACATGCCATCATGCTATATACTTTTGCATAAATGTGCATGGCCATGGGAAACATGTTATTCATAACATATTCAACATCATTTATCATGTCACAACATCATTCAAGTATCATATACATGTCAACACATAGCACACCACATCAAGCACATAAAGAGGTAAGTTCACTACCTTGCAATTAAGCTTTTCTCTTGATTTTTTGCACTTGCTCCCTAGCTTTCCAACCATAAAGCCTTTCGGTCAATCACTTCCCAACCATCTTCTTGGATGTTTCAAGGTTATAACACATTCATATTCATCACATAATTCATTAGGACGTTGAACTCTAACAATGCTCAAGACTAACCTTGATAAATTCTTAACTCTTTACTAACATAACTTTCTCTAGTCTTCACTAATTAACTTGGCCTTTGAACCAATTGATGTCTTGACTTTACCCTACACAATTTCATCTTCTGAATCCATTTATGAGATTAAAATTATGAAATTCCAGCTCCTATGCACTGTTCTGTACAGAATTACATAATACCCTCTTTTCTTTCAAAAATTCTCATTTTGATTCTAATACTTCCCATACTTGTTTCTCCACTTTATCTCACACAACTTTTTATTTTAAAACCATTGGAATAATCAAAATCATGAAATTCCAATCACTTTTCATGTGAATGAACAGTAATAGAGAATAATCTAAAAAATCACAACTTGAAATTTCAACGCTTCCAAGGTTCAAAACCTATCCAATCCTACATAAAATCATCATATAAATTCAATGGAAGCCTTAAATCATTGAAATTCCATTTCTTTCCATCATGAACAGTGAAAACCAAACCGGTTCAACCATGGCAAAGTCAAGAAGGTCAACTTGATTTAACCACCAATCACTCAACTAGCTTGTTTAAGCTTCAATCATATATCTCTAATTTTAATTTCTTCTTTTCCCTTGAATCTTCTTTGTCTTGGCTTGAGTTTTCATTTTACAAGAGTTTCCCCAAGGTTCTTGTGCTCATGGTTTTGCTTCAAATTTGAGGGGGTATTTACAGAAAAATGTCATGAAAAATCAATGGCCAAGATTGATTTATGCACTATTTGATCTAATAGCTCACATTTAATCTTGGATTTTCCTTTTTCAAAAAGAGATTTTTGAAATCATCCATGACATCATAAAGGGACACTTTATAGGGCTAGGTGGTGCCATTCCATGGGGGAGAAGCTTCTAGAAAAATTCCAGTCCAATCCGGTACCGGCTCAGTTCGATTCCCCAAAAACTAGACTGTTTTATAAATCTAATTTTTCTGAGATTTCATAATATGCTTTTTGACCTTAAATCTAGTATCCATATTCTTCTTACCATTGACATTCTTGTACTGGGTCAGTACTTAATTATAGATCCCTTTGCAAATGACAGAAATGCCCTTGGTTCATAGTCTTGCGGTATATTAAACCTAAGGGCATAATTGTTATTTCACACCTCATTATACTACATTAGGGTATATACTGGCTCCAACTAATAATCTTTATACTATCTTGGACATTTTTGGCCTATCTAGAGTGACCAAAATACCCTCCATCTATCACTGGTACAATCTGACTATGTAGGGCCATTTTTGTATTTTTGCACTTTTCAAGGTTGTTCTGGACTCTGGCCCACTTAACTGTCTCACCACCTTATTGGGCCTCTTGGGATGCTATATAGGCCTTTCTATGACATCATCTGAGCTCATTAAGCCATAACTTGCTTACTGCTAAGTTTTATAATAAGATGTCTGGTGTTCACAAACTCCCCGTCAAAATTCACTAAAACGTGAATAACTTTTCATACAGAACTCCTTTTAGGGTTCTATCAGATTCATCACATCTGGCGCATAGGGAACACCTTCCTATAAACTTTTCACTTATATCTGAGGTTCATAAGATCTGATAAAATTTTATATAACTTTCAGACTATTAGATAAATATTAGCTATCTGGAACTTCAATAAAATTTCTGTATCATGCTAGATTAACCAGCATAACTTTCTCTATCTACTTATGAATTTTGGTACTGAAATGCTTCCGGGCAGTTTTAAGCCTTTTTCTAGTTGAACTTTCTATAATTACAATTTTACCCTTAGAAACTTTTAGAAATTACATTTTAGTCCCTCAACTTTTCATAATTACACCTAATGGCCCAACTTTTGTTTCTACCTTCACTTTTGGCCTTTAACCTTTTCTAATTTTTATTTAGGTCCCTCTCTTCCTTTAAGACTCATTTAACCTTTATTATTTCTTCTTATTATCATCATAAACCTTTCCAAACCTCTTTCCTCTATCAGTATTATATAGATAGGGAAAAATTAGGATATGACATAGAACAATACTATTAAATTCTATATAACAACATAATCTATAGTGTATTCTGAAAATAAATAATTTATCATCTTTTAGGAATGCAAAGGTGATAATGTGAGTAATGCCAAGTAATCAACTACTAAGTGAAATCAACCTCAACTTTATGAGCGCAATAGATCCTCTCAAATAGTGTAAGTGTTTAGCTCTCTATTTCCTCTCATTGTTAGGGTTCTTTCACTCATATTCAAATAGGAAAATATCCTACCATATGCTTGTAAAGGCTCTAAATCTTAGCAACTATGTAAAACTTATACAAAGAATTAAGAGGTCTTTTAGGGTTGAAATGATGGAGATAGGCCACATGGAATGGAATATGAAGAGTAGAAAGCACTATATGCATTTAACAATGAATATGTAGCATGAATTCATGTCTATAGGGATCTAGCTGTGGTAATTGCACTAATAAGAGTTGATAATGGAACCCTCTTCACTTCTCTTTTCTTTTCTTTTTGCTTTCTTTTTCTTGCACTCTCTTTTTTCAATGCAATATGCTTCTTTTCTCTTGTTTTATTTGGCACCTCATTCATGAAAGCTGTAGCACAATAACACAACAGTAATGATTTTTTGACATGAAAAAAAATTATTTCAAAATGATATTTATGCACATATGACTTTCTATAAGAATGATGAAAAGAAAAAGTGATGGGCTTAAAAAGGGGTGACTAAGGATGTAATATGTAGTGGGCTTGTGTTTGGGATAAAAGAGTTTAGAAAGAATGCCTCTATCATGTTCAATTCATAAATGCGCAAGTAATTCTAAACTCAGAGCCAAGACAAGCTCTAGAGGATATAAACCTATTGAATAATCACTCAATATAGAATTTAAGGTTGAGAATCCTTCCAACAAAGGTTTTGATCTAGATTGCTCATAAGCTAAAGTCTCAAACAATGTTTATCATTCACTAGGCATTAAAACACTTATCACAACTGAAAACTCTCTAAACGATGATTTAAAAGTTTCAAAGTAATCACTTAGAACCATGTGATAATCCAAATCTAACAGCAAAAGTTTAGGTGTTTCAAATTCAATTTCCAAGATTTTCCAAAAAAATCAAGTGAGGCAGTGGTTTATAGGGCCTAAAAAGGTTTTGAAATAAGTGAACAATGAATCATTTGTGAAAGAATCTAAGTAGTCTAAAAGGAGTCCTTCTATACAGAAGTCCAAAAGTAAAAAGAAGGTAATTGGACATTTTTTGAACAAGTCATGACTGAAAATAGTGAAGGTTGTGACCACTTGTCATAGAGGTACATGCTCAAGATTTTCAAAACATTTCCTGTACGGAATGTACCTTTCACGACGCAAATACATAAAGAGGAACAATTACGACTAGGTAGGTACTTATGTCGTGACTCAAATCAACAGAGTTATTATCATGACTACTATGTACATAGGTCACAACCGTAGTTCACAGAGAGCATCTTAAGTCCAAAATTCCATTACACGTCATGACCAAAAAGCAAATATGTCTCCACCAGTTTTCACAGAGACTACCGAGTGATATTTGTCAAAATCCCAAAATGTTTCTTCATGCTAACACCTTTCCAGTTATCAACACAGTTTAAAGTAGGGATATAATTTTTAGCAATTTATCACACACATTAAGATCAAAAACCAAAAATTTGTGATGAAAGACTGGATTAATAGAAGAGTTTTTTTTACAGAATAACATCCTCCCCCACACTTAAACTTGACAGTGTCCTCACTGTCAATAGAACTAAAGTAGAAAAGATCACAATCACTTTGTAAAGACAATCAAATCTAGCTTTAAAACAGCATTTAGCCTAATCACTCAATGCAAATTAACAATTCAGCACTCAGTCACATTTAAGTCATGCAAAGTAATACTACTAAGGTAGAGACGACAGGATGGGTAAGCTAAGATCATGTATGTGAGTGTGTAAGTTCCACAGAGATCAATCAATGATTAAGCGACACATGGACAGTAACAGGTTATTGTTCAAAACAGAAAGACACCTAGAATAAATAGAAAATGAAATGATCCTACTGAAACCTCGATTTCCTAAACTCAAAGCAACATAAACATATCATAGATGAAAAAAACATGCAACAAGTAGGAGATAAGAAATGGACAACCTGGCCTCAAAGAGGCGGTGGGAAATCATAAAACATTGAGAGATGGCATGTTTGATTAGAAGGTTTTCCCTATGGCCCTTTGTCTCCACTTTAGTATTCCACAATCACACATTTATACTGAGATTTGTCCAAGCCCATCTTGAATTTTTCCTTTTTAAACTTAAACTTGCCCAACTGTGGTTGGCATGTAGCAGCAACATACTTGGGAAGTTTTTCCTTCGCATCCTTTGTATATTCCTTGCAGTTGCTCTTTGAAACATCCTTACTTTCATACATCTTAGGGACTATTCAGTAGCATTTAGAACCACTTCCAAAACCTTGGAAGTCCATTAGCTAAATCTGAAAATTTACTCTTCTCGAGTTACTGTTCATATGTCATTCTAGATTAGGCGACGAACTTCAAAAACTTGTAATTAATTCTAGAAAAATCAAAATGAAGTGGTTCAAAAAGCTATGTGAAGATAATACAGTTTATTCAAAAACCTATATGAGGATAATACAAGACCAAATGCGTATTCAATTGATATAATTTATTCGTCAAAACTTATTGTTCATTTAGTCAAAAATTTTGAAAATATATTATGGTCCCTTTGTCATATCCTAATTTTTCCCTATCTATAATACTGATAGTGGAAAGAGGTTTGGAAAGGATTATGACGAACATCAGAAGAAATAATAAGGTTAGATGATTATTTAAGGAAGAGAAGGACTAAAATGAAAGTAGAAAAGGTTAAAGGAAAAAAGTGAAAGTAGAAACAAGATTTGGGCCAAAAGTGGTAATTTCTAAAAGTTAAGGGACTTAAATATAATTAAGTAAAAAGTTCAAGGGCAAAATTGTAATTATAGAAAGATCAGCCCTTAAAGGGTTATAACTTCCCATAAGTTTTTCAATCCCATATTCCATCAGTAAATAGAGGAAGTTATGCTGGTTAATCTGGCATGATATAAACATTTTATTAGGGCTCTAGACAGCAGAAAATTATCTGATAGTCTAAAAGGTATCTGATTTTTTATCAGATTCCATGGACATCAGATGTAAGTGGGGGAATTACAGGAAAGTGTGCCCTATAGTGTCAGATGTTATGAATTGGACAGAACCCTGGAAGAAGTCCTGTATAAAAAGTTATTCACATAACAGTGAATTTTGATGGGAGTTTAATAACACCCGTGATCCGATAATGGAACTTATCGGTATGTGAGCCTAGATGAAATGAGACTAGATGACCTCATATATGGGCCTATGATGATGCCAAGAAGGGCCCAAAACCCAAGGTACCAGTCCATCAGTAGAAGGGGCCAGTGTCCAGGAAAAATGCGAAATTATGAAAATGCCCCTAGATGCCCATATTGTACTAGTGATGGATGGAGGGCATTTTGATCATTCTGGATAGGCCAAACACGTGGCTTATAGCATAAATATGATTATTTAGAGTCAATATATGCTCTGAGGTAGGGCAAAGAGGGTGAAATGATGATTATGCCCTTAGGGTCAATATAGTGTAAGAAAGGACACCAAGGATATTTTGGTCATTTCCTAAGAAATGGATGGCAGAGAAATATTTAGTATAACCATGTCAAGGGTATGAGAAGCTTAGATATTGATTTCTAGGATAGAATACATATCCTGGTATATTATAAAAAATTCGGAACAGAAAACAGTCTGGTTGTTGTGAAACTGCTCTGATCGGTACCGGATTAGACTGGTTTTTTTTCATAACCTTCCTTACACTATGAGCATGCCACCTAGCCCTCTTAGGTGTCCCATGAGCTGTCCCACATTATGTCATAATTATTCTTTTATGAAAAAGTAAATTCCAAGATTAAATGTGAGACTTTATATCAAATAGTAACAAAATCAATCTTGGCCATTCATTTTTCTTGGATTTTGGCTATAAATACCCCCTCAATCCTAGAGCCAAACCGTGAGAAAATAACCCTTGGGGAAACTCTTACAAAATGGAAACTCAAGCCAAGACAAAGAAGATTCAAGGTTCTAAAGTTCAAGCAAGCTAGAGATTAAAGGTAAGCAATCTCTCCTAGCTTATTTTCCTTTGATTTGGGAGCTTTAACTTAGGGTTTTCATGGGGAAAAAGTTGAGTTTTCTCTAATGGAAGGTGCTGCCCAAAAACCTTAGATGAAAGGGGAAAGAAGAAACTAAAGTTAGAAACAAATGATTGAAGCTTAAACAAGCTAGTTAAGTGATTGTTGTTGAATCAAGTTGATATTCTTGACTTTGCCAAGAGTGAACCTGGTTGGTATGCACTGTTCATGAGGGAAGGAAATTGAATTTCAATGATTTAATGCTTACATTGAATTTAGATGATGATTTTGTGTAGGATTGGAAAGGTTTTGAACCTTGAAAGCATTGAAATTCCAAGATTATAGTTTTGAAACCCTTCTCTATTACTGTTCACTCGCATGAACAGTGATTGGAATTTCATGATTTTGATGCTTCCAATAGTTTTAAAATGAAAAATTGTGTGGGATAAAGTATAGAAACAAGTATGGGAAGCATTGGAATCAAAATGAGAATTTTTGAAAGAATTGAGTGTAGTTTCGGTTCTATACAGCATGTGATGAAGGAGTTGGAATTTCATGATTCTAAGCTCATAAATGGATTCAAAAGATGAAATTGTGTAGGGTAAAGTCAAGGTATCCATTGATTCAAAGACCAAGTCCATCGGTTAAGATTAAGGAAAGTTAATGAGATTAATGTTCAAGAAGAAGTTATGTTAGTTAAAGTGAGTTTAATGCTCAAGGAAGTTAGATTGTGATGAATGAATGATTATGTGATGTTAGGAATTGATTGGTGTGATCCAGAGAGGCAGCCACATGTTCAAGGAAAGAAGAAGAAAGATGCAAAATAAGGTGAAAGAAAGTCAAGTGCTCGAGGTAGTAAACATATCTTAAACTTGTATGCATTGAATGTAATGCTTGATTGTGCTATGGCTTGATTGAATTGTGTTGCCTATGTGCTTATGTATGAAGCTCTATTTATATGTTTACTTTGGCCAATTGTATTTCATATGTAACATAGAAGCATGCACATGACACAATAGTGACACTTTCACAAGCAAGCACAAGTATTTACATTAATGCATGCATTGTTTAGTACTGTTTGCTACTGAGATTTCCCCCGAAATCTCATCCCTTTCCATGTAATCCCAATCCCACAGGTTTATGAATATTGAAAGAGGATGATGAAGCATGAAGAAAAGCTAGGGATTGTATAGTATATATGTTATGTGAATGTGTAATGTTGTTGTATGACCAATGTAAGCAGTGATGGTCATGATGTAATGGAAAATAGTAAATGATGGAATAAATGTATGAAATTTTACAAACATTTAGATGACATGCCAAACTTTGTTTTGACACCAAGAATGATTTATTTGGATGTCTTTGTAGATTTTCCAAAATAAGGGATCAGAATCTGTTTCTAGGATTTTTGACCAAATGAATTGTAAAATTTGGCGAATAAACTGTATTAATTGGATAATTATTTGGTCTGGAAATTATTTTTTCCTTAAATTTCAAGATGTTATCTTCACTTATATTTTTGAACCACTTCATTTCGAGTTTTCTAGAATTAATTATGATTTTTTGAAGTTCATTGCGTAATCTGAAATACCATATGAACAGTAATCCGAGAAAGAGTAAAATTCCAGATTTCTCTAATGAACTTCCAAGGTCTTGTAAGTGGTTTTAAATGCTACTGAATGGTCCGTAATACATATGAAAGTAAGGATGTTACAGGGATTATGAGGAGGGGTGAGATTTCTGGGGAAATCTCAGTATCAAACGGTACTAAACAATACATGCATTAATGTAAATACTTATGGTTGCTTGTAAAAGTGTTAACATTGTGTAATATTCATGCTTCCATGTAACATATGAAATACAATTGGCTAAAGTAATCATAGAAATAGAGCGTCAATCATAAGTACAAATGCAACACAATTCAACAAAGCCATAGCACAACTAATCATAACATTCAATACATACAAGTTTAGGATAAGTTTACTACCTCACTTGCTTGATCTCTTTCACTTTAACCTTGCCTCTTTCTTCTTACTTCTCTTGGATAGGTGGCTGCCTCTTTGGAGTCCACAATCAAATCCTAACATCACATAATCATTATCCATCCATTACAATCTAACTTTCTCTTGAACATTGAGCTCATTTAACTACATTAACTTTTCTTAATCTTAACTAATGGACTTAGCCTTTGAATCAATTGATGTATTGAATTTACCCTACACAATTTCATGTTTGAAATCCATTTATGAGCCTATAATCATGAATTCTAGCTCCTATGCACTGTTCTAGATATATTTGAAAAACATACATAATTCTTCCAAAAATTCTCATATTGATTCCAATACTTCCCATACTTTGGTTTTGCACTTTATGCCACACAACTTTTCATTTTAAAACCATTGGAAATATCAAAATCATAAAATTATAATCACTGTTCATATGAGTGAACACTAACATGGAAGAACTTTAAAAACTACAACTTGGAATTCTAATGTTTCTAAGGTTCAAAACCTATCCAATCCTACACAAAATCATCATATAAATTCAATGGAAGCATTAGACCATTGAAATTCCATCTCCTTCTATCATGAATAGTGCATGCCGAAATGGTTTAACCATGGCAAAGGCAACAATATCAACTTGATTCAACAACCAATCACCTAACTAGCTTGTTTAAGCTTCAATCACATATCTCTAACTTTAATTTCCTCTTTCTCCTTTCATCTAAGTTTTTTTTATAGCACAAACACCTTAGTGAAAACTCAACTTTTCTCCATGAAAACCCTAAGTTAAAGCTCCGAAATCAAAGGAAAATAAGCTAGGATAGATTGATTACCTTTAATCTCTAGCTTTCTTGAATTTTGGTACCTTGAATTTTCTTTGTCTTTGCTTGAGTTTTTATTTTGCAAGAGGTTCCCCAAGGGTTCTCATACCACGGGTTTGAGCAGAAATAGTGGGGTATTTATAGACAAATCTCATGGAAAAGTAATGGCCATGATCACTTTGTACACTATTGATCTAATGGCTCATAATTCTTCTTACATCAAGCTTACCCAGCAAGCCAACTTGAGATAATATCACATGACAAAAATCTTTTCCTCCCCTTGTCTTGGATGCCATGTGTGAGGGTGTATGGGTCCCACTATGTGTAAACCCTAATTCTCACTTTATTCGTTTTTCTTTCCTTTTTCAAAAGTTCATAAATCATTCACTATTAGACTTGGGCTCCAAGACAAATTTTGGGACATATTGGGCTACCCTAGGCTTCTTTGTGTCCAATAGCTAATTGGCACAAATCCCAAGGCACTTTCCTTATACCTATATCCTTAAAACATCCTTATTTTGATATAAATGCTAGACACCTCTTTTAATGGTTCTAACATTTTTAGAAATTCATTCTAATATAAAATAACTCCCCTGAAAAGTCTCATTATTTTCTAAAACCCAAAAGTCTTGATAAAAATTCCCTACATTTCAAAACCCTTTAGTGTCTAATTTCACTTTAATTTGTCAAAGGGCATTATCATCTTTTCACATCTCATCAAAGTATTCCCTGACCTTGGTCAACTATTTTAGGAACTCTCCTTTACTGTCTAAACTTAGTCAAATGACCAAAATACCCTACATTTATCTTTGGCTCATTGACACAACACAGTGGCATACTCAATGGCATTTTCATAATTCTTATATTTTTCTTGGTTTTTATTAACCCTATCCCACATAATTATGTAAAAATATTACTAGGCCTATAAGATGCCATTTTGGGCCCTCTTCATGGTCCACTACCTTCATGGGTTAAACTCCCAAGAAATTCCCCTAAAACATATTTATCGGGTATTTTAATCCACTATAAATTCCATAATAAATTCTATAAAACTCCTTTTTGAGCTCTGTCAGTTTTATAAATTCTTATATTAATTATAGGAATTTAATATCAAATTTCATCTGATTCTGAGGTCCAGAGGATACTATATTAATTTCTATTTTTTTAAAAATTAATATAAATTTTTTTGGACCTCACATCAAAATTCTGTGTTGCGTCAAACTAATAAGAATAATTTTCTCTATTTACTGAAAAAATTTAGGACTAACATAATTCTGGGCATTTTTAGTCATTTTTTGACTCAACTTTCAATAATTACCATTTTTCCCTTGAACTTTTGAAAATTACACTTTAGACCTTCAACTTTTCATAATTACACTTAATGACCCAAAGTTTATTTCTACTTTCATGTTTTACCATAGAACTTTTAAACTTTTCATTTTAGTCCCTCATTTTTATACCTTTGTCTAATCATTATTTTTTCTTTCTATTCATCTTCACAATCCCTTCCAAACCTTTTTCCACTATCAATATTATACATATAGGGAAAAAGTATGATGTGACACTCTTCTCTAGCTTGTTTAGATCCTCCAATTTATCATCTGTTTCCCCAAGTGTCGCACCAAGCTGAGGTTGGTCTACAACTACAATATACTTGGGATCATTCTTTTCTATACCTGTATTATTATTAGAGATTAAATCTTTTAAAAATCTTAAGGTATGAGATGTAATTTTTGAATAAGAATGAGGTTGAGAAGAGTTAGAATGTATTGGCCCTTTAACCAAAATAGTGAAGTGTGGAATTGAAGGAGTTTAAAGTTCCTTGGTTGCACCTGGCATTTCTGGTCATGACCTTTCAGCTTCTCGTCGCGATTCCAGTTGACAGGGTGTGTCTGTGGAACTTGTTGTCATGACCTAGTCATCTTTTAGTCACAACTTAGGGTCATAGAAAGGCTATCCCTCAGTAGATTGATGTTTAGTTGTGACATGGAGGTCATTTAGTCGCGAGCTTGGGTCACAGAAACCTAACCCTTCTTCAATTGTTGCACTTCCATCTTCCAGAATATCTTGGGATCCTGTAAAATACTCAACAAACCTTTTGCAAACACATTATCTCTATCCTTATCATGCAAACTCAATTCATGTTCATCCCTAGTCTCTTCAATAGCATAATCAATGGCATTCAAAGTAGTAAGAGAAGAATTATTAAAAGGAAATTTCATTGCTTCATTATGTTGAAGGTTACCACATGCTATCCAACTTCCATTGTGATGGAACTATACTTCATACTAATGATGGTCTTGGAAGTTTGGAGGAAAGCTCGGCCTAGGATCAAAGTGTTATCATTTACTAACTCATTGGACATGTCCAAAACATAAAAATCAGCTGGGAACACTAAGTTATTGACTTGCACTAGAATATCCTTAAGGATTCCCTTAGGATACCTAATTGACCTATCAGCTAACTAGAGCACTTTGCTTGTGTCTTTAAGATTGTTGATACCTAAATCTTGATATACCGACCAAGGCATTACATTAATGGCTACCCCTAGATCTAGTAACGCTCCCTTATAGGAACATTTCCTATAGTTCATGGGATTGTGTAAGATCCTGGGTCTTGGCACTTAACTGGGAATTCAGCCTTAAAGAATGATGACACATTAGAACTCACCTGTATTCTCTCAAGAGGCCTAAACTTCTTTTTATTAGCACACAGTTCCTTCAAAAATTTTACCTACTTAGGGTTTCTCTTGAGGAATTCAACCAACGGGATGTTTATTTCTAACTTATTGAATAGAGAATAAGCATCTTTTGCAAAATCAGGGTCAATCTTTTTCTTTCTAGCAAAGTAAGAGTTATGAAAAGGGAGATCTATTATACTTACTTCCGTGTGCATAGAGGCTCCTTACTTGCTTGACTCTGTCTTCTCCTCAGGTTGCCTTCCTTTATAGGCTAGACTTGGTACTGTTGTTGCTTCTTATTGTAGCTCTCGTATCTCCATTTTGGCTTGTGAGTTCTCCTATTGGGTTGGCTTCTTCATTATAAGATGATGTTCTTTAGTACTTTTAGCTTTCCCAATTTGCACCTGTGGTATAGATGAATTCTTAAATTCAGCATCTTCCATATCATGCTATGGTGTATTAGTTTCCTTAAAATGCACCTTTCTGCCACTTCTGATGGATATAGCATTCAGACCCCTCAGATTAATGACAGTGTTCAAAGTTATGCTGCTACTGCTCTTTCCTTGAATGTCACTCACTGTATTGGAGACTTGAGTTAAGTGACTTGTGATATCTGCATTCTTGGAACTTAACTCTTCAAGTTTTCTATACACATCTGCATTATCTTTTTGCATACTTTAGACAATTGAAGCTATGTAGGCGAACTGACCATCATTATCCTTGAGCTTGTTGTCTATATTGGTTATTCTACGATCCATATTGTTCATATGCGCAGCCATACTCTTTAATAATTGAGAAGTCTCATCTAGCCTTGATGTTAATAAGGTATTAGGGTGAGTTGGAACTATAGACCTTACATTATTTTGGTAGTTGCTTGAGGAAGCACCACCTCCTTGGAATTGATTTGGCCTATCACTCCCACCTAAAGTTTGGGTGGTCTCTCCAACCAGGGTTGTATGTGTTGGAGTATGGGTTTCTCTTATGGTATTAATTATCTCTCCCTTTATACATTGCTACCACTTCATCATACTATATGTCACATGTAATTGTAGCATGCATCATTGAATGACATGATTCACATCCTGTAACCAAGGCTTGTAAGGTATCCACTACATGAACTTGTTTTATGGAATACAGCTCTCTTTCAATCAAATTCATCCTCTTCTCCATTCTGTTTCCCAGGGCTGCTATTTTAACTAAGATCACATTTGAATTACCTTAGTCAAATTAACTCAGACATGACTTCTCTTTATATCCTCTTCTATTTTATTACTAAGGCTCGAGGTATCTATATCTTATCTTCAATCTTGACATCTGGTGTAGTGCTCTCTCAAACATCCTTACTTTCATGTCTTATGAACCATTCAGTAACATTTAGAACTACTTACAAGACCTTGGAAGTCCATTAGCTAAATATGAAATTTTACTCTTCTTCAATTATTGTTCATATGGTATTCCAAATTAGGCGATGAACTTCAAAAAATCATAATTAATTCTAAAAAACTCAAAATGAAGTGGTTTAAAAAGCTAAGTGAAGATAACATCTTTAAATTTATGGAAAAAATAATTTCCTAACGAAATTCTTAGTCAATTAATACAGTTTAATCGTCAAATATTATCTTCATTTGGTCAAAAATCCTAAAAATAGATTTTGATACCTAACTTTGGAAAATTCTTTCTCTTTGTACAGACATCAAAATAAGATGTTCTTAGAGTCAAAATGAAGCTTGGCATGTTAAGTAAATGTCTGTAAAATTTCATATATTTATCTCATCATTTGTTATTTTTCATTACACCATGAGCATTATGGCTCAAAAATGTCATATAACATCATTACATGCAACAATTTATCCATTCATCATATAACATTTACATTATCCAATCCCTAACTTCTCTTCATGCTTCCTCATCCTCTTTCATCATTAATAAACCTGTGGGATTGGGATTATATAGAGGGGTGAGATTTATAGGGAAATCTAATAGCAAACGGTACTAAACAATACATGCATTAATGTAAATACTTGTGCTTGCTTGTGAAGGTGTTAACATTGTGTAATGTGCATGCTTCTATGTAACATATGAAATACAATAGGCTAAAGTAATCATAGAAATAGAGCTTCAATCATATACACAAGCAACATAATTCAACATAGCATAGCACAACCAAGCATAACATTCAATACATACAAGTTTAGGATAAGTTTACTACCTCATATACTTGACTTTCTTTCACTTTAACTTTGCTTTGCCTCTTTCTTATTACTTCTTCTTGATGTGTGGCTGCCTCTTTGGAGTCCACAATCAAATCCTAACATCACAAAATCATCCATCCATTACAATATAACTTTCTCTTGAACATTGAGCTCATTTAACTATATTAACTTTACTTAATCTTAACTAATGGACTTGGCCTTTGAATCAATTGATGTTTTGACTTTACCCCACACAATTTCATCTTTTGAATCCATTTATGAGCTTAGAATAATAAAATTCTAGCTCCTATGCACTGTTCTAAACATATTAGAAAAACATGCATAATTCTTCTAAAACTTCTCATTTTGACTCCAATGATGTCCATACTTATTTATCTACTTTGTTGCACACAACTTTTTATTTTAAAAATATTGGAATCATCAAAATCATGTGATTACAATCACTGTTCATATGAGTGAACATTAATAGAGAAGAATTCTAATAATTACAACTTTCAATTTCAATACTTCCAACGTACAAAACATATGCAATCCTATACAAAATCATCATATAAATTCAATTGAAGCATTAGATTATTGAAATTCCATCTCCTTCTATAATGAACAGTGTAGATTGAAATATATCTTTATTGGCAAAGTCAATAATTTCAACTTAATTCAACAACCAATCACCTAACTAGCTTGTTTAAGCTTCAATCATATAACTCTAACTTTAATTTCTTCTTTCTCCTTTCATCTAAGGTTTTGGACAGCATATACACCTTCGAAAAAACTCAACTTTCTTCCATGAAAACCCTAAGTTCAAACCCCCAAATTAGAGGAAAATAAGCTATAATAGATTGCTTACCTTTAATCTCTTGCTAGCTTGAACTTTGGACTTTGTATTCTTCTTTGTCTTGGATTGAGTTTCCATTTTGACATAGCCTCCCCAAAAGTTCTTCCTTCATGATTTTGAATCAGAAATATGGGGGTATTTAAAGATAAATCCAATGGAAAATGAATGGCCAAGATCACTTTGTGCACTATTTGATCTAATTGCTCATATTTGATATTGGATTAGCTTACCCTATAAGCCAATGAGATGACATCATCAAAGGAAACCTCATAGCCCATGTGATGAAATTACAAAAGGAGGAAGCATCTAAAAGAATTCTAGTCCAATCTGATATCGACTTAGTGCATTTCCAAAAAACAAAACTGTTTTCTGAATCTAATTTTTCTAAGATTCCATAATATGCTTTATGACCTTAAATCTAGTATCCAGATTCTTCCTACCATTGAAATTCTTGTACTGGATCTAAAATTAATTACATATCCCTTGGCAAATTACCAAAATGCCCCTTAGTTCCTTTTTATTCACTTTAACATCTCAAGGGCATTATCATCTTTTCACACCTCATCAGAGTATTCATTAACCTTGGCCAACTATTCTACAAACTCTCATTGACTAACTAACCTTATTCAAATGAACAAAATATCCTTCATCTATCTCTGACTTTATGACACAACACAGTGGCACACTTAGTGGCATTTTTGTAATTTTATATTTTTCTGGATCTATATAAGCCCTAGCTCACATACTTATCTAAAAATATTATTGGGCCTATATGGTGCCATTTTTTGTCTTCTACATGGTCCACTACCTTCATGGGCTCAACTCCCGACAAATTCCCCCTAAACGTATTTATCGAGTGTTTTAATCCACTGTAAATTACATAATAAATTATACATAACTCCTTTTTAAGCTCTATTAGTTTTATAAATTCTCATATTAATTATAAGAATTTACTTCCAAATTTCATCTGATTCTGAGGTCTAGAGGATGTTATATTAATTTTTCTTTCTTAATAAATTCATACCAATTTTTTGAGATCTCAAATCAAAATTTTGTGTTATGTCAAACTAATTAGAATATTTTTCTCTATTTACTGAGAAAATTTGGGACTAATCATATTCTAGGCATTTTTAGACCTTTTCTGACTCAACTTTCAATAATTACCATATTGCCCTTGAACTTTTGAAAATTACACTTTAGGCCCTCAACTTTTCATAATTACACTTAATAGTCTAAAGTTTATTTCTACTTTTATTTTTGCACCATAGAACTTTTAGACTTTTCAATTTGGTCCTTTTTCTTTATACCTTTGTCTAATAATCACTTTTCCTCTCTATTTATAATCACAATCCTTTACAAACATTTTTCCTTTATCAGTCTTATACAGATAGGAAAAAAGTAGGATATTACACTCTTAACATCTGAAGAACTTCATATCTTTCTCATGCTACTATGCTCCATTTTCCTTTTTCAACTCAATCAAAGTTGAAATCTGCTTCTCTATATTTTCATATGTTATCTATCTATCTGCTTACATTTATGGACAACTCACTGTATTGGACTTGTGAGTAGTGTCCGTTTCTTTCATGCTAATTTGTCTAAAATTTTGCTATACTCTAGGGTTTTAGGTAGCTACTTGAAGTAGTCTCTTTCTCTCTACATATCTTTCTCTTATCTTTTCATAATTCCTCTATTTAGAACTAATACAAGGGAATACTAGTGTCCCTTATTCTCTCTCTACTATCACTTATGTTATTCTCTACTTATGATCTTCTTTGCTCATATTATTCTTTCTTTTTGTGATCATACTATTCTTTAGTCATGCTATTCATTAATCATGCTATTCTTTGATCATGCTAGCTAGCAATGTGCTTTCTTAGTGTACTATAACTTCTTCTAACCTTGGGACTCAACATTGTACTTCCTAGTGGGTCATCCATCTCTGTACTTCTCTTGCCTGAGCATACTTAATTGGAATGTGCTATTAGGTTAAGGCTAGGTTACACTTTATATGGCTCTTATCCCTAACATATTCTTTCTCATAACTTGATATTCTAACTTTACTCTGCCTTATACCCTATTCTCTGGGTCTTTCTGGCTTTTTAATCTCTTTATCCTTATCTGGAGGATTTCTCTGCTTATTCTTGTCTTTTCTTAAGACATATGGGGTTCTCTTCTCTGCTCCCCAGTCATACTTCTACAAACTTTTGAATGTCAGTAATCAGATTTAAACTTGGACTCCATCTTCATTTAAGAGAAACTAAGTTCACTCTTATGGCTATCTGGGAAAAGCATTATAAATACTTACTCTAATTTAGTTAATTAACATCTTATGTTTGATGATCATCTTACCATAAAATAATCAATCTGCCATATTCCTCTTTCTATTATTCAAATTGTGATCAACTATGATGTCACTCTTCTATAAATGATGTTAGGATCAACTATGATTTCTTTATGGAAAAATTACCATCAAACAAAGTTAAAGGGTTTATCACTCCCTTTTTATTGATAATTCAACCAATAAATTTTTTTAAGAAGTACATCCAGTAGCCCATATTATCTATCAAGACTTTACTTATTCCCTCTCTTATTCAGGAGTTCATTCTTATCTTTCTTACTCTATTGTGGCTTACCATAGGTTGTTGCCTTGTGTAATCATGGTCTAGCTTCCTACAATCTACATCTATATTTTTTTCCTATTATAACAGCTATACCATAACTTCTCATTTGAATCTAAGCTCTATCTACGAGGAACGTGTATTTGAACTATGCTCTATATAAGAGTCATCTATATCAAACCTAACTCTTTTCTGAAGAGCGATCTAAACTAATTTGAATCTAGCTCTATTTGAGAACCATCTATTTTAGATCTAACTCTTATATGAAGAGTGATTGATAAGATCTAAATTGTATATGGTTTCTTTGAAATTTTCAAGGGTTTTTTAACACTTACCTTTCATTTTATGCCTATATTTGTGTTTTTGCGGTAATACATGATTATTTCTTCTAAACTACATATATTTTGTTATTTAATTAGCTTGGCCTTTATAATGAGTTTTGGTTTTGATTTGTAGGTATTTTAGAAGAAAATCAAAGACCCAAAGTGGAGCAGAGGAGAAATCATTAGACAAAAAGGACCTTAATTGAGAAAGCCAACTTCTGTGATGTTTAGTCATAACCTCAAAGTTAATTGATCGTGACTTATTTTTCTTTTGGAGGTTCTCTGTGTTCCCAGGTTATGACCTAAATATGGATCTAGTCATGACCAGAATAGATAGTTACTGAAGTTATGCATTTTTATTTAGGTCACTCTACAATTAAGGTAGGTTAGTAGCCAAATGAGAGTGGGCTAGATAGTTTGCCAGATTTATCCAAGTTGAAGCTACTTTCAACTACTTTTAACAACCTTTAATCAAATCTTCCACTTTTCTTGATATTTTCACTAATTTCTCCATTTCTACATCCATTAATCCATCCCTACCACCTTTTTCTTCACCTTTCCATATCTATTTCTGTACATCTCATTGCACTAACTATAGACAGTGATTGTGGAATAGCAGGAGCTATGAAAGGCTAAATTTTTAGTCTCTTGTTGATGGACAACATAACTTAAGCTCACGGACTATAATGGGGAGTTTTTCTATATTAATCTGCACTCATTGCATGTTTTAGGATTTCTAGATTTAGGGATTTCATAATATATATATATGAGGATTGAATATCTATTGATTATTCTCATATTAGATACTTATAATTGATTTACATAATGTGATTACTGATTTAGATATATATATTTCAATTTGATTTATGGTTACTTGGTTGATTATTAGCTATTGTTAGTAATTAATTCAATTGATTAGGGTCTTTATGTATCGATTGGTAGTTAGTAGAGGGTTTTTACATTATCCAATTCAATCTACACACTAAGTGTTTTTTAATAGTGCATTAAAGGGTTTTAATTTAACTTTGATAAAAGGGAGTTTGAACGTAGTGATGAACTGGACTTGATTGATTGATTGAGGTTTTATGTAAGACATAGTGATTTCATAACTCTCATTCCAAATCAAGAGCAAGGATAGCTATATTTTAATCATCAAGATTATTTCCTATCATATTTCTTTTACAATCTAATCCATTTTCACACTAATAAAAAATACAAAAATAGTTACTTTTTCTGCACTTTTATTTATATTGCACCAATGTTAGAACTAAACCAAGAACCATGCTTTTACTTAGGTTTTCAATGTTATTGTTCACCAATTGTTAGGATTCCACTTGAAAGGCTCCTTGAGAAGAACAATAGGTTGTGCCTTATAGTACATTATTGGGTTTAATCTTTATTTTGAAAGTTGGGGTCATGACAATATCGAGACTTTTCAATGGCGCTATTACCGGGGAACTTGAAAATGATAGTTTAGGAGTGGGTAAGTATTTTTTTAGGGTTCATATTTATGTAATCTTAACTTTGGCAGGTTTTGTTTAAGATTTATGGACATCGGCTGATATATTAGTTGATTTGAAATTTTTCTCTTATAGTTACGACCATATAGTGTTTTAGTCGTAACCAAAAGTTATAGCAGTGCAAGGTCATTAGCTGTAGATCATTTAGTTGTGACTAGACACTTCATATCAATATTTTTGAACTAATTTTGTAAAATTCAGCCAATATTCAACAAATATCACATCAATATTGGTGAGAGGGATTTTTCAAGGGTAGAGGATATTTTTATATTGATTGTTGTTTGTTTGATATGCTTGATTAGATGGCATGTACAAAGAATCCCAAAGTCAACAAGAGGTCCCAATCATGAGTCCCCATAAAATTGACCTTTTTCTCTACCCGTCTTTCACCAAGTGCTATAGTGTATCCAAAGCTAACAAGAAGGCTGGTGAAATTAGGAGTGCAAAATAGGGAAAGAGTAAACAAGGCTGACCTGGAAGAAGAGCAAATTCTTAAGGAGGCAATTGAGGGTGACTCTATGTAAGGAATTGGAAGACACACAGCGGAAATTAATTAAAAAAATTTTCCATTCCTTGCCAGGATCTACCGTATGTGTTTAAGTCAACTGGGAAGAAGTATTACCCTCAGTGTTCCTCAACTACTTCCACAGCTTCTGGTCACGACGTTCACAGCTTCTCTCCACGGCTCGTTCTCCCTTTCTGATTGCAAGAAGTCGATGACTCAGGTCAGCTTCCTCTACAGGTATCCACACAAACAGCATTCCAACCACGAACGACGTGCTAGTGTCTCTTGTCCCTCCAGGGTTTTCTCAAGAATTTACCCTCTCCATCTCTATTTTGGCAGTTTCTTACCTGCAAACCTTTTGAAGATTTCCCTTCGGCCTTTTTGTGTTCTCAGTGTATCTCTAAAACGCAGCTCCTAAAATCATATATATAGGATGCTATGCGTTTTTTTTCTCTCTACCGAATTGGATTTTGGAGTTAATCTTATATTAATTTCAAAATTAATATAATATCATATATTGTATAATTTTATAAGAAACTAATTAAATAAATAATATTAAATCCGTCCCATAGATTTAATTACCTATTTATTTAACTTTAAATAAAGATGAGACTGAACTATATTTGATTTACTATCATAAATCAAATTTGAGATATCATATCAATTTGAATTTCAAATTCAAACGTGATAGGGATTTAATTTATCCTTATAAATTAAATCTTATAAATATCTCTTATATGAGATATCCTATCAATTTGAATTTTAAATTCAAACGTGATAAGGATTTAATTTATCCTTATAAATTAAATCTTATAAATATCTCTTATATGAGATATCCTATCAATTTGAATTTCAAATTCAAACATGATAGGGATTTAATTTATCCTTATAAATTAAATCTTATAAATATCTCTTATATGAGATATCCTATCAATTTGAATTTCAAATTCAAGCGTGATAAAGATTTAATTTATCCTTATAAATTAAATCTCATATATCTCTTATATATAATATATATATATATATACGAATTTATATATTTACGAATATAAATATAAATAAATATATACATCCACCCTGGACCATTCATTGAATCTGGACATGTCTTAGATTCAATGAATCTGGACATCATAGCTCGTGTTGGGCTATTTTGTGTGCGACCCTGTAGGCCCATATGAAGTTGGTAGTGGGCCATTTGCTATACTAGCCCACAAGTCACAAGCGGTCTCTAGCAAGACATAACGACTACCCAAATCATATGAGGATCGTTAAACGATGTAACCTTTTATACAACCATATCATGTCCCTTCTGTCACGTGATATTTTGGTCATGGATGAGGCATGGATAATGTCATCCTCCTATTCCTGACCGTTACTTTCTCGATCGCTGAGTAGTCCGACTATAGAAATAGAACTACCTTTCCATTACAGTATGGCCATGCATTTCTCAGACTCACTTATCGAGGGGCCCAGTAATATCTCTCTACGAATGTGAGGGACAAATTCCATCTTGACCATTCATATTCCTCCGCATGAAAAACCACTAAGCCCGACCATAGTCTTTATGATCACTTGGTCAAAAGTGACTTTTGACTAGGTCAAAGCTGAGCGTTTGTCATGTAGGAATCCATGATGATCTCAGGTCAAAGGGCATATTGACATGGTTTGTATATGAGAAAAGCTTATGAAGTTAACCATGTAGTTCTCTCATAGCGGGTCGGTCCAACACCTTGTACTCTTACATGTGCCTATGACTCTGATTTATATCTCTATATATCTTTAAAGTCATACTGGTCTTATTTCATCTATGCTCCCGCATAGATGACCGACCAGGGACATTTAGGATAAGATCATGAATTATCCAAGGATGATCATCATAATAAACATGTAAATAATATGATAACACAATTAATAAATTCATAAATCAATAATGTTCATAAGACAATGATTGGCCCCTAGGGCACGATTTCCAACACTCTACTCTCTGTGAGCAAGTTATAACTATATTTGATTAGTTTGCAGAGGTTACTATACAGTGGCAGTAGTAGAGAGCATTCATTATGAACCAGCAATTTAGAAGGCAACAATTTATGGTTTTAAAGAGGATTTCTTTAAAAGTAATATTCCTACCTCTTCTTTCTTTCAAGAGGAACTAGGTGAAAGATCAAGTGCAAGAGCTGCAGATGCTATGATGTTAATGGGGCTACTGCTAGAGTGCATGAGGAAGAACATGTTGCTGATTGTGTCACATGCTAATTTTTTTACATCTTAGGCACCAAACAGTAGTATCTGGAACCACTTTTAAGCTTATTAAAGTCAATTACACAATCTAGAATTTTACTCTATCCATTACTCTTTAATGTGTAAATTGAAGACAGGTAATCTGACTTTGAAAAATCATAATTAATTCTAAAAATATCAAAATGATATGGTTCAAGTTGCTATACAAAGATAACTTAATCATATTTAAAAGAAAAATAACTGGTTGACCACACCTTGATCAAGTTAACATAAGTCAATGCTCAAAGTTTACTATTCATCGAACATTATTCCCCTGATTCAATCATTTTGGTCCCAACTTTGAAACATTATATTTACAAATGAGGTGTTCTACGTATCAAATTGAAGCTTGTTATATCTACTATTTATTGGTAAAATATTATATATTTATTCTATTATTTACTATTTTCCATTACAGCTCAAAGGTCACTGCCTCACTATAAGTTACTATTAATAATGACAAATTCCAACAACCAACTTTACATACATCAATCACATATCAATCATGTAAAATAATTCTTAACTTCTCTTCATGCATCTTCATCTCCTCTATCTTAAGAAGAACTGCTATGATTGGATTGATATGGAAGGGTGAGATTTCTAAGGAGATCTCAGTAGCAAACAGTACCATAAATAATGTATGCAAGTATATGCTTAGTGTTAAACATGATTGCTTTACTATGATCATGCTTGCATAATGACATATCCATGCTTCCATGATTCTTACTTATAACATACAGCCATAGTAAAAAAAGAATTAGCGCATTCTTAATCATACATGCTTCACATAATCAAGTCAATTCAGCAAGTTAACAATACTCAAGCAATAAGCATACAAGTTTAGGTATAAGTTTACTACCTGTTGAGTAGCTTTTCCTTAGTCCTTAGCCTTCATTCTAAGGTTCCTTCTTTACGATCTTAGAGCCTCAATCCTAAGCTTATCGAGTCCCTAGGCTCCTTAGATTGCTCAAAGCTCGTTCGAACCTCCTCCCTTTTCTTCCTTTCTTTCTCTTTCTCTCTTTCTTTCTCTCTTCCTTGCTCCTTGCCGTGGTGTGGATGGAATAAAGGCGTGGGGGTATGTATAGGTGAAGTGAAATGGAATAGATGGTCCAGATCGAATTGCGATGAGTGGCTCAGATTGCTTGCTTCCTCACTAAGTTTTGCCTGCATCATCATGATGACATCATCCCCCTTATGTCATCATGCTAGGTGGCACCTTGTGTAGGTCTCACAGGACACCTCACATAGTGAGTCATCATTTTTGGAAACCTCCAGTACATTATGTCTAATCCTGTACACTCTTATATCGTATAAAGGGATTTTCTTGAATTATTAGATTGCCATGTAGTTCAATAATTTTCATGTGTTCCAATGGTATTATTTACCCAGGGAACATTTATTAAATAGATACCTATAAATATCTAATAAAATCCCCCATATCATATAATTTTTCCAAGTTATAACTATAACCGGGTACTTGTATTTTTTCTTGATCTTATTAAATTACTTTTTCAATGTACTGGGCCCTACTACCATGTGGAATAGCCTTCCTTGGGAATATTTTGGGCTCACTTAGACCCGCTCGCCTACTGCTAAAATTTCATTATCCAGATCCAGGCAATTTTTGGCTTTTTCTAGCTCAATTTCCTTATAATTACTATTTATGCCCCTAAATTTGACAAATTGCACTTTATGCCCTAAATTTGCTAAATTTTACTTTAGTCCCTTACTATACTTTTTATAATTACACTTTAGGGCCCATAACTTATCTCTACATTTATTTTAGGCCTTGGGACTTTTCTAATTTACACTTAAGTCCTTGAACTTTTCCCTATTTACAATTTAGTCCCTAGATTTTTAATATTTATAATTTAGTCTCTAAACTTTCAATATTTGTAGTTTAGTCCCTAAAACCCTCTGTGTATTTCTAGAACTTTTACTCAAAGGGGTATAGTAGCCTATTTATTTTAGGCTACTTTCTTGGACTCTGGGCCTAAAAACTGGGATATATAGCATAGAAGAGCAGAAAGATGCTTTGATGACACTATCATTATTTTTCAGTTTTTTTAATCTATATATACCCTAGTTTTTCATTCTTCTCTATTGGAACATTGTTTCTATATATTTGCTAATAGTGAGGACACTGTCAAGTTTAAGTATGGGGAGACATTTTTCTTGTTTTTGTTCTAATGAATGCTAAAATTTTTCGATTAATTCAATCTTTTATCACAAAATTTTTAGTTTTTGATCTTATTGTGTGATGAATTGCTAAAAATTGAATTCCCACTTTAAACTGCTTTGTTGCTTGCTAAAAATGTTTGAGTGTAAAAAATATTATGGGCTTTGAAAGTTGTCATTTGGTAGTCTCTATGATTATTGGTCACAACCTACATGTTATTTGGTTGTGACTTAAGGTGAAATTCTGGACTTAATGTACTTACTGTGTTTTATGGTTTACCTACATGTCATTTGATCACGACTAAATGTCCTAAGTTCAGAGGTGACTAGGTTGTCCTATTTTCAGTCGGGACTAGGTTACACTATGAAAATGGACATCTTCTTTCTCTTTGCTATGTGTAATGCTGTATAGAAGGATTTATTTTGAACTACCATGGTGCTTTTATAAGTGAACTATTGCCTTATTTTTCTAACCTTTTTGCATAAACAGTTTTAAGGAAACAATTTCCACACTTAAGTTTTTAAAAAACTTGGAAACTGAATTAGAAATACTTAAGTTTTCAATTTTAATCGTGGGATTTATACATGATCTTGAGTGATTACTGTTGGAAATCGTGCCCTAGGGGCCAATCATTGTCTTATGAACATTATTGATTTATGAATTTATTAATTGAGTTATCATATTATTTGCATGTTTACTATGATGACCATCCTTGGATAATTCATGATATTATCCTAAATGTCCCTGGTCGATCATCTATGTGGGAGCACAGATGAAATAAGACCAGTATGACTTTGAAGATGTATAGAGATATAAATCAAAGTCATAAGCACATGTAAGAGTACAGGGTGTTGGACCGACCCGCTATGAGAGAACTGCATGGGTAACGTCATAAGCTTCTCTCATATACAAACCATGTCAATATGCCCTTTGACCTGAGATCATCATGGATTCCTACATGACAAAACGCTCAGCTTTGACCTAGTCAAAAGTCACTTTTGACCGAGTGATCATAAAGACTATGTTCGGGCTCAGTGGTTTTTCATGCGGAGGAATGTGAATGGTCAAGATGGAATTTGTCCCTCATATTCGTGGAGAGATATTACTGGGCCCCTCGATGAGTGAGTCTGAGAAATGTATGGCCATACTGTAATGGAAAGGTAGTTCCATTTCTATAGTCAGACTACTCAGGGATCGAGAAAGTAACGGTCGGGAATAGGAGGATGACATTATCCATGCCTCATCCATGACCAAAATATCGCGTGACAGAAGGGACATGATATGGTTGTATAAAAGGTTACATCGTTTATCGATCCTCATATGATTTGGGTAGTTGTTATGTCTTGCTAGAGACCGCTTGCGACTTGTGGGCTAGTATAGCAAATGGCCCACTGCCAACTTCATATGGGCCTACAGGGTCGCACACAAAATAGCCCAACACGAGCTATGATGTCCAGATTCATTGAATCTAAGACATGTCCAGATTCAATGAAAGATCCAGGTGAATGTATATATATTTATTTATATTTATATTCGTATATATATAAATTCGTATATATATATATATTATATATATGAGATATATGAGATTTAATTTATAAGGATAAATTAAATCCCTATCACGTTTGAATTCGAAATTCAAATTGATAGGATATCTCATATAAGAGATATTTATAAGATTTAATTTATAAGGATAAATTAAATCTCTATCACGTTTGAAATTCGAAATTCAAATTGATAGGACATCTCATATAAGAGATATTTATAAGATTTAATTTATAAGGATAAATTAAATCTCTATCACGTTTGAAATTCGAAATTCAAATTGATAGGATATCTCATATAAGAGATATTTATAAGATTTAATTTATAAGGATAAATTAAATCTCTATCACGTTTGAAATTCGAAATTTAAATTGATAGGATATCTCAAATTTGATTTATGGGAATAAATCAAATATAACTCAGTCTCATCTTTATTTAAAGTTAAATAAATAAGTAATTAAATCTGTGGGACGGATTTAATATTATTTTATTTAATTAGTTTCTTATAAAATTATACAATATATGATATTGTATCAATTCGGAATTAATATAAGATTAACTCCAAAATCCAATTAGGTCAAGTGTAAAAACGCATAGCATCCTCTATATCTGATTGGAGGAGCTACGTTTGAAAATAACACAGAACACAAAAGGCCGAACGGAATTTGCAAAAGGTTTGCAGACAAGAAACTGCCGAAATAGAGACGGAGATTTGTGAAAGCCTTGGAGGGACAGGAGACGCTAGCACGTCGTTCGTGGTTGGAACGCTGTTCGTGTGGATACCAGTAGAGGAAGCCGACCTGAGGCGTCGACTTCTTGTGATCGGAAAGAGACCACCGTCCGCGGAGAGAATCTGTGAAGGTCGCTGAGGAACACTCCGTCGATTTCTTGCGATCAGAAAGAGATCACCACCCACGTAGAGAAGCTGTGAAATTCGCTGAGCAACACTAAGGGTAATGATTCTTTCCACTTGACTTAAACACATACGGCAGATCCTGGCAAGGAATGGAAAATTTTTAAAGTTTATTTCCGCTGCGTGTCTTCCAATTCCTTACAGTGGTATCAGAGCCATGCCGTTTTGTGTTTAAGTTAGGCTTGATTTGTGATTTATATGATATATGTTAGTAGTAGCCGATCATATAATAAGCGTTGTATGTGTGACATATATGGAATCCTTGTTGTGTATGACATAAAAGGAATCTAAAAGGAAATTGAAATCGGTGGTGATGCTTTTTGATTTGATCAATCCGCATAGATGGGGTCTAAGAAAACCGAATTCGAATTTGTGATTATTTGTGAAAACCGAATTCAGATTCGTGATTATTTATGAAACAAAACAAAAAAAAAAATTTCTTCCGGGGCGCTGCCCCAGAGACCCCGCCCGCTAACCGGCTAGCGGGACAGCCGCCCGCTAACCGGTTAGCGGGACCGCCGTAGCTACCTGTTCGTAGCGCAACATAACCGTAACAAATGTTACTTTGTAAATGTTTTTTTTGCCCTTCGATTAGATCTGAATATTGATTCTTGAATGTTTGGGTATGGTGAACAATATGGCTCTAGATTGCAAGTGTTGTAATTTTAAAAATATGGCCTGCGTGTCGTGCCTTCCTCTATATACTCTCAATGTACCTTCTCCTCTCATCTCACTCCCCTCGAATGTTAAAAGAGGTTTCTATATGTAATTTCTCTTTTCTTACTAGAGAGCTCCTCTCATTGGCTTGAGGGGACTTAGGATAGGTGAGCCATATTGTATCACGTTTGAATTATGCATCTTATGATTAGATCAGCACATGCATATTACTTGTATGAGATACGAACTGAGAAACATGCGTTTTATAAACCAGATAGTTAAATTAGGCCCTCTAAAAGAAATCTTAAGTCATAATGCCGTCAATTTATGAACACTTGTCAAAACCTCGATCGCTCAATTGTGGACTCCACCAAAGTAGGTGCTTTTGAGTTATCTTGGGGAGATAAGCAAAGAGTAATGGTGCTACTCTCATAGGTTCATTATTGTTTGACTTAATTGAGATTAACAAAACGGTTTTGGATCTCAAGGCATTAGATGGGATTAGAACATGCCAGATCATATGATGATAGGATCCCATGAATATCTAAGAGTTACATTTGATGTAATTGGTAAAGGTGTTACCTACCTAAATAACTTAATTTAAGTGTCCTGCCAAAGCGGACTTAAGTTTAAGCCAAATATGGATCTTAGCCCACTAACTATTGCATTGAGGGTTGTTTATTTAGTGGGAGATTACTAATTACATTGCATATTTTAATTGTAGAATCATGACGACTAGTAATACTGCTACATTATCGCTGCGATCTGTCCTTGAGAAGGACAAACTTAATGGGACAAACTTTCTTGACTGGTTTAGGAACTTGAGAATTGTTCTCAAGCAGGAAAGAAAGGCGCATGTCCTAGATCAACCCATTCCTGAGGAGCCAGCCGCCAATGCTCCCAGAGCTCAGAGAGATGCTTATATGAAGCATAAGGAAGACTCTGTCGATGTGGGATGCTTGATGCTAGCCACCATGGTTCCGGAGCTCCAAAGAGATCTGGAACACATGGAGGCTTATGAGATGATTGTGCATCTCAAGGAAATGTTCCAGCAACAGGCAAGGCAAGAGAGGTATGAGACCACTAAGGCCTTACATTCCTGCAAGATGGCTGAAGGTGCATCAGTCAGTGCTCATGTCTTAAAGATGAAAGGGTACATTGATCACCTTGAACGGCTTGGATTTCCCATGAGCCAGGAGTTAGCTACAGATTTGATCTTAAACTCACTCCCGGAAAGTTATGACCAGTTTGTTATGAACTACAACATGAACAACATGGAGAAATCTATTTCTGAACTGCATGGGATGCTTAAAACTGCTGAGCCGAGTCTTAAGAAGAAACCCAGTAGTGTTTTGATGGTTCAGAAAGGAAAGGGTACGAAAAAGAAAGGCAAAGGCAAGGGGAAGGGTCATGGCTCATCAGGTAAGACCAAAGAGTCAGGCAAGCCCGAAACCAAGCCTGCACCAAAGAAGGCAAAGCCTCCGAAGGAAGGAGTCTGCTTCTTCTGCAATGAACCGGGTCATTGGAAGAGGAATTGCAAACTCTACCTCGAAGATCTGAAAAAGAACAAGAAGGATAGCGGGGCTATCGCTTCAGGTATTTATGTTATAGACATTCATCTTTCTACTTCCACCTCATGGGTATTAGATACTGCATGTGGTTCTCACATTTGTACGAATGTGCAGGGACTAAAGGACAGTAGGAAGCTGAAAAGGGGTGAAGTTGACCTACGAGTTGGAAACAGAGCAAGGGTTGCTGCGTTAGCTGTAGGCACTTATGAATTAGTTCTGCCCACTGGGCTTTTGTTAGTTTTGAACAATTGCTATTATGTTCCTGCTTTAAGTAGTAACATTGTTTCACTTTCTTATTTGGATAAGGAAGGTTTCACTTCCATTGCTGGGAATAGTAGATGTTCTATTTATCGTAATGATGTTTTATATGCTCATGGTGATTTGCATGTTGATCATTACATATTAAATTTGGAACAACCCAATCATGGAAATATCTATAACGTAACCGCCAAAAGGGTCAAACCAAACGATTTGAATCCCACATACCTCTGGCACTGTCGTCTGGGCCACATAAATGAGAAACGCATTTCCAAACTCCATCAAGATGGATTTCTAAACTCATTTGATTTTGAATCATATGACACTTGCGAGTCTTGCTTGTTAGGAAAGATGACAAAGTCACCTTTCACTGGGCACAGTGAGAGGGCCACTGATTTATTGGGCCTCATACATACAGATGTGTGTGGACCGATGAACACAAATGCCAGAGGAGGTTATTCGTACTTTATAACATTCATAGATGATTTCAGCAGATATGGGTACATCTATCTAATGAAACATAAATCTGAATCTTTTGAAAAGTTCAAGATATTTCAAAATGAAGTACAAAACCAGCTTGGCAAAACAATTAAAGCCCTTCGATCTGATCGGGGTGGTGAATATTTGAGCCAAGAGTTCATAGATCATCTTAGGAATTGTGGGACACTCTCACAATTGACTCCTCCAGGGACACCACAATGGAATGGCGTTTCTGAACGGAGAAATCGAACACTATTAGATATGGTTCGATCCATGATGAGTCGAACAGATCTTCCGCCCTCCTTTTGGGGCTATGCCCTAGAGACAGCTGCGTTCACACTCAATCGTGTTCCATCTAAGGCAATCGAAAAGACTCCGTATGAGATATGGACTGGGAGGACGCCTAGTTTGTCTTTCCTCAAGATTTGGGGATGCGAGGTCTATGTTAAGCAACAAGCCTCAGACAAATTAGCGCCCAAATCCTCAAAATGCCTTTTTGTGGGATATCCTAAGGAAACCAAGGGATATTACGTCTACAACCCTGCTGATAACAAAGTGTTTGTTGTCAGAAATGGTATCTTTCTTGAACGAGAATTTATCTCTAAAAGAACCAGTGGGAGTAAGGTACAACTCGAAGAAGTTCGAGAGCTACAAGACACCACAGAACTGCAGATGGAAAATAGAGAAGACTCACAACAAGTTGTTGAGACTCCTCAAGTCACGCAAGGTCCACGAAAGTCTAATAGGACACGACTTCAGCCTCAGAGATATGGATTTCTGATTTCTGATAGTCGTGATGTGTTGCTCATTGAGCATAATGAGCCGACTACCTATCGAGAAGCTATAGTGGGACCAAACTCCGAAAAATGGCTTAGTGCCATGAAGTCTGAGATGCAATCCATGTACGACAATAAGGTTTGGACCTTAGTCGACCCGCCTGAAGGTGTAAAAACCGTCGGGTGCAAGTGGGTTTTCAAAGAGAAAACTGACATGGATGGCAATGTAAATGTCTTCAAGGCACGACTGGTTGCAAAAGGTTTTACTCAAACTCATGGTGTGGACTATGATGAGACCTTTTCCCCAGTAGCAATGGCCAAATCAATCAGAATCCTCTTTGCTATTGCAGCATATTATGACTATGAAATATGGCAGATGGACGTCAAGACAGCCTTCCTTAATGGAAAGCTCCTTGAGGATGTGTACATGACACAACCTGAAGGGTTTGTGCGTTCCGAGGACTCTGGTAAAGTGTGCAAGCTTCAAAAGTCCATTTATGGACTAAAGCAAGCCTCTCGGAGTTGGAATCATCGTTTTGATGAAGTAATCAAAGAGTTTGGATTTCTTCAAAACATTGATGAACCTTGTGTGTACAAGAAGGTTAGTGGGAGCACAGTTGTGTTTTTGGTACTCTATGTCGATGACATCCTACTTATTGGGAATGACATTCCTACCTTGCAGATTGTCAAGTCTTGGTTAGGAAAGTCTTTCTCGATGAAAGACTTGGGTGAAGCCACCTACATCCTAGGAATCAGGATCTATAGAGATAGATCTAAAAGACTTCTAGGACTCAGTCAGAGTACATACATAGACAAAATACTGCATAGGTTCAGTATGCACGAATCAAAGAGGGGTTTCATACCCATGTCTCATGGTACTCACCTCAGCAAAGATCTGTGTCCTAGTACATCTGATCAACGAGGTCGCATGAGTAAGGTTCCATATGCCTCGGCCATAGGATCTATCATGTACGCCATGTTATGTACTCGACCGGATGTCTCGTTTGCCTTAAGTATGACTAGCAGATACCAACAGGACCCTGGTGAGGGCCATTGGACTGCTGTCAAGAATATCCTTAAGTACTTAAGAAGGACTAAGGACTTATTCTTGGTCTATGGTGGATTGGATGATGAGCTCTGTGTAACTGGTTACACAGATGCGAGTTTCCAAACTGACCAGGACGACCAAAAATCGCAGTCTGGATACATATTCCTCCTCAATAATGGAGCAGTAAGCTGGAAGAGCTCTAAGCAGGGCACTGTAGCAGATTCTGCAACGGAAGCTGAGTATATAGCAGCATCTGATGCAGCTAAGGAAGCCGTTTGGATCAGGAAGTTCATCACAGAACTAGGGGTGATACCTACCATCTCAGATCCAATAACTTTGCTCTGTGACAATAGCGGTGCTATTGCACAGGCCAAAGAGCCTAGGTCACATCAAAGGACCAAGCATATACTCAGGCGATTTCATCTCATCAGAGAAATCAACGATAGAGGTGATATAAAAATATGCAAAGTAGCAGGAGAAGATAATGTTGCTGATCCTCTAACAAAGCCGCTTGTGCAGGCAAAGCATGAGCGTCATGTTAGGTCAATGGGAATTAGTCAAATTAATGATTGTACCTAGTGCAAGTGGGAGGTTGTTGGAAATCGTGCCCTAGGGGCCAATCATTGTCTTATGAACATTATTGATTTATGAATTTATTAATTGAGTTATCATATTATTTGCATGTTTACTATGATGACCATCCTTGGATAATTCATGATATTATCCTAAATGTCCCTGGTCGATCATCTATGTGGGAGCACAGATGAAATAAGACCAGTATGACTTTGAAGATGTATAGAGATATAAATCAAAGTCATAAGCACATGTAAGAGTACAGGGTGTTGGACCGACCCGCTATGAGAGAACTGCATGGGTAACGTCATAAGCTTCTCTCATATACAAACCATGTCAATATGCCCTTTGACCTGAGATCATCATGGATTCCTACATGACAAAACGCTCAGCTTTGACCTAGTCAAAAGTCACTTTTGACCGAGTGATCATAAAGACTATGTTCGGGCTCAGTGGTTTTTCATGCGGAGGAATGTGAATGGTCAAGATGGAATTTGTCCCTCATATTCGTGGAGAGATATTACTGGGCCCCTCGATGAGTGAGTCTGAGAAATGTATGGCCATACTGTAATGGAAAGGTAGTTCCATTTCTATAGTCAGACTACTCAGGGATCGAGAAAGTAACGGTCGGGAATAGGAGGATGACATTATCCATGCCTCATCCATGACCAAAATATCGCGTGACAGAAGGGACATGATATGGTTGTATAAAAGGTTACATCGTTTATCGATCCTCATATGATTTGGGTAGTTGTTATGTCTTGCTAGAGACCGCTTGCGACTTGTGGGCTAGTATAGCAAATGGCCCACTGCCAACTTCATATGGGCCTACAGGGTCGCACACAAAATAGCCCAACACGAGCTATGATGTCCAGATTCATTGAATCTAAGACATGTCCAGATTCAATGAAAGATCCAGGTGAATGTATATATATTTATTTATATTCGTATATATATAAATTCGTATATATATATATATTATATATATGAGATATATAAGATTTAATTTATAAGGATAAATTAAATCTCTATCACGTTTGAAATTCGAAATTCAAATTGATAGGATATCTCATATAAGAGATATTTATAAGATTTAATTTATAAGGATAAATTAAATCTCTATCACGTTTGAAATTCGAAATTCAAATTGATAGGATATCTCATATAAGAGATATTTATAAGATTTAATTTATAAGGATAAATTAAATCTCTATCACGTTTGAAATTCGAAATTTAAATTGATAGGATATCTCAAATTTGATTTATGGGAATAAATCAAATATAACTCAGTCTCATCTTTATTTAAAGTTAAATAAATAAGTAATTAAATCTGTGGGACGGATTTAATATTATTTTATTTAATTAGTTTCTTATAAAATTATACAATATATGATATTGTATCAATTCGGAATTAATATAAGATTAACTCCAAAATCCAATTAGGTCAAGTGTAAAAACGCATAGCATCCTCTATATCTGATTGGAGGAGCTACGTTTGAAAATAACACAGAACACAAAAGGCCGAACGGAATTTGCAAAAGGTTTGCAGACAAGAAACTGCCGAAATAGAGACGGAGATTTGTGAAAGCCTTGGAGGGACAGGAGACGCTAGCACGTCGTTCGTGGTTGGAACGCTGTTCGTGTGGATACCAGTAGAGGAAGCCGACCTGAGGCGTCGACTTCTTGTGATCGGAAAGAGACCACCGTCCGCGGAGAGAATCTGTGAAGGTCGCTGAGGAACACTCCGTCGATTTCTTGCGATCAGAAAGAGATCACCACCCACGTAGAGAAGCTGTGAAATTCGCTGAGCAACACTAAGGGTAATGATTCTTTCCACTTGACTTAAACACATACGGCAGATCCTGGCAAGGAATGGAAAATTTTTAAAGTTTATTTCCGCTGCGTGTCTTCCAATTCCTTACAATTACTTTGGTACTTTTAATCATCATTTTATAAGGTTTTCAATTATGATAAGTGTTCTAATGCCTAGTGGATAATGAGCTTTATTTGAGACTTTAGTGTATAAACAATTTAGGTGCAAACCTTGGTTGTAAGGATTCTCAGCTTAATTCCTATATTGAGTGATTATTCATTTGGTTTGCATTCTCTATAACTTGGCTTGGCTCTAAGTCAAAAATTACTTGTGCATTTATGTTATTGAATATGATATAGGCATTTATTTCTAAACCTTTAGGCCCAAACACAAGCTATTAACACTTATCTATTGTCTACCCCTTGAACCTTTATGTCTTCTATTGTTATCTATTGTTTGTTTGTGTGTCTAAACTGCATAATAAATTGTGTCTAAATTGCATGATAAATTAAGTCAATTTCATCCTTCTATTTGAAATCATAAAACCTTTAAGGCATTTATGGGAAGTATTGTATGTACCCTTGATTACTTATTAAAAAAATTGAATAAAGTTGTAAAGTTGTGAGGGAGCTATAGCAAAAAAATAAAGTTGAAATAAGTACTTTGTCACATCTTACTTTTTCCCTATCCATATAATACTAATAGTGAAAAGATGTTTGGAAAGGATTGTGATGATGAATAGAAAGGAAAAACAATAATTAGACAAAGGTATAAAAATAAGGGACTAAAATGAAAAGTTTAAAAGTTTTATGGTGAAAAATGAAAGTAGAAATAAACTTTGGGCCATTAAGTGTAATTATGAAAAGTTGAAGGCCTAAAGTGTAATTTTCAAAAGTTCAAGGGCAAAATGATAATTATGAGAAAGTTGAGCTGGAAAAGGCCTAAAAATGCCCAGAATCATATTTATCCCAAATTTTTGCGGTAAATAGAGAAAATTATTCTGATCAGTTTGACGCAACACATAATTCTGATAAGAGGTCCTAAAAAATTTATATTAATTTTTGAAGAAAAGAGAAATTAATATAGTATCCTTTGGACCTTAGAATCAGATGAAATTTGGCAGTAAATTCATATAATTAATATAAGAATTTATGAAATTGACATAGCTCAAAAAGGAGTTCTATAGAATTTAGAGTGGATTAAAACACCCGATAAATATGTTTCGAGGGAATTTCTCGGGAGTTAAGCCCATAAAGACAATGGACCATGTAGAGGGCCCAAAATGGAATCTTATAGGCTCAATAATATTGTTAGATAAGTATGTAGACTAGGGTTAATAAGGACAGAGAAAAAATATAAAATTATGAAAATGCCACTGAGTATGCCACTGTGTTGTGTCATTGAGTCTGAGTTAGAAGAAGGGCATTTTGGTCATTTGACTAAGGTTAGACAGTCAAGGAGAGCCACCAAAATAGTTGACCAAGGTCAAGAAATACTCTGATTATGTGTGAAAAGATGATAATACCCTTTGAGAAATTAAATTGAAATCAGATACCGATAAAAGGGTCTTGAAGAAATGTAAGAAATTTTTATCAAGACTTATGGGTCTCAGAAAATTATGAGACTTTGTAGGGGATTTATTTTATATTGTAATGAATTTTTAAAAATTTTATAACCATTAAAAGATGTGTCTAGCATTTATTTCAAAATCAGGATATTTTCAAGATATAAGAATAAGGAAAGTGCCTTGGGATTTATGCCAATTAGCTATTGAACCCAAGGAAGGCCTAGGGCAGCCCAATAAGTCCCAAAATATGTCTTGGAGCTCAAGTCGAATAATGAATAATTAATGAATTTTTGAAAAGGAATAGAAAAAAGAATAAAGTGAGAATTAGAGTTTGCACATGGTGGGACCTACCTCACACATGGATTCCAAGACAAGGGAGAGGAGAATAGTTTTGTCATGTGACCTTATCTCAAGTTGGCTTGGTGAGTAAGTTTAATGTGAGAGCAATTATGAGCCATTAGATCAAATAGTACACAAAGTCATCTTGGCCCTTCATTTTCCATGGAATTTTTCTATAAATACCCCCACTATTTCTGCTTAAAACCGTGGCATGACAACCCTTGTGGAACCTCTTGCAAAATGAAAACTCAAGCCAAGACAAAGAAGATTCAAGGTACTAAAGTTTGAGCAAGCTAGAGATTAAGGGTAAGCAATCTATCCTAGCTTATTTTTCTTTAATTTAGGAGCTTGAACTTAGGGTTTTCATGGAAGAAATTTGAGTTTTCCCTAAGGTTTTGTGCTGGCCAAAAACCTTAGATGAAAGGAAAAAGAAGAAATTAAAGTTAGGGATATGTGATTGAAGCTTAAACAAGCTAGTTAAGTGATTGGTTGTTGAATCAAGTTGATACTCTTGACTTTGCCATGGTTGAACCATTTTGGTTTTCACTGTTCATGATGGAAGAAAATGGAATTTCAATGATCTAATGCTTCCATTGAATTTATATGATGATTTTGTGTAGGATTGGATATGTTTTAAACCTTGGAAGCATTGGAATTCTAAGTTATAGTTTATGAAATTCTTCTCTATTTCTATTCACTCACAAAACAGTGATTGTAATTTCATGATTTTGATGCTTCCAATGGTTTTAAAATGAAAAATTGTGTGGGATAAAGTGGGAAACAAGTATGGGAAGCATTAGAATCAAAATGAAAATTTTGAAAGAAAAGAGGGTGTTATGCAATTCTGTATAGAACAATGCATAGGAGCTGGAATTTCATGATTTTAATCTTATAAATAGATTCAAAAGATGAAATTATTTAGGGTAAAGTCAAGACATCAATTTGTTGAAGGGCCAAGTTAATTAGTGAAGACTAGAGAAAGTTATGTTAGTAAAGAGTTTATCAAGGATAGTCTTGAACATTATTAGAGTTCATGGTCTTAATGAATTATGTGATAAATATGAATGTGTTTAAGACCTTGAAACATCCAAGAAGATGTTGGGAAGTGATTGACCATAAGGCTTCATGGTTGGAATGTCTTATCCTAATTTTTTCCTATCCGTATAGTATTGATAGTGGAAAGAGGCTTAAAAAGGATTATGACGAACATCAGAAGAAATAATAAAGGCTAGATGATTCTTTAAGGAAGAGAAGGACTAAAATGAAAAGTAGAAAAGGTTAAAGGCAAAAAGTGAAAGTAGAAATAAGATTTGGGCCAAAAGTGGTAATTTCCAAAAGTTAAGGGACTTAATGTAATTAAGTAAAAAGTTCAAGGGCAAAATTGTAATTATAGAAAGATCAGCCCGAAAAGGGTTATAACTACCCAGAAGTTTTTCAGTTCCATATTCCATTAGTAAATAGAGGAAGTTACGCTGGTTAATCTGGCATGATACAGAAATTTTATTAGGGCTCTAGACAGCAGAAAATTATCTGATAGTCTAAAAGTTATCTAAATTTTTATCAAATTCCATGGACATCAAATATAAGTGGGGAAATTACAAGAAAGTGTGCCCTATAGTGTCAGATGTTATGAATTGGACAGAAACCCAGAAGAAGTCCTGTATAAAAAGTTATTCCCATAACAGTGAATTTTGACGAGTTTAATAACACCCGTGGTCCGATAATAGAACTTATCGGTATCTAAGCCTAGTTGAAATAAGACTAGATGAACTCATATATGGGCCCATGATGATGCCAAAAAGGGCCCAAAACCCAGGGTACCAGTCTATCAGTAGAAGGGGCTAGTGTCCAGAAAAAGTGCAAAATTACGAAAATGCCCCTAGATGCCCAGATTGTACCAGAGATGGATGAAGGGCATTTTGATCACCTGGGATAGGCTAAAAACGTGGCACATGGTATAAATATGATTAGTTGAGCCCAGATACACCCTGAGACAGTATAAAGAGGGGTAAAATAACGATTATGCCCTAAGGGTCAATATAGTGTAAGAAAGGACACCAAGGGTATTTTGGTCATTTTCCAAGGAATGGATGGCAGATAAATACTCAGTATAACCATTTCAAGGGTATGAGAAGCCTAGACATTGATTTCCAGGACACAATACATATCCTGGTATATTATATAAAAATTTCGAACAGAAAATAGTCCGGTTGTTGTGAAACTGCTCCTATCGGTACCGCATTGGACTGGATTTTTTCTACAAGCTTCCTTACACTATGATCACGCCACCTAACCCCTTGAGGTGTCCCTTGAGCTGTCCCACATGATGTCATAATTATTCTTTTATGAAAAAGTTAAATCCAAGATTAAATGTGGGCCTTTAGATCAAATAGTAACCAAATCAATCTTGGCCATTCATTTTTCTTGGATTTTTGCTATAAATACCCCCTCATTCTGCCCAAAACTGTGGCCTTGTGATACCTCGGGGAAACTCTTGCAAAATGAAAACTCAAGCCAAGACAAAGAAGATTCAAGGTTCCAAAGTTCAAGCAAGCTAGAGATTAAAGGTAAGCAATCTATCCTAGCTTATTTTCCTTTGATTTGGGAGCTTGAACTTAGGGTTTTCATGGGAGAAAAGTTGAGTTTTCTCTAAGGGGTTGTGCTTCCCAACATCCTTAGATGAAAGGGGAAAGAAGAAATTAAAGTTAGAAATATATGATTGAAGCTTAAACAAGCTAATTAAGAGATTGGTTGTTGAATCAAGTTGATATTCTTGACTTTGCCTTAATGGAACCTGTTTGGTCTGCACTGTTTATGAGGGAAGGAAATGGAATTTCAATGATTTAATGCTTCCATTGAATTTAGATGATGATTTTGTGTAGGATTGGAAAGATTTTGAACCTTGAAAGCATTGAAATTCCAATATTGTAGTTTTTGAAATCCTTCTATGTGACTGTTCACTTGCATGAACAGTGATTGGAATTTCATTATTTTGATGCTTCCAATGGTTTTAAAATGAAAAGTTGTGTGGGATAAAGTAGAGAGACAAGTATGGGAAGCATTGGAATCAAAATGAGAATTTTTGAAAGAATTTAGTGCAGTTTCGGTTCTGTACAGTATGTGATGAAGGAGCTGGAATTTCATGATTCTAAGCTCATAAATGGATTCAAAAGATGAAATTGTGTAGGGTAAAGTCAAGGTATCAATTGATTCAAAGACTAAGTCCATTGGTTAAGATTAAGGAAAGTTAATGAGATTAATGTTCAAGAAGAAGTTATGTTAGTTAAAGTGAGTTTAATGCTCAAGGAAGTTAGATTGTAATGGATGAATGATTATGTGATGTTAGGAATTGATTGGTATGCTCCAAGAGAGGCAGCCACATGTTCAAGGAAGTGAGAAGAAATAAGCAAGTTAAGGTGAAAGAAGGTCAAGTGTTCAAGGTAACAAACTTATCCTAAACTTGTATGCATAGAATGTTATGCTTGATTGTGCTATGGCTTGATTGAATTGTGTTGCCTATGTGCTTATGCATGAAGCTCTGTTTATATGTTTACTTTGGCCAATTGTATTTCATATGTAACATGGAAGCATGCACATTACACAATAGTAACACTTTCTCAAGCAAGCACAAGTAGTTACATTAATGCATGCATTGTTTAGTACCGTTTGCTACTGAGATTTCCCCCAAAATCTCATCCCTTTCCATGTAATCCCAATCCCATAGGTTTATGAATGATGAAAGAGGATGATGAAGCATGAAGAAAAGCTAGGGATTGGATAGTATATATGTTATGTGAATGTGTAATGTTGTTGTATGACCAATGTAAGCAGTGATGGTCATGATGTAATGAAAAATAGTAAATGATGGAATAAATATATGAAATTTTACAGACATTTATATGACATGCCAAGCTTCATTTTGACACCAAGAATGCTTTATTTGCATGTCTGTACAAAGAGAACTGATTTTCCAAAGTAAGGGACCAGAATCTGTTTCCAGGATTTTTGACCAAATAAACAGTAAACTTTGGCGAATAAACTGTATTAATTGGCTAATCAGTTGGTCTGGAAATTATTTTTCCATTAAATTTAAAGATGTTATATTCACATACCTTTTTGAACCACTTCATTTTGAGTTTTCTATAATTAATTATGATTTTTCAAAGTTTGTTGTGTAATCTGGAATACCATATGAATAGTAACCCGAGAAAGAGTAAAATTTCAGATTTAGCTAATGAACTTCGAAGGTCTTGTAAGTGATTCTAAATGCTACTGAATGGTCCCTAAGATGTATTAAAGTAAGGATGTTACATGGAAAGCTAGGGAGCAAGTGTAAAAGATCAAGAGAAAAGCTTAAGTGCAAGGTAGTGGACTTACCTCTTTATGTGCTTTATGTGGTATGCTTATGTGTTGACATGTATATGATATTTGAATGATGTTGTGACATGATAAATGATGTTGAATGTATTGTGAATAACATGTTTTCCATGGCCATACACTTTTATGTAAAAGTATATAGCATGATGGCATGTAACTAATCAAAGAAAATTTAATGAAATTACATATCATGCATTAGCATTCATCTTGCATATTTAAGTGGTAATGTTTGATATTAAGATTCCTTAGAATCTCACCCTCCCACAACCAACCAATTTAGTTCAAGCTTAAAGGAAAATGTATGCATGGAGAAGAGCTAAAGAATGGACGAAAAAAAGTAAAGTAATTGAGATCCTAGCATATGCTATGACATTTCCATGTATGTAAATGCTATGTAAGGTGTTTATTTATGTGATGAAACTATATGAAATAATTATGGCATATGTACATGATGTATATAAATATATGAGTAGCTTATTTGATGGTTTAGGAATGCTACATTAATTTATGAACATTTAAGAAAGAAGATGAAATGGTAAAAATATAGGTCCTAAAACAGTTTTGTTGTTGCTTTAGTTTGACTAGAAAATGAAGGAATTAATCCATAAAATTTTATGACCACGTAGTACACATCCAGATCTTTAAATTCATATGTAATATGCCTCATTTGGATGTGTATATCAAGAGAAATGAATTTTTAAAGTTAAGAGACATAATCTGGAAATTCCAGAAATTGCCATATGAACAGTAAAAGTAACGATTTAACTGTATCAATTAGCAAAGTAAATATCCATATTTATATTTTTTGCTTAAAGAACTGTGAAAGAATGTCAATTAGAAATTTGGATCACCTCCATACAATTTTTCTACAATTAGTTATGAATTTTTAATATTGGACTGTAAATCTAAAAATCAGCAAATGAACAGTACAGGAGAAGTTTTAAAATTTTAATTTTTAGGCTAATGTAATGCTTCCGCTAATCAAATATGCTTCCGAATACGTACTTTGAGGTGGTAAAAGTAGGATGTTTCATACTTCCTTGTAATAGAAGGTTATGGTTAGAGCTTATTCAAATGAAATTTAACTTGCATTATCTTTAATTAAGAGACTTAATTATATTCCATTCCATTCTATTTCCACTTGATATTTCCATCATTTCAAACCCAAAAGAACTCTTGATTCTTTTCATGAGTGATGTATAGTATAGGAGATTTAGAGTTATTACAAGCCTATGGTAGAGTGTTTGCCGCATTGAATTGGAATGAAAGATGAAACATCCTTACTTTCGTACGTCTTAGGGACCATTCAATAACATTATAACCACTTGCAAGACCTTAGAAGTCCATTAGCTAAATTTGAAATTTTACCCTTTTTGAGTTACTATTCATATGGTATTTCCAGATTAGGCGATGAACTTCAAAATATCATCATTAATTCTAGAAAAATAGAAATGAAGTGGTTCAAAAAGCTACGTGAAGATGACATCTTGATATTTAAGGAAAAAATAAGTTCTAGACCAAATACTTAGTCAATTAATATAGTAAAAAATAAGTTCTAGACCAAATACTTAGTCAATTAATATAGTTTAATCATCAAATATTACTGTTCATTTGGTCAAAAATTCTGAAAGCAGATTTTGGTCCCTTACTTTGGAAAATTTGTTCTCTTTGTACAGACATCAAAATAAGGTGTTCTTGTTGTCAAAACAAAGCTTGACATGTTAACTAAATGTCTATAAAATTTTATACATTTATCTCATCATTTATTATTCTTCATTACATCATACCATCACTACTTATATTGGTCATATAGCAACATTTTATATAACAATTCTTCACATAACATTTATACTATCCAATCCCTATATTCTCTTCATGCTTCTTCATCCTCTTTCATCATTTATAAACCTACTGGGATTGGGATTACATGGAAAGGGTGAGATTTCTTAGGAAATCTCAGTAGCAAATGGTACTAAACAATGCATGCGTTAATGTAAATACTTGTACTTGCTTGTGAAAGTGTTAAAATTGTGTAATGTGCATACTTTCATGTAACATATGAAATACAATTGATCAAAGTAATCATAGAAATAGAGCTTCAAACATAAATGCATATGCAACATAATTCAACATAGCCATAGCATAACCAAGCATACATTCAATACATGCAAGTTTATGATAAGTTTACTACCTCATACTTGACTTTCTTTCACTTTATCTTGCCTCTTTCTTCTCACTTCTCTTTGATCGTTACTAATTGACTTAGCCATTGAACTAATTGATGTCTTAACTTTACCCTATGCAATTCCACCTTTTGAATCCATTTATGATCTTAGAATCATAAAATTCTAGCTCCTATGCACTATTCTGAACAGATTTGAAAACATGCATAATTCTTCTAAAAATTTTCATGTTGATTCCAATGCTTCCCATACTTGTTTCTCTACTTTATCCCACACAACTTTTCATTTTAAAAACATTGAAAACATTAAAATCATGAAATTCCAATCACTATTCATACGAGTGAACAGTAACAGAGAAGGACTTCAAAACTAAAATTTGGAATTCCAATGCTTCTAAGGTTCAAAACCTATCCAATCCTAAACAAAATCATCATATGACTTCAATGGAAACATTAGATTATTGAAATTCCATCTCCTTCTATCATGAACAGTACATACCAAAATATATCTTCAATAGCAAAGTCAAGAATTTCAACTTGATTCAACAACCAATCACCTAACTAGCTTGTTTAAACTTTAATCACATATCTCTAACTTTAATTTCTTCTTTCTCCTTTCATCTAAGGTTTTGGACAGCATATACACATTAGATAAAACTCAACTTTCTTCCATGAAAACCCTAAGTTCAAGCCCCCAAATCAAAGGAAAATAACTAGGATAGATCACTTACCTTAATCTCTAGCTAACTTGAACTTTGGTATCTTGAATCTTCTTTTTCTTGGCTTAGCTCTTCATTTAAGCAGCACCTCCCCAAGGGTTCCAAGGGACATGATTTTGTGCATAAAAATATGGCTATTTTTAGAAAATTTAATGGAAAATAAATGGCCAAGATCACTTTGTGCACTGTTTGATCTAATGAGTATTTGATATTGGATTAACTTGACCTAGAAGCCAATGAGATGACAATATACATGACATCATCAAAGGACATCTTAAAGGCCAAGTGACAAAATTACAAAGGGAGGAAGCATCTAGAAAAATTCTAGTCCAATCCGATACAGATTCAGTCTTATTTCCTAAAAACTAGATTGTTTTATGAATCTAATTTTACTAAGATTCCATAATATGTTTTCTGACCTTCAATCCAGTATCTAGATTCTTCTTATCATTGACATTCTTATACTGGGTCTAAACTTAATTACAGATCCCTTGGCAGATTACCAAAACACCCCTTAGTTCTTCTTTATTTACTTTAATACCTCAAGGGTATTATCGTCTTTTCACACATCATCAAAGTATTCCCTGACCTTGACCAACTATTCTAGAAACTCTCCTTGACTGTCTAACCTTAGTCAAATGACCAAAATACCCTTCGTCTAACTCTGACACAATGACATAATACAATGGCATACTGAGTGGCATTTTCATAATTTTATATTTTTCTGAGTCTTTATTAGCCCTGGCACACATACTTATTTGAAAAATATTACTGAGCCTATAAGATGCCATTTTGGGCCCTCTACATAGTCCACTATCTTCATAGGCTAAACTCTTGAGAAATTCCCCTGAAACATATTTATCAGGTATCTTAATCCACTATAAATTCCATAATAAATTTTACAAAACTCCTTTTTGAGCTCTGTTAGTGTCATAAATTCTTATATTAATTATATGAATTTAGTGCCAAATTTCATCTGATTATGAGGTCCAGAGGATACTGTATTACTTTCCTTTTATTCAAAAATTAATATAAAATTTTTGGGACCTCAAATCAAAATTATGTATTGCGTCAAACTAATCAGAATAATTTTCTCTATTTACTAAAAAATTTGGGACTAATACAATTCTACACATTTTTTGGCTCAATTTTCAATAATTACTATTTTTCCTTTAAACTTTTGAAAATTACACTTTAGGCCCTCAACTTTTTATAATTACACTTAATGGCCTAAAGCTTTTGTCTACTTCACACTTTGCACCATAGAACTTTTAAACTTTTCATTTTAGTCCCTCATCTTTATACCTTTGTCTAATCATTATTTTCCTTTCTATGTATCATCACAATAATTTCTAAACCTCTTTCCACTATCAATATTTTACAAATATGGAAAAATTAGGATATGACAAAAGAACCCTAACAATGAGAGGTTAGAGAGATAAACATTTGCATCCTTATAGAGAATCTATTGCGCTCATATATTTAAGGTTAATTTCATTGAGTGGTTAATTACTTGGCATTGCTCATGTTATCATTTTTGTGTTCCTAGAAGATGATTGATTAATTGTCTCAATGGTTCACTGTTGATTATGTTGTTCTCTCAATTTTTCCAGCATTAGCTTAGGTGTGATTCATTTCTTTGTCCAAGAGTACAAAAATTCAATTGTCAGGGAATTGATAAGATATAAATTGTGTATAGTTTCTTTGACATTTTCAAGGGTTTTGGGCACTTTTACATTCATTTTGTGCCTGTAATTATGCTTTTATGGTAATACATGATGGTACATGTTAATATGCTTATTAAAGGGTAAAATGGTCAATTAACTTTTCCAAAATGCATATATTTTGTTCTTTAATTAGCTTGGCCTTTACAATGAGTTTTGATTTTGATTTGTAGGGGTCTTAGAAGAGACTAAAAGTGGACTAGAGAAGAAACCACAAAACAAAGAGGACTTGAATCGAGAAAGCCAGCTTCTGTTAAGTTTAGTCGCGACCTTAAAGTCAACTGGTCATGACCTATGTTTCTTATAGGAGGTTCTTTGTGTTCTCAGGTCGCAACCTAAATATGGATCTGGTCAATACCAAAATAGATAGTTAGTGAAGTTGTGCAATTTTAGTTAGGTCACTCTACAATTAAGGCAAGGGTCAGCATCCAAATTGGGGGGCTAGATATTTTGCCAAATTTGGCCATATGGAAGCTACTCTCATCCTTTCAATTCCTCTCAACAACCTTCAATCAAATGTTCCATTTTTCTCTATCTTTTCATAAATGTCTCTATTTCTACACAGATTAATCTATCTCTACCACCTTTCTCTTCACCTTTCCATCATCTTTTTCTTTACATCTCATGGGACTACTCTGGAAAGCAAGTACAACACAGTAGGAGCTATAAGAGGCTAGATTTTTAGCCTCTTGGTGATAGATAACATAGCTTGAGGTGACATACTATAATGGGGAGTTATTTTATCTTAATCTATACTCAATGCATCTTTTGGGATTTCTAGATTTAGGGATTTCATAATATGTGTGAGGATTGAATATCGATTGATTATTCTCATATTAGATACTTTTAATTGATTTAGATGATGTGATTATCGATTTGTATATATATTTCAGTTTGATTTATAGTTAGTTGTTGATTATTAATGATGGTTAGTAATTATTCAATTGATTAAAGTCTTTATCTATTGATTGGTAGTTAATAGAGGGTTTTTGTATTATCCAATTCAATCTACACACTAAGTGGTTTTGAAGAATGCATTAAAGGATTTTAATTTAGCTTTGATAAAAGTGAGTTTGAACTCAGTAATAAACTAGATTGATTGATTGAGGTTTTATATAAGACAGTGATTTCATAACTCTCAGTCCAAATCAAGAGCGAGGATAACTATGTTTTCATCGTCAAGTATTTCCTATCATATTTCTTTTATAATCCAAACCATTTTCACACTAATAAAAAATACAAAAATACTTACTTTTACTGTACTTTTATTTATATTTCACCAATGTTTGAACCAAACCCAGAACCCATGCTTTTACTTAGGTTTTCAATGTTATTGTTGACCAATTGTTAGGATTCCATTTTAAAGGCTCCTTGAGAAGAACGATAGGGTTCTTACCTTATGCTACATTATTAAGTTCAATCTTTATTTTGGAAGCTAGGGTCGCGACAATCTTGAGACTTTTCAATGATCTAAAAGCAATATCTTTACAATTGTCTACTGTTCTTATGCATACCATTTCTTTTGATAGAGTTATAACACTACCACCCTCTTCTACTTGTTGTAGCTTTACCATAAGAAATGTCCCTGAGTACTGTATTCACAAGCATGTAGAAATATTTGAGTAACCCCAATCATACTGTAAACAATTATCCTACTTACTGGGACTGTCTGTCATCTTGGGTATTTTCATATTGATATCCTATCTTAAGTTTCATTATTAGCTTTCTATCCTAACTTTAATCCTAAAATAAACTCTAATGCCTAAGGGGTTTAACTAAGTCTACTTACTCAATCCATACTTCCACTCTAACATTGTCTTTCAAATCTTGTTCATTCATCTAGGAGTCTAAAATAATTGCTTCACTTTACTGCCTTATCCTTTATAAAGCTGTATTTACTCATCTAGCTTAGGTTGCTATATTACTATCTTGCTAGAGTATAGACTCAACCCTTAATTACTTAATCTGGCTCTTGGTTATCACTCTTTCTTAAATAGAGGAGTCTCTTCATCTTTGTACAGTGGCTACCTTTCTTTTTCTAGGCATCATAAACTTCTCTTCTGTAACTAGATATTTTACTATCTCTTAACATCTTTTTCTGGCTTGTAAATAGCCAGTTACACCTTTCCCTTTGAGAGACATTTCAATGCTTTGGAAATCTTTTCCAAGTGATCTATTCAATACTTTGATACTTGAACATCAAATGTTCCCTCGAACACATGCCAGTGTTACTTACATAACTATATAATCCAATACTAAATAATTTCTTACTCCTCAGTAAACCCTGACTGTTTGTCATTCACAGTCAATTCCTTACCGGACTGTGATAGTAGTATCTCCTTATTCCTGGTGATCTTGAGTCATTCTGATTTAGCTTAAAATCTACTACTATTGTCTAGCCTATACAGAATAATCTTCACCAAGTCTACCGGGTACTGGTTATCTATTTAATTCTTGGAATCTTCACTGTACTATCTGGCTCACCTATACCTTGTGCCATCCTCTAGTTGATATACTTCAACATGGTTGATACTCTCATTCTCATAATCACAGTCTCTATTCATTGTAACTAGAATACATTATTGTCGTGACTAAAGTTTTTTGTGTATATTTATTGCAACTAGAGTATTTGCTCATTGTGACTTCTAAGACTTTACCATTCTACTTGGTTTATTATGCTTGGGCCACTACTTTGATTATTAGTCCCTCATTCTAGGACTTTACCAATAATTGGAAACACAATCACAGACATGCACAATAATCCTCAAACATGCATATATTCATACAATAAAACAACATATGTACACATACAAAATATTTAAAAAACACATACCTAAAATCATATATGAGGCTATAGACTTTGTTCTGATACAAAAATATAACAACTTACTTTCAAATGCCATAGGAGCCATTTAGTAACAATTAGAACCACTTACAAGTTCATTGAAATTCATTCTCAAAATTTAGAATTTCTAAGTTCACAATTACTGTTCATTTGGTATTTCTACATTTAGCGATAAATTTTAAAAAATTATAATTAATTGTAGAAAAATCATAATGAAGTAGTTCAAAAAGCTAATTGAAACTAACATAATGAGCTTTAATGCAAAAATAATTCTCATACCAAATACTTAGCCAACCAATATAGACTTGGCATAAAATGTCACTGTTCATTTGGTCAAAACTTCTAACAAATAGTTTCTGGTCCCTAAATTTGAAAATTCCGTTCTCTTTGTACATATATTGTAATAAGGTAGTATTGGTTTCAAAATGAAGCTTGACATATTAACTAAGTACTCATAATTTATCATATTTTTATTCAATCATTAACTATTTTTAATTATAGTTCAAATTTCATGGGTCAAAACTGTTTCAAAACTAATTATACATGCATACATCTCAGAACATACATACAATTCCATATAAATCATACTAAATAATTCTTAACTTTTCTTCATGCATCTTTATCTCCTCTATCTTAAGAAGACCTGCTATGATCGGATTGATATGGAAGGGGTGAGATTTCTGGGGAAAATCTCATTAGCAAATAAATACCATAAAATGTATGCAACTACATGTTTGGTGTTAATATGTGTGTACTTATTGATAATGCTATCATAATGATAGCTTTACATGCTTCCATGTTTCCATAATTACAACATATGGCCATAGCATAAAAAGAAAAAGAGCATCACTTAATCATGCATGCTTTACATAATCAAACTAAGCAAACATCACATAGAATATCAAAGCAACATAAGCATAAAAGTAGGTAAGTTCACTGCCTCATTTGCTTGTTCTTCCTTTAACCTATCCATACATTCTTGTTCCTTACTTGTAGTCTTCTTTATCATAAGTAACCATGCCTAACATAACATTATAAAGTTCATATTATAACTCCATTAAATCAACCTCTAAATATGGTTCACTTTCCTTAACCCATTAAGCCTCTATCTTTCTCTAATATTTATTAATAAGTTTGACCTTTAAATTAATTGATGTCTTGAATTTACTCTACACAATTTGGCCTTATAAATCCATTTATGAGCTTAGAATTATGAAATTCTAGCTCCTTCATGCAATTCTGGATAGAACCAAAAAGAAGTGTACTTTATTTCAAAAATCTCCATTTTGATTCCAATGCTTCCAATACTTGTTTCTCTACTTAATCCCACACAATTTTTCATCTTAAATCCATTGCAAATATCAAAATTATGTAATTATCATTACTGTTCACAAAATCAATGCATCAAAAGTTCTAATCCTATATTAAACCATCATTTCAATACAGTGGAAGCATTAGATCATTGAAATTCCACTTTCTTTGTCTAGAACAACCCTAGGGCGAAAGCATCAAGATAATGTAAAGTTAAGAATATCAACTAAATTCAATAACCAACCATCCAAAATAACTTATCTAATAGTCATTTACACACTTCTAACTTCATTTAACTATTTCCTCTTTGTTCTAACAATTCCGCCAGCATGCAAACCAAGAGAAAAACTCAACTTCCAACCACTAAAACCTAGTTTTTATCCTTCCAAAATACTTATAAATAAACTTGGAAGGATTGTTTACCTTTGGTACTTGTGTGACTTCTCCTTGATCTTATTTGAGTTCTCTCTTCATTTTGGCATGGTTTCCCGAAGGGTCTTCTAATTGCATGAAACTATGAAGGCAAAGAGGGTATTTATAGCAAAAGCTTTGGCATCTTAGGACCATTTTGCCCCTCAATTTCCTAATAATTACAACCCCTTAATTTTAAATTTTATTGGTAGCTTTCTTGTTTAATTAACCTTAATCATAATCAATATAATTCTTATATTATTTTATTATTTCCAATCACATGAAAAACTCTTTCTCTCTTGTTTAACTTCCATGTGGCACAAATGTGGGGTCTACAAGGATACCTCACATGCCACCTTGCTTCTTTGAAGTTTCCTTGGATTTTCTTTCTTTAAAAATTCTTAAAATATCTTAAAAAATTTATTTATCCACATGATAAATTCCTTGACTTCTTGGTCCTTCATGTGACATCATATTAGGCCTAAATTAGGTCTAACTTAGGGCCTGTTTGGAACCATGGAAAACTGTGGTTTTATAAAACCTAGGTTTAGAGGAATTTTAAAACAAATAGTTCAAACGGGCTTTTGGACCAAACCATGGTTCAAAACTAAAGTTTTAGATAATCTGATCATAGTAGTTTATAGAACAGCAAAAGAGCTTGTGAATTAACCAATTACTATATTACCCCTACTTTTTCTTACATCCTCTCTCCTTTCTTTTCTTACACCCTCTCTCCTCTTACATCTTATCTCTCCTCATTTAATACTCATACCATTTTTCATAATTTACCAATAATAAAAGTATTTCTGGAAATAACTATCCAAACACTTATTTATTCAAAACCACTTTTTTCATAAGCTCTTCTCCAAAAACCCTTTTCTATAAGCTGCCCAAAAGTCCTTTTTTTCCATAAGCCCGTTTCCAAAATCTTATCTAAACAAACACTTAATATTTGTCACACATCCCAAGGTATTTCCTTTATTACGCATCTTAAATCACCCTAATTTTTGAGATAAATTATATAAAATTCATTTAATAGTTTTGAAATTTTTAAAATTCATGCTACTATAATATGAATTTCATGCAAAGTCTCTTAAGTTTTTGAGACCCAAAAGTCTTGATAAAAATTATATATGTTTCTTTTAAATCCTTTATCGGTGTTTATTTTTACCTTAAATTTCATAATTAATTCTATAAGACTCCTTTTCAAACTATGTAATGTTCATAAATTCTTATAATAATTATAAGAAATTGTTGTAAAATTTTATCTTATTCCAAGGCCTAGAAGATACTCTACTAATTTCCAGATTTCATAAATTAATATCAATTTTTAGGACTTTAAATCAAAATTATGAAAATATGCCTTACCCAATTACTAATCTCTATTTTTTGGTAAAATTTGGGATTATAACATTTCCAGGAAGTTTTAGGCCTTGTCTGTCTCAACTTTCTATAATTACTCTTTTTCCTTGAATTTGGCAAAATTATACTTTAGTTCATGAAATTGTCAAATTCTATTTTAGGTCCTTTCTACCAAATTTAAAATTCCAATTTGGTACCTAAAATCTCAAAACTCTATTTAGGTCCTTGAACTTTCTAATATTTGCAGTTTATTCACAGGTCTTTCATTATTTATAGTATCATATCCTTATTTTCCTTATATGTAGACAATTGATTTTTCCCTATCTGTAGATGAATGATAGAGGAAAGAGGTAAAGAAAGGATTGTGAAAATTATCAGAAGAAATTATAATGATTATATGAGTTTAATTTGAAAAAAGAAATGAAAAGTATACAGTTATAAAGCTTAGGGACCTAAACGTCATTTTTATGAAAGTTCAATATAAATAATTCAAAGGACCTAAATGAAATTTTGTGAATTTAGAAGTTAAATTAGAATTTCAAAATGTATAGAAAGGGACTAAAATGATATTACAAAAAGTGAAGTAAGGGACTAAAATAGAATTTGGCAAATTTAGGGAGTAAATGTAATTTGTCAAATTCAAGGGCAAATTGTAATTATGAGAAGGTTGAACCAGAAATGGCCTAAAATTACCTAAAAATGTTACAGTCCTAAATTTTATCAATAAATAGAGACTAGTAATTGGGCCAGACATATTTTTTTTAGAATTCTAATTTGAGGTGATAAGAATTAATATTAATCTACAAAGTTTAGAAATTATTACAGAATCTTCTGGATTTCAAAATTATATGAATTTTTATAAGAAATTCTTATAATTATTATAAGAATTTATGAAGTTAGCATAACTCAAAAAAGAGTCATGTAGAATTTATTATAGAATTTAATGTAAAAATGGACATTGATAAAAGAATTTAATAACATATAGAATTTTTAATAGGACTTTTGGGTCCAAAAAATTATAAAACTTTGTAAAAAATTAATTTAATAGTAGAATGAATTTTTAAAAATGTCAAGACCCTTAACAGAGATTTATAGAATTTATTCCAAAAATTAAGGTATGTTCTAGTACCGGTAAAGGAAATACTTTGGGATATATGTCAAATAATATGTTGGACTCAAAGAGAGTCCAAAATGGTGTCATGTACAGTCACAAGAAGTCAAGGAATTTATCATGTGGCCTAATGAATTATCTAGGATATTTTATGAATTTTTAAAGAGAAAAGGCAAAGAAAAATCAAGAATATATGAGGTGTCCTTGTAGGACCCATCTCAAGTCCAAATGCTACCATATGAAAGGGAGAAAGGAGGATTTTAACATGTGATTTTGTCCTTTAACTTGCTTATAGGTTAAGTAAAAAATGAGAGCAATTATAGACCATTAAATTAAATAGTATTTGAACCAATCTTAGCCATTCATGTCCTTGGATTTTTGCCTATAAATACCCTCCATTTCTCTTCATTTTGGCATGAAACAAGTGAAATATAGGGAGTTGCTGCTGAAATAAAAACCTAAGCAAGTATAAGAAGAAATTCAAGGACCAATCAATTAAAGATTCAAGGTAATTTCTTTCTCCTATCTTTGTACTATGTAATAGGAAGATTGCTCTTGGTTTTAAGAAGTTGTAATATCAATTCTTCCATGAGTATAGCTGCTAGACATGCTTCCATAGTGTGGAAGGAATATGAATTTTATGTTATAAAACTCCTTCAAAGGTTATGAAATTTTTATAAACCCTTTCTACCATTAAATGATTTTTTTACAAAGTTTCGTAATTTTTTTAGACCTAGAAATCCTGATAAAAATTCCATATGTTTCTTTAATTGCTTTATCGGTGTCCTATTTCACTTTAAATTTATTAATAAATTTTACAAGACTCCTTTTTAATTTTTATCAGTTTTATAAATTCTTATACTAAATTTAAGAACTTCCTATAAAATTTTATCTAATTTTGAGGTCCGGAAGGTCTTGTAATAATTTCTTGACTTAAAAAATGAATATCAATTTTTGGGACCTCAAATCATAATTTTGAAAAATATATGTCTCTCAAATGCCATTATTTACTTATTGGTAAAATTTAGGTCATTTGTTGCTCAACTATTTTATAATTATGATTTTACCCTTGACTTTAGCAAAATACACTTTAGTCCCTAAATTTGTCAGATCCCACTTTAGTCCTTTAATACACATTATGAAATTTCAGTTTAGTCCTTGAAATTTTAAAACTTCACTTAAGATCCTTTTCTATTTTTTTTTAATTTTCTTATTTAACTTTTGCCCAAATGACATATACGTCCCTTGGCTTTATAACTTTAAACTTTTCTCTCTTTCTTTAACTTGAAACTTATCTAACCATTATCTTTTCTTTTTATTATCATCACAATTACTTCCTAAACTCTTTCTTCTAACAGTCTTATACAAATAGAGAAAATTTGGGATGTGACAATTTAATCTTATTTTTAGATCATGTGTTTACATATCTTTTTCCATAATGGTGTTTAGGTCCCAATCTTTTTCTATAATTCTATCCATATCATTTCTTTCCTAAAATTACATCCATGTCCCTTGCCTTTTTCAAAAATGACATCCATATCCCTTTATTGTACATAATTACACTTAAGGCCCTTACTTTGTCCCTACATTTATTTTAGGCCTTGTGACTTTTATAATATTCACTTTAGTCCCTTTAGCTTTTGTCTACATTCACTTGTATCCAAGGAACCTTTATACTTTATACTTTAGTTCCTTTTCGTTCTTACTTAGGCCCTAAAGTACTTTCATTCTTTATAATTTAGTTATTTCTTCCTCTTTCCTTTTTCTGTGCCAGGAGACTCTATTGGAGCCTCTAACATTATTCATATACTTCCCCCATAAACTTTTCATGATTATATCATTCATAATCCCTGTACTTTTTCTATTTTACAATTTAGCCCCTAAAAATATTCTATATATTTCTGGAACTTCTACTCAAAGGGGTCTAGTAACCTTCCTATTTTAGGCTACTTTATCGACTTCTAGGCCTAAAATTTAAGATATTATATTAGACCACCTATTAGGCCTTCACATGTGCCTCGACTATGATTATGCCTAGGTTCATAATGATAATCTAGACCCCATAAAAGAATCCTTGCTTCATGTAACTATAGAAAATCTAGGATCTGATACCAAACTATCATGCCCCAAAAATTAAGGGGTGACCCACACAAAATATAAGAGAACTTACATTCAGTAAGCCTTTAAATATTATAATTAATATAATAATAACTTTAGACATATATAAGCCAATATAAGCCATTTTTAATTCAAAACATATGAACATATTCTTACATTCCAAAAACATAAAAAAGGATAAGAATCCTGCCTCTAGACTACGTGGAGCATATAGAAGTTGTACCAAATATCTACAAGTTTCAATCAACGAATGAGGGTCTTCATTGTTTCACTAGAGGTTCAGGGTCAGCAATGTTATATGAGGCCAATATAATCTTTAGGTGAATAACGTCCCATTAATAAAAATAAATAAAATAATTAAAGAAATATTTAAACATATTTAACTTTGAATAATAAAGCTTGATGATAAATGTCAACTTCTAACATGTAGGATTATAGCAAAAATGAAAATGTATAAAAATATTAATAAAATCAATCCAAATATATTGAAAAATATCTTTTTTAAGTTGATCAGTTTAAAACGATAATCCTCAAATCTTATCTTTTTTGTAGGAGTCCAACAAAATAAAATAACAAGTGTGGACACATAGTCCACAAGGGTAAGTAACTAGGCATGGTTCAAAATCACGAATCAGGTGTAGGTACGAAACCCATAAATAATAGGCATAAGAATGAATCCCACGAATGTACAATGTGAGAATTAATCCCAAGAATATCTGGTGTAAGTATTATGCTCACGAATATCAAGCGACATCAATTTTAACCATGGCATGCCAAGGACTAGCAGTTATGCTGTTAGTAACCAATGTTTTGTATTTAGTCCTCTCCAAAAACATTTCTAAGCATGCATTGGGTCAATTTAATATTAATAAAGAACAAGATCTTTCAATATTAAAATCTCATAAATAATATTGGGAGAAAGACAAAAAAATCCCATTTGAATTTCAAAAGGACAAATTGGGCTTCTGAATATTAAAAAAGATAGATTGGGCAGGAGGCCCAATCTGTCTTTTATAAATTTGTGTGCCAAGACCAAATTACCCTTTACTTTCCCAACAGTATTTACAAGTTTATGTGGAAATTAGTGAATAAAATGTACATGATGTATATGAATATTGAGAAGCTTATTTGATGGCTTATACATGTTGGAAAAATTATTGGAAGTGAAAGAAAAGAAACTGAAATGGTAAAAATGTAGGTCCTAAAGCAGTTTTGTTGTAACTTCAGTTTAACCTACCAAATAAAGGAATTATTTCACAAAATTTAATGAACATGTAGAACACATCTAGAGCTTTAAATTCATAGGTAGAACGCTTCATTTGAATGTGTATAACAAGAAAAATGAATTTCCAAAGTAAGGGACAAGAATCTTTCTTTAGAATTATTGACCAAATGAATAGTAAAATTTGATGAATAAACTGTATTAATTGGTTAATCATTTGGTCTAGAATTTATGTTTCCCTTAAATTTCAAGAGTTTAGCTTCACGTAGCTTTTTGAACCACTTCATTTTCAGTTTTCTAGAATTAATTTTTATTTTTTTAAGTTCATTGCGTAGTCTGGAATACCATGTGAACAGTAACTCGAGAAAGAAAAATTCCAGATTTAGCTAATAAACTTCCAAAGACTTATAAGTGGTTCTAAATGCTACTAAGTGGTCCCTAAAACATATAAAAGTAAGGATATTTCATTTTTGTATTAGAGCATAAGTTTTTGGCATGATTTAAAATAGTTCCCAGACCCTTACACTAAATAGTAAGTACTTTGTTAAGTTAGGGTATGTATTAGGATAGTTAGCATTACTTAATTAAGCAAATATTACAAAAGTAGAGATTAAGAATTGTCAGTTTATCTGCAGTTCCTCAATGTCGTAGTAGGGATGATGAACAGATATACAATAGAAGGCATTAACCTAATATACTTTAGAGGACTGGCATGAGATGAAAGTAAGTCATGGATTGCCATAATTTGGCAAATGATCTACTAACTGATATACAGGGGTGGCATTTCTATATGCAAAAGTATGTTTAGTCCATGATTTATAGGAAAAAATGTAAAAGAGATAAGGGGTAATGTATGTACAAATGTTATGCTGACATAAAAAGTGATGACTAGAAGTACCAGACAAGTCACGATGAGTTAAGCCACAGGTCGCGACAAATATTTACAGAAACTCTTGGTCATGATAAGTAAAGACCATTGATCGTGACAGGAATGTTCTGAGCTACTAGGCCATGACACAAGATGATCTATGGTCACGACAAAAGAATATAGAGCTATTAAGTCGTGGCAAGGAAGTTGAGATGATCACGACTAAAGGTTACAGAGAATATGAGACGCGGCTAGCTAGTACTAAAGTGGATACTAAAATGCACAGAGGCCTAATGACAAGAATGAAGATGTTAACCTCACTAAAGGTTATCATTTAGATGTTTAGCATAGAGTATAGGCAAGCTAGACAGTATGATACACTGAGATACAGAAGATTAGTTTAAGAAGAGGTTCAGAAGTAGATCCTCCGTATGATCATCAGGAGTTGATCAACATTATGAAATACTTTGTGCAGCTAGTCTCTATTGAATAGAATAATAAGAAGTTAGATTGACACGTGCCTAAGAATGATCTAATACATGGCCTAAGGTTAAAGACATGATGGCTAATAGATAGAAAGTTAATGTTCCCAAAATAGAGGGATCCTATCATGAAGGGATAGTAACCTATTGTGTTATCCCAGAGAACAGAAGTAATAGTGCGGGATGATGAATGAAATCCAAGTAACTTAAATTAGTCAAGATCTAGAGATAGATCAGAAAGGAATTACAGTCTAGTCAAGAGCAGACTAAGACTGATAGATGAAAAGAATTAAGAGATACAAAGAGATACAAAAGTTACTTCACTCGACATAGAAAGATGATAAGAATGAATAGGGACTAGTAAGGTAGCCACAGATTTAAAGATAAAGTGACTCCCCTATTCCTTATGTAAGAAAGAGTAAAGAAGGGTTGAGTTTATACCCTTGTAAGAGGGTAACACGGTAGCCTAAGTGAAATAAGTAAATGACTCAAGTTCTTGAATCGATAATCAGGACCTAGCATATAAGATAATAAAGGAACATAATACTTTAAAGTCTACCTATTTAATTGTTTAAGTGCAATGTGAGTATAAGGAATGGTTGAGCAAACTATATAATAATGGTATGCTTATGTTGCCATAAGTTATGATGAGAAGTTGCATCTTCTCGCAGTTGTCAGATGATGACACATATGTTAGTATATATATGATAAATAAATACTCCCCTCACACAGTACATACAGGGTAAAGTATACTAAATGAGAAAGTTATGTTGCTCCCATGCTATACAACATGCAATTAAATAATTCAACTAGTTAATGATCAAGCGATAGAAAAGCAATAGTAAAGTGATAACATGATAGTTAGCCAGTTAATGCCCAAAGAATAGAATGAGAATTTATGATTAGACAATGATAGTTAATAGGATCGAGGATGAGATTAAAGATGAAGATTCATAGTGAATATATAGATAAATGATTATGATACTCAGGATATATCCCTTCAGTAGGGGTAAGATATATGAATGATATGCTATGAGTATGAAATGGAATGAGAATTATTTATGAAATATGATGTAGCTCTAAGAGGGGCAGTGTTTTTACAATGGAGCTAGATTGCTCTTGCAATAGAGTCATATTGCTCTTGAGATAGAGCCTAGAGAATGAATAGATTATGATGAATATGTGCATGGTAGGGCCTATGTAGCTCTTTGCAGTAATGGACATAGTCAAATTATGAAAGTTGAGAATGATATAAGAAATTCCTGAGCAATAAAGGAAATAAGTGAAGTCCTAATAGATAATATTGGCTTTTGTGATCATTTTTGGGGAATTATTTGTTGAGTTAACAACTATGTGGAATTGACTAACCTTATAACTTTGTCCGTTGGTTTAGATCTTCCAAAAATGAGAATACAGTATAATGGAATCGTTGTAGATCATAGTATAGTTCATAGGGTCATAGTTAGATCCTGAAAAGGCTTACAGTTGATCGTAGTAGATCTCGAGGGTTATAGTAGACCAAGCCTAAAGCAAGAAAGTAATGAGCCATAAGTACAATATTTCTTTGGAAGGATGAATACCAAGGAAAAGTTAAGGTATAGAAGCTTCACAAGTTGGTTAACTCATAACAGAGAGAGTACCCATGATGATAATTTCAGATAGTCTTATTACTATTAGGGACTGAACTTCGAACCTTCGTACACGCAATAGGAACTAAGTGATCAGAGTTAGAGTTTTTAGCCATGAATAACAGATGTTTATGAATCTGTAGATAATGTTCCTAAGGAAGAGGAAAATAATAAAGATATCCTTATGATGAGATTATAAAAAATAAGAATGAGAGACCAATATATCCTCCAGATGAGGATAAAGAGATTAGAAGGCCAGATAGACCCAAGAGAGATAGTATAAGATGGGTATAAGATAGTAAAGTACTAGGGTTAGAGCCTATTAGCACCAATACTTCATATCTTTATTTGTACATTTCAGTTAAGCGTGCTTAGGCAAAGGTAGTCCAATGATAGGTGACCCCTGGGAAGTGATAGAAAAGGTGTAAATGCCATAGAAATTGGCATATATACACATAATTATGTAAAATGATAGAAAGAGCTATGAAAAGTATGTAATAAGATACGTTATGAGAAATACAATATGAAGTGGCTTTATAGCTAGCTTTGTAAATAGATCGAGAGGCACCCTTTTTGAAAGGGATAAGACGTTTGAATGATAAGTTACATATGAAAGAGTAAATGAGAGTTTTCACTCCTTGTATAAAATGACAGGCATTATGTTATGTTATATTATGTTATGTTTGTAAAATATGCTAAAGCTTTGAATGTTATAGCAGTGTAAGCTTTGAGTGTTAGAGTTGTACTAGTTCCGAGTGTTAGAGCTGTGCATATTAAAGAAAGGAATGCTTAAGCTCTGATATTAGAGCTTTGCATTCATGAGCAGGTATATAGTCATGCAATATGTTGGCCAGGCATTATACATGTTAGAGTATGTGGTCTTAAACACTTCTATATGTTCATATTTGCTCCTATCTAGGAGTAAAGTGAAGAAAGAAAGAATAATGACATAAGTCCTCTCTCTCTGTATTATGATAAGTTATTAAAAATGATAAGAAGAAAAGAAATACGATGGTACGAAAATGAGAAATGGAGTTTTACAGATGTTCAAAGAATTTTGCTGGATGCTCAGATGAGTGATAAATGATTGCACTAAGAAGTATGATAAGTAGTCAACAGAAACTCCAAAATATAGTAGTATTCGAGAGAATTTGATATGAAAAAAATGGGCACTACTCACAAGTTCAGTATAGTGAGGAGTCCATATGTAAATGGATGCAAAGCAATGAAGTAAGTAGTAGAATGAGGTAGCGTTCAACTCTGATTGAGTCGATTTGGAATAAAAGGAAAGTAATAGTAAAGATATGAAAATATGTGGACATGAAAGGTACTCCGCTAAGATATCAAGTTAAAAGATAAGAGATAGATACCCCAATTGTTAGTCATAAAGAAGAAAAAGAGATCTATCCAAGATTATTGACTAAGGTGCTAAGTAATTTCGAGAACAAAATTTATTTTAAAGGGGTAGAAATATCATATCCTAAATTTTCCCTATCTGTATAATACTGATAGTGGAAAGAGGTTTGGAAAGGATTATAACGAAGATCAAAAGAAATGATAAAGTTTAAATGAGTCTTGAAGAAAGAGAAGGACCTAAACGCAAAGTAGAAAAGGTTAAATGTCAAAGTTAAAGTAGAAACAAGATTTGGGCCAGAAGTGGTAATTTCCAAAAGTTAAGGGACTTAAATATAATTAAGTAAAAAGTTTAAGGGCAAAATTGTAATTATAGAAAGATTAGCTCGAAAAGGTTTAGAACTACCCAGAAGTATTTTAGTCCCATTTTCTATCAGTAAATAGAGGAAGATATGCTGGTTAATCTGACATGATACATAAATTTTATTAGGGCTCCAGACAGCAAATATTTATCTGATAGTCTAAAAGTTATATAAAATTTTATCAGATTTCATGGACTTCAGATATAAGTGGAAAAATTATAGGAAAGTGTGCCCTATAGTGTCAAATGTCATGGATCTAACAGAACCCCATAAGGAGTTCTGTATAAAAAGTTATACCTATATAAGTGAATTTTGACGGGAGTTTGAGAACATCCCATGATCCGATTATGGTATTTTGCAATATATAAGCCTAGATAGACTGAGATCATATGACCTCATATATAGGCCCATGATGACACCAAGGAGGGCCCAAAACCCAAGATACCAGTCCATTAGTAGAAGGGGTCACTGTATAGGAAAAGTGCAAAATTACAAAAATGCCCCAAGATGACCAGATTATGCCAGAGATGGACAGAGGGAATTTTGGTCATCTAGGATAGGCTAAAAATGTGTAGTGTAGCATAAAGATGATTGGTTAGAGCCAGTATACACCCTGTGGCAGTATAAAGAGGTGTGAAATGACAATTATGCCCTTAGGGTTAATATAGTGTAAGATAGTGAACCAAGGACATTTCAATCATTTCCCAAGGGATCTGTAATTAAGTTATGGCCCAGTACAAGAATGTTAATGGTAGGAAGGATCCAGATACTGGATTTAAGGTTAGACAGTATATTATGGAATCTCAGAAAAATTAGATTTATAAATCAATCCAGCTATTGGGAATCGGACCGAGCCAGTACCGGATTGGATTGGAATTTCTCCAGAAGCTTCCTCCCCATGAGAATTGCACCATATACCCCCATGAGCTGTCCCATGAGTTGTCCCTTGTTATTTTATGGATGATGTCATAAATCTCCTTTTTGAAAAAGTTAAATTCAAGATTAAATGTGAGCCTTTAGATCAAATAGTGCACAAAGTAATATTGACCATTGATTTTCTATGAAATTTTCTATAAATAAACCCTCAAATCTGGTTCAAAACTGTGGCCTCAAGAACCTTGGGGAAACTCTTGCAAAATGGAAACTCAACCCAAGACAAAGAAGATTCAAGGTACCAAAGTTCAAGTAAGCTAGAGATTAAAGGTAAGCATTCTCTCCTAGCTTATTTTGCTTTGATTTGGGAGCTTGAACTTAGGGTTTTTATGGGGAAAAAGTTGAATTTTCTCTAAAGGGTTGTGCTGCCCAAAAACCTTAGATGAAAGGGGAAAGAAGAAATTAAAGTTAGAAGTATATGATTGAAGCTTAAACAAGCTAGTTAAGTGATTGGTTGTTGAATCAAGTTGCTATTCTTGACTTTGCCATGGATGAACCTGTTCGGTATGCACTGTTCATGATGTAAGGAAATGGAATTTCAATGATTTAATGCTTCCATTGAATTTATATGATGATTTTGTGTAGGATTGCAAAGGTTTTGAACCTTGGAAACATTGAAATTCCAATATCGTAGTTTTTGAAATTATTCTCTATTACTGTTCACTTGCATGAAAAGTGATTGAAATTTCATGATTTTGATGCTTCCAATGGTTTTAAAATGAAAAGTTGTGTGGGATAAAGTGGAGAAACAAGTATGGGTAGCATCAGAACCAAAATGATAATTTTTGAAAGAATTGTAGGTATGTGTTCAGTTCTATACAGCAGGCCATGAAGGAGCTGGAATTTCATGATTCTAAACTCATAAATGGATTCAAAAGATGAAATTGTGTAGGGTAAAGTCAAGACATCAATTGGTTCAAGAGCCAAGTGGATTAGTGAAGATTAGAGAAAATTATGATAATAAAGAGTGTAAGAAGATTAGTCTTGAACATTGTTAGAGTTCATGAGTCCTAATAAATTATGTGATGAATATTAATGTGTTTAGGACCTTGAAACATCCAAGAAGATGTTGGAAAGTGATTGACATAAAGGCTTCATGGTTGGAAAGTTAGGGAGCAAGTGCAAAAGATCAAGATGAAAGCTTAAGTGCAAGGTAGTGAACTTATATCTTTATGTCCTTGATGTGGTATGCTTATGTGTTGACATGTATGATATTTGAATAATCTTGTGCCATGATAAAAGAGGTTGCATGTATTGTGAATAACATGTTTTCCATGGCCATGCACTTTATGTAAAAGTATATAGCATGATGACATGTCACTAATCAAAGAAAGTTTAATGAAATTACATATCATGCATTAGCATCCATCTTGCATATTTAAGTGGTAATGTTTGCTACAGATATTCCCTAGAATCTCACTCTCCCATAACCAACAAATTTAGGTTAAGCATGATGGAAAGGGTATACATGGAGAAGAGCTAAAGAATGGAAGAAATAAATGGAAGTAATTGAGATCTTATTATATGCTATGAACTATCTAGGTATGTAAATGCCTTGTAAGGTGTCCATTTATGTGATGAAACTATTTGTAATAATTATAGCATATGTACATGATGTATATGAATATTGAGAAACTTATTTGATGGCTTATACATGTTGGAACAATTATTGGAAGTGAAAGAAAAGAAACTGAAATGATAAAAACATAGGTCCTAAAGCAGTTTTGTTGTGGCTTCAGTTTGACCTAGCAAAATGAAAGAATTATTTCACAAAATTTTATGATCATGTAGCACACATCCATAGATTTAAATGAATAGGTAGAACGCTTCATTTGGATTTGTATAACAAGAGAAATGAATTTCCAAAATAAGGGACCAGAATCTGTCTTCAGAATTTTTGACCAAATGAACAGTAAACTTTGATGAATAAACTGTATTAATTGATTAATAATTTGGTCTAGAAATTATTTTTTCCGTAAATTTCAAGAGGTTAGCTTCACGTAGCTTTTTGAACCACTTCATTTTCAATTTTGTAGAATTAATTATGATTTTTTGAAGTTTGTTGCGTAGTCTGGAATATCATATGAACAGTAACCCGAGAAAGAGAAAAATTCCATATTTAGCTAATGAACTTCCAAAGACTTATAAGTGGTTCTAAATGCTACTAAGTGGTCCCTAAAACGTATAAAAGTAAGGATGTTTCATCTGGACTTTATTGTGAGCTTTAATTTTGATTTGCAATTGGTTTGGAAGAGAATCAAGAACCCAATATGAAGCAGAAAAGGAATCACTAGACAAAGAAGACCTAAATTGTGAAAGTTAGCTTATATTTAGTTACTACCTCAAAGTCCACTAGTCCTGACCTATTTCTCTCATAGGAGGTTTTCTATATTCTAAGGCACAACCAAATTATGGATTTGGTCGTGACTAGAATATCCAATTAGTGAAGCTGTGTGTTTCCATTTAGATTACTCTACAATTAAGGCAAGGGACAACCAGACGAAGGGGCTAGATATTTTACTAGATTTGGCCAAGTTAAAGCTACTCTCACTCTCTCAACATCCTCTCAAGAACAATCAATCAAATCCTTCATTTTTCTTGATCTTTTCACTAATTTTTCTATTTCTACACCGATTAATACATTTCTACCACCTTTCTTTTTACCTTTCCATCATCTTTTTCAGCACATCTCATGGTATCATTTATAGACAGGGATTACAGTACAGTAAAAGCTGTGAGAGGTTAGATCTTTAGTCTCTTGGTGATGGATAACTTAGCTTGAGCTCACATCATACAATAGGGAGTTAATATGTCTTAGTATGCTTTTATTGCATGTTTTCAAATTTCTAGATTTAGGGATTTCATAATATGTTTGAAGATTGAATATCGATTGATTATTCTCATACTAGATACTTGTAATTGATTTAGATGATGTGACTATCAATTTGCATATATATATATATCAGTTTGATTTCTAATTAGTTAGTTTATTATTAACGATTGTTTGTAATTAATTCAATTGGTTAAAATCTTTATCTATCGATTGGTTATGAAAAGAGGGTTTTGCATTATCCAATTCAATATACACACTAAGTGATTTTCAATAGTTTATTAATGGGTTTAGATTTAGCTTTGACAAAAGGGAGTTTGAAGTCAGTAAGGAACTGGACCTGATTAATTGATTGAGGTTTAATATAAGACTTACTTAATTCATCACTCTTGTTCCACGTTAAGAGATAGTTATGCTTTCATCTTCAAGAGTCTTTCCCATCATATTTCTTTAACAATGCAAATCATTTTGCCACTAATAAAAAAAACTATTTACTTTACTGTACCTTTATTTCTTTTGCACCAATATTTGAACCAAACAAAGAACCCATGTTTTTACTCAAGTTTTCAATGAAATTGTTCACCAATTGTTAGAATCCACTTTAAGTCTAATTCAGAAAAACGGTAAGGTTGTGCCTTATCCTAAATTTTTGTGTTCAATCCTTATTTTGAAACTGGTATCGCTACAATCTCTTAGGGTTTCTTTTTATAGCGCCGTTGTCAGGGAGACAATTAAATGGTTCCCTAGCATTTGATTGTTGATTGCATTGTTAGCCTGTGTCATTCTTTTAATTTGAGTTTTGGTTTTTGTTGCTTTCATTGCATAGCATAAAATTTTTTATAAATAGAAACAAATATCTTATTTTCTTTCACTTTGGCATTTGAATCATTGCACAGCATTATGTATTTTTTCGAGTTTTTGCAAAATTGCTTTATGTGTTTTAGTGTTGCGACCATTTCTTTGTTTTGTCACAACCAATTGTTTCACTAAAGTACTTGATTGCTCTTTGTGATTTTCAGTGGTGATTTTGAGAATTTTTGTGTCGCAACTAGTTTAAGAGTTTTACTCTCTATAAAATTTAGTCACGACCTTAAATCTATTTTGAAAAGTTTTGCTCTCTGGGATCCAGAGTCATTACCTAAATATATGTTTGTCACCACTAAATTGATTTTTCTGCTGTGAAATTTTTGTGTCTAATTTTGATTGCTTGCTTAATTGTTCCTGATTGTTTCTGGGTTGCATGCATAGAAGAACTAAACCTTTAGTGCCTCTTGATCTTAAAATTGAGAGGAAACTTAGGAAACTAAAAAAAGAATTTAGAGAACAAGAACCTAGTGAAGTTGTAGGTGAAGAAGAAAGGAGATCAACAAATCTAGTTCATCCTCTAGTGTCACAAGATATGAAATTAGACTTAATTTAGAGATTCCATTAGAAATTTCTAATATGGCTGAGATTAATCCTAAATGGCATAATGGACAGGGAGATAATGAAATATCTAATATTGTAGAAGATAATAGGAGTGTTAGAGAAATAAACCATTCACATGTGAAATATGATTCTTATAGTTTTTACACTGATGAAGATAATTTTGAAATTAAGGGAGCTTTAATTGTAGCCTTACTAGTTAATTTTAAAATTAAAGGAGCTTTAATTGTAGCTTTACCTAAATTTCATGGTTTTACAAGAGAATGCCCATATCAACACTTATAAAACATGCATATGATTTGTTCTTCGATGAAGCCTCCAATGACGTCTTAAGGAGGTGTTTCTATTTCACTATGCAAGGGGAGGCTAAAGAGTGGTTATATAATCTGTCAAATCACTTCACAACTCTTACATGGGATCAATTAAAGACAATATTTTTATAACAATTCTTCCCAGTCTCCAAGACCACTCAGATGATGAAAGAGATTACAAATATTCTATACCAAGACAAAAAGTCATTACATGAGTATTGGACAAGGTTATAAATTTTTTGGCTCAATGTCTACACGACAATATTACCAAGGCTGATTTAGTATATATATTATTCGATAGTTTACTTCCCCACATTAAAGTATCCTTGAATGCAACATCCAATAGTTCTTTGAGAGATAAAACTCCACAAGCAAGTTGGGAGATGTTCCAAAATATGGCTAATCAAGACCATCAGTTTAAGGATCTAAGGAGAATGACCACATTATCTTCAGGTAACTCCAAGGAGATTTTGATATCAATAACAACATTAGGCAACCAAATGGAGAAGAAAATAAACCTTCTTAAAAGGGAGCTGCCTTTTACAAAACAAGTACATGCAGTAGGAACTTCACAAGCATTAGTTATAGAATATGAGTCATGTTGTTCAATGATACACACTACAAGTACATGTGATAAACAATATACAGAAGTAGCAGTAATGTATCAAGGGACACACAATAGTACCATAAGAGAGATCTTTATTCAAATACATATAATCCTTATTGGAGAAACCACCCAAATTTTGAGTGGGGGAGTGGTGAAAATAGGCCAAACAATTTTCAAGTTGGTAGTGCTTCTTCAAGTAACTATCAAAATAATACCATGTTGATTGTTACTACCTAACCAAATACTTTACCAGTACCAAGATAAGATGATATTTCTTAATTGTTAAAAAGTATGGCTACACAAATTAACAACATGGACAATTGAATGATCCATATAGACAACAAGCTAAAAGAAAATGATGGTCAATTCACCTCCATAGCTTCAATTCTTCAAAGTATATAGAAAGATAATGCAGATGTGTAGAGGAAACTTGAGGAGTTAAGTTATAGAAATGCTAATATTACTAGTCATCTAACTCAAATATCAAATACTGTGAGTGATATTTAAACAAAGAGTAGTGGTAGTATAGCTTTGAATACTTGTTATTAATTTGAGGGCTCTGAATGCTATTTCATTAAGAAGTCGTAGGAAAGTTCATTTTAAGGAAAAAGATGCATAAAAGGAAGATATTGAGGACTTTGAAGTTGAAAATATATCACTATCACCGATGATAGTTAAGAAATCTGAGAGTGCTAAAGAATAGTAGCTCATGACAAAGAGCTCAAACCAAGAGGAGAACTCATAAGCATAAGAAGAAGTGTAAGAGATTCAAGAAGAAGGGGAGATGATGCAAAGTCTAGCGTACAAGGGGAAACAAACTGAGGAGAAAGCGGAGTCGAGCTAGTAAGTAGCCTTTATACCTTAGGTAAGGATGTAAGTATTAAGGATCTCCCTTTTCATAAAGCCTATTTTACTGGAACAAAAAAGATTAACCCTGAATTTGCAAAAGATGCTTGTACTATTTTCAATAAAATAGACATAAATATCCCTCTGGTTGAATTTCTAGAGAGGAATCCTAAATATGCTAAATTTTTGAAAGAGTTATGTGTTGATAAGAAAAAGTTTAAGCTTCTTGAGAGAATTCAGGTGATTGCTAATGTGTCATCTCTTTTTAAGGCTGAATTACCAATTAAGTACCAAGACCCAAGATCTTACTCTATCCCATGCACAATAAGAAAGGTTCATATAAAGGCATTGTTATTAGATATAGGAGCTATCATTAATATAATGCCTTGGTTAGCATACTTAGCCTTAGGTATTAATAATCTTAGAGACACAAGTATAGTGCTCCAACTAGATCAATTAGGTACCCCAAGAGAATTCTTAAGGATATTCCAGTTTAGGTCAAGGACTTAGTGTTCCCAACTGATTTTTATGTTCTAGACATGTCTAGTGAGCTAGTGAATGCGAGTACTTTGATCCTAGGTAGACCTTTCCTCCAAACTTCCAAGACAATGATTAGTATAAAGCCTAGTTCAATTACAATGGAATGCAGGGAACATATAGTCACTTTTAATATGATTGAAGCCATAAAATACCATTTTGACAATTTTGCTTTCGTTAGGTTAAGTGCTATCGATTTTTTGTTGAAGAGACTAGGGATGAGCATGAATTGAGTTTGCATAATGGGTATGATTAAGTGTTGCATAAATTTCATAATTCCCATGAAGCATCTCTGGAGCATGTTGATTCAAATTAATCTTTGAGTGCTTATGATGATTATTTCGCATCTCTTTCTTCTGCTTATTTTTTTCCTGTTCTTGTGAAAGTAATGCACCATTTTTCAATTGCTTATATGTAAATAACATGCTTTCACTTTCTAAAAATTTCTAATTCTTATCAAATTTTAATTATATTTCATCATTTAATAGTGACATTACTTTTGAAAAGGAATTGTTGAGTAACTTTATAGGAATACAATATATTTTAGAACATGGAAGTGGATCAAATGTAAAGGGTCAAGCTCATAAGATCCTAAGTCATAACTTGATGATCCTCTTGTCGTGACTGAATATCAACTTGCTGATGGGAGGATTTCTATGAAAATGAGCCATGAGTATATGATTGTTTGGTCACAACTAAAGAGCATATGTATCATGTCACATCCTTATATTTATACATCTTAGGGACCATTCAGTAGCACTGAAACCACTTTCAGGGTCATTGAAGTCTAAACACTTAATCTGGAATTTTATTCATATCGAGTACTGTTCACTGTGGCAAATTCCAGATTAAGTGTTTAGACTTCAATGACCCTGAAAGTGGTTTCAGTGCTACTGAATGGTCCCTAAGATGTATAAATATAAGGATGTGACATTTTGGTATCAGAGCTCATATATTCCGTTTAATCTGTACATAGGAACTAGTACAGAAGATTAAGGATATTACATATCAGAAGAGAATACTCTGTGAATTCCAGTTTTGACCAAAGGGTGAACAAGTTACGACTAAAAACTCTAGAAATGCTCTTTGCAATTTTGAGCCACGATGAAAAGTTGAAGTCAAGGCAGGAAGGTTGTGACTTAGAAAGTCATATACACCAAGTGAACTTCAAGTTTCTTCAGTTCTAAAGTCCAGTGATTTGGTTAAAGGACCAACATATTCTAATTGTACTTTTCCTTACTCGCATTCTAGAATTATATCTTATACCTTAAATTTTCTATATGATTTAATCTCTAATAATGATGCAAGTATGAAGGATAATAAAACCAAGTACGTTAGCCAACCTAAGCTTGGTACAATGATTAATGAAGTATAGAAAGGCTTTAGGTTAGCAATTGGTTAATATAAAAGAGATAGATGTTATAGTTTGCACTCATAGGATTTTGTTAGAACAATTTTTCCCAGCCTCCAAGACCACTCAGATGAAGAAAGAGATTACAAATATTTTGTAACAAGATAAAGAGTCATTACATGAGTATTTGACAAGGTTTATAAACTTGTTGGCTCGATATACACACCATAACATTATGAAGGTTGATTTAGTAGATATATTCTTTGATGGTTTACTTCCCCACAATAAAGTATCCTTGAATTCAATAACCAATAGTTCTTTAAGAGATAGATAAAACTCCATAAGCAAGTTAGGGGTTATTCCATAAAATTGCTAATGAAGACTATTAGTCTAAGGATCCAAGGAGAATACCCACACCATATTCGAGTAACTCTAAGGAGATTTTATCATAAATAACAACTTTAGGCAATTGAATGGAGAAGCAAATGAACCTACTTGAAAATGAGCTGTATTCTAAAAGACAAGTACATGCATTGGAAACTTCACAAGCATTAGTTACAGGATGTGTATCATGTTGTTCAATGATGCATAGTAGAAGTACATGTAATAGACAATATGAAGAAGTAGCAGCAATGTATCAAAGTAGAGACAATAAGTACCATAAGAGAAATCTATATTCAGATACATATAATCCTGGTTAGAGAGACCACCCAAGTTTTAAGGTGGTAGTACTTCTTCAAGGAACTATCAAAATATTGCTAGGGCTATTGTTCCTACTCAACCTAATGGTATAGCAATACCAAGATAAGACAAGACTTCTCAATTATTGAAAAGTATGGCTACACAAATGAACAATATGGACGATAGAATGACCCATATAGACAACAAGCTAAAAGAGAATGATGGTCAATTCACCTCCACAACTTCAATTCTTCAAAGTATGCAGAAAGATAATGTAGATGTACAGAGGAAACTTAAGGAGTTAAGTTCTAAAAATGTTGATATTACTAGTCATCTAACTCAAGTCACTAATACTATGAGTGATATTCAAACAAAGAGCAGTGGTAGCATACCTTTGGATACTGTTATTAATCAAAGGTCTTTGAATGTTATTTCATTAAGTAGTAAGAAAGTTCATTTTAAGGAAGAGGATGCAGGAAAGCAAGACATTGAAGGCTTTAAAGTTGAAAATCCATCACTGTCACTGTCACTGATGGAATAGATTTTATGAGATCTTTCCCACCTTTATCTAGATTTCATTACATCTTATTGGCCATAGATTATTTGTCTAGGTGGGTAGAGCTATTCCTATGAGACTAGATGATGACTATACAGTCTCCAAATGTCTAAGCTCTCATATCTTTAGTAGATTTAGAGTACTGAAAGCATTAATTAGTGATCAAGGTACCCATTTTTGCAATAAGTTAATCATTAACTTATTGGCAAAATATGATTAACTCAAAAAGTCTCAACCTCATACCACCCTCAAACCAATGGCCTAACTGAGGTTTCTAAAAGCAAAATAAATCATATTCTAGAAAAGATTGTTAAGTCATTCAATAAGGATTAGAAATTAAGATTAGATGATACATTATGGGCTTAAAGAATAGCTTTTAAAACACCTCTACGCATATCCCCTTATAGGAAATTTTTTTAAAAAGCTTGTCACATGCCTATGGAAATAAAACATAAAAATAGTGGGTAGGTAAAGCTTGCAATGAGGACCTTACAGAAGCTAGTTCAGAAAGGTTGTTGCAAATTCAAGAGTTATAATAAATCTGATTGTATGCTTATAGTAGCTTTAAGATTTATAAGCTCAAGACAAAATTAATCTATGATGCTCGTATTTTGAGGAAGAGGTTTAAGGAAGGTGATAAAGTATTAAGGTACCATGTTTGGTTCAAACCAATTCCACACTTGAATTTTTGGTAATCTTGGAAATTGAATCGAAAACACTAAGTGATTACTTTGGTACTTTTAATCATCATTTTAAAAGGTCTTTAATCATGATAAGTGATCTAATGCCTAGTGAACAATGAGCATTGTTTAAGACTTTAGTGTATGCCTATTGAAAGGATTCTCAACCTTTTCCTATATTGAGTGATTATTCATTTGGTTTATATCCTCTAGAACTTGTCTTGACTCTGAGTTGAAAATAACTTGTGCATTTATATTATTGGATGTGATAGTGGCATTCATTTCTAAACCTTTAGGCCCAAACATAAGACATAAATATTAATCCATTGTTTACCTTTCGACCTTCATTGATATCCATTGTTTGTTCGTGTGTCTAAATTGCATTATAAATTAAGTCAATTTTATCTTTATACTCGAATCCGTATAACTTTCAAGTAGCTATGGGAAGTATTGTTTGTACACCAAGTAAAAAATAGTTGTAGCATTGTCAAGAAGTTATAGTAAAACAATAAAGGTGAAATAAGTAATTATTTGAAATAGAAGGTTATGGTTTGAGCTGATTTAGATGAAATTTGACTTGCAATATCTTTAATAAAGATACTTAATTACATTCCATTTCCTTTCACTTGATATTTTCACCATTTCAACCTTAAAAGACCTCTTGATTCTTTGCATGAGTGCTATATAGTCGAAGAGATTTAGAGCTATTAGAAGCACATGGTAGGGTGTTTGCCAAATTGAGTTTGAGTAAAAGAACCCTAACAACGAGAGGTTAGAGAGCTAAACACTTATATCCTCATAGAGAATATATTGCACTCATATTTTTAAGGTTGATTTCATCTAGTAGTTAATTATTTGGCATTACTCATGTTAGCATTTTTCCATTACCAAAGGATGTTATCTAGTAGTTAATTATTTCGCTGTTGATTATTGTGTTCTTTCAGATTTTCGAGCATTAGTATATATATGATTCATTTCTTTGTCTAGGAGTACAAAGATTCAAGTGTTGGGGAATTTATGGAATACAAATTGTATATGGTTTCTTTGACATTTTCAAGGGTTTTGTGACACTTTCATGTAATACATGATTGTGTATGGCAATATGCTTAATAAATGGTAAAATGGTAAATTAACTATTTCAAACTGCATATATGTTGTTGTTTAATTAGCTTGGTCTTTACAGTGAGCTTGATTTTGATTTGCTGGTGTTTTGGAAGAGAAACAAAAAGCCAATGTGAAGCATAGAAGGAATCACTATACAAGGTATAAAGGAGAGGGACTAAAGTAAAAACCCTAAAAGTTTCAAGGTACAAAATGAAAGTATACTTAAGCTTTGGGTCATTAAGTGTAATTATGAAAAGTTGAGGGCTTAAAATGCAATTTTCAAGAAGTTCAGGGGAAAATAATAATTATGCAAAGTTGAGCAAAAAAAAAGTCCCAAAATGGGCCAGAAATGCTTTGACCCCAAATTTTACCAATAAATAGAGAAAATTATTCTGATCAATTTAATACAACACGAAATTTTGATTTAAGGTACGGATAAATGGATATTAATTTTTGAAGTCTGGAAATTAGTGCAATATCTTCTGGACCTCATAATCAGATGAAATTTAATAGTAAATTTTTATAATTAATATAAGAATTTATGTAAGGACTTCTGAGTCTGAGAAAATAATGAGACATTGTAAGAAATTTATTTTATATTAGAATGAATTTCTAAAAATTTTATAATTGTTAAAAGAGATCTATAGAATTTATCATATAGTTAGGGTAATTTAAGTATATCGGTATAGGAAATTTCCTTGGGATTTGTACCAATTAGCCAATTGGACCCAATTTAGGGTCAAAGTTGTGTCAAGTAAGAGACCAAGATGTAAAGGAATTTATCATGTGGCTAAATGAATTTTTAGGATATTTTATGATTTTTTAAAGAAAGAAATCAAGAAAAATCAAGAGATAATGCAAGGTGGCATGTGAGATGTCCTTGAAGGGACCCACACCATGTGCAAGAATGCCACTTGCTAGCCAAATAAGAAAGTAAGAGTTTTGTAACATGTGGAATTATATTAAAACAATGTGAGAATTAAGTTAATGGTAATTAAGAAATTAAGAAACCAATGAGATTCAAGATTAAGGCATTATAATAATTAGTTGAAGGAGAGGTAGATTAGTCCAAGGAGCCTTAAAATTTCACTATGAAGACCCCTTCCTCCTCCATAATTTCGTCCACCTAGAGAACCTTTGGGGAAACCATGCCAAAATGAAGAGAGAACTCAAAATAAGATCAAGGATAAGCCACCCAAGCAAGTACCTAGGGTAAGACATCCTTCCTAGTTTACTTTAAGTATTTTTGAAGGATAACACCTAGGTTTTAATGGCTTGAAAATGGATTATTCCCTTGGAACCCTTACTGTCAAAAATTCAAAGTTAAAGGAGGAAGAGGTAACTTAGAACTATGAAATTGACGCATAGATGAGCTAGAATTAATGATTAATTGGTTGTTGAGTTGAATTATGTTATTGACTTTACCATTGAAGAGGTCATTCTGCCACCTACTGTACAAGACCAAAAAGAAAGAATTTCAGTGATATAATGCTTCCATTGAATTCAAATGATGATTTTGTGTAGGTTTGGATAGATTTTTAACTTTAGAAGCATTAGAATTGAAAGTTGTAATTATTAACTCTTCTCTATACTGTTCACATGCATGACCAATGATTGAAATTTCACAATTTTGATGCTTCCAATGGTTTTAAAATGAAAAAATTGTGTGGGATTAAGTAGAGCAACAAGTATTGGAGGCATTGGAATCAAAATGAGAATTTTTGGAAGAATTATCATACATTTTCGGTACTGTCCAGCAGGCCATAAAGGAGCTAGAATTTCATTATTCTAATCTCATAAATGGATTCAAAAGGTGAAATTGTATAGGGTAAAGTCAATGCACAAATTAATTCAAAGGACATGAAAATTAACCACAAATTAAAAAAGTTAGGGGTTAATTGATTAGGTTAAGTTCAATGTCTTTATATGCCAATTGAATTGGATCATATGAATAAATAAATATGTGATGTTTAGGATTTGTTGTGTGGAATGAAGAAGGAAGCCACTTAGTGTCACATCCTTATATTTATACATCTTAGGGACCATTCAGTAGCACTTAAACCACTTTCAGGGTCATTGAAGTCATAACACTTAATCTGGAATTTTATTCATATCGAGTACTGTTCACTGTGGCAAATTCCAGATGAGTGACCTGATTTTGAAAATTTATAACTAATTCTATAAAAATCGAAATGAAGTGGTTCAAATTGCTACATGAAGCTAACTCCCTCATATTGTATTACATCCTTTTCTGTCTAAAAACCGGCAGCATAACTTCTGCAATTCTTCTTTAGAAAGTAACTGATGTTGTACCGATTCAGTAATTTCCTTATGCGCACTACCATTCTACGTAGTACCCAGGAAAGACTGGATGAACCTGCTGGGTCCACTCACTTCCAGCCTCCTTAGACAGCACTACGTACACAGTACGTATCAGTTCCTTTCTTTGTTCCGTCTTCGTTGTCAGAATTTTGGCAGCCTACCGGCGTCTCTTAAGATTTCCAAATTTTATTTTGACAGAACCTCCCCTGTAATGTTATGTTTGGGAATGAGATTCAAAAGAATCCCAGTAACAACAATCATAACAAAATATGTAATGCAAAGTGACGGTGCTTGCTTGTGACTGTGTACAGATAAGTATGCTGCATGCTTCCATATTCAATAACATATGATCATAGCATTGGAATAGAGCTTCAAGCATAACATATAGGACAACAATCAACCAAACAAAACAACACATCACAAAGACATTACATAAGAGCTAGGATTAGTTATTACCTCAAAAGCAGAGCTTCAGAACTTCCTTACTACTTCCAACTCCACCAGAACTTCCTTTCTTTCTTTCTTTCTCCTTCTCTCTCTTCTTTCTCTCTCTTTTCTTGCCAAAAACGTGGGATGCATAAAATGGGAGGGGAAGGGGGTATTTATAGCTTTAATGGATGGCATTCTTGTAATTTTGAAGCCATCTGAACATGTGGTCCTGGTTTTTCCTGGAATTTCCTATTTTCTTTAATTCTTTTTACTGCATCACCCTGGACACCTCATGGGACACCTCATAGGACACCTCACCACCCATATTCTTCATGTGACGAAATTTGGAGGTTCTGGAAGCTTTTCAGTCCAATCTGGTACCGGCCCGGTCCATCGCCTCGAAAAACGTGCCGTTTTCTGAATCTGATGTTTCTGAAGATCCTTTTTATGTCTACTGACCTCACATTTAGTATCTAGACCCTTTATATCATTAACTTTTTAATACTGGGTCCAGACTCAATTACAGATCCCCTGCGAAATGACCAAAATGCCCATGGTGCCCTATCTTGTCCTATTTTAATCCCTAAGAGCAAAATCGTCATTTCACACCTTTCTGGACCCGGTCAAAGCTTATACTGGCTCTAGTCAACCTTATTTAGACATGTCTTGACCTCTGGGTCTGTCCAAAATGACCAGAATACCCTATATTCATCTGCTGCCCTTTTTGTACAACATAGGGGCATTTTCGTAATTTCGCACTTTTCCGGGGTTTTGCTAGACACTGGCCCACCTATCAGTCCAAGAGTCTTATTGGGCCTCTAATGGCGCCATTTTCGGGCTTCCTGGGTCCATTACCTGTATGGCACGCATTACGAGGAATCTTCCTTTAACACAATTCATTGAATATTTTAACTATTATTTATCGAGTATATACCTTTTCCGGACACCGGCTCTTTTTCCCAGATATAGCGTCCTACTGTGTTCAGGCATCCTTGGGGGTTATAACGGTCATCTGACCGAAGTCATCCGATCGCATTCAGCCTCTTTAAAAATACCGATAAATCTCCTACCCGGATCCCCGGAGGCCTCACACTCCGTCTGGATTTCTTTATTTTGTGAATAACTTTTCCTACAGACCTCCTATCGGTATCCTGTCAGTTTCCCGACATCCGCCCATAAAGGCGCATCATCCTGTATTTTCCCACTTATATCTGAAATCTAGGGTATCCGGTATAAATTTTTATAACTTTTGGACGATCAGTCCATTTCTGGCTATCTGGAGTCTTCAAAAATTCCGGTATTAGGCTCGGTTACCCGGCGTCACCTGCCCTACCTTCTGGTAGAATCTGGGACTGACATGCTGTCGGGCAGTGCAAACCACTTCTGGCCTATTTTCTTTAATTATACTTTAGCCCCAGGGAACTTTTCCTTCTTTATAATTAAGTCCCTTAATTTGGCTAAAATTACACTTTAAGACCCCATATTTTTGTCTACCTTTCATTCCTAACTTTAAACTTTCCATAATTGCATTTAGGTCCCTTAATTTCCTTTCTGTTGCAATTTAATCCTTTTCTTTACATAAAGGTACACATGTTTTTCCTGAAACAGAGCTCATATATTCCGTTTAATCTGTACATAGGAACCAGTACAGAAGATTAAGGATATTACACTTAGCAATGAAAGAGGACAAAGAAAAGAGTAAAAGAAAGTAAAGCAATATGGTAGTAGACTATCCTAAACTTGTATGTATTGGATGTTATGCTTGGTTATGCTATGGCTATGTTGAATTATGTTGCATATATGTATATGATTTAAGCTCTATTTCTATTATTACTTTAGCTAATTGTATTTCATATGTTACATGAAAGTATGCATATTACACAATGTTAACACTTTTATAAGCAAGCACAAATATTTATATTGATGTAAACATTGTTTAGTCCCGTTTGCTTTTGAGATTTTTGCAGAAATCTCACCCCTCCATGTAATCCCAATCCCAACAAGTTCATGAATGATGAAAGAAGATGAAGAAGAATGAATAGAAGTTAGGGATTGGATAGTATAAATGTTATATGATGAATGTATGAATTATTGTATGTAATAATGTTATATGATTAGTTTGAGTAACGATGTTTATGATATAACAAAAATAGTAAATGATAGAATAAATATATGAAATTTTGATAGATACTTAGTTAACATGTTAAGCTTTATTTTGACATCAAGTACTCCTTATTCTAATGTCTATGTAAAGAGGAAAAAAAATCAAATTTGGGGACCAGAAACTATTTTCCATAAATTATGACCAAATGAACAGTAAATTTTGACGTTAGAGTTAACTCATTTTACCAGTTAATTCATTAGAGGAAGTTTTTTCCCTTAAATTTTATTATGTTAGTTTCTTGTAGTTTTTTGAACCGCTTCATTTTTATTTTTCTAGAATTAATTATGATTTTTTGAAGTCCATGATCGAATATGAAAATACCATATGAATAGTAACTCCACAAGAGTGAAATTCTAGATTTAGTTAATAAACTTCAAAGGTCATATAAGAGGGTCTAAATGCTACTAGATGGTCCTTAAGACGTATAAAAGTAAGATGTTATATTTTTTGTATCAGAGCAAAGTTTCTAGCATCATATATGATAATTCCCATACCCTAAACCTAAGTAGTTAACATTTTGTCAAGGTTAGGGTGCTTAGTGAGAAAGCTAGTATCACTTAGGTCTGAATCTTAAGTGAACCAAGAATATCCCCTCCCTAGATGATTGGTTCACTAATTAAAGTTGGATTCAAATAAGAAACTTTTGGAAGATAATATTTAGAGAAAGATATATTAAGGTTGCAACAGAAGAATGACTTGGGTCGTGACGAAAGAACATAGAGCTATCTAGTCATGACAAGTCAAGTAAGATGGTTGTAACGAAAGTTCATAGAGAACATGAGTTGTGACTAACCAATACTCAGGTCGTGACTAAGATACATAGAGACAAGATGTTATGGCAATGTTAAGAATGAAAGTGCCAACCTCTAATTGAAAAGGATGGCTACAGGGTACCGACCAGGTAGATAATACGAGCTACAGAGATACAGAAGATCAAATTAAAAAGAAGTTCAGAAGTAGATCCTCTGTGTAGTCACTAGGAGTAGTTCTATGTTATGAAGTACTTTGTTGAATTAGTCTTTCTTGAACAGAATAATCATAAGTTAGATTGAGACTTATTGAGGAATGAGCCAAGCACATAGCTTAAGGTTAGAGACGTAATGGTTAATAGATAGAGAGCTAATGTTCACAAAATAGAGGAACCCCATCATGAAGAAAAAATAACTTAGTAAACCTAGAATAGAGCAAAAGTAATAGTCGTAGATGTTGAATGAGATCCATGCGACTCAAGTTCACTAGGATCAAGAAAAAGACTAGAAAGGAACCACAGTTCGGTCAAGAATAGACTATAACTTATAGATAGAAGAAGTTAAGTGATAGTAGAGAGATACAGAAGTTACTCCATAGAGATGGAGATTAATCTGCTCATCTGAGAAGCTTATGATGTCTAGAGACAGAAAGGTAGCCATAGTTTAAAAGATAAAGGACTCCCTTATTAAAGAGTAATGATCAAAAGTTAGATAGAGTAATGACGAGTTAAGTCTATACCCTAATATGAGGGTAATGTGGCAGCCTAAGTTATATAAGTAGTTATTTCAGGTTCCTGAATAAATAATCAGGATCTGTAAGATAATATGACAAAGGAAAGAATGCTTTAAAATTTTCCTAGTTAATTGGTTAATTGCAGTGTGAGTATGATGGATGGTTGAGCAAATTATGTGATGATGATATGGCTTATACTACCATAAGTTATGATGAATAGTTGCATCTCCTTGCAGTTGTCATATGATGACACGCATATTAGAGTATGCTTGATGAATGAATACTCCCCTTTCGTGGTACATACAGGGTAGAATATATATGATGAGAAAGTTATGATGCTCCCATACCATATGATATGCAATTAGATAATTTAACTCGGTAATGATAAAGCAATAGGAATGTACACCAGATGATAAACAATCTCATTGAGTGGGATAATTAGTTACAGTATGACTAGGGGTTACTCAAGTATTTATACAGGCTGGTGAATATAATACTCAGGGCTATTTCTTATGTTAGGGTTATAGTAATTACCAAGAGGGTAGTAGTGTTATAATTGTATCAAAAGAAATGGTATACAGAAAGAATATCATATAACAATAAAGAGATTACTTTAAGATGATTCTTCATATAAAAGTTAGATCTGAAACAGATGGCTCTCAGATAGAGCTAAATTCAGATGAGTTCATGTCACTCTTTAGATAAGAGTTAGATCTAATACAGAGTTTTCTTCAGATAAGAGCACAATTCAAATACAGAATGCTCGCAATTAGAGCACAGATTGAGATGAGATGTTATGATATGGCCATAGCAATAGAAAGCAATGACAGGTGGTTAAGACATGATTGCACAAGGAAATAACCCATGGTAAGCCATAACAGAGTAAGAAAGATGAGAAAGAACTCCTGAGTAAGATGAAAATAAGTAAAGTCTTGGTAAATAATATGGGCTACTCGATGTGTTTATTCTTAAGAAATTTTTATTGATTGAGTTATTAGTAAGTGGAAGTAGTTAACATTATAACTTAGTCTATTGGTTTTAAGATCTTCTAAAGATGATGATACAGTACAACAGAATCATAGAGGATTCTAGGGGATCGTAGTTAGATCCTGAAAAGGCTTACTGTAGATCGTAGTTAGATCTAGAGGTTGCAGTATACCTAACCTAAGGAAAGTAATGAGCCATAAAGATATGAGTACAATACATTATCTCTCTAGAAAGATGATTACCAAGGACAAAGTTAAAATAAGGAAGCTTCATGAATTGATTAATTTATTCAGAGAAAGTATTTATAATGGTTTTTTCCCATATAGCTTCTATTATATACAAACTAAACTTGGTTTTCTCTTAAACAAAGACAGAGTCCAAGTTCAAGACTGAGTGCTGATATTTAAAGTTTTGTAGAAGTATACTTGAGGAATAGAAGAGAGAACCCCATATGTTTTGAGAATAGAGAAGTATGAGCAAATATATCTTCCAAATGAGGATAAAGAGAATAAAAGGCTAGAGAGACCTAGAGAAGAGGATCTAAGGTAGAGTAAAGATAGAACACAGTTATATGAGAAAGAGTATGTAAGGGCTTAGAGCTATTTGAATAGTAACCTAGCCCTAACCCAGCAACATGAAACATCCTTACTTTCATACGTCTTATGGACCATTCAGTAGAATTTAGAACCACTTACAAGACCTTGGAAGTCCATTAGCCAAATTTAGAATTTTACTCTTTCTCGGGGTTACTGTTCATAAGGTATTCTAGATTACGCAATAAACTTTGAAAAATCTTAATTAATTTTACAAAAATTGAAATGTAGTGGTTCAAAAAGATACGTGAAGATAACATCTTGAAATTTAAGGGAAAAATAATTTCCATAAAAAACAATTAACCAATTAATATAGTTTATTCATTAAATTTACTGCTCATTTGGTCAAAAACTCTAGAAACAGATTTTGGTCCCTTAATTTGGAAATTCATTTCTCTTGATATACACATCCAAATGAAACATTCTACCTATGGACTTAAAGCTCTGGATGTGTGTTACACACTTGTAAAATATCATAAAATAATTCCTTCATTTGTTAGGTTAAACTGAAGTCACAAGAAAACTGTTTCAGGACCTAAGTTTTTACCATTTTAGTTTCCTTTCTTTCACTTTCAATAATTGTTCCAGCATGCATAAGCTATCAAATAAGCTTCTCAACATTCATACACATCATGTACATATTCCATAAGTATTACAAATAGTTTCATCACATAGATAGACACCTTATATGGCATTTACTTACATAGATAATCCATAGCATATGCTAGGATCTTAATTACTTCCATTCCTTTCTTCCATTCTTTAGCTCTTATCCACGCATACATTTTCCATCATGCTTGACCTAAATTGGTTGGTTATGGGAGAGTGAGATTCTAAGGAATCTCAGTAGCAAACATTACTACTTAAATATGCAAGATGGATGCTAATGCATGATATGTAATTTCATTAACTTCCTTTGATTAGTCACATGCCATCAAGCGATATACTTTTACATAAAGTGAATGGCCATGAAAAACATGTTATTCGCAATGCATTCAACATCATTTATCATGTCATAACATCATTCAAATATCATATACATGTCAACACATAAGCATACCACATCAAGCATATAAAGAAGTAAGTTCACTACCTTGCACTTAAGCTTTTCTCTTGATCTTTTGCACTTGCTCCCTAGCTTTCCAACCATGAATCGTTTATGTCAATCACTTCCCAACAACTTCTTAGATATTTCAATGTCCTAAAAACTTCATATTCATCACATACTTCATTAGGACTCATGAACTCTAACCATGTTCAAGACTAACCTTGTTATACTCTTTATTATCATACTTTTTCTAATCTTTACTAATCAACTTGGCTCTTGAACCAAATGATGTATTGACTTTACCCTACACAATTTCATCTTTTGAATCCATTTATGAGTTTATAATAATGAAATTCTAGCTCCTTCACGGCCTGCTATATAGAACTGAACACATGCACACAATTCTTTCAAAAATTCTCATTTTGATTCTAATGCTTCCCATACTTGTTTCTCTACTTTACCCCACACAACTTTTTATTTTAAAAACATTGGAAGCATCAAAATCATTATATTTCAATCACTATTTATGTGAATGAACAGTAACTATGAAGAATTTCAAAAACTACAAACTTGAGATTTTAATGTTTCCAAGGTTTAAAACCTTTCCAATCCCACACAAAATCATCATATAAATTCAATGGAAGCATTAAATCATTGAAATTCTATTTCCTTCCATCATGAACAGTGCAGACTAAATAGGGTACACCATGGTAAAGTCAAGAATAACAATTTCATTCAACAACTAATCACTTAAATGGCTTGTTTAAGCTTCAATCATAAGTTTCTAACTTTAATTTCTTCTTTCCCCTTTCATCTAAGGTCTTTGGGAAACACCTCCCCTTAGATAAAACTCAACTTTCCCCCATGAAAACCCTAAGTTCAAGCTCCCAAATCAAAGGAAAATAAGCTAGAAGAGATTGCTTACTTTTAATCTCTAGCTTGCTTGAACATTGGTAACTTGAATCTTCTTTGTCTTGGCTTGAGTTTTCATTTTTCAAGAGTATCCCCAATGGTTGACGAGCCACAGTTTGGATGCAGATTTGAGGGGGTATTTATAGAAAAATCTTGGTGGAAATCGATGGCCAAGATTAGTTTGTACACTATTTGATCTAATGGCCCATATTTAATCTTGGATTTTCCTTTGTGAAAAATAAGATTTATGACATCATCCATGACATCACAAGGGACACCTCCAAGGGGTTATGTGGCAAAATTCTAATGGGGGAAACTTCTGAAAAAATTTCAGTCCAATCTGGTACCGACTTAGTCCGATTCCCCAAAAACTTGACTATTTTACAAATCTAATTTTTCTAACATTTCAAAATATGCTTTCTGACCTTAAATCCAGTATATGGATTCTCCCTACCATTAACATTCTTGTACTAGCAATAACTTAATTACAGATCCCTTGAAAAATGACTAAAATGCCCTTGGTTCACTGTCTTGCCTATATTAACCCTAAGGGCATAATTGTCATTTCACACCTCTTTACACTGCCTTAGGGTGTATACTGGCTCTAACTAATCATCCTTATACTATCTTGGACATTTTTTTCCTGTCCAAAATGACCAAAATGCCCTCCATCTATCTTTGGTATAGTAAGGGCATCTAGGGGCATTTTCATAATTTTGCACCTTTCTTGGACTACTCTAGACTCTGGCCCACTTAACTGTCTCACTAACCTTATTGGGCCTATGATGGTGCCATTTGGCCCTTGATATAGGCTTATTTCCTTTATTGCCTTTATGGCCCAATTCACAAGACACCTCTACTGATCCTATTTATCGCGTATTCTGTTTTACCATAAAATCTCGTAAGAATTCTACAGGATTCCTTTTCTAACTCTGTCAGTTTTATAAATTCATATATTAAATATAAGAATTTATGATAAAGTTTCATCTGATTCTGAGATCTAAAAAATATTGCAATAATTCCTTTTAACTTTAAGAATTTATATCAATTAATCAAGACCTCAAATCAAAATTCTATTACTCCTTAAACTGATCGGAATCACTTTGTCTATCTACTGGTAAAATTTGAGTCTAATATGATTCTGGATATTTTTGGCCTATTTCGGCTCAACTTTCTCATATTTACATTTAGGTCCCTGAATTTTTGAATAATTGCACTTAGGCCCCTGAACTTTTAGCTATTTGCATTTAAGTCTCTTAACTTTTAAAAATTACACTTAAGGGCCCAACTTTTGTTTCTACTTTCACTTCTTACCTTTAACATTTTCTACTTTGCATTTTAGTCCTTCTCTTTCTTCAAGACTCATCTAACCTTTATCATTTCTTTTGATCTTTGACATAATCCTTTCCAAACCTTTTTCCACTATCAGTACTATACGGATAGGGAAAAATTAAGATATGACATTTCTACCCTCTTAAAATAAATTTCATCCTCGAAATTTACTCAACACCTCAATCAAGGATTTGGGGTATCTATCTCTTATCCTTTATCTTGACATCTTAGCAGTGTACTTTTCATATCCACAATTCTTCATATCTTTACTATGATCATTCTTCTGTCATGAATCAACTCAATCAGAGTTGAACTCCATTTCATTCTATTATTTGCTTACTTGCTATGTATCTATCTGCATATGGACTTCTTACCATTCTAGACTTGTGAGTAGTGTCAATTTTTTTCATATCAAACTCCCTTGAATACTACTATATTCTGGAGTTTCTATTAACAACACATCATACTTTTTAGTGCAATCACTTATTACTCATATGAGTATCTAGCGGAATTCTCTGAACATCCGCAACTTCATTTCTTATTTTCACATCATTACATTTATATTCTTCTTATCATCTTTAATAATTCATCATAATACAGGGAAAGGATGTATATCATCATTCTTTCTTTCATTGCTTTACTACTAAATAGGAGCATATAGGAGCACATACTCTAACATGCATAATGCCTAGCCAACATATTGCAGGACTACATACCTGCCTATGAATGCAAAGTTCTAACATCGAAGCTCAAGCATTCCTTTCTTTAATATACACAACTCTAACACTTGGAGCTTGCATTGCTCTAACATTCGGAGCTTTAGCATATTCTATAAGCATAACATAATGCCTGGCATTTCATGCAAGGAGTGAAAGCTCTAACTTGCTCCTTCATCCGTAACTTATCATTCAAACATCTTATCCCTTTCAAAAATAGAGCCTCTCAATCTATTTACAAGGCTAGCTACAAAGCCACTTCATATCGTACTTCTTAATACATATTTCTCATAACATATGTCTTTACGTACTCTTTATAGCATTTCTCATTTCGTATCTTTCATGCCATAACATGGCATATCTGGCCAAATTTGGCTATATTATAGTCTATCTTTCAAATCCATTTCATTTGGACTTGACATAAGGGTTCTAGTCTTTTACTGTTCATAACCCTTTCTAGCTTTTCATAGCTTTCTATATCATTTTACATAGCTTTGTGCATACATGCCCATTTCTATGGCATTTCTACCTTTTTCTATTACTTCCCAGGGGGTCACCCATTATTGGGCTACTCTGGCCTTAGCACACTTAACTGAAAAGTGCAGATATAAATCTAAAGCACTGGTGCTAACATACTCCAATCCTGGTATTTTACTATCTCAGACCCATCTTATACTATCTCTCTTAGGTCTATCTAGCCTTCTAATCTCTTTATCTTCATCTGGAGGATCCATTTACCTTTCATTCTTATTCTTTATAATCTTATCATAAGGATCTCTTTATTCTCATTTGACCCTTTCTCATATCTTATGAAATATTCTTATAAATCCTTGGGACTCAGGATTAACAACTTTAACTTTAATAACTGAGTTCCTGTTATGTGTAAGGAGATTCTGAGTTCAGTCCCTGATAGTAATAAGGCTATCTAAAATTAACATCATTGGTGCTCTCTCTGTTATGAGTTAACAAACTTGTGAAGCTTCTATACCTTAACTTTTCCTTGGTATTCGTCCTTCCAAAGACATACTGTACTTATGGCTCAATACTTTCTTTCTCTAGACTTGGTCTACTGCGACCCTCGTGATCTACTACAATCGACCGTAAGCTATTTCAGGATCTAACTATGACCCTGTGAGCCATACTAGGATCTACTGTAATCCTTTAGGATCTACTGCTATTCCGTTGTACTGTATTCTCATCTTTGGAAGACCTAAACCAACGGACAAGGTTACAAGGTTAGTTACTTCCACATAGTTGTTAACTCAACAGATAATTCCCCAAAAATGATCATAGAAGCCAATATGATCTATTAAGACTTTACTCATTTCCTTTATCACTCAGGAATTTCTCATATCATTCACATCTTTTATAATTTTACTATATCCATTACTGTAGAGAGCTACACAGGCTTTACTATGCACATATCTATCATTATCTATCTATCTCATCAGAGGGACCTTACTCTATATGAGTTATACTTTGCCATCTCTTGGCTTTATTTCAAAAGTAATATTATTCCATCACACGAGCAATTTAGCTCTATTGCAAAAACATTAACTTATATTACTTATAAACTTGTCCTTCTTAGAGCCGCATTATCTTTCATAATTGTGTCTCATTTCCTTTCATATACTTTATCCCTATTGATAGGATATGTCTTGAGGACTGTAATTATTTATCTACAGATTCACTATGAATCCTCCTCTTTAATCTCATTCTCTATCCTATTAATTATCATTGTCTAATCATAAATTCTCATCCCATTCTTTGGGAATTAACTGGCTAACTATTTTGTTCATCACTTTTCTATTGCTCTATCATCATCAGGTTAAATTATTTAATTGCATGTCGCAGGGCATGGGAGCAACATAACTTTCTCATATGGTATACTCTACCCAATATGTACTGTGTAAGGGGAGTATTCATTTATCATAACATACTCAACATGCATAATATGTAAGAAGATGTAGTCATTTAAGCATTCTCTAACATGCGTGTCATCATATGACAACTGCAAGTAGATGTAACTTCGCATCGTAACTTATGGTAACATAAGCCATATCACTATTACATAGTTTGCTTAACCATCCCTTATACTTACATTGCAATTCAACAATTAACTAGGTAGACTTTAAAGTATTCTATCCCTTAATCACCTTAATCACTAGGTCCTAATCATTTATTCAGGCACCTGAGTCATTCACTTGTTTCACTTAGGCTGCCATGTTACCCTCTTACTAGGGTATAGACTCAACCCTTCTTTACTCTTTCTTACATAGGGAATAGGGGAGTCACTTTATCTTTAAATCTATGGCTACCTTACTAGGCCATATTCATTCTTATCATAACATTTCTCATCACCTATAAGACTTCTGTGTCTCTAACCTGAAGGACTTCTGTGTCCTTGGCCTCACCGTAATCTAGCGATAATTCATAACTGAGTCAGCTATTTCCTTTCAGCTAATTGAGGAAGGGCTTGTTCTTTATACCATTTATACTTTTAAGTTTTCCTTTATCCTCCTGGATTACTAACAGGTGATAGAATATCTCTTATTACACCTCAACGTTCATGTAGATGAACTTAGCTAAATATTCATCAAAGGGTTTCTCTTTCTTTACTCTAACCCTTAGCCTTACACTCACTCTATCCTATTAAGAGGAATGCTTCTTTTAAACTTCTTTGAGAAAAACTTATCAAGTGAGTGAATCACTCTCCATCTTGTATGGAGTAACTTCTGTATCTGTCAACTATCTTTTAACTCTTTCTGTCTATCTATCTCAGTCTGCTCTTGACTAGATTGTGTTTCCTCCTGATCTGTCTTTAGATCCTGACTAATTTAAGTCACTTGGATCTCATTCATCACCTAGCATTACTATTTATGTTCTCTAGGGCAGAGTATTAGGTTACTATCTCTTCGTGATAGAATCCCTCTACTTTAGGAACATTAACCTTCTATCTATTAGCCATCACGTCTTTACCCTTAAGCCATGTACTAGATCATTCTTAGGCAAGTCTCATTCTAACTTCTCATTATTCTTTTCTGTAAAGACTAGCTACACAAAGTCTTTCACACTATAAATCAACTCCTGATGATCATATGGATGATCTACTTCTGAACCTCTTCTCAAACTGATCTTATGTATCTCAGTGCATCGTACTGTCTAGCTTGCCTGCATTCTATACTAAACCTCTAACTGACAACCTTCAGTGAGGTTAGCATCTTCATTCCTATCATAAGGTCTCTGTGCATTTTAGCCGCCACTTGAGTACTTGCTAGTTGCGTCTCATATTCTCTATAACCTTTAGTTGTGACCATCTCAACTTACTTGTCACAACTTCATAGCTCTGTATTCTTCTGTCGTGACCATAGGTCATCTTCCGTCACAGCCTAATAGCTCAGGAAATTCCTATCACGATCATTGGTCTTTATTTGTCATGACCACGAGTTTCTATAAATATTTGTCTCGACCTGTGGCTTAACTCATTGTGACTTAACTTGTCTAGTACTTCTAGCCATCACCTTTTATGTCACCATAACATTTATACATACCTTACCCGTTATCTCTTTTACATTCTTTCCTAGAAATCAGGGACTACACATACTTTTGCATACAAAAGTACCACCACCTTATATATCAGTTGGCAGATCATTTGCTAAATACTCACTTAACTCTATATGCCATGTAGGGGTATATGGCAATACACAACTTACTATCATCCCATGCTAGTCCTCTAGAGTATATTAGGTTAATGCCCTCTACTATATGTTTGTTCATCATCCCTGCTACGGCATTGAGGAACTGCAGATAAACTAACTGTTCTTAATCTCTACTTCTATCCATCCCCTAACCTAAACTGAGTAATTCACTTCCCATAGCTTTCTTGAGATTGATACAGTCAGCATTATCTATCTTTAACAAAGAAAGCTGGGGTTGACTAGGAGCAGGAACATCACACTAATCTTTCTCTATAAGGTCATATATTCCTGGACCTTGGGATTGGACAGGAACTATTATAAATTCTAACTGGATATCTGAATCAGGGGACTGTGATCTATTACTCATAGTAACTCTATCCTCAAACTCTGGTAGAGGAGGAATAATATATAGTCTACCCATAATCCAGTACCAGTACTCAGCTTCCTTAGCTATAATCTTCCCTCTCATCAGAGGAATAGAACTTATATCAGGGTAAAAGGGCACTCCCACAAACTTATACCGTATAGAGTCACTAGACTTAACATCATTTGGTGCATACTAGCTTCAGGCTGAATCTCTACATAACCACCAGGCTACAGGTTTGAGTCTACAGAAACATCTATGGAATATCCTACTGTAGACTTTCTTAACTGATCCCCTATACTCTCATCTAAACTCTCTTTATTGTGTAAAGGATGATCAGAGTTTGGATGTACACCGTGTCCATACATCACTACTGGCCTAGGGTCTCCCTTATTAATTGAAGCCCCTAACTTAATTTTATAAAATATCATATATATTTTGCAATATTTGCTTAATTAAGCAATGCTAACTGTCATATCCCAATTTTTAGGCCTGGAAGCCTAGTATGTAGCCTGAAAAAGGAAAGATACTAGACCTATTATGTAGGAGTCCTAGAAGTACACAAATGATGTTCAGGGACTAAACTACAAGAAAGTGAACATTCAGGGGAAATAGTGAAAGTCCCTGTGGGCATAAAGAAGAAGTAAGAAGTGTTTCTTGGGAATCGAGCCACCAGAGTGTTTGGGCTTGGTTAGAAACCCAAGATGACATTTAAAAGCCCAAAAATGTATTCCCAAGGATTATGGAGTTTAAGAGGCATTAAAATAATATTTTAGTGCTTTTCCATAAAGTAAGGTTACTTGGTTAAGGATAAAACTGGGAAAAGTGATCAGATGACTTTAAACCATGAGGTGGCATGAAAGGTGTCCTCATAGGACCTACAAGGTGCCACATGGCATTATTACAGGAAAAGAAGAAAAGTTAAGGACACATGTCATGAGATTAGAAAAAGGAGAAAAAGTAAAAAGGAAACATGCCACAATCTCGGCCGTTCATTCCAGGAAAAGGCCCTAGAATTCTCTAGAGAAGATGAGTTAGCTGGTGAGGTGTCCCAAGGGCCCCACCAATTGAGCCACATACCCACTGAGGTGTCCTTGGATGATGTCATAATGTTGAGTCATCAAGGAGGATGTTGTCATCATGATGATGCAGGCGAAGCTTCTTGAGGAAGCTAAGCGATCTGGGCCATTCATCATGATTTAATCTAGACCATTCATTCCACCTCCACTCACCTATAAATACCCCGCTCCCCCTCACTTCATTCCCACGGCCAAGCAAGGCAAAAGAAGAGAAAGAAGAGAGACAGAGAGAGGGAAAAAAGAGAAAGAAATGAAGGAGTTCTGGCAGAGCCAGGAGCTTAGGGACTGGGCAGAGTTTAGGAATGAGGTAAGTAAGTTATCTAGTCCCTGCTCTAATAAATTAGATGATTGCTCATAATGGTTCGAATTGAGAAATATCTTTATTAATAAAGTTAGCCATAGGTAGAAAGAAAGCCAGGAGAATATTAGATTAAGGATATCACACCTAGTTAAGCATGAGTTAAGTAGAGCTATACTGGATAATAATAAATATATTATTATGCTATGTATAGGCTCTGACTTATGAAAAGAAGGGACCTTAGAGACAAGGCTAAGAGCTGGAAGGAAAGGCTACACGCCAGGTAGTAAACTTACCTACTTGTATGCTTATACTGCTTGGATATTTTATGTAATATTTTCTTACCTTGATGATGTGAGCCATGTATGATTAAGTAATGCTCTATTTCTTTTTATACTATGTCCATATGTTATAATTAAGTAACATGGAAGCATGTATGTTATCATGATGCAAGCATGATCATTAAGTACACACATAGTAACATCAAGCATATAGTTGCATACATTGTATGGTTTCTGTTTGCTACTGAGATTTCCCCAGAAATCTCACCCCCTTCCATGTAATCCCAACCCCATAGGTTTAATATGAGGAAAGATTGAAGAAGTATGAAGAGAAGCTAGGGATTGGATAGTGCAAATGTTGGGACCGAAATGCTAGAATCAGGGAAAAATGTAGGATGAACAGTAAACTTTGGATGTTGACTGACGTTGACCTGGTCAAGGTGTGGTCAACGAGTTATTTTTCCCTGAAAGAGCATTAAGTTATATTTGTGTATCAATTTGAACCACTCCATTTTGATTTTTCTAGAATTAGTTATGATTTTTCGAAGTCAGGTCACTCCACTAGAATTTACACAGTGAACAGTATTAGCTAAGAGTAAAATTTCAGATCGAGTAATTTGACTTCAATAACCTTAGAACAGTATTAGAATTCTACCATTTGGTCCCTAAGACGTAAGAAAAGGAGGATGTTTCACTAACTATCCCATAACATACCCTAACTTAACCAAATACTTATTATTTAGGGTTAGGGGTCTGGGAATAATCTTATATCAGTCTATAAATAATCTATTTAGAGCATTTCTTAATCCAAAATCCTTTGCTATGATACCAAAATGAAACATCCTTACTTTCATACGTCTTAGGGACCATTCAGTAGCATTTAGAACCACTTACAAGACCTTGGAAGTCCATTACCCAAATTTGGAATTTTACTCTTTCTTGGGTTACTGTTCATATGGTATTCTAGATTACGTAACTAACTTTGAAAAATCATAATTAATTTTAGGAAAATCAAAATGAAGTGGTTCAAAAAGCTACATGAATATAACATCTTGAAATTTAAGGAAAAAATAATTTCCATGGAAAGTGATTAACTAATTAATACAGTTTATTCATTAACATTTACTATTTATTTGGTCAAAAACTCTGGAAATAGATTCTGGTCCCTTATTTTAGAAATTCATTTCTCTTGATATACACGTCAAAATGAAATGTTCTACCTATTCACTTAAATATCTGTATGTGTGTTACATGTTTGTAAAATTTCATGAAATAATTCCTTCATTTGCTAGGTCAAACAGAAGCCCCAACAAAACTGCTTCAGAACCTATGCTTTTACCATTTCAGTTTCCTTTCTTTCACTTTCAATAATTGTTCCAGCATGCATAAGCTATCAAATAAGCTTCTCTATAACATCCTTACTTTTATATGTCTTAGATACCATTCAGTAGCATTTAGAACCACTTACAAGACCTTGGAAGTCAAATTACACAATCTGGAATTTTACTCTTTCTTGGGTTACAGTTCATATGGTATTCCAGATTACACAATGAACTTCGAAAAATCATAATTAATTCTAAAAAATCAAAATGAAGTGGTTCAAAAATTTACATGAAGATAACATCTTGAAATTTAAGGGAAAAATAATTTCCAGACCAAATGATTAGCCAATTAATACAGTTTATTCGTTGAAATTTACTATTCATTTGGTCAAAAACTTGGGAAATAGATTCTAGTCCCTTACTTTGGAAATTCATTTCTCTGGATATACACATCCAAATGAAACGTTCTACATATGCACGTAAAGCTATGGATGTGTTCTACACACTGGTAAAGTTTCATGAAATAATTCCTTCATTAACAAAACTGCTATAGGACCTACATTTTTACCATTTCAGTTTCCTTTCTTTCACTTTCAATAATTGTTCCAGCATGCATAACCCATCAAATATGCTTCTCAATATTCATATTCATCATGTACATATACCATAAGTATTACAAATAGTTTCATTACATTAATGGGCACCTGATGTCGCTTGTCGTTAGCGCTCAAATTAGTTACTAGTTTTAACCCTATGTGTATAGGTGCTAACCCTAGGTCGATCTCAAGGCAGAGTCAATGCGTAGCTTGATTATGATTAATTAAGTGATTAAAGAATAAATATGGGTAGAGAAGAATATTCGATTTAACTAAAGCGATAATTGCAAGAAAATAAAAGAGTTAAAGGATACGATTACCAGTAAGTCGAACGTTCCTAAGGATGAATGATATCGGCTATCATTGTTCAAAATAATATCAGAGTTATAATAGTTATATATACTAAGTCCTATTATACAGAACCTTAGACAATCGTCTTAGTCATAATCATAAAATCAACAATTATACCTAGATCTAGCATATAATTGCATCAAAGATGATTATTTAAAAGTACCACTTAGCATGTGAATTGATCAACAATATATGATTAGTCCTCAATCATGGGTATTCAATCGAAACCCTAAATATACCTATACATATTAATCTAAACATAATCATGCAAGAGAAGATATGCATAGCTATATGAGGAAGCAAAAGATATAAAATGGAAAACTCTAATCATAACTTGAATAGCAAAACACAAAGGTTTGATCACAAGGTATCTCAACCGAAATCCTAGGTCAACCTATACAATTTTCAAAACCTAAATCTAGGAAATCATAGAATTGCATAGAAAACGAAGATCAAACGAAATAAATAGTATAACTCTTAACATTTAGCACAATGAACTCAAGCCTTAGACATCCATCCTCAAGAACAAGGGAGGACTAGCCACTCATGGGGCTAGATGACACCATTGGATGTGGAAAGAAAGCAAAAAGATGAAGAAGAGATAGTGGGTGAAGGAATGCCAAGTTGGCGTTGAGAATAGAAGAGATGTGTGGAGTGAGTTGGTGTGTTGAATAGAGGAGCCTTGGGGTCCTTTATATAGCCTTTGGGAGTGAATCCTGTTTGATGTAAGTCTCTTCACTGATTGGCTCTTCAAAGAATAATGATAATCTCCATTTATCTTCAATATCCTTTCAAGCTGTCATCTTTTCTAATATCTCCAGAGATAATATTTTTAAACTCAAATATCCTATAAACAATTCAAATAAAAAGTAATAGGATAAAAGAGATAAAGCAATTAATAGGAAAAGATAACATATTTATCATTATCCTCTAATTAGATTCAAATGTTAGATATTGATAAATTATCTTTGAATCAATTCAAATGATATATGATATAATATAAGGAATCAGAGATAAGATATAATTAATATTTATCCTCTTTCTTTGAATCTTGACTTGTGATTGGCTCCTCTTTTCTTGTAATTTGAATTAAATTTCCCTTGGATATTCAATCTGTGAGATATGTTGCCTGTATCTAGATAAAAATATCTTCGTGCATACCAGTGTGATAATAAAATTAGTAAAAATACACGAAAATGACCTTTTTAGTTATTTAATTCATATAGTCAACTAAGGCGCAAAATAACCATAATTATTATAATAATATCTATTAATCATGATAAATCCCCTGAAATAGATAGAAAATAATATGATAAAATATGGATTCATCAAATTCCCCCACACTTAAACCTTTGTACTCCTGGGCAAAGCAATGAAGAACGTATTGATAAACATTGAAAACAAGTAGAGCATCCAAACAAATTCGAGCATGAAAGTGATAATTAAATCAATCAAATCCTTAAAGTCAGCCTGGTCACATAATAACAAATGCAACGTGATCAATCTCTATGAACACAGTTAAGACAGAGGAATAGGATAGAAGAGAGCACACTCAGGAATATATTCTTTTCACTCATCTCACATTTTACGGGTTCTTTCACTCAATCCTTCCTATACTAGCCCCTACCATAGGCTTGTAAAAGTTCTAAGTCTCTATCGTCAGTTACATGTGCATTCTTTAATCAAGAGGACTTTATAAGCTTGTAATATCGGAAATAGGCCACGTGAAATGGAATATGAAGAATAGAAAGTAGTATATGCATGTAATAATGAATGTCTATCATGAATTCATGTCATAAGAGATGTATAAGTAATAATTATGCTAATAAGATGTGATAATAGTGCATTCTTCATTCCTCTTTTCTCTTTTTTTTTTCTTTTCTTTGTTTTTTTTTTCTTCAATTTTTCTTGCACTATCTTTTCTCCCTTTTTTTTCTTTTTCTCTTTTTTTTTTCTTTTTTTTTCTTTTTGCACCTTGTATATAAAAGATATAGCACAATATTTCAATAATAATGATTTTTCTGACATGAATAAAAATTTTATTTCAAAAAGATGTTGATGCATATATGACTTTCTATGATGGAAAAAGAAAAGTGATGGGCTCAAAGGGGGTGACTAGGGATATAATATGTAATGGGCTTGTGTTTGGGATAAAAAGGGTTTAGAATATGATGGCCTCAATCATTTTAAAGAATTGCACATGAGTTAGACAACAGATAAAAGAACTAAGACAAGTTCTGAAGAAAAATTAGTATAGGAGGTACTCACTCAATTTAGGAATTTAAGGCTGAGAATCCTTCCAATATGGTTATCTCTCTTCATTTCTATTCACAGAGCCTCACTGAAGACTTCAATTGTTCTCAATGCATTACATTATATGTTTCTAGGATAACTCTTAGAATATTAATTAACTGAATTATCACAATCAGTAATGAAATTGAAAGATTCATACTTGTATCAGTGTAATCAAGATGATATTTTAGTTTGAAACATGAGTGTTCAGAAGTATAAGTGTGGAAATTTTTTTGAAAAATAGGCATATTCAAGAGTTCTCAGACAATCAATCAAATTCATTCTCTCCCCCATACTTAAATCATGCGTTGTCCCCAACGCAGCACTAAGGCATATATCAGAGGGGGCAGGGAGATGGTTAAAGAGTCATGTGCTAAAAGGAATATTTATTCAAAGAGAAACTAACATAAAACTAAGATTTTTTTTTTTAAAAAAAATAAAAAATAAAATAAAAAAATGCGACCTATTCTAGGAAATCTATAAAGTGCAAACTACTATACTCCTAAACTACTAGAATGGTCCCTCCCCCACACTTATCTCAAACAATAAGCTCAAAGCAAGGAAGAGAGATAAGAGAAGAAAGAGACAACCTGAGTATCAAGGGGGTTGTGTGCTCTCATGATAAAGCTTTAAAAGGTGACCATTTATCTTTCTTGTCAGTCCAGTGGCATTGTCTATGATCTCTACCATTCCAAACTTATGGGTTTTGATAACAGTGAAAGGTCCTTCCCACTTGGTAGTGAACTTGCCAGGTTTTAACTTGAATCTAGCTGCAAACATCAACACTTTATCCCCTACTTGAAACTGCTTCCTTAAAATGCCTTTGTCATGGAGCAGTCTTGTTTTCTCTTTATAGATGCGAGAGTTTTCATATGCATCTCGCCTTATCTCATCCAATTCCTCCAGCTGTAGCATTCTTTCTAATCCTGAAGCTTCCATATCCATATTGCACATCTTGATAGCCCAATAAGCCTTATGATCAAGTTCTACAGGGAGATGACATGGCTTACCAAATACAATCCTATATGGCGACATCCCTATAGGTGTCTTGAAGGCTGTCCTATATGCCCAAAGTGCTTCCTCAAGTCGTAAGCTCCAATCTTTCTTATTGGGATGCACAGTCTTCTCTAAGATATGCTTTACTTCTCGATTTGAGACTTCTGCTTGACCATTTGTTTGTGGATGATAAGCAGTGGCAATCTTGTGTGTGACCCCAAATTTAGCAAAGAGTTTAACTAGAATCTTGTTACAGAAGTGGCTTCCTCTATCACTTATTATAGCTCTTGGTGTTCCAAATCTACAGAAGATATTAGATTTAATAAACTTAGAGACTGTCTGAGCATCATCCTTCCTTGTAGGGATTGCTTCCACCCACCTAGATAGATAGTCAACAGCTAAAAGGATATAAGAGAAACCAAATGAAGGAGGAAAAGGCCCCATGAAGTCAATTCCCCATACATCAAAAATTTCACAAAATAGAATGGGTTGTTGTGGCATCTCATGCCTCTTACTCAAACCACCAAACCTTTGACACTTATCACACACTTTGCAAAAGGAAAAAGCATCCTTGAATAAGGATGGCCAGTAGAAACCTGCTTCTAGAATTTTTCTAGAGGTCTTCTTAGCACTAAAGTGACCACCACAGACAGCAGAATGAGAAGCTGTCAGGATGGCATCAAACTCATCCTCTGGGACACACCTCCGGATTACCTGATCATTGCATATCCTCCAAAGGAGTGGATCATCCCACATGTAGTACCTAGATTCCCTCTTTAGCTTCTGTACCTGAAAAGGAGACATAGAAGGGGGGATTACACCTGCCACTAGATAATTCACTAAGTGTGCATACCATGGTTCCTTCAAAGATAAAGCAAAGAGGGTAGCATCAGGAAAATCATCACAAACTAAATTAGAATTATCCACTCCCCTTGCTTCATCGGGAAGCCTACTTAGGTGGTCAGCTACATTATTCTCAGCTCCTGCTCGATCTTTGATCTCAATATCAAATTCTTGTATAAGGAGCATCCATCGCAATAACCTTGGTTTAGATTGAGGTTTCTTGAAAAGATACCTTACTGCTGCATGATCTGTAAAAATAACAACTTTGGAGTTTATGAGATATTGTCTAAACTTATCTAAAGCAAAAACAATAGCATATAATTCCTTCTCTGTAGTTGTGTAGTTCTCTTGTGCTGCATCTAAGGTCTTCGATGCATAAGCAATGACCCTTGAAATCTTATCTTCCTTCTGTCCAAGCATGGTACCTACTGCACTATTAGAAGCATCACAGGAAAGCTCAAAAGGTAAATTCCAATCAGGTGCAGTTAAAATAGGAGGGGATGTGAGACTGTCCTTGAGTTTATTAAAAGCGTGTATGCATTTATCATCAAAAATAAATTCAACATCCTTCTGCAAGAGTTTAGATAATGGTAAGGCAATCTTGCTAAAATCTTTAATAAATCTCCTATAGAATCCAGCATGGCCTAAGAAAGACCTAAGTTCTTTTAAGTTGGTTGGATAGGGTAAGGTAGATATTATTTCAATTTTAGCTTTATCGACCTCGATTCCTTTGCTAGATATTAAGTGTCCTAGGACAATTCCCTGATTAACCATGAAGTGACATTTTTCAAAATTAAGGACTAATTTCTTATCAATGCACTTAGCAAGAACTTTATCTAAACTATCCAGACAAGTATCAAATGACTCACCATAGACTGTAAAATCATCCATAAATACATCCATACAATGCTCAAGAAAATCAGAAAATATACTCATCATGCAGCGTTGAAATGTGCCTGGGGCATTACAGAGCCCGAATGGCATCCTTTTGTAAGCATATGTTCCAAAAGGGCAAGTAAAGGTAGTCTTTTCCTGGTCCTCTGGTGCAATAGGAATTTGAAAATAACCTGAAAAACCATCTAGAAAACAATAATGGGACTTCCCTGCTAAACGTTCAAGCATTTGATCAATAAAAGGAAGGGGGAAGTGATCTTTCCTAGTGGACTCATTCAATTTTCTGTAGTCAATACAAACACGCCAGGAGTTTTGTACTCTAGTGGGAATCAATTCATTATTTTCATTTTTAACAACAGTGATCCCACTTTTCTTAGGAACAACCTGTACAGGGCTTACCCATTCGCTATCTGATATTGGATAGATAATACCTGCAGAAAGAAGTTTAGTGACTTCCTTTTTTACAACATCTAATATGAGAGGGTTCATCCTTCTTTGAGGCTGTCTAACAGGTTTACAATCACTATTTAGAAGGATCTTGTGAGTGCAAATAGAAGGATTGATTCCTGGAATATCACCTAGTGTCCATCCTATAGCAGCTATATTCTTTTGAAGAACAGATAATAGCTTCTCTTCTTGCTCTGAAGATAAGGTGTTAGAAATAATCACAGGCAACTTCTCATTTAATTCAAGAAAAATATACTTCAGATTAGATGGAAGCGGTTTCAATTCTAAAACAGGTGGTTGGACAATAGAAGGAATCAATTTGGATATTTCTGCAGAATTAAGAGTATTTCTTTTTTCTTGGTCAATGCTGGCAATTATCGTGTCAAGTTGTGTCAAAACATTAGAGAGTTTGGTAGCTTCTTCTTCTCTATGCTGAGACAAGATATCTTCCGTGTCTTCTTCTTTGTCTGATTTATGCAACTTGAAGGAATGAGATGATAAAGTAGCTCGTGGTGAGGGTGAGATACTCATGTCCTCAGTGCTTATCGTGCGTTGAATACCTACAAGAATAGAAAGTAGCTCCTCTTCGGAGATGTCATGCATAGAATCATGTGAAAAAGAGGGACAATCGTTAGCTTCTTTTAAACAGATAGAACAACCAATTTCTCTATCACAAGTACAAACGGTATAAGTAGATAGATGCATATTAGTAGGTGGCTCGTGGCAATTTAGTTCATGTTCTTCTGTTACTTCTTCGATGGTTAAATCTATGGCATTTACACTCAATAGAGAGTAATCTTCATACGGGTGTTTCATCGCTTCATACATGTTGAAGGTTATCTTGTCCTCCCCTATTTCCATGGTGATGGTTCCTTCCTTCATGTTGGTAACAGTGCATGCAGTTCTTAGGAAAGGCCTTCCCAGGATGATGGTAGAATCTTGACGTGACACCTCACTACACATGTCTAGTACATAAAAGTCTGCAGGAAAGATTAGCCCCTTAACCTGCACAAGAACATCTTCTAAAATGCCATTTGGACGCCTCATAGTTCTGTCAGCTAACTGCAACACTATGCTTGTGGGTTTAATACTTTTCGTGCCAAGTAAAGCATAAATGGAAGTAGGCATAACATTAATAGCTGCTCCTTGATCTAATAATGCCTTATTAATATGTATTTTCCCAATAGTACAAGGAATTGTAAAAGCCCCTGGATCTTGGCATTTAATTGGAAGTTGAGGTTTAAAGAGGGCAGAGACATTAGAAGAAACTTGGACTCTTTCATTTGGTCTAAATCTACGTTTATGGGTACACAGGTCTTTGATAAATTTAGCAACTCTAGGCATGCCTTTAAGTAATTCTAACAATGGAATATTTACCTCAAGTTTGCTAAACAAGTCATAAATCTCCTTGTCCTGTTCTTTATTAGCGGTTCTCTTACTCATTGCATAAGATTTAGGGAAAGGAATACTTACCTCTTTACTGATGGTTGTGGGAGTCTCTACTTGAGTAGTCTCATCTTTCTTGAGTAGTTCTTTCTCTTTCAGACTTGCTGATTGCTTGGGTGCTTCAGGGATGTGTTCAGTAATGTCTTCCACACCTTCAGTGGTGTGCTCATGGATGTGTTCAATAGTATCTTCAATGATATCCTCAGTAGTGTTTGTCACATCATCATTTTCTAAGAATCCTACCTTTTTGCCACCTTTCAATGTGATGGCATTTAAGGATCTAGGATTGATGACAGTATTGGAGGGGATGGTCCCTCCATTCTTCGCTTGTTGCTCATTTATAGAGTTAGCCAATTGAGTCACATAAGTTGATAGATTATCATACTTACTATCTAAGGTAGCACAACCCGAAGCTAGCTTGTCAAGTTTGGCATCTGTACTAGATTTCTCTATATCAAATCGGGATGACAAGTTTGAGAGTTGAGAAGTTACTCCTGTGACAGCAGAGGTGAGATCTGATATACCTTTAAGAACTAATGTCATGTCATCATTCTTGTTAGAAAGGTCTTGGATTGGCATATATGTAGTAAATGGAGGCTCAAAGTAGGGTTTATGTGTTGGGAAGGACGGTTCATGATATAGTTGAGGTGGTAATTGAGCCATGTATTGTTGGTTACTCATGACAAATGATCTAACAAATTCCCAAGCCTCGTCTACATTTAAGTCCAATAAGTCTCCTCCCGCTGCACCATCTATTATTTTTCGATCCTGCTCTTTCAATCCCCTATGGAAATATAGTATGAGGTATTCATCAGGTATTTGGTGATACGGGTACTTGTGCAGGATGTATTGGAATCGATCCCAATATTCAGCAAAAGATTCATGAATATTTTGTGTAAAGGATGATATTTGTGCTCTTGTCTGATCCCTTGAAATATTATAACATGTAAAAGACTGGGAGTGCAGGATTAGATTAGGATTATATTGATGATGATTGTTAAACCAAGACATAATATGATTTAGAGAAGGAAACAAAAAATATGAAAAATTTAAAAAAATCACAATAAGAAATCAAGAATCAAGGGAATTGACTCCCCGGCAACGGCGCCAAAATTTGATGTCGCTTGTCGTTAGCGCTCAAATTAGTTACTAGTTTTAACCCTATGTGTATAGGTGCTAACCCTAGGTCGATCTCAAGGCAGAGTCAATGCGTAGCTTGATTATGATTAATTAAGTGATTAAAGAATAAATATGGGTAGAGAAGAATATTCGATTTAACTAAAGCGATAATTGCAAGAAAATAAAAGAGTTAAAGGATACGATTACCAGTAAGTCGAACGTTCCTAAGGATGAATGATATCGGCTATCATTGTTCAAAATAATATCAGAGTTATAATAGTTATATATACTAAGTCCTATTATACAGAACCTTAGACAATCGTCTTAGTCATAATCATAAAATCAACAATTATACCTAGATCTAGCATATAATTGCATCAAAGATGATTATTTAAAAGTACCACTTAGCATGTGAATTGATCAACAATATATGATTAGTCCTCAATCATGGGTATTCAATCGAAACCCTAAATATACCTATACATATTAATCTAAACATAATCATGCAAGAGAAGATATGCATAGCTATATGAGGAAGCAAAAGATATAAAATGGAAAACTCTAATCATAACTTGAATAGCAAAACACAAAGGTTTGATCACAAGGTATCTCAACCGAAATCCTAGGTCAACCTATACAATTTTCAAAACCTAAATCTAGGAAATCATAGAATTGCATAGAAAATGAAGATCAAACGAAATAAATAGTATAACTCTTAACATTTAGCACAATGAACTCAAGCCTTAGACATCCATCCTCAAGAACAAGGGAGGACTAGCCACTCATGGGGCTAGATGACACCATTGGATGTGGAAAGAAAGCAAAAAGATGAAGAAGAGATAGTGGGTGAAGGAATGCCAAGTTGGCATTGAGAATAGAAGAGATGTGTGGAGTGAGTTGGTGTGTTGAATAGAGGAGCCTTGGGGTCCTTTATATAGCCTTTGGGAGTGAATCCTGTTTGATGTAAGTCTCTTCACTGATTGGCTCTTCAAAGGATAATGATAATCTCCATTTATCTTCAATATCCTTTCAAGCTGTCATCTTTTCTAATATCTCCAGAGATAATATTTTTAAACTCAAATATCCTATAAACAATTCAAATAAAAAGTAATAGGATAAAAGAGATAAAGCAATTAATAGGAAAAGATAACATATTTATCATTATCCTCTAATTAGATTCAAATGTTAGATATTGATAAATTATCTTTGAATCAATTCAAATGATATATGATATAATATAAGGAATCAGAGATAAGATATAATTAATATTTATCCTCTTTCTTTGAATCTTGACTTGTGATTGGCTCCTCTTTTCTTGTAATTTGAATTAAATTTCCCTTGGATATTCAATCTGTGAGATATGTTGCCTGTATCTAGATAAAAATATCTTCGTGCATACCAGTGTGATAATAAAATTAGTAAAAATACACGAAAATGACCTTTTTAGTTATTTAATTCATATAGTCAACTAAGGCGCAAAATAACCATAATTATTATAATAATATCTATTAATCATGATAAATCCCCTGAAATAGATAGAAAATAATATGATAAAATATGGATTCATCAGCACCTTATATGGCATTTACATACATAAATAATCCATAGCATTTGCTAGGATCTCAATTACTTCCATTCCTTTCTTCTATTCTTTAGCTCTTCTCCATGCATACATTTTCCATCATGCTTGACCTAAATTGGTTGGTTATGGGAGAGTGAGATTCTAGGGATCTCAATAGCAAAGATTACCACTTAAATATGCCAGATGGATGCTAATGCATGATATGTAATTTCATTAAACTTTCTTTGATTAGTGACATGCCATCATGCTATATACTTTTACATAAAGTGCATGGCCATGGAAAACACGTTATTCATAATACATTTAACATCATTTATCATGTCACAACATCATTCAAATATCATATGCATGTCAACACATAAGCATACCATATCAAGCACATAAAGAGGTAGGCTCACTACCTTGCACTTAAGCTTTTCTCTTGATCTTTTTCACGTTTTCCCTAGCTTTCTAACCATGAAGCCTTTATGTCAATCACTTCCCAACATCTTCTTGGATGTTTCGAGATCCTAAACACATTCATATTCATCACATAATTCATTAGGACTCATGAACTCCAACCATGTTCAAGACTAACCTTATTACACTCTTTATTATAATATTTTTTTCTAATCTTCACTAATCCACTTGGCTCTTGAACAAATTGATGTCTTGACTTTACCCTATACAATTTCCTCTTTTGAATCCATTTATGAGCTTAGAATAATGAAATTCTAGCTCCTTCATGGCCTACTGTACAGAACCAAACACATGCACACACTTCTTTAAAAAATTCTCATTTTGATTCTAATGCTTCCCATACTTGTTTCTCCACTTTACCCCACCCAACTTTTTATTTTAAAAACATTAGAAGCATCAAAATCATGACATTCTAATCACTATTCATGCGAGTGAACAGTAATCATGAAGATTTTCAAGAACTATAATATTGATATTTTAATGTTTCCAAGGTTCAAAACATTTCTAATCCTACACAAAATCATCATATAAATTCAATGGAAGCATTAAATCATTGAAATTCCATTTTCTTCCCTCATGACCAGTGCAAACCGAATAGGGTACACCATGGCAAAGTCAAGAATATCAACTTGATTCAACAAGCTAGTTAAATAACACCTTAGAGAAAACTCAACCTTTCTCCATGAAAACCCTAAGTTCAAGCTCCCAAATCAAAGGAAAATGAGCTAGGAGAGATTGCTTACCTTTAATCTCTAGCTTGCTTGAACTTTGGAATCTTTAATCTTCTTTGTCTTGGCTTGAGTTTCCATTTTGCAAGAGTTTCCCCAAGGGTTCATGAGGCCACAATCTGGATACAGAATTGAGGGGTATTTGTAGAAAATTTCATGAAAAATCCATGGTTAATATTGATTTAGTTACTATTTGATGTTGGAAAATGTGCCCAAGGGGCCAATCATTGTCTTATGAACATTATTGATTTATGAATTTATTAATTGAGTTATCATATTATTTGCATGTTACTGTGATGACCATCCTTGGATAATTCATGATCTTATCCTAAATATCCCTGGTCGGTCATCATACGGGAGCAGAGATGAAATAAGACCAGTATCACTTTGAAGATGTATAGAGATATAAATCAAAGTCATAGGCACATGTAAGAGTACAAGGTGTTAGACCGACCCACTATGAGAGAGCTGCATGAGTTACGTCATAAGCTTCTCTCATATACAAACCATGTCACTATGCCCTTTGACCTGAGATCATCATGGATTCCTACATGACAAATTCTCAGCTTTAACCTAGTCAAAAGTCACTTTTGACCGAGTGATCATAAAGACTATGTTCGGGCTTAGTGGTTTTTCATGCGGAGGAATGTGAATGGTCAAGATGGAATTTGTCCCTCACATTTGTAGAGAGATATTATTGGGCCCCTCGATGAGTGAGTCTGAGAAATATATGGCCATACTGTAATAGAAAGGTAGTTCCATTTCTATAGTCAGACTGCTCAGGGATCGAGAAAGTAACGGTCAGGAATAGGAGGATGACATTATCCATGCCTCATCCATGATCAAAATATCGCGTGACAAAAGGGACATGATATGGTTGTATAAAAGGTTACATCGTTTATCAATCTTCATATGATTTGGGTAGTCGTTATGTCTTGCTAGAGACCACTTGCGACTTGTGGGCCAGTATAGCAAATGGCCCACTGCCAACTTCATATGGGTCTACAGGGTCACACACAAAATAGCCCAACACGAGCTGTGATGTCCAGATTCATTGAATCTAAGACGTGTCTAGATTCAATGAATGATCCAGGGTTGATGTATATATTTATTTATGTTTATATTCGTATATATATAAATTTGTATATATATATATTATATATAAGGGATATATAGGATTTAATTTATAAGGATAAATTAAATCTCTATCACATTTGAATTTAAAATTCAAATTGATAGGATATCTCATATAAGAGATACTTACAAGATTTAATTTATAAGGATAAATTAAATCTCTATCACGTTTGAATTTGAAATTCAAATTGATAGGATATCTCAAATTTGATTTATGAGAATAAATCAAATATAGTCCAATCTTATCCTTATTTAAATTAAATAAATAGGTGAATTAAATCTGTGGGATGGATTTAATATGAACATTATTTATTTAATTAGTTTCTTATCAAATTATACAATATGTGATATTATATTAATTTTGGAATTAATATAGATTAATTCCAAGATCCAATTCGGTTGAGGAAAACGCAGAGCATCCTATATATCTGATTTTAGGAGCTACATTTTTGGTACACAACACACAACACAAAAGGCCAAACAGAATCTACAAAAGGTTTATAGATAAGAAACTGCTGAAGTAGAGACGGAGAGGACGAATTCTTGAGAGAGCCTTGAAGGGACAGGAGACGCTAGAACGTTGTTCATGGTTGGAACGCTGTTCGTGTGGATACCAGTAGAGGAAGCTGACCTGAGGCGTCGACTTCTTGCAATCAGAAAGAGAGCACGAGCCGCGGAGAGAAGCTGTGGACATCTTCTTGAGATCGGAAAGAGATCACCAGTTACAGAGAGAAGCTATGGAAGTCGCTGAGGAACACCAAGGGTAATTCTTCTTTCCACTTGACTTAAACACATACGGTAGATCCTGGCAAGGAATAGAAGAAAATTTTAAATTAATTTCTACTGCTTGTCTTCCAATTCCTTACATTTGATCCAAGGGCTCACATTTAATCTTGGATTTAACTTTCTCTAAAAAGAGTAATTATGACATCATGTGGGACAGCTCATGGGACACCTAATAAGGGTATGTGGCGTGATTCCCATGCAAGGAAGCTTGTGGAAAAATTCCAGTCTAATCCGGTACCGATCGGAGCAGTTTCACAATAACCAGACTGTGTTATGTTCCTAATTTTTTTATAATATACTAGGATATGTATTATGTCATATCCTAATTTTTCCCTATCTATATAGTACTGACAGTGGAAAGAGGCTTGGAAAGGATTATGACGAACATCAGAAGAAATAATAAAGGTTAGATAATTCTTTAAGGAAGAGAAGGACTAAAATAAAACGTAGAAAAGGTTAAAGGTAAAAAGTGAAAGTAGAAATAAGATTTGAGCCAAAAGTGATAATTTCTAAAAGTTAAGGGACTTAAATGTAATTAAGTAAAAAGTCAGGGACCTAAATGTAATTGTGAAAAAGTTGAGCCAAAACAGGCCAAAAATGCCCAGAATCAGATCAGACTCAAATTTTACCAGTAGATAGACAAAATTATTCCAGTCAGTTTAACGCAACACTGAATTTTGATTTGAGGTCCCGATTAATTGATATAAATTTATGAAGTTAGAAGAATTATTACAGTATTATTCATCTATCAGAATCAGATGGGATATTATATGAAATTCCCATATTTAATATAAGAATTTATAAAATTGACAGAGTCAGAAAAGGAATCCTGTAGAAGCATTATGGGATTTTACGGTAAAATAAAATACCCGATAAAGAGGATTGGGTGAGATTTATTGGGATTTGTGCCATAAAGGTAATGAGGCTAATGAGCCCATACTAAGGACCAAATGGCGCCATAATGAGGCCAATAAAGTAGTGAGATAGTTATGTGGGCTAGAGTCTAGAGCAGTCCAGGAAAAGTGTGAGATTACGAAAATGCCCTTGGATGCCCCTATTATACCAGTGATGGATGGAGGGTATTCTGGTCATTCTAGACAGGCCAAAAATGTGTAAGATAGTATAAAGATGATTAATTAGAGCCAGTAAGTACTCTGATGATGTTTGAAAAGACGATAATGCCCTTTGAGAAATTAAAGTAAAATCGGACACCGATAAAAGGTTAAAGGAAATGTAGGGAATTTTTATCAGGATTTCTGGGTCTCAGAAAATTATGAGACCTTACAGGGAATTCATTTTATATTAGAATGAATTTCTAAAAATGTTAGAACCATTAAAAGAGGTGTCTAGCATTTATTTTAAAATCAGGATATTTTAAGAATATCGGTATAAGAAAAGTACCTTGGGATTTGTGCCAATTAGCTATTGGACCCAAGGAAGGCCTATGGCAGCCCACAATTTCATGCTACGGCAGCCCATTAAGTCCCAAGAGTTGTCTTGGAGCCCAAGTCCAATAATGAATAATTTATGAATTTTTGAAAAGGAAAGAAAGGGATAAAGTGTGAATTATTGCTTGCACATGGTGGGACCCACACACCCACACACTTGGCATCCAAGACAAGGGGGAGGAGAATATTTTTGTCATGTGGATTTATCTCAAGTTGGCTTGGAGAGTAAGCTTGATGTAAGAACAAATATGAGCCATTAGATCAAATAGTGTACAAAGTGATCTTGGCCATTCATTTTCCATGGAATTTTTCTATAAATAGCCCCTCAATTATGCATCCAAACCGTGAGCAAAGAACCCTTGGGGAAACTCTTCCAAAATGAAAACTCAAGCCAAGACAAAGAAGATTCAAGGTACCAAAGTTCAAGCAAGCTAGAGATTAAAGGTAAGCAATATCTCCTAGCTTATTTTCCTTTGATTTGGGAGCTTGAACTTAGGGTTTTCATGGGGGAAAAGTTGAGCTTTCTTTAAGGGGAAGTGCTTCCCCAAAACCATAGATGAAAGGGGAAAGAAGAAATTAAAGTTAGGAACTTATGATTGAAGCTTAAACAAGCTAATTAAGTGATTGGTTGTTGAATCAAGTTGATATTCTTGACATTGCCAAGAGTAAATCTGTTCGGTATGCACTGTTCATGAGGGAAGGAAATTGAATTTCAATGATTTAATGCTTCCATTGAATTTAGATGATGATTTTGTGTAGGATTGGAAAGGTTTTGAACCTTGAAAGCATTGAAATTCCAAGATTGTAGTTTTTGAAATCCTTCTCTATTACTGTTCACTCGCATGAACAGTGATTGGAATTTCATGATTTTGATGCTTCCAATGGTTTTAAAATGAAAATTTGTGTGGGATAAAGTAGAGAAACAAGTATGGGAAGCATTGGAATCAAAATGAGAATTTTTGAAAGAATTAAGTGCAGTTTTGGTTCTGTACAGCATGTGATGAAGGAGCTGGAATTTCATGATTCTAAGCTCATCAATGGATTCAAAAGATGAAATTGTGTAGGGTAAAGTCAAGGCACAAATTGATTCAAAGACCAAGTCCATTGGTTGAGATTAAGGAAAGTTAATGAGATTAATGTTCAAGAAGAAGTTATGTTAGTTAAAGTGAGTTTAATGCTCAAGGAAGTTAGATTATAATGGATGAATGATTATGTGATGTTAGGAATTGATTGTTATGCTCCAAGAGAGGCAGCCACATGTTCAAGCAAAGTGAGAAGAAAGAAGCAAGTTAAGGTGAAAGAAGGTCAATTGTTCAAGGTAGTAAACTTATCCTAAACTTGTATGCATTGAATGTTATGCTTGATTGTGCTATGGCTTGATTGAATTTTTTTGCCTATGTGCTTATGTATGAAGCTCTATTTATATGTTTACTTTGACCAATTGTATTTCATATGTAACATGGAAGCATGCACATGACACAATAGTAACACTTTCACAAGCAAGCACAAGTAGTTACATTAATGCATGCATTGTTTAGTACCATTTTCTACTGAGATTTCCCCTTAAATCTCATCCCTTTCCATGTAATCCCAGTCCCACAGGTTTATGAATGGTGAAAGAGGATGATGAAGCATGAAGAAAAGCTAGGGATTGGATAGTATATATATTATGTGAATGTGTGATGTTGCTGTATGACCAATGTAAGCAGTGATAGTCATGATATAATGAAAAATAGTAAATGATGGAATAAATGTATGAAATTTTACAGACATTTAGATGACATGCCAAGATTCGTTTTGACACCAAGAATGATTTATTTGGATTTCTGTACAAAGGGAACTGATTTTCCAAAGTAAGGGACCAGAATCTGTTTCCAGGATTTTTGACCAAATGAATAGTAAACATTAGCGAATAAACTGTATTAATTTGCTAATCATTTGGTCTGGAAATTATGTTTCCCTTAAATTTCAAGATGTTATCTTCACATATCTGTTTGAACCACTTTATTTGGAGTTTTCTAGAATTAGTTATGATTTTTTGAAGTTCGTTGCGTAATCTGGAATACCATATGAACAGTAACCTGAGAAAGAGTAAAATTCTAGATTTAGCTAATGAACTTCCAAGGTCTTGTAAGTGGTTCTAAATGCTACTGAATAGTCCCTAAGATGTATGAAAGTAAGGATGTTATATTTTGGTATCAGAGTATAAGTTTCTGGCATGATATAAGATATTCCCAGACCCTAACCCTAAACAGTGGGTATTTTGTTAAGTTAGAGTATTTATTGGGATAATTAGCATTGTTTAATTAAGCAAATGTTGCAGGAATAGATATGAGATTCCATAAAGTTAAGTTAGAGGCTTCAGTTAGTAAGGGAGACCCCCGTCCTGTAGTGATATATGAAGATGATATGCATCCAGACTTGGATTCTTCAAACAATGAAGAAAATTCAGAGGAAAGTTTAGGGGATCAGTCAGGAAAGTCTACAGTTGAATGTCCCATAGATGTTTCTGTGGACTCAAACTGGCAGTTTAGAGGTCACGTAGAGATACATCCTAAATCCCAGTATACCCCAGATAATACTGAGTCTAGTGACTCTACACAGTATGAGTTTACTGGAGTGCCATCTAACCTTGATGTACGATCTATTCCTCCAATAAGAGGATAGATTACGGCTGAGGAAGCTGAGTACTGGTACTGGATTATGGATAGATCAGATATTATTCCTCCTCCACCAGAGTTTGAGGACAGAGTTACTATGAGTAATATACCACAATCCCCTAATTAAGATATCCAGTCAGAGTTTATGACAAAACCTGTTCATTCCCAAAGTCTAGGAATATGTGGCTTTATGGAGAAGGATCAATGTGATGTTCCTGGCCCTAGTCAACCCCAGCTTTCTTTGTTAAAGATAGATAATGCTGATCATATCAGTCTCAAGAAAGCTGTAGAGTGAACTACTCAGTCTAGTTCAAGGAATGGACAAAAGTAGATATCAAGAGCAGTTAATTTACTTACAGTTCCTTAATGTCATATCAGGGATGATAAATAGATATGCAGTAGAGGGCATTAACCTAAATCAAGTTTATACTCTAGAGGACTGGTATGAGATGATAGTAAGCCAAGTACTGCCATATATCCCTATATGGCATATAGAGCTAAGTGAGTATCTGGCAAATGATCCGCCAGCTGATATTTAGGGGTGGCATATCCGTGTATAGAAGTATGTGTAGTCTATGATCCCTTAGAAAGAAATGTAGAAGTAGATGAGGGGTAATGTAAATAGGTAAAGTGAAAAGAAAAGTAATTACTCATGTGTATGATAGTTATGATGCACCCCAAATATGTAATTGATATATATGTAATATGTGTACAAATGTTATCGTAATATGGAATATGGATATTGGTTGAACATGTATGTGAATATGTTCCCTATTTAAGTGTGACTATAATGTATGTATATGAATGCGCTTTAATTAATTTAGAGTCATCCAAAGACAAGAGTTTTTATGAGCTACTAGGCCACAACAGAAGATGACCTATGGTCGCGACAGAAGAATACATAGTTGTTAAGCTATGACAAGCAACTTGAGATGGTTACGACTAAAAGTTACAGAGAATATGAGATGGCTAGCAAGTACTTAGGTGGTAACTAAAATGCACAGAGACCTGATGATAAGAATAAGATGTTGACCTCACTGAAGTTTATCAGTTAGAGGCTTAGTAGAGAGTACGGGCAAGTTAGATAGTACGATACACTGAGATACAGAAGATCAGTTAAAAAAGAGGCTCAAAAGTATATCCTCTGTACGATCATCAGGAGTTGATTTATGTTACAAAAGACTTGCCTAGAAAGGAGCCTAACGTATGACTTAAGGATAAAGATGTGATGGCTAATAGACAGAAAGTTAATGTTCCCAATGCAGAGGGATTCCATCACAAAGAGATAGTAACCTAACGCTCTGCCCTAGAGAACATAAATAGTAATGCTAGATGATGAATGAGATCCAAGTGACCTGAATTGGTCAGGATCTAGAGGCAGACCAGAAAAGAATCACATTCTAGTCCAGAGTAGACTGAGACTGATGGGTAGAAAGAGTTAAAAGAATTAAGAGATATAGAAGTTACTTCATACGAGATGGAGAGTGATCCGCTCACTTGAGAAGTTTTTCTCAAAATGTTTAAAAGAAGCATTCCTCTCAATTAGAGAGAGGTGAGCATGAAGTTAAGGGTTAGAGCAAAGGAAAGAGAACCCTTTTGATGGATACTTAATCAAGTTCAATCATATGAACTTTGAGGCTTAATAAGAGTTACTTTCTTGCCTATTAGTAATCCAGGAGGATAAGGGAAAATTTAAAAGTTCGAATGGCATAAAGATATGAGTTAAACCTTTCCTCAGTTAGTTGAAAGGAAATAGCTGACTCAGTTATGGATTACCGTTAGATTTTGATGAGGCCAAGGACACATAAATCTTTCAGGCTAGAGACATAGAAGTCTTACAGGCCATAAGAGATGATATGATAGAATGAATATGACCTAGTAAGGTAACCACAGATTCAAAGATGAAATGACTCCCCTGTTCCTTATGTAAGAAAGAGTAAAGAAGGGTTGAGTCTATACCCTAGTAAGAGGGTAAAGTGGCAACCTAAGTGAAACAAGTAAATGATTCAGGTTCCTAAATAAATGATCAAGACCTAGTGAATAAGATAATGAAGGAACATAATACTTTAAAGTCTACTTGGTTAATTATTTAATTACAATGTGAGTATAAGGGATGGTTGAGCAGATGTATGTGATAGTGGTATGGCTTATGTTGCCATAAGATATGATGAGAAGTTGCATCTCCTTGCAGTTGTCATATGATGACACGCATGTTAGAGACTGCTTAAATGATTGCATCTCCTTGCATATTATGCATGTTGAGTATGTTATGATGGATAAATACTCCCCTTTACACTACATGCAGGGTACAGTAGATATGATGAGAAAGTTATGTTGCTCCCATGCCCTACGACATGCAATTAAATAATTCAACTTGGTAAGGATGAAGCAACAACAAAGGGCTAAACGAGATAGTTAGCTAGTTAAGTCCTAAAGAGTAGAAAGAGAAATTATGATCAAACAGTGATAGTCAATGAGATTAAAGATGAGAATTAAGAGTGAATCTGCAGATAAATGATTATGATACTCAAGATATATCCCTTCAATAGGGGTAAGATGTATGAATAGATGATGATAGACATGTGCATGATAGAGCCTGTGTAGCTCTCTGCAGTAATGAATAAAGTAAAGTTATAAAGATGAGAATGGTATATGAAGTTCCTGAGTAATAGAGGGAATGAGTCAAGTCCTAATAGATAATATTGGCTTCTGTGATCATATTTGGGGAATTATTTGTGGAGTTAACAACAATGTGGAAGTGACCAACCTTGTAACTTTATCCGTTGGTTTAGGTCTTCCAAAGATGAGAATACAGTACAACAGAATTGCAGTAAATTCTGGAGGATTGCAATTAGATCTTGGTATGGCTCATAGGGTCGCAGTTAGATCCTGAAAGGCTTACGGTTGATCGCAGTAGATCTCGAGGGTCACAGTAGACCAAGCCTAGAGCAAGAAAGTAATAGCCATCAGTACAATATTTCTTTGGAAGGACGAATACCAAGGAAAAGTTAAGGTATAGAAGCTTCACAAGTTGATTCACTCATAACAGAGAGAGTACCCATGATGCTAGTTTCAGATAGCCTTATTACTATTAGGGACTGAACTCATAATCTTCTTACACGTAACAGGAACTCAGTGATCAAAGTTAAAGTTGTTAATCCTAAGTTCCAAGGATTTATGAGAATGTTTCATAAGATATGAGAAAGGGTCAAATGAGAATAAAGAGATCCTTACGATGAGATTACAAAAACTAAAAATAAAGGTAAATAGATCCTCCAGATGAGGACAAGGAGATTATAAGGCCAGATAGACCCAAGAGAGATAGTATAAAATGGGTCTAAGATGGTAAAGTACTAGGGTCAGAGTCAGTGAGTACCAGTGCTTTAGATTTTTATCTACACATTTCAGTTAAGCGTGCTCAGGCAAGGGTAGTCCAATAATGGGTGACCCCTTGGGAAGTGATAGAAAAAAATGTCACAGAAGTTTGGCATATATGAATAGAGTTATGTAAAATGATAAAAAGAGCTATAAAAAGATACAAATGGTTATGAATAATAAGAGACTAGAACCCTTATGTCAAGTCCAAATGAAATGGATTTGAAAGATGGACTATGATATAGCCAGATTTGGCCAGATATGCCATTTTATAGTATGAAAGCTACAAAATGAGAAGATATGCCTTGAGTAGCAGCTATATAGATAGCTTTGTAAATAGATAGAGAGGCTTCCATTCAGGAAAATATAAGATGTTTGAATGATGAGCTATATCTGAAAGAGAAAATGAGAGCTTTGAGAGCTTCCACTCCTTGCATAGAATGACAGGCCTTATGTTACATTATATTATGTGATGTTTACAGAATATGATAAAGCTCCGAATGTTAGAGCAGTGCAAGCTCTGAGTGTTAGAGCTGTGCAAGCTCCGGGTGTTAGAGTTGTACATATTAAGAGAAGGAATGCTTGAGCTCCGATATTAGAGCTTTGCATTCATGGGCAGGTATGCAGTCCTTCAATATGCTGGCTAGGCATTATGCATGCTAGAGTATGTGCTCCTATGTGCTCCTATTTAGTAGTAGAGCAATGAAAGAAAGAATAATGATATAATTCCTCTCTCTGTATTATGACGAGTTTTTAAAGATGATAAGAATGTATGATGATATGAGAATGAGAGTTAAAGTGTGCGGATATTCAGAGAATTCTGCTAGATACTCAAATGAGAAAGAAGTGATTGCACTAAAAAGTATGATGAGTTGTTAATAGAAACTCTAGAATATAGTAGTATTCGAAGGAGTTTGATATGAAAGAAATGGACACTACTCACTAGTCTAGTATGGTGAGAAGTCCATATGCTGATAGATGTATAACAAGTAAGTAAGTAATAGAATGAACTGAAGTTCAACTCTGATTGAGTTGATTTAGAATAGAAGAATGACCATAGTAAAGATATGAAGAATTGCAGATATGAAAAGTACTCCGCTAAGATGTTTATTTTAAGAGATAGATACCCCAATCATTAACTGAGATGTTGAGTAAATTTCGAGGACGAAATTTATTTTAAGGGGGTAGAAATGTCATATCCTAATTTTTCCCTATCCGTATAGTACTGACAGTGGAAAGAGGCTTACAAAGGATTATGACGAATATCAGAAGAAATAATAAAGGTTAGATGATTCTTTAAGGAAGATAAGGACTAAAATGAAAAGTAGAAAAGGTTAAAGGCAAAAAGTGAAAGTAGAAATAAGATTTGGGCCAAAAGTGGTAATTTCTAAAAGTTAAGGGACTTAAATATAATTAAGTAAAAAGTCAGGGACCTAGATGTAATTGTGGAAAAGTTGAGCCAAAACAGGCCAAAAATGCCCGAAATCAGATCAGACTCAAATTTTACAGTAGATAGACAAAATTATTCCGGCCAGTTTAACGGAACACTGAATTTTGATTTGGGGTCCCGATTAATTGATATAAATTTATGAAGTTAGAAGAATTATTACAGTATTCTTCATATATTAGAATCAGATGGGATATTATAGGAAATTCCCATATTTAACATAAGAATTTATAAAATTGACGGAGTTAGAAAAGGAATCCTGTAGAAGCATTATGGGATTTTATGGTGAAATAAAATACCCTGATAAATAGGATCGGGTGAGATTTATTGCGATTTGTGCCATAAAGGTAATAAGGTTAATGAGCCCATACCAAGGCCCAAATGGCGCCATAATGAGCCTAATATAGTAGTAAGACAGTTATGTGGGCCAGAGTCTAGAGCAGTCTAGGAAAAGTGCGAGATTACAAAAATGCCCCTAGATGCCCCTTTTATACCAGTGATGGATGGAGGGTAGTAGGCTGGACAGGCCAAAAATGTGTAAGATGGTATAAATATCATTAATTACAGCCAATAAATAGTCTGATGATGTTTGAAAAGATGATAATACCCTTTGAGAAAGAGTAACCCGAGAAATCTGGAATACCATATGAACAGTAACCCGAGAAAGAGTAAAATTCCAGATTTAGCTAATGAGCTTCCAAGGTTTTGTAAGTGGTTATAAATGCTACTGAATGGTCCCTAAGACGTATGAAAGTAAGGATGTTACATATTATGTCCTGGAAATCAATGTCTAGGCTTCTTATACCATTGAAATACTTGTACTGGGCCACAACTTAATTACAGATGCCTTGGGAAATGACCAAAATACCCTTGGTGTCCTTTCTTGTACTATATTGACCCTAAGGGTATAATTGTCATTTCACCCCTATTTACACTACCTCAGGGCATATATTGGCTCTAACTAATTATATTCATTCTATGTCCCACTTTTTTGGCTTGTCTAGAATGACCAAAATACCCTCCATCCATCACTGGTATAGTATGGGCATTCAGGGGTATTTTCGTAATTTCACATTTTCCTAGACTGCTCTGGACCCTGGCCCACTTAATTGTCCAATCATCATATTGGGCCTACTATGGCGCCATTTGGGCCTTAGTTTAAGCCCATTGCCTTTATGCCATTTATGGCACAAATCCCAAGACACCTCTCACGATCCTATTTATCGGGTATTCTATTCTATTGTAAAATCCTGTAAGAATTCTATAGGATTCATTTTTTGACTCTGTCAGTTTTATAAATTCATATATTAAATATAAGAATTTGTGGTAAAGTTTCATCTTATTATGAGATCTGAAAAATACTGCAATAATTCCTTCTAACTTCAGGAATTTATATCAATTAATCGGGACCTCAAATCGAAATTCTGTGACTCGTTAAATTAACTGGAATCACTTTGTCTATCTACTGGTAAATTTGAGTCTAATATGATTCCAAGCATTTTTTAGGCTTTTCGGTTCAACTTTCTCATAATTACATTTAGATCTGTGACTTTCTGCTTATTTACATTTGGGTCCTTAAACTTTTGGAAATTACCACTTTTGGCCCAACTTTTGTTTCTACTTTAACTTTTGGCCTTTAAACTTTTTTAATTTTCATTTAGGTCCCTTTCTTTCTTGAAGACTCATTTAACCTTTATTATTACTTCTAATCTTCGTCATAATCCTTTCCAAACCTCTTTCTACTATCAGTATTATACATATAGGGAAAATTTAGGATATGACATTTCTACCCCCTAAAATAAATTTCATCATCAAAATTTACTGAGCACCTTAGTCAACTATCTTGGACAGGTATCCTTGTCCTTTTTATGGCTAAGGATTGGGGCATTTACCTCTTATCTTTTATTTTGACATTTTAGCGGACTACTTTCAGGTCCGCAAATCTCCTTCGTATCTTTACTATGATCATTCTTCTGTTCTGCATCAACTCAATCAGAGTTGAACTCCAATTCATTCTATTACTCACTTTCTTACTATGCATCTATCTGCATATGGACTTCTCACTATACTGAACTTGTGAGTAGTGTCTATTTCTTTCATATCAAATTCTCTTGAATACTGCTATAATAGGAGGTTTCTGTTAACTACTTATCATACTTCTTAGTACAATTACTTATTACTTATCTGAGTATCTAGCAGAATTCTTTGAACATCCGCAAAACTTTATCTCTCATTCTCATATCATCATACTTCTCATCATCTTTAATAACTCATCATAATATAGAGAGAGGACTTATGTCATCATTCTTTCTTTCATTGCTTCACTACTAAATAGGAGCACATAGGAGCATATAGGAGCACATACTCTAACATGCATAATGCTTGGCTAACATGTTGCAAGACTACATACCTACTTATGAATGCAAAGCTCTAACAATGGAGCTCAAGCATTCCTTCTCTTAATATGCACAGCTCTAACATTCGGAGCTTACACAGCTCTAACATTGGAGCTCAAGCATTCCTTCTCTTAATATGTACAGCTCTAACACTCGGAGCTTGCACAACTCTAACATTCAGAGCTTTAGTATATTTTACAAATATAACATAATGCCTGTCATTTTATGCAAGGAGTGAAAGCTCTCATTTGCTCTTTCACATGTAACTTATCATTCAAACGTCTTATCCCTTTAAAAAGGGAGTCTCTCTATCTGTTTATAAAGCTAGCTATAAAGCCACTTCATATTATAATTCTCAATACCTATTTCTTATTACAAATCATATCACATATTTCTTATAACGTATCTCATTACGTACTCTTCATAGCATTTCTCATTTCGTATCTTTCATGCCATAACACGGCATATCTGGCCAAATCTGGCTATATCATAGTCTATCTTTTAAATCAATTTTATTTGGACTTAACATAAGGGTTCTAGTCTCTTACTGTTCATAACCCTTTCTAACTTTTCATAGCTCTTTCTATCATTTTACATAGCTTTGTACATATATGCCAATTTCTATGGCATTTCTATTCTTTTTCTATCACTTCACAGGGGGTCACCCATCATTGGGCTACTCTTGTTTGAGCACACTTAACTGAAAAGTGCAAATATAAATCTGAAGCACTGGTGCTAACAAGCTCTAACCCTTGTACTTTACTATCTTAGACCCATCTTATATTATTTCTCTTGGATCTATTTGGCCTTCTAATCTCTTTATCCTCATCTGGAGTATCTATTTACCTTTTATTCTTATTCCTTGTAATCTTATCGTAATGATCTCTGTATTCTTATTTGACCTTTTCTCATATCTTATGAAATATTCCTATAAATCCTTAGGACTCAGGATTAACAACTTTAACTTTGATCACTTAGTTCCTGTTACATGTAAGGAGATTCTGAGTTCAATCCCTGATAGTAATAAGGCTATCTGAAACTAACATCATGGGTACTCTCTCTGTTATGGGTTAACCAACTTGTGAAGCTTCTATACCTTAAATTTTCCTTAGTATTTGTTCTTCCAAAAAAATACTGTACTTATGGCTCATTACTTTCTTACTCTAGGCTTGGTCTACTGTGACCCTCGGGATCTACTGCGATCAACCATAAGCCTTTTCAGGATCTAACTGTGACCCTGTGAGCCATACTAGGATCTATTGTAATCCTCCAGAATCTACTGTGATTCCGTTGTACTGTATTCTTATCTCTGGAAGATCTAAACCAACGAACAAAGTTACAAGGTTAGTCACTTCCATATAGTTGTTAACTCAATAGATAATTCCCCAAAAATGATTAGAGAAGCTAATATTATCTATTAGGACTTTACTCATTTCCTCTATCACTCAGGAATTTCTCATATCATTCTCATCTTTTATAACTTTACTATATCCATTACTGTAGAGAGATACACAGGCTCTACCATGCACATATCTATCATTATCTGTTCATCTCATCAGAGGGACCTTACTCTATCTGAGTTATACTGGCCCATCTCTTGGCTTTATTTTAAAAGCAATCTTACTCTATCGCAAGAGCAATTTAGCTCTATTGCAAAAATGTTGGTTTATATTACTTAGAAACTGCTCTTTCTTAGAGCCATATCATCTTTCATAACTGCATCTCATTTCCTTTCATATTCATAACATATCATTCATATATCTTATTCCTACTAAAGGGATATATCCTGAGTATCGTAATCATTTATCTATAGATTTATTATTAATCCTTATCTTTGATCTCATTCTCTATCCCATTCTGATCATAACATTTCTCATTGCCTGTAAGACTTCTATGTCCTTAACCTAAAGGACTTATGTGTCATTGCCCTTACCATAATCCATAACTAAGTTAGCTATTTCCTTTCAGCTAACTGAGGAAAGATCTGGCTCATATCTTTATGCCATCCGGACTTTTAAGCTTTCCACTTATCCTTCGGGATTACTAATAGGCGAGAAAATATCTCTTTCCTTTGCTCTAACCTTTAGCCTTATGCTCACTTCTCTCTCTAACCGAGAGGAACGTTTCTTTTAAACTTCTTTGAGAAAATCTTCTCAAGTGAGCAAATCACTCTCCATCTTGTATGGAGTAACTTCTGTATCTCTCTATATCTCTTAACTCTTTCTATATGTCAGTCTCAGTTTGTTCTTGAATAGACTGTGATCCCTTTTTGGTCTGTCTTTGGATCCTGACTAATTTAGGTCATATGGATCTCATTCATCACCTAGCATTACTATTTCTGTTCTCTAGGGTAGAGCGTTAAGTTATTATCTCTTCATGATGGAATCCCTCTGTCTTGGGAACATTAGCTTTCCATCTATCAGCCATCGCGTCCTCACCCTTAAGCCATATATTAGGCTCATTTCCAGGCAAGTCTTTCGTAACATAGATTAGCTCCTGGTGATCATACGGAGGATCTACTTCTAAATCTCTTCTTAAATTGATCTTTTGTATCTCAGTGAGGTCAACATCTTCAGAGTCAATTAAGACTCATTCTCTTTTACATTCTTTCCTAGAAATCATGAACTACACATACTTTTGTATACAGCGGTATCACCCCTGTATATCAGCTGGTGGATCATTTGCCAAATACTTACTTAGCTCTATATGCCATAAAGGGGTATATGGCAGTACCTAATTACTATCATCTCATGCCAGTCCTCTAAGGCATAAACTTGATTCAGGTTAATGCCCTTTACTGTATATCTATTTATCATCCTTATTATAGTATTGAGGAATTGCAGGTAAACTAACTGCTCTTGATTTCTATTTCTGTCCATCCCTTGACCTAGACTGAGTAATTCACTTTCTATAGCTTTCTTGAGACTGATATAGTCAACATTATCTGTCTTTACTAAGAAGGCTAGGGTTGACTAGGACCAGGAACATCACGCTGATCTTTCTCTATAAAGTCACATATTCTTAAACTTTGGGAATGGACAAGAACTGTCATAGACTCTGACTAGATGTTTGAATTAGGGGACTATGATTTATTACTTATAACAACTCTGTCCACAAACTCTAGTATAGGGGGAATAATATCTGGTCTACCGTATAGAGTCACTAGACTCAACATCAACTGGTGCATATTGGGCTTTAGGCTGAATCTCTATATGACCTCTAGACTACAGGTTTGAGTTTATAGAAACATCTATGGGACATTCTACTGTAGATTTTCCTGACTGATCCCCTATACTCTCATTTGAACTCTCTTCATTGTGTAAGGGATGATCAGAGTTTGAACGTACACCATGTCCATATATCACGACTAGCCTGGGATCTCCCTTATTAACTGAAGCCTCTGACTTAACTTTATGAAATATCATATCTATTCCTGCAATCTTTGATTAATTAAGTAATGCTAACTTTCCTAACAAATACCCTAACTTAACAAAATACTTACTATTTAAAGTTAGGGTTTGGGAACTAGTTTAAATCATGCCAGAAACTTTTGCTCTGATACCAAAATGTAATATCCTTACTTTTATATGTCTTAAGGACCATTCAGTAGCATTTGGAACTACTTATAAGATCCTGGAAGTCCACTAGCCAAATCTGGAATTTTACTCTTTTTCGGGTTACTGTTCATATGGTATTCCAGATTACGCAATGAAATTCAGAAAATCATAATTAATTCTACAAAAATTGAAATGAAGTGGTTCAAAAACCTACATCAAGATAAGATCTTGAAATTTAAGAAAAAATAATTTTCATACCAAAAGATTAGACATTTAATACAGTTTATTCATTGAAGTTTACTATTTATTTGGTCAAAAACTCTAGAAACAGATTCTGGTCCCTTATTTTGGAAATTTATTTCTCTTGATATACACATCCAAATGAAACGTTCTACCTATGAACTTAAAGCTCTGGATGTGTGTTATACAATTGTAAAATTTCATGAAATAATTCCTTCATTTGCTAGTTCAAACTGAAGTCACAACAAAAGTGCTTCATGACCTACTTTTTTACCATTTCAGTTTCGTTTCTTTTACTTTCAATAATTGTTCCAGCATGCATAAGCCATTAAATAAGCTCTCAATATTCATATACATCATGTACATATGTCATAAGTATTAAAAATAGTTTCATAATATAAATAGACACTTAACATATCATTTACATATATGGGTCATTCATAGCATATGCTATCTTCCATTCTTTAGCTCTTCTCCATGTATACATTTTCCATCATGCTTGACCTAAATTGGTTGGTTATGGAAGGGTGAGATTCTAGGGAATCTTAGTAGCAAACATTACCACTTAAATATGCAAGATGGATGCTGATGCATGATATGTAATTTCATTAAACTTTCTTTAATTAGTGACATGCCATCATGCTATATACTTCTACATAAAGTGCATGGCCATGGAAAACATGTTATTCACAATACATTCAACATCATTTATCATGTCACAACATCATTCAAATAGCATATACATGTCAACACATAAGCATACCACATCAAGCACATAAAGAGGTAAGTTCACTACCTTGCACTTAAGCTTTTCTCTTGATCTTTTGCACTTGTTCCCTAGCTTTCTAACAATGAAGTCTTTATGTCAATCACTTCCCAACATCTTATTGGATGTTTCAAGGTCCTAAACAAATTCATATTCATCACATAATCCATTAGGACTCATGAACTCTAACCATGTTCAAGACTAGCCTTATTACCCTCTTTATTATCATACTTTCTCTAATCTTTCACTAATCAATTTGGCTCTTGAACCAATTGATGTCTTGACTTTACCCTACACAATTTCCTCTTTTCAATCCATTTATGAGCTTAGAATCATGAAATTCTTACTCCTTCATAGCCTGCTGTACAGAATTGAACATATGCACATAATTCTTTCAAAAATTCTCATTTTGATTCTAATGCTTCCCATACTTGTTTCTCCACTTTACCCCACCCAACTTTTTATTTTAAAACCATTGGAAGCATCAAAATCATGACATTCCAATCACTGTTCATGCAAGTGAACAATAATCGTGAAGAATTTCAAGAACTACAATATTGTTATTTTAATATTTCAAAAGTTCAAAACCTTTCCAATCCTACACAAAATCATCATATAAATTCAATGGAAGCATTAAATCATTGAAAGTCCATTTTCATCCCTCATGACCAGTGTAAACCAAACAGGGCACACTATGGCAAAGTCAAGAATATTAACTTGATTCAACAACCAATCACTTAACTATCTTGTTTAAGCTTCAATAATATGTTTCTAACTTTAATTTCTTCTTTCCCCTTTCCCCTTTAATCTCTAGCTTGCTTGAACTTTGGAACCTTGAATCTTCTTTGTCTTGGCTTGAGTTTCTATTTTGCAAGAGTTTCCCCAAGGGTTCATGAGGCCACAATCTGGATGCAGAATTGAGGGGGTATTTATAGAAAATTTCATGAAAAATCAATGGCTAAGATTGATTTGGTTACTATTTGATCCAAGGGCTCATATTTAATCTTGGATTTAACTTTTTCTAAAAAGAGTAATTATGACATCATGTGGGACAGCTCATGGGACACCTAATAGGGGTATGTGGCGTGATTCCCATGTAAGGAAGCTTGTGGAAAAATTCCAGTCTAATCCGGTACCGATCGGAGCAATTTCACAATAACCAGACTGTGTTCTGTTCTTAATATTTTTATAATATATCAAGATATGTATTATGTCCTGAAAATCAATGTCTAGGCTTCTCATACCATTTACATACTTGTACTAGGCCACAACTTAATTACAAATCACTTGGAAAAATTTACGATATGACAGTAACTGTGAACTTTAAAATTCTAGATTTTGTGTATGAACTCCGATGGTCATGTAAGTAGTTCTAAATGCTATTGAATGGTCCATAAGATATATAAAAGTAAGGTGTTATATATATGATGTTTGGACAGATTAAATTTGAATTAAATGATTGATTTGGGTTTGTTTGAGGTATTATTATATTTTTAATGGTTTAGTTTTTGTTAGATTTTGTTTTGGTGTACTCTTCATTTTGGGGTTATGAAGAAAGTTTGGGATTTTGATAATTTATGATAATGTTATGTTGGGAAATGAGTTTTGATTATTGGGTTATGTTACTATAGGTTAGAATTTATGTTTAATTGGTTTAGAATGTTGATTTGGCTTGAAATTCAAAAATTCATATTTTAGAGTTGGAACCCTCGATTGCAATTTAGGACCTTTGTTCAATTGATGCTATTGGAGGATAATTGATGTTTTGAGTTATTTGAGCTATTGGAATATGAAATTTAGTATTTGATTTGTTCCATTGAAGTTATTGTGAATTTTATGTTTAAGAATTTTGGGGATTTTTATTAAAGTGAACCATTGAGAATTTATTGAGGATTCAATTAAGTGATTTAGGTCTTAGAAGAATAGAAAGTAGTATGGAAATAATTTATTATGGATTATAGGGTTTGTAAATTTTCTTAAAGGAAAGTTATTAACTTTAACTATATATATTAGTAAATAATCACTCAAATAAGAGGTAACTATTTTCCACTCATTGTGTGTGCAAATGTGATGTTTATAAGTTCTTTGATATATATAAATCTATTGATGTTAATATGACTATATTGAGAATACTTGATTGATAATTTCATTGAAAATAGTCTTGTGGGATTTAAAGTTTAGTTTGAAAAGTTTGAATTAAGATTGGAAATTTTTTATATCTTTATATTGGAATTTGAAAAAATCTATTATCTTGAGAAAATCCTATTGTGATATTATATGTTATTGATTACTGAGTTATTGAGATTTTGATTATTATGATTACCTTGATGATTATGTATATTTTGATTGGGGATTAGTGATGATGAAGTTCTCTTTCTACCACATGGTATAGCCTCCATTGGAGTTCGATGGTTGATTTATGGATTTTGGTTGTCCCACGCCACTTGATTTGTAAGCTTATTTAGTGGTCAGTCGTATGGATAGTATACTAGCCCATGGGTTTAGTTGGTGGAAATAAGGCAGTTCAGTTGGTTTGATAGAAGGAATTGGGGGTTGTATGTCCTACTCTTTGCATTATGATTACTTTGATAATCTTGTATATTATATTTCGTTAATTGTGCCTACTTAACACCTTACAAGCACATATTAGTATACATAATGAGTAAGATTGTTGGTTACTGAGACGTTTGTCTCACCCCGTGGTTATTAATATTTTGTAGGTAATAGCTCTCGTGCAGGTACTTCAGGGAAGGTTACGGATGCTTGAACAGTGAGATATTGATTGTCAAGCCTCTTGCTTTTATTTATATGTTAAATAGCTGCATATTGCCACAATAGGACTCATTTTACATACTATGCTGAAATGCAATACCTTGCTTTGGTTTAATTATGGGAATGTGTGCTAGTAGTAGGCCTAAGGCCCTAGGTTGATGCTTGTGAGTTATGGATCCATATTTATTGCTTTTCTATGTTATGATTATTATTCAACATTTTGGATGTGTTTGTGAGCTTTGGTATTGTTATACCTCTGGTTTAAGCCTCAAAGGCCCAATTTGATATGTTTGGAGATGATATATGTGATAATTGTGTTAATTAGGGGTTCTTTCTAATAACCATATTAGCGAGGTTAAATCCTATCTAACATGGTTTTATATGTGAAAGATTTGTGAAGCTCAATTATCCATTTAGGTTCTTTTATGGTTTGGTTATCCCTTTTCTAACATGGATAGGTTAATTGTAAAGTATATTCTTAATTATCCATGATCGACTTTTGATGTGTTTGATTAATTCTTTTCTATTATGGATAGAATTTTGTTGTTTTAGTAGAACTCTTTATATCCATAATAGGCCTTTGTGTTGTTGGAAAGTCTTTTTCTAATCATGGATATCTTTTATGCTTTAGTCAAATACTTTTAATCATGATAGTGATTTCGAAGGGGTAGAATTGTCTTTCTCTATCCTGCTTTACTGTTTTGAAGTTAAGGTTATTTTATAATTATGGTAGCCTTCCAATTGTTTTAACAAATCTCTTTTCTACTATGGTTAAGATTTAATGGTTTGGAAAGCTTTTTTCTACTATGCATGGTAGCTTTAATTAATTGTTTCCCTTTTCTAACATAGTAGTTGACTAAGAATGGTATTAAGTGGTTAATTATTGTTATTAGAAGGTGAAAAATATACAAGGTATGCTTCTGAAACTAAATTATTATGTGAAATAGGTACACTAGATTATGAAATGTGTTGTCAAAGTCTCCTTTAATGTGCAACTTTCTGGGAAATATATTGCTAGTATCAATCCTCAGCATGGTTTCTAACAAGTAGATCCCCTATCGCCGTACCTCTTTATTCTTGCATCATACGAACTATCTTTTATGATATCTTATCATGCAGAACATAGGGAGTTTGTTGGGGATTCATTAGTTAGAGGCAGTCCAATGTAACACATTGTCTTTTTGCTAATGATATTATTGTTTTTATGAATGCTAATTTAAATAACTGGTGTTTACTTATGAAAATTCTCCAAGATTTGTTGGGAATTCTCGCAAAAAATATGTTAGTAATACCAAATCGTATCTAAGGACACCCTACTTAAGAGTTATTCCCAACTAATGGAAAACTAGGATGAGCCATTCCCCAAGATTAAATGGAACCTTCCTTCGAAAGACAGGGTGACAGAACAATAGAAGGTTAATAGGCAGAAAATTCAAGAGAAGGAAGAGAATGCCAGAAAGCTTAAAAGCGGTGTGTCTAAACCTCTTTCAGACACTGCCTTATATAGGCTATGGATTGCCCATCACTGTTGGGCACTTTAAACACAATTAATAGGCACTATTAACTTGTTTAATGGATAATAAATCTACAATTTCCAAATATTAAAGCTATGGTATATTATTGTGGATTAATACAACATCAAAACATTCAAATTTGTATTTGAACATTGGGATTAAACTTATGTAAATAAATATGCTTTGGCACATAAATCTATCATAATCATGCCCACAAAATCAGTTTTGAATGTTTGACTTAAAGTAGAATAAACCTGACACTTTTAACTAAACATGAAGGCCTTAAGTATATAATCACATTCATTGAATATTCAAAACATCAATTTAAAAATAATCAATAAAATAGATTTCACTCCCAACATTTATATTCAAAATTATGGGCAATAAAAGTGCCATTTCTGATAAGCAACCTAATCAAATATGATATTTGATGTTTGCAAAATATTTTTGGTAAAAAGTGACCAGTCCGTATTTAACTCAAGCACATGGGTGGGGGAAGAAATCGCTAGATTTCCACTAATCTAGTGGCCCCTTGCACAAGTCTACTCCTTCTCTTATCCCAAAATCGCATATAATTATTTCAACCCTTGGACCCCCACAATCCCAAGTAATGTGGGACTCTTTCTTTGACACACCCACATACAAATTTACTAATCCCTTGCATATGTCATAGAAAGTACCATTACCTGAGTTGTACTGATAGATATAACCATTGTATCTGGTGGTCATTTGAACTATAAACTAGACCTAGGCAAATAACATTAGTACATAGAAATCTTAGTGAAGCCTACTTTTATGAACCAACAAATCTTGGGTGTGTGCTAGAGGTGTTACTTGTCAGGTTATACCCCACATTTTTGTTGTTAACTGCATTTTGCACATTAAAATGGCCCTGCATGTGTTTGGTGTTTGACAAATGCTCTAGAGTTTGCACGATCTCATAGAAGCGACCCCAATCCACATTCGTATAGGTGATTTTTAGAAAGTGTACCTATAACTAATACACCATCCCGTATAATTATGAAATCATTAAGAGCTTTCGCTCAATCCTCTAAAAATACATTCTACCACTTTCCCGTACCATAGGAATGGGCTAATAATTTATTTTAGTGCTAGTAGAACTAACAAATGACTTGTTTTTACCCACATGAACCTTCTTCATGGGATGATCAATCATAAATGTTGGGTTAACTATCACTATTAATTTCATATTGGCTTTAATCCCATTCTCCTTGGTAATAATTTATGTCTTCCCCAGGGGTTTTGTTAACGGATCCAATAGGTCAACTTGTGACCTCACAAAATCGATTGAGATAGTTCCATAATTATTAAGCTTGCTTATTCATATAGTACCTCAAATGATTTCACTTGTACCGTTGTTATTTCTATAATGGCTATTGCTTTTTAGCAATAATAACTCATCAACATTAAGTGCCAGTTTCAACAACTTACTCTCTAATTTAGCCAACTTCAAAGTAATAAAATTCGGTTAATATCCGTGTATCTCAATATAGCAGAAATCTACTAAACATGATACGCACATTTTAGTATCCACAATTTCAAATATCTCAAATTATATTTAGCAACTTTTCAATAACAATTCTAATTAAATTAGAACTTTCCCAAATATTAGATTATTTGAAGAAATGCATCACCAAACTTACACCTATGTTCATATCAATCATTCATACTCATGCTATCATTTGAAGAAATGCATCACCAAACTTACACCTATGTTCATATCAATCATATCAGAGAACCAATGCATGTTCATGCTATCAGAGAACCAATGCATGTTATGCATACTATGTGAACTTATAGGAGGAATATATCCTATCTAAATATAGTCCTCATTTGTTTCACCAAACAGAAAACAATTAACTCTATAAATTGAAAAAATATATATTTCAAACAATGCAAATTTCAAGATCAAATTATAAATCCACATCTACTCATTAATAATGGTCCTTTATTTCCTATACATGTATAACTTTGACCTTATTCTAAATAATATTTAGGACATTTACTGGGAAATAATTTCATCATTAAGAGACATTAACCATGGTAATAATGCTAACACAAAATGTCCTTTTTAAAATTCTAATTCTATTGCAAGGTTAATGCTCATAGCATAGTAGTAAGCCCAACAAACGAATTATTAATCATAATAAAGCTAAATATCGACTAGTATCATCTCATGGGTGATGGCAGAGAAGTTAACCACATTTGTAGCTCTAATTTTTTTATAACCTTCTAGTTCCAACTTTAATACACACAATCGACTTCAATTGAGGAAAATACCGATGGCATAATAAAAGATGATAATATTGATGGAACAATAACAGGAGGTTACCAATTATTGAAACAAAATTAAAATATCCATTGACCAATTAACCTTGGTCATATTAATTAAACCAACAGGTGGAACTAAATTATCAAAAGATAATCATTCACTCCATTTAAACGATGTTAAAACAAATAGTCCCTTATTACAATAACCCTTTCCTACAAGAACATTGTTCTGGATCATTAGAATCATATGAGACTCAAATGACACTTTAACTCTAGCTTTTCTCAACAAAGCCATGGAGGCCAAATTTGCTTTGACTTCAAGCACATATAGTACATCATTTAGTGTCAAGGTCTTCCTTGAAGTGAGTTTTAGCACTACTTTTCCTTTTCTCTAAACTTTGTAGTTTAGGAATCAATGAGATAAATGTGATTTTCCCTTTCTTCAAATGAGATAAATATTTCTTTGTTTGCACAGATGTGCTTGGTAGCCTTAAAGTTTATCTACTACCCATTTCCTCACATCAAATATAAGGAGAGCTTGAGACACTATTGTAGCAATGACATCATCATCATTGACTTTATCTTTTCCCACTAAATTAAGATTTGGCTTTGGAGGATTTTCATATCTAGCTTTCTTCCAACACTAAGAAGTATAATGACCTAGCTTTCCACAGACAAAGCAATTATCCTTCGTTCTGAACTTGGAGTTAGTTTCCTTAGGTTTGTAATAAAATTTCTTATTTTTATTGTTCTCAGTATCGTACCTCTTGTTGCGTGGTTTCGTTTCTTCCAATTTTGCTTTGGTAGCCATCTCTTTTTTTTTTGCAACTTGAACAACTTTTATGTTTGTATCCTCAATAATGATGTGCATAATGAGGTTGGTCAGTGATAGTTATTTCTGCTTGTGCTTTAGCTGTTGTTTATAATCATCCCATGTGTCTAGCAGCTTCTCAATTAGTACTCCACCAACAAACTCATTTGGAATATTTATTTTCCCATCCTATAGCTCCTTTAGTAGCTTACTTATTGATTTGGAGCTTGACATAAAAATGCAATGACATATTCGTAAATAAATCCACATCTTAGAAACATTTTATAATGGTTTTTCATACAACTGTCATTAAAAGTGACACTGAGAACTTACAACCATAATTTTTAGAAAAACTTCCATTATAAGGCAATCGTTCTACCTTCCTGCCCTATTTGTAGAAAGAAAATGTATGTCTCTTTCCTCTTTGGTTCCCAACATCCTAGCCATCATAAGCGAAGGCCAACAAATACCTATTACGAACCGTCTTTTCCTCAATCTTATATACCTTTTCATTGTACTTTTTGTTTCACTTCCTTTTCCTCAATCTGTTTCCTCTTGTTATCATTTTTGTCTTATTGTCTTTTTCAATTTTCTTTACACGGCATTCTCTTCAACTTTTCTCCTTCTCATGCACAGAAAATGTCTAGTGATGATTTTAAGGACAAACATCCTCTCCCAAACCTGCCATTTCTAGACTTCCTCAAACGTCTAGAAGAATTGATAAACTGAATAGATAGTTTGGAGAACTTAGTTGAAGAGCTCTCCCTTCAAGTAGAGAACCTTCACGAAAGGTTCGATAGTCTTCTTTCTGATCTCTGCCGCCAATGTAACCAGCAGCACTTCCACCACCCTTCAGGTGACCTAGATGACTCATAAAATTGATACGACTCTACTTCATCTGATTGAAAGGCTTCACACCTTTCTTTAATCTCCTTTTTTATACTTTTTGGCCCTTGGCGGATGGGATGGAATTTTTTACAAAATGTAAAGAATAGTCAGTTAGAATATTTTATAAAGACAGTTATTGTTGTTCTAATCAATTGTGTATATATTTTTCTTAAGAATAAACCTATCATTATATTGTACCGAGTTTTATATTAGCCTAACTCAACTCACCCAAAATTTTGGCATAGTTGAAAATGATGCTAGATAAGTTCCTCAAAACTCAATAAATATGTAAAAAACTTTTTTTCTTTATGGGACCTACATAAATTTTACCTTGTTTAATTAGCCACTTGCTTAGCAATGAATGCTTTAAAGGAAATTGAAAGGGCACATATTTTGAGAAAAATATTAATTAATAAGTCTAATTTATCCAATAAATTAATAATGTAACAAATTAGTAAATACCATTGGCATACTTGCTTACTATCTGATTTATTAAATTCAAGATTATATGTTATCTTTAAATAGTATAGGATCAATGCTTTTTAAGATAGTTTTTACAGCTACTTTTAACAACAATTTTATTAAAACCACCATATAAAGTCTTCACATATGATAAATGTTAGACTTTTTACCACAGTTTTATTAACAACCATCGTTACAAGTATATGTAACATTGGTTTTTAGTAAAAACTATCATAAAAAGCCATGAAAATTTACTAAACCTATTATACGGTGAGCTTCATATTTACTTTTCCCACAGTCGCTTGTAGTCTTGTTCTCTACCCTACCACCACAGACTTGGACTAAAGGCATTTTTCGTCGCTTTTTAACTATTTTTTGTGACTCCATTTTTGTTCTCATCGTCGTTCACTATCTCCATCGACATTAACTCCTTCCTTCATCATTCTCATCTTTAAAGATGTATGCCACTGATTTGGGGAGCGGATTGTCGTCATCTGGCTCATCAAAATAAAAGTAATTGCACCCTATTAATGCAGTATAAGGCATAACCCTATTGTTCTTCTCAAGGAGCCTTTTTATTGGAACCCTAACAGATGGGTGACAAAATCATTGAAAACCTGAGTGAAAGTAAAAATAGATTTTGGGTTTGGTTTATTTTTGATGCAATAAAATAAGGGTGCAATAAAGTAAATATTTTTGTATTTTTTATTAAGATAAAAAATGGATGGATTGTTAAATAAATATGTTGAGAAAGACTCTTGATGATGGAGATCTATCTATCCTTGCTTTTAATATGATATGGGGGTTTAAAATCACTAAGTCTTACATGAAACCTCAAACGATCAATTGAGTCTAAAACATTAACATTCCTTAAACTCCTTTGATCAAAGCTAGTTCAAAAGCTATTAATGTGCTATTAAAAACCACTTAGTGTGTCATTAAATCAGATGATGAAGATGCCCTCGAATGATCATCGATCGATGACCATAGATTTTAAGCAATCAAATCAGTTAGCAACGATCGTTGATAAACACCCAATTATCCAGAAATTAAAACTGAAATATTCATATTAAACTAACATCCAAAACAACTAAATTCAATTACAAAACCTAATCTTAGAATATTAGATTGATATCCAATCCTTACTCATAAAATTAAAATCCTAGATCTAGGAATTCCAAAACATAAGAAAGGTGAGATTAAAATAGAAAACTCCCCAGTGTAGTGCAGTCTATGAGCTCAAGATATGTGATCCATCACCAAGAGGCTAAAGGTTTAGCCTCTCATGACTCATGTTGTGCTGCAATCACTGCTCAGATGTGATGCCATGAAAAAAGCTGAAGAACAGTGATGGAAAGGATAAAAGATGAAAGGTATGGTGGTAGGTTGTGGGGAGAATGTTGGGAGAAGGTTGGAGTACTCAGGAAGGCTCTTGCGTCAAAAGAGGCATTACATAGAAGACATTGCTCCCCAAATTCTTTATGTGCAATTTATAATTCTGAAGTGGAATTCCTTGAACATCTCTTTTTGATATGTCATTAGGCTTGAAGGGTATGGTATGGTTTTCCATTAAATTTGATTATTGATACCTCTAATGTGCATATTATTTCTTATTGGTTTGAATCTCTTATTATGTCAAGGCCTATTTATGAACAATTTGCTAGTTCATCTAGAAATTAAGGTGTAAATGGGGTTTTGAGCAGGAAGACCCCAATCCTATCGTAGCTATTGAACTAGCAAAAAAGTCTATGAATGAATATTAGAAAGCTCATTTGTTGTATGATAATGTACCAAAACCTGTGTGAAACATGTTTACTTTCGTATGTATGAGGGAACATTTGGTAGTATTTAGAAATATTTACAAGACTTTGAAAGTCCATTAGCTAAATCTGGAATTTTTACTCTTCTCGAGTTACTATTCATATGGTATTCCAGATTCAGCAATAAATTTCAAAAAATCATAACTAATTCTAAAACAATTGAAATGATGTGGTTCAAAAAACTATGTGAAGATAACATCTTGAAATTTAAGAAAAAAATAATTTCTAGACCAAATACTTAATCAATTAATACAGTTTATTCGTCAAAAAGTACTGTTCATTTGGTCAAAATTTCTAAAAATAGATTCTGGTCCCTTATTTTGGAAAATTCATTCTCTTTATACATATATCAAAATAAGGTGTTTTTGGTGTCAAAACGAAACTTGGCATGTTATTTAAATTTCTGCAAAATTTCATACATTTATTCTATCATTTAATATTTTTCATTGCATCATGAACATTATTGTTCAACTTGTCATATAACATCATTACACATAACACTTCTTCACATAACATTTACACTATCCAATCCCTAACTTCTCTTCATGTCTTCATACTCTTTCATCATTCATGAACCTGTTGGAATTGGGATTACATGGATGGGGTGAGATTTCTGGGGAAATCTCAATAGTAAACAGTACTAAACAATGCATGCATTAATGTAAATACTTTGTGCTTGCTTGTGAAAGTGTTAACATTGTGTAACATGCATGCTTCCATATTACATATGAAATACAATTGGCTAAAGTAATTATAGAAACAGAGCTTCAATCATATACACATATAACACAATTCCACAAAGTCATAGCACAACCAAGCATAACATTCAATATATACAAGTTTAGAATAAGTTTACTAGCCCGTATACTTGACTTTCTTTCACTTCAACTTTGTTTTGCCTCTTTCTTCTTGCTTCTTCTTGATGTGTGGCTGCTCTTTGGATTCCATAATCAAATCCTAACATCACATAATCATCCATCCATTACAATTAAACTTTCTCTTGAACATTGAGCTCTTTTAACTACATTAACTTTCCTTAATCTTAACTAATTAATTTGGCCTTTGAATCAATTGATGTCTTAATTTTACCCCACACAATTTCATCTTTTGAATCCATTTAGGAGCTTAGAATCATGAAATTCCAGCTCCTATGCACTGTTCTAGACATATTTGAAAAACATGCATGATTCTTCCAACAATTCTCATTTTGATTCCAATGCTTCCCATACTTTTTTCTCTACTTTATCCCGCACAACTTTTCATTTTAAAACCATTGCAATGATCAAAATTATGAAATTCTAGTCACTATTCATATGAGTGAACAGTGTAACATCCTTATTTTTATACGTCTTAGGGACCATTCAGTAGCATTTAGAACCACTTACAAGACCTTGGGAGTCCATTAGCAAAATCTGAAATTTTACTCTTTCTCGGGTTACTGTTCATATCGTATTCCAGATTACGCAACGAACTTCAAAAAATCATAATTAGTTCTAGAAAACTCGAAATGAAGTGGTTCAAAAATCTACGTGAAGATAACATCTTGAAATTTAAGGAAAAAATAATTTCCAGACCAAATGATTAGCCAATTGATACAGTTTATTCGTTGAAATTTACTGTTCATTTGGTCAAAAACTCTGGAAACAGATTCTGGTCCCTTACTTTGGAGAATCATTTCTCTTGATATACACATCCAAATGAAATGTTCTACCTATGCACTTAAAGATCTGGATGTGTACTACATGCCCATAAAATTTCCTGAAATAATTCCTTCATTTGCTAGGTCAAACTGAAGCCACAACAAAACTGCTTTAGGACCTACGTTTTTACCATTTCAGTTTCTTTTCTTTCATTTCCAATAGTTGTTTCAGCATGCACAAGCCATTAAATAAGCTTCTTAACATTCATATACATCATGTACATATGCCATAATTATTACATACAAGTTTATCACATAAATAGACACCTTACATGGCATTTACATACATGGAAAATTTATAGTATATGCTAAAATCTCAATACTTCACTTCCTTTCTTCCATTCTTTAGCTCTTCTCCATGCATACCTTTTCTTCATGCTTGACCTAAATTGGTTGGTTATGGGAGAGTGAGATTCTAGGGAATCTCAGTAGCAAACATTACCACTTAAATATGCAAGATGGATGCTAATGCATGATATATAATTTCATTAACTTTCTTTGATTAGTGACATGCCATCATGCTATATACTTTTACATAAAGTGCATGGCCATGGAAACATTTTATTCATAATACATTCAACATCATTTATCATGTCACAACATCATTCAAATAACATATACATGTCAACACATAAGCATACCACATCAAGCACATAAAGAGGTAAGTTCACTACCTTGCACTTAAGCTTTTCTCTTGACCTTTAGCCCTTGCTCCCTAGCTTTCCAACCATGAAGCATTTATGTCCATCACTTCCCAACATCTTCTTGGATGTTTCATGGTCCTAAACACATTCATATTCATCACATAACTCATTAGAACTCATGAACTCCACCCATGTTTAAGACAAACTTTGTTACCCTCTTTATTGTCATAACTTTCCCTAATATTCACTAATCCACTTAGCTCTTGAATCAATTGATGTCTTGACTTTACCCTACACAATTTCATATTTTGAACTCATTTATGAGCTTAGAATCATAAAATTCCAGCTCCTTCATGGCATGCTGTACAGAATTGAACATAAGCACACAATTCTTTCAAAAATTCTCATTTTGATTCTAATGCTTCCCATACTTGTTTCTCCACTTATATCTGAAGTCCATGAAATCTAATAAAATTTCAGATAACTTTTAGACTATCAGATAATTTTCTGCTGTCTGGAGCCCTAATAAAATTTCTGTATCATGCCAGATTAACCAGCATGACTTCCTCTATTTATTGATGGAATGTGGGACTGAAATACTTACAGGCAGTTATAAACCTTTTCTGGCTGAACTTTTCCATAATTACATTTATGTCTCTGACTTTTTGCTTAATTACATTTATGTCCCTAACTTTTTGGATATTTACATTTAGGTCCCTAAACTTTTAGAAATTACAACTTTTGGCCTAACTTTTGTTTCTACTTTAACTTTTGGCCTTTAAACTTTTCCAATTTTCGTTTAGGTCCCTTTCTTCCTTAAAGACTCATTTAGCCTTTATCATTTCTTCTTATCTTCGTCATAATCCTTCCTAAACCTCTTTCCACTATCAGTACTATACAGATAGGGAAAAATTAGGATATGACAAACAGTAACAGAGAAGAATTCTAAAATTATAACTTTTAATTCCAATACTTCCAAGGTTCAAAACCTATCCAATCCTCCACAAAATCATTATATAAATTCAATGGAAGCATTATATCATTGAAATTCTCACATATAAACAGTGATATGTACAGTAGCAACCAAGAGCATAAACCCATAATTGGATGCATACTTGGATTTCTAAGCCAATACTACTTGACTCAAGCTTGCTTCTACTTGTCTAAGCTTTGTATAACATAGAATTCATCCTTTCCCCAACATTTAGCATTTCGTCCAGCAGCATATAGGAAGGAATAAAACATTTTCTAACCATTAAATCTAACAACTAATCCTCCCAACTAGAAGCTTAAACACTTAAGAGAAAGATTACCTTGGATACTTGCTTATTTGCCTCTTGAGTTGCCTTAGTCTTGACTTGAGTTTTCATTTTGTAAGAGGCTCTCCATGGTGTCCAAATGCTGCTGTGTTTTTTGTTGAAAGTGGGGAATATATATAGAAAATCTTGGGTTGAAATGGAAGGCCAAGATTGCTTTGGTTACTATTTGATCTGTGGTATATATTTGCTCTTAAATCAATCTTACCCTAGAAGCCAAAGATGACATCATCCATTACATCATCTAGGGACACCTCATAGAACATGTGATGAAATTGCAAGGGGTGGAATCATCTGGAAAAATTCTAGTCCAATCTAGTACTAGCTCAGTCCGATTTCCCAAAAACCAGACTGTTTTCTGAATCTAATTTTTCTGAGATTTCACAATATACTTTCTGATCTTAAATCCAGTATTTGAATCCTTGCTACCATTGAAATTCTTATACTAGGTTTAAACTTCATTACAGATCCCTTGGCAAATAACTGAATACCCTTAGTGCATTATCTTGCACTATATTAACCCTAAGGGCATAATTGTCATTTTACACCTATTTACTTCTTATCAGGGCATATACTGACTCTAACTATTCACTACTATAATTTTCTAGATTCTTTTACCTATCTAAATGACCAAAATACCCTTCATTCATCTCTTATTCAATATTATAACACAGTGGCATACACAATAGCATTTTCATAATTTTACATTTTTTTGAGTTTTTATTATCCCTGGCCCACATACTTATCTAAAAATATTATTGGGCTTATAAGATGATATTTTGGGCCCTCTACATGATCCACTACCTTCATGGGCTTAACTCCCAAGAAATTCCCCCGAAACGTATTTATCAAGTGTTGTAATCTACTGTAAATTCTATAATAAATTTTACATAACTCCTTTTTTAGTTCTGTCAGTTTTATAAATTCTTACATTAATTATAAGAATTTACTGCCAAATTTTATCTAATTTTAAGATCTAAAGGATACTATATTATTTTTTTTTCTTAAAAATTCATATCAATTTTTCGGGACCTCAAATAAAAATTTTGTATTGTGTCAAACTAATCAGAATAATTTTCTCTATTTACTAGAAAATTTGGGACTAATCTAATTTTGAGCATTTTTGGCCTTTTCTGGCTTAACTTTCAATAATTATCATTTTGCCCTTGAACTTTTGAAAATTACACTTTAGGCCTTTAACTTTTTACAATTAAACTTAATGGTCCAAAGTTTATTTTTACCTTCATTTCTGCACCATAGAACTTTTAGACTTTTTAATTTAGTCCCTTTTCTTTATACCTTTGTCTAATAATCAATTTTCCTCTTTATTTATCATCGCAATTCTTTACAAACATCTTTTCTCTATCAGTCTTATACAGATAGGGAAAAAGTAAGATATGACACTGACTCTCAAAGCTTCTTCTTGTATGTGGAGGAAGCCACAAGGAAATATCATCAAAATTAATTGCGTTAGTGCACCTACAAAAGAGTAAATAGAGAAGCAAGAATAGGGGTTATTAGTAGAAATGCTAGTGGAATATTCCTTCGTGGATGGGCATAGCCTGTTGCTGCTGACTCAGCCATTTATGCAGAATTAATGGTGTTTGAAAAGGCTATCAGACTTGTAGATATGGGAACTAGGTACCTATTTGTTATTGAATTCAATTGTACGGAGCTATACACAACAAAAAAATTAGTTTTCAGCTGCGATAAAAGTCACCACTGAAAGGACAAAAGTTGCAGTTTAATACATTGAGCGGCGATATTTTGTTGTCGCCTATACACATTAGTGGCAACAATATAGTGTCACTGCTGAATGTGAACATTAAGCGGTGACTTGTTGTCACCACTGAAAGGACAATCAGCGGTGACTTAATGTCGCCACTGTTACGTCGCCGCTGATTGTTCACATTTAGCGACGACTTAATGTTGTCGCTGAAAGTTCATATTAAATTCCTTTAAAACATGTAATATAATAAAAATAAAAAATTAAATAAATTAAAATATAATAATATTCATGAATAATTTAAATCATCCCATAAAATATTAAATTACTTCAATTACTTAAACATAGTTGAAAGAAATGAAATTGGTTAGTTTATACATAAAATTTATATGGAATGATCAATACTAGGAGCAGAAGAAGTAGGTGCTTGTGGTTGCGCGTCTATATCAAGGCAGCGAATTGAACTTATATCCTCTGCTCTATTAGTCTTTGCTCAAATTACACATGCTCTTCTTCTATCTTTACATGCTCAACTGTACGCTCTACCTCCATTTTTTCTCTCTCTTCTTGAAATTTTTTATCAAACTCTTCTTGCAATTGGGCACGCACACTTTGCACAACTAAACTATTACTAGATTGAGGGCGATTTCTCTTCCTTAAAGGCTCTGTTCCATACCTTTTCCCTCTTACATACCCTGACCTCTCACTAAGAACAGTAGTCAATATTTCCTTTGACGTCATTCAAGCATTACTCTTTAAATCTTGATCTTGTTGCTGAGAAAGTTCGTGCATACGAGTCTATACTAAAAACATACAAAAGTATTAGATTAAACATAGAACTAAATCAAAATGAAATATAAAATTATAATGCATACATGAATCTGTTCAGATTATGGGCCAGCCCATACCACTTGTCCATCTAATGTCTTCCTAGTATGTGTTATCTCCCACAGCTGGTTAGGAGGGGCAGGTTGTCCAGTAGTTGGATCTCTCTACAAAAGAATAACATACCAGTCAAAGTAAATAATATATTGTAAAATAAAAAGGATTAAAAAATTAAATTATAGAGTGATAGATTGAACTTACTATAGAATAGTCAATCTCTGCAAATGATCGAGGACCAAAAGTGTGTTTAGTCATTAATTTTTCTCGAGTTATCGTGTTCCTTGCACTTTTGTTCTACAATAACATTTGGTAAGTAATAAGAATTTAATTATTGAAACAAAAAATATAATTTAGTTAGAAAGATAGTGAGATACCTTAAACAAATCAGTCTTAAAATATACTAATAACCATTCCCAATCTTGAAAACTAATAGTTTGAGGAGGATCAATCAATGTCATATCCCAATTTTTAGGCTTAGAAGCCTAGTATATAGCCTGAAAAAGGGATGCTACTAGACCCTGTTGAGCAGAGGTCTCAGTAAATAGAGAAAATTATGCTAATCAGTTTGATGCAACACAAAATTTTGATATGAGGTCCCGAAATAGTTATATTAATTTCTGAAGAGAAAGAAAATTAATATAGTATTCTTTAGACCTCAGAATTGGATGAAATGTGGCAGTAAAATCCTATAATTAATATAAGAATTTCTGAAATTGACTGAGCTCAAAAAGGAGTTCTGTAGAATTTACTACAAAATTTACAGTGGATTAAAAGACCCGATAAATAGGTTTCAGGGGAATTTCTCAGGAATTGAGCCCATGAAGATAGGGGATCATACAGAGGGTCCATAATGGCACCTTATAGGCCCAATGATATTTTCAAATAAATATGTGGGCTAGCGCTAATAAAGACCAAGAAAAATAAAGAATTATGAAAATGCCACTGAAGGTATGCCACTGTGTTGTGTTATTAAGTCAGAGTCAGACGAAGGGCATTATGATTGTTTGACTAAGGTTAGACAGTTAAGAAAGGGTATCTAGATAGTTGACCAGGGTCAAGAGATACTCTGGTAAGGTGTAAAAAGACAATAGTGCCCTTAGAAGTACTAAAGAGGTAGTAAGGGCATTTTGGTAATTTACTAAGGATGTTCCTTGGGAACAAGTGCTCGGGCTTGGTTAGAAACCCAAGATGATATTTAAAGGCCCAAAAACGTAGCCCAAGAGTAAAGTGGGCCCAAGAGGCATTAAAATAATGTTTTAGTGTGTTTTTAATAAAGTAAAGTGACCCGGTCCAAGATAAAACTGGGTAAAGTAATCTGGAATCATGAGAGGACATAAATGGGGCCCAAAATGCACCACATGGAATGATTACAGTAAAAGAGGAAAAGCAAAGGACACATGGCATGATTAGAGAAAAAGGAGAAAAAGCAAGACGACACGTGGCACGATCTCGCCCGTCCATTCAGGGAAAAGACTCTGGAACTCTTTAGAAAGGCTAAGTCAGCTGGTGAGGTATCCCAAGGGCCCCACATTTCACCACATATACCCCTAAGGTGTCCCTTGAGGTGTCCTAGATGATGTCATGAGTGGTGAGTCATCAGGGAGGGTGATGTCATCGTGATGATGTAGGCAAAGCTTCTTGAGGAAGCAAGCAATCTGAGCCATTAATCACAAATCAATATAGACCATTCATTCCACCTCCTCTCACCTATAAATAGGCCACTCCCCTCCCATTTCAAGGCACACCATGGCCTAGCAAGGAAAAGGAAGAGAAAGAAGAGAGAAAGAGAGAAAGAGAGAAGGAAAGAAAGGAAGGAAAGGAAGGAAGGAGTTCTGATGGAGCCAGGAGCAGTCTGAGGAGCCGAGGGACTGGGCAAAGCTTAGGAATAAGGTAAGAAAGTTATCTAGTCCCTGCTCTAATAAAGTAGAGGATTGCTCTTAGTGGTTAGAATAGAGAAATATCTCTATTAATAAAGGTAGCTAAAGGTAGAAAGAAAGATAGGGGAATGTCAGATTAAGGATATCACCCCTAGTTAATCATGAGTTAAGTAGAGCTATGTTGATAGAATAATAATGAAGATATTATTATGCTATGTATAGGCTCTGACCTATGAAATAAAGGAATCTTATAGCAAAGGCTAAAAGCTAGAGGAAGGCTATATGCCAGGTAGTAAACTTATCCTAAACTTCTATGCATTGAATATTATGCTTGATGTGCTATGGCTTTGTTGAATTGTGTTGAATATGTTCTTATGTATGAAGCTATGTTCCTATGATTACTTTGGCCAATTGTATTTCATATTTAACATGGAAGCATGCACATTAGACAATGTTAACACTTTCACAAGCAAGTACAAGTATTCACATTGATGCATACATTGTTTAGTATTGTTTGCTACTGAGATTTCCCCAGAAATCTCACCCCTTCCATATCAATCCAATTACATCAGGTCTTCTCAAGATGGAGGATATAAAGATGCATGAAGAGATGTTAATTACTTAGCATTATTGATATGTGATTCATGTATGTATAATTGTTGGAAATTGTCACTTTGAACAGTAACTCGTGATGGAGGCAGTGACATTTGAGCTATAATTATAAATAGTAAATGATTGAATAAGTGTATGATATTTTTCCAGTAAATATTATACATACCAAGCTTCGATTTGATATATAGAACGTCTCATTTGGATGTCTACACATAAAGATATGATTTATCAAAGTTGGGACCAAAATGCTGGAATCAGGGACAGGACTCTGGAGGAACAGTGATTTCGGAACATTGACCAACGTTGACCTAGTCAAGGCATAATCAACGAGTCATTTTTTCCTGAAATAGAATTATGTTAGCTTCGTGTATCAATTTGAACCAATCCATTTTTATTTTTATAGAATTAGTTATGATTTTTTGAAGTTAGGTCACTCCGCTGGAATTTACACAGTGAACAGTACTCGCTGGGAGTAAAATTCCAGAATGTATGATTTGACTTCAATGGCCCTAGAAGTGGTTCCAAATATTACTGAATGGTCCCTAAGATGATAGAAAAGGAGGATGTTACAGTCAACCTATCCTCATTAGTCTCATATTTCTTATAGTGAGCATGCAGATTGGTCTTCCAATTTCTAAATGTATTTTGTAAAATAATTGATATAGCTATATGAAATTTTTCTTCAGTAATTGCATTAGTAGGTTTAAATTTATCATGAAACAAATTAATATAAATACTTTATATAATAATATAAATCACTATGATAAGTCAAGAAATTTGACATAAAGAATACCTTTATTTTCAAAATCATATCCTGACCATATTTTTCAAAAATATTCTTGCAGTTACCTCTACCATCCCTGAAAGAGACTATGGTTCTAAGAGTTAAACCACAACAATTAGAAAAGTCTCTTGCTTCTGGACTGATTGCTCTTGACATGGAATCTGAAAATTTGACTTGAATCTTTGCTCCTTGTGTAGTCCTCAAATTCACATTAATAGACTTGTAAACTCCTTTGTGCTTGTTGATTGCAGTAGAAGAGCATATCATTCATGTTGAATACTATACAATTAAATGATACATTCATTGTAAATAAATTATTATAAAATTGCAGCAAACTTACTTGCACTACTATTTTGAGTATGGGGAGTAAGGGAGAGTTAGCAGGCATTTTCTCAAGTTGTTGTTGCATGGACTGAAGTGAAATAATAGGTCTTGATTGGTGTGTGGAGCATGTGCCTCAGCTATTTATGTTGTCATGTGATGTAACAGAGAGACTTTTCCCACCTCGACCTCTCTTGAATACTGACATATCCTACAGAAATATATATTTTATTTAGGAAGCATTAATGAATAAAATTTTAAATAGCAAGTAATAAACAATCAATGTACATATTAATAAAATCTACCATTTGATTAAGTTTATTCAATTGAATCTTCCATTGCACTATCACCTCTGTCAATGTTCAGAATCTTCCATCTAGGTGGTGTGTGGCAATGACTTGACCAATATGGCCAACCATATGAGACTTGCTTGTAGTACTGCAGATTGCACAAAGTTTGATTATGGAGGTTCATGTAATGCAATTGGGGCAAAAGGTAACGTTTCATATGCTTTTAATAGTTACTATCAACTGCAAATGCAAGATTCAAGAAGCTGCAATTTTGATGGCCTAGGAATGGTAACTTCCCTAAACCCTTATGTTGATGGTTGTAAATTTATTTTGGGTGTTACTGATAAAGAGTTTGATTCTAGGAATGTTTTACCATTTCAACGTGATTTAAGAGGGTTTCATTGGTAGTTCTTTTTTTCATTCATGCTCCTTTCTCTTGAATCTGGTAGACCTAGGATAACTGAGATACTAGAAGATGATGATATTAGGAATATACAAGGAATGGTATATAATACTTAGTTCTTGAGGGCAAACAATTTTTATTCTACTTCTTAAATCTAGATCAAGGGAAATTGCAACTCTCTTTTTGGAGTAAAAAGCCACGTGGAAATGCACAAACATTAGCTAGTTAAAGGTATGCATTTCACTTGAGGAATATTGATGATGCAGCTACAATATCTATTTGGTGAGCTTGGCGAACCATGGCATCAACATAACTTTTACCTTTCCCTTATATGAAATCAAATGTGATAGTACAATTATGCATAAGGATACTGAAAATTTGTCAGATTCAGCCATATATAACTTAATCTTGGGGGGTGCCCATGTATTGAGAGATGCAGTGCAACAACCTGGTTTGAAATTGTTTAAACTTAGCAATTTGGGATTGAAGGTACTAGTTCTACTTCTTGAGGTCTTGGTTTTACTGTACCAGTAATTAATAATTAAGTAGGTTCAATTTTTTTAAAAGGGAGAAAAAACTAATAATACCTTTGTTTGGGCTAAAATAATCTTATTAAGATGGTTCTTCAATTTGTTAACCTGATGTTCAATACTTGCGATTGTTTCCTGTTGATTATTGCCTTCTTTGGCCACATAACTGAAAAATTTCCCATTCCTATATCTTTCCCAAAAAATCTGCATAACTTTCCAGGAACTATATAAATCTTGTCTAAGATCTTGATTACATAAAAAATAATGTGTAGCCAACAAGGAACCATTTTGATGGAGCCAATAGAACATAAAATAGAAAAGAAAAGAGTGCATGTAATAAAGTATTGTGGTTCACAGTATGGAACGTGTTTTTCGTGACTGTGTTTTCTAGATCAGCTCTATATCAAGTGTCCATTTTCCTTGACCCCAAGTCCATTCCTCAAAAAACTGGCAGTTGCAGTTGCAGTGCAGGTTAGCCAATGTTTCTCTTATGTTAAATTTTCCTTAAACTTTTGACTCTCTCTACCTCTTTTCCTTCTCTGACAGGTACAGTTCACACAACCAGAACACACACTTACAAATAAGAGAAATTAAAGATGTAATAGGCTTTAGAGGACTCACCTCAGGTGGCAGACGGCACTGCAAAGCTTCCTCTCCTCCTCCTCCGACGATGGCAACTCAGTTGACGGTAGCCAAAGGAATCTTAGCAGCAACTGAGATCTTTATACAGAAGAATGACAGTGGATGAACAAGGGCAAACAACCTCAATCCGATCACTAGTGACTCTGTGACCTCTCTTGCGATGACGATAGCCTCCGACTATAATTCAAACTCTCACTCTCACTCCTCTTTCTATTTCTCGTTGTCTCTCATGCTCACTGACTGCTAAAGGGGAAGTAGGGATTATTTTTCCCCTTTTGGGCATGTTCTGCGGTGACAAAAATTGTCGCCGCAGATACTTGACCTTCTGCGGTGACACAAAAAGTCACTACAGAAATGATCCACTTAATTGACCTTTTGCGGAGACAAAATAAAGTCGCTGCTGAATGTGTACTTTCAGCGGCGATTATTTTGTCACAGCTTAAAGTCTTTATTTTACCCTATACATTTTAGGAAATAATCCTCTTAATAAAATAATATTATTTTTCCTCTAATAACTTTTTCAACTCATTAGGAAATTTATATAAAATTTTATGACAAATGATAACCTCTAACTATTTTTCTTCAAATTTTTAAGAAAATAGGCTTTTAAATTTTTTCTTAATTTTTCTTAACCCCAAAATATTTTTATTGATTATTCTTTCATTTATTCTTTTTCTAAAATTTCACTTTTGAGACTTTTTAATTTCAGAAAAATACTCTTAAATTCAATAATATCTTATAAATCTTTTTTATAGAAGTTGGGATGTTATATGAAATACAGTAACAAAGGGCACTTGTAACAGTAACTATTAATGTACGGATGTTATATGAAATTCATGCCCATTGATATGCATCTATATTATCTCTCTCATACACATACCTCTACTTTATCTCTTTCTTTCACACACATCACATTATTATTTGTATAATCTCTTCTTATTACAATAACATGTGAAACTCCTTTATTTATTATTTAAAAATGACATTATTCAACAATTTATCTCTATATATATTACATAGTTGATTAAAACCCCTCTAAACAAAAGGAAAAATTGTATGAAGACTTTTAGCAGCGACAAATTACAAAAGTCGCCACTAAATCATACTTTCTGCGACTACAAAAAATAGTCACCACAAAAACTATACACTTTATGATGCGACACTTTAATGTCATAGCAGATACCAACAAATAGTGTCGCCGCAGAAGGTCATAGTATCTGCGGCGACAAAATAATATCACCACTGAAAGTCTCACTTTCAGCAGTGACTTTGTTGTCACCGCAGAAACTCAAGACTTTCAGCTGCGACTATTTTTGTCACCGCTGAAAATCTACTTTTAGCAACTACTTTTTTTGTTGCCACTAAAATGTCATTGCCAAAACTTTATTTTTTTGTAGTAATATCTAGTTGTGCCTTCAAGAAGTTTGAAGGGATGTAATTGGAAATACCATGGTGTAGTCTCATGTATATTCATAATGTTGCATAACCTAAATTTTATTTTTGTTTCTCTTATACCCCATGAGAGGTAGTGTGCGCTGACTGTTTACACGATTTGGAAACATCGTTTGAGATTCCCTTGCTATGATCTAATACTTCTCCTATATATAATATTTGATTATATACTGTCACCTCCATAACTATTTTCTTGAGATTTAGGAAATTCAAATTCTTGCACAAGTTCATCTTCCGGATTCTCTTCCATTTGAAACATTTGTTCCTTTTCAAGATTAACTAGTAAACCCTTCTCTGGATCTCTTTTCTCTATATCCCTTTGAAACTTTTCTCCTTCTAGTTTGTCACTTAGGGTCATACTGAAATGGGCAAATCCCTATATTACTCATCTCCAAGAAGATCACATTCCTTAAGAGAGTTAATGGATCATCAATTTTGAGGTTTAAAAGCAATTACTTATTCCTTTTTTGACCCCTCACTAAGAAGTTCATACTCAAGTATGTGTTCTTCAATAGAACGATCATCCAAATGAATAAATTCTTTTGTTTCAGTGCCCTTAGAACTTCTTGAGTTCATTTATACTCATAAGAAAATTAACCATGAGTTTTTATAAATATTTTAGGATTCTTAAACATATAAAAATCATAAAAAAATAGCATTGAGACTCAAAAACTATATCAAATCATGCTCCAAAATGACCCAATTGCATATTATATTGAAGCTCTTGAATTTGGGGATTTTAATATTACATTGTTCAATTCAGGAGAGGAGGGGAGAGGAGAAAAATATTTTTATATAGATAACTATAAGATACTGAAAGAATATTTTAATAATATTAAAAAAAATATTATGGATATAGTGGTTAAAATAAGGTAAAACTTTATTTTTCCCTTAAAATCCTCCAATTTTGGGGGGAAGGTTTAGAGGGAAAGGAATTTTCCCTCCCCTCCTAAAAAATTGGTGGTGCCAAAAAAAAAGGGCAAAATCCCTCCATTTTTCTAACCCTTTCAAATCCCTCATACTTTGGACGATAGAGTGAATCATTCTAACCTTGGCATCAAAATATACACATATGCCACAACATTTATTAATTATTAAATAATTAATGTTAAAAATAATATGTAATATTTTTCCATGTATTTTAAGTATCCTATATTGTATGTTCTACAAGGTGTGGGATTACAGTTATCTTTGATATCTGTATACCCTTGCAAAACTCTTTTAAGGCTGCAATTGAATTTTATGATTCCTTGTCATTCATTATTTCTTGAAAAATCATATGTTGTGCAAACTCTACTCTTGTAAGGTTGATGTTATGTTGATGGTGATCTACAAATGTTTTGTTTAAACCAAAGTACAAAATGTCGATTATGTTCTTTAGTTACTAAATTTTCATTCTTATCACCAAATATGTCTCGAATAACACCCTTGTTTTCTTCAACAAATGGCTCAACCTCATCTGTGTTATGTAGATATAAGTGAGCTTACTCCCATTCAGTCATTAATATGCTAGTTATGTTACTCCCACTTGTTCCTTTCCCTGATCTTCACCCATCGTGATGAGACTTACGAATCCCTATAGGGTCAACATTGGACAGGTAATATGCACATAAGCTGCTTCTTAAACTATATACCTTTTAGAAATACAACACTGGCCAATATCTAGTTTTCACATACTCTCATAAAACTTTCATATAACTCTTAATAGGGTACATCCATCTTAAATAAGCTAGATCACACATTTGAAACTCTCTGACCAAGTGTATGGTTAGATGAACCATAATGTCAAAGAATGAAGGTGGAAAATACATTTCAAGTTCACAGAGTAACAACAATTTGCTTTTGCAAATCTCGCAACTTTGTTGAGTAAACCACTTTGTTACAAATTAACTTGAAGAACATACATAGTTTAGATGGTGTCTCACACTTTTTTAGGTAAAATGGATCGTATAGCCATCGGTAGGAAAGTCTGCATGAGCACATGACTATCATGAGACTTAAGGTTATTTAACTTTAAGTCTTTCACTGATATAAGGTTCTTTATATTTGAAGAGTAACCCTCTGGAACTTCAATTTCATAGAGAAATTGACAGAAGGATTTTTTCTTCTTCCTTGCGATAGCGTGTAAACTGCTAGAGGTTGATAAGTATAATACCCTTTCTCCACAGGCACCAACTCTTCTCTTATACCCATGGTTATCAAATCCAACCTGGCATTGACACTATCCTTACTTTTTACTTGCATATAGGGCAACTTGCTATTAAGACTATCAAAATTATTATTATTTTCAATGTGCATCACATCAAGGAAATGTCTTACATGTAAGAATTTTCAATATGGAAGTTCAAAGAAAATGGACGTTTTCTTCCAACCACTTGTCACAATAGTTTTTGCAAGAGGCTTGCCAAAACTGTTGTCCAAGTCTTTTACCTTGTCAAAAATCTGCTCACACTCAAAATACTTGGTATGCTACCTTCTTATAAGTTCCTATTGCAAGCCTTTTTCTATTTCCTCCAATGATGTTTTGAAGGTAAGAATCTACAATGTCCCATATAAACACTTTTATTGAAATGATCCAATAGCATTGAACGAGTGTCATCTGCACATATAGGGCACACAAAATATCCTATGCTGCTGTATTCTGACATGTTGCCATAAGCTGGGAAATCATTAATTGTACCAAATAATGTAACATGGCTTTCAAATTGAAACTTTCTTCCCTATACCCATCATATAGATTCATTCCATTTACCACATTAGCTTCAAATCATCTATTAGAGGAGCCAAATATATATACATGGATAGCATCATAAACTTAAGTTTCATGGTCAACAATAGAACAAGGTTATAAATCATCAATATCACCGGCCATGTACCGTGGGTACTACTTTAAACTCCGTGCGGATTGAATCCACCAGTTGACAATGCAAGGCATAGGTTCCTTGCTTCTTCTCCATAGTTAGGATACTTATAATCAATTTGTTTCCGTTAAGGAGAATCAGTAGGGTGCCAAAGCATGGTGTCTTTAATCCTTTCATTTGCATACCATGTCAATTGCTTATCAATTTCTGCATTACTATACATGTGCCTAAATCTTGGTATAATGGGGAAATACCATAGGACCTTCAAAGGACTTGAGGCTTTCTTCTTGAATCGTGATTCATTGCATTGAGGGCCTTCTCTAATAATGCATACTCATTTCAAACTAAAATGTAATCAGTTAGGACATGCATGTATCTTCTCATAAGTCGGTAAAGAAAAGAATTTGCTTAGCCTCACATATTTTGGTAGGAAGTTCATTTTTTTCCCAGAATCATATCATCCAAAGTGCAAGTGGAGCGGTGATTTGATCACCCCATCCATTGCATGCTTTCATTTGTACAATGTCAGCACAGCTCGCAATCTTGTGCATTTAGTATAACCAACGTACAAGGGTTTATCTATATATCACTTTACAAGCTCTCATATAGTTGACGACAATCATGGAGATCCTCTTCGATCGCATTTAACATGTCTTCAAGACGATCGTACTCTTCACACATACTTGTATCGAACTCATTCGAAGAAGTACACTAGGCGGTATCCACCCGATCCCTACATACATCATTCGTCTCACCATGCCTTCTCCAGCTTGTATAACTTTGATCTATCCCATGACAGATTAAATGGTCTAACAACTCAACTGGACTAATTCGCTTTCTATAAGCTAACTAAGGACAAATAATTTTGCTAGGATTTTTTGCATGCTCAACTGCAAATTAATAAACTCTTTCACGCCATCCCTATACTCCTTTGAACTATTATAGAATAGTGGTTACATAACACCTCATTGTTCAGTACCCTTCTTAATTTTGCCAAACTAGTATGCTTACTAATAACTTTTTATATTTTGTACTTTATCTTAAAAAATGAATGTTTCCTGGCTCCAAAACTCTCTCTTTAACCTGATAGTACCTAATGAAATAGTTATTCTAGCATATATATCTCATTAATTTTTCATAGGTCATAACGAAACAAATCATATTGGCCAACATATTGTACCTAACTGCCAAATATTAAAATCAAAATTTTGCGTAGAAAAATATACGATAGCTTTCCAACATATCTCAATAACTTTCCACAATTAAAATTCAGCATATAAGTACATAACTCACTGACTTTTCAGCATGTCTCAATAACTTTTTAGACATCTCAATCATAACTTTTACAAATGAAAAAAAACTAATTAAATATTTTTTCACTATATTAAATTACTCCCTTTAATTATCTAACATATTTTAGATATTTTTTCTTTTTATTCAAACATAGTATGTGTTGTATGTGTAATATATATATGCGCACATTTACTTTAATATATCACTATTGTAATTGGAAATTTTACTTTCAAAATGAAAAATGTTACACCATAGGGACCCAAAGCTATAACTCCTGCTAGTAGAGAAAAAAGTCTTATGGGGCAACCTAGTACTTCAACTATTAGAGCACTTGAAACCAATAAGTATTCTCTCCTTAGAGAAACTTATACTAAAACTTCCTTAGAAGTATCTACAGAAAAGGAATTCTTTAGAATATTTTGAAATGAAATGATGTTCGCTCAATAGACATGATCTTCATAAACATTATATCAGAATGGCTAAAAAGTACTATCCACTAGGAGGACCTCAGAATCCTAATCTTAGGCATGTTTTTATTGCCTCTCTTCTAGATGAACTTCAACCAGAATTGCACAAGATGATTTCTTCTCTCAACAAAGAAGTAACACAACTTACTTTAGGAGAAATCTATTAAACACTAGCCACTCTTTATAAGATGTGTGAGCAATAGAAATTCTTCAAATCAATGATGAAAGGAAGCTAAGCTTAAGCTAGCATGCAGCAGATCACATTTAAAGATTAAATGCAAGGATAAAGACAAATGCCACTACCCAACAAAGAAGAAGTCTCATTTCTCATTATGGAAACCTCATAAGGGAAGAAAGAAGAAATACAAAAAACCCTTTAGGTATGTCAAATGGAGATCTTCAAAATAACCTAAGGCAAATAGGTGTTTCCTTTGCGATGGAAAAGGTCATTTTGCAAAATCGTGTCCTAGAAAAAAATAACAAGAAAAATCAAAATGCTTCAGTTATTTCAATATGCACTACCTATTGTAGAAACTGAAGACATTGAATCTGTTTATGAAGAACAGACTGAGAAAAATAAAGAAATAGAGTATGTTCTCCATATCTCTGATTCTCCTGATTCTGACTCTGAAATAGAATATCCTCACAGATCTGTTTATTATCTTGATATTTGGAATACAATTTCCAAACTCACAAAAGAGTCAGCCTTCGGATCATTTGGATCTATAGGTATTACTCAAATAGATCATGCTCTAAGACCTCTCACAGAAGCCAAGATCCTCTTGTCCAAATATGATAAGCCAATCAAAGTCATTGCTATGATTGACACATGTTCTTGTTGTTGGAAATTGTGCCCTAGGGGCCAATCATTATCTTATGAACATTGTTGATTTATGAATTTATTAATTGTATTATCATATTATTTACATGTTTACTGTGATTACCATCCTTGGATAACTCATGATCTTATCCTAAATGTTCCTGGTCAGTCATCTATGCGGGAGCAGAGATAAAATAAGACCAGTATGACTTTGAAGATGTATAGAGATATAAATCAAAGTCATAGGCACATGTAAGAGTACAAGGTGTTGGACCAACCCGCTATGAGAGAGCTGCATGGGTTAAATCATAAGCTTCTCTCATATACAAACCATGTCACTATGCCCTTTGACCTGATATCATTATGGATTCCTACATGACAAACGCTCAGCTTTGACCTAGTCAAAAGTCACTTTTGACCGAGTAATCATAAAGACTATGTTCGAGCTTAGTGGTTTTTCGTGAGAAGGAATGTGAATGGTCAAGATGGAATTTGTCCCTCACATTGGTAGAGAGATATTACTGGGCCCCTCAATGAGTGAGTCTGAGAAATGTATGGCCATACATAATGGAAAGGTAGTTCCATTTCTATAGTCAGACTACTCAAGGATCGAGAAAGTAACGGTCAGGAATAGGAGAATGACATTATCCATGCCTCATCCATGACCAAAATATCACGTGACAGAAGGTACATGATATGGTTGTATAAAAGGTTACATCGTTTATCGATCCTCATATGATTTGGGTCATTGTGATGTCTTGCTAGAAACTGCTTGCGACTTGTGAGTCAGTATAGTAAATGGCCCACTGCTAACTTCATATGGGCCTACAGGGTCGCACACAAAATAGCCCAACACGAGCTATGATGTCCAGATTCATTGAACCTAAGACATGTCCAGATTCAATGAATGATCCAGGGTATATGTATATATTTATTTATATTTATATTCGTATATATATAAATTCATATATATATATATATTATATAAGAGATATTTACAAGATTTTATTTATAAGGATAAATTAAATCTCTATCACGTTTGAATTTGAAATTCAAATTGATATGATATCTCATATAAGATATATTTACAAGATTTAATTTATAAGGATAAAATTAAATCTCTATCATGTTTGAATTTGAAATTCAAATTGATATGATATCTCAAATTTGATTTATGAGAATAAATCAAATGTAATTCCGTCTTATCTTTATTTTAAATTAAATAAATGGGTGAATTAAATCTGTGGGACGAATTTAATACAAACACTATTTATTTAATTAGTTTCTTATCAAATTATATAATATATGATATTGTATTAATTTCATAATTAATATAAGATTAATTCCAAAAATCCAAGTCTGTGGTAACACGCATAGCATCCTATATATATGATATTTAGGAGCTACGGTTGGATCATCAAAAAGAGTGAATGAGAATCTGTAAAAGGTTGCAGATAAGAAATTGCCGAAATAGAGACAGAGAGGACGAATTCTTGAGTAAGCCCTAGAGGGACAGGAGGCGCTAGCACGTCGATCATGGTTGGAACGTTGTTCGTGTGGATACCAGTAGAAGAAGCCAACCTAAATCGTCGACTTCTTGCGATCAAAAAGAGATCACAAGCCGCGAAGAGAAGCTATAGACGTCACAACCAGAAGCTAAGAAAGTTGTGACTGAATACTGAGGGTAATACTTCTTTCCACTTGACTTAAACACATATGGTAGATCCTGGCAGGGAATGGAAAAAATTTTAAGTTAATTTTTGCTGCGTGTCTTCCAATTCCTTACACTTGTGCTACTATAATCAAACCTCATATCCTCCCTGGTGATATGTGGATGCCTTTTGATCAACCTTTCCTCACTATAAACCAAGAACTATTCCATATTGAGCTTATCTATAGAAAGAAACTAGGGATACAACTGTTTCCCAAGATGTGTGACATGGATCAAAGTTTTAGGGAGTTATCTTCCTAAAAAGGATATCCTTCTTGGATTTGATGTTCTTTATAAGATAGTAAGATTATCAATCTCAGTGCAAGGATTAAGATTTAAAAAGTTCTTTACTCCTTTTGTCCAGATGCCAAGCATTCTTGAAATTAAGCAAGCACCTTCTAGATATAAATCTCTCAGAGATAGACTTCTTAGTTTATGCTCTGACAGTCATGATCAATTTCAACATCCTCATCCTCTATTGAAAAACAAGAGTTTCTTTGTGAAACTGCCATTCAAGAATAATGAAGATGTTAATCCTACGAAAGCCACTCATTCATATATGAATCCTGATGACTTAGTTCTTGCCAGACAAGAGTGTACTTCTTTATTAGCCCAAGGGCTCATTGAACCTACTGAATCAAATTGGGCTTCTCAAGCTTTTTATGTGGAGAAAATGTATGAACATATTAGAGGAAAGAAAAGGTTATTGATTATAAGCATCTTAATTTAACCTTACAAGATGATAAGTTTCCTCTTCTAAAGCTGAACCATTGGCCTCAAGACTTGCTACATCAAAGATCTTCTCAAAATTTGAACTAAAAGCAGGTTTTTGGCAGATTGGAATCCATCCTGAAGAAAGATTTAAAATAGCCTTCTGTATTACAGATACTCAATATCAATAGACTGTTATTCCTTTTGGATTAAAGGTGGCTCCATCTATTTTCCAGAAGACTATGATCAAGATATTTGAGCCCATCTTACATTCAATGGTGGTGTATATTGATGATATTCTCCTATATTCAGAGGATGAAGAAAGCCGCAAAAAACTATTGGCCCAGTTTGCTGATATTGCTGAAGCCCATGGAATTATGTTATCTTCCAAAAAATGATACATTGCTCAAGCTCATATTCATTTTCTAAGAATAATCTTCCACGATGGTTTCTATCAACTTGGCCCACATCTGGCCCAAGAGCCCAATTTTCCAGACAATAACTTGTCGTAAAATAGATTCAACAATTTCTTAGAATTATGAATTATTTATGTGACTTTATTCCAGATGTGACTAAACATACTAGCCAGTTGTCAACTCTATTGAAAAAGAATCCCCTATCTTGGGGACCTCTATAGACTACAACTATCCAGACACTGAAAAGGATTTCATAGACTCCACCATTGAAAATCCTAGATGAAGTGTCTATGAACATGAGAGACATAAATAGGTTCAGCTGTCTTTAAGAATTCATGAACTGGAGGGTCACTAGCTTCAAGGTCACTAGAATAGATAGGAGAAATTGTAGTAATAAGTCTAGAAGGAGAATATCCTTCTATGCCTGGCTTCTAGAAAATTGTTCTAATAGTGCCATTAGACATTCTGGCAATTACAGGAGGTGTTGTTGTATGAATATCAGAGGGAGTATGGTTGAACTCCCATTCATAATTAGTGATCCACTCAAAAGGAATAATCTGAGCAAGTTCTTCCTTGGGGATCTGTCTTGGAATGTTGACTGTGGATGGACTATGGTCATTGTTAGTGAACATAAGTAAAGTATCCTATCTATCTGTCAGAAACTGAAGATCTAAAGATTGGTTCTGGATTCTATAGATCAACTGATGATGTAGAGTGGCTGCTATAGCATTGGGATCAAGCTTAGCTCCAACAATCTGTACCTAGACTTTAATCCTTTTTGAAATGGTTGGGTCCGATAGCTTCATGTTAAAATTTAGAGTGATAGTGAGAATGATGCTCCCATTTCTAAGAGTAATAACTAGAGCTCCTATCAAAGCATGCTGGTATTCATGATAAGTAGTGTCAAGTAAAGCAACTTTAGCAGAGACAGGAAGTCCTTTCCTGTCAAGGAGAGTAAGAACAAGTCTGACTACTCTAAGATGAAGATGGGAATATCCCTAATTAATATAAGAGTTGATAAGTGGCTGAGGTAACTCCAAGGTAACATATTGTTCACTTGAAGTATATGGAATACCACATAGGTCAAGATGGGAACTTTGAACAATCTCCTTAACAGGAGGAGAAGTTATGGTAATAAGATGGCGGATATTACAGAAGGCAGTAAAACGTTGTCTATGGAAGAGAGAATATGGGTTGACAACTCCATGTGTGAATCAAACTATGAATGTCATGATCCTTTCTTTTAGGATTTCTCTGAAGATGAAGACTTCAAAAGGGCTGTAAAAAAGGAGAAGGAGAATAAGAAGAAGAAGCCTGCAACCTGACCTAGGCACAGAAGGCCTAGAGATGATGATTATGATGAACCACCAAAACCAAGATTTGGCGTAAACTAGGACATCAATGCCATGACACCTAGTTAGAACTATCTCTCTATGATATCCTAAAGGAGCTAGGTCATGATGACTTGATTGTTGACATCTTTTCTCAGTAAAAAAAAACAAAACCCGCCATCCTCACACCCTCTCCAGTCATACCAGTTATTCCAACAATCCAACCATAGCCATGTATTGTCATGCTCAATCCAGAGTCTCAACCTTACGAAGATCAATTCCCTTCAATTGAAGAAAGCTTTGATCAAAATACTAATATGGTCAAAAGACCATATGTTAAAAGTACTAAGGTTACACCATGGAGACCTAAAGCTATTATTCCTGTTGAAGTAGTGCTTAACTAGCATACTGATAATGTTGTTAGCCAAAATAATTTCCTGTACCAGATTAATTCTACGTTGGATCTCATCACCTCTCAAACAGAGGACCTATCTTCACAAGTTAAATCTTTAGCTGAACAAGTTCAAAAGCTTCATCTAAAGCTTACTTCTCAGGCCCAACAAATTGACATTGAACTGTAAAGATATGTTGATCAACAATACTTTAAACCAGATAAGAATAGGTGTTGAAGCAGACACAAGACCAGATCAGGCAGATTGAAGCTGATATGCCCAAACATAAACAGTTGCCTCCTTCACTCTAACAGTTGATCCATGAACCTCATATGCACCCTTGTTTCCATCAACATACCCAGTTTATCCCTAATAACTCCTATAACACTTACACCCACTCTTACATATTACAGTCAAATGTTCCACTTCAATATCATCTAGCCAGATAGTTTAACCCTCCTAAGCTTAAGAAGTCATCAAAGAAAACTAAGTTTTCTACTCTGGCCACTAAACCACCATACCAGAAACTCCCACAAAACCAGTTGATGTACCTCCTATATATATAGGACCTATTTTTTCATATGTTAGACCACTAGTAAAAGCTAGAAGACCTCATTCTTCTAGCATATAGATTCATGAACATGTATCTTTACCTCCTACCACTAGAAATATTTTCACCCCTCTTGGTATCAGAGCCTTATGATATAGTGTCTTAGCGAGACTATAATAGAAATAAAGTTAGATAAGAATGAGTAAGAAGACCTTTGTAACCATGAGTGATACCTCATATAAACTGGTTCAAATTTCATCTTCCCTATCCATTGTTAGAATTCCTTCATCTATCTGCCGTACACTATCTCACAAGATAGACAATCTTGTTGAGTTTGCCGAACTTCTAGAAGAAGCTCATGTTAGAGACATTGAGTTACCCTTACTCAACCTATATTCTCTCTTCCATAGACAACTTTCTACTACCTTCCATAATATATACCATCTCATTACCAGAACTTCCCCTCCTGTTAAGGAGATTATTCAAATTTCTCATCTTAACTAGTGTGGTATTCTATCTACTTCAAGATCAGTATCAAGTAGTCCACCCCATGGGTCTTGTGACAGAGGACCACCCTAAGGGTCTTCAGGTTGGGACAGTGAGACAATTGTCTTAGATTCTAATTTTGAAGTCTTGGAAGATAGCTGTAAATGAGTAGGTGAAGTGCTGGGTAATAGTTGTAACTCAATTAGTTTGGCTATGGCCTGGAGGTAAAAGGACGAGAATCCAAGTATTTCAATGTATCAAGAAAAAAAAATTGTTCCTGAGGTCTTTTGTACTATTGTTGAATATGAGGAGTAATGAAGGCTTCATTAGGAATTAGTTTTAAAGATGTACATTGTAAATTAGGATTTCCCTTAGGGCAATTATTCATGTTGCATATAAAGAGTTTTAGATTTCAAAAGAGAACTTCTTTATAGTGGGGCCAAGAGATTTGTGTCTGCCAGAGATAAGCTTGATTGAGAATATTTAGTTTTCCTTCATGATATATATTGTAAGGCCTATGAAGTGCAAAGAAGCATTGATACTTTAGTTGTCGATCTTTTAGGATTTCCTAGAGATGATACCGTTCAATGACATTTCTGAGTTGTGTTCTCCAAACAGGCAAAAGAGAGAACCATTGTAAAATAGTCCATAAACAATAACCTTTATTGTTGTTGTCATGCAAATAATGAAACACAAGTAATGGTGAAATAGCTATAACAAAAATATAAAGAGCTGAGAGGGACAAAAGGTACCACTTTAACTCTTTTGGTACTGGTCTGGTAATAAAGGGAATGGAGAGATAAGGTTTATCTAGGTTAAAATGTTCCATGGCAGAGGAGATGGGATGATTTACAAGCAGAAAGTGTAGCCAATAGAAAAGATTTATTTTAGCTATCTGTTGAACTTGTTCCACAGTGGTAGGAACCTCGCCAGGAGGAAAACTATGGCTTTTTGAGGTATGGTAAGAGTTTTATGAAAGAGGAAGGTGATCCATCGTAAGGATAAGTCAAGGGCCAAAGGGAGTGAGAAGCTAGATTTTTTAGGGTCTAGAAAAATAATATGCTATAATATTATAGTGACCTTTGATATGTCTGACTGTGAATTTATAGCTAGAAAACCAGTCTTTCCATCTCAGAAGTTGAGAGTTAGGAAAAACTTTCTTTTGGTATCCAACATGGAGGGGAAAATAGTGTTATCTATTTCCACAATAAATTCATAAGAACTTAAGTAAAAACTGAATTTTTCAATTCCTTTTTTTACCGATAAAATCTCCTTGTAAGAGGCATGGTAATATTGTTTAGAATCTTTAAATTTACCACTAACATGAGCACAATAGTGTCTTTTACCATTTACTTCCTCGAGAAGAATTGCATCCCAATAATTGTCATTGCATCTTCCTCAATGCTTGAAGAATTTGAAGAATTTGTTACAACAAAAAGTTCGACAACCTTCTCAAAATATTCCAGTGAAGAGCAATACTATGTTGATTTATCTACCATTGCTATGGTGAATCCTAATCCTCAGACTACTGCAGAATCCACTAGTCATCCTATCATTGAAGATCCTTCCTCTGAAGAAGAAGAAATGGGAGAAAGGACAAATGATTGAACATCCACACCATTTAAGGCCAAGAAACAACTTAGTTTACTTTTGATGACATTCCGTCTTCAAAATAGTGTGATAGAATTCATAAATTTGGTACATGGATTGATTCTCGTATGACTAATATAAGTCTTACCTTGGAATATATTATGACTGAATTTGTTTCTCAAATGACTGAAAATTTGTGAGAATAGTTTACTCAGCTCAGTGAGTACGAGAGATTAAAATTGAGTACATCTGCAAGTCTAGCAACATTCCTTGGAGCACTTCATTAGGAATTTCTTGGTGATTTTCATGTTATTTGTAACATCCTTACTTTCATACGTCTTAGGGACCATTCAGTAGCATTTAGAACCACTTACAAGACCTTGGAAGTTCATTAGCTAAATCTAGAATTTTACCTTTTCTCGGGTTACTGTTCATATGGTATTCCAGATTACGCAATGAACTTCAAAAAATCATAACTAATTCTAGAAAACTTGAAATGAAGTGATTCAAAAAGATATGTGAAGATAACATCTTTAAATTTAAGGGAAAAATAATTTCCATACCAAATGATTAGCCAATTAATACAGTTTATTCGCCAAAGTTTACTGTTTATTTGGTCAAAAATCCTGAAAACAGATTCTGGTCCCTTACTTTGGAAAATTAGTTCTCTTTGTACAAACATCCAAATAAAGCATTCTTAGTGTCAAAACGAAGCTTGGTGTGTCATCTAAATGTATGTAAAATTTCATACATTTATTCCATCTTTTACTATTTGTCATTACATCATGACCATCACTGCTTATATTGGTCATACAGCAACATTACACATTCACATAACATATATACTATCCAATCCCTAGCTTTTCTTCATGCTTCATCATCCTCTTTCATCATTCATAAACCTGTAGGATTGGGATTACATGGAAAGGGATGAGATTTCAGGGGAAATCTCAGTAGCAAATGGTACTAAACAATGTATGCATTAATGTAACTACTTGTGCTTGCTTGTGAAAGTGTTACTATTGTGTCATGTGCATGCTTCCATGTTACATATGAAATACAATTGGCCAAAGTAAACATATAAACAGAGCTTCATACATAAGCACATAGGCAACACAATTCAATCAAGTCATAGCACAATCAAGCATAACATTCAATGCATACAAGTTTAGGATAAGTTTACTACCTTGAACACTTGACCTTCTTTCATCTTAACTTGCTTCTTTCTTCTCACTTTCCTTGAACATGTGGCTGCCTCTCTTGGAGCATACTAATCAATTTCTAACATCACATAATCATTCATCCATTACAATCTAACTTCCTTGAGCATTAACTCACTTTAACTAACATAACTTCTTCTTGAACATTAATCTCATTAAGTTTCCTTAATTTTAACCAATGGACTTGGTCTTTGAATCAATTGATGCCTTCTCTTTACCCTACACAATTTCATCTTTTGAATCCATTTATGAGCTTAGAATCATGAAATTCCAGCTCCTTCTTTACATGCTGTACAGAACCGAAACTGCACTGAATTCTTTCAAAAATTCTCATTTTGATTCCAATGCTTCCCATACTTGTTTCTCTACTTAATCCCACACAACTTTTCATTTTAAAACCATTGGAAGCATCAAAATAATGAAATTCCAATCACTGTTCATGCGAGTGAACAGTAACAGAGAAGGATTTCAAAAACTACAATCTTGGAATTTCAATGCTTTTAAGGGTCAAAACCTTTCCAATCCTACACAAAATCATCATCTAAATTCAATGGAAGCATTAAATCATTGAAATTACATTTCCTTCCCTCATGAACAGTGCATGCCGAACAGGTTCCATTAAGGCAAAGTCAAGAATATCAACTTGATTCAACAACCAATCTCTTAATTAACTTTTTAAGCTTCAATCATATGTTTCTAACTTTAATTTCTTCTTTCCCCTTTCATCTAAGGTTGTTGGGAAGCACAACCCCTTAGAGAAAACTCAACTTTTCTCCCATGAAAACCCTAAGTTCAACCTCCCAAATCAAAGGAAAATAAGTTAGGATAGATTGCTTACTTTTAATCTCTAGCTTGCTTGAACTTTGGAGCCTTGAATCTTCTTTGTCTTGGCTTGAGTTTTTATTTTACAAGATTTTCCCCAAGGTATCACAAGGCCACAGTTTTGGTTAGAATGAGGGGGTATTTATAGCCAAAATCCAAGAAAAATGAATGGCCAAGATTGATTTTGTTACTATTTGATCTAAAGGCTCACATTTAATCTTGGATTTAACTTTTTCATAAAAGAATAATTATGACATTGTGTGGGACAGCTCAAGGGACACCTCAAGGGTTTAGGTGGCATGCTCGTAGTGTAAGGAAGCTTCTGAAAAAATTCTAGTCCAATCCAGTACCGATCGGAGCAGTTTCACAACAACCGGACTGTTTTCTGTTCCAAAATTTTCTATAATATACTAGGATATGTATTCTATCTTGGAAATCAATGTCTAGGCTTCTCATACCCTTGACATGGTTATACTGAGTATTTATCTGTCATCCATTCCTTGAAAAATAACAAAAATCCCTTAGTGTCCTTTCTTACACTATATTGATCCTAAGGGCATAATCGTCATTTTACCCCTCTTTATAATGCCTCAGGGTGTATCTGGGCTCAACTAATCATATTTATACCATGTGCCACATTTTTAGCTTGTCCCAGGTGACCAAAATTCCCTTCATCCATCTCTGGTATAATCTGGGCATCTAGGGGCATTTTCATAATTTCACACTTTTTCTAGACACTGACCCCTTCTACTGATGGACTGGTACCCTGGGTTTTGGGCCCTTCTTCGCGTCATCATGGGCCTATATATGAGGTTATCTAATCTCATTCTATCCAAGTTTATATACCGATAAATTCTATTATCGGATCACGGGTGTTATCAAACTCTCGTCAAAATTCACTAATATATGAATAACTTTTTATACATAACTTCTTCTGGGGTTCTGTCAGATTCATAGCATCTGACACTGTAGGGCACACTTTCTTGTAATTCCCTTACTTATATCTGATGTCCATAGAATCTGATAAAAATTCAGATAACTTTTAGACTATCAGATAATTTTTTGCTGTCTAGAGCCCTAATAAAATTTCTGTCTCATGCCAGATTAACCAGCGCAACTTTCTCTATTCAATGATGGAATATGGGACTGAAAAACTTCTGAGCAGTTATAACCCTTTTCGGGCTGATCTTTCTATAATTACAATTTTGCCCTTGAACTTTTTACTTAATTACATTTAAATCCCTTAAGTTTTAGAAATTACCACTTTTGGCCCAAATCTTATTTCTACTTTCACTTTTTGCCTTTAACATTTTCTACTTTTCATTTTAGTCCTTCTCTTCCTTAAAGAATAATCTAACCTTTATTATTTCTTCTGATGTTCATCATAATCCTTTCCAAGCCTCTTTCCACTATCAGTACTATACGGATAGGGAAAAATTAGCATATGACATTATTCAGAAAAGGAATTCTCAAGAATATTTTGAAATAAAATATTGTTCGCTCAACAAACATGATCTTTAGAAATATTATATCAGAATGGTTGAAAAGTACTATCCTCTTGGAGGACGTTAGAATACTAAGCTTAGGCATATTTTTATTACCTCCCTTCTAGATGAACTTCAACCAAAATTGCACCCCAATAATTGTCACTAGCATCAGTCTGCAGTAGTCTTTCTCTGTTGCTGGAATTTGTAATGGTGGAGGAGTCTGTGAAATCCTTTTCAATGTCTAGATAGCTGTAATATGTAGAGGTCCCCAAGATGGGGGATTCTTTTTCAATAGAGCTGACAACTGGCTGGTACATTTAGTCACATCCTACCTGAGGTACCGAAGACCTCAGGAACAAATATTTTCTCCTGATACTTTGAAATACTTGGATTCTAGTCCTTCTACCTCCAGGCTATCAGCCAACCTAACTGAGTTATAGCTGTTACCCATGTCTTCACCTACTGATTTACAACTGTCTTCCAGGGCTTCAGAATCAAAATCTGAGACAACTGTCTCACTATCCCAACCTGAAGATTGGGTTGGTCCTCTGTCATAAGACCCATGGGGTAGACCACTTGATACTAATCTTGAAGCAGTCTTTGCAAATCCACTAGACCCATATTTTGGATTTAATGAAGATTATTCAAACATGGACTCTAATAATGATCATGAGCTCATTTACAAATGACAGAAAGAATCACACATGTTGTACTGCTATCTGAAGCTTTAATAAAGTATATTCCTGCGTGATGTAACGAAGGGGAGGAAAAATTTTCTGAGTTAGATATAAAAAAATTTGCAGATGTGGGGTTATAAAATTTTAATAAAGAGAATATGTAAAATAAAAGAGTAATAAAAACTAATTAAAAACTTTTAACCCCACTTCTCTATTTTTTTAAATGTAACTGATAAAATTTTTTTCTCCCCTCTAAATATAAGAGTTAAATAACTAATTTATAAAAATTAAAAAAATTAGTTAAGTTAGTTATTTTTAAAAATATGTGTTGATTTTCTTAAAATACTCATTCTAATTATTTACATAGAAAATTACTTCTTTAAATGAAAATTCCCTTAATATATACATTCAATATAGAGTATTTAGGAAAAAATTATAAATTTTTGAGATAAATTGGATTAAGGTATTATATTTAAAATAAAAAGAAAATCCCCTGTACAAACTCTTAAATTTAAGACAAAGTGAATTAAGATGTAAGTACTTTTTATAAGCACGCATTAAATCTAACTCAAATTTCTTATATATTGAAAAAAAAAATAACGGGAGGTATAACTTCAAATCGCTGGCCTTAATAATATATATATATATATATATATATATATATATAATGTATCACTTTATGAGACCTAACTTTCCTAGACTAACAGTATGAGACCTGACATTCTTTTTCATTGACGCTCTCCCTTCTCGACTTCCATTACGTCCCATTTGTGGTTTCTATTATCTTTCATTTTTGACACAGTAATTAGTTTGCATATCTTTTTCAACTTTATTAGGTGTATGAGCCTATTTAGTTTGATTATGTTTTGTCCATAGTGGGAATGCATTAAGTGCTTTATTTCAAAAGAAAAACATGTTTCCATTACCTATTTGTTTGTTAATGTTTTCAGCCATAAAAAATATATTTTTTATTTGGTTAAGTTATATTGTTACCAAAAAAATTGATAATAAAAAATCAGATATCGATAAATAATTTTAAATATATCCTGAATATAATATGTTAAAGAGATAAAGTGGAACAATCAAAATTATAGGAGAATTATGCCTAAAGACTAACTTCAAAAATATTTCATCTCTAAAATTGAAATCAATAATGATAAGTACTCATTGTTCAATTTGTAAATTTGTGTTGTTTAAATGGTAAATGTGTTAAATATTTTTTAGTTGTAAATTTGTATTATGTGAATGGTAATTACTCATAGATCGGCTGATAAATTTAAAGATCTTCTTTAATAATTAATTTGTGAATTTATTGTCTTAGATAGAAGGCATTGTGAATCAGGGAAAATACACCCCACTTTTTTTTTTTTAATACAAGCAACATTTAGGTAAGTTAGGCCCTGGGGATTTATCAAGATAAAGGCATATCTCTAGGTTTAGAAAATATTTATAAAGATATCTATAGATCGCCCACTAACAAGGTCTTCACATCGATCACAGGATTTAAACACATAACATTGTGAATTATAAGTCAATTTCCTATCAATTGGACCAACTTTTTTTGGCAATATATCACATTTTTTCTTGACAAAGAATACTAAATCAAAGTCAAGTCCTCCATACCTTTGGCCTATCTTGGTTAATTTATAAACAACAAAATTAGAAATGACATGTTTCTATTTATAAGATATACTACTAGATTGTCTAAAATTTATAGTATTATTTTCTATTTTTGTCCACATTAATTATTAGTTAGCCTCATAACATTAGTTATCTACACTCTCTCCCATTCCCACTCTCCCCATAAATAAAGTTGTTTTTGAAAATTCCCGTCATTTGGATTTGTTTGAATGATATGACGCATTTCATTATATTCTTGTGTTTTCTCAATAACTCACAACCATTAGATAGTGTCCTTGTGTATTATAAAATCTAAATGATAATTAATAGGACTTAAGTCTAATAGAAAGGGTTAATTTTGCATGTGCTGAATCCAGGTTTAAATCCTTTATTGTGGGCCCAATCAAATAGAAAAAGAATTAATGAGCATAGATTAGTTAATGGCCAACAATTAAAGATGATCAATACAATTAAATAAAGTCATCTCAAATCAATTTACAATATTATCATTACTATAGATAATTCAACCTGTTGCACAGATACATTATGAAGGATTAGAAACAAATCAGCATGCTTGTTGTAGTTATCATTGCCTGCTTCTTCACTCTCGAGTTTTATCTAAGGTTTCTTTCACTCTCTCTCCTTGTGTAAATCATAAATGGCAGTTGCTGCACAAAACACTTCAAGGCGGCCACGAGAAAGAACGCGATAGGGTTCCTGTTTTTTGCATCAGTCACAAGTAAGAAGCTTCATCTTCCCTTTTTCCTTCGAAAATCTCTTCTCTTTCCCTGTATACATTTGCAACGTTTCTGTCAGGTTGGGTTTAGCAAATATTCTTGCGATTTCAATTCCCAATATTAATCTCAGCAATTCATCTTCCCTTCAAAGAAGTTTTCTTTTGATTGTTTGCATTGTTTAACTATATTTAGACGTATTTTGGGATTTTCATCTTCTTAATTAAAGCATTAGAGTAAGAATCACGAGATGCACTTCATGGTGAAAAAGATTGCCCTGTCTTTATAGAAGAACTGCATCAAGGACATTAGATATTACCTACTTCTTTTCACTTCGATTGCTTCCTGCTTTCAGGCTTTGGACACTTCAAATCCTGCGGCATTTGTAAATGCAGAGGTGCTTTCAAATTTCATAGGGACGAAAGTTCAAGCCGTTGTTCAAGTTCATCAATCAGCGGTGTTGCCATTGGAAAAATCCACATATGGCAATCAGCTAACTGTGAAAGGGTTGCCACAGGTTCCTGCTATGAATTATGTTGAGGTGATTGGTATTGCAGAGAGTAACCAATTGATTAAGGCTGAGATATGGACTGACTTTGGCAACACATTCGATATAAAGCACTACAAAATGGTAGTTGCTGCTTTTATTCCTATTGCTCTGCTTTCTTGTTGTGCATTTATATATTGCCTTTGAAGCTAGATAGACAAAATTATTTCTTATTGAATAGGAATTTGAAATTACGTAGCAAACTTATCACTTCTCTTTGTTAATTGTTCTGGATAGCTTGCTATGCAGGAAGCTTGCCAATATGTGGAAGAAAAGCTATTTATCAAGGTAAGATCTTTATTTTTATTGATATGAAGACCTGTTATGAAAGCATGTCAGTATAATTAAAAAAATTAGGCTATCTTAATAGACTTTAAATCAGGCCAAATATTTTAATAAGCCAGATTTATGTTAAAAAAATAGCTTCACTATAGGTCAGGCTCAGACTGAATTTAGTCACAGAGGTGGTGGTGCTTCTTGCCATGAGCCTCCTCATTGGCTTCCTTGGGTTCCTTCTTCTCATGATGCTCATGGAAGGCTAAGCCACCGGCTCCGACAACTACAGCGGCAGCAACCTCCTATTCTCTGGGTCTTTCTCCCCCTTTCTTCTTCCCATGCTATTTATATCATTTCAAACATTCATTGACTAATATCAATAATCTATATAAAATATAAAATTTATAAGAAAAATGAATCCAACGTGTTTACAATTTACCTCAATTTTGAATCATGTTCCTATAATTTTTTAATTAGATCCTTATAGTTTTATATGCTATAGACATTCACCCTTGTATTTTGAGTGCAAAAATCGTTTATTTTTTATTATAAGATTTTATGAACTTTGTGAAAAGTTCTTTATGTGATTTTACACTATTTTAATACTCATGTATTTTTATAAATGAAATTTCATAAAAAGGTATATAAATGAAAATTATAAGGACACTTGGAATTATTTTCCAAAATTTATAATAGATCATACTATTCAAAAACTAAAGAAAGGAGAATATTTGGGTAATTGGCCTTATATGCTTAATATATTTTTGTCCAATAAAATGAGAACAAGTGAATTTTAAAGTGTTTATATATAATTTTAAAAAAATAAATTAAAAAAATAGAATAATTGATATCAATCAATTATAATAAAAAATCTAAAGAAATTAAAGTCATTGTTTTTTATACACCGGAAAAGAAAAATTAAAGTCATATTTTTGATAGTGTGATTTAATTCAAGCTCCATGTAAAACAGACTCACAATATAGTTAAATAATGGAAATAAAAAATTGGTTGGAATTGGAAAGATACATGATCAACCATATCCTAATAAAACAAGATCAAAATACTGATGAAATTAGAGGAATCAAAAATTAAGAAATTAAAATGAAGTATACATACCAGAGCATAAGAACCAGAAGCTGCAGCACCAAGCTCACCAAGGTGCTCAAGATGCTTATGGTGCTTCTCTTCCTTCTTGTAATCAGCCTCCTCAGGAGCTTGACCTCCATAGCCACCTTCAGGAATTTTGCTGTAGCCGGCGTCTATGGGTTTCTCACCGCCATCCTTGTGGTGGTGCTACTTATCTTCAGCCATGCTGCTTCTTGGTATATATACAACTCAGAATAAAATAAAAAGTAGATGAAAACGAAGAAGAAGAAGAAACTGTCTGTGTATGTGTGTCTCTGTGCATATTTGGAGGATTGGAGGATCTATTTATAATTGGTCATGTGTGTGATTGGTCACAAAGATTATTAGCTCTGGGTGGGCCTACTCCACTTAATGAGCTTTCATATGTATTTAATTTTTTATTAAGACTTTGCATCAAAATGGAGGAGTTATTTCCTTTATTTTAGCCACTTGGGTGTTTCTCAGTGTTTGCTCTAAACTAGTTGAATCTAGTGATGATTATTAATTGAAAGATATCATTTTAACCTCTTCAACTATAAGAAAATATATAATTCTACGTTAACATCTGTATATTTATATAATATAAAAATGTTAACAATTCATAGATTCCTAAAATAATAGCAGTAGTAATTGTAGTAATAACAATATTAGTGAGGAAATAATGTTATTTGAATGTAAATAGGCTGTATGTTTTATTAACTTTTCTTTAAATGTTGCTACAAAATGATAATAGAGCTATTATATTACAACAATCTTTTATCCACACTTTAATCAGTTAATTAATCACTTGAACTTGCCAAAATAACTTTTGGTTAAATGACTAATTAAAGTTAGACCATTCTTTTTTATAACATAAATTTAGATAATTCTACATACATAGGGGGCTTCAACCATCAATGCCGTGCAATTACACTAATCAATAGTAATTGTATTTCAGTTTTATATACATATAGCGATAGTAATAATAATTGTTTCAATATTTTTAGTTACCTAAGTCTATATTTCAAGTTAAAGTACCTTCGTATATAACTTGTAAGAATATTTTTTCAAAAATTAATACTAGATTAATTATATTTTAAATTTAAAGTTATACGTTCAACAAAAAAATAAGGAAAAAGGATAATACAATTATACAACTTTAATTTTATTATTTTTCATTACTAATATTTATTGTTGAGTTGAATTAATCTCTCTCACACACGAAGCCGTGCGACAGGAAGCATATCATGCTTGAATTTTAAATACTTCACAACTAATTAAAATTCAGATGTAACATTAATCTACAACACAATATATATATATATATATATATATATATCAAACTAGGAAAGTAACTTGATATATATAGTTTTTGGTGCTGATAAAACTCATATTTTTGTACCAAAAAACACTTATTTTCCTTTATAATAATTGGAATTGGAATAGGGAACAAGCTTGACCTAATATTGCATAACATAAGCTGTTAAATATAAAATGGCTTCAATGACACAATATACATTTCTTCAGCCCCCATGCTAAAACGTATTATATTTCATTTTATTTATTTTTTATATGCATCGACTTTATAAAACAAATATCATACAAACTTATATTTTTCTACATTTTTTGATAGAATATTGTTATCAATTTTCATGTTAATTTTATAATTTTATAGTTATTAATAATAATTTAATTTAATTACTCTCAGAAATATCTTCTTGATCACAAATCATAATTAAGGAACAAATTTCTATAAAAAAATTAATGAAGAGATAAATGATGGGATAATCGAAATGGGTCCACCTTTCTGATATTTTCCCACGTTGGAGTGGATGTGGTTATGCATAATGAGTCTAATGTCCTTTTGTTCTTTGAGTCAATCATCTTCAAGATATTGTTATATACTAAATATGGACACTTCTTTTAGTATAGATTCAAATCTTAGTTCATTACAGTGTTAAAGATTAACCTATTCAACTATGTTCAACCCCCGTTGATTAAGTCTAATGTCCTCCACATCCTTTTTATAAGTGGTATAAAATAAGGTACTTCCTTAAAATAATGAGTTATCTATTGTAAAACTAGCAACAAGATTGAGAGAAAAGATGAAGATAACAAAATGAGAGAAGTATATTGTATTCTTCCACTTGCTTTATAACACAAATGACATGCCCTATTTATAGGCATAATTTCATATGTAGGTTACATCCAAACTTAAATAACAAATAGTGGGTAGTAAAATTCATGAATAACCTAGTGGAAGTTATAAGCTTAATGTAGTAGTGGAGGAATAATAGAGTAGTGGAATTTACTTAGTGAAGTTAAAGAGGAAGAGGGTTAATGTAGTAGTAGAGAAGTAATAGAGTAGTTGAAGTTATTAGTGAAGTTAAAGAGAAAGAGGGAGATGGACATCCACATTCTAATATTTATAACACTCCCCCTTATATGTCCATTATTTAATAATCTCATTAAAAAACTTCAACTAGGAAAAACCCTGTGGGATAAAAACCTAATAGAAGAAAAAGGGTACACAATTAATTGATACACTCATAGTATTGACTCATTAAAAACCTTTATAGGAAAAACCCAGTGAGACAAAACCTTAGTTAAGGGAAAAGAATACAGCGTGTATCGACTCCCTCTTTTTGCAACGTCAATTGATATCTTTGAATCTACGAAGTCCGATATTATGTACGAGCTTGTCAAATACTGTTATCGGAAGTGATTTGGTGAACAAATCTGTTAGATTTTCTTTGGAACAGATTTGCTAGATATTAATCTTGTCATTCTTTTGAAGATCATGTGTGAAAAAGAATTTTGGAGAAATATATTTTGTCTTATCTCTTTTGATATATCCTTCTTTGAGTTGGGTAATATATGTAGTATTATCTTCATATAGGACTGTTGGGATCATTTTACTAGATAAAAATCCACAAATGGTACGTATATGATGTATTATCAATTTTAACCATACACATTCTTGACTTGCTTCATGTATCGCTAGTATTTCTACATGATTAGATGATGTGTTTGATATGGTTTATTTTATTGATCACCACAAAATAGTTGTACCATTGCATGTGAACAAATAGCGTGTTTGTGATCTACCAACATGTGGATCAGACTGAAATCCAGCATCAACATAGTCGACAAAGTTAGTCTTGTGTTTATTCGAATAAAATAATCCTATATCCATAATACCTTTCAAGTAATGAAGAATGGGCCTTAACCCCGTTCCAATGTGTCATATCATAATTTTTCCCTATCCGTATAGTATTGATAGTGAAAAGAGGTTTGGAAAGGATTATAACGAAAATCAGAAGAAATATAAAGGTTAGATGAGTCTTGAAAAAATAGAAGGACTAAAACGCAAAGTAGAAAAGGTTAAAGGCAAAAAGTACAAGTAGAAACAAAAGTTGGGCCCTTAAGTATAATTTTCAAAAGTTAAGGGACTAAAATGCAAATAGCCAAAAGTTCAGAGGCCTAAGTGCAATTATTCAAAAGTTTAAGGACCTAAATGTAATTATGAGAAAGTTGAGCTGTAACAGGCCAAAAATGCCCAGAATCATATTATACTCAAATTTTACTAGTAGGTAGATGTCATATCCTAAATTTTCCCTATCTATATAGTACTGATAGTGGAAAGAGGCTTAGAAAGGATTATGACGAAGATCAGACAAGATAATAAAGGTTAGATAAGTCTTAAAGAAAGAGAAGGACCTAAACGCTAATTGGAAAAGTTTAAAGGCCAAAAGTTAAAGTAGAAATAAATGTTGGGCCAAAAGTGGTAATTTCCAAAAGTTTAGGGACCTAAATATAATTAAGCAAAAAGTCAGAGATATAAATGTAATTATAGAAAAGTTCAGCCAGAAAAGGCTTAGAACTGCCTGTAAGTATTTCAGTACCATATTCTATCAGTAAATAGAGAAAGTCATGCTGGATAATTTGGCATGCTACAAAAATTTTATTAGGGCTCCAGACAGCAGAAAATTATCTGATAGTCTAAAAGTTATCTGAATTTTTATCAGGTTCTATGGACATCAGATATATGTGGGGGAATTACAGGAAAGTGTGCCCTATAATGTCATATGTCTTGGATCTGACAGAACTCTGGAAGAAGTTCTGTATAAAAAGTTATTCACATATTAGTGAATTGTGACGGGAGTTTGATAATACCCGTGATCCGATAATGGAACTTATCGGTATGTAAGCCTGGATAGAATAAGATCAGATAACCTCATATATAGGTCCATGATGACTCCAAGAAGGGCCCAAAACTCAGGGTACCAGTCCATCAGTAGAAGGGGCCAGTGTACAGAAAAAGTGTGAAATTACGAAAATGTCCCTGGATGTCCAGATTATTCCAGAGATGGATAAAGGGCATTTTGGTCACCTGGGATAGGCTAAAAACGTGTCACATGGTATAAATATGATTAGTTGAGCCCAGATACACCCTGAGGTAGTATAAAGAGGGGTAAAATGACGATTATGCCCTTAGGGTCAATATAATGTAAGAAAGGACACTAAGGGTATTTTGGTCATTTCACAAGGAATGGATGGCAGATAAATACTCAGTATAACCATTTCAAGGGTATGAGAATCCTAGACATTGATTTTCAGGACAGAATACATATCCTGGTATATTATAGAAAAATTTGGAACAGAAAACAGTCCGGTTGTTGTGAAACTGCTCCGATCGGTACCGGATTAGACTAGAATTTTTCTATAAGCTTCCTGGCAAGGTGAGCACGCCATATAACCCCTTGAGGTGTCCCTTGAGGTGTCCCACATGATGTCATAATTATTCTTTTATGAAAAAGTAAAATCCAAGATTAAATGTGAGCATTTAGATCAAATAGTAACCAAATCAATCTTGGCCATTGATTTTTCTTGGATTTTGGCTATAAATACCCCTTCATTCTGCAGCCAAACTGTAAGCTCATGGACCTTTGGGGAAACTCTTGCAAAATGAAAACTCAAGCCAAGACAAAGAAGATTCAAGGTTCCAAAGTTCAAGCAAGCTAGAGATTAAAGGTAAGCAATCTCTCCTAACTTATTTCCCTTTGATTTGGGAGCTTGAACTTAGGGTTTTGATGGGAGAAAAGTTGAGTTTTCTCTAAGGGGTGGTGCTGCCCAAAGACCTTAAAGGAAAGGGGAAAGAAGAAATTAAAGTTAGAACCATATGATTGAAGCTTAAACAAGCTAGTTAAGTGATTGGTTGTTGAATCAAATTGATATTCTTGACTTTGCCATGGTGTGCCATGTTCGGTCTGCACTGTTCATGAGGGAAGGAAATTGAATTTCAATGATTTAATGCTTCCATTGAGTTTGTATGATAATTTTGTGTAGGATTGGAAAGATTTTGAACCTTGGAAACATTAAAATCTCAAGGTTGTAGTCTTTGAGATTCCTTACAGTTACTGTTCACTCACATGAACAGTGATTGGAATTTCATGATTTTGATGATTCCAATAGTTTTAAAATGAAAAGTGTTGTGGGGTAAAGTGGAGAAACAAGTATGGGAAGCATTAGAATTAAAATGAGAATTTTTGAAAGAATTGTATGCTTATGTTCAGTTCTGTACAGTAGGCCATGAAGGAGCTGAAATTTCATGATTCTAAGCTCATAAATGGATTCAAAAGATGAAATTGTGTAGGTTAAAGTCAAGACATCAATTGTTTCAAGAGCCAAGTGGATTAGTGAAAATTAGATAAAGTTATGACAATAAAGAGTGTAACAAAGTTAGTCTTGAACATGGTTGGAGTTCATGAATCATAATGAGTTATGTGATGAATATGAATGTGTTTAGGACCATGAAACATCCAAAAAAATATTGGGAAGTGATAGACATAAAGTCTTCATGGTTGGAAAGCTAGAGAGCAAGGGCTAAAGGTCAAGAGAAAAGCTTAAGTGCAAGGTAGTGAACTTACCTCTTTATGTTCTTGATGTGGTATGCTTATGTGTTGACATGTATATGTTATTTGAATGATGTTGTGACATGATAAATGATGTTGAATGTATTGTGAATAACATGTTTCCATGGCCATGCACTTTATGTAAAAGTATATAGCATGATGGCATGTCACTAGTCAAAGAAAGTTAATGAAATTACATATCATGCATTAGAATCTATCTTACATATTTAAGTGGTAATATTTGCTACTGAGATTCCCTAGAATCTCACTCTCCCATAACCAAACAATTTAGGTCAAGCATGATGGATAATGTATGCATGGAGAAGAGTTAAAGCATGGAAGAAGAAAAGTGAAGTATTTAAGATGTTAGCATATGCTATGCACTTTCCATGTATGTCAAAACCATGTAAAGTATCTATTTATGTGATGAGATTGTATGAATCAATTATTGTACAACCCCATGATGTATATAAATTTAGAAAAATAAAAAGAGATGATTTATGTATGCTGGAACAATTATGGAAAGTGAAAGAAAGGAAACTGAAATGGTAAAAAACTAGGTCCTAAAGCAGTTTTGTTGTGACTTCAGTCTGACCTAGCAAATGAAGGAATTATTTCAAGAAATTTTATGAGCATGTAGTACACATCCAGATCTTTAAGGGAATAGGTAGAACATTTTATTTGGATGTGTATATCAAGAGAAATGAATTTCCAAAATAAGGGACCAGAAACTGTTTCCAGAGTTTTTGACCAAATGAACAGTAAACTTTGATAAATAAACTGTATCAATTGGATAATCATTTGGTCTAGAAATTATTTTTCCCTTAAATTTCAAGATGTTATCTTCATTTAGATTTTTGAACCACTCTATTTCGAGTTTTCTAGAATTAATTATGATTTTTCAAAGTTCATTGCGTAATCTGGAATACCATATGAACAGTAACCCGAGAAAGAGTAAAATTCCAGATTTGGCTAATGGACTTCCAAGGTCTTGTAAGTGGTTCTAAATGCTACTGAATGGTACCTATGACGTATAAAAGTAAGGATGTTACAGTAGACAAAGTGATTCCGGTCAGTTTAAGGAGTCAAAGACTTTCAATTTGAGGTCCCGATTAATTTGTATAAATTTATGAAGTCAGAATGAATTATTGCAGTATTTTTTAGACTTCAAAATTAGATGAAACTTTACAGGAAATTCATATATTTAATATAATAATTTATAAAATTGATAGAGTAAGAAAATGATTCCTGTAGAATTCTTACGGGATTTTATGATAGAATAGAATACCCGATAAATAGGATTGGGAGAGTTGTCTTGGGATTGTACCATAAAGGGCATAAAGGCAATGAGCCCATATCAAGGCCCAAATGATGCCATCATGAGCCTATTAAGGTGACTGGACAGTTAAGTGAACCAGAGACCAAAGCAATCCAGTAAAAATGCGAAATTATGAAAATGCCCCTAGATGCCTATATTGTACCAGTGAAGGATGGAGGTCATTATGGTCATTCTGGACAAGCCAAAAATATGGTACATAGTATAAAAATGATTAGTTAGAGCCATTATATGCCCTGAGGCAGTGTAAAGAGGGGTGAAATGATAATTATGCCCTTAGGACTAGTACAGTGCAAGAAAGGACACCGAGGGTATTTTGGTCATTTTTCAAGGGATGGATGGTAGATAAATATTTAGTATATCATTTTCAATGGTATGATAAGTCTAGACATTGATTTCCAGGATATAATACATATTCTGGTATATTATAAAAAAATTAGGAATAGAAAACAGTTCGGTTGTTGTGAAATTGCTCCGATTGGTATCGGATTGGACTAGAATTTTTTTCAGAAGGTTTCCCCCTTTAGAATTTCACCACACAACCCCCATGAGGTGTCCCTTATGATTTCATAATTATTCCTTTTTGAAAAAGTTAAATCCAAGATTAAATGTGGGCTTTTAGATCAAATAGTAACCAAATCAATCTTGGCCATTAATTTTCCATGGATTATGGCTATAAATACCCCCTCAAATCTGCATCCAAACCGTGGCCTCATGAAACCTTGGGGAAACTCTTGCAAAATGGAAATGCAAGCCAAGACAAAGAAGATTCGAGGTTCCAAAATTCAAGCAAGCTTGAGATTAAAGGTAAGCAATCTCTCCTAGCTTATTTTCCTTTGATTTGGGAGCTTGAACTTAGGATTTTCATGGGGGAAAAGTTGAGTTTTCTCTAAGGGGTGGTGCTGCCCAAAAACCTTAGATGAAAAGGGAAAGAAGAAATTAAAGTTAGAAACATATGATTGAAGCTTAAACAAGCTAGTTAAGTGATTGATTGTTGAATCAAATTGATATTCTTGACTTTGCCATGGTGTACCCTGTTCGGTCTATACTGTTCATGAGGGGGAAAATGGAATTTCAATGATTTAATACTTCTATAGAATTTATATGATGATTTTGTGTAGGATTGGAAAGGTTTTGAACCTTAGAAACATTAAAAATCTCAATATTGTAGTTTTTGAAATCCTTCACGGTTACTGTTCACTCACATAAACAGTAATTAGAATTTGATGATTTTGATGCTTCCAATGGTTTTAAAATGAAAAGTTGTGTGGGGTAAAGTGGAGAAACAAGTATGGGAAGCATTAGAATCAAAATGAGAATTTTTGAAAGAATTGTGTGCATGTGTTCGGTTATGTACAGTAGGCCATGAAGGAGCTAGAATTTCATGATTCTAAGATCATAAATCGATTCAAAAGATGAAATTGTGTGGGGTAAAGTCAAGACATCAATTGGTTCAAGAGCCAAGTGGATTAGTGAAGATTAGAGAAAGTTATGATAATAAAGAGTGTAACAAGGTTAGTCTTGAACATGGTTGGAGTTCATGAGTCCTAATGAATTATGTGATGAATATGAATGTGTTTAGGACCTTGAAACCTCCAAGAATATGTTGGAAAATTATTGACATAAAGGCTTCATGGCTGGAAAGCTAGGGAGCAAGTGCAAAAGATCAAGAGGAAAGCTTAAGTTCAAGGTAGTGAACTTATCTCTTTATGTGCTTGATGTGGTATGCTTATGTGTTGACATGTATATCTTGGCAACTCAAATCCGTCAGGGAGACTCATAAAATGTCATTATCAAGTGAGTCATACAAATAAGTTGTAACAGCATCCATTAGACATAAATTGAGGCCTTTATTTACTGCTAGACTAATTAGATACTGAAAAATAGTTGCATCCACCACTGGTGAGTATGTTTCTACAAAATTAATACCAGGTCTTTGTATAAATCCTTGAGCAACAAGTAGTGCTTTGTATCTTACTACTTCACCATTTTCATTTTGTTTTTGTACAAAAATCCATTTGTATCCAACTAGTTTTACATCTTCAAGTGTAAAAACCACAGGGCCAAAAACTTTTTGCTTTTCTAATGATTTTAATTCTACCTCAATTGCATCTTTCCATTTTGGCCAATCCTCTCTTTATTTGCATTTGCTAGTCCATGATCCTTAACATCATTTATTACATCAAGTGCTACATTACATGGAAAAATATTATCAATGTTGACTTCATCCCTATCCCATTGTATTCCATTGACAACATAATTTATTGAGATCTCATTATTTTCACATAGTTCAGGTACCTGATTGCCTCTTGAAAATAAGATATTAATGTTGTCAAATGACTCTTCTAGAGCCACTAAATTTTCTTAAATATCCTCTACCTGACAAGATATTCCTAAATTTTCTTAAATTTTCTAGTGTGCATTTTTTACTATAAATCATATATGTAATAACAAGATATTCCTAATTTTCTTTATTTTTTGTTTCAATATGGTATCCATTTCTACAGATATCCTTGAAACTCAAAATTCTTGTTAGATTTGGAGGAATAAAATGCACTATCAATAATAATTGTGTTCCTCAGGTAAAAAAATATTAGCTCTTTTAGACCCCTCAATCATCTTTATACTTCTAGATATAGTCTAAACATTAGCTTCTCACATCACCAAAGAAGAAAAATATTTTGTATTTTTGAATAGTGTATGAGTTGTTACACTATCAATAAGACACAAATATTCCTTATTAATGTCAATGAATGCCATTCTTCATTAATAGGAATATAGCAAATGAAAAAGAAACACAAAAAGAATTAATGAAAAGAAATACTCATAATTTTATTTATTGGGAGAAATAACTTCATAGTAAGTAGAAACTTTTTTTGTTGAGAAAAATATAAAATTTGTTATAGAAAAAAGAAAACACACTTAATCATAAAAGTTTAGCTTTTCTTTTTGGACACTCATCACCAATTAGGTGATCAATTCTTATGCACTCCGATCATTTATGGCACTTCAATTAGGTGATCAATTAGGATAAATCACATCTATTATTCACTCTGATGATTGTAAGATATCTGGAGAAAGATAAAGATCCCTTTAGACCTTAAAAATGTGACAAAGAACTACTTGGCCCAGAAGTGTCATACCTTAGTGCAATTGGTGTGCTTATATATCTTGTTAGTTAAGCACGACTGAATATATTATTTGTTGTTAGCTTACTAGCAAAATATAGTTTTTCACTAACATGAATACATTTGAATAGGGTTAAGCACATTCTTCCGTTTGCATCGGCAAAGAAATCAGTAACATCCAAATGAGTCACATCCACGTTGCTATAATCATAATCGCTTTCTTCACCAACAAAATTTATTTTTATCTTTGGCTCTTTACCTTTATTTTTATTTTTCCTTTTGAGCAATTCTTGGTATAGTTCAACTAAATGCCTTAGTGTACAATAAGCAGGAGCCCAATGACCTTTGCCACCACAACAATGACATAAATTTTTAATATAATTATCATTCTCACTAGTTTCCTTTTTGTGGTTATCATCATTATTTGTTCACCTTGAATGAGAACCATGACCATGACCACATCAACCACAACCTCGTCCATGGCCATGGCTGTGTCCATGTCCACATCTTTGACCACGGGATGATTCATTTGTCACTACATTCACTTTTGGGAATGCAATAGAGCCAGTTAGAAGGGATTCATGGTTTCTCATCAGAAGCTTATTATTTTGTTCAGCCACCAAAAGGCAATAAATCAGTTTTTAATACTTTTTGAAATCTTTTTCATGATATTGTTACTACAAGAGCACATTAGATACATGAAATATGAAAAATGTTCTTTCTAACATGTCATCATCAGTACTTTTTTCTCTATAAAGTTTCAGTTGAGAACTAATTCTAAATAGTGCAGAATTATACTTACTGACTGATTTAAAATCTTGCAAATATAAATGCATCCAGTTATAATGAGCTTTTGGAAGAATCCGAGTTTTTTGGTGGGTATACCTTTCTTTTAGGTTGTTCCAAAGAACAAGTGCGTCTTTGACAGTTAAATACTTAATTTTTAGTCCTTCATCTAGGTGGTGGCAGAGAAAGGTCATGGCCTTGGCTTTATCTTTGTTGAATTCCTAATTGCTTTCCTTGATAGTGTCTCATAAACCCATGGCATTTAGATGGATTTCTGCATCTAGTATCTAGGATAGATAATTCTTTTCAGTAATTTCAAGAGCCACAAACTCAAGTTTTGTAAGATTCAACATACTATTATAAAAGTGTAACAAAAGTTAAATGGAGATCAAGATTAAGAAATAAGAATGTCGAATAATTAGGAAATAATCCAATATGAAACTATAATTCAACATGAAAGTAATATAGAAACTCACCTTCCGACGATAGCTCTTACAATAATGTCAATTTATAGAGCAGTCGTGCTAATAATATATTGTAAGACTAGCAACAAGATTAAGAGAAGAGAAAAGATGAAGACAAGCAAACGAGAGAAGTAGATTATATTCTTTCACTTGCTTTACAACACAAATGGCATACCCTATTTATAGACATAGTCTTACATGTAAGTTACATCCAAACTTGAATGATAAATAGTGAGCAATAAAATTCATGAATGATCTAGTAGAAGTTATAAGATTAATGTAATAGTAGATAAGTAATAGAGTAGCAGAAGTTCCTTAGTGAAGTTGAAGTGGAAGACGGAGATGGACATCCACATCCTAATATTCATAACATTATCCTTATTATGGCGTATTACTTACATTTTTTTTAAGATTGTTTTATATCAAAATCTCATTAATTACATCTTTTATGATGACTATTGAGATGTAAATTGTTATAGTATATATTTAGTTTTTATATGTACATCAAATTTCATTTTAGTCCTTTAAGTTTAAAATGTGCATTTCCAATCATTTAAACATAATACCATCAACTTCTTTTAATAGAAAATATTGATCCATCAAACTTAAGGATGATCATGCAATTAAACGTTGACAAAATATCTTGGGATTTTACTTTTTTTAGATTGTGTGTGTTTGGGGACCGCCAAAACCTAGGTTTTGGTAAAACCTAAGTTTTGAAAAATTTTAAAACAAACAGTTATATTTGTTCAAACGAGTTTTTAGATCAAACTATGGTTTAAAATTAAGGTTTTAGTTAAGCTGGTCAAAGTAACTTATAGAACAGTAAAAGAGCTTATGGACTAACCAATTACTATATTACCCCTACTTTTTCTTACACCCTCTTTCCTCTCTTCTTTCTTTTCTATACTATCGCTCATATCTCATCTCTTATCTCTTATTTCTTATCTCTCCTCTTTTCTCATTTAATACTCATATCATTTTTTATAATTTACCAATAATAAAAGTACTTCTGAAAATAACTATCCAAATACTCATTTATTCAAAACTATTTTTTTTCATAAACTCTTCTCCAGAAGCTCTTTTCTAAAAGCTATCTAAAAACCATTTTTTTCATAAGCCATTTTCTAAAATCTTATCCAAACGGGCCCTGTGTATATTTTATACTAAATAATTAAAATTTAGACATATTTTGTCAGTATTTAATTGCTAAGTCACCATTTTAAATTTAATAAGTTAATATTTTTTGTTAGTGAATTTAATAGTATTAAGTTTAAGCTCACAATTTCACCAGTCTAATTCTTTTCCTTCTATATTGTCAGAAGTTCAAGCCTAGGTGTTCAATGATCAGCATAACATTGTGAACATCACTGTTGTGGGCTGTGACCAGGAGAAGATCAGGGACAAAATCTTCTACAAAGGTGGAGGTGCTACTATTAAGAGCAGTGAAATCGTAGAACCACCCACAAAGCCTGATGAAAAGAAGAAAGACGACTTCAACAAGCCTAAGTCTGATGTTGACAAGCACAAGGCCGGCAAGCAAGCACTATTTAAAACACAATTTTTACGGCGCCAATTTACTATAGTTATACAAAAAAATGCCGTTACAAAAAAAGAAAGAGGTAATAGTGTTCGCTTTGAAGGAGAATGAGTAGTAGCGAGGGAAGCTGAGGAAGATGTGCGCCTCACCAGCCATGTTAACTTAAACTAATGGCGTCAGTAATGGAGGGACTCTGACTAAAACTGGGCAAACAATAAGGACTTAGAAAAACAGAAAAAAACTAGCGACCTGATTTAAATTTGGGTAAAGTTATAAAAATTGAAAGATTATTTTTTCTTTAAAAATTAACACTCCTTGATTGTGAAGAAGTTTCTTATAATAAGGATGGGAGCGAATACATGTTTTTAGCTTTTGATTAAAGTATATGTTTAGCTTTTTATGTTTATATTAAATTTTATTTTAGTTTTTTTTTAAATTTAAAAAGTTTATTTTTAATCCTTTAAATTTAATCCAATTGACCTTACTAACGGATTTTGCCAACTCATCAAATTTAAAATGATAACTCAACAATTAAATGCTTAAAAATTTGTAATTATTTAATATAAAATATAACACAATTTAAAAATATTAAAATATAAATATATTTTGGAGACATTTAATTATACATTCATCATTTAAGTTTAAAGTGTCATCATTTTCTGTTGAGAGATATTAACAATATTAAATTTAAAAGATTAAAAATATATTTTATAAATTGAAAGGAATAAAATAAAATTTAATATAAACATAAAGGATCAAACACATATTTTAGCCTTTTACTCTTTGTAAGACTTTAGTGTAACATGCATAATTTTAGGTAAAGAAACAAGCATAATTTGAGTTTCATAATAAATATCCTTTCATAAAAAAAAATTAATTTTATAATATGGATAGTTAAAAAATACTCAAAATTCTATAAAAGATACACAAAATAATTATATATTACTCTTCTGATTTTTAATATAGAATTTATTTAATTAATTAGATTGTATTAAAAAAATTAATTGAGTTAGTTAATATGACATAATTTTTTAAATAACTTTAATAATTTTTTTTTAACTTCTTTCATCATTCTCTTACTTAATTACTATTGATAGAGTATCAATTATGTTAATTTAAAAAAATTAATAAATATAAAAAATAAATATTATATTTATAACTAATATTAACTATCCAATTTAGTACTATATTAAGGATAGGAGAAATAACTTTTTTAGTATAAATACTATTGTAATAAAATTAATTTGATAAAAAAAATTATATAGTCCATTTATAGATCTATGTCCTTTTATATCACGAAAATTAAGTTGATTTCACATTCTAATATAAGTACCTTAATTTGTAAGTATTTCTTTCTTCCGGAAAAATGCACATTTAGTATTTTAATTTTATATAAATTTTTATTTTAATTCCTTAATTTTATAATGTGTATTTGTAGTCTTTTAATTTTAATACCATTATGAAATAAAAAATTATAACATTTAAATTTGAAATATTGACAACACATTAACAAATGTTGATATATTAAATTTAACTTTTTTAAAATAACAATAATTGACACAAAAAAATTATCATTTGAGTAATAATGTTAGAGCAAGAGAACTGAAAGGAATAAAAAGATACTTTTTAAAAGGCTAAATTATAAATTTGGTCTTCTAAAATTACAGCAAGTTTTTTTTATAAAGTATATTTTTAATTTCTTAATCTCAATATTGTTAATTTATTAACAAAAAAATTTGACTCAATAAATTTAAACACAAATCATGCTTAAATTTTAATCATATAATATGATATTTATATATTTTAAAATCTAAATATAAAAATATTATATTTTAGAATTAAGGTACAGTTTTAACTATTTTTTTTTGTTATAAATATTTGGCACCATTAATATTTTTCTATGAGCATCTCACACCATTAAATTTTATTTTAAAAAATTAAATTTAAAAATATTTTGTTAATATTTAATTATAAATCTTTCACGGACCAAACTTATACTTTAGTGATTTATGCTTTATGAAAAGAAACATTAAACATACAATTTATATAAAGATAGAATTAGATTACAAAATATGCAGTTTTGCCCCATGATTTTGAATAAACTTATTTTCTTCATAAAAAAATAAAAAAATATTATTTAGTTGAGGGTTTTTAGGAGGAGGTATAAGTATATTTGATTGAAATAAATAAATAAATAAAAATTTTAAATTTTATCTTAGTGTAGTCCCTTTACCCCTCTCTCACCCTCCAAATTTAGTGATTTTTTTTTTGGAGGAGAAATATTTTTTCAATATTCCTAGTTAAGTTTGCCCATTGTCTTCGTCTTAGTCCCACAGCTTTTGCTCTCCCTTGCGCCATGTCTATTTTGTGCATCGCTTTATCTTCCAACTCCGATCAATTTCTTCTTCGTTTTCCTAATTCCCCTCTTGTTATCTCAAATTCAACATGGCCACTGCTGCCACCAGTGACACCGAAGCCGGCTTCGCCAAGCTCCAGAGAGAAATCCAGTGCATATCAGAAGCGAACTTGATCATCGACGTCATGTGGAGAATCAGCATTTCTTCTCACTTCTCCTAGGGAAGTTTCCTTATCTTCTGTTTATTGTTAACAACTGCGTTAGCTGTAATCCCCTGTTTCCCCCAAACCGATTCTGCTTCCTTCAATTTTCTTCACTATAAATTTCTCAAGTACCAACTCTCTCTCTCTCACTCCCTCTTTTATTTTCCTTTATGGTTAAATAGATAATTTGTTTGTTAGAGCTGATTTCTGGTGTTGCATGGTTTCTGTTAAGTTATATTTAGTCAGATATTTGAGTAGGCATGTTTGAGGTTGATTAAAATTGTTTATGTTATTTTTTCTTTATAATCTTGAGATTTCGTTTGCCGAAGATTGTTTTGGGAGGGGCTTCACTGCGGTGGCATTTGGTGGAGGAGTAAATTGTTTTTATATGAATGGCCCGAATGCGCACTTCAGTTTACTTTGAGGATAATGCCCACTTTTATGCATTAAACTTTCCTTTACTCATGACACTGAGCTCTTAAGCCTGCCTTTTTGTTCGTGCAATTTTTTCAAGCTTTCATCGTTGTGTATATTCTTTGTGGCTCATCTAATGTATAGTAATAAATGAGGGAAAATGGTTTCAAAACATAATCATATTGAAATAAAAATATCTCATATATAATTTGATCAATCCCAATTATAACATACATAAGTATAAAACCTATATGAGATATAGCAAAAGACTTATAATTACCTCCTCTCGCTATTAGCTTAAATGATCTGATGAAGAACTGGAACTTAGTTCAAAGACCTGTCAATCAGATAATACTGTTAGATAAAAGAGAATATGTTCTTCCAGCTAGTGATTAGGCACAATGATGACAACTTTTTTACTGTCGTTACCAGTTGGGAACCCTCAGAAAGTGAGTAGAGAAAACTGTATCACTATAGGACTTAGAAAACTATCGCATGAATAATTATTGTTGTTGTGTTAATTTTCACCATCAGAAATTTAACCTTAATTTCTTTTTTGGTTGCCTACTCGATTCAATAGAGCTTTGCCCCGACTATATCCAGATCTGACCCACGTCGCCCATCTGGCTATGGTGGGTGAGTCTCCCAATATGGATTTTCTACATATGCCAAGGCTCGAACTCGAGACCTCGCTTAAGCGATACCGAGCCGCTTACCACTCGGACCAACCCGGTTGGTAAATTTAAATTGGGCCCAAATGACTACGGGTCACACTAAAAAATATTTATTAATTATCTTAATTAATATCTAAATAAGTTATATTATAATAATAAATATCTCACAAACTAATGATAAACAATTATCTAATGCTGACACATAGATTTGGGGTACTATACTGGAGAATAATTTGATGTGATTTCTATATTTCTTTGTAATGGCTGCATAAGCCCTGTGTGCATAAGGAAGCAAAGATAAATGCAGCTAGCATTTTACAATTGTCAATTACTTGTTGTATAGTGTGATGCTGTGATTTGATGTAATTGTACGTGATTTACGTTCTATTGTGATATTTTCATTCTAAATCAATTAAAAAGTGTTTTTGATGTTGAATTACATGATTTTCAGTACAGGACGCTATTGATAGATCTAAAACATCATTTTTTTTCTTCTTGCTCATAGCTAAGTTCTAGGGCCTCCCTCGTGAATCTGTCTTCAATTTTTGGATAGTTCCCCCTTTTATGTGAATCTAATTAGGATTTTAGGACTAGAAGTCTTGGATGGGCAATTATATCACGTTCTCCAACTTCATATAATATTAGTATTAATTGCTGTAACTAAGGACCCATTTTTTGGACATGACATCTTTTATGAAGCTGTATTCATATTTTCTTTTCCTAGTGCTGTCCGTAAGGAAAACAATTTCCAGCTCAAAAGTTAGGTATTAAATTGTAGTTTTCACTCTCACTTGTGAGGCTTTATAACCAGTAAAGTTAAATTCTAGATCAAAATTGTAGAATCTTGTTTATATCTATCAACAACTAGGAAGCGTAGTTGGAAATTTCTCATGGTTAGATAGAAATTGGGATTGGAATGCCTGATGGATTCTTCAATCCTGCCTTATTAGTTTGAAGCACTATTCATTAATTATCCATTAGTCCCACTTTTATGAGCCTTAATTCTCATGAACCTCTGCTCTTCTCATGTGAAACCTACAATTTTCTTGTATGATTGGGAAATGACTAATACAGAAACTTAACTCATACATGCATATTCTTGTTTCTGGTTTTTTACACGGCCTTCTGAGTGAATTATGATATTATCCTTGTTCCAATAAAAGCCCTGTTTGTTTCCATATTGTTCATAGAATGGTATCCACAATGACACATAACCCTCCCTCCCAACAATTTTAGTTGAAAATACAATTTGTTTAACTAAAGTAACATATTCGTCCATTAATGCTTCAGATCAAACTGGGGATACCCGGTCCACATCCAATCCACATACATCACATGTCCTGCAGATCCAGCTGCAACACTTGGTATAAAACTTTCCAAGTCTGTAAGTTTGCCCGGGTTTGTGCTTTTTGTAGGTTTTCCTAATGATTTTGCAGGCATTCAAATTTTCCTTTGTGTGTTTTTTTGCCTGATTGTGTCCTTTTCCTACATAAAGGATTTTCTAATTAGTAATACTTTGGCACGATGACTTTTCATCCTGGTTAATTATTTCCATATCATGCAGGCAGTGACTCAAGTAAAGCCGTGCATTTGCACCATGCCACTAAAAATGGATGATGGTTGGAATCAAATCTAGTTGAATCTGTTGATTTATTTGATATTCCTAAACTAAATGTCATTGGTTAATTTATTTGATATTCCATTCTTAAGTGAGATTAATTTATTTGACTTTTGAAATTGTCTATGCAATAATGTAATAATATTTGATAATGATATATAATATTAAGCAGCATGTTTCTCAATTATCAATAAATTTACAATATACAAGTTATAACATATTCAACGAGATATCTAGTTATACAGTTTGATTCATTCCATATGTTGGGAAATGGGTTAATCCACCCATGGTGGATCATGCCCAAATTTGAGAAGCAAAATGGAGGGAATGGTTTATCTTTTGAAGGGAGAAAAATGAGGGAGTGGGAGTTACAGTTATTCAGCTCCCCCATCACATATACACACGTAAGGGACAACAAATGAAAGTGCAGATGATCAGTTTGTGATTAACTTTTTTTTTCGTGTGTGTATTTCTGCAGACAATAAAAGCAAGAGGCTCTGTTTTTCTTCTCCTCCGTTCTCCTTACATTTCTCTTGGTGCTCTTCATTTTTACTTGGTGTATTTGCTGTAAAAACGTACCAGAGTCCATACAAGGTGCTCTGGTTGCGTGTGGGTATCTAAGTGGAAAGGAAATCATCCCAGGTAAGCCCAAAAACCTTCATTGGTATCATGAGCAAGGTTCTCTGCTTCTGCATGTTCACTGTGATTTTTTATTTTCTGGTTATACATTATTTTTTATGCCTATTTCTATTCTAAAGTGTTTATTTAGTGATAATATGCATGGAGCATGCATTTAAACCATGAATAGAAGCATATTCAACTTTAACCGAAATAAGAAACTTTCGTTTTGAAATTTGGTTATTAGAAAATAGAGTTTTTAGGCCTTGAAATTAGTCCTATTGCGTAGAGCATGAAAAAACGAAGAAAATGACACCAAGAACGTTGAAATCGGACATCAGAAGGAGAAGTTATGGGCAAAAAAAGAGTTGGGTTATCGGACCTAACTCATTTTCTAGTCGGGTCTGTGTAGACCCAGCTGGAGGTCAGGGATGACACTGTTCATCCGTAAAAAAAACTGTGCAGGGCACGGTTTATCGGATTAGGCTATGTCCAACCCAGTCCCAAAAAAAACACTCTTTTTGGGCTGACAGAAGCCCATTCCAAAAAAATATTTTTTAATTTAAAAAAATGTTTTTTAATTAAATTTCTTTTTTGCAATTAAGGAAAAGGGAAAATTCTGGTGGCTGACACGTGGCAGCACCAGACTGGCGGGTGCAGCAGCCGAGAGTAGGCTTCATTCAGTTTTTTAATTTTTTCTTCTTGGGGCGCATGAGGGAGCATGAGACCTTCGATTGAGTTGCGGTTTGTTCCTAAAAATCACTAAAATCAAGATCTTTATTTTGACATATAATTTGCCTAATTTTGGATGCAATTTTAGATCTATTTATGAATATTCAATGTATTTTCTGGTGTTTTTTACTGTTTAAAAATTTCAAAAAATTATGATAATTAATATTTTTTATCATTTAGGTGAAAAAATGACTTTATCTAGCACTGAACCTCTAGGATATACTTTAAATGATGACATCTCATTTCTGGATGAGGTCAATAACCTAGAGGAAAACCTTCAAGAGGACCCCGAAGGAGAAACTGAAGAGGATCCAGAACAAGATTTTGATGAACTTTCTGAAGAATACCTAGAGGAGTTGATGGAGGAAGTTCCACAAGAGTAACCAGAAGTAAGAGATGATTCTGGACCATGCTCAAAAACTTTATTCCCCATCGAACCACTTCCTCTATAACCTTTAATGGTGTCTTCATATTTAAACTTCAAGATGGTGTTTACTCTTAATAGTGAATCTCAAGTTAAGAATTGAGAAGAATTGAACCAACCTCTAACCCCTACTTTGGCCATGAACATAGCTAAAAAAGATGCAGCCAAATTAACAAACATAAAAAGCGTTAATGGCGTGATTGGCAAATACATTGAATGCATGACATATAAGAAGCATAATGAATTCTACTTGAAAGTCATAATGGAATATATAAGAGCAACAAGAGTTAGAGGCAAGCCCAAAACAAGACGTATGAGCAAAACATATTGGCTTAGAATAATAGGATTTGTATCTAACCTTATAAAGCCACCTCGTGAGCTTAAGAAGCTAAGAAAAGCAATGTTAGAATATTGTAAAGCTCATATCAAATAATGTAAATTTGTATTTTCATTTCCATTGCTTTACTTTATTCAGGACGTCATTTATTAATCTTTCTTAGTAAAGACTTGTCATTTGATACATGCCTTATATGCAAAAAAAATATGTTTCATTTCATTTCTTTATTTTAGTTATGATTCATGTATACCTTTTATAAGTGAGAGCTTTTTTAGATGATGAGTATTCTGAAAAGTAATATTTGATGAGAATAGTGCTTCTATTAATTTTGATAGAGAATGATGGCGTTGCTAGTGCTTGTGTGATAGGAGGTACAAATGTATTCTCTTGATCATAGGTCTAGTGATATTATCATTTTGTAATAAAAAATAATAAAAGTACATGACATTGTATACTTTACATGTGCTATATATATGTAAATTCACTTAAATGTTCTATGGTTCAATAAATTAATGTGGGAAAGGTTTGTCACATAATTGATATTAAATAATGGTATCAAAAAATATTATTGCTGAATTGAACAAGGGGGAAAACTCAACGGGGACAACTGGGACATTTGGCACTGAAAGGTCCAATATATTCTAGAAGAATAGGATGCTATTGAGCCATTAACAATAGCCATGGTAGAGCTTGATGCTAGAAATATGGCCTAGCACAGGAGAGACCAGGAAGCCTACCTGTCCTAGAAAAGGAAGAATAGCATCACAAGAATCACCCTGCTGAGTGCAATGGCTGATAATTTAATGTGTGAGTTTGAGACATAGAATGGCACAAGCAATGTGGATTGCCTTAAAGGATAAGTTTGGGGGAGTGTCTATGACTAAGCTTAGAAGGTTGACGATTAAATTTGATACCTATAAGTTAAAACTAAATAATCCTATAAGGCAACATCTATGAGAGATGTCCACAATGATTCGTGAACTGAAGGAAGCTGAATATAATCTATCTGACGAACAGTAAGTGCAGGTTATCATTAGGTCTCTCCCTGCCAGTTGGGAGCACATAAAATTTAATCTGACTTATAATGAAAATATCATTATTTTTAATGATGTAGCTAAGCATTTGAAGCTAGAGGATGAACGTCTGGAGGCTTATAAGGCCACTAGCTATTTGACCAAAGGCGCTAGTCCTTCCCAATCAAAGTCTGAATTCAAAAAGGGCAAGAAATTTTAGAAAAATTGGAAGAAAGGCGGTCATCCACCCAAGAAGAGCAAGTAACAAGACAAGAAGAAGGGAAAGAAAGGAGGCAAGAAAAAGTTAGACCTAAAGAAGGTCAAATGATTTGCCTGCCAGAATATGGGACATTTCGCACGTGACTGTTCTAGATAGGCCGAGAGCAGAAAGATAATAGTGAATTATGTGAATTCACATGTCTCATTTGTTTCTAGTATTATTTTTCTGACAGAACCTATTTATTTTTCTTGGATTATTGACTCAGATTCCACATACCACGTAAGTCGAGATCGATGATCTTTCGTAGAATATCGTCGATTGCCATTTTAAAGCAAATGGGTTTTCGTTAGCAATAATGCAATGATAGAGGTTTGAGGCATTGACACCTGCAAACTTGTTTTGTGTGGTGGAAAGACCTTGATGCTGCATAATGTGCTTCATACTCCTGACATCCGACGGAATTTAATTTCTGTAATTTGCTTGTTAGACTTTAAGTTTAATATAAACTTTCATGGTAAAGTTGTAGACATTTGCAGCAATTCAATATTTTATGATTCAGCTTTTCGATTTCAAAAGTTCTTTATTTTGGATCTTGCTAGTGATTTTAATGTTCATGATTGCTTTGCTATTACTTCAAATAATCCTAATATGAATATTTGGCATGCTAGACTATGGCATATTAATCAAAATAGAATAATTAAACTGGCTAAAGAAGGCTTGTTGGGGTGATCTCCAACATAGATATGTCATTATGCGAAAGTTGTCTAGCTAGTAAGGCTACCAGGAAACCATTCGGTAAGGGAATACGAGCTGAAAACCCATTGCAATTAATCCATTATGATATTTGGGGTCTAATGAGTGTGAGGACGAGACACGGAACTTGGTATTTCATTACCTTTATTGATGATTTTTCACGATATGGTCGTGTCTATTTGATTTCACATAAGTCTGAGGCACTAGAGTGCTTTAGACGATACATGAATGAAGTAGAGAATCAAATGGACAATAGAATCAAGGCATTACGTACTAATTGAGGTCGTGAATACCTTTCATATCAATTCAAATAGCTCTGTGAAGAAAAAGGGATTATTAAGCAACTAATTATCCCTAGTACACTTCAACAAAATAGGGTTACCGAAAGAAGAAACATAACTCTTCTAGATATGGTTAGGTCTATGATGGCTCAAGCAAACCTTCTAATTTCACATTAAGGTGATGATTTATTGACGGTAACCTTCATACTTAATCGTGTGCCCTTAAAGTTAGTCGCTTCCACGCCCTACGAGTTATGGACTAAACGTCAGCCAGATCTAAGCATCCTTAGACCTTGGGGCTCGGTGGCATATATCCATGACAATTCTTATAGACATGGGAAACAGGGTCTCAGAGGGAAGAAATGTATTTTTATAAGGTACTCTGAGCCCTCAAAAGGATATGTATTTATAAGTGAAATTGAAGATGGAATAGTGAATGAAACATAATCAAGATGTTGTCTTTATTGAGACGGAGTTTCCCAGTAGGGGAGATATTGACCGCACTGTATCTCTTTGTGAGACTCAGGAATAGGACAGTGCCTAACAAATTGACAGACCAAAATCATCTAGATATGTCAATCTGAGTGGGAGCTAATAACGGTCAACACAAAGACTGAGACAAATGAGAAAAGATAAGCAAGTTGCTCATACCAGAAAGAGTAGCATGGAAAGTGTTCCAAAGAGACGCTTCTAGATAGAAGGCTAAGCACTCTTAGTGACTCCAGAAGGGGATGATGTACCCTGCACTGTTTATGAGGCCTTAGCAGGTCCTGCAAATGAGGAATGGAAGAAAGCAATGAAAGAGAAAATGGACTCAATGATGAAAAATCAAGTTTGGGAATTTGTTGATCTACCAAAAGAGCGTAAAGCCATTGGGAATAAGTGGGTTCTCAAAATCAAGAGAAAGGTGAACGGATCAATTGACAAATTCAAAACTCGATCAGTTGCAAAGGGATATACACAACAGGAAAGTATAGATTATGAGGATACTTTTTCACCTATTGTGCGCTTCAATTCAATATAACTTATTCTGACAATAGTAAATAGTTTAAACTTAGAGTTACATCAGATGGATGTAAAAGTCGCATTTTTTAATGGTGATATGGATGAAGAAATCTATATGGAAGAACCAATAGGTTTCATTGAAAAAGGGTTTGAACACAAGAAGTGTAAACTTAAAAGATCTATTTATGGATTAAAACAGTCATCCAGATAATGGTACTTGAGGTTTCACAAGGCGATTACCTCATATAACTTCCTGATGATAGAGAAAGACCAATGTGTCTACGTTAAGCTGTTTAAGGGTAACTTTGTGATATTATCCTTATACGTAGACGATATACTCTTAGCCGAAAATAGTCTTGACTCTATGATAGCTATTAAAGAATGATTTTCATCAAATTTCGAGATAAAAGACATGGGTGAAGCATAATACAAAATTGGAGTCAAGATTCGAAGGAATCGTTCTAAGAGAATCCCCACTCTTTCACAAGCGAATTCTATCAATAAGATACTTGAGCGATTCAATATGAGTGAATGCAAACCCATGGATATCCTTATGGCCACTGGAGTGGCCTTGAGTTCTGACATGTGTACCAAAACTGAATTAGATAAAAAGCAAATGGAAAGAGTTCCATATGCCAATGCCATTGGTAGCCTGATTATGCAATGATGTGTACAAGACCAGATATTTGTTATGCCGTGGGTTGGTTAGCATATTCCAGTCCAACCTTAGTGAGAAACATTGAAAAGTAGTGAAAAGCATCTTGAGATACTTAAAAGGCACAACTGACTATGCGTTGTGTTATCTTGAGCGATTAAATATGAGTGAATGCAAACCCATGGATATCCCTGTGGCCACTAGAGTGGCCTTGAGTTCTGACATGTGTCTCAAAACTAAATTAGATAAAAAGTAAATGGAAAGAGTTCAATATGGTAGTGCCGTTAGTAGCCTGATATACGCAATGATGTGTACAAGACCAGATATTTGTTATGCCGTAGGGCTGGTTAGCAGATTCCAGTCCAACCTTGGTGAGAAACACTAGAAAGCAGTGAAAAGCATCTTGAGATACTTAAAGGGCACAACTGACTATGCGTTGTGTTATCAAGGAAGCGATCTGCGCCTAATTGGATATTTCGATGCTGATGTAGGCGGTGATGAAGAAGAACGAAGATCGACTTCAGGATACACCTTCTTGTTTAACAATGGCACCATATGTTGGAGTAGCAAGAAGCAGATGTGCATTGCTTTACACTCTATGGAAGTTGAGTTTGTGGCATGCACTGCAGCAGCGCAAGAGGCTATTTGGCTGAAGAGATTTATCGAACACTTAGGATTTGGGAACGGGAGTACCAATCCGGTGTTGATACACTATGACAATACTGTAGCTATAGCCTACACTAAAGACCCTAGGTATCACAATAAGACTAAACACATTGATATAAAGTATAACTTTGTGAGGGATTATATAGCACAGAAAATTGTAACTATACAATACATTTCAACCAAATGTATGGTTGCAGATCCCCTGACTAAGCCAATAGGCAAAGAAACATTCGAGAAACATGTAAAAGTCATTGGCATGTTAAAAATGTAAAGTTGCAGACTGTACGTAATACTTTTATTTGTATTAATGATATCATGTCATTTATTATTACTTATATGTATGGGTAAAAGTATACAATGTCTAGTATGTCATACATGTTGAAAATGACAGCTTTCTCACATGAGCAACTGCTTTTAATGCTATAGAAGCGTTCAAAGATAAGACGTGTTCACCAATAAAGCAGCAATAGTACTGATATGGTAGAGAAGAAACACAATAAGTGTCACCTTGACTTAAAAGTGCAGTAAGTCGAGATGAGATCTATGAGTAAGGGTATGGATCGAACAATGGATACCCACATCCATAAAACCTGTTTCTAGATAAATTCTTCAAAATTGACATCATATTATGTGAATAGAATTGAAGAGTTTTTGTTTAGATACTATAAGTGTCTAAACTTAAGTCTGTACGGTGTGATTGATAGAATCAAAATGACGTACACTCTTTAAGGATAAGAGGAACACCGTAACATGTGATTCATTCCACATGTGCTAAAGAACTGCAAATGGAAATCAAGTGAATCAATCCTTACTTCATTGTTATGAGTTCCAAAAAGGTATAATCCTTTCATTAATGTCCTTTGACTTTGACAATATTATAGAGGTATGTTTCAGCGATTGCTACTTTAGTATATGTCCTATGGTCAAATTATATATGAACCAAATGTATTATACTAGGAAGTGGTTGATTCATATCAAAATGACATATGGGCGAAAGAAAGATTGCTAGAATATGCATATCCATGCTAGTGTCTGTGATTGGTCCTTTATGATATTATTTTATTAATTTCATAAGTGTGAATACATGCATAAGTGGAGGCTATCTGAGTTATGTACTGACTCGAGGGATTATATTAGCCATAAGAAAAGTGTATATGGGAAAATCTAGGACATTCAAGGAACTATAACTTATTTGATCGAGCTGCACTAAAGGGTTGCTTTGTGCTGGTATCTGAAAAAGAGATTATTAGTACAAACGCCCGAAAGAAGACGTCATGCCTATGCGGTCACGACAAAGCACTTGGTATGAAAGAAGGAAAAAATGAGATTGGAGCCACAATAACTAATCCACCATGTGTGAGTGGGAGATGTTGGGAAATGGGTTAATCCACCCTTGGTGGATCAAGCCTAAATTTGACAAGCAAAATGGAGGGAACGATTTATCTTTTGAAGGGAGGAAAATGAGGGAGTGGGAGTTACAATTATTCAACTCCCCCAACACATATACACACGTAAGGGACAGAAAATGAAAGTGCAGATGATCAGTTTGTGATTAACTTTTTTTCGTGTGTATTCTCTGCAAACAAGAAGAGCAAGAGGCTCTGTTTTTCTTCTCCTCCATTCTCCTTACATTTCTCTCAGTGCTCTTCAGTTTTCCTTGGTGCATTTGCTGTGAAAACGTACCAGAGTCCATACAAGGTACTCTAGTTGCGTGTGGGTATCTAAATGGAAAGGAAACTATCTCAGGTATGCCCAAAAACCTTCACCATATAATATTTCTATCATGGCATATTAAGCATGTAAAATGATTTTGTTGATTTATATATTATATTAATATATATAATAATTATAGAATTAATAAGAGACAATGATAAAATTTTATCAGATTTTTTAATTTTCTTAATTTTATCACATATATATATAAATGAGATAATTTTTTTAGATTTATTAATTAAAAAATAATAATTCTGATATAAATATTATAAATAAAAAGATAAAGGTATATTCATTAACTTTTAATTAACTACTCTCTCATTTTCTTCTCAATTAAATAAAAATATTTTTTTTTATTTTTATACCAATAACTTTATGTACCTTTTGTGGTTTCGTGGTTGAACCAAACATAGTTGAAGCGGAAAATAACGAGGATAAGATTGACTTTGTGCATAGCCATTCATACATTGTCAGTTATGTGGGCCCCTTGGACACAAGCGTCTGTGATTTTGTGTCAGCTAGGGGTGTGCATGGGCAGGGTTATCCCCTACCTGGTACCTTGCCCAAAAAAAATATGGGCTACATTTTGCAGCCCGATGCTCAGCCCTGCCCGGTAAAAGCCCTAACAATTTTGGGCTGGGCATGAGCGGGCTGGGCATGGGCTGCCTGAGCATGCTCAAGTTGTGATGTCATGCTCATGTCGTGAAAAAATTATAATTATGAACTTCTAAAATAATACCATATTCATGTATCTTCAAGAGTTAAATAATATCAATAATTCACTAAGAATAAGGCAACAAAGATGATAATTAAAATATTGAGATCCATTATATATAAAAAAAACGTTGAAGTTTAAATAGTTTGTAATTGTAACTTTGCATCAATCTCCCCAATATTAATAAAGATAAAACATCTAAAAAATAAAATAAATAATTATAATTTGTAATGTAATCATATGATAATTAATAAAGTTAAAAAAATATTAGTATAATTATAAATATTAAAATATACAACTTACATACTTAACTACTCATATGACTCACCAATTTCTAGACCAAATGACTCACCAATTGATATAGTTTATTTGTTGAAATTTACTGTTCATTTGGTCAAAAACTCTGGAAACAGATTCTGGTCCCTTACTTTGGAAATTCATTTCTCTTGATATACACATCCAAATGAAACGTTCCACCTATGCATTTAAAGGTATGTGTAGAATACTTGTATATATTGTCACAATAGGTTTTCATTATACATAATTTAATATTTGAATTTTAAGAAAAAACATTTTTATAATCATGGTAGAGTTTCTTTTGGATTTTTGTAAAACTCTTTACTACTATGGTTAGCTCTTTTGAAATAAACCAAATTTATTTATAATATTATTTTTAAATTATATTGGGTAAAAAAATAGGTTTAAATAATTAACAATAGTGATATTTTAGGAGAATTTTATAGAAAGACATTGATGTTGCATGATGTGCTTCATGCTCCGGACATCTTACATAATTTAATTTCTATAATTTATTTATTAGACTTTGGGATTAATTTAAACTTTCATGGTAAAGTTACAAACATTTATAACAACTCAATATTTTATGGTTTAACTTTTCAATTTCAAAAATTTTTTATTTTGGATCTTGCTGGTGATTTTAATGCTCAAGATTATTTTGCTATTACTTTAAATAATCTTGATATGAATATCTGGCATGCTAGACTAGGATATATTAATCAAAATAGAATGATTAAACTAAAAAAAAGGCATGTTTGGGGTAATCCCTAACATGAATATGTTATTATGCGAAAGTTGTCTAGCTGATAAGACTACTAGAAAGTCATTCGGTAAGGGAACACAAGCCAAAAATCTATTACAATTAATTTATTCTAATATTTGTGGTTAAGGAGTGTGAGGGTGAGACACAGAGTTTGGTATTTCATTACCTTTATTGATGATTTTTAATGATATGATCATGTCTATTTGATCTCATATAAGTCCGAGGCATTAGAGTTCTTTAGATAATATATAAATGAATTAGAGAATCAAATAGACAATAAAATCAATGTATTACACACTGATTGAAGTCGTGAATACCTTCAATGTATTAGGCAACTAACTATCCCTAGCACACCTCAACAGAATGGGGTTGCTGAATAAAGAAATAGAAATCTTCTAAGCATGGTTAAGTCATAATGATACAGGCAAACCTTCTAATTTCACATTAGGGTGATGCTCTACTGATAACAACTTTCATACTTAATCGTGTGCCCTTAAAGTCAGCCACTTCCACACTCTATGAGTTATGGACTAAATGCCATCCATATCTAAGTACCCTTAGACCTTGGGGCTCAGTGACATATATTCATGACAGTTCTCATATATATGGAAAACTAGGTCCTAGAGGGAAGAAATATATTTTCATAAGGTACTATGAACCTTCAAAAGGACATGTATGTTGGAAAATGTGCCCTAGGGGCTAATTATTGTCTTATGAACATTATTGATTTATGAATTTATTAATTGTGTTATCATATTATTTGCATGTTTATTGTAATGACCATCCTTGGATAATTCATGATCTTATCCTAAATGTCCCTGGTCGGTCATCTATATGGGAGCAGAGATGAAATAAAGCCAGTATGACTTTGAAGATGTATAGAGATATAAATCAAAGTCATAAGCACATGTAAGAGTACAAGGTGTTGGGCCGACCCGCTATGAGAGAGCTGCATGGGTTACGTCATAAGCTTCTCTCATATATAAACCATGTCACTATGCCCTTTGACATGAGATCATCATGGATTCCTACATGACAAACGCTCAGCTTTGACCTAGTCAAAAGTCACTTTTGACCGAGTGATCATAAAGACTATGTTCGGGCTTAGTGGTTTTTCATGCGGAGGAATATGAATGGTCAAGATGGAATTTGTCCCTTACATTCGTAGAGAGATATTACTGGGCCCCTCGATGAGTGAGTCTGAGAAATGTATGGCCATACTATAATGGAAAGGTAGTTCCATTTCTATAGTCAGACTACTCAGGGATCGAGAAAGTAACGGTCAGGAATAGGAGTATGACATTATCCATGCCTCATCCATGACCAAAATATCGCGTGACAGAAGGGACATGATATGGTTGTATAAAAGGTTACATCGTTTATCGATCCTCATATGATTTGGGTAGTCGTTATGTCTTGCTAGAGACCGCTTGTGACTTGTGGGCTAGTATAGCAAATGGCCCACTGCCAACTTCATATGGGCCTACAGGGTCGCACACAAAATAGCCCAACACGAGCTATGATGTCCAGATTCAACTTCATAGACCGCTTGCGACTTGTGGGGTAGTATAGCAAATCTCTATCATGTTTGAATTTGAAATTCAAATTGATAAAATATCTCATATAAGAGATATTTACAAGATTTAATTTATAAGGATAAATTAAATCTCTATCACGTTTGAATTTGAAATTCAGATTGACATGATATCTCAAATTTGATTTATGAGAATAAATCAAATATAGTCCCGTCTTATCTTTATTTTAAATTAAATAAATAGGTGAATTAAATATGTGGTATATATTTAATATAAATATTATTTATTTAATTAGTTTCTTATCAAATTATACAATATATGATATTGTATTAATTTCAGAATTAATATAGATTAATTCCAAAATCCAATTCGGTTGAGAAAAAAGCAGAGCATCCTATATATCTAATTTTAAGAGCTACATTTTTTGAATAACACATAACACAAAAGGCCGAAGGGAATCTGCAAAAAGGTTTGCAGATAAGAAACTGCTGAAGTAGAGACGGAGAGGACAAATTGTTGAGAAAACCTTAGAGGGACAGGAGACACTAGCACGTCGTTCGTGGTTGGAACACTGTTCATGTGGATACCAGTAGAGGGAGTCGACCTAAGGCGTCGACTTCTTACGATCAGAAAGAGAGCACGAGCCGCGGAGAGAAGCTGTGGACGACTTCTTGCGATCGAAAAGAGAGAACGAGCCGCGGAGAGAAGCTGTGGAGGTCACTAAGGAACACTCCGTCAACTTCTTGCGATTGAAAGGAGATCACCAGCCGCGGAGAGGAGCTGTGGAAGTCGCAGAGCAACATTGAGGGTAATGCTTCTTTCCACTTGACTTAAACACATACGGTAGATCCTGGCAAGGAATAGAAAAATTTTTAAGTTAATTTCCGCTGCGTGTCTTCCAATTCCTTTCAGTAGTATCAGAGCCATGCCGTTTTGTGTTTAAGTTAGGCTTGATTGTTAATTAATATGATATGTGTTAGTCGTAGCCGTTCATATAATATGCATTTTATGTATGACATATAAGGAATCCGTGTTATGTATGACATAAAAGGAATCTAAAAGGGAATTGAAATCGGTGGTGATGCGTTTTGATTTGATCAATTAACATAGATGGTGTCTAAGAAAACCGAATGCAGATTCGTGATTATTTATAAAACAATTTTTTTTCTCGGGCCGCTGCCCCAGACCCCGCCCCTAACCGGCTAACGGGACCGCCGTGGCTACCTGTTCGTAGCGTAACACAATCGTAACACATGTTATTTTGTGAATGTTTTAGATTTGAAACATTAATTGCCCTTCAATTAGATCTGAATATTGATTCTTGAATGTTTAGGTATGGTGAACAATATGGCTCTAGATTGCAAGTGTTGTAATTTTTTAAATACGGCCTGCGTGTCGTGCCTTCCTCTATATACTCTCAATGTACCCTCTCTTCTCATCTCACTCCCCTCGAATGTTAAAAGAGGTTTCTATATGTAATTTCCCTTTTCTTACTAGAGAGCTCCTCTCATTGGCTTGAGGGGACTTATGATAGGTGAGCCATATTGTATCACGTTTAAATTATGCATCTTATGATTATATCAGAAATATGCATTCTTATAAACAAGATAGATAAATTAAGCCTTCTGAATGAAATCTTAAGTCATAATGCTGTCAATTTATGAACACTTGTCAAAACCTCGATCGCTCAATTGTGGACTTCACCAAAGTGAGTGCTTGAGTTATCTTGGGGAGATAAGCAAGAGTAATGGTGCTACTCTCATATGTTTATTATTGTTTGACTTAATTGAGATTAACAAAATGGTTTTGGGTCTCAAGGCATTAGATGGGATTAAAAACATGACAGATCATATGATGATACAATCCCATGAACATCTAAGAGTTACATTTGATGTAATTGGTAAAGGTGTTACTTACATAAATAACTTAATTTAAGCGTCCTGCCAAAGTGGACTTAAGTTTGAGCTAAATATGGATCTTAGCCCACTAATTATTGCATTGAGGGTTCTTTATTTAGTGGGAGATTGCTAATTAAATTGCATATTTTAATTGTAGAATTATGACGACTAGTAATACTGCTACATTATCTCTACGATCTGTCCTTGAGAAGGACAAACTTAATGGGACAAACTTTCTTGACTGGTTTAGGAACTTGAGAATTGTTCTCAAGCAGGAAAGAAAGGCTCATGTCCTAGATCAACCCATTCCTGAGGAGCCAGCAGCCAATGCTCCTAGAGCTTAGAGAGATACTTACACGAAGCATAAGGAAGACTCTATCGATGTGGGATGCTTGATGCTAGCCACCATGGTTTCGGAGCTCCAAAGAGATCTGGAACACATGGAGGCTTATGAGATGATTGTGCATCTCAAGGAAATGTTCCAGCAACAGGCAAGGCAAGAGAGGTATGAGACCACTAAGGCCTTACATTTCTGCAAGATGGCTGAAGGTGCATCAGTCAGTACTCATGTCTTAAAGATGAAAGGGTACATTGATCACCTTGAAAGGCGTGGATTTCCCATGAGCCAGGAGTTAGCTACAGATTTGATCTTAAACTCACTCCCAGAAAGTTATGACCAGTTTGTCATGAACTACAACATGAACAACATGGAGAAATCTATTTCTGAACTGCATGGGATGCTTAAAACTGCTGAGCTGAGTCTTAAGAAGAAGCCCAGCGCTGTTTTGATGGTTCAGAAAGGAAAGGGTATGAAAAAGAAAGGCAAAGGCAAGGGGAAGGGTCATAGCTCATCAGGTAAGACCAAAGAGTCAGGCAAGCCCAAAACCAAGCCTACACCAAAGAAGGCAAAGCCTTCGAAGGAAGGAGTCTGTTTCTTCTGCAATGAACCTGGTCATTGGAAGAGGAATTGCAAACTCTACCTCAAAGATCTGAAAAAGAACAAGAAGGATAGCGGGGCTATCGCTTCAGGTATTTATGTTATAGACATTCATCTTTGTACTTCAACTTCATGGGTATTAGATACTGCCTGTGGTTCTCACATTTGTACAAATGTGTAGGGACTAAAGGACAGTAGGAAGCTGAAAAAGGGCGAGGTTGACCTACGAGTTAGAAATAGAGCAAGGGTTGCTGCGTTAGCTGTAGGCACTTATGAATTAGTTTTGCCCACTGGGCTTTTGTTAGTTTTGAACAATTGCTATTATGTTCCTGCTTTAAGTAGTAACATTGTTTCACTTTCTTATTTGGATAAGGAAGGTTTCACTTCCATTGCTGGGAATAGTAGATGTTCTATTTATCGTAATAATGTTTTCTATGCTCATGGTGATTTGCATGTTGATCATTACATATTAAATTTGGAACAACCCAATCATGGAAATATCTATAACATAACCGCCAAAAGGGTCAAACCGAACGATTTGAATCCGACATACCTCTGGCACTATCGTCTGGGCCACATAAATGAGAAACGCATTTCCAAATTCCATCAAGATGAATTTCTAAACTCATTTGATTTTGAATCATATGACACTTGCGAGTCTTGCTTGTTAAGAAAGATGACAAAGTCACCCTTCACTGGGCACAGTGAGAGGGCCACTGATTTATTGGGCCTCATACATACAGATGTGTGTGGACCGATGAACACAAATGCCAGAGAAGGTTATTCGTACTTCATAACATTCATAGATGATTTCAGCAGATATGGGTACATCTATCTGATAAAACATAAATCTGAATCTTTTGAAAAGTTCAAGATATTTCAAAATGAAGTACAAAACCAGCTTGGCAAAACAATTAAAGCCCTTCGATCTGATCGGGGTGGTGAATATTTGAGCCAAGAGTTCATAGATCATCTCAGGAGTTGTGGGATAGTCTCACAATTGACTCCTCCAGGGACACCACAATGGAATGGCATTTCTGAACGGAGGAATCAAACACTATTAGATATAGTTCGATCCATGATGAGTCGAACAGATCTTCCGCCCTCCTTTTGGGGCCATGCCCTAGAGACAGCTGCATTCACACTCAATCGTGTTCTATCTAAGGCAATTGAAAAGACTCCGTATGAGATATGGACTGGGAGGACGCCTAGTTTGTCTTTCCTCAAGATTTGGGGATGCGAGGTCTATGTTAAGCAACAAGCCTCAGACAAATTAGCGTCTAAATCCTCAAAGTGCCTTTTTGTGGGATATCCTAAGGAAACCAAGGGATATTACGTCTACAACCCTGCTGATAACAAAGTATTTGTTGTCAGAAATGGTATCTTTCTCGAACGAGAATTTATCTCTAAAAGAACCAGTGGGAGTAAGGTACACCTCAAAGAAGTTCGAGAGCCACAAGACACCATAGAATTGCAGATGGAAAATAGAGAAGACTCAGAACAAGTTGTTGAGACTCCTCAAGTCACGCAAGATCCATGGAAGTCTAATAGGACACGACTTCAGCCTCAGAGATATGGATTTCTGATTTCTGACAGTCGTGATGTGTGGCTTAATGCCATGAAGTCTGGAATGCAATCCATGTACGACAATAAGGTTTGGACCTTAGTCGACCTGCCTGAAGGTGTAAAAACCGTCGGGTGCAAGTGGGTTTTTAAGGAGAAAACTGACATGGATGGCAATGTAAATGTCTTCAAGGAACGACTGGTTGCAAAAGGATTTACTCAAACTCATGGTGTGGACTATGATGAGACCTTTTCCCCAGTTACAATGGCCAAATCAATCAGAATCCTCTTTTCCATAACAGCATATTATGACTATGAAATATGGCAGATGGACATCAAGACAGCCTTCCTTAATGGAAAGCTCCTTAAGGATGTGTACATGACACAACCTGAAGGGTTTGTGCGTTCTGAGGACTCTGGTAAAGTGTGCAAGCTTCAAAGGTCTATTTATGGACTGAAGCAAGCCTCTCGGAGTTGGAATCATCATTTTGATGAAGTAGTCAAAGAGTTTGGATTCCTTCAAAACATTGATGAACCTTGTGTGTACAAGAAGGTTAGTGGGAGCACAGTTGTGTTTTTGGCACTCTATGACGATGACATCCTACTTATTGGGAATGACATTCCTACCTTACAGATTGTCAAGTCTTGGTTAGAAAAGTCTTTCTCGATGAAAGACTTGGGTGAAGCCACCTACATCCTAGGAATCAGGATCTATAGAGATAGATCTAAAAGACTTCTAGGACTCAGTCATAGTACATACATAGACAAAATACTGCATAGGTTCAGTATGCACGAATCAAAGAGGGGTTTCATACCCATGTCTCATGGTAGTCACCTCAGCAAAGATCTATGTCCTAGTACATCTGATCAGCGAGGTCGCATGAGTAAAGTTCCATAAGCCTCGGCCATAGGATCTATCATGTACGCCATGTTATGTACTCGACCGGATGTCTCGTTTGCCTTAAGTATGACTAACAGATATCAATAGGACCCTGGTGAGGCCCATTGGACTGCTATCAAGAATATCCTTAAGTACTTAAGAAGGACTAAGGACTTATTCTTGGTCTATGGTGGATTGGATGACGAACTATGTGTAACTGGTTACACAGATGTGAGTTTCCAAACTGACCAAGACGACCAAAAATCGTAGTCTGGATATATATTCCTACTCAATAATGGAGCAGTAAGCTGGAAGAGCTCTAAGCAGGGCACTGTAACAGATTCTACAACGGAAGCTGAGTATATAGCAGCATCTGATGCAGCTAAGGAAGCCATTTGGATCAGGAAGTTCATCATGGAACTAGGGGTGATACCTACCATCTCAGATCCAATAACTTTACTCTGTGACAATAGCGGTGCCATTGCACAAGCCAAAGAGCCTAGGTCACATCAAAGGACCAAGCACATACTCAGGCGATTTCATCTCATCAGAGAAATCAACGATAGAGGTGGAAATGTAGTTTTATTTCTATAGTCAGACTACTCAGGGATCGAGAAAGTAACGGTCAGGAATAGGAGGATGACATTATCCATGCCTCATCCATGAATAAAATATCGCGTGACAGAAGGGACATGATATGGTTGTATAAAAGGTTACATCGTTTATCGATTCTCATATGATTTGGGTAGTCGTTATGTCTTGCTAGAGACCGCTTGCGACTTGTGGGCCAGTATAGCAAATGGCCTACTGCCAACTTCATATGGGCCTACAGGGTCACACACAAAATAGCCCAACACGAGCTATGATGTCCAGATTCATTGAATCTAAGACGTGTCCAGATTCAATGGATGATCTAGGGTTGATGTATATATTTATTTATATTTATATTCGTATATATATATATATATATAAATTCATATATATACATTATATATAATGGGATATATAGGATTTAATTTATAAGGATAAATTAAATCTCTATCATGTTTGAATTTGAAATTCAAATTGATAGGATATCTCATATAAGAGATATTTACAAGATTTAATTTATAAGGATAAATTAAATCTCTATCACGTTTGAATTTGAAATTCAAATTGACATGATATCTCAAATTTGATTTATGAGAATAAATCAAATATAGTCCCGTCTTATCTTTATTTTAAATTAAATAAATAGGTGAATTAAATATGTGGTACAGATTTAATATAAACATTATTTATTTAATTAGTTTCTTATCAAATTATACAATATATGATATTGTATTAATTTCAGAATTAATATAGATTAATTCCAAAATCCAATTCGGTTGAGAAAAACGCAGAGCATCCTATATATCTAATTTTAAGAGCTACATTTTTTGAATAACACATAACACAAAAGGCCGAAGGGAATCTGTAAAAAGGTTTGCAGATAAGAAACTGCTGAAGTAGAGACGGAGAGGACGAATTTTTGAGAAAGCCTTAGAGGGACAGGAGACACTAGCACGTTGTTCGTGGTTGGAACGCTGTTCATGTGGATACCAGTAGAGGGAGCCGACCTGAGGCGTCGACTTCTTACGATCGGAAAGAGAGCACGAGCCGCGGAGAGAAGCTGTGGAGGTCACTGAGGAACACTCCGTTGACTTCTTGCGATCGAAAGGAGATTACTAGCCGCGGAGATGAGCTGTGGAAGTCGTAGAGGAACATTGAGGGTAATGCTTCTTCCCATTTGACTTAAACACATACGGTATATCCTGGCATGGAATGGAAAAATTTTTAAGTTAATTTCTACTACATGTCTTCCAATTCCTTTCAATGTATTTATAAGTGAAATTGAAGATGTGACAGTGATTGAAACATAATCAAGAGATGTTGTATCCATTGAGATAGAATTCCCACTAAGGGAGATGTTGATTGCACTGTATCTCTTTATGAGACTCAGTAACATAACCTTGTCGAATAGATTGATAGACTAGAATCATCTAGGTATATCAATCTGAGTGGGAGCTAAGAACAATCAACACAAAAACTGAGACAAATGAGAAAAAATAAACAAGTAGCTCCGGTCAGAAGGAGTAATAAGGAAAGTGTTCCAAAAATGTGCTTCTAAATAGAAGGCGAATCACTCTTAGTTACTCTAGAAGGGGATGATAAACTGTAACATCCTTAATTTTATATGTCTTAGGAACCAATTAGTAGAATTTAGAACCACTTACAAGATATTGGAAGTCTTAGCTAAATCTGGATTTTTTACATTTTTCGAGTTACTATTCATATAGTAGTCCAGATTCGGCGATAACTTTCAAAAAATCATAATTAATTATAGAAAAATTGAAATGATATAGTTCAAAAAGTCACATGAAGATAACATCTTAAAATTTAAGGAAAAAATAATTTCCTGACCAAATAATTAGTCAATTAATACAGTTTAATTGTAAAAAATTTACTATTCATTTTATCAAAAATTCTAAAAACAGATTCTGGTCCCTGATTTTAGAAAATATTTTCTCTTTGTACAGACATCGAAATAAGGTGTTCTTGATATCAAAATGAAGGACATGTTAACTAAATGTATGTAAAATTTTATACATTTATTCTATCATTTACTATTTTTCCTTACATCATGAACATTGTTGTTCAAACTTGTCATATATATCATTACATGTAATAATTGTTCATGTAACATTTATACTATCAAATCCCTAACTTGTCTTCATGCTTCTTCATCCTCTTTCATCATTATTGAACCTGTTGGGATTGGGATTACATGAAGGGGGTGAGATTTTTGAAGAAATCTCAGTAGCAAACGGTACTAAAGAATGCATGCATTAATGTAAAATACTTGTTGTTGCTTGTGAAAGTGTTAACATTGTGTAATGTGCATGCTTCCATGTAAAATATGAAATACAATTGACTAAATATCATAAAAATAGAGCTTCAATCATAAACACATATGCAACACAATTCAACATAGCCATAGCACAACTAAGCATAACATTCAATACATACAAGTTTAGGATAAGTTTACTACCTCACATACTTGACCTTCCTTTACTTTATCTTTGCCTTTTCCTTCTTATTTCTTCATGATGTGTTGCTGCCTCTTTTGAGCATGACAATCAATTCCTGACATAACATTACCATCTATTCATTACAAACTAGTTCTCTTGAATATTGAGCTTACTTAATTATATTAAGTTTCCTTAATCTTTACTAATTAACTTGGCCTTTGAATTGTCACATCCTACTTTTTCCCTATCTATATAATACTGATAGTGGAAAGATGTTTGAAAAGTATTGTGATGATAAATAAAAAGGAAAAATAATGATTAGACAAATGTATAAAGATGAGGGACTAAAATGAAAAGTTTAAAGTTCTATACTACAAAGTGTAATTTTTAAAAAGTTTAAGGGCAAAATGGTATGAGAAAGTTAAGCCAAAAAAGGCCCAAAAATGCTCAGAATTATATTATTCCCAAATTCTTTTAGAAAATAGAAAAAATTATTCTGATCAGTTTGATGCAACACAGAATTCTGATGAGAGGTCCTGAAAAATTTATATTAATTTTTGAAGAAAAGAGAAATTAATACAGTATCCTCTAGACCTCAGAATAAGATAAAATTTGGCAATAAAATCCTATAATTAATATGATAATTTATAAAATTGACAGAGCTCAAAAAGGACTTCTGTAGAATTTATTATAGAATTTACAGTGGATTAAAATACCCGATAAATATCTTTCTAGGGAATTTCTCTAAGGTTGAGCCCATGAAGGCAGTGGACCATGTAGAGGGCCCAAAATGGTATCTTATAGGTACAATAATATTTTTAGATAAGTATGTGGGCCAGGGATAATAAGGACCGAGAAAAATATAAAATTACAAAAATGCCACTGTGTGTGCCACTATGTTGTGTCATTGAGTCAAAGTCAAAGTTAGAAGGAGGGCATTTTGGTCATTTTACTAAGGTTAGATGGTCAAGGAGAATTCCCAGAGTAGTTGACCAAGGTCAGGGAATACTCTGATGATGTGTGAAAAGACCATAATGTCCTTTGAGAAATTAAAGTGAAATCGGACACCAATAAAAGGTCTTGAAAAAATGTAGAGAATTTTTATCAAGACTTCTGGGTCTCAAAAAATTATGAAACTTTGCAAGGGATTTATTTTATGTTAGAATGAATTTTTAAAAATTTTAGAACCATTAAAGATGTGTCTAGCATTTATTTCAAAATTATGATATTTTAAGGATATCAGTATAAGGAAAGTGCCTTGGGATTTGTGCCAATTAGCCATTGGACCCAAGGAAGGCCTAGGGTAGTCCACAATTTTGTTCTAGGCAGTCCAATAAATCCCAAAATTTGTCTTGGAGCCTAAGTCTAATAATGAATAATTTATAATTTTTTTAAAAATAAAAGAAAAAGGAATAAAGTGAGAATTATGGTTTACACATGGTGGAACCCACAAGACCTCACACATGGCATCCAAGACAAGGAGGAGGAGAAGATTTTTGTCATGTGACCTTATCTCAAGTTAGCTTGGTTAGTAAGTTTAATGTGAGAGCAATTATGAGCCATTAGATCAAATAGTGTACAAAGTGATATTGGCCATTGATTTTCCATGGAATTTGGCTATAAATACCCCACCATTTCTGCTCAAGACCGTGTGGAGCAAGAACCCTTGGGAAACCTCTTGCAAAATGAAAACTCAATCCAGGACAAAGAAGATTCAAGATACCAAAGTTCAAGCAAGTTAGAGATTATGTAAGGAATTGGAAGACACGCAGTGGAAATTATCTTAAAAAATTTTCATTCCTTGCCAGGATCTACCGTATGTGTTTAAGTCAAGTGGGAAGAAGCATTACCCTCAGTGTGTCTCAGCGACTTCCACAGCTTTCGGTCACGACGTTCACAGCTTCTCTCTGCGGCTCGTGCTCCCTTTCTGATCACAAGAAGTCGACGACTCAGGTCGGCTTCCTCTACTGGTATCCACACGAACAGCTTTTCAACCACGAACGACGTGCTAGCGTCTCTTGTCCCTCCAGGGCTTCCTCAAGAGTTCGTCCTCTCCATCTCTATTTCGGCAGTTTCTTATGTGCAAACCTTTTGCAGAGTCCCCTTCGGCCTTTCTGTGTTCTATGTGTGTGTCTGTTCCAAAACGTAGCTCCTAATATTAGATATATAGGATGCTCTGCGTAATCCCTAACCGAAAAGGATTTTAGGAGTTAATCTTATATTAATTCCAAAAATAATACAATATCATATATTGTATAATTTTATAAGAAACTAATTAAATAAATAATATTAAATCCGTCCTACAGATTTAATTACCTATTTATTTAACTTTAAATAAAGATGAGACTGAACTATATTTGATTTATTCTCATAAAACAAATTTGAGATATCCTATCAATTTGAATTTCAAATTCAAATATGATAGGGATTTAATTTATCCTTAAAATTAAATCTTATAAATATCTCTTATATGAGATATCCTATCAATTTGAATTTCGAATTCAAACGTGATAGAGATTTAATTTATCCTTATAAATTAAATCTTATAAATATCTCTTATATGAGATATCCTATCAATTTGAATTTTGAATTCAAACGTGATAGGGATTTAATTTATCCTTATAAATTAAATCTCATATATCTCATATATATAATATATATATATACGAATTTATATATATACGAATATAAATATAAATAAATATATATACATTCACCTGGATCATTCATTGAATCTGGACATGTCTTAGATTCAATGAATCTGGACATCATAGCTCGTGTTGGGCTATTTTGTGTGCGACCCTGTAGGCCCATATGAAGTTGGCAGTGGGCCATTTGCTATACTAGCCCACAAGTCGCAAGCGGTCTCTAGCAAGACATAACGACTACCCAAATCATATGAGGATCGATAAACGATGTAACCTTTTATACAACCATATCATGTCCCTTCTGTCACGCGATATTTTAGTCATGGATGAGGCATGGATGATGTCATCCTCCTATTCCCGACCGTTACTTTCTCGATCCCTGAGTAGTCTGACTATAGAAATGGAACTACCTTTCCATTACAGTATGGCCATACATTTCTCAGACTCACTCATCGAGGGGCCCAGTAATATCTCTCCACGAATGTGAGGGACAAATTCCATCTTGACCATTCACATTCCTCCGCATGAAAAACCACTAAGCCCGAACATAGTCTTTATGATCACTCGGTCAAAAGTGACTTTTGACTAGGTCAAAGCTGAGCGTTTTGTCATGTAGGAATCCATGATGATCTCAGGTCAAAGGGCATATTGACATGGTTTGTATATGAAAGAAGCTTATGACGTTACCCATGCAGTTCTCTCATAGCGGGTCGGTCCAACACCCTGTACTCTTACATGTGCTTATGACTTTGATTTATATCTCTATACATCTTTAAAGTCGTACTGGTCTTATTTCATCTGTACTCCCACATAGATGATCGACCAGGGACATTTAGGATAATATCATGAATTATCTAAGGATGGTCATCATAGTAAACATGCAAATAATATGATAACTCAATTAATAAATTCATAAATCAATAATGTTCATAAGACAATGATTGGCCCCTAGGGCACGATTTCCAACAGATTAAAGGTAAGTAATCTATCCTATATTGTTTTCCTTTGATTTGGGAGCTTGAACTTAGTGTTTTCATGGAATAAAGTTGAGTTTTTCCTAAGGTGTTGTGCTATCCAAAAACCTTGGATGAAAGAAAAAAAGAAGAAATTAAAGTTAGAGATATGTGATTGAAGCTTAAACAATCTAGTTAAGTGATTGGTTGTTGAATCAAGTTGATATTCTTGACTTTGTCATGGTTGAACCATTTCGGTTTGCACTATTAATTATGGAAGGAAATAGAATTTCAATGATATAATGCTTCCATTGAATTTATATGATGATTTTGTGTAAGATTGGATATGTTTTGAACTTAGAAGTATTAGAATTTCAAGTTGTAGTTTTTCAAATTCTTCTCTATTACTGTTCACTCGCATGAACAGTGATTACAATTTCATTATTTTGATGCTTCCAATGGTTTTAAAATGAAAAGTTGTGTGGGATAAAGTGGAGAAACAAGTATGGGAAGCATTAGAATGAAAATGAGAATTTTTGAAAGAAAAGATAGTGTTATGCAATTCTGTACAGAACAGTGCATAGGAACTAGAATTTCATGATTCTAAGCTCATAAATGGATTTAAAAGATGAAATTGTATAGGGCAAAGTCAAGACATCAATTGGTTCAAGGGCCAAGTTAATTAGTGAAGACTAGAGAAAGTTATGTTAGTAAAGAGTTTATCAAGGATAGTCTTGAACATTATTGGAGTTCATGGTCCTAATGAATTATGTGATGAATATGAATGTGTTTAGGACCTTAAAATATTCAAGAAGATGTTGAGAAGTGATTGACTGAAAGACTTCATGGTTGGAAAGCTTAGGGAGTAAGTGCAAAAGATCAAGAGAAAAGCTTAAGTGCAAGGTAATGAACTTACTTCTTTATGTACTTGATGTGGTATGCTTATGTGTTGACATGTATATGATATTTGAATGATGTTGTGATATGATAAATAATGTTGAATGTATTGTGAATAACATGTTTTCTATGGCCATACACTTTTAATGAAATTACATATCATGCATTAGCATCCATCTTGCATATTTAAGTGGTAATATTTGCTATTGAGATTCCTTAGAATCTCACCCTCCCATAACCAACCAATTTAGGTTAAGCATGAAAGAAAATGTATGCATATAGAAGAGCTAAAGAATGGAAGAAAGGAAGTGAAGTAATTGATATCCTAGCATATCCTATGAATTATCCATGTATGTAAATGCCATGCAAAGTGTCTATTTATGTGATGAAATTGTATGAAATAATTATGGCATATGTACATAATGTATATGAATATATGAGAAGCTTATTTGATGATTTAAGAATGCTAGATTAGTTTATGAACATTTAAACAAGAAGATGAAATGGTAAAAATGTATGTCCTGAACCAGTTTTGTTGGGACTTTAGTTTGACCTAGCAAATGAAAGGATTATTTCACAAAATTTTATAAGCATGTAGCAAACATCCAGAGAAATGAATTTGGAATTTCGAGAATTTGCCATATGAACAGTAAGAAAGTAACGATTTAACTGTATCAATTGGCAAAGTAAATGTCCAGATTTATATTTTTCTTAAAGAGATATGAAAGAGCTTCAATTAGAAATTTGGATCACCTCCATACAATTTTTCTACAATTAGTTATGAATTTTTAAAGTTGGATTGTAAATCTGGAAATCACCAAATGAACAGTACCCAAGAAGTAAGTTTTAAAATTTTAATTTTTGGACTAATGTATTGCTTTCGTTAATCAAATACATACTATGAGGTGATAAAAGTAGGATGTTTCATGAATCAATTGATGTCTTAACTTTACTCTACACAATTTCATCTTTTGAATCCATTGATGAGCTTAGAATGATGAAATTATAGCTCCTATGTACTACTCTAGACAGATTTGCATAATCACCCTTTTTCTTCCAAAAATTATCATTTTGATTTCAATGCTTTCAATACTTGTTTCTTTACTTTATCCCATACAAAATTTTATTTTAAAATCATTGGAAACATCAAAATCATGAAATTAAAATCACTGTTCATATGAGTGAATAGTACACTGTTCATATGAGTAAACAATAATAGAGAAGAATTCTAAGAATTACAACTTCCAATTCTAAGACTTCTAAGGTTCAAAACCTATCCAATCCTACACAAAATCATCATATAAATTCAATAGAAGCATTAAATCATTGCAATTATATCTCTTTTTATCATGAACAGTTCATACTGAAAGGTATCCTTCTTGGTAAAGTCAAAAATATCAAATTGATTCAACACCAATTATCTAACTAGCTGGTTTAAGCATCAATTACATAACTCTAACTTTAATTTCTTCTTTCTCCTTTCATCTAGGGTTTTTGAACAGCATGTACACCCTAGAGAAATCTCATATTTTGTCCATGAAAACCCTAAGTTCAATCCCCAAATTCAAAGGAAAATAAGTTAGGATATATTACTTACCTTAATTACTAGCTAACTTGAACTTTGATCCTTGAATTCTTCTTTGTCTTGGCTTGACTCTTCATTTGAGCAGTACCTCCCCAAGGGTTCCAAGGGCCACAATTTTGTTTAGAAAAATAGGGGTATTTATAAAAAAATTCCATGAAAAATGAATGGCAAAGATTACTTTGCGCACTATTTTGATCTAATGGCTCAAATTTGATCTTGGATTAGCTTGCCCTATAAGCCAATGAGATGACATCATCAAGGGACACCTCATAGACCATGTGACAAAGTTGCAAAGGGAGGAAGTATTTGGAAAAATTCTTGTCTAATCCGGTACTGGCTCAGTCTAATTTCTCAAAAACCAGACTAGTTTCTAAATCTAATTTTTTTGAGATTCCATAATATACTTTCTAATCTTAAATACAGTATCCAAATTATTCCTACCATTGAAATTGTTATACTGAGTATTTATCTGCTTTCTATCCCTTCAAAAATGACTGAAATGCACTTGATTCTCTATCTTGTACTATATTAACTCTAAGGGCAAAATTATCATTTCACACCCCTTTACTATTTATCAGGTCATATACTTACTATGATTATTCATCCCTATACTTCCCTTGATGTGTTTGACCCTATCCAAATGTCAAAATGCCATTCTTCTATCTCTGGTTGAATGACACTACATAGTGGCACACCTAGTGGCATTTTTATAATTTTACATTTTCTGGATCCTTGTTAGCCTTAGCCCTTATACTTATCTAAAAATATTATTGGGCCTATAAGATGCCATTTTGAGCCTTCTACATGGTTCACTACCTTCATGGGCTCAACTTCCAAGAAATTCTGCCAAAACATATTTATCGGGTATTTTAATCTACTGTAAGTTCTATAATAAATTCTACAGAACTCCTTTCTAAGCTCTATCAGTTTCATAAATTCTTACATTAATTACAAGAATTTACAATCAAAATTCATCTTATTCTGAGGTCCTGATGATACTGTATTAAGTTTCATTTCTTTAGAAATTCATATCAATTTTTCAGGACCTCAAATTATAATTCTATGTTATGTCAAACTGATTAGAATAATTTTTTCTATTTATTCAAAATATTTGGGATTGAACTGATTCTGGGCATTTTTGGGCCTTTTCTGGCTTAACTTTCAATAAATAACATTTCGCCCTTGAACTTTTAAAAATTACACTTTAGCCCTCAATTTTTCATAATTACATTTAATGGCCCAAAGTTTATGTCTACTTTCATTTTTGTACCATAGAACTTTTAAAATTTTCAGTTTAGTCCCTTTCTTTCTTCAAGACTCATCTAAACTTTATAATTCCCTCTGATCATTGTCATAGTCCTTTATAAACCTCTTTCCTCTATCAGTCTTATATAGACAGAGAAAAATTAGGATATGACATAAACCCTACTTTGTTCATGAAGCCTTGGTAGGTCCAACCAAGGAGGAATGGAAGAAATCAATGAAAGAGGAGATGGACTCAATGAAAAACCAAGTTTGGGAATTGATTAATCTGGCAAAAGGGCATAAAGTCATTAGGAACAAGTGGGTTCTCAAAATTAAGAGAAAAGTAGATGAATCAATTGACAAATTCAAAGTCCGATTGGTTGTAAAGGATGGATGTAAAAACCACATTCCTAAATGGTGATCTGTATGAAGAAATCTATATGGAGCAACTAATAGGTTTCATTAAAAAAGGGTATGAGTACAAGAAGTGTATACTCAAAAGATCAATTTATGGATTAAAACAATCATCCAGATAATTGTACTTGAGGTTTCACAAGGCAATAACCTCATATAACTTCTAGATGATAGAGGAAGACCACTGCGTCTACATTAAGCAGTTTGAGGATAACTTTGTAATATTATCCTTATACGTAGATGATATAGTCTTAGCCAAAACAGTCTTGACTCGGTAATAGTTATTAAAGAATGACTCTCGTCAAATTTTGAAATGAAAGACATGGGTGAAGTAGAATACATACTTGGAGTCAAGATCTAAAGAAATCGCTCTAAGAGAATCCTCACTCTTTTACAAGAGAATTATATCAAGAAGATACTTGAGCAATTCAATATGAGTGATTGCAATCCCATGAATATCCCTATAGCCACTAGAGTGGCCTTGAGTTCTGACATATATCCCAAAAATGAATTAGATAAAAAGCAGATGGAAAAAGTTCCATATGCTAATGCCATGGTAGCCTAATATATGTAATGTGTCAGGAATTGGAAGACACGCAGTGAAAATTAACTTAAAATTTTTTTCATTCCTTTCCAGGATCTACTGTATGTGTTTAAGTCAAGTGGGAAGAAGCATTACCCTCAGTGTTCCTCAGTTACTTCCACAACTTCTGGTCAAGACATTCATAGCTTCTCTTCGCGGCTCGTGCTCCCTTTTCGATCGCAAGAAGTCGACGACTCAAGTCAGCTTCCTCTACTGGTATCCACACGAACAACGTGCTAGCGTCTCCTATCCCTCCAGGGCTTTCTCAAGAATTCGTCCTCTCCGTCTCTATTTCAGTAGTTTCTTATCTGCAAACCTTTTGCCCATTCCCCTTCAGCCTTTTTGTGTTCTATATATTTCAAAACGTAGGTCCTAAAATCAGATATATAGGATGCTATGCGTTTTCATCTACCGAATTGGATTTTTGGAGTTAATCTTATATTAATTCTGAAATTAATACAATATCATATATTATATAATTTGATAAGAAACTAATTAAATAAATAATATTTATATTAAATATGTCCCACATATTTAATTCACCTATTTATTTAATTTAAAATAAAGATAAGACTGAACTATATTTGATTTATTCTCATAAATCAAATTTGAGATATCATATCAATTTGAATTTCAAATTCAAACGTGATACAGATTTAATTTATCCTTATAAATTAAATCTTATAAATATCTCTTATATGAGATATCCTATCAATTTGAATTTCAAATTCAAATGTGATAGAGATTTAATTTATCCTTATAAATTAAATCTCATATATCTCTTATATATAATGTATATATATGAATTTATATATATACGAATATAAATATAAATAAATATATACATCCACCCTAGATCATTCATTGAATCTGGACATGTCTTAGATTCAATGAATCTGGACATCATAGCTCGTGTTAGGCTATTTTGTGTGCGACCCTGTAGGCCAATATGAAGTTGGCAGTGAGCCATTTGCTATACTGGCCCACAAGTCGCAAGCTGTCTCTTGCAAGACATAACGACTACCCAAATCATATGAGGATCGTTAAACGATGTAACCTTTTATACAACCATATCATGTACCTTCTGTCACGCGATATTTTGGTCATGGATGAGGCATGGATAATGTCATCCTCCTATTCCTGACAGTTACTTTCTCGATCCCTAAGTAGTCTGACTATAGAAATGGAACTACCTTTCCATTACAGTATGGCCATACATTTCTCAGACTCACTCATCGAGGGGCCCAGTAATATCTCTCTACAAATGTGAGGGACAAATTCCATCTTGATTATTCACATTCCTCCGCATGAAAAGCCACTAAGCCCAAACATAGTCTTTATGATCACTCGGTCAAAACTGACTTTTGACTAGGTCAAAGGTGAGCATTTGTCATGTAGGAATCCATGATGATCTCAGGTCAAAGGGTATAGTGACATGGTTTGTATATGAGAGAAGCTTATGACGTAACCTATACAGCTCTCTTATAGCGGGTCGATCCAACACCTTGTACTCTTACATGTGTCTATGACTTTGATTTATATCTCTATACATCTTCAAAGTCATACTGGTCTTATTTCATCTGTGCTCCCACATAGATGATCGACCAGGGACATTTAGGATAAGATCATGAATTATCCAAGGATGGTAATCACAGTAAACATGCAAATAATATGACAACACAATTAATAAATTCATAAATCAATAATATTCATAAGACAATGATTGGCCCCTAGGGCATGATTTCCAACATAATGATGTGTACAAGATCATATATTTGTTATACCATGGGGCTGATTAGCAAATTCTAGTCTAACCCTAGTGAGAAATATTGGAAAGCAGTGAAAAGGATCTTAAGATACTTAAAAGGCACCATTAACTATGCATTGTCTTATTAAGGAAGTGATCTTCCCCTAGTCGGATATTCTAAAGCCAATGTAAATGGTGATGAAGAAGAACGAAGATCGACTTCAGGATATACCTTCTTGCTTAATAACGACACCATATGTTGGAGTAGCGAGAAGCAAACATGCATTGCCTTACATTCTATGGAAGCTGAGTTTGAGGCATGCACTGCAACAGTGCAGGAGGCTATTTGGTTGAAGAGATTTATTGAACACCTAGGATTTGGGAATGAGAGTACTAATCTGGTGTTGATACATTGTGACAACACTACAGCCATAGCCTACACCAAAGACCCTAAGTATTACAGCAAGACCAAACACATTGATATCTAGTATAACTTTATGAGGGATTATATAGCACAGAAAATTATAACTATACAATACATTTCAACCAAATGTATGATAGTAGACCCCTTGACCAAGCCAATAGGCAAAGAAACATTTGAAAAACATGTAAAAGCCATTGGCATGCGGAAAATGTAAAATCATATACCATATGTAATATTTTGTTTTTAGTAATGATATCATGCCATTTATTATTACTTATACATCTGGGTGAAAGTATACAATGTTTAGTATGTCGTACAGGTTAAAAATGTTAGCTTTCTCACACTAGCAACCACCTTTGATACTAAAGAAGTGTTCATAGATGATACATGTGTTCACCAGTACAGTAGCAAGAGTGCTGATATGGTATAAAAGAAATACAATAAATGTCGCCTTGACCTAAAAAGGGAAGTAAGTCAAGATAAGATCTATGAGTAAAGCTATAGATTGAAATATGGATACCCGCATCCATGAAACCTGTTACCATATAACAAATTCTTTAAAATTGACATCATATTATATGAATAGAATTAAAGAGTTTGGGTTTAGATATTATGACTTCCTGTACGGTATGATTAATAGAATCAAAATGACGTATACTCTTATAGGATAAAAGGAACACAGTAACATGTGATTCATACCACATGTGCTAATAAACCATAAATGGAAAGCAAATGAATCAATATCTGCTTCATTGTTGTGCGAGTTCTAGAAATGTATCATCCTTTTATTAATGTCCTTTGACATTGCCAGTATTATGGAGGTATGTGTCAGCAATTGCTAATTTAGTATATGTCCTATGGTCAAGTTATATATGAACTAAAGGTATTATGTTAGGAAAGCGTTTGATTCATATCAAAATGATATATGGGCGAAAGAAATATTACTAGAATATACACATCCATGTTGGTGTCTGTGACCAGTCTCTTGTGATATTATTTTGTTAATTTCATAAGTGTGGACACTATGTATAAGTGGAGGTTATCTGAGTTATATGCTGACTCAATGAAGAATTAGATTAGCCATAAGAAAAGTGTATATGGATAAATTTAGGACATTCAAGGCACTATAACTTATTTTTGGTCAAGCTGCACTAAAGGATTACTTTGTGCTGGTATTTATAAAAGGGATTTCTAGTACAAATGCTCGAATAGAAACGTCATATCTACTCAGTTACGACAAAGTACCTAGTATGAAAGAAGGAAAAGAATGAGATTAGAGCCATGACATCTAATCCACCAAGTGAGTGAGAGATGTTGGAAAATGAGCTAGTCCACCTATGTTGGATTAGGCCCAAATCCATATGAGAATGTACAATGGAGGGAAATAAAGGGAACAATTTTTTCTCTTCCTTTCGAAAGGAGAAAAATATAGGAGTGGGAGTGGGAGGTTATAGGTGAATCCCACTCCTCCCACCATGGACATACGTATGTGAGTCACAAAAGTATAAGCAAGGATTCACTTCTTTTTCTTGGTGCTGCTTTCTCTCTATGTGTATCCAAATCTCTCTTCATGCCAGTAGACGTAACCAGAGTCCAAACAAGATTCTCCAATTTTGTGTAAGTACCTCGGTGAACCAAAGAAGATCCAATGTACGCCCAAAACCTTATATTCTTAATACAAAGGCCATGAATATAATTCTTATTCATATAGGATGATTGCCAAAATCATCAAACCTTATTTTCATGTTATGATGGTTTGACAAGCAATCAATTCAACATAATATTTTGTTGCTTTTGGCATGTTGTCTAAATATCACAGTAGCTAGGATGGCATAATTGAATCTCTAATCTCTTTTATAGTATTAAATATCAAGTGATAATGAGAGGAAATGTTCTGTATGAGTTTCAAAGCTTCACTTGAGTCACAATATAATTAGGGATTCTCTGAGTGTTATGCGGAGATAAAATTAGGAGAATTCAATTTTTGTTGGATATTAATAACATTTAAACAAGAGGATAAAGAATTAATATAATGTTGGTTTAGTGATATAAGGTGCCACTATATCCTTTTAGGTTTCGAGTTCGAGTTCTGAAGAAAATATATATGTTTAGAGGGGTAACCTCAAATTCTAAAATTGGATATATGGTAAATAGTATTAAAAAAAGAGGATAAAGATGAGGGGAAATCAAAGTGTTGAAAATTAAATGATCATTGAATCGATTGAGGCAATGATTTAAGGATCAATAGTATAATTATAGTTGAATCGAGATCAATCAATCGATTCACTAGTCTCTAACCAAACAACCCAAATTCGATTGTCATGGCTAAACATGACTGAGAGATAGGAAGTAAGTAGGGAGTCATTATTTGGTGGTGTGATTAAGAGGGGGAAGGGAGGAAGGAAGGTGAGGTGAGAGTATAGCTTAAGCAAAGCCTAGTCGTGCTGCCGCCAAATTCGGCAATTGATCTCTTCATGTTTTGTTCCTATCGCTATCCCATCGTCCATGTGACTTGGCATGGTCTATTGTGGTATTCACTTTTATTCATGTCTTTGTGATGCATTTAGTGTTTACTTTCTAACTCTTTTGGCCTATCCTCCTTTCTTAGATTATTACGTATTCTTCAAGCAACAAGTTAAACATCATACGCGTCTTATGGGTGAAACAATGTATACTTGGCCATTTTTATTACCTAAAAAATATATTAATATTTTAGTCTTCTCGCTATCTCGTTTTTCAAAATTAAATTTGTTTAGTTCTGTTTTAAAATTATGGTTAACTTAGAATACATTCTAGTGCACTGGAGAAGGGCATTAAATTTTAGAAGTTACCGTAGTTTAACGACGAAATTTATTCAATTACTATGTAAATAATACTGATTATTTTTTAGAGATAATTATTTGGTATAATTTTAGATATGTAATTTTTTAGTGAGGAGACATGTTTTGAAATTAAGTAAAATATTAATGTTTTAATGAGATAAAATTTTCTTACAAATTAAATTGATTAATTAATTTTAAAAATATTAAAAAGTAATTTCATAACTACACTTATAATAATTTATTCAAATCATTATTTTTAGAAAAATCCAAGCAGTATTCCTCAATTGATAGTTAGAGGCTAATTCTCTCAAGATTTAGAAATTATGGAAGTAAGTTTTATTTCTTTTAATAAAAATCTTTCCATGCACATGTTATTCAAATTATTTTTGTCCCAATGCACGTCATGCTCATGCACCATTGGAAAAAACAGAAAATAAAAACAATAATTTTGTCAAAAAAATAAACGGCACAATGGCTCATGCACCGATGGATCATGTATGCCTGCGTTCTGGGTTCTGCTTTCAGCTGGGCTTGTGTTTGGTTTGTCCATTGTAGTGGGCCATGTCCTTTATTTGTTTTGAGCCTATTTTTCAGTTGGACATGTGTTTGGTTTCTATTTGTTCAGATTTTTTTTTTTGATATAATATTTGTTCAGCTTTTCTTTGTTCTTCCGTCTTGTATCTGGTCCTCTAGGATTTTCTTTTTCTGTTGTTGGGTCTGGGCTTCTCTAATGCTAACTCAAGTTGGCTAGTTGGTGAAGTTTTTTTTTTTAACGTATATTTTTATCTTTTGTTTAATAAAATTATCTTTTATAAAAAAAATTATGACATACTCACATGATTTATTATACATTTATATTTTATTCTCTCCATTTCTTTTTTTTATGAGATGCAAATTTAAATAATTTGAGTGTTTGTATTTATAATTTTTTTTGCAAAACTTAAGAAGTATTAAATTAAGATATCTTAAAAAATAAGATAATTTTAAAGATATCAACTAATTTTACTATTATGTGTAAAGTAATTAAATATGTGTTATAAATAGAAAGGAGATAGTATATCGATGTAAATATTTTTTTAATGAGTTAGTTGTATGAAACATTTTATTCTTTAATAAAGAGAATAATAATTCCTGACCTAAAATAATAATTATTATTGTTGCAACTAGGTGTTTACTACTATAAAATTTTAAATATGACACCTCATATATAACAATTATAGAGAAGCCCCAACAAGTAATTTGAGGTGGAGTCTATGTAAATCTATAGTTGATAGTTAAGAATCAAATATGGCACGTATATGTGGAAAATAACTATTAGTTGAAGTTAATAACCGTTAACTAATCTTCTTACATTAATTATAAAATATAAAACTCTTACTTAAGGACTCTACATAAACAACTAGCAAGTATCATCTTTTCTACATTTGACTACTTAATTATAGAACCGTTGTATATAATTATACTTGACAATTGCCAAGTATAACCATCAAGTAAAAGCTAATGTTTCACATTCCTATCTCTTTCGATTAATCCATGGTTCAGTGTATCTCTTGAGATACGATAGCCTAACCGTTGTAGACTGGCCATTTAATCATGGTGATTTAGAAACGTCATCTATACTAGTACTATTTAAACTCATCTCTGATTTATAACGAAAAAATATTCATCAGTACGTAGTTAACCTCTCTTTATATTCTCTCAATAAAAATGTTGAAATGACAAAGAGCTTCTTCCAGTCAAGCCTCGCCTTTTCCTCTTCCTCTAGCTCTTGTGGACCATATGCTCCTCAATAGGCTTGCTCATTTGGTGCAATGCCTTAGGATGCTTGACAACTATTGCTACAATCTCAACAAGAGGGTTAATCTCCTCCTTGATAATGAAGGGATCAAATTTGATCTCATCTTAGATGCTTCCGCTCATTCCTCAGGTGATAAGGACGAAGATGCATAAGATTATTAAGTATTTAGTTTAATTTTGTGTTTGTTATGTGTTTAATTTATTATTTTCTGGTTATTTTATGCGTAGTTCTGTAATATAGGGAAGTAGCACCAAAAAAAATACTCACAATAGTCAATGGTTGTTTATTAAAAATCGTCATTTACTAATTCATTACATGACGGTTAGTAGTTAAAATTGTTAAGTAACATGGTCGAATAAAGGTTAAGTAATGGTTATTTATAAGAAATCGACACTGAATAAAGACTAAGTAACGTTCTTTATAAGGAACTGTCAAGTATGGATTTATTAAAACCCATTTCAATATAACCTTATTCATAATTTTGAACATGACTCTGCCTTGATTATTTTGAGTGCGTATTCTCCCACACCTTCGACCATTATTTTCTATCATTGCTACCACCATCTCATGTGCTCTCCTTGTTGTGTTTGTGATTACTATTCCATTGGGTTTGTTCTTATTCTATTTTTCGTTCATGTTTGTCTTTGTCAATCTCTGAGTTCTTGCTAGTTGGGTCCCTATTTTATGCTCTCTACTGTTCAATTCATGGTTGTTGTCGTTATCATTGGTTTTCCGTTCTCACTACCAATATTTCTATTCTAGCTAACTTTTTCTCCATTCTCTATCATTGATTCATCCATTTAGTTATGTCATCATCTGTTCTAAGTTTGGCTTTTGTTAGTCCTTGTGGTGAGTTGAAATTTCTCTCTTTCCCCATTTGTGTGTGCTTGAGATGCTAGCCTTTTATATATATGTTTTGTTTATTGATTTATGAAATGCCTTAGCTAGCCCTGACGTGTTATGTATAAGGTATAAATTTTTATTATTGTGCTTTCGATTTGGTGTCCAATGGAATAGCACATCATTTAATTCATGTTGCCATCTAAATGATTCATTTTAGATGGATAGCATGTAACATGCTTCTTTTCTTACATCTCACGGACCAAATGATAGCATCTGGAACTACTTTTAAGGTCATTGAAATCAAATTACACAATCTAGAATTTTACTCTCCCGAGCACTATTCACTGTATAAATTACAGAGGAGTAACTTGACTTTGAAAAATCGTAACTAAATTTATAAAAATCGAAATGAAGTGGTTCAAATTGATACACAAAGCTAACTTAATGCTCTTTCATAAAAAAATAAGTAATTGACCATGCCTTCACAAAGTCAACATAGGTCAACATTTTATTTTTACTGTTCATCCAGCGTCTTTCCCCTAATTCCAGCATTTCTAGTCCCAACTTTGAAAAATCATATCTTTATGTGTAGACATCCAAATAAGACATTCTATATATTAAATCGAAGCTTGATATGTCTACTATTTAATGGTAAAATAGCATATATTTATTCAATCATTTACTATTTATAATTACAACTCAAATGTCACTGTCTTACCACGAGTTACTGTTCATAGTGACAATTTCCAGCAACTAATTATACATATATCAATCACATATCAATCATGCTAACTAATTATTAACTTCTCTTCATGCATCTTTATCTCCACCATTTTGAGAAGACCTACTGTAATTGGATTGATATGGAAGGGGTGAGATTTCTGGGGAAATCTCAGTAACAAACGGAAACCATACAATGTATACAACTATATGCTTGATGTTACTATGTGTGCACTTAATGATCATGCTTGCATAATGATAACTTACATGCTTCTATGTCCCTTAATTATAACATATGGCCATAACATAAAAAGAAACAGAGCATTACTTAATCATACATGCTTCACATCATCAAAGTAAGCAAACATCACGTAGAACATCCAAGCAACATAAGCATACAAGTAGGTAAGTTTACTACCTGGAATGGAGCCTTTCCTCTAGTCCTTAACCTTCGCTCTAAGGTTCCTTCTTTTCATAGGTCAGAGCCTTATTCATAAGCTAGCCAAGTCCCTAAGCTCCTTGGATTGCTCCTAGCTCCACCAAAACTCTTTCCTTTCTTTCTCTCTTTCTCTCTTCTTTCTCTTGTTTTTCCATGCTTGGCCGTGGTAATGAAGTGAGGGGGAGTGGTGTATTTATAGTTGAGTAGAGGTAGAATGGATGGTCCAAATTGAATCGTGATGAATGGCTCAGATCGCTTAGCTTTCTCAAGAAGCTTTGCCTGCATCATCACGATGACATTATCATCCTAGATGACTCATCAAAGTGACATCATCCATGGGACACCTCACATGCTAGGTGGCGCAATAGTGGAGCCCTTGGGACACCTCACCAGCTGACTCAACGTTTTTAGAGAATTCCAAAGTCTTTTGCTGGAATGAACGGCTGAGATTGTGCTACATGTGCTTAGCTTTTTTTTCTTCTTTTTCTAGGCTCATGACATGTGGCACCTTGTGGGTCCCATGAGGACACCTTTCATGCCACCTCATGGTTCTAGATAAGTCTAAAGCCTTATCTGATCACTTTCCCCAATTCTATCTTTGACCGGGTAACTTTATTGAAAAAGTACTAAAATAATACTTTAATGCCACTTGGACTCACATCACTCTTGGGCCACATTTTTGGACCTTTGGAAATGTCATCTTGGGTCTCTAATCAAGCTCAAGCACTCTGGTGGCTTGATTCCCAAGAAACTTCCCTTAGAAAATTATCTAAATACCCTTGGTATCCTTTCTTGCACTATATTGACCCTAAGGGTAAAATTGTCTTTTCACCCCTCCTTATACTGCCTCAAGCCTATACTGACTTTAACTAATCATATTTATACTATATCCCACATTTTTAGCCTATCTCAGATGACCAAAATGCCCTCCATCCATCTTTGGTACACTCTGACCATATAGGGTTATTTACGTAATTGCACACTTTTTCTGAACACTAGCCCCTTCTGCTGATGGACTGGTACCCTAGTTTTAGGGCCCTCCTTGGTGTCATCATGGGCCTATATATGAGGTCATATGATCTCATTCTATCCATGCTTATATACCGATAAGTTCTATTATCGGATCACAGGTATTATCAAACTCTCGTCAAAATTCACTAATATGTGAATAACTTTTTATACAAAACTTCTTCTAGGGTTCTGTCAGATCCATGACATCTGACACGATAGGGCACACTTTCATGTAATTCTCCCACTTATATCTGAAGTCTAGATAATCTGATAAAATTTCAGACAACTTTCACACTATCAGATAAATATCTACTGTTTAGAGCCCTAATAAAATTTTTATATCATGCTAGATTAACCAGCATAACTTCCTCTATTTACTGATGAATTTTGGGACTAAAATGCTTCCAGGAAGTTCTAAGCCTTTTCTGACTGAATTTTCTATAATTATAATTTTCCTCTGATCTTTTTACTTAATTACATTTAAGTCCCTTAACTTTTGGAAATTACTACTTTTGGCCCAAACTTTATGTCTACTTCCTTTTTGCACCATGAACCTTTTATACTTTTCAGTTTAGTCCCTTTCTTTCTTCAAAATGACCATTATGCCCCTAAGGACTTGCATTATTTACAATATAGTCCCTGAACTTTCACTTACTTGCAGTTTAGTCCCTGAACATCGCATGTATACTTTTGAAACTTTTGCTCAATAGGGCCTAGTAGCATACCTTTTTCAGGCTACATATTAGGCTTCTAGGTCTAAAAATTGGAATATGACATTTCTCCTTCCCTTAAAATAAATTTCATCCTCAAAATTTCAGGGTTAAACCTCTATTCATTCCTTGATGAAGAGTTTCTATAAGGAGAATGTCCCTTTCATTTCATAATATTTTCTTGTCTTTTCTAGCTCTTCTTAACTTTTCTTACTATCTTACATAACTTTGTGTATCTATGCCAAACTTTTGTGGCATTTACACTCTTTCTCATATAATTGTATTCTATCTTTACTCTATCTTAGACCCTCTTTTCTGGGTCTCGCTAGCTTTTTAATTTCTTTATCCTTATCTAAAGGATCTATCTACTCATACTTTTCTATTCTCAAAGCATATGGGGTTCTCTTCTCTTTTCTTCAGGCATACTTCTACAAAACTTTTTAAATATCAACACTCAGACTTGAATTTGGACTCCATCTTTGTTTAAGAGAAAACTAAGTTCAGTCTGTATATAATATAGGCTATTTGAGGAAAATCATTATAAATAAGTTTTCTGGATGAGTTAATCAACTCGTGAAGCTTTCTTACCTTAACAACTTCGTTTTTGGTAATCATCTTTCCAGAGAGATACTGTACTATTCTCATTTCTTCATGGCTCATTACTTTCCTTAGGCTAGGTCTAACTGCGACCTCGGGATCTAATTGCGATCAACCATAAGCCTCTTCAGAATCTAACTGTGACTTTGAAGCTGTTAGGATCTAACTGTGACCCTTGAGCCATGCTAGGATCTAACTGCGACCCTCCAGAATCCTCTATGATTCTGTTGTACTGTATCATCATCTCTGAAAGATCTTAAACTAACAGACTAAGTTATAAGGTTAACTGCTTTCACTTGTTGATAACTCAATAAAAATTTTAAAATATATTCAGTAGCCCATATTATTTACCAAGATTTTACTTATTTTTCCTCTTACTCAGGAGTTCCTTCTCATCTTTCTTACTATGTTGTGGCTTACCAATTATGGTTTAACCACCTGCCATTGCATTGTATTGCTATAGCCTCATCATAACTTTTCATTTCAATATGTGCTCTAACTGTGAGCCATTTAAACTATGCTCTAACTGTGAACAATCTGTATCAGATCTAATTCTTATCTGAAGAGTGATCTGAACTCGTATGAATCTAGCTCTATCTGAGAGCCATCTATTTCAGACCCAACTCTTAACTAAAGAGTAATCTAAAAAAATCTCTTTACTATTATCTTTTGCTCTTTCTGTATACCATTTCTTTTGATAGAGTTATAACACTACCACCTTCTTGGTACTTGTTGTAACCCTAACATAAGAAATGGCCCTGAGTACTATATTTATAAGTCTGTAGAAATACCTAAGTAACCCTAATCATACTGTAACAACTATTCCACTTACTGAGATTGTCTCTCATCCTGGGAACATTCTTATTGCATGTCGTATGGTATGGGAGCAACATAACTTTCTCATCATAAACTCTACCCTGCATGTACTGCATGAGGGGAGTATTCATAGCATACTCTAACATGCAGGTCATCATATGACAACTGCAAGGAGATGCAACTATCCATAATAACTTATGGCAACATAAGCCATATCATCATCACATAAATTTGCTCAACCATCTATCATACGTACACTGCAATTAAACAATTAACTAAGTAAACTTTAAAGCATTCTTTCCTCTATCCCATTATTTGCCAAATTATCTATTATTTGATCAGGATCTGGCAATTTATTCTAGAACTAGAAATAACTATTCATCTAACTTAGGCTGCCATGTTACCATCTTACTAGGGTATAGACTCAACCCTTCATTACTTTATCTTACTCTTGCTTATTACTCTTTCTTAAATTGGTGAGTCTCTTTATCTTTAAAACTGTGGCTACCTTTCTCTCTTTCAACTTCTTAGGTGAATGGATCAATCTCCATCTCTATAGAGTACTTTTGTATCTCTTTACTATCTCTTAACTTCTTCTATCTATTAACCATCTTGTTTTGTTCTAACTTTTTGTTCAGAAAACACTAGCTGAAAAAATTCTTTCATAATGTAGATCTACTCACATAGAGGATCTACTTTTGAACGTTATCTTAAACTAATCTTTCATATCTCAATACTTTACACTATTGTTTGATCATTTTATACCAATCCTCTAGCTGATGAACTTCAATGAGGTTAGTGCCTTCATTATTATCATCACTATAATGTCTGGCCACATAATGATACCTCAAGCTACTATTGCAACTTCCCTTGATCAACTTCTGTCTTAATTCATAGAGGAAATTGCTCCCCAGACGTTATCTTGCTTAGTCTAGCCATATCGTGCTAAGAAACAGGAGACCTCAATGGTAATAGCTGACTAAGACTAGTCTAGCATAGTCATTTCCTTGAAGACTACCTCGTAAGGCTGTAAGGTATGGGGTATTATTCTATTTATCTGGGTGTCACTGTCTCTTGTCTGAATCATTCTCTAAGTAATGAACACTATACCCATATCTCGTACTAGGGAGGGAACCTCTTTAGTCCAATTTTCAAACTTGTTCAAGGAGTCTAACTAAACTAGAGCATCACTGAGCCAGAACTTTCTGTTCTGTGCCAGAATCTTATGCTCTGTGCCAGAACCCTTTACTCTGATATCAAAATGTAACATGCTTCTTTTCTTACATCTTAGGGATCAAATGGTAGCATCTGGAACCACTTTTAAGGTCATTGAAGTCAAATTACACAATCTGGAATTTTACTCTTTCAAGTACTGTTCATTGTGTAAATTCCAGAGGAGTGACCTGATTTCAAAAAATCATCACTAAATCTAAAAAAATCAAAATGAAGTGGTTCAAATTGCTACACAAATGAAACTTAATCTATTTCATGGAAAAATAAGTAGTTAACCACGCCTTCACAAAGTCAACGTCAGTCAATGTTTTATTTTTACTGTTCATCCAGCATCTTTCCCCTAATTCTAGCATTTCTGGTCCCAACTTTGAAAAATCATATCTTTATGTGTAGACATCCAAATAAGACATTCTATATATTAAATCGAAGCTTGATATGTCTACTATTTAATGGTAAAATAGCATATATTTATTCAATCATTTACTATTTATAATTACAACTCAAATATCATCTCACCACGAGTTACTGTTCATAGTGACAATTTTCAGCAACTAATTATACATACATCAATCACATATCAATCATGCTAACTAATTATTAACTTCTCTTCATGCATCTTTATCTCCTCCATTTTGAAAAGACCTACTGTAATTGGATTGATATGGAAGGGGTGAGATTTCTGGGGAAATCTCAGTAGCAAACGGAAACCATACAATGTATGCAACTATATGATGTTACTATATGTGTACTTAATGATCATGGTTGCATAATGATAACTTACATGCTTCTATGTCCCTTAATTATAACATATGGCCATAACATAAAATGAAACAGAGCATTACTTAATCATACATGCTTCACATCATCAAAGTAAGCAAACATCACATAAAACATCTAAGCAACATAAGCATACAAGTAGGTAAGTTTACTACCTGGCGTGGAGCCTTTCCTCTAGTCCTTAACCTTCACTCTAAGGTTCCTTCTTTTCATAGGTCAGAGCCTTATTCATAAGCTAGCCAAGTCCCTAAGCTACTTGGACTACTCCTAGCTCTACCAGAACTCCTTCATTTATTTCTCTTTCTTTCTTTCTTTCTCTCTTCTTTTTCTTTTTTTCTCTACTTGGCCGTGGTAATGAAGTGAGGGGGAGTGGGGTATTTATAGTTGAGTAGAGGTGGATGGATGGTCCAGATTGAATCGTGATGAATGGCTCAGATCGCTTAGCTTTCTCAAGAAGCTTTGCCTGCATCATCACGATGACATCGTCATCCTAGATGACTCATCAAAATGACATCATCCATAGGACACCTCACATGCTAGGTGGCGCAATAGTGGAGCCCTTGGGATACCTCACTAGCTGACTCAGCATTTTTAGAGAATTCCAGAGTCTTTTCCTGGAATAAACGGCTGAGATTGTGCCGCGTGTGCTTAGCTTTTTTTCTTCTTTTTCTAGGCTCATGACATGTGGCACCTTGTGGGTCCCATGAGGACACCTTTCATGCCACCTCATGGTTCTAGATAAGTCTAAAGCCTTATTTGATCACTTTCCCCAATTCTATCTATGACTGGGTAACTTTATTTTATTGAAAAAGTATTAAACTAATACTTTAATGCCACTTGGACTCACATCAACCCCCAAGAAACTTCCCTTAGGAAATTACCAAAATACCCTTAGTATCCTTTCTTGCACTATATTGACCTTAAGGGTAAAATTGTCTTTTTACCCCTCGTTATACTACCTCAAGCCTATACTAGCTCTAACTAATCATATTTATACTATATCCCAAATATTTAGCCTATCTCAGATGACCAACATGCTCTCTATCCATCTCTAGTACACTCTGACCACATAGGGGTATTTTAGTAATTTCACACTTTTTCTGGACACTAGCCCCTTCTGCTGGTGGACTGGTACCTTGGTTTTTGGGCCCTCCTTGGCATCATCATAGGCTTATAGATGAGGTCATCTGATCTCATTCTATCCATGCTTACATATCGATAAATTCTATTATCGGATCACGGGTGTTGTCAAACTCCCGTCAAAATTCATTAATATGTGAATAACTTTTTATACATAACATCTTCTAGGGTTCTGTTAGATCCATGACATCTTACACTATAGGGCACACTTTCATGTAATTCTCCCACTTATATTTGAAGTCCATGAAATCTGATAAAATTTCATATAACTTTCAGACTATCAGATAAATACCCACTGTCTGGAGCCCTAATAAATTTTCTGTATCATGCTAAATTAATCAGCATAACTTCCTCTATTTACTGATGAATTTTGGGATTGAAATGCTTCCGGGAAGTTCTAAGCCTTTTATGGCTGAATTTTCTATAATTACAATTTTACCTATGATCTTTTTACTTGATTATATTTAAGTCCCTTAACTTTTAGAAATTACTAGTTTTGGCCCAAACTTTATGTCTACTTCCTTTTTGCACCATAAACCTTTTAGACTTTTTAGTTTAGTCCCTTTCTTTCTTCAAAATGGCCATTATGCCCCCAAGGACTTTCATTATTTACATTCTAGTCCTTGAACTTTCACTTGCAGTTTAGTCCCTGAACATTGCATCTATACTTCTAGGATTTCTAATCAATAGGGCCTGGTAGCATACCTTTTTCAAGCTACATATTAGGCTTCTAGGCCTAAAAATTGGGATATGACATAGCTTAGATAAGAAATAGATTTCTACGAATCATCTATCCAAGGAATATTGGGATGGGGTGGTAAGTTTTGTTAAGTTTGTGGTTAATAATTCTGACTATCCCAATATTATTTTAGTCTAAAAAAGTGTGAGGAACATTTAGTTAACTATGGTATTATGCAAAATTACAAGTGTTGGACAAAACATGAGGAGACAAGCAAGGTCAATAATTAGGATGCAAGGTGTGAATCATTTAACTTTGACACAAGTACGTGTGAGATCGATTGTCTTGATGATATGGTTAATGCAATTGAAGGGGAATTCAATGGATGTCCAAACATATTTGAGAGCTTGAAGAGTTAATACATAGAAGCCTTTGTATGATGGTTGCATTGAGTTCATACTATTGTCTGCAATGTTGAACTCGTACAACTTGAAAGTGACAAGTAGGTGGAATGATATGAGCTTCAACTTTTGAATATAATGCTACCAAAGGAGAACATCCTTTTAAGCAAGATATATGATGTAAAATAGTTGTTGTGTTGCATCTGGTTGAGTTATGAGAAGATTTACTCTTGCCCCAATGATTTTATTTTATTTAGGTATGAATCCTTAAATTAGTGTCCCAAGTGTCATGTTCAATGCTATCAAGAGAATAAGATGAGTCCAAAGAAGGTGTTATGGCACTTTCCAATTGTACCTAACTTCATATTCTTGTATAGCGATGCAAAAGATGCAAAAAAGTTAACATGTCATGTTCATAAAAGGATTATAGATGGCATGCTTTGACATCCTACTAATTCTCCACAGTAGATAAAATTTGATCTCGAGTACCCTAACTTGAAGGTAGAAGATAGAAACCTCCACCTAGCATTGTCTATTAATTGGACAAACCCATATGGGATGCAAAGCAAAACCCATAATACATGACGAGTTATTTTATTTATTTATAATCTCCCTCTATGGCTCTCACACAAGTAGAGGTATGTGATATTGTCCATGTTAATCTCAGGGCCCAAGCAACTTGGGAATAACATAGATTTATACCTAACTTTACTAATTGAAGACTTGAAGCTATTGTGGGAGGACGTGGTGGATGCATATGATCCTTATAAAGAAGAAATATTTAAATTGAGGGCCATACTATTTGGAACAACCAATCAATTTCCTATGTATGGTAATTTGTCAAGGTACAACATTAAAGGACATATTGGATGCTGGATTTGTTAAGAGTGTTAGTCTAGGTAGATACACCCGAAAAGGGGATGAATTTAGTGTTTTACAATTTTTATCAAAAATTTGAAAACTTAAAGTTAACGAGAATATGACTAAATAAAGAGAATAAGGATCATAAAGATTTCATCGAAAGCTAGAAGGATCAACACAAGTAGTTTATCTTGGTTTAGACCAATCCTCTTGTCTTACGTCCAGTCCCTAGAGGCCTTATGAGATTTTCAACTATTTTCAAGATTCAACAAGCTCTTGGCGCCTTAATACATCAATTAATCCACTCAATTACTCCCCCTTACTTCTTGTAAGGTTATAATCTCAACTTAAGATAATCAATCTCTTAAGTCTACAGAATGAATAAAAAGTATATTCATAATTTCTCTCAAAGAGTATTTATGATGATAAATACAGAAGCTCAATAAATGTCAGGTTACAGAATGAAGAATCATAAAATGTAATAAATTCAGAAGTTGTTGTTTTGTCTATTTGTTCTCATTGTATGTTTTTTTATTAATGTTGAGTCTTTAAATAGCATTTACTTTAGTTGGTATCTGATAGGCTCATATTTGTAGCCGTTGGAGTAAAGGCATTATTGGTCATTGTTAGGTAGGTGAGCATTTAATGCTTTGCCGAAAGTAACAAGTTTACATTGCAGTAGCCTTCATCATTTCAACTTCTTAGCCTTTTTTGAACACATTTAATTCGCAAAAAATTTGTTAATAGTTAAAACATTGATTAAAGTTATGAACCATTAATAATCAACTCATTATCAAAGATCAATGCCTTAATCAAGTTCAGATGGCTTTCAAAAAATATATTGTATTAATCAATTAACTAAGTAATTAATTATCATTAATTCGATCAATGTTTCAATTAATGAGAGAAACACAAAATAGAGCATCCATTGATCAGAATTTTCAATCATATACAATGAATAAGTTTCTCAAAAGATATATAATGAAGAATATTGAGAAACATATGTATATTTCATATTTGGAACAATCATATATAGCTCAAAGAGAGATTCAATTAGTTTCAATGCAAACAGAGAAAGATATTTGAAATATATGTAGTTAATCGATTAATCAATCAATTAATATAAGTTAATCGAATACCTAGTCAATTAATGTCTCTACAAGAATTGAAATATAAATATTTTTAACATAAATTAATTGAATAATTAATTCAATAATGTAAATTAATCGATTAATAGATTCAGATTTAAATTTTCACAAAATGATTATTCATTGATTAATATAAATTATTCTCGACAGATTAATTGAACAGGTAATCAATTAATTATAATTAATCAATTAACCAATCGATTAATTGACTTATCTCTTCAATTCCATAGAGCTTTTTTATGACATTAATCAAACACTTAATTGATTAATGGACACTCATTAGTTGATTAACTAATTGATTAATTGATTTTCCTTCACAGAATATTGTCCTTACATTAATCGAACAATCAATCAATTAATTGGTACTCATTAATCGATTAAGTACCATTAATCAACAACTAACTGATTAACTTGATTAACTTCATTTTTTAACAACATTTAAACACACAAACAACTTGATTATTTTAAATCACTCTTGACATTATTTGAGCACAGAAATAACTTAATTATTTTGAATTTCTTTTGACATCATCAAAATATTATTGATTATGGAATCAACATTCTCCCCTTTTTTATGATGACAAACCAAGTGAATTAAAATCATTAAGAGTCAAACAAGAGTTAAAATACAACTTGAATTTTATTAGCATAACTTGAATAACAAAGTGAAGCATGTTATTAAAATTTCAAAGTTCTTCAAACAAAGTACAAGATAATCAAAAACAAAAATAAGCTAAAATAAACATAGTCAATGGACTATAGAAAAGATTCATCCTTCTCTTCACTTCTTCTCTCCACCCTTTTTGACATTATCTAAAAGGGTTGGGGCAAGAGATGAAGGAATGGTCATGGGAAGTTGGGGGTAATGAAAGGTCAGGTACTATGGAAATAAAAGGATGGGGTACTAGGATTCACTAAAGCTGAGGTAGAAGTGGGGTAAGGGAATAGTAGCATCTAGAACATGTTGAGGCTCTGGTGGTGGAGGTTGATCCCTAAGTTCTTCCTCTAAAAAGAAGGTCTAATGTTGTTTAGATATGCCAGTAGAATGTTCTTTACATAAAATACTTCTTGGTGGATAGCCACTTGTCTCTTTAATATTACTTCTTGTCTCTCCTTGACTTCCTCCTTAAAAGTTTAAAAATTCTTGATATGTGTCTCGTTTATATCCCATAGATGCGCCTTTCATGAATCATGTCAGCTTCCTTCCTTGAGGCATTAAGGATGTGTTTGGCTCAATGGAGGGGAGGGATTTTAATAGAGGGAAAGGGAAGGAAAGAAAGAGGAGGGATTTTATTATTACCTTGTTTGGATTAACATTAAAGGAGGGAAGGGGAGAGATTTTTATGTTACCTTGTTTGGTTCAAGAAGGGAGGGGAGGGAAAATATTTTATATAGACAAATTTAACCTTATATTATTTTAAAGAATATTTTAATAAAATATAATATATAGGTAATATTAGGATATTAAAAAGATTATAGGCATATTAATATTATAAAATAAAAATATTACCCTCCCCTCAAAATTCCTCCAATTTTGGAGGGGAGGTAAAACTTGAGAGGGGAGGGGAAATTTTTAAATATCCAAACTAGGGGAGGGAAGCAAAATCCCTCGCCTTCCCCCAAATCACTCATACCAAATGAACTGTAAGTTTATTCTCTAACCCAGTAAACTCAACCTGAAGGTATCTTTGAATAGATACACCTAGATATGATACCAAGTATTCTACTCCTCCTTTTGGAAACCATTCCTAAGGTCAATGGTTCCCAAGAGATATATGAATATTCTATTTAATCTTTCGGCATGTGATTCCTTTGGAGCAGGTTGATATCTTGCACACATCCCCACAGTGAATTGAATGTCTGGTCTGCTTACAGTGAGATAAAGAAGAGATTCAATCATTCCATGATATTTTGTAATGTTGAAATCTTTGTCCTTCTCATCCTTATCTAACATTGTACTAGTACTCATCAGTGTTGAGACACTTTTGGCTTGATCCAATTCAAACTTTTTCTGGAGCTCCTTTAAGTATTTTGTCTATTAAATGAAGATGTCATTCTTTTGTTATTTGATTTGAAGTCCAAGAAAGAAGTTCAATTCTCCCAACATAGAAATTTCAAATTCCCCCTGCATTAACTTAGCAAATTCTTGACAAATATCCTCATTAGTAGCACCAAAGATAATATCATTAACATAAATTTGAACTACCAATAGATCATATTTGTTTCTTTTAATAAACAAAGTATTATCTACTTTTTCTCTTTCAAAGCCTTTCTTTATCAGGAACTTGCGGAGATGATTATCATATCCTAAATTTTTCCTATCTGTATAGTACTGATAGTGGAAAGAAGCTTAGAAAGGATTATGACGAAGATCATATGAGATAATAAATGTTAGATAAGTCTTAAAGAAAGAGAAGGACCTAAACGCAAATTGGAAAAGGTTAAAGGCCAAAAGTTCAAGAAGAAATAAATGTTGGGCCAAAAATGGTAATTTCCAAAAGTTTAGGGACCTAAATGTAATTAAGCAAAAAGTCAGGGACATAAATGTAATTATGGAAAAGTTCAGCCAGAAAAGGCTTAGAACTGCCTGTAAGTATTTCAGTCCCATATTCCATCAGTAAATAGAGGAAGTCATGCTGGGTAATCTGGCATGATATAGAAATTTTATTAAGGCTCCAGACAATAGAAAATTATCTGATAGTCTAAAAGTTATCTGAATTTTTATCAGATTCCATAGACATCAGATATAAGTGGGGGAATTACAAGAAAGTGTGCCCTACAGTATCAGATGTTATGGATCTGACAGAACCCTGAAGAAGTTATGTATAAAAAGTTATTCACATATTAGTGGATTTTGACGGAAGTTTGACAGCACCCGTGATTCGATAATGGAACTTATCGGTATGTGAGCCTAGATAGAATGAGATCATATGACCTCATATATAGTCCCATGATGATGCCAAGAAGGGCCTAAAACCCAGGGTACTAGTCCATTAGTAGAAGGGGCCAGTGTCCAGAAAAAGTGTGAAATTACAAAAATACCCTTGGATGCCCAGATTGTACCAGAGATGGATGAAGGGCATTTTGATCACTTGCGACAGGCTAAAAATGTGGCACATAGTATAAATATGATTAGTTGAGCCCAGATACACCCTGAGGCAGTATAAAGAGGGGTAAAATGACGATTATACCATTAGAGTCAATATAGTGTAATAAAGGACACCAAAGGTATTTTGGTCATTTTCTAAGGAATGGATAGCAGATAAATACTCAGTATAACCATTTCAAGGGTATGAGAAGCCTAGACATTGATTTCTAGGATAGAATACATATCCTGGTATATTATAGAAAAATTCAGAACAGAAAATAGTCCGGTTGTTGTGAAACTGCTCCGATCGGTATTGGATTGGACTAGAATTTTTCTAGAAGCTTCCTGGCATGGTGAGCACACCACATAACCCCTTGAGGTGTCCCACATTATGTCATAATTATTCTTTTATGAAAAAGTAAAATCTAAGATTAAATGTGAGCCTTTAGATCAAATAATAATCAAATCAATCTTGGCCATTGATTTTTCTTGGATTTTGACTATAACTACCCCTCCATTCTGCAGCCAAACCGTAAGCTCATGGACCCTTGGGGAAACTCTTGCAAAATGAAAACTCAAGCCAAGACAAAGAAGATTCAAGGTTCCAAAGTTCAAGCAAGCTAGAGATTAAAGGTAAGCAATCTCTCCTAGCTTATTTTCCTTTGATTTGGGAGCTTGAACTTAGGGTTTTGATGGGAGAAAATTTGAGTTTTCTCTAAGGGGTGGTGCTGCCCAAAGACCTTAAGGGAAAGGGGAAAGAAGAAATTAAAGTTAGAACTATATGATTGAAGCTTAAACAAGGTAGTTAAGTGGTTGGTTGTTGAATCAAATTGATATTCTTGACTTTGTCATGGTGTGCCCTGTTTGATATGCACTGTTCATGAGGGAAGGAAATTGAATTTCAATGATTTAATGCTTCCATTGAGTTTGTATGATGATTTTGTGTAGGATTGGAAAGGTTTTGAACCTTGGAAACATTAAAATCTCAAGGTTGTAGTCTTTGAGATTCCTTATGGTACTGTTCACTCGCATGAACAGTGATTGGAATTTCATGATTTTGATGGTTCCAATGGTTTTAAAATGAAAATTTGTGTGGGGTAAAGTGGAGAAACAAGTATGGGAAGCATTAGAATCAAAATGAGAATTTTTGAAAGAATTGTATGCTTATATTCAGTTCTATACAGCAGGCCATGAAGGAGCTGGAATTTCATGATTCTAAGCTCATAAATGGATTCAAAAGAGGAAATTGTGTAGGGTAAAGTCAAGACATCAATTGGTTCAAGAGCCAAGTGGATTAGTGAAAATTAGAGAAAGTTATGATAATAAAGAGTGTAACAAAGTTAGTCTTAAACATGATTGGAGTTCATGAGTCCTAATGAGTTATGTGATGAATATGAATTTGTTTAGGACCATGAAATATCCAAGAAGATGTTGGGAAGTGATGGACATAAAGGCTTCATGGTTGGAAAGCTAGGGAGCAAGGGTTAAAGGTCAAGAGAAAAGCTTAAGCGCAAGGTAGTGAACTTACTTCTTTATATGCTTGATGTGGTATGCTTATGTGTTGACATGTATATGTTATTTGAATGATGTTGTGACATGATAAATGATGTTGAATGTATTGCGAATAACATGTTTCCATGTCCATGCACTTTATGTAAAAGTATATAGCATGATGGCATGTCACTAATCAAAGAAAGTTAATGAAATTACATATCATCCATTAGCATCCATCTTGCATATTTAAGTGGTAATATTTGCTACTAAGATTCCCTATAATCTCACTCTTCCATAACCAACCAATTTAGGTCAAGTATGATGGATAATGTATGCATGGAGAAGAGTTAAAGCATGGAAGAACAAAAATGAAGTATTTAAGATGTTAACATATGCTATGCACTTTCCATGTATGTCAAAGCCATGTAAAGTATCTATTTATGTGATGAGATTGTATGAAACAATTATTGTATAACCCCATGATGTATATAAATTCAGAAAAAGGAAAAGAGATGATTTATGTATGCTGGAACCATTATGGAAAGTGAAAGAGAGGAAACTGAAATGGTAAAAAATTAGGTCCTAAAGCAGTTTTGTTGTGGCTTCAGTCTGACCTAGAAAATGAAGGAATTATTTCAAGAACTTTTATGAGCATGTAGTACACATCCAGAGCTTTAATTGCATAGGTAGAATGTTTCATTTGGATGTGTATATCAAGAGAAATGAATCTCCAAAATAAGGGACCAGAAATTGTTTCCAGAGTTTTTGACCAAATAAACAGTAAACTTCAACGAATAAACTGTATCAATTGGCTAATTATTTGGTCTAGAAATTATTTTTCCCTTAAATTTCAAGATGTTATCTTCATGTATATTTTTTAACCACTTCATTTTTAGTTTTCTAGAATTAATTATGATTTTTTGAAATTTGTTGCATAATCTGGAATACCATATGAATAGTAACCCGAGAAAGAGTAAAATTCCAGATTTGGCTAATAGAGTTCCAAGGTCTTGTAAGTGGTTCTAAATGCTACTGAATGGTCCCTAAGACGTATAAAAGTAAGGATGTTACAATGATCATACCAAGCTCTAGGAGCTTGCTTTAACCCATGTAATGCTTTCTTAAGTTTGTAAACATTGTTTGGAAAATAATGATCTTCAAAACTAGGAGGTTGTTCTATGTAGACCTCTTCTATTATATAAACATTAAGAAAAGTACTTTGGATGTCTATTTGATAGAGTTTAAAATATTTAATGCAAGCAAAGGCTAAGGGTACTCATATGGCTTCTAATCTTACTACTGGAGCATAGGTTTCCTCATAATCAATACTTTATTCTTGATTATAGCCTTTTGCAACTAATATAGCCTTATTTCTAATGATTATAGTAGATCCATCAAGCTTATTCTCAAATACCTATTTAGTCTCTATGAGTGGATGATCATTGGGTCTAGGTACCAAGTCCTAAACTTGATTTCGTTCAAATTGATTTAGTTCTTCCTGCATAGCAACTATCCAAAAACCATATGATAGTGCTTCATTTATATTTGTGGGTTTAATGTTAGAAATAAATATAGAGAAATCCACTTTATTGAACACTTGTCTCTGGGTTCTTACTCCTTCATCGACTTTACCAATAACCTAATCTAAAGGATGATTCCTATTATGTCTACAGGCTTTAGGTTGATAGTTTTTTGATTCATTAGGTTGATTGCTAGGTTGATCAACTATGGGTTCTTTTTCCTTGTTTAATTTTAATGTTTCAAGACTATGAATTATCTCATTTTTGTCATCTAGAGGCTTTGAAATTGGTTCAGTTTTAAAAAATACTACATGTACAAACTCTTCTATTGTAAAGGTTATTTTATTAAAAAGTCTATATGCCTTACTACGATTAGAATAGCCAAGAAAAATACCCTCATCAGATTTAGGATTGAATTTACCTAATTTTTTTTATCATTGTGGATGAAATATTTGCTCTCGAAGATCCTCAGATGAGTGAGATGAGGATTGCATTCTTTGTAGCATATTGTGTCTTGTTGAGCAATGATATTATGTAGGCTTGGTTGGATATGTAACATATTGTGTTTATAATGTAACATCCTTAATTTTATATGTCTTAGGGACCATTCAGTAGCATTTACAACCACTTACAAGACCTTGGAAGTCCATTAGCCAAATCTGGAATTTTACTCTTTTTCGGATGACTGTTCATATGGTATTCCAGATTACGCAATGAATTTCAAAAAATCATAATTAATTCTAAAAAACTCAAAAAGAAATGGTTCAAAAAGCTACGTGAAGATAACATCTTAAAATTGTAGAGAAAAATAATTTCCAGACCAAATGAGTAGCCAATTGATACAATTTATTCATTGAAGTTTACTGTTCATTTGGTCAAAAACTCTGGAAACATATTCTGATCCCTTAGTTTGGAAAATCAGTTCTCTTTGTACAAACATCCAAATAAAGAATTCTTGGTGTCAAAATGAAGCTTGGCATGTCATCTAAATGTCTGTAAAATTTGACACATTTATTCCATCATTTACTATTTTTCATTACATCATGACCATCACTGCTTGCATTGGCCATACAGCAACATTACACATTCACATAACATATATACTATCCAATCCCTAGCTTTTCTTCATGCTTCATCATCCTCTTTCATCATTTATAAACCTGTGGGATTGGGATTACATGGAAAGGGATGAGATTTTGGGGGAAATCTCAGTAGCAAACGGTACTAAATAATGCATGCATTAATGTAAATACTTGTGCTTGCTTGTGAAAGTGTTACTATTGTGTCATGTGTATGCTTCCATGTTACATATGAAATACAATTGTCCAAAGTAAACATATAAACAGAGCTTCATACATAAGCACATAGGCAACACAATTCAATCAAGCCATAGCACAATCAAGCATAACATTCAATGCATACAAGTTTAGGATAAGTTTACTGTCTTGAGCACTTGACTTTCTTTCTCCTTATCTTGCTTCTTCCTTCTCACTTTTCTTGAACATGTGGCTTCCTCTCTTGGAGCATACCAATCAATTCCTAACATCATAATCATTCATTCATCACAATCTAACTTCCTTGAGCATTAAACTCACTTTAACTAACATAACTTCTTCTTGACCATTAAGCCCATAAACTTTCCTTAATCTTAACTAATGGACTTGGTCTTTGAATCAATTGATGTCTTGACTTTACCCTACACAATTTCCTCTTTTGAATCCATTTATGAGCTTAGAATCATGAAATTCCAGCTCCTTCATCACATGCTGTACAGAACCGAAACTGTACTCAATTCTTTCAAAAATTCTCATTTTGATTCTAATGCTTCCCATACTTGTTTCTCCACTTTATCCCACACAACTTTTCATTTTAAAACCATTGGAACCATCAAAATCATGAAATTCCAATCACTGTTCATGTGTGTGAACAGTAATAGAGAAGGGTTTCAAAAACTACAACCTTGGAATTTTAATGCTTTCAAGGTTCAAAACCTTTCCAATCCTACACAAAATCATCATACAAACTCAATGGAAGCATTAAATCATTGAAATTCAATTTCCTTCCCTCATGAACAGTGCAGACCGAACAGGTTCACTCATGGCAAAGTCAAGAATATCAACTTGATTCAACAACTAATCACTTAACTAGTTTGTTTAAGCTTCAATCATATGTTTCTAACTTTAATTTCTTCTTTCCCCTTTCATCTAAGGTTTTTGGGCAGCACCTTCCCTTAGAGAAAACTCAACTTTTCTCCCATAAAAAACCCTAAGTTCAAGCTCCCAAATCAAAGGAAAATAAGCTAGGAGAGATTGCTCACCATTAATCTCTAGCTTGCTTGAACTTTGGAACCTTGAATCTTCTTTGTCTTGGCTTGAGTTTTTATTTTGTAAGAGTTTCCCCAAGGGTTCTTTGCTCACGGTTTGGCTGTAGAATGGAGGGGCTATTTATAGAAAAATTCCATGGAAAATGAATGGCCAAGATCACTTTGTACACTATTTGATCTAATGGCTCATATTTGTTCTTACATCAAGCTTACTCTCCAAGCCAACTTGAGATAAATCCGTGTGACAAAAATCTTCTCCCCTTGTCTTGGACGCCAAGTGTGTGGGTGTGTGGGTCCCACCATGTGCAAGCCATAATTCACACTTTATCCCTTTTTTTCTTTTAAAAAATTCATAAATTATTCATTATTGGACTTGGGCTCCAAGACAACTCTTGGGACTTAATGGGCTGCCCTAGCACGAAATTTTGGGCTGCCATAGGCCTTCCTTAGGTCCAATAGCTAATTGGCACAAATCCCAAGGTACTTTTCTTATATCGATATTCTTAAAATATCCTGATTTTGAAATAAATGCTAGACACCACTTTTAATGGTTCTAAAATTTTTAGAAATTCATTCTAATATAAAATAAATTCCCTGTAAAGTCTCATAATTTTCTGAGACCTAGAACTCCTGATAAAAATTCCTTACATTTCCTTTAACCTTTATAGGCTAATAGATAGAAAGTTAATGTTCCCAATGCAGAGGGATTCCATCACGAAGAGATAGTAACCTAACGCTCTACCCTAAAGAACATAAATAGTAATGTTAAGTGGTGAATGAGATCCAAGTGACCTAAATTGGTCAGGATCTAGAGGCAGACCAGAAAAGAATCATAGTCTAGTCTATAGTAGACTAAGACTGATGGACAGAAAGAGTTAAGAGAATTAAGAGGTATAGAAGTTACTCCATATGAGATGGAGAGTGATCCGCTCACTTGAGAAGTTTTTCTCAAAGAAGTTTAAAGGAAGCATTCCTCTCAATTAGAGAGAGAGGTGAGGATGAGGCTAAGGGTTACAGCAAAGGAAAGAGAACCCTTTTGATGGATATTTAATCAAGTTCAATCATATGAACCTTGAGGCTTAATAAGAGTTACTTTCTCGCATGTTAGTAATCCAGGAGGATAAGGGAAAAACTTAAAAGTTTGAATGGCAAAAAGATATGAGTTAAACCTTTTCTCAGTTAGCTGCAAGAGAATAGCTGACTCAGTTATGGATTGCTGTGAGGCCAAGGACACATAAATCCTTTAGGCTAGAGATATAGAAATCTTACAGGCGATAAGAGACGATATGATAGAATAAATATGGCCTAGTAAGGTAGCCACAGATTCAAAGATAAAGTGACTCCCCTATTCCTTATGTGAGAAAGAGTAAAGAAGGTTTGAGTCTATACCCTAGTAAGAGGGTGATGTGGCAGTCTAAATGAAACAAGTAAATGACTCAGGTACCTGAATAGATGATCCGGACCTAGTGGTTAAGGTAATAAAGGAACAAAATACTTTAAAGTCTACTTGGTTTAATTATTTAATTGCAATGTGAGTATAAGGGATGGTTGAGCATATGTATGTGATAGTGATATGGCTTATGTTGCCATAAGATATGATGAGAAGTTGCATCTCCTTGCTGTTGTCATATGATGACACACATGTTGGAGACTGTTTAAAGGATTGCATCTCCTTGCATATTATGCAAGTTGAGTATGCTATGATAAATGAATATTCCCCTTTACATTACATGCAGGGTAGAGTATATATGATGAGAAAGTTATGTTGCTCCCATGCCCTATGACATGCAATATAGCTAGATTGCTCTTGCGATAGAGTAAGATTACTTTTGAAATGAAATCAAGAGATGGACAGCATAGCTCATGTAGAGTAATATTCTTCAGATGAGATGAATAGATGATGATAGACATATGCATGGTAGAGCTTGTGTAGCTCTCTACAGTAATAGATCTAGTAAGTTATAAAGTATGAGAATGATCTGAGACATTCCTGAGTGATAGGAGAAATGAGCAAAGTCCTAACAGATAATATTGGCTTCTGTGATCATTTCTGGGGAATTATCTGTGGAGTTAACAACTATGTGAAAGTGACTAACCTTGTAACTTTGTCCGTTGGTTTAGGTCTTCCAGAGATGAGAATACAGTACAACAGAATTGTAGTAGATTCTGGAGGATTGCAGTTAGATCCTAGTATGGCTCACAGGGTCACAGTTAGATCCTGAAGAGGTTTACGGTTGATCGCAGTAGATCCTGAGGGTCGCAGTAGACCAAATCTAGAGCAAGAAAGTAATGAGCCATAAGTACAATATGTCTTTAGAAGGACAAATGCCAAGGAAAAGTTAAGGTATAGAAGCTTCACAAGTTGGTTAACTCATAACAAAGAGAGTACCTATGATGCTAGTTTCATATAGCCTTATTACTATCAGGGACTGAATTCATAATCTCCTTACACGTATCAAGAACTAAGTGATCAAAGTTAAAGTTGTTAATCCTGAGTCCCAGGGATTTATAAGAATATTTCATAAGATATGAGAAAGAGTCAAATGAGAATAAAGAGATCATGACGATGAGATTACAAAGACTAAAAATGAAAAGTAAATAAATTCTCCAGATGAGGATAAGGGGATTAGAAGGCCAGATAGACCCAAGAGAGATAGTATAAGATAGGTCTAAGATAGTATAGTACCAGGATTTGAGTCTGTTAGCACCAGTGCTTCATATTTTTATCTGCACATTTTGGTTAAGCGTGCTCAGGCAAGAGTAGCCCAATGATGGGTGACCTCCTGGGAAGTGATAGAAAAAAAATGTGAATGCCACAAGAAATTGGCATATATGCACAAAGCTATGTAAAATGATAGAAAGAGTTATGAAAAGCTAGAAAGGGTTATGAACAATAAGAGACTAGAACCCTTATGTCAAGTCCAAATGAAATGGATTTGAAAGATAGACTATAATATAGCCAAATTTGGCCAAATATGCCATTTTATGTCATGAAAGATACGAAATGAGAAGATATGCCTTGAGAAGCAGCTGTATAGCTAGCTTTGTAAACAGATAGAAAGGCTTCCATTCTGGAAAAGATAAGATGTTTGAATGATGAGCTACATGTGAAAGAGAAAATGAGAGCTTTGAGAGCTTCCACTCCTTGCATAGAATGCCAGGCCTTATGTTACATTATATTATGTGATGTTTACAGAATATGCTAAAGCTTCGAATGTTAGAGCAGTGCAAGCTCTGAGTGTTAGAGCTGTGCAAGCTCTGAGTGTTGGAGATGTGCATATTAAGAGAAGGAATGCTTGAGCTCCAATATTAGAGCTTTGCATTCATGAGCAGGTATATAGTCTTGTATTATGTTGGCCAGGCATTATGCATGTTAGAGTATGTGCTCCTATATGCTCCTTTATTTTCCTGTTTGCAGTAGAGCAATGAAAGGAAGAATAATGATATAAGTCATCTCTCTGTATTATGATGAGTTATAGAAAATGATAAGAAGAATAGAAATGTAATGATATGAAAGTGAGAAATGAAGTTGTGCGGATGTTCAGAGAATTCCGCTAAATACCTAGATAAGCAATAAGTGATTGCACTAAGAAGTATGATGAAAAGTTAGTAGAAGCTCCAGAATATAACAGTATTCGAGGGAGTTTGACATGAAAGAAATGGACACTACTCACAAGTCCAGTATAATGAGAAGTCCATATGCAGATAGATGCGTAGCAAGAAAGTAATAGAATGAACTAGAGTTCAACTCTGATTGAGTTGATTTAGAGCAAAAGAATGGTCATAACGAAGATATGAAGATCTGTGGATATGAAAAGTACTCCGCTAAGAGTCAAGATAGAAGATAAGAGATAAATACCCCAATTATTGATTAAGGTGTTGAGTAAATTTTGAGGACAAAATTTATTTTAAGGGGGGTAGAAATGTCATATCCTGATTTTTCCCTATCTGTATAATACTGATAGTGGAAAGAGGTTTGGAAAGGATTATGACAAAGATTAGAAGAAATAATAAATATTAGATAAGTCTTGAAGAAAGAGAAGGACCTAAACAAAAATTGGAAAAGGTTAAAGGCTAAAAGTTAAAGTAGAAATAAATGTTGGGCCAAAAGTGGTAATTTCTAAAAGTTTAGGAACCTAAATGTAATTAAGTAAAAAGTCAGGGACCTAAATGTAATTATGGAAAAGTTGAGCCAAAACAGGCCAAAAATGCCCAGAATCAGATCAGACTCAAATTTTCCTAGTAGATAGACAAAAATATTCCGGTCAGTTTAACGCAACACGGAATTTTGATTTGAGATCCCGATTAATTGATATAAATTTATGAAGTCAGAAGAATTATTACAGTATTCTTTAGACATCAGAATCAGATGGGATATTATAGGAAATTCCCATATTTAATATAAGAATTTATAAAATTAAAAGAGTAAGAAAAGGAATCCTGTAGAAGCCTTACGGGATTTTACGGTGAAATAAAATACCCAATAAATAGGATCGGGTGAGATTTATTGTGAATTGTGCCATAAAGGTAATGAGGCTAATTAGCCCATACCAAGGCCCAAATGGCACCATAATGAGCCCAATAAAGTAGTGAGACAGTTATGTGGACTAGAGTCCAGAGCAGTCCAGGAAAAGTGTGAAATTACAAAAATGCCCTTAGATGCCCTTATTATACCAGTGATGGATGAAGGGTATTCTGGTCATTCTGGACAGGCCAAAAATGTGTAAGATGGTATAAAAATGATTAATTAGAGCCAATAAATACTCTGATGATGTTTGAAAAGACGATAATAACCTTTGAGAAATTAAAGTAAAATTGGACACCGATAAAGGTTAAAGGAAATGTAGGGAAATTTTATCAGGAGTTTTGGGCCTCAGAAAATTATGAGACTTTACAAGGAATTTATTTTATATTAGAATGAATTTCTAAAAATGTTAGAACCATTAAAAGAGGTGTCTAGCATTTATTTCAAAATCAGGACATTTTAAGAATATCGATATAAGAAAAGTACCTTGGGATTTGTGCCAATTAGCTATTGGACCCAAGGAAGGCCTATGGCAGCCCAAAATTTCGTGCTAGGGCAGCTCATTAAGTCCCAAGAGTTGTCTTGGAGCCCAAGTCCAATAATGAATAATTTATGAATTTTTTAAAAGAAAAAAAAGGGATAAAGTGTGAATTATGGCTTGCACATCGTGGGGCCCACACACCCACACACATGGCATCCAAGACAAGGGGGAGGAGAAGATTTTTGTCATATGGATTTATCTCAAGTTTGCTTGGAGAGTAAGCTTGATGTAAGAACAAATATGAGCCATTAGATCAAATAGTGTACAAAGTGATCTTGGCTATTCATTTTTCATGGAATTTTTCTATAAATAGCCCCTTCATTCTGCATCCAAACCGTGAGCAAAGAACCCTTGGGGAAACTCTTGCAAAATGAAAACTCAAGCCAAGACAAAGAAGATTCAAGGTTCCAAAGTTCAAGCAAGCTAGAGATTAAAGGTAAGCAATCTCTCCTAGCTTATTTTCCTTTGATTTGGGAGCTTGAACTTAGGGTTTTTTATGGGAGAAAAGTTGAGTTTTCTCTAAGGGAAGGTGCTGCCCAAAAACCTTAGATGAAAGGGGAAAGAAGAAATTAAAGTTAGAAACATATGATTGAAGCTTAAACAAGCTAGTTAAGTGATTGGTTGTTGAATCAAGTTGATATTCTTGACTTTGCCAAGAGTGAACCTGTTTGGTCTGCACTGTTCATGAGGTAAGGAAATTGAATTTCAATGATTTAATGCTTCAATTGAGTTTGTATGATGATTTTGTGTAGAATTGGAAAGGTTTTGAACCTTGAAAGCATTGAAATTCCAAGGTTGTAGCTTTTGAAACCCTTCTCTATTACTGTTCACACACATGAACAGTGATTGGAATTTCATGATTTTGATGGTTCCAATGGTTTTAAAATGAAAAGTTGTGTGGGATAAAGTGGAGAAACAAGTATGGGAAGCATTAGAATCAAAATGAGAATTTTTGAAAGAATTGAGTACAGTTTTGGTTCTGTACAGTATGTGATGAAGGAGCTGGAATTTCATGATTCTAAGCTCATAAATGGATTCAAAAGAGGAAATTGTGTAGGGTAAAGTCAAGACATCAATTGATTCAAAGACCAAGTCTATTAGTTAAAATTAAGGAAAGTTTATGGGCTTAATGGTCAAGAAGAAGTTATGTTAGTTAAAGTGAGTTTAATGCTCAAGGAAGTTAGATTGTGATGAATGAATGATTATGATGTTAGGAATTGATTGGTATGCTCTAAGAGAGGAAGCCACATGTTCAAGAAAAGTGAGAAGGATGAAGCAAGATAAGGAGAAAGAAAGTCAAGTGCTCAAGGCAGTAAACTTATCCTAAACTTGTATGCATTGAATGTTATGCTTGATTGTGCTATGGCTTGATTAAATTGTGTTGCCTATGTGCTTATGTATGAAGCTCTGTTTATATGTTTACTTTAGACAATTGTATTTCATATGTAACATGGAAGCATACACATGACACAATAGTAACACTTTCACAAGCAAGCACAAGTATTTATATTAATGTATGCATTATTTAGTACCATTTGCTACTGAGATTTCCCCCAAAATCTCATCCCTTTCCATGTAATCCCAATCCCACAGGTTTATGAATGATGAAAGAGGATGATGAAGCATGAAGAAAAGCTAGGGATTGGATAGTATATATGTTATGTGAATGTGTAATGTTGCTATATGGCCAATGCAAGCAGTGATGGTCATGATGTAATGAAAAATAGTAAATGATGGAATAAATGTATGAAATTTTACAAACATTTAGATGACATGCCAAGCTTCATTTTGACACCAAGAATTCTTTATTTGGATGTCTGTACAAAGAGAACTGATTTTCCAATTTTAAGATGTTATTTTCACGTATCTTTTTGAACCACTTCATTTCGGGTTTTCTATAATTAATTATGATTTTTTGAAGTTCGTTGCGTAATCTGGAATACCATATGAACAGTAACCCGAGAAAGAGTAAAATTCTAGATTTGGCTAATGGACTTCCAAGGTCTTGTAAGTGGTTCTAAATGCTACTGAATGGTCCCTAAGACATATGAAAGTAAGGATGTTACATTTTGGTATCAGAGCAAGTTATGAGATGGCTAAGATTCTTCACTATGATCAGGGGTTCTTACTGCATGAGAGTGGGACGAAGCGTTGGAAAGAGGTTTGAAAAGGATTATGACGATGATAAAAAGAAATAATAAAGGTTAGATGAGTCTTGAAGGAAGTGAGGGACTAAAATGAAAAGTTTAAAGGTTTCATGGTAGAAAATGAAAGTAGACAAAAGTTTTAGGGTAAAAGTGGTAATTACCAAAAGTTTAGGGACCTAAATAGAATTAAGCAAAAGTTTAGGGACAAAAATATAATTATGATGAGAAGTTGTATCTCATTGCAGATGTCATATGATGACACGCATGTTTGAGAATTCTTAAATGATTACATCTCCTTGCATATTATGCATGTTAAAGTATGCTATAGACAAATAATCATTGTACTCAGGACATGGCCCTTCAGTAGGGATAAGATATATAAATGATGTGTTATAAACATGAAATGAAATGAGACGCGGTTATGAAATATGATGTAGCTCTGAGAAGGAGCAGCGTCTATGCAATAGAAGTTAACATTTTTTTAATAGAGCTAGATTGCTCTTGCAATAGAGTCAAATTGCTCTTGAAGATAAAGCCAAGGGAATGAACATATTATGATAGATATATGCATGGTAGAGCCTATGTAGCTCTCTACAGTAATGGACATAGTAAAATAATAAAAGATGGGAATGATATGAGAAATTATTGAGTGATAAAAGAAATGAGTAAAGTCCTAATATATAATATTGGCTTCTGTGATTATTTTTGGGGAATTATCTGTTGAGTTAACAACTATATGGAAGTGATTAACCTTGTAATTTTGTCCGTTGGTTTAGGTCTTCCAGAGATGAGAATACAGTATAATAGAATCTTAGTAGATTCTGAAGGATTACATTTAGATCCTAGCATGGCTCATAGTGAACAAAACTCTAGGGTCACAGTTAGATCCTAAAAAGGCTTATGGTTGATCGCAGTAGATCCAAAAGGTCACAGTAGACTAAGCCTAGAGAAAGAAAGTAATGAGCTATAAGTACAGTATTTCTTTAGAATGACGAATACCAAGGAATAGGTTAAGGTATAGAAGCTTCACAAGTTGATTAACTCATAACAGAGAGTATCCATGATGTTAATTTCAGATAGCCTTATTACTATTAGGGACTGAACTTAGAATCTTCGTACACACACCAGGAATTAAGTGATCAAAATTAAAGTTATTAATCCTGAATATAAATGATTTATGAGAATATTTCATAAGATATGAGACATGGTCAAGTAAGAACAAAAAAATCCCTAAGATGAGACAAATATATCTTCCAGATGAAGATAAAGATATTAGTAGGCCAGATAGACCCAAGAGAGACAGTATAAGAAGAGTCTAAGATAGTAAAGTACCAGGATTAGAGCCTGTTAGCACCAGTGCTTCAGATTTATATCTGCACTTTTCAGTTAAGCATGCTCAAGCAAGAGTAGCCCATATATGTACAGAGTTATATAAAATGACAGAGAAAGCTATAAAAAGTAGAAAGGGTTATGAATGGTAAGAAACTAGAACCCTTATGTCAAGTCCAAATGAAATGGATTTGAAAAGAAATATTTAGAAGAGATTTCTTAAAAGCTAGCGAAGTTATAAGTTAAAGGGAATGTTTAACTTATGGTATCTGAGAATATGTTATGACAAGACAAGATAGACCATGATATAGCCAGATTTGGCCAAATATACCATGACACAGCATGAAAAATATGTAATGAGAACATTATAAGAAATATGTAATATGATACATAATGAGAAATATGTATCAAGAAGTATCATATGAAGTGGCTTTATAGCTAGCTTTGTAACAAATGGAGAGGCTCCCTTTTTAAAAGGGATAAGATGATTATATGTTGTGTTACAGATGAAGTAGCAAGTGAGAGCTTTCACTCCTTGCATGAAATGCCATGCATTATATTATGTTTGTAAAATATGCTAAAGCTCTAAATGTTATAGCAGTGCAAGCTCCGAGTGTTAGAGTTGTGCAAGCTCCGAGTGTTAGAGCTATGCATATTAAAGAAAGAAATACTTGAGCTCCTATGTTTGAGCTTTGTATTTATGGGCAGGTATGTAGTCCTGCTATATGTTGGCCAGGCATTATGCATATTAGAGTATGTGCTCCTATCTAGCAGCAAAATAAAGAAAGAATAATGACATAAGTTCTCTCTCTATATTATGATGAGTTATTAAAGATGATAAGAAGTATGATGGTACAAAAATAAGAGATAATATTTTGCGAATGTTCAGAGAATTATGCTAAATACTCATATGAGTAATAAGTGATTACACTAAAAAGTATGATGAGTAGTTAACATAAACTCTAGAATATAACAGTATTCGAGAGAATTTGATATGAAAAAAATAGACACTACTCATAAGTCTAGTATGGTAAGAAGTCCATATGCAGATATATGCATAGCAAGTAAGCAAGTAATAGAATGAAGTGGAGTTCAACTCTGATTGAGTTGATTCAGAACAGAAGAATAATCATAGTAAAGATATAAAGATCTACGGATATAGAAAGTACTTCGTTAAAGATATCAAGATAGAAGACAAGAGGTGGATACCCCAATCCTTAGTCATGAAGTGAGAAAAGAATATCTATTCAAGATTGTCGACTAAGGTGCTAAGTAAATTTTGAGGACAAAATTTATTTTAAAGGGGTAGAAATGTCATATCCTAATTTTTTCTATCTGTATAATACTGATAGTGGAAAGAGGTTTGGAAAGGATTATGACGATAATAAGAAGAAATAATAAAGGTTAGATGAGTCTTGAAGGAAGTGAGGGACTAAAATGAAAAGTTTAAAGGTTTCATGGTAGGAAATGAAAGTAGACAAAAGTTTTAGGCCACAAGTGGTAATTACCAAAAGTTTAGGGACTTAAATGTAATTAAGCAAAAGTTCAGGGACAAAAATGTAATTATGAGAAAGTTGAACCGGAAAAGGCCTAAAAATGCCCAAAATCATATTAGTCCCAAATTTTATCAGTAAATAGACAAAATTATTCTGATCAATTTAACGCAGCACATAATTTTGATTTGAGGCCCCGATTAATTGATATAAATTTTTGAAGTCAGGAAAACTTATTGCATTATTGTTTAGACTTTAGAATCAGATGAAATTTGGTAGTAAATTTCTATAATTAATATAAGAATTTCTAGAACTGACAGAGCTCAAAAAGGAGTTCTATAGAATTTATTATAGAATTTATAGTGGATTAAAACACCCGATAAATATATTTCAGGGGAATTTATCGAGAATTGAACCCATGAAGGTAGTGGATCATATAGAGGGCCTAGAATGGTGTCTTATAGGCCTAATGATATTTTTAGATAAATATGTGGGCCAGGCTAATAAAGATCAGGAAAAATATAAAATTACGAAAATGCCATTGAAGGTATGCCACTGTGTTGTGTCATTGAGGCAGAGTTAAACGAAGGGAATTTTGATTATTTGGACAAGCCAAAAATGTATAGGCAAGTACAGGAGTGATTAGTCAGTATTAGTATATGCCCTGATAAGAAGTAAAGAGGTGTAAAATGACAATTATACCCTTAGGGTTAATAGAGGGCAAGATAGTGAACTAAGGGCATTTATGTCATTTGCCAAGGGATCTGTAACTAAGTACTGACCCAGTACAAGAATGTTAATGGTAGGAGGAATATGGATACTAGATTTAAGATCAGAAAGCATATTATGAAATCTCAGAAACATTAGATTTATAAAATAGTCTGATTTTTAGGGAATCGGGCTAAGCCGGCACTGGATTAGACTGTAATTTTTCCAGAAGCTTCCCCCATTGGAATTTTTCCACCTAGCCCTATAAGTTTTCCCTTGGTGATGTCATGGATGATGTCATAATTCTCTTTTTGAAAAAGGAAAATTCAAGATTAAATGTGAGCCATTAGATTAAATAGTGCATAAACTAATCTTGGCCATTGATTTTCCATGAGATTTTTCTATAAATGCCCCCTCAAATCTGATTCAAAACTGTGGAGCATGAACCCTTGGGGAAACTCTTGCAAAATGAAAACTCAAGCCAAGATAAAGAAGATTCAAGGTACCAAAGTTCAAACAAGTTACAGATTAAAGGTAAGCATCTATCCTAGATTATTTTCCTTTACTTTAGGAGCTTGAACTTAGGGTTTTCTTAGGGGAAAGTTGAGTTTTCTCTAAGGTATTGTGTTGTTCAAAAATAAGAAATTAAAGTTAGAATTATATGATTAAAGCTTAAACAAGCTAGTTAAGTGATTGGTTGTTGAATCAAGTTGATATTCTTGACTTTGCCATGGTTGAACCAGTTCAGTTTACATTGTTCATGATGGAAGGAAATGGAATTTCAATGATCTAATGCTTTCATTGAATTTATATGATGATTTTGTATAGGATTGTATAGGTTTTGAACCTTGGAAGCATTAACATTCCAAGATTGTAGTTTTTGAAATCCTTCTCTATTACTGTTCACTCACATGAATAGTTAGTGGAATTTTGATACTTGTAATAGTTTTAAAATGAAAAGTTGTGTGGGATAAAGTGGAGAAACAAGTATGGGAAGCATTAGAATCAAAATGAGAATTTTTTAAAGAAAAGAGGGTGTTATGTAATTATATACAGAACAGTGTATAGAAGCTGGAATTTCATGATTCTAAGCTCATAAATGGATTCAAAAGATGAAATTGTGTAGGGTAAAGTCAAGACATCAATTAGTTCAAAGGCCAAGTTGATTAGTGAAGACTAGAGAAAGTTATGTTAGTAAAGAGTTAAGAATTTATCAAGGATAGTCTTAAACATTATTGGAGTTCTTGGTCCTAATGAATTATGCGATCAATATGAATGTGTTTAGGACCTTGAAACATCCAAGAAGATTTTGGGAAGTGATTGACCGAAAGACTTCATGGTTGGAAAGCTAGGGAGCAAGTGCAAAAGATCAAGAGAAAAGCTTAAGTGCAAGTTAGTGAACTTACCTCTTTATGTGCTTGATGTGGTATGCTTATGTGTTGACATGCATATGATATTTGAATGATGTTGTGACATGATAAATGATGTTGAATGAATGGTGAATAATATGTTTCCCATGGCCATGCACTTTTATGCAAAAGTATATAGCATGATGGCATGTCACTAATCAAAGAAAGTTTAATGAAATTACATATCATGCATTAGCATCCATCTTGTATATTTAAGTGGTAATGTTTGTTACTGAGATTCCCTAGAATCTCACCCTCCCATAATCAACCAATTTAGGTCAAGCATGAAGGAAAATGTATGCATGGAGAAGAGCTAAAGCATGGAAGGAGGAAAGTGAAGTATTTAAGATTCTAGCATATGCTATGCATTTTCCATGTATGTAAATGCCATGTAAGGTGTCTATTTATGTGATGAAATTGTATGAAATAATTATGGCATATGTACATGATGTATATGAATGCATGAAAGGCAAAAGAGATGGTTTATGCATGCTGGAACAATTAATAAAAGTGAAAGAAAGGAAACTGAAATGGTAAAAACGTAGGTCTTGAAGCAGTTTTGTTATGGCTTCAGTTTGACATAGAAAATTAATGAATTAATCCTCAAAATTTTATGAGCAAGTAGTACACATCCAAATCTATGAATTCATAGGTAATATACTTCATTTGGATGTGTATATCAAGAGAAATGAATTTCCAAAGTTAAGAGACAGAATCTGGAATTTCCAGAATTTGCCATATGAATAGTAAAAAGTAACAATTTAACTGTATCAATTGACAATGTAAATGTCTATATTTATATTTTTCCCTTAAATAACTATGAAAGAGATTCAATTAAAAATTTGGATCACCTCCATAATATTTTTCTACAATTAGTTATGAATTTTTAAAGTTGAACTGTAAATCTAGAAATCACCATGTGAACAGTATCCAATAAGTAAGTTTTATAATTTTAATTTTTAGGCTAATGTGATGCTTCCTCTAATAAAATATGCTTCCGAATATGTTCTCTGAGGTGGTAAAAGTAAGATGTTTCACCTTGCGGTTGCAATATGTGCATAAAGCAAATGTATTTAAAGTATGTGCAGTATGTCTAAAGTAATATAGATATGATTTGTTACCTTGCTTTTTCTTTCCTCTATGATTGTCTAAGTTAGTATCATATCCTATCTTATACTTATCAGAGACGCATCTCTGATTCTCAAGTATAACGTTGAGCATTTCACTACCTTTAGTGAATTTTTTGAGACTTTTGGTTAACTCTCTATTTAATATTTATCTTTTCAAATTCATCACACTTAGTACACTTTAAAATAACCTCAGATATCACACTTATCTTTTCTTCTAAGTTTTGAATCTTCTTCTTAGAGTTTACTAACTCTTTTGCTAATTTTGTGAACTCAAAATGCAATTCATTATATTCAAAAAGCAATTCATCATAGGTAGGTTCAACATTTATTACCTCCTCTATCTCTGAGTAATTTTCTTCTTGAGCAACTAGACAAATATTTGTTGTCTTATCATTGTCGCTCTCTTCACTTTTTGAAGAGCTTTCTCTCCATATTGATGACATGAATACTCTCCTCTTCTGAAACTTTTCTTTCTTCTTCTCTTTATCCTTTTTAGAGAGTTGAGAACATTCAGCTTTGATATGGTTTGGATTTTTGCACTAGATGTAGATAATCTAATCTTTTTGCTCTTTTGATGATAAAGCACCTTTCCTTAGTTGAGATTTTCTTGTTGCTTGATTCCTGTAGATCTTCTTGAATCTACAGACTGAGACTTATTTCATCATTGTCAAGCTCCTCATCATCAATATCACTTTCTTAAGCTTTAAGAGCAATTCCTTTTCTACTATTTTCTTTGATGTCTTTATAGTATTTTTGTTATTCAGCTAGACTTCCAAACAAAGTAGTGACAAACTCATATATTTGCCTTCAGCTTCTTTAATAGTTGTGACATTTGGCTCTCATTCTTTCGTAAGACCATCGAGAATCTTATGTACTTGATATCTTGAGCTATATGATTGCCCAAAAGCTGTCAGATGGTTGATGAGATGTTGAAATCTTACTTCCATGTCATGGATGCTTTCTGTATCATCCATTCAGAAAATCTCAAACTCTATTTTAAGCGTATTGACTCTATTTTCTTCAACACTGGAGGTTCTTTCGTGGGCTACTTCTAGGGCTTCCCAGATCTCCTTAGTCGTATCTATACTAGACACTTGAAAATACTCTTTTTGACTAAGGCATATGTTATAATATTAATGGCCTTGCCATTGAGTAGTATCAACTTTTTGCCGTCGTCATTATATTCACTTCGCTCGTTCAGAACTTTAGCACCTTCAACGATTTTTGTTAGAACATAGTTCCCATCTTATATGATATCCTAGGGACGATACTCAGAGGCTTTGATGAAGGTCTTCATCCTTATTTTCTAGAATGTAAAGTTCTCCCTATTAAAACCTAGAGACTTCATGGTAGAGCTTCCTTATGGTAACATGTTGTCTCCAAATCTTTCTATGGATACCGAATCTTTCTTGAGATTATTAGATCTTTTTCAAGAGACATACTCTGATACCAAATACTAGTCTAGGCATATACACTAAAGAGAGGGTGAATTGGGTGTTTTAAAATTTTATCATAAATTTAAAAATATAAAGACAAAGAGAATATGATTGAATAAAGAGAATAAGGATAAGAAAGATTTCAGTGAAAGCTAGAAGAATCAACACAAGTAGTTTATCCTAGTTCAGACTTATCCTCTTGTCCTATGTCCAGACCCCATAGGCCTTTTGAGATTTTTAACTATATCCAAGATTTGAACAGACTCTTAGCACCTCAGTACAGCAATTGATCCACTTAATTACTACCCATTACTTCCCACAAGGTTATAATCCCAACTTAAGAGAACCAATCTCTTAAGTCTACAGATGTCAGGTTATAGAATGAAGAATCAAATAATGTAATAAATCCAGAAGTTGTTATTTTGTTTGTTTGTTTACGTTGTTCTTTTTTTAATTAATGCCGAGTCTTTAAATAGCATTTACTTTAGTTGGTATCCATTAGACTCAGATTTATAACCGTTGGAGTGAAGGTGTTATTGGTCATTGGTGGGTAGGTGAACATTTAATGCTCTGCTAGAAATAGCAAGTTTATGTTGCCGTAGCCTTCATCATTTCAACTTCTTAGCCTCCTCTGAACACCTCAATCTCAAAAGATTTGTTAGTAGTTAAAGCATTGATTAAGTGTATGAAGCATTAATAATCAATTCATTATCAAAGATCAAGGCCTTAATCAAGTTCAGATGGCTTTTAGAGTAGTATTAATTGATTAACTAATCGATTAATTATCATTAATTCGATCAACATCTCAATTAATGAGAGAAACAAAAAATAGAGCATCATATTGATTAGAATTTTCAACCATATATAATGCAATAAGTTTCTCAAAAGATATATAATGAAGAATGTGGAGAAACATATGTATATTCATATATGGAATAATCATATATAGCTCAAAGAGAGATTCAATCAGTTTCAATGCAAATAGATAAATATATTTGAAATATATAGTTAATTGAATACCTAGTCGATTAATGTCTCTGGAAGAATTGAAACATAAATGTTTTCAACACAAATTAATCAAACAATTAATCCATTAATATAAATTAATTGATTAACTAATCGATTAATGGATTTAGATTTCAATTTTCATAAAATAATTATTCACTGATTAATTGAACAGTTGATTAATATAAATTAATTAATTAACTGATCGATTAATAGAGTTATCTTTGTTCAGAAGAAAAATTGTTCTCAACAAATTAATCTAACAGGCAATCAATTAATTATATTTAATTGATTAATCAACCGATTAATTGACTTATCTGTTTAATTTTAGAGAGCTTTCTTATGATATTAATCGAATACTTAATCAATTAATGGATACTCATTAATCATTAATCGATTTTCCTTTATAACACATGATATTGTCCTTACATTAATCAAACAACCAATCAATTAATTGGTACTCATTAATCAATTGACTAATCGATTAAGTAACATTAACCGACTGACTAATCAATTAACAAACAAACAACTTGATTATTTTAAATCACTCTTGACATCATTTGAGCACATAACTAACTTAATTATTTTAAATTCCTTTCGACATCATCAAAACATTATTGATTATAGAATCTAACAAAGAGGGTACACATTCAGTAAGGTTGAAACATGATATGAAGAATTGCTATATCACACATTGTAGATTTTTGCATTATCCTTATAAGAATTTGAAGAAAGCTTTCAATGGGAATATAGAAGAAAGTAGGATTCTAGGACCTTTAATTGGTGTGGAGATTTTTTTAGAAAATGAAAGATTTAGATTGTGAATTTGACAAACCTTTTGCAAGATATGTTGGGATAAGAATGTGGAAGAAAAGTCATATTTTCTTCAAGCTACTGTATTGGAAGACCTTGTTGTTGTGCATATTGAGAAATATGTGTGACAGAGTCTTTATGGGATGTTACTCAATATTCTTGGGTAGACCAAGGATGACATAAATATGAAGCTAGACGAGGTTGAGATAGGAAGAAGGGAGGAATTGATATTGAAGGAAAATGACACTCGTACATCTCTTCGCCTAATGGCTCACACACTATCTTGAAAAGAGAGAAAAAGTTTTTATGAGTTTCTTGCTGGAGTAAAAGTACTAGATGGATACTCCTAAAAACTTAGCATGCTTGTGTCAATAACGGACTTGAGGCTCAAGGGTCTAAAACCTCATGATTGCTATGTGGTGATGGACAACTTTATTTTAGTACCTATATAAGTTATTTTACCCGATGAGGTATGAGTAACAATCACTAAGCTATGTTTCTTATCGCATCCTTATTTTCAACCTCAATTATACTGAATTGGAAATCATTTGAATCCATTATATAACCTTTTGCTTTAGAAACATGCATTTTCAAAACATTTTTTCTCGGGGGGACTATTCATGGTTACTGTTCATTTGATAATCCAGAACATGTACCTAACTTTAAAAATTCATAATTAAATATAGAAAAATTGAAATAGGGTGGTTACAATTTCTAATGAAAGCTATTTCATTTAACTTTGGAGGAAAAATGTAAAACTGAGCTTTCATTGTCTAAATGAAATCAGTTTATTCGTTGAAAAATACTATTCATTTGGTAAATTTGGACGTTCCAGTTTCTATGCCTTAATTACAAAAATTCATTTCTCTTTGGTTACTTGTCCAAATGGAACGAGTTACCTATGGATTTAAAGCTTCAGATGTTTTCTTTAAGTCCATAAAATTTCATAGAAAAACTAGTTTATTTACTATATTAAATTAACGTTGGAACATCACTACCTCCAGTTGCTCACTTTATCTAAATTCCAGATTTTATATCCAAAGTAGAAAAATCATAGTAAATCGAATACTTAACCAATTGAGATGTTCTTTGTGTACATTTAAAGCTCTGTATCTTAGCTATTAGCATACCAAATTTCAAGTTCAAAATCGTGGGTTAAGGCATTGTAAATATCATCATAAAGCTACAGCCTCAGAATACAACCACATGATAGTACACTATGCATCCCATCAAGTCATCATCATAGTGTCAAGTGATCAAAAGAACTTATTACACAAGTTCAACCATCTATATTTACCCTGTTTCCTTGAGATGTTCCAGCACCTATAACATGGTTATGCATATGGAAAGAATGAGATTTCATGGAAATCTCAATAGCAAGTCATACAAACTATAATATCATGCATGATTAATTAGATGCTTAACATGTTATCATGAGATGGGAGCTACTTCACAATAATACATAAGCAAACTCTAACATGCATATTGTCATGACATTAGTTTCAAGGAGTTGCAATCATTCATATTTCATCATCAACATGATGGCATAATCTCAAGCTCAACCAAACATCATAACTAACAAGCAAGCATACAATCAAACAAACATGAAACTATAGTTAGGTATTCTTGCTACCTCTTAAGCTATCCTTGACAAAGTCTTCTTGAGATGGTTTCCTTCCCTCACAAATGTCAAAACCTAGCCATTACAAAGTAACATCAAGTTACAACTCAATTTGTAAACAATTCAAGACTAGGTTTTCACTAACTTCTATTTTTTTCCATTTTATGTTCCATACTTCCATCTTTCTAAAATAAATTCTCATGACTCATTTCCACATAATTTTTCATGCAAAATCCAAATGTGAAACAAGAATTTCCAAAATCTAAACATACCCTTGGTTGTTGTACAGAATTGAAGTGCCGCTATGTTTTTCCCAAAATTTATATTTTGATTCCAATGCTTCCTATACTTGTTTCCCTAATTTATACCCACACAATTTTCCATTTTAAACTCATTGAAAGCATCAAAATCATGATATTCCAATATATGATAGGGTTTCATGCAGTAGCAGCCAAGAACACAAAACCCTAACTACATGCATACTTGAATTTTCAAGCTTATACCACTTGATTCTAGCTTGTTTAAACTTGTCTAAACTATCCATAACATAAAATTAATGTTATTATCACATATGAAAAGCACTTCCAGCAGCACCATTAAGGGAAATATATCACAAAAACCCCTTAAAACCAAGAGCTAACTTGCTAGATTAAAGTCCAAGAACAAAGGAGCTAGTTACCTTACTTGTTACTCCAAGTTGTGTGCTTCTTTCTTGTTCAAAGAAAATTTGGCAGAGGTTCTCTAAGGTGCTCATGGATGTCACATCAATTCTGATTTAAGGGGGTATTTATAGGCAAATTTGGGTGGAAATGAAAGGCCAAGATTAGTTTAGTTACTATTTGAACTAATGGTCCATATTTCACCTTTAATCAAACTTGCCCTAGAAGCCTTGTAATGATGCCATGCATGACCTCATTTAGGGCTATGTTTGGCTGGAAAAAGATAGATATACTAATAGAAAAAATTCTAATCCAGCCCGGTACCGATGAGCAGTTTCACAAAAATCAGACTGTTTTATGTTCCTAATTTTTATAATATTCCAAAATATGTATTATGTCATAAAAACCAATGTCTAGGTTTTTCCTACCATTGAAATTATTAGACTGAGTATTTATCTGCCAACCATCCCTTAGGAAATGACCAAAATACCCTTATTATACTTTCTTGTACTATATTAACCATAAGGCCATAATTGTCATTTCACACCTCTTTATGCTTCATCAGAGTATATACTAGCTCTAAATAATTATATTTGTACTTGCTTGTATATTTTTATCCTATCTAGAATGACCAAAATGCCCTCCATCTATCTCCAGTACAATATAGCTACATAAGGGCATTTTCATAATTTCATACTTTTCCTGTGTTGCTCTAGACTATGCCCCACTTAACTGTCCAACCACCTTACTGGGCCTCTTGGGATGCTATTTAGGCCTTAATATTGGTCTATTACCTTTATGGAATAAATCCCAAGGAACCTCTCCTGATAGTATTTATCAGGTATTTTATTACACTGTAAAATCCCATAAGAATTCTATAGGATTCCTTTTCTGACTCTGTTAATTTTATAAATTCTTATATTAAAAATAGGAATTTACTGTAAAGTTTTATATGATTTTGAGGTCTAAAAAATACTGTAATAATTCTTCCTGACTTTAGGAATTCATATCAATTAATCAGGACCTCAAATTGAAATTATGTGTTACGTTAAACTGATCAGAATAATTTTGTCTATCTACTGGTAAAATTTGGAACTAAACTACTTCCAAGCAGTTTTGACCTTTTTTGGTTCAACTTTCTCATAATTATATTTTTGTCCATGAACTTTTGGTTAATTATATTTAGGTCCCTAAACTTTTGATAATTATACCTTTTGGCCCAACTTTTATTTCTACTTTTATTTTTTACCTTCAACCTTTTTTAATTTTCATTTAGGTCCCTGAACTTTCCTTAGTTATCAGTCCCTCTTTTTCCTTCCTAAATCTGATACAATTTATTTCAAGAATCTTATGTCTATTACACATAAACTGTACATATACATTATATAAGGAAATTGGGGATATGACATTTCTTCTTCAAGTCACTTTGTACTAAAGTGATTAACCCTAACAAATTGACAAGATTGCAAACCCAAATCGTAACTTTGTTGTGTGAGCTTGATACATATTTTCCTCCAACATTCTTTGACAAATGGTCCACCTAACTATCCATTTGGTTATAGAGGTGCAACTATGTGGACTAGCATATTTAAGTGGATGTACCTTGTGGAGAGTTACATGAAGATATTGAAAGGTTATGTTAAAAATCAGAGTGGCCAGAGGGTTACATTATTGAATGATATATTGTTGAAGAGGTCACTAAATTTTGTTCCAAGTACTTAAAAATGTCAGTGTTATTGGGCTTCCGGTGTCTTGGCATAAAGGAAGGATAGGTAGAGAAGGGATTATGGGAAAGAAATTTGTTGCCATCTCAAACCAAGAGTCAGAGCAAGCATACCTATATGTGCTACACAATATCAAAGATATTAATGAATATGTGGAGAAACAAAAGGCTGAGCTTATGAGGGATAACCCCAACAGATAGAAAGTCGGTATGCTAGAGAACACAATAAACACTTTATAGCATGGTTAAAAGGGCACATTTATGGCAAGTATAATGTTAATCCTAGTTCAGTTCCTCTGAAATTAATGTTCTTGGCAAATAGCCTAATCAAACACATATTTTCTTACACAAGCTACCTTGTCAATAGGTTCACCTTTTATACAAAAGAGTAAGATGATTGAAACAAATTGCAAAATAGTGGTGTAGTTGTTGTTGTAAAGACCAAGCATATTTTGAGTGCAAACGATAAAATCCTATATATGCCAATGCGTCCCTTTAGGGTGATTGAGCATATTTAGGAGTTAGATTACATAGGATTTTAGGTTCCAGTTTTTGGGGGCAAGGGGGTGGACAATAATAATGTTATGAAAGTTGATGAGTTAGGGTTGATACAATTAAATTTTAATAAGCAAGTATGGAAAGAAGAGCTTTCATTTTTACTTCTCAGGCTATACAAGTGTTCTATGTCCTTGATCTTGCTAATGAAAAAAAGACCATTTTGTTAACTAATAGAGTAAAGGAGGAGGCACTTGTTGATCATGATGAAGATATTATACTCTAATATTTTGTTGATGACCATTGAGAAAAGTTTTCAAAAAGGATTTTAATGATAAAGCAGATTTATCGATAAGCTTATCTATAAAGGGTTTGATTGATAAGCACTTCGGTAAATGAGAAATAATTTTTTGAAAATAATATGCATTCTAAAGGGTATTTATTGAAGATCTTCGATAAGGTTGTTTATCAATAAAGACTTTGATAAATGAAAGTTATAAAAAGTCGGAGTCATTGTTTTAAATCTAGAATTATTCGAAAACTTATTTGATAAGAGAAATTATTAAAGAAGCCTTTGATAAGTTTTACAAAGATTTAGTTTGTGAAAAGAATTTTTACAAATGTCGTTTTTGAAGTATTAATTGAGTAAGAGCTTTATTGATAAAGACTATGATAAAAAAAGAGTTTGAGAAATTAGTTTCTAGAAATAAATTTATCGAAGCATTAATCGAACAAAGGATTTATCAAAAAGGCTTTCAATAAATTAAATGTTTTCTCTATTTTAAAATAATTTATTTTCAAGACTCAATTTATCGAAGTATTATTTGACAAGTGAATTTATCGAAGAATACTATGATAAATGGGAGAAAATTTATGTTTTACCAAAGCTCTAATAAATGATCTTATATATATATATATATATATCTTGCTACTTGCTTTTATAAAGATTCTATTATGTTTTGATAAGATATTTCTCTTCTCAAAAGATTTAAGAAAATATTTAAAGTTTGTTGTCTTTCATCAATGAACTATTTTTTGAATTTTTATTAACTGAAGTGTTGATTTGATAAATTATTTTGATGATAATTTATTGCTTATAATGTTGTTAATATGTTTGAATTATCTATTTCTCAAAATGATTTAAGAATTCTTCCAAAAAGGAGAGAGTTTAATAATGAAAGAAGAAAATACAATATTGCACTTTTGGTATTTATCAATAAGCTTTTTGATAAGACAATTTTTTGAAGAACACTTCAATAAATTGCATATTCTAAAATATGAAATTATGATATTTATTAAATAGTTATTCAATAAGGTCATTTATCAAATTCCTTTTCGATAAGGATCTTTTCAATAAGTACTTCAATAAATAGAAGAAAATTCTGACTATGAAGATATTAAAGATTTATCAAATGATTCTTTATGTGATCTTAATAAGCTTATACTTTCTTTGATTTGCTAAATGATCTTATGAATTCTTGTTTCCAAATATACTACATTATTAAAAAATAAAGAATATTGTTCAGTATTTATCGATAAGCTATTCAAAAAGTCTATTTATTGAAGATCACTTCAATAAATAATGTTTGTGAAATATATCGACAATCTGAAAGCATGTGTTTAAGAAAGGATATTTTTTGAAGAGCTTTTTGATAAAACTATTTATCAAAATTCTATTCAATAAATCCAGAACTATATGAATAAAATTAATTGATGATTTATTGAAGTTATTTTTGATAATATTTATAGGAGTCTTATTCGATAAATCTAAGAACAGTTTCAAATAAATCATTTGAGATTTATCAAATGCCTTTTCGATAAGGAACCTCTTTAATAAACACTTTGATAAATTGAACTGATCTTTGAAAATATTTTTAAAGCAGACTTTGACAAAATTTGATGTTTCCATCTAAATCATTTGGAAATAATTGCTATATGCTTATACTGTTTATATTTTTTTAAGGCATGTTTAAAGATCATTTGTAGGCTGAAACAAAGATCAAACGAGAGACTATTTAAAGAATAAAAAGTTAGATGAATATGTTAGCAATAACAGATATATTTTCTAACGGCTTTCTCAATGGCTATCAACGAATTTATGAAGAACCAATATATAAAAGAAACCAAAGAGAAAAAGCTAAGACCGATGAGACAAGGAAGTAAGAAGAAATGTGAGAAGAAACAAGATATGCTCAATAATACATTATGATCATATTCATTAATTATGTTATGTCTCACTCTGTTTCTCATCTTATGAACAGAGCATGGTACATTATTTGAGAGAGAAAAACCTATAAATTATGTACTTAAGGGCTTAGCATAATTCCTCTACACATATAGTGGTGTAAAGTCTTTAATCCTTTTCAGATATACTCAAGACTATGGGACTCATGAGTAGATTAAATACCTTACAGGTTTTAAGGGAGAGTGAGAGGGATTCTCACAAGAAATTACCTTACAAGTAGTAAGGTGGAGTGAGAGGGATTCTCACTGTTGTAACCCTACAGGTTGTAAGGGAGAGGGAGTGGAATCTCACATTGTGTACTAAGGCATAAAGAGCCCGACTAGTCTTAAAAGATAGTGGCATACTCAGATGAGCTCTAGGGACTAGACGTAGGCCAAGTGGATTGGTCAAATCAGTATAAATTACGAGTGTTCAACTTCTCATTCATCTACTTCTTTCATCTTACTGCATTCGGTGATGTCCTTCTAAACTTGATATTTAGTTTCATTTAAAGTTATTAAAAGTTTTCAAATTTTTTAAAATACCCAAGTCACCTCCTCTTGGGTGCAACAACCACTCTACATTTGGTATTAGAGAGGGTTACTTATTTAAAGGATCTAATGACCTCAAGTGTGAAGATCATGGTTGTATTTGAAGGTTCTAATTCTACCATTCCTCCTTTTTTGAAAGATATTGATTTCTATTTTTGGAAAGCATGAATGATTATATTTTTAAAAACTATTGATTTTGATACGATATATGTTTTTACAAATGAGTTTGATTTCAAAATTAGAAAAGATTGGAGTGAGAAAGAAACAAAAATGTATTTCTTGAACATTAGAGCAATGAAAATTTTGTATAGTACTTTGACTTAAAATGATTATGAGAAAATTAAATCTTGCTCTAATGCTAAAGATATTTTATATAATCTTGACTCTATCTATGTTGCTAACAATTGTGTTGAAGTGAATATTTTTAATAGTATTTGTGAACAAAAGATACCTCAGATTGAAGAAGGAGAAATATCATATCACTTCAATCATTCTAAGGAAGATGAGTATCAAGGAAAGCACAACATGCATGAATCAAATGAAAATAAATTATTGCATGGAAATAAAGATATATCTATGGTAAATATTTCCAATTCTTATTATGCATATGTGAAAAATGATTTTGAGAAATTGCATAAACTTGTTTTTCAACTTATTTTTTATGCTATTTCAAAAAGCAAAAATATTTTACAACTTAAGGATATTATAGAGAAGCCTAATAAGAGGAAAGAAGTTATGCACACTATTATAGATTACTTCCACTCAACCAACACAATATTTACAAACATACTCGTAAAGTGCATCATCATATTATTTGCAATTATTATGGTAAACTAGGTTATATTTCTCACATATGCTTTATTAGAAGAAATTCTAATGTGAGAAATTTAGTTTGGGTTCCTAAAGGACAAGTAATGTTCAATCCTAACTCTTAAGGACCTAAGTATAAGTGGGTACCAGTATGTCCTAGTACTCTAATTTTGTAGGATATATCCAAGAATGGACGGATTGACCCAAATAAGAAGAAAATGCCTAAGAGAGCTACTCACACGAGCAACAAGAAAACTCTTAAAGTGCCTATTGCTGGTGTAACATCCTTACTTTTATACGTCTTAGGGACCATTCAGTAGCATTTAGAACCACTTACAAGACCTTGGAAGTCCATTAGCCAAATCTGAAATTTTACTCTTTCTCGGGTTACTGTTCATATGGTATTCCAGATTACGCAACGAACTTCAAAAAATCATAATTAATTCTAGAAAATTTGAATGAAGTGGTTCAAAAAGCTACATGAAGATAACATATTTAAATTTAAGGGAAAAATAATTTCTAGACCAAATGATTAGCCAATTGATATACTTTATTCGTTGAAGTTTACTGTTCATTTGGTCAAAAACTTTGGAAATAGTTTCTAGTCCCTTATTTTGGAAATTCATTTCTCTTGATATACACATCCAAATGAAACGTTCTACCTATGCACTTAAATATATGGATGTGTACTACATGCTCATAAAATTTCTTTAAATAATTCCTTCATTTTCTAGGTCAAACTGGAGCCACAATAAAACTGCTTCAGGACCTACGTTTTTACCATTTCAGTTTCTTTTCTTTCATTTCCAATAGTTGTTTCAGCATGCACAAGCCATCAAATAAGCTTCTTAACATTCATATACATCATGTACATATGCCATAATTATTTCAAATAGCTTTATCACATAAATACACACCTTACATGGCATTTACATACATGGATAATTCATAGCCTATGCTAGAATCTTAATACTTCACTTTCCTTCTTCCATGCTTTAGCTCTTCTCCATGTATACATTTTCCTTCATGCTTGACCTAAATTGGTTGGTTATGGGAGAGTGAGATTCTAGGGAATCTCAGTAACAAACATTACCACTTAAATATGCAAGATGGATGCTAATGCATGATATGTAATTTCATTAACTTTCTTTGATTAGTGACATGCCATCATGCTATATACTTTTACATAAAGTGCATGGCCATGGAAAACATGTTATTCACAATAAATTGAACATCATTAATCATGTCACAACATCATTCAAATATCACATATATGTCAACACATAAGCATACCACATCAAGCACATAAAGAGATAAGTTCACTACCTTGCACTTAAGCTTTTCTCTTGATCTTTAGCATTTGCTCTCTAGCTTTCCAACCAATAAGCCTTTATGTCAATCACCTCCCAACATGTTCTTGGATGTTTCAAGGTCCTAAACACATTCATATTCATCACATAATTCATTAGGACTCATGAACTCCAACCATGTTCAAGATTAACTTTGTTACACTCTTTATTGTCATAACTTTCCCTAATATTCACTAATCCACTTGGCTCTTGAACCAACTGATGTCTTAACTTTACCCTATACAATTTCATCTTTTGAACTCATTTATGAGCTTAGAATCATAAAATTCCAGCTCCTTCATGGCCTGCTGTACAGAATTGAACATAAGCATACAATTCTTTCAAAAATTCTCATTTTGATTCTAATGCTTCCCATACTTGTTTCTCCACTTTACCCCACACAACTTTTCATTTTAAAACCATTGGAACCATCAAAATCATGAAATTTCAATCACTGTTCATGCGAGTGAACAGTAGCCGTAAGGAATCTCAAAGACTACAACCTTGAGATTTTAATGTTTCCAAGGTTCAAAACCTTTCCAATCCTACACAAAATCATCATACAAACTCAATGGAAGCATTAAATCACTGGAATTCAATTTCCTTCCCTCATGAACAGTGCATACCAAATAGGGCACACCATGGCAAAGTCAAGAATATCAATTTGATTCAACCACCAATCTCTTAACTAGCTTGTTTAAGCATCAATCATAAGTTTCTAACTTTAATTTCTTCTTTCCCCTTTCATCTATGGATTTTGGACAGCACCTCCCCTTAGAGAAAACTCAACTTTTCCCCATGAAAACCCTAAGTTCAAGCTCCCAAATCAAAGGAAAATAAGCTATGAGAGATTGCTTACCTTTAATCTCTAGCTTGCTTGAACTTTGGAACCTTTAATCTTCTTTATCTTGGCTTGAGTTTTCATTTTGCAAGAGTTTCCCCAAGGGTCCATGAAGCTACGGTTTGCTGCAGAATTGGAGGGGTATTTATAGCTAAAATCCAAGAAAAATGAATGGCCAAGATTGATTTGGTTACTATTTGATCTAAAGGCCCACATTTAATCTTGGATTTAACTTTTTCATAAAATAATAATTATGACATCATGTGGGACCCATCAAGGGACACCTCAAGGGGTTAGGCTTATGGAGAAATTTTAGTCCAATCCGGTACCGATCGGTGCAGTTTCACAGCAACCGGACTGTTTTCTATTCCTAATTTTTTATAATATACCAGGATATGTATTCTGTCCTAGAAATCAATGTCTAGGCTTCCCACACCATTGACATACTTGTACTGGCCACAACTTAATTACAGATCCCTTGGGAAATGACCAAAATACCCTTGGTGTCATTTCTTGCACTATATTGACCGTAAGGGCATAATTATCATTTCACCCCTCTTTATACTGCCTCAGGGCATATATTGGCTCAACTAATCATATTTATACCATGTGCCACGTTTTTAGCCTGTCCCAGATGACCAAAATACCCTTCATCCATCCCTGGTACAATCTGGGCATCCAGGGGCATTTTCGTAATTTCACACTTTTTCTGGCATTTGCCCCTTTTACTGATAGACTGGTACCCTGGGTTTTGGGCCTTCCTTGGTGTCATTATGGGCCTATATATGAGGTCATCTGATCTCATTCTATCCAGACTTACATACCGATAAGTTCCATTATAGGATCACGGGTGTTAACAAACTCCCGTCAAAATTCACTGATATGTGAATAACTTTTTATACAAAACTTCTTCTGGAGTTCTGTCAGATCCAGGACATCTGACACTGTAGGGCACACTTTCCTACAATTTGCCCACTTATATCTGAAGTCCATGAAATCTGACAAAATTTTAGATAACTTTTAGATATCAGATAAATACTGGAGCCCTAATAAAATTTCTGTATCATGTCAGATTATCCAGTATACCTTCCTCTATTTACTGATGGAATATGGGACTAAAATACTTCTGGGCAGTTATAACCCTTTTCGGGCTGATCTTTCTATAATTACAATTTTGCCCTCTAACTTTGCTCTTAATTACATTTATGTCCCTAACTTTTTGGATATTTACATTTAGGTCCCTAAACTTTTGAAAATTACAACTTTTGGCCCAACTTTTGTTTCTACTTTAACTTTTGGCCTTTAAACTTTTTCAATTTTCATTTAGGTCCCTTTCTTCCTTCAAGACTCATTTAACCTTTATCATTTCTTCTGATCTTTGTCATAATCCTTCCAAAATCTCTTTCCACTATTAGTATTATACAGATACGGAAAAATTAGGATATGACAGCTGGAGTTACAAAAAACATCCATAAAGAGAAGTAATGGAGAAGAAGAGTTCCACGCATCTTAAGGATGGACTACCACAGAGTACCATTCAATTATCTTAAAAAGAACAAGAGAAATTGGATTTCTAAAGCATCAAATAGATTATAAGACTTCAAAGCTAGAAATTCAAAATCTCAACATAACAAACGAGATGCATCTGGGACTACGCTCAAAAGAGAGGTACTAGAATTCTACCCTACTCATATACATTACACTAAAAGAACAAAGATAATTGAAAGTAGATGTAACAAAAGACAGAGTAAATTGTCATACTTGACTCTTTGATTTTAATGGCTCACGAATAAATATTGCAATATTATGAAATGTTATTTTTATTAGAAAATCTATTTGACAAATATGGTTTAAGATTGCAATTTTTAATAGTTCAATTCTTTGTGCATACATAATTCTAAAAAGAAAATATCTTTTATATGCATAAACTAAGTATGCTCAATTGGTATGACTATATCCATGAGCATGTGAGTTATACTATTTTAATTCCTACAAACTAACTATTAATGGATCCAAGCAAAGTTGGATACTAGGAAAGGAAAACCAGTTTTATCTTTTTGTGGGAAATATGTTTGAAAGGTTCACACCAAGATCTATGGCTACAAATAGAGATAACTTAAATCTTTATGAAGATGAACCAACGAAGCTTGAATTTTGGTACTGAAGAAAAGTTCAATATTAATTCCCCAAAATCTAGTTGCCACAATGACAAGAGGAAAGATGGTGAAATATAATCCTGACCTCTTTATTGTACTTAATTGAATTCTGGATTAGAGTAATGAATACTTGTCCTTTTTTGAACCTCTTTAGCAATCAACTTTTCAATACTGAAAAATATTTACATATTGTTAAATGAACTATAAAATGAAAACTATACATAATTATGTTTTCAAATCTTGTTTCATGGATTTCAATTCATAAGTTTTCTTCATTTATAAAAGTGCATATCCATGATTTGAAAGATAAATTTAAATTTCAACTCCTATATCAAAAATTGTAGTTTTACAAAATGTATACAAATAATTTGAAAAATTGTTTTAATTGTGAGGGCATTAGTATTGGAGATTAATACTTTTATTTGAAAATTTCAAAAATACTCCAAATTCATTTGAAAGAGTCATCATCGACTATGTGTCATCATGTGCTTGAACTATTTATCCTCCAATGAGTTAAACATTCTTTTGTTTAACAAATTAACCATATGCATGAAATTCAAGCCATCAATTCAAAATTATTCCACAATATCAAAGTCTTATGCTTAAAATGATTATTCACTAGAATAAATTTGCTACTCTAGTCATTTGGACTAACGAGTTAATGTGCTTCATTGTTCAAATATCATTTGAAAAATGAGCCAAGTTTTTGAATCCTCATTGTGCTTCTTTAGCTAATATCCTTTCTAGTATGACTTTTGCTCTCAGAAAAATTTCCAAACACATTTATTCAACACGTTATCTCTCAAAGATATTTTTCTCCAATCTTATGACCAATATTTTTACAAAATTAATTTTCAAAAGTCTATATTTTTTAAAAAATCACATTGAATTTGAAAGAAACATTATCTTCAAGAGAGAGCTTCATATTTAACTATGCATTATCTTTCAAAGGCTTATCTCCTAATATATTTATCTGTGCTCATTATGAATTTATTAGTTTTGATGATGAGTTGTTATATGGTCTCATATATATACATAAATTATTCTTTCTATGGCCATACTAATCATTCTCCAAGAAAGAAAGAAATTTTTATTTATAACAGGAGAATACATATATATTTAAGGAACTACACTAATGATCATGTGAAAACAAGGAGCACTAGAGATACAACATTCATTTGGTAACAAATTAAAGAGGAACATCATCCATGCCAATACAAAAGATGCTCAAACACAACAAAGAGAGGAAGGCAAAGAATTTTATGGATCAATTCATCATAATGCCAAAATTGAATAAGCATTTCTTTAAACCTCTCTCTTTATATTAGAATATATTTGAGCTATTTTGATGATAATGTTTCCATGCTATATGTGTTTATGTGCTAGTGACAAAAATCTTTTTCTGATACATTTTGTTTTAACTAAAAGTTTGATATTACTTTAAAAAAAGTTCATAGTTTTTAAAGTATCATACGAGTTATAAAAGAAGTCATGAATTTAGTGAAGAAGTCATTGATAAAGGTTCTTATCAATAAAGGCTTTAATATAACATGAAATAAAAGTAAAAGTATTTTGTTTTAATAAATTGAATCTTTTCAAAAGACTCTTCGATAAAGTCATTTATTGAACATGTCTTCGAAAAGAATGAACTGATTTAAAGATTTTGTGAAGTGTTATGTGTTGTTTTCATTGTTTAATCCTTCGATAATAACACTTATCCAAATTTTATTCAATAAATCATATGAAAAAGTGTTGACATTTATCAAACAATTTATCAATAAGGGTACTTATCAAAAAGCTATTTGATAAATTAGCCATTTCTGTTAAAACAAATGATATTTTTTATCAAATAACACTTTGATAAGATTATTTATATAAGAATTTTTTGATAAATCCTATGTGCTTTTATTGAAAAATGTTGTTATTTATCAAACAAATATTCGATAAGAAGGCTTATCAAAGAGATATTCAATAAATTTTTAACTGTTGATTGAAGATTTATTGATAAAGACTTTGAATAAGGCATTTATGGATAAATTATTAGTTATTTTGAGAAAATTTCACTGTGACTATTCAGTTCATCAAATTCCTCCTTGAGAAATCATTCATTATCTCTTAATCCAACCCAGAAACTCAAATATGTTTCTATACCTTCATATCTTCAATTAAATTACTCAGAAACAATTCCCCCAACATCCCAATAAGAAATTTCCTCTTAAAACCTCAAATTACCCTCACTTCGCAATCTCTATTCATCATTTATCTTCCCCAGAAATGGCAAGAACCAAAGTATTCGATGTTGGCTTGGAAATTTGAGGTTGGCAAAGTGCTTGGCAAGTTTCTAAGAGAAAGTACATCTTTTATCTACTGTGTCTGAAGAACATGAGTCTGAGGATACCTACTCAGATGAGATTCTCAACCTAACAATCAATGTAACCATTAACATGGGTGCTTAAGCTAAATCTACACCATCTATTCATGTTGCTTTTGGATAGAAAAGAAAGCAAATGGCAAGAAAATACAAAGATAACACTTCTTAAGTTACCTTAGAGTCTAATTCATCTACCTCTATTTATGCCTTCATACCTACCCTTTTTTCTACCCTTACTTCTCTTGCCTTACTTTCTAGGGATCTAGATAAAGGAAAATTTAAGCCAGAATTTGCAAAGAGAAAGCCTTGTCTAGGAGTCTATCTGGACCCTAGACAATCTAAAGATAATGATAAGACTCTGCTAGACCTCTGCAACATGATAAAGTACTATAAAAATTAGTTGGAAATTAATACGAGCTTTAGTCTAGAGATAGTATGAAGGTTTTATTATAACATGAGGATAGTTTAAGAGACCAATTATGATGGAGAAGTGAGAAGCAGCTATCTAATTACTTGGTTAAGAGAAAGAGATGTTAAGCTTAATAAGGAGATCATTAACCTCCTACTCATGACCACTAACCATGAGAAAGGACCTGAGTTATCCCTAAAGAAAATTTACCAAATTCTTATGCTCATTGACAGATTAACAGATGATCTCAATTTTATGCCGAAGGACATGTGTGATTGTCATAGGATAATCCACTAAATTTAGTCAAGAAGCAAGGTGAATAAATTTGGAAGCTTCACCTATTCTACCTAGGAATATTATCTACTGCTAGCAAGGATCATCAATAGTAAAAATATCAATATTAAGGATTTGATATACTTAGAGATCAAAAAAGTCCATTTTGATGAGTCAAGGGTAACCCCAATTCCCTATCCCCAACTGCGGGAAAAGAGATAAAAATACCAAAGTTTAGGACTAAGCAAATCCATCACATGAGGATGTCTCTTCCTTTGCCTACTAGTAGCAAAAGAGCTCAGAAAGGGAAACAAGTCTAGCCAGACAAAGCTCACTTATCTACAGGTACAACTCAACCTTTAATGGCTCTATCCTTTGATCAAGCTGCAATTTATCATGTAGTTCATCAAGAATTGAATAATCTGGAAGAGAGCTTATTTGTAAAGGTACAAGAGAGTATTCAGACCTTAGTCCAAGATATAGCTAAATGATCAATAATTTTGAACAGTGTTTGGAGGAAAAGCTAATCAATAAAATGACCATATATGACTCCACCTCATAGCAAATCATCATCTTGAATAACAACATTGATTCACAAAGGAAAATAATTGGGGTCTTAAGAGATGAGATTATTAACTTGAAAAATAAAGTCATCAGCTCCAACTATGCTTCTATGTTGACAACCTTCTAAATATTCCACAGGCCAATGCTCAAACCACTACCCCAAATCATGTCCCTTTCTTTACCTCTTTGGAAACTGACCAAGTTGCTCCTTCTAACCTTCCTCCGTACACTTTTACCTCCATCATAACCAACTCCACCAACCAACTATTGAATAACTAACTACTCAATCTTCTTCTTATGATTCAATTTTTGATGAGTGACAAAGAGAGAGAAATGAGATGAACTAAGAAATTAGTAGTAGTCATGTTTTGTTTGATTTAAGCAATTTCCTCTGAGTACTGTTTGTTTCTATCACTTCTCTTTTATGCAATGTCTGAATTCTTTAATTTCTTTGACCTTAATTGTTTAAATCTTTATCAGTTCTTTAATTGAGTTTTTGTCATCATCAAAAAGGGGGACCAATGTTAGACTCCAATGTTTTGATGACGACAATTGAGAAAAGTTGTTAAAAAGGATTTTAACTGATAAAGAATATTTATCGATAAGCTTATCTATAAGAGGTTTGATCGATAAACTCTTCGTTAAATGAGAAAGAAATTTGCAAAAAGAATATATTTTCTAAAGTGCATTTATCGAAGACCTTTGATAATGTTGCTTATCAATAAAGACTTCGATAAATGATTTATGAAAAATCTGAGTTATTGTTTTAAATCTGGAATTATTTGAAGACTTATTTGATAAAAGAATTTATTTAAGAAGTATTTGATAAGTTTTAAAAATACTCAGTTTATGAAAAGAATTTTTACAAAGGTCTTTTTCGAAGTATAAATAGAGTAAGACTTTATCCATAAAGACTTCGATCAAAAAAAAGTTTGAGAAATTAGTTTTCAAAAATAAATTTATCGAAACATTAATCTAACAATAAATTTATCAATAAAGCTTTCAATAAATTAAATGTTTTCTCTATTTTAAAAGAATTTATTTTCAAGACTGAATTTATCGAAGTATTATTCAATAAGTGGATTTATCGAAGAATACTTCAATAAATGAGAAAAAATTTATGTTTTATCAAAGCTCTAATAAATGATCTTATATATATATCATGATACTTGCTTTTAAAAAGATGTTATTATGTTTTGACAAGATATTTCTCTTTTCAAAATATTTAAGAAAATATTTAAAGTATGTTGTTTTTCATCGATGAACTATTTTTTGAGTTTTTATTCACTAAAGTGTTGATTTCATAAATTATTTGATGATGATTTAATTCTTATAATGTTGTTAATATGTTTGAATCATCTATTTCTCAAAATAATTTAAGAAGTCTTGCAAAAAGGAGAGAGGTTAATCATGAAAAAAGAAAATATGATATTAATCTTCTCGTATTTATCAATTAGCTTTTACATAAGCTCATTTATCAAAGAACACTTCAATAAATTAGATATTCTAAAATACAAATTATGATATTTACCGAATTGCTATTCAATAAGGTCATATATTGAAGTCCTTTTTGTAAAGGCAGTTTTTGTCACATCCTACGTTTTCCTTATCTGTATAATACTGATAGTGAAAATATTTAGAAAAGATTGTGATGGTGAATAGAAAGGAAAAATAATAATTGGACAAAGGTATAAAGAGAGGGACTAAAATTAAAAGTTTAAAGGTTCCATGGTATAAAATGAAAGTAGACAAAAACTTTGGGCCATTAATTGTGTAATTATGAACAGTTGAGGGCCTAAATTATAATTTTTAAAAATTCAAGGGCAAAATGGTAATTAATGAAAGTTAAGCCAGAAAAGGCCTAGAAATACCCAAAATCAGATTAGTCCCAAATTTTCCTAGTAAATAGAAAAAATTATTCTAATCAGTTTGACGCAACATATAATTTTGATTTAAGTTCCCAAAAAAATTATATTAATTTCTAAAGAAAGGGAAATTAATACAGTATCCTCTGGACCTCATAATCAGATAAAATTTGGCAAGAAATTCCTATAATTAATATAAGAATTTATGAAAATGACAAAGCTCAAAAAGTAGTTTTGTAAAATTTATTATGGAATTTACAGTGGATTAAAATACCCGATAAATATGTTTCGGGGCAATTTCTCGAGAGTTTGGCCCATGAAGATAGTGGACCATATAGAGGGCCTAGAATGGTATCTTATAGGCCTAATAATATTTTTAGATAAGTATGTGGGCCAGGGCTAATAAAGACTGGGAATATAAAATTACGAAAATGCCACTGAATGTGTGCCACTGTGTGGTGTCATTAAGTCAGAGTTAGAAGGAGGGCATTTTGGTCATTTGACTAATATTAGATGTTCAAGGAGAATTCTCATAATAGTTGACCAAGGTCAGGGAATACTCTGATGAGGTGTGAAAAAACGATAATGCCCTTAAGATGTTAAAATAAATAAAGAAGAACCAAGGGACATTTTGGTAATTTATCAAGGGATCAGTAATTAACTTTAGGCCTAATCCAAGAATGTCAATGGTAGGAAGGATCTGGATACTATATTTAAGGTTAAAAAGCATATTATGGAATATCAGAAAAATTAGATTTATAAAACAATTTGAGTTTTGAGAAATCGGACTGAGTCGATACCTGATTGGATTGGAATTTTTCCAGAAGCTTCTTTCCCTTGGAATGATGCCACATGTCTTATGAGTTGTCCCTTGATGATGTCATGGAAGATGTCATAATTAGTTTTTTAGAAAAGTTAAATCCAAGATTAAATGTGAGCCATTAAATTAAATAGTGCATAAAGTGATCTTGGCCATTGATTTTCCATGGGATTTGGCTATAAATACCCCCAAAAATTCTGAAGCAAATTGTGGCATGAGAACCCTTGGGGAACCTCTTGCAAAATGAAAACTCAAGCCAAAATAAAGAAGATTCAAGGTACCAAAGTTCAAGCAAGATAGAGATTAAAGGTAAGCAATTTATCCTAACTTATTTTCCTTTAATTTGGGAGCTTGAACTTAAGGTTTTCATGGAAGAAAGTTGAGTTTTTCCTAAGGTGTTTTGCTATCCAAAAACCTTAGATGAAAGGAAAAAGAAGAAATTAAAGTTAGAGATATGTGATTAAGATTAGTTGTTGAATCAAGTTGATATTCTTGACTTTGCCATAGTTGAACCATTTTGGCTTGCACTGTTCATAATGGAAGGAAATGGAATTTCAATGATCTAATACTTCCATTGAATTTATATGATAATTTTGTGTAGGATTGAATAGGTTTTGAACCTTGGAAGCATTAGAATTCCAAGTTATAGTTTTTGAAGTTCTTCTCTGATACTGTTCACTCGCATAAACAATGTTTAGAATTTCATGATTTTGATGCTTCCAATGGTTTTAAAATAAAAATTTGTGTGGGATAAAGTGGAGAAACAAGTATGAGAAGTATTAGAATCAAAATAAGAATTTTTGAAAGAACAGAAAGTGTTATGCAATTCTGTGCATAATAATGCATAGGAGCTAGAATTTCATAATTCTAAGTGAATATATGGATTCAAAATATGAAATTGTATAGGGTAAAGTTAAGACATCAATTGGTTTAAGGGCCAAGTTAATTAGTAAAGACTAGAGAAAGTTATATTAGTAAAGAGTTTATCAAGATTAGTTTTGAACATTGTTGGAGTTCATGGTCCTAATGAATTATGTGATGAATATGAATTTGTTTAGGACCTTGAAACATCCAAGAAGATGCTGGGAAGTGACTGACTGAAAGGTTTCATGATTGAAAAGCTAGGGAGCAAGTGCAAAAGATCAAAAGAAAAGCTTAAGTGTAAGGTAGTAGACTTACTTCTTTATGTGCTTGATATGGTATGCTTATGTGTTGACATGTATATTATATTTGAATGATGTTGTGACATGATAAATAATGTTGAATGTATTGTGAATAACATGTTTTCCATGGCCATGCACTTTTATGCAAAAGTATATAGCATTATGGCATATCACTAATCAAAGAAAGTTTAATGAAATTACATATCATGTCTTAGCATCCATCTTGCATATAAGTGGTAATGTTTGCTATTAAGATTCCTTAGAATATCACCCACCCATAACCAACAAATTTGGTCAAGCATGAAGGAAAATGTATGCATGGAAAAGAGCTAAAAAATGGAATAAAGGAAGTAAAGTAATTGAGATCCTAGCATATGCTATGAATTATCCATGTTTGTAAATGCCATGTAATGTGTCTATTTATGTGATGAAACTATATGAAATAATTATGGCATATGTACATGATGTATATGAATATATGAGAATCTTATTCGATGGTTTAGGAATGCTAGATTAGTTTATGAATATTTAAGCAAGAAGATGAAATGGTAAAAACGTAGGTCCTAAAGCAGTTTTGTTGGGACTTCAATTTGACTAAGGAAATAAAATGATTATTTCACAAAATTTTATAAGCATGTAGTAAACATCCATATCTTTAAATTCATAGATAACACGCCTCATTTGGAAGGGTATATCAAGAGAAATGAATTTCCAAAGTTAAGAGACAGAATCTATAATCTGGAAATTCTAGAATTTGCCATATGAATAGTAAAAAGTAACGATTTAACTGTATCAATTGGCAAAGTAAATGTCCAGATTTATATTTTTTCCCGCCCTAAAGAGCTGTGAAATAGCTTCAATTAGAAATTTGGATTACCTCCACACGAGTTTTCTACAATTAGTTATGAATTTTTAAAGTTGGACTGTAAATTTAGAAATCACCAAATGAACAGTACATGATAAGTAAGTTTTAAAATTTTAATTTTTGGGCTAATGTAATGCTTCCACTAATCAAATACACTTCTGAATACGTACTCTGAGGTGGTAAAACTAGGATATTTTAATTTTCAATAAGCACTTCAATAAATTGAAGAAAATTCTGATTCTAAAGATATTAAGATTTATCAAATGATTCTTTGTGTGATCTTAATAAGCTTATAACTGTTAGGAATTGGAAGACACGCAGCGGAAATTAATTTAAAAAATTTTCCATTCCTTGCCAGGATCTACCGTATGTGTTTAAGTCAAGTGGGAAAGAGCATTACCCTCAGTGTTTCTCAGTGACTTCCACAGCTTCTCTCCGCGGCTGGTGATCTCTTTCCAATCGCAAGAAGACGTCCACAGCTTCTCTCCGTGGCTCGTGCTCTCTTTCTGATCGCAAGAAGTCGACACCTCAAGTCAGCTTCCTCTACTGGTATCCACACGAACAGCGTTCCAGCCACGAGCGATGTGCTAGGGTCTCCTGTCCCTCCAAGGCTCTCTCAAGAATTCGTCCTCTCCGTCTCTACTTCAGCAGTTTCTTATCTGCAAAACCTTTTACAGATTCCCTTCAGCCTTTTGTGTTATGTGTAGTTCAAAAAAACGTAGCTCCTAAAATCAGATATATAGGATGCTCTGCGTTTTTCTCAACCAAATTGAATTTTGGAATTAATCTATATTAATTTCAAAATTAATACAATATCACATATTGTATAATTTGATAAGAAACTAATTAAATAAATAATATTTGTATTAAATCTGTCCCACAAATTTAATTCACCTATTTATTTAATTTAAAATAAATATAAGACTGGACTATATTTGATTTATTCTCATAAATCAAATTTGAGATATCATGTCAATTTGAATTTCAAATTCAAACGTGATAGAGATTTAATTTATCCTTATAAATTAAATCTTGTAAATATCTCTTATATGAGATATTCTATCAATTTGAATTTCAAATTCAAACATGATAAAGATTTAATTTATCCTCATAAATTAAATCCTATATATCCCTTATATGTAATGTATATATACGAATTTATATATATATGAATATAAATATAAATAAATATATACATCAAACTTGGATCATTCATTGAATCTAGACACGTCTTAGATTCAATGAATCTGGACATCATAGCTCGTGTTGGGCTATTTTGTGTGCGACCCTGTAGGCCCATATGAAGTTAACAGTAGGCCATTTGGTATACTGGCCCACAAGTCACAAGCGGTCTCTAGCAAGACATAACGACTACCCAAATCATATGAGGATCAATAAACGATGTAACCTTTTATACAACCATATCATGTCCCTTCTGTCACACGATATTTTAGTTATGGATGAGGCATGGATAATGTCATCCTCCTATTCCTGACTGTTACTTTCTCGATCCCTGAGTAGTCTGACTATAGAAATGGAACTACCTTTCCATTACAGTATGACCATACATTTCTCAGACTCACTCATCGAGGGGCCCAGTAATATCTCTCTACGAATGTGAGGGACAAATTCCATCTTGACCATTCACATTCCTCCGCATGAAAAACCACTAAGTCTGAACATAGTATTTATGATCACTCGGTCAAAAGTGACTTTTGACTAGGTCAAAACTGAGCGTTTATCATGTAGGAATCCATGATGATCTCAGGTCAAAGGGCATAGTGACATGGTTTGTATATGAGAGAAGCTTATGACGTAACCCATGCAGCTCTCTCATAGCGGGTCGGTCTAACACCTTGTACTCTTACATGTGCCTATGACTTTGATTTATATCTCTATACATCTTTAAAGTCATACTGGCCTTATTTCATCTTTGTTCCCACATAGATTACCGACCAGGGACATTTAGGATAAGATCATGAATTATCCAAGGATGGTCATCACAATAAACATGCAAATAATATGATAACACAATTAATAAATTCATAAATCAATAATGTTCATAAGACAATGATTGGCCCCTATGGCACATTTTCCAATAATAACTTGCTTTGATTTGCTAAATGATCTTATGAATTCTTGTTTCCAAATATATTACATGATTAAAAGATCAAAGAATATTTGAAAGTTTGTTTGAAAAGTTTGAAATAATATTGTTCAATATTTATCGATAAGCTATTCAAAAAGTATATTTATCGAAGAAGACTTCAATAAATAATGTATTATATTATGAAATATATCGATAAATCTAAAAGCATATGTTTTAGAAAGGATATTTTTTGAAGGACTTTTCGATAAGACTATTTATCAAAATTCTATTCGATAAATTCAGAACTATTTAAATGAAATTCATTGATGATTTATCGAAGTCCTTTTTGATAAAACTATTTATTGGAATCTTATTCGAAACATCTAAGAAGATTTTCAAAGAATTTATTTGAGATTTAGCAAAGTCCTTTTCAATAAGGAACCTCTTCAATAAATACTTCGACAAATTGAACAGATCTGTGAAAAGATTTCTAAACCATACTTTGACAGAATTTGATGTTTTAATCTAAATCATTTGAAAATAATTGCTATATAATTATACTGTTTATATATATTTTCTAAGGCATATTTAAAGATCATTTGTAACCTGAAACAAAGATCAAATGAAGAGACTGATTAAAGAACAAAAAGTTAGATGCATATGTGAGCAATAACGGATATATTTTCCAACGGCTATCAACGTATTTATGAAGAACCAATATATAAAAGAAGCCAAAGAGAAAAAGCTAAGGCAGACAAGACAAGGAAGTAAGAAGAAACATGAGAAGAAACAAGAGATGCTCAATAATGCATTATGATCATATTCATTAATTGTGTTATGTCTCACTCTGTTCTCATCTTATGAACAGAGCATGTTACATTATTTGAGAGAGAGAAACCTGTAGAGTCTGTAATTAAGTGTTTAGCATAATTCCTCTACGCAGATAGTGGTGTAAAGTCTTTAATCCTTTTTAGATATACTCAAGAGTGTGGAACTCTTAAGTGGATTAATACCTTACAGGTTATAAGGGGAGAGAGAGGGATTCTCACTGGAAATTACCTTACAAGTTAATGGGAATGAGAGGGATTATCACTATTATAACCTTATTGGTTGTAAGAGAGAGTGAGTGGAATCTCATGTTGATGTACTGAGCCACCAAGAGCTTAGTTAATCTCTAAATATAGTGGAATACTTAGACGAGATTTAGGGATTGGACGTAGGCCAAGTGTATTGAGCCAAACTAATATAAATTGCTAGTGTTCAACTTCTCATTCATCTACTTCCTTCATCTTACTGCAATTGGTGATATCTTCTAAACTTGATATTTATTTTATTTAAAGTTATTAAATTTTTTATAATTACCCAATTCACCCCTTCTTGGGTGAAACAACCATTCTAACATAAGACAATGTAGTTAAGGATGATCCACTTGAAGTGACATTATTTAAAACACCTTTCAATGAAGATTATGTTTTCTATGTTAAGGACGATCACAATGAAGGAATGTGGATTTCAAAGAGGGGAAATTGCTTCGCTACAAGATCAAGAAAAATAAAATAATTAAAGTAAAAAAGAACATTAAAAACGTAAGACTAAAGAAAAATAAAATAATTAAGTAAAAAAGAACATTAATAAACGTAAGACTAAGAAAAGAAAAAGAGTCACTTAAACAAGTAATTTCCTCACTTTTACTTGAGTTATTTATTCTTTGTGTAAATTTATATTTTTTTTAGTAACAATTGCTAATGATTATTTTTAGTATGTTGTCATGCATATCGATTAGGTTTTTTTGTACACCAGGAGTCAAGCTCAAGTGCCCCCGATCAAATTAAAGGAAGAATTACCCCAAGTTAAAATATGGATGATAGAAGTCATAACGAGGTGGTTATATAGGGCTGTGTACTTATTGGATTAATTATATGTCCTATATAAATTGGTTCTATACTTATAGAAAAACCTTATATATGGCTTGTTTTTTGTTTAATTGAGCAGTAATACAGTGATGCTTTGATGGGCATTTGGTACACAGTTATGCTGTTTGATTAAATTGGTTTGTGGTTTCATTAATTCTGTAAACATGCATATGCTGCATTGATAAAAAAATAAAGCAGCATCATGTAAAAATATTTGCATAAATAATGGATGGTTATTACTCAAAATAGTCTAATATTTGACAAATAAATAACGGCTCCACTTTAACAACCATCAAATATTGTTCAACTTAGTTTATAGTTGTTAATCCAAACGGTCAAGTAAATAATAAAGGGAGCCTTAAAAGAACAAGCTTGAGGTATCTATAGATGGCAATTTAGTTAAAATAACTTATAAATATGATACGATATAGTTGACAGTTCTAAATTGTCAACTATTTACGTCAGACAATATATTATGCACGCAAAGGTGATGGTTATAAACTATCAACTATTAATAAAATTAACTGTTGACTATAATCAATTCTATAGTAGTGGTTAATTGATATCTCATTCCCTAAGAGATCTTAAGCATGAGTCTGAAGTATTAATTGTGTTATGCTTATCTAAATTTTTTTTTTCTTTGTATTTTATAATAAAGAAGAAATTTTGATGATAATATTTACTTTTTACTATATTTGTATAATAAATAAACACATTTTATTATAACATAGTGAAGATCTCTAGTTTTAATGTGGTCTAGATGAGTTCTTTTTTTAAAAATTAAAAACTTTATTTTTCTTAAAAATAAAATAAACTGTGAATTTTTTAGATGAGTCATCAGTTGAGTTATTATATTTTAATTAGATAAAATTCATATGATTTAGTGCTCTTGGAGTATATAAGTATTTCTCCTCTATTTATTTCTTCTTTCTTGGAATGAATTAAAGCTTATGCCTTGTTTGGAACCAAAGAATTGGTTGGAGAAAAGTGGAAATGAAGGCGGAATCAACTTTTTTATTTTTTTGCTACAGTATAAACCAATTCTTCATTTTTTTTTTGGTTGCCCACCCAGTTCACCAGAGCTTTGCCCCGACTACATCCAGATCCGACCCGCGTCGCGCACCTGGCTATGGTGGGTGAGTTTCCCAACGGGGATTTTCTGCATACCAATTCTTCATGAAACTCACTTCCATGAAAAAAACCAGAAGTGGGTTCCATATCCCTCTATGTGGAACTAGGTTCCATATGGATTGGACCCCTTACCCTTCCACTCTTTATCCTCCCCTCTACAAATGATTGCTCATTGAACCTCCATCGGCAACCACAATACTCCATGCACCAGCAATGATGGTCCTCTACTAGCAATGGCAACAGCAGTCCTCCACAGTGATGGTCCTCCGCTAACAATGACAGTTAACGACAATAGTCCTTCCCCATTGACCATGACATCTCTCCACAACAATGACAACCTCCACAGCCTTGTTCAACGTTGACCTCCACAACCTCCTCCTCATATTAGCCCCTTTCAATTTCCAAAATTTTTGAAATCGACAGTTCTCTAGGTTTTATTTTGAAAATTTTTGCAATGTTATTCTTTGTGATTTTCTGGTAATCATATTTTATATTGGCAAATGTATTTTTCTGGGTCTTCCCAAACTGTGATTTCTTTCTATTGGTGGCTGGTGGTGTTCTTTCAGCAGTGGTTCTTCTAGTGCAGAAGGCCTTATCTTTTTTAAATGTAAGAGCATTTTGGTCTTTTCATAGAAAAAATACACATATTGATTAAATATTACATCTTAGTTTCATTAACATATCAAACATATTTTAGAAGTTTTTTTATATAAAAAGCATACTTTACTTTAGAAGGTACTTCTACTACCATATCCTCTTCTACTTTCACTTCTCCTCCTATTTTCATTTCCATAAAAAAATTCTTCCGTTGTATCAAACGAGGCATTATTGTTGTTTACTTCAATTTAATTTGCCCCTTTTATGAGTTAAAACTAAAGTTATTAGACATACCAATTAACAAAGTGGAGCACATAAATAGTAAGGCTTAAAAATTAAATAGAGTTTGGTTTCTTTATATTGGGATCTTTGGTGCTAAGCATTTTTTAAATACAATTTTTAACATTTAATATCGTATATCATTGAATTATATTCAAATATTATTTAGATTTAAAAGGAAAAACTATTTAGTTACATACTCAGAAAATAAAATTGGATAAAAAAGAAAATAAATTTTAAAAATAAAAACTACATAAATAATATCAATAAGCAAAATTATAAATGCACAATTTGAAAAAGAAATTATAGCATTTCAAATTTTTAAAAATAATTGGTAGGGGCCGCACGAAAAGTCCCCACTAACACAAATTATGACATAGGCTCTACCACTTAGGTAGATCTTAGGTGACTACACTTCTCAAAACATCCTACTTTTACCTCTCAAAGTATACGTTTGAAAGCAATTAGGTACACAGAAGCTTTATTTAGGTCCAAAATTTAAAAATTTACAAAGTCATCATAAGGTATTGTTTATTGTTCATTTTTTTATTTGGCAATCCAATTTTCAAAAATCATAATTAATTATACAAAAATTGTATGGAGGTGCTCCAAATTTTTGCTTGAATATATTGCAATGGTCTTTAAGGAAAAAATATAAAATTAGAGTTTTACTAGACCAATCAATACAGTTAATTTGTTAAAAATTATTGTTCATATAATCATTTCTATAACTTCTAAATTCTGAGCCTTAATTTTAAGAATTCATTTCTCTTAATGTACACATCAATTACACGCATACTACCTATGAATTTAAAGATTAGGATGCATACCAAATTATATAATTTAATTTATTTATTTGCTAGGTCAAACTGGAATTAAAAGCTCACTGCTCTATAACATACATTTTTATCCTTGCCACTTTCTTTCACATTTATTATTTAATTCTAGCCTACATAGCTCATTATCAAATTTTCTCATATTCATTTAGACATGTATATAACATTGTATACAACTTTATTACATAAATAGACATGTACAACATTTATTACATAATTATTCATTGAATGGAGAAAACTAGCTTTGCTTTGTTAAAGCATAATTCCACATTTCTTTTCTTCTAATTCATTTTCTCTTCTTCATGCAAGCTTCTCCATGTTCAATTACTTATTATGGTTGGTTAAGGGAGTGGTGAGATTATGGGGAATCATAGTAGAAAATATTACCAATCAATGCATGCAAGATGGATACAAGTGTATGACATGTTTCTCTTAACTTTCATGCTTCTAATGATATGTTATCATGCTTATGTTGGAAAGCGTGCCCTAGGGGCCAATCATTGTCTTATGAATATTATTGATTTATGAATTTATTAATTGTGTTATCATATTATTTGCATATTTACTATGATGACTATCCTTGGATAATTCATGATCTTATCCTAAATGTCCCTGGTCAGTCATCTCTGTGGGAGCACAAATGAAATAAGACCAGTATGACTTTGAAGATATATGGAGATATAAATCAGAGTAATAGGCACATGTAAGAGTACAAGGTGTTGGACCGACCCGCTATGAGAGAGCTGCATGGGTAACGTCATAAGCTTCTCTCATATACAAACCATGTCACTATACCCTTTGACCTGAAATCATCATGGATTCCTACATGACAAACGCTCAGCTTTGACCTAGTCAAAAGTCACTTTTGACCGAGTGATCATAAAGACTATATTCGGGTTTAGTGGTTTTTCATGTAGAGGAATGTGAATGGTCAAGATGGAATTTGTCCCTCACATTCATAGAGAGATATCACTGGGCCCCTTGATGAGTGAGTTTGAGAAATGTATGGTTGTACTGCAATGGAAAGGTAGTTCTATTTCTACAGTCAGACTACTCAGGGATCAAGAAAGTAACGGTCAGGAATAGGAGGATGACATTATCCATGCCTCAACCATGACCAAAATATCGCGTGACAAAAGGGACATGATATGGTTGTATAAAAGGTTACATCGTTTAATGATCCTCATATAATTTGGGCAGTCATTATGCCTTGCTAGAGACCGCTTGCGACTTGTGGGCCAGTATAGCAAATGTCCCACTGCCAACTTCATATGGGCCTACAGGGTCGCACATAAAATAGCCCAACACAAGCTATGATGTCCAGATTCATTGAATCTAAGACATGTCCAGATTCAATGAATGATCCAGGGTGGATATAAATATTTATTTATATTTATATTCGTATATATATATATATATATATAAATTCATATATATATATATATATTATATATAAGAGATATATGAGATTTAATTTATAAGGATAAATTAAATCTCTATCACGTTTGAATTTGAAATTCAAATTGATAGGATATCCCATATAAGAGATATTTATAAGAGTTAATTTATAAAGATAAATTAAATCCCTATCACGTTTGAATTTGAAATTTAAATTGATAGGATATCTCATATAAGAGATATTTATAAGATTTAATTTATAATGATAAATTAAATCCCTATCACGTTTGAATTTAAAATTCAAATTGATATGATATCTCAAATTTGATTTATGAGAATAAATCAAATATAGTTCATTCTCATCTTTATTTAAAGTTAAATAAATAGGTAATTAAATCTGTGGGACGGATTTAATATTCTTTATTTAATTAGTTTCTTATAAAATTATACAATATATGATATTGTATTAATTTCAGAATTAATATAAGATTAACTCCAAAATCCAATTCGGTAGAGAGAGAAACGCATAGCATCCTATATATCTGATTTTAGGAGCTGCATTTTAGCGACACACACATTGAACACAGAAAGGCCGAAAGGGAATCTACAAAAGGTTTACAGATAAGAAACTGCCGAAATAGAGACGGAGAGGACGAATTCTTAAGAAAACCCTGGAGGGACAAGAGACGCTAGCACGTCATTCGTGGTTGGAACGCTGTTCGTGTGGATACCAGTAGAGGAAGCTGACCTGATTCATTGACTTCTTGGATCGGAAAGGGAGCACGAGCCGCGGAGAGAAGCTGTGAACATCATGACCAGAAGCTATGGAAGTCGCTGAGGAACACTGAGGGTAATGCTTCTTTCCACTTAACTTAAACACATACGGTAGATCCTGGCAAGAAATGGAAAAAATTTTAAATTAATTTCCGCTGCGTGTCTTCCAATTCCTTACAGCTTAATGCTTCATAGTATCATACATGGCCATGGAATCTCATAGGGGAAAAGCATTTCTAATTCATACATGTCACATATCATCATCTCATAATATAAAATATATCAATACACAGGCATGTGCATCAAGCACACAAGAAGGGTAAGTTCACTACCTTATAGCTTTATCCTTTCTTGCTCCATATGCCTTCAACCAATCAACGGTTGCTTGCTCAACCTTTTCAACTCATCCTATTTAACATCTCATGGCCCTAAACACAATTACAGTATATATACAACTCATTAGAGCCATTACTTTAACAATATACTTTAGCTTTCTTAAAACCCCTAACTCTTAACTTAACTCTCAGGGTTAGTGTTTTAGCTTTGTAACAATGTTTCCTTAGGTCAATCATGCACAATTTTGCTCAGGGAATCCAAATATGAACTTGGAATTATGAAATTCATACTCCTTCTATCCAAACTGGACAATGACTGAAAGGTGCTCTTCTTAATGCCAAAATTCCACTTTTGATTCCAATGCCTCCAACTTCACTTTCTCAACTTGGTTTCACATAATGTTTTCATGTATAATATATTGGAAGCTTTAAAATTATCAAAATCATATCCTAGTTACAAGAATACGGCATAACCATGGCACTCCTCTAAGCTACCAAGTCATGAAGTTCAATCCATTACAAGCTTCTATTACAACTTGTTTCACCTATCTTTAACATCAAATTCTTCCTTCCCTTATTTAAACAAATTTTGGACAACATGAATGGAAGAGAATAAAATCATTTCTAACCATTTAACCAAGCAATTAATCTTCCTAACTACAAGATTAAGAACTTAGGAGAAGATTTTACCTTGATTACTTGATCAATTAGACTTTGGATTGCATCTTCTAGCTTGAGAGGAAATTTTGAAAGAGTTTCCCCTTGGTTTCCTTTGCATGGCCTAAACTCATGGGAGAGGGTATTTATAGAGAAATTTTTAGAGTGTAGGGACAATTATACCCCTTAAAGCCCTAATATTTACAATGCATTAATATTACTTCTTATTGGTTGATTAATTTCTTAATCAAGATTAATAGGTAATTAACACTCAAACTAATCTTCAAAATCCTTACCATTCTTGTAATGACAAGTGGTGCCCTCTTATGGATGAAGAAAGCTTCTTGAGAGATCTTGAAAAACCATATCCAATCATATACCGGCTCAATCATATTTTCTAAAAACCATATTATTTCTTGAATATAATTTTTATAAGGTTTCATAATTTATCATTTGACATTATATTCAATGTCTATACTCTTCCTAACTTTAACATTAACATACTGGTAAGGATTTTATTATTTGACCCCTAGAATGATTAAAATGCCTTTTATTTACTTTTATAACACTAGAGGTATTTTCGTCACATTTCATCAGGGTATTTCTTAGCCCCGATTCTATGTTATTGTAACTATCTTTGACTTCATGTCTAAGGTTATATCCTTTGTTAGATATCCGATCTAACATTATCTGACAACTGTAACTTTAATTCTTCATAAATTTATAATAATTCATCAAGTTGTCAAATCATAATTATAGTGCTGTCAAACGACACAAAATAATCTTTTATATCTTCTATTGAATTCTAATTTATTAGGTTTCTTGGTATATTTCCATATTTATATTTGTATCCTTAACTTTTTTAAGAGTGAACACTTATGTCCCTTAATTCTTTTAAAATTATACTTATGTTCCCTTAACTTATCATTATGTTAATTTTAATCTATGAAATCTTTATAGTTTACACTTTGGTATCTTATTTTTCTCTATTTATAACTTAGTCCATTAAAACTTTATGTACGTTTATAAGACCTCTACTCAAAATAGCATAGTAATTTATCTATTTTAAACTAATTTTTAGGCTTTTAGATTTAAAAATTAGAATATGACACTTCTATAGTGCAATGGAAGTCACGCCATGGACTTTCTTGATCACCCATTGACCCCATGGAGGGAGGTAAAGTATGTTGTAATTCTCTCCCTCACCTTCCTTTTATATGCGGGGTCTTTAGTTTTCTCGGCGTGAGACTTTTGATGTTGTATTATTATATTTGCCAATTCTCTTCAAGTTTCCTTTCGCTTCATATGGTGGACCCTCAGGAACATAATTAAGTGGACTTCAAAGTAATGCCTCGTGGAAGATCTCCTTCTAGGTTGATTGTTGCATATGACATAGATAAATTCAATATTCACTAACAAAATACAATTTCAATTTTGGCCCATTATCTTGCTGTAACTATCGAAAAGGAAGTGCTTGGAGTGGTTCCGAGCATGCCGCTGTGAAAAACACCAGGAATAGCGTTAAGATCACCAGAAAATTGTCTGTAAACACCGCAAAATGGGTTAGGTAGCGGGGACTCTTGTCTGGCTGCATCTGATCGGGTAGGGATCCGGTGGAAGATGAAGATGATCCAAAACGACGTGTTTTGGTGCCCAAGTGAAACGGACTATTTCACTTATCATGACATTTGGGGTTAACGTTTTTGGGCCTTATTGCATCTTGGACTTGCTACTTATTATCTGCTTCTTTTTAATTTAATATTAATGTGTATCATTTTGGGTTTTGTTATGAGTTGATTGGGCTTTCTGCTTTTGACAATTGGACATTTATTGTATTCTAGATTTCATTTCGTTTTAGGCCTACAGATTTAATCCATTAATTTTTATTAATTCCTCAATGGCAATTGGGGTTGCAGTTTTGGGCCATTCCTATTATAGGCTTATAGTGTTAATCGAATTAATTTTTAAAATTTCAATTCCCTTTAGCCTATTGCATTTTAGGACTCCTGAATTCATTTATTTTGGGCTTTTCCCCTATTCTTCTAGATTTTAATTTTGCCCAATGTGACACTACTTTACTCTATTTTTAAACCATAGATAAATTTAATTATTTTTTAAAAATTTTTATACAAAAAAAAAATTAATTATTTATTATTAATTGGTTAATTCTCTTTGGGCCAGAGAAAATTGTTCTCTAAGTTCTGAAAAATCATTGATTGGGCTCCGTTTAAGATTATTTCTTGTTTGGGATATTTTGAGTATATTTCAAAAATTATTTTGGGCTAAATAAAAGTTAGTGGGCTCAATTTTATTTGTTACTTAGTTGTCAATTTCATTGAATTTGACTTTTAGTTGTTATGAAAAATTTGTAAAATTTATTTTGGTGTGTTATTTAATTGTCTAAACATCTAAATAATTAGTTGGCAAACGGTAAGGTTAATTTTTTAAAACAATTTTTTAATACATAAAATAGGGAGAGAATTTAATACTTTGTTATTTAGTCATATTTTATTGAGTAAATCAATCAATTAATTCTCATTGAAGATTGTGCATATTTAGTATTTAAGTGCCCGTAATTAATACCTTGGTTAGCATGCGCTTTGGGAGTAGCAACAACATCCTCTTGTGTGCATGCATAAAAAATCATATAAAATGATGGGAGAATTTAATTTTTGGTTACTTAGTCACGATTTTATTCATTAAATTGATTAATTAAACTCTCCTTAATGTTTGTGCTTATTTAGAGCTTAAATGCACATATTGATATTTGTGATTATCATGCATTTTTGAGGAGTAACTACGCCATCTTCTTGTGTGTTGCATGCATAAACAATTACATACAGATTATAAAATATCATCTTTATTCAATGAGTAATTGTAATTTAATCAAATGGCTGGTCTAGTCGATTAAATTGCTTGGTTAAATTCTCATTGATATTGTGTGTGTGTGTATATATATAATTTAATTGTACAAATATCATATTAGTGACTATCATACACATTTTGCATAAGGAGTACACGTGTTGTATGCAGAATTAATCATAAGGATTTGAAATATCAATTTTTTAAAATGTACTATATACAGAATGGTTTGATGTCTTTGTGATGTGTATATTCAAGGAATAACCACATCATTCTTATGTGTATACATGGATTCTAATTTGTTTTAATAAACAAATCATCACTTAAAGATTTTTAAAGACATTATTTGTAATTAAATATGTGGTTATAGTTAATCTTTGCCATATATAGATAATTATAATAGTATATTTAATTAGGGTGAAATATAAATTGCCTTATGTTTTCTAAGTTGGCAACAGGTGCTAGGGAAAATAAATGCATTCTAGGTTCCTCATTTAGTGAACATTAATTTGTGTCAAGCTGAGTTTTTTTAGGTAGACTTTAGTGATACAAAATTTATGATTATATAGTTTACATTGATAAATATACACTGGAATTGATGGTTGATTGCCTCATACAGTCTTGATTGTAAGCACAATTAAAGTTTATTTATTTTTATTTTTAAATTTGCAGCATATCTATTATCTCTTTAATTGTTGAGATTGATATTATATATTAGGGACAATTGTTGAACCTAGAAGGAGATGAATACGACTTCTTCAATCACATTGAACTTGCCATTAGGAAAGTTCTAGTAGTTATTGATACTAGCATAAAGAATGAGATAATTGTTAGAATGACACTTACGGGCAAGAGGAGGGTGAATTGGGTAATATTAAGAAACTTAAAACTCTTAAAAAATGAAATAGATAAGATAAGAGTGATTTCATCAAGAGTAATAGAAAGAAGAAGTTAACACTAAAGATTTATCTTGATTCGGCTTAACCACTTAGCCTACGTATAGTCCTTAGATTCCTTCTGAGATTTTTTCACTATAATCTCCAAGATTAGTTGGGCTATTGGCGCCTCAGTACAATTATTGTGATAATACATCTCACTCCCCTTTACAACCTGTATAGTCACACAACACTTACGAGTCTCACTCTTGAACAACTCAGAATAAAAACGGAGAATTGACAAGTCTCCCTCACAGAGAAGATATGATTATCAGTGAAGTACAATAAATTCTCTCTTAAAAATTTATCTATTCATGATAAGTGAAAACAAAGTATAACAGAGTACAAGCACTAAACACTCAAAGAATAATATTGAATGCAAAGTAAAGTATAACAGAGTATAAGCACTAAACACTCAAAGAATAATGTTGAATGCAAAGTAAATATTCTTCATAAGTTGTTGCGCTTTTTAACTCCATCATTCAATCCGTCTTGTATTTATAGCTTTAGCTCGTAAGTTATCCGTTAGACATATTAAGCATTTGAGTGAAGTAGAGACAAAGCCGTTGGCACTGGCGGCAATAGATAGTAACATTAAATGCATTTTACTGACAATTAGCCTCTTAGCCATACGTAAACATGCTAGGCAAACATTGTGAATGTAATAGATAATGATAAGAAACATATAGAAATGATTACACTAACTTTGATATGATATATCAAAATCTAATTTTGAAAATGTGACAATGTTTATCAGAAAGTTCATTGATAAGATTGTTTATCAAAGATGACTTCAATAAGTCTTGAATGAAATCCTTTATAGAACAGTTGTACCTCTTATCGATAAATAGTTTCCTCCAGTAGGTTATCGATAAATATCATATTGAATCAGACTTAATTTAAATTTTTGATGTCTAATTTATCGAAGAATTATTTGAAGATCAGTCTTATCGAATAACTTATCGATAAATCACTTCAAATTCCTTTTTGAACAAAGTCTAGGTTTAGCGAGTATGTAGTAAAATTTTATTGTTCTTATCAAAGTGTTCTTTGATCAGTAGCCTTATTGAATAGTTCTTCGATAAATTGAGTCTTTAAAAATTTGATAGACTTTATTTTTATAAATAGCTTATCGATATATTGATAAATTCTTTAAACAAATAATTCATTTGAATTATTTTATTTATTGAAGCTTTTATCGATAAATCCCATTTATTGAATAATACTTTGATAAACTCTCTTCAAGAATATTTTCACAAATTTATTTCTATTTGAAGTCTTCATCGATCAACACTCTTATCGATAAATATTTGGATAAATGATTTCACAAAATATACTGAGTCATTTTTAAATTTATCGAAGGCTTTATCAGTCAATACCCCTATCGACTAAGTCTTCAAAGTGAATAGTTTTAAAAATAGGACTTGGAGTTTTTCTCAATAGTTTATTTATCAAAGGTTTTATCGATAAGCAAGCTTATCAAATAAGTCTTCCATAAATATACTTCATAAATAAATTATTTTCATAAATTTCCTCTTCATTCATCAAATGGCTTATCGAATAGACCTCTTATCGATAAATACTCTTTATCAGTTTTGAAATACTTTTCTCTATTGTCATTATCAAAATATTGGAGTCTAATATTTCTCCCCCTTTTTAATGATGTCAAAACTTAATAGATGAACTGATAAATGATCGAGCAATTAAAAAAATTTAAATCAAATTATGCATTAGAAAAGAATGATAGAGCAATTAAAAAAATTTAAATTAGATAATACATTAAAAAAGAATGATTGAAGCAAATTAGCAAATTCAGAAACATATTTACATTAATTAAGAAGTAAGTACAAAATAGCACACAATAAAACAATTAAAGACACAAAACATAACTTCTATTTTTTAAGTTCTTCTCAGTTCTCCCCATTTTGTCAATAATAAAAAATAGAGTCTCGAAAGATTGAGGTTAGTTTGCTCAATAGTAGGGTTAGTTTGACTATTAGTAAAATTAAGGGTATTAAATTTAAAAAATTAAAATATATTTTTTAAATTTATGGGATCAAAATAAAACTTCATACAAATATAAAGGACTAAAGATATACTTTAGTCTAAAATATTTCAAAATTTTTTCATATATTTATTATATTTCTGTGCTGAAGAACTTCAATTTTTTAAATGTCACAAAAATAATTAAATTACAACTAATGTAAAATTAATCTAGATAGGCCACCACAAACCTACGTTCACAAATTTATCTAGTAGATATATAACATCCCAATCCTATGCATTATACGCGCGAGATCAAACTATTTGTTTTTTCATTAATTTTTTTATATTACTTCTCATTCCTCTAACTTAAAGACTCAACCCATTGAAGAAGCCTAACAGAGCCCAACTTCTTTTTTTCTTGTATGAAGCAATATGCTTGAGACATTATGGTGAAAGGAAGAGACATGTGGCTATAAATTTAATTAGTAAATGAGTAAAATATGCAACTATTTAGAACATATTCAATCCCTATTATTAGGGAGTACTATTTTATTGTGGTCCTAGTCATAGCATTTGGGTATACATCCTAAATTTTATGTCTAGGTTTACGCCTAATGGTAATTAACAGTTTACTTTACCCAATATTGATATCATTTAGGAGGAATAAAGACTTTACCATATACTTATATCGTAGATAAGTATAACCTATATTTAAAAATTTTTATATTAAAAAAAAAAGAAACAGAACTTTGACTCAATAATAAAAAGAGGTAATTAATAACTTAAAATATTTTTTAGGGTAAAACTATCAGTATAAATAAAGAAATAAATACTCACACAAACTATTAAATCCAAATAAAAAACTCACTCTTTTGGGCCAGGCCCAACCCAATATATTGGCCTATCGGTATAAGAAAACCTAATTCTGTTCTAGAGTTTTAGACTAAGGAGGCCATTTGCCGATTACTTCCCTGCAACAGGCTCAGCCGCATCTGTTCTCTGAATCTCAGCTTTCAAGATGGTACGTTCTTTTTCTTTTGATGCTCTATTCATCTTGTTCCCCTTTGTGTCTTCCCTAAATGTTTGTTTCTTCAAATTCTCGGAGTTTTGTTGTATGAGCTGAAATCTATAGATTTTTGCTGATGAATTTTTATGCTCCTAATGAACTTTTAGACTTCGAATCTGCTCCTTCTTTTTGGTTATATTGATTAGTTTCGTAATTGTAATTCGAAACCTCTGTTTTTCTATTTAGTCTGTGGTGGCGAACGAGGATTTCCAGCACATCCTTCGTGTTCTGAACACAAACGTCGATGGGAAGCAGAGGATTATGTTCGCTATGACCTCTATCAAAGGTATTGGCAGGCGATTCGCCAACATTTGCTGCAAGAAGGCTGATATTGACATGAACAAGAGGTTTGTTTACATAGACTTTCATATCTCCTATTTGTGCTTAATTTTTGTTAGATGATTTGATGACAGTGCTACAGTTCAGTGACTTAGGGTTTCGTTCATCTGCTTTATGTGGTTTTGTGTTTTAATGTTTTATTGAGAGGAAACTAAAGCTAGAAAGTTTCGTTATTCCACTGTTAGGGCTGGAGAATTGACTGCTGCTGAGTTAGATAATCTTATGACCGTCGTTGCGAACCCTAGGCAGTTCAAGATTCCAGACTGGTTTTTGAATAGGAAGAAGGACTACAAGGATGGCAAGTATTCCCAGGTTGTGTCAAATGCATTGGATATGAAGTTGAGAGATGACTTGGAAAGGCTCAAGAAAATCAGGTGAATAACATTGGGATTTTAGGGTTTTTCATCCACCGTTCAACAAATGTTCAGATTGTTCTGTCAAATCTGTGTCCTCTGAACATTTGTTATTTTTAACTTCATGCTCTTGATGAAACTTAGCCCGAAATCACAGCTGACATGAGTAGTGTTTGTAAACATCTTGTTGATTTATTCTTTGAAGTGCAAGTCTGTTGAATAGGCTCCAGACACGTTAAACCACTAATATGAAATATGTTGGAAAACTTTGTTCCCTTCTCTCTGTTGTATTTTTATCACTGTCCTGGTCTTTTTCTCATTAATACTATAAATAAACGATGGTAGTTTTTCAAAGTGACTCTTATCCGGCTTTTGTTCTGGTGGGGAGCATTATGTATATCCGAGAAGTCCTACTTTGTATTGTTTCATTGGATTCCAACTTTCTCAATTCTGTTTTATGCTTTTGGCCTGAAGCTGCTGTGTACCTTTTTTGAGTTTGATTTGTTTATTTCCACCCATTACCCTCTTCAAACATTCCTTCAATTTCCTTGGTCGGAAGAACTATCTATTGATCCTTGATTTTGTACCAGGTTGTGAACTAGATTCTGGCTACTGAAACATACAGATGCAATCTAACATTTGATATTATGCTAAAGAAACATCATCTCCTATTGCAAATTGTTTTCTTGTTTAGATATTGTAGTAATTCTTGCTTCTCATTGTATTTTTTCTAAATATTCTTATATTTACTCAGTTATTATTGTACTTGTAATTTTACTTTTTCTTTTTAACATTGTTTCATCTTTTTCCCCCCCAAAAAAAGAGAAAAGTCTTAACATTTGAAACTTTGTAAATGCAGGAACCACCGTGGTTTGAGGCACTACTGGGGTCTTAGAGTTCGTGGTCAACACACCAAGACTACCGGACGTAGGGGCAAGACTGTTGGTGTCTCTAAGAAGCGTTAAGCTCTTGCTTTTAGTGATTTTATTTATTTTAAAGAATTAGATATGGGGTTGGATAATCAAGTAATTTTTGTTTTGCGAATGCCGTTGAATTTTGTTTGTTTGAACATTGCCTGTTACTACTTCTAGCCATTTGAGAGGACTCCTTATGAATCCTTTGGGTTGTGCTTGAAATACACTTTGGTATCTAAACGGCCATGTCTACCCTGGTATTGCGGTAATACTGTTTTCTTGATAATACAACAACAAACTTTATCCCATTACATTAGGTCTGTTACATGGATTATACGACGTCATTATGCTCTATCAAAAACTAAATCTTTGAATAGGTTATTGATTAGGAGATCCCGTTCGATGACTTATTTTGAGCATTCTCTTTGGTCTTTCTCTACTCCTTTTATCTTGTGTCCATATTGTTAGATCCATCCTTTTCATTGGTGCATCTCTTAGCTTTCTTTATACGTGCACAAATCACCTAAGATGGTTTTCTACTATTTTCTCTTCAATAGGTGCCACTATATTTATTACGAATCTTATCTTTTCTTGTATGCCCATATATCTATCTCAACATCCTTATCTTAGTTACCCTAATTTTATGCTCTTATTGTCCTTTTAAAACCTAGCATTCATTTTCATAAAGTATTGTTGGTCTTATAGCAGTTTGATAAAATTTTTCTTTTAATTTATTTGGTACCTTCTGATCACATATAACCTAAGTAGTTTTTTTTTTCCATTTAAACCATTCGGCCTGAATTCTATGATGAACATTTTCCAAAATTTTATCGTTTTTTTGTATAATTAATCCTAAATATTTAAACTTATCTATTTGTGGAATAACTTGATCTCCTAATATGTCCTCTGAATTATTTTTAATTTGCCTCTTATCAAAATTATAATACATATATTTAGTCTTATTTTTATTTAGATGAAAACCCTTCGACTCTAAAATATTTCTCTATAATTCAAATTTAAAATTAATTTCTTCTCTTGACTCTGCCATAAGAATTATATTGTCCGTAAAAAGCATGAACTTAGGAATTTTTTCTTGAAGAGGTTTAGTTAGAATATCCATTACTAGATTAAATAAATAAGGACTCAAGGATGATCCCTGATGTAGACCAATCCTTATGGGAAAAATCTGTTGTTTCAACCCCAGACATTTTTATAGTAGTTGTTATCCTCTCATACATTTCTTTTATTGCCTTAATATATGCCATGTATACATCTTTCTTTTCAAAGGCTTTCCAAAGTACCTCTTTGGCATTCGATTATATGTTTTTTCCAAGTCAATGAAGACTATATGCAAGTATTTTCTTTTAGTCTGGTACCTTTCCATTGATCTCCTTAATAAATAAATTGCCTATATTGTAAACATACTAGGTAAGAAATCACACTGATTCTCAGTAATATCAGTTTTTAATCTCAACCTGTGTTCAATTACCTTTTCCCACACCTTCATAGTGTGACTTATAAGCTTTATCTCCCTGTAGTTTGCACAATTTTAAATATCCCCTTTATTTTTGTAAATAGGAACTAAAATACTTTTCCTCCAGTCATCCGACATTTTCTTAGAACTTAAGATCACATTAAAAAGTTTAGCAAGCCATACCAACCCCACTTCACCTAAACACTTCTAAACTTCAATAGGAATACTATCATGTCCAACAGCTTTACTATTTTTCATTTTCTTAAGCGTCTCTTTAACTTCGCCAACACAGAACCTACTGTAAAAAGACAAATTTGGTTCAACTTCTCGTGTTAAATTCTCTAACTCATAACTCAACCATCTTCCCTCATCATTAAACAATTTATAAAAATAAGTCTCCCACCATTCTTTAATATCACTATCTGCAACTAAAATATTGCCTTCTTCATCCTTAATATATCGTGCTTGATCTAAATCTTTCGATTTCTTTTCTCTGTCTCTTGCAATCTTATAAATCTTTCGATCTCCCAACTTTGGCTCTAACTCCTTATAAAATTCCTCAAAAGCCTTAAAACGAGCTGCACTCATCGCCTTCTTAATTTATTTCTTAGCTAAACGATATTTTTCCTAATATTTGGTATTATTACATAAGTGTATAGCTTTGAAACAGTCTCTCTTATACTTAACTTTTTGTTGTACGTCCTCGTTCCACTACCAAGTCTTTTTATCTTGTCGACTAAAACCTTTAAATTCTCTCAAAGTTACTTTAGCAATCACTCAAACCTTCTCAATCATTTCCTTCCACATGATATTACCATTTTCCTGCACCTCCCAAATCCTTTCATTTAACATAATTCTTTTAAAAGTTTCCCTCTTCTATCCCTTTAGCTGCCACCACTTGACTCTTGTATTTAAAACATGTCGCCACTTTTTATTCCTACACTTAATACGCTCGTCAATGACCATTAACCTATGCTGGGTTATCACTTTGTTCCTTGGAATCACTTTACAATTTGTATAAAGTCTTCTGTCATTACTCCTTACTAAAAAGAAATCAATCTGTGACCTGTGAACCTTACTCTTGTATGTGATCAAGTGCTCCTCCCGCTTCTTATAGCACGTGTTGACAATCTTAAGGATGTAAGCTAAGGAAAACTCAAGGATAGATTGCCTTTTATTATAAATTTCTCTAAAACAAAAACCACCATGAGCCACAGCATATTGCCATACTTCCTTACCAATATGACCATTAAGATTCGCACCAATAAAAATATTTTCAGTTAGTGGTATACTCTGAATCAATCCCTCCAAATCTTCCCAAAATTTTTCCTTAAGATGTACTTCTGTTCCCACTTGAGGTGCATAAGCACTAATAACGTTGATTGTATCCCTACTAATAATTATTCTTAAAGATATAATTCTGTCATCAATCCTTCTAACATTCATCACATTCGTCTTTCACTCTTTATCTACAATGATACTAACACTATTCTTCGTACCTATTTTACCCGTGTACCAAAATTTGAACTCATTGATTTCCTGAGATTTTTCTCTAACCCATTTAGTTTTCTGAAGGCACAAGATATTAATCTTTCGCTTTACCATTTCACCCACCACTTCCCACGCTTTTTCGGTCATAGTTCCAATATTCCAAGTGCCAAATCTGATATTTCTCTCATGAACTAACTTCTTTAGCTGCCTCCGTCCATAAGAGAGCGGTAGCCTTTGCTCATTTAACACTACATCCGGGTAACGATGCAGCGGCATTTGCTCACTTCTCATTATACTCGAGCCATATAATGTGTTATTTATGAGCAACGACCTAGTATTAACGCAATTTCTTCGTATGTCCATATTCATAAGATTCGATAAGTTTTATGTTGGCTGTCGGGGCCTAACATAACCCTTCTCCTTTACCAGAGTTTGAGACCGGCTATATGTGTATACGGAGTTACTGTTTACTTGATAATATTGAAGTTTATTTGTCAATTATAATGTAGGATTAATATAATGTTCTTTATAATTTATCTTTATCTTGGTTTGGTCCCTCTAGATTTTTTCCAATACAATATTAGTCTTTATATTTTAATAAAAATTTTGACCGGGACAAAAGATTGTAGTTTGAAACCATCTCTAGTTTAGGTGGACAGCCTAACAAATAGACATCTACAGGAATTAGCTTATCCATGACCCGAATAGTATTAGAAGAATAGGTACTAAACATCCCGCTTGTAATTGTACAAATTCCCACGGCAATAACATATGGGATTCAGGCATTTGCTCATATAAGCTCACTAAAGGAGTCATCTTCATTGTTACTATTAAAATTAGATCCGTTTGTCTCGGGGATTGGTTTTTACCTAAAACAATACGCCTTCAAATTTCGCTTGCCTGCTTTGTCAAGCGTCATTAAAATTAGGTACTGACTACTGATTGAGTGTTCGAATGGCATGTTGTCTCAAGTGTAGGTAAGACACGATGGGTAATAGGAAATCTTTTTACTTGACAATTGTTTGTGAGCTTAAGCTTGTGGACGCAGTGTAAGGTTTTGGTACCAATTAAAACTAAATTTGTTAACGAGTTTAACGGTGTATATATTTAGCATTTGTTGGGATTGAAAATTCTAGTGAAATTATGAGAATTTCACACTACTCTCTTCATCTTAATAACGCTATTCGTTCAACATTTGTAGATTTGTAGTATGTTTTTTTTTTATACAAGAGATTTGTAGTATGTTCCATTTGAATCAATCCCCTTTCTTTTGAGGGTTGATTAGTTTCGGCCCCACTGGAAAGTTGGTGCAGACACCATCCATTCCCTCGGTATGTAACTCACTATAGTTTACCTTAATCGACCCAAACATTAGAATTGCATGGATCTGGATTGTTTACAGTAGTTCAGGCGACTGTAAGCTATACATTCAATAAAATCAAGACTAGACAAGACAGATTGCGGAATTGATAAAAACTGTATCATGAGAATAGTGTAAATCTTATTGTTAATAAGAGAATTTTATTGGTAAATATTTATCTGATTCTTAATATATAATTTAATTATAGAATTGATTTTATTTTTAAATATAAAATTTATTTTTTATATTTATTATTATTTTTTAAAATTATTTCTATTGATATTCTTTTAATAGTAATTAAGTAAAAAGTAAAAGAGTGAATTAAGGAAAAATGACTATAATGTTTTAAAAAATATATGTCATATTAATTAATTTTATTAATTTAATTAAAATAATTAAATATATTTTATATTAAGAATTAAAGTAATAATAATTAAATAGGTTTTATATTAATGATTGAAGTAATAATTTATAGGTACTTTTGTAAAAAAAATTTAAGTCATCAATTTTTTTTTTGTATAAAAATTTTTAGAAGGAGATTGGGTTCGCCTATGATCTATAGATAAGGCAAAATTTTCTTTATTTTCAAACGATACTAATATTAGACATCAAACTTGTTTCAGCTCTAGAGCGGACTAAGATTAAGCTCATGTTGGGCTATTGTTAAAAAAAAATAGCCTAGGGAACAATTTAGAAAATCAACTTCTGCAAAAGCCTCCTTCTAATTGCAGAAAAAAACAAAAGTTTGCCAATGAGAATTGGTATAAATGGTAAGAAATAGATTTATATCTCATAAAGATATGAGTTCGATTCCCGCTATTGTTATAAGAGTCATTTAATAGGCAATTTTATAAGTTCCATATAAATATTTTTTGAGCTTTAGGGTTATACTATGACTTTGGTGGGATATAAATCTCAATTTAAGGAACAAAACTCAATTTAACAAAAGCAATTAAATAAGCATTCAATCCGACCGTTGGGCAAATACTATTCTTTGTCCTCTTGGAGTTGGATCTTACAATATATCTCTTCGCCTAAGTTTGAAACCATAGTTTTACTACTGTAGCTGAAAGTTGGTTGTATCTTTTTATCCCTCAAGTTGTCGGATACTTTAATTTGGTTATTGCTTAAAGTGGTTACAGTAATCGTGTCCCAAGTTACTATGCTCTGTCTAATGAACTTTTTTATAAGTTGGCGTCTGCTTTGTGTTATTGTTCGTTTGCCTCATCAGCGTTTCAATCAGATCAATCACACCCTCTTTCAATTGTTACATCTTCTTGCATCACGAAGGTTGGACTATCATGTTGCATAAATACAGATGTAGAAGGAAAATCTTTTGTAGATCATGGATTTGCTTTCAAGGTCAATCCATTCAACATATAATATGGAGGAGAGAAACAACAAACATATCCCAAAATTGGACTCATCTGCTTTAGAGCAAGTCTTAATTGGATCATGAACCCATATTTATATTCAAGATTGAGAAAAGATATTTTAGAAGTTTTTTCCTTGAAGAAACAATTCTTATCCACTATAGTTAGGTACGTGAAATAAGTCAGATCTAGATGTAGTCGGGCAGAGCTGGGCATCGGGCGAGGTATGCTGTCTGCCCGTTTGGCCCAACCCTATATATATATTATATTTATAATTTTTTTGTTTAAGTAACCTTAAAACTAAAGTGTAAACCCATCTAGTGTGAGGCTGTGACTACGAGAGTGCGAGTGCTCTAAGTCCATCTTCATTCTCAGAGCGCCATCCTGTGAGTCGCCGCCTACACCCATTGAGGTGTCAACCTGTGTCTTAGTCTTACCATTATTCTGAACACGGCAAAAGAGGCAGCGGCCAGGATAATGGCGTCAGAATGAAGAGCTGTTCAGTTTCAACAGGAACTTGCTTCGACAAAAGACAAGGCCCTTCGGATGCTAGTATGTTTGAAGCAGATGATCGACGACAAGGTTTCATTCGCAGTTGAGCTCTTTTTCTTATGATTTTTTATTGTTTCTATGGATTCTCAATTTTTTCTAACGTTGATTCAAAGCATGACAAGATTGATTTGGGCTGGTCATGAAATTTGAGATCTTTTCTGAATTTATTCTTATTGCACATCAACTGGCTCTATATATTTAGAATCTATTGGCTGGAAATTTAAATTTAAATTCTCTAAACAACAAAGAGATTGGTTTGGTAAAATTTTCCCCAATTTCTACTACTACCTACTTCTTGAATTTGCTTTCAGATGAAACTTTAAGCTTCATTAGTATTCTGTATATGTTGAGGTAGAAATCATTTTCTTTTGGGTTGATTGTCAGAGCTTGACTTATTGTCTTGATTGTGTTTTGTTTGCTTCCTTAGTCTTCTTCCTTCTCTCTGTTATCCCCCCACACTTTTGCTGATCATGTGTCTCGAACTCTTTTGCATCCTTAGATTAAACATTTTGCCCTTTAATATGTTGATCTCTTATAAGTCGAACTTAACACATGATGATAATCAGGTTTTATTTTTTCCTAAATAAATGGTTGAATATCGTTTTCTGAATACTTGTGCTTGCACTCATTTTTTTCCACCATTGTGATTGATGACTTTGTTATAGAAATTGAGCTAGTAATATGTTGTTTACTTCATATTTGAAGATGATTTTTGCTCTAGAGGAACCCCAACTTTTGTAACCCGCATGTTTGTCGGCATCTTTAAGGTGCCCATGTCTTTATTTATTTATTTGAAAGTTATGAAAATAAGATTACAATTAAATTGATTGTGACTTAGATGAACCATAGCTTCTTTAAGGGTGGTTTATAAGGCCTATAACTTGAGCTGACACTCAACTTCTACTTGACTTGAGAGATTGCATGATAATATACTTGGGGACATATTTTCACAAGGTTCTCTTCTTTTGATATGTGTATCTTCATGAGCCCATAGTCATATATTTTTCATCATTTCACATACTTGTTTTGCTCACCATTTCTTGCACAACTCTGATGAGTCTTCTGTCTTCCCACACAAAAGAAGAAAGTTTTCTGAAGCAAGATGTTGTAAGCCAAATGCTCAAATCTCACATGCAGTGCCGACTCGTGTCATGTTTTGGTTTCTTTTTCTGCAAAGACTCCATGACATTATTGCTTTCTGACGCAATGGAGAGCTAGTCCTTACGCTTCTATTCCTATGATCTTCTGCAGCCAACACAGACAAGAATGTTCCGTGGTATTTTCATGAAAGAATCTGCATTAAGAAGGAAATTCTACTAATTATTTCATAGCCAAAAGCCTATAATTGTTTGTGATGCAGTGCTTAAACTTCTTGAAGTATATAGTATTATGGATATTTTTTAGTTGATTATAGATATTTTTAAAATTTTTAAGACATAAATATGGTATTATTTTAAAAATTTATTATTGCATATTTTTTTTCACAACATAAGCATGATATCACTATTTAGGCATGCCTAACCTGAAATTGTTAGAGTTTTTATCAGATAGGATTGGGTATTAGATTACAAAATATAACCCATATTTTTTCGGATAGAACACTAGGCAAAAGGCTGCTCTGTCTATATACAACCCTACTAGCTAATGTAGTTAGTTACACATCCTCTTTTTAATTATTTAGTCAAGTATATTTTCTTTTGAATTTCACATCTCCCAATTAGAGTAATTCCTAAAATTTAAATTTATATTCTCTTCCTACTTACGACTTTAATTAACAATTTATCAGTAGTTTCATTTGAGAAAACACTTCGCCAACGTGGGGGCCAAAATACACTGTTTTCACCATCGAGCGCACTGTGTTAAGGAGGCTTGCTAGAGCTTCGCAAAACGCAACGCTTTGTTTCCTGCCGTTCAATTCCAAGTGCAATACGCTATTTCACTTGTTGATATGATATGACAACCAATTTATGGCTTCCATTTAGTGTTAAATTTCATATAGTTGTAAGAACATTTCACGGAGGTGATTGGAATATAGAGGAAATGACTATAAGATCTTAAAAATTAATTACTTTAAAGTCTAATAACAATTAAAAAGTATATAATCACAAGTTCTAATATAGGAAATAATAATAAATTTATACTATTTACTTGTCATTTATACTTTTTTTGTGATTAAGTCTCTTAGAATTTTATACTCATTCCCCAATTAAAAAAAAGGAGGGCCAGTCAATAATCTAGATGCTGTTGGTGTTCAGAAAGTGCAGAATCTTTAATGCCACGGTAATTACTATTCTACCATTAAAAAAATAATAATAATGACAATTGCTGAAACAGGAATTGCCTTTTCCAAGCAAAACGCCGTTTATAGGATCCAGTAATAAATCAGACAATATCCATTTTTGTCTAATGGCTTCATAACAGCTGATGATAGCTTTCTCACAATAAATACCAACGATAATGGATTATCTTGGAGCTGAATGTGAGGGCCATTCTACATCTAGCCGCTTAAAGATGCCCTTAAGCAAGTATATCTTCATTACACTTGCGCTAAGCTACAGAAAAAAACAATTGAGGCTAAGTGGTTATTGCTTAACCTTGAGACTGGATTCTATCCGTTCAATCAGCTGATCTGCAGTCAGTGCTCCCTCCTGAAAATCATCAAACTCCTTGTTATTCATTCGCATTGTTCAACTCAATTTGAAGTTTGCCAATCTGCTAGGGGGCAGATTGAGTTAGGGAGATTAGATGCTTCTTTGATTTTACTTAACAACAATATTGCATAGCCACTAAACAAGGCACATGATGCAGCATCATTAAGACGCACTTTCTATGTAAATAATAGATTAAACACAAGAAAACAAGAACTAGTTTGACAGCTGATAAATTTTCACAGGCAATTTAAACTAATATGGTCAGAAAGTTTGACAATCCTAGTGATATAAAGGCACATTATTGGAAGGTATTAAACTTAAAGTGACCAATGCCCTGTTTTAATCAAAATTCTAAATCACATTATTACGCCATATGAATATACGCTGTATGAAGTTGTCCAATGTAGAGCAAGTTGGTACACTTCCAAAACTGCAAGGAAGTGTTCACCCTATTTTAAGTTTACTCCAACAAATTGAGACAAAGTAAGAAAAAGAAAATTCTTTAGCTAATCTACCTTCTCTACCTACACACATAAATCACTCCCGGCCATCGATATAAAAAATTTCATCAGTTAAATATAATTCTCAAAATGAATAGGGAATATATGTGATATTTGAATATTTCAGATTCTGTAATAGAAAGGCAAATCAAAGTTGAAGTCTTCTTTCAGTGTTGTTAGTCTGTTTGCTAAACTGACTTCAGCAAATGAGGAAAGAATGCAATAAGCAGGCTTCTCGTAAACCCAACGATTTCTTTCTTTACTTCGACCATTTAACCAAAATGGTTCATACAGGCGTCTATCATTTACAACTAAATAATGATTCAAAATAAATTTCATCTTTTAAGCAACCAATAAATTTAAATTTAAAAAGGACAATTTATAAATGCAACTTGAAATTTTCAGCAAAATTAGAGAGATCCTAAGCATAGCATATCTCAGAAAAATTCATACAGATAAATACTTCATGATGCATGCATGCGAAGCATCTAATTTGAAGTTCAAAACTATATGTTATGTAAGAAAATGCCAGGAGTCTATGACAAAAGCTAAAGATGGGCCTTCCACACACTTAAAAATGCCGAGAGACAGTTATGCTGTGTTTGGCTCAAAAGAGGGGAGGGAGAGGGGAGGGATTTTAATAGAGGAAAAGGGAAGGAAGAGAAAGAGAGGGATGTTATTATTACCTTGTTTGGATTAGCATTAAGGGAGGGGAAAAGAGGAATTTTCATATTAATTTGTTTAGTTTAAGAAGGAAAGGGAGGGAAAATATTTTTATATAAATAAATTTATTTTATAGAATCTAGATGAAAGAGAAAGATGGAATCCAACTTACAAAGCAATCAATGGGTTTTCCATCCTTAAATATTATGAAAGTAGGCAATGCCTCAATTCTGTATTTATCAGCAATGCTAGGATACTTTTCTGTGTCAACCTTTGCTATCTGTATGACATCTCTAAGTCGAGTGCTTACTTCTTCTAGTACCGGAACCATGAATTGACAAGGACCACACCTGGAAACAATGCCTTTGTTAAACACGTTTGAATTTTGGGATGTAGAAAGCTATGATTTGTATCAGATAATATAGGTTAACATGCCCATTACCACAAGAGACAAGAAGATAATAAATTACCAGGTTGCATAAAAGTCAACCAATACAGGCTTTTCCGAATTAGCAAGCAAGTCATCAAATGAGGAAAAAGTTTGTTTCTTTGCCTCCACCTACAACAACAGTTTTTTCGAAATTGTTTGTCAGCTCTTCGTTGACAATAAAAGCTTACATTAAGTCAACCATTGCAGAGGTACTTAAACATAAAGAAAGTCAGAACAGCTATCAGCATAAGCACAGATTCATGACATGACACAATCAACTTCAAAACCAAACATTTAACACTTGACATAGCCCAAATCAATTGCATATTTCATTAAATAGGAAGCATCAATCTCAATTAATTCACGGTTGATGTAGCATGTACATACCAGGTATGAGCCAGAATAAAAGGAATCATAAGAATTAGAAAGAGGTGCACAAGTCACCAGCCATCTAAGGAATCATCTATGGAATTAATAGAGAATCCTGCTGAAATTTCTAAATGGTTTACCAATATACTCCATTTCTTTGTATCATTGAATTGAGATATGAAGGATCAAAGTTTTAATAATCTGAAAAAGAATAATTATACGTACAAGTATCATAGTCCTTTTGAATATTACCCACATTCACTGTTTATTTTCAAAACCTTCATAAGAAAACTATGTTGTCGAATTCTCTAAGCATGTTTTACTAACATGATTCTGAAACAGCTGTTTATGCATTGTAAATTATATTCTTTCCATTCATCCCCCCATTAAATCTACTTTGCGGAATGACTTACATTTGCTTTTCTGTAATCATGTGTTAACTATACACCCAAGAAAAGCAAGAAAACCTTCCCGTCCAAACCCACACAGTTAAATCACAAAAGATTAGAAAATAATACCAAAAAAAAAATAAAATAAAGCAAGTAACCCAAATGAGACAATAAAAGAATAAAGCAAGAAAAGCTACGAAAATCGTCAGAAGAAGCTCAATCAGACAATATGGAAGAAGCAAGTACAAAGCTCTCCCACTGGGGTTCAACTCAACAATAAGGCAAAACACGAACGGAATTACGACCAATAAAGGCATGTATTGTTACCAGAGGAAGAATTCGAGGGCGAGGAGAACTGACAACCCCAACGCTTCCATTTCGAAGAAGAAGAGTCTGCACGGGAAATTGCAGGGACGAGAGAAAAGATAGTTTTATCGAAGACGAAACTGCTGCAGAAACAACACCGAACCGTGTGGAACGGTCGGAGTTGAAGCAGAGAATCTTGGAAGTTGAAGCGGAGACTGCCATAAAACCTCAGCTCAGGAAGAGAAAATCTAGAAGTCCAGAATGAAGAAATCACCTCCACGTGTTTGGATAATCAGAAAGAGAAAACGAGGGAGAAAACGTCTGTTTGCTTAGATAGAATAGAAAAGAATATCTCTAATCTGAACTTGAGCGAAGAAAGGATCCAAAAGTTTTCTCGTCTGTACTCTGGATCTCCGCTTTCTCGTCGTTAGGATGGAAACAGGCCTGGCATGCAGGGCCTAGCCTATGTTTAGTTTAGACGAATTTAACCTATTTAAAAAGATATATAAATTACTTATTGTATGTAGGGATAACTAACGAAGAAATAAGGTATATGACTATTTATAGCGTGATAAATCTTTAAAAAATATTATTTTATTATAATTTTAATTATGGCACTTAGAAAAATATCTTAACCCTTAGGTGTTTAAATTTATATTTGAGAATAATAGATAACTTACCCTACTTGATATTGATATCGCCTAAGAATAAGGGAGACTTCACCATACCCTTAGGTTATAGGTGAGCCTAACCCCTTTTTAAAATAAATTTTATAAAAAAAAGATATATAAATTTAAGCCTATTTAAAAATTTATTTTTTTTAAAAAAAATTAAAAAATCTATTAAATATATCAAGTGGTATGAACCTATTATTTAAAATATATTTAATATAAAAATATAATAAATAGATATTAAATTTACTATTTATTGAATATAATATAAGAGTTAAACTATTAAATTAATATATATTATTATAAATTTTATTCTTATATTTTATTTTAATAAGTATTGATTTTAAATTCCTATTGATTTTATTTTATTTTTGTATTTTATTTATTTTGTTGAGAACTTGAGATCAAAAGAGCAGTGTGTTCAAGCTATATAGTAAGGACAATGTTCACAGTTTGGTGTCCTTTGGTGAGTGTTCTCTGCGACAGTACTGTATATTTGTGATTATTTCTGATAATTATCATTGTTTTTAGCATGAATACATTAAGCCATTTGTGATGATTGCTGTATATTTATACAAATAACTATTTAGAGGTGAAAATTTGATTGTATTCTTAAAATCACCATTGTTATACTTATTTAATATTATCTTATTAGTTGATTATATATTTTTTTATAATTTAGATTGAGTTAATTATCAATTTTAAATTGACTAATATTTTAAAAATTTTGTTTGCAATTTTTTAAATAAAATTCATAAAAAGGTATGTTATGAGGGTCTGTTACAAAAACATATTATGAAGACCTATTATATGGTATGTCAATATAATTAAAAAAAAATTAAACTTGTTAAATAAGCTTCAGGCTAAACTAGACATTTGTACAAGTTAAATTTAAACAAAAATAATAATATATAACAGGCTACAAGTTATACTCAAGTCAAACTATTACTTAACAGATTTAGCTCATTAAGTCTAAAGTTTGATCTGTTTTAATACTTACTCATGGCCGCTTTATTAATTTATTATTAAATAATTTGATAATTAAATACATAGTAGAAAATACTTTTCACATGCGAGGAAGGAAATGTCATAATACTCCCTTGACGACGCGAAGTATCAACCATGCGTTTATTTTCTTTGAGATATATTAATCAATCCAAAAATTCAAAGTATAAACAAAAATATAATAAAATTCCCACAAAAAAAGATATCTATATTTAGTGTCCCAAAAATAAATTAAACAAACTATCCAATCAATAACCTTGTTGCAATATTTTTTTGTTCAAAACATGTTGCAATAGTACGTGGGTAGAAATAAACTAGGTTATACCTATATTAGATATTTAAAACCTAAACCTATATATCAGTTTTTTATTTTTATTTTTAAACCTGAGCCTTCAAAAAGCCTTATAGGATTTGAAAACTTATTTAAAGGCCTACTTAAAATGTAGATGTTTAAATATGCTTAAAAGCATATGCCTCTAATTTCATATATATAACACTTTAAGTCTATTTTAAAAAAATCTACATTATGTTTTAATAAGTTTTAACACATAAAATAATACTGATTAAAATATTTAAAAAAATAATTTAAGTTTGCCGTAAAATAACAAAATTTCATTTGTTACAAGTTTAAAATAATATAGATATAACAATTAGTTTATACTAGTAACATAAATAAGAAAAAATGGTATATAGGTCTCATGTAAGAAATCCAATTATAGATAAGTCTCACATAACGATTATAAAGTCCTATAAAATTTAAGATTATTTTTTTTAATTATAAAAAGATAAAATTATCCCCGGTGATTATGAAATCAAAACTTGATAGCGTGAATCCGCTTCCTTTTCGTGTCTCACCTTCACCACTACCTCTTCAATTACTTTTCTGTCAGTATCACTCGTTCATTTTCCTTCAAAGGTTCAAAGCGTGTCTTTTTGAAACAAATCTTTAGAAGAATCTGAACTTCTTCACACCTTGCAAGACCTCTTCCTCCGGCATTGCTTGTATTTGTTTCATAGCGATGACACGAAAGATGACAAGAACTATGACTTCGACTTGTTTGTTATTGAAGCGAGAAGCGGTGGAGTTCATGCCTCCAGATGTCCAGCTAATCATGGGGCGAAGGTATGTAAATATGCTCTTATTCACTAAATAACCTATTAGTATGATGTTTGTCGCTAGTATGTCAAGATATCTTTAGTTACCCGTTATTCTCTATGATTACTACTGACTAAAAATCTTGTTTCCCGCTTTTGCTGTGGATTATTGCTCGGCACTAAATTTTGGAGCAGTAGTGTTTGTAATGTGCTTATTATTGCTAGGTTATATTCTGTCGACTATTCTTGTAATCGACTGTTTTTTCCAAATGTTTTCTATGGATTGTCATCTTTTTATATCCCGAAATATGTCTTGCAAGGTGGGGATTTGTGAACTTCCATTTCATCCGATCATCTCAGAAACAATTGGAGTAGTAGGTGGAACGTAAGTTCAGTTTATCAAAATTTGTGCACTCAGTGCTCCTTCCTCTATCAAATTTTATCTCTTTTGAATGGTCTTCCATACTAATTGGGTTATAGTAGCTTGCCTTTGTGTTACCGAATTTTGTTTCTGTTAGCATTTTCCTAGCTTTCTTGAATTGTTGAAGTCTTTAATTTGTTTATATTTCATCTTGAAGACAAGGAGAATTACGATTTATGAATTGTTTCCAAATAGATTTTCCACGTAGGTGAAATTTACAAATAGATTTTTCTTATTAGCAGCATGCAATTTTTTTGTTTACGCTGAAGTGATGAATTATTTATGTTTAAATTTAATTTTAGCAAAATGGCATCTAGTACCACAAAGTGATTTATGAAGAACCTTATATCTTTTACGTCAAGTGTGTTATTCGTGGTTGTGTTCCAAAAACGATTTTGGTCTATGGAGCATCCTATGGAGGTGACCTTGAGGTAAGGATCTGATCTGTAAGCTCAAAGTGCCAATCATGTTTAGTGAATTGCTTCGCTAACACAATTGGTTCTTTCGTTTAGTTTCTTCATAATCTTATTTCCCCCCTTATTTTTGAGTTATAATTTATGAAATTTTAAGGGTTTTAGCCTATAAGAGCTTGTAGTTATAAAGATCAATGAAAATTGGAAAGAAGTATTAGAATAATTATGCTAAGAAATTTTCCAAACAAGTTATACCATCACTTAATAGAACAGTGAATGTGATAGAAAAGTAGATATCTGTCTCTATAGTCTCGTATAAAAATATTGTGCTGCATGTATTATCCTTTGTGTTTTATTCTGTTCACCGATGTTTTAATGAGCACAAATGCCTATGTAGGATGGCAGGAACTTTGGGTGGGAATCGAGTGAGAAGGGCGATTTCAATTGGAAGAAACTATTGTTAAAAACAAAAAAAAGGTACTTTTAAGTTTTTCATGCATTTGAAATTATTACCTTCTCTCTATTTGAGCCTTTATGTTATCATGATTATATTTACAATACCTTTATGTTATGAGTGAAGACATTATTTTCAAGCAACAAGCATAAAAGGAATTGGACTAAATGAACTATAAATATGTCTGAGAAAAGGGAAAATTAAAAAAGTATTAAAAATTGTGATAATTCATATTCAACTATTCAAATTGAAAAGAAAAATGAATAAATTTGAAAAAAAAAACAATTGCAATACTATGATTAATTGTATTGTAAGACAAAGGTAGCTGCTTGTTCAAAGCACTTTGTTGGAGATGGTGGAACTACCAAGGGAATCAATGAGAACTGCAATATCCTTACTTTCATATATTTTAGGTGGAACAACCAAGGGAATCAATGAGAATTGTAATATCCTTACTTTCATACGTCTTAGAGACTATTTATAACATTTAGAACCACTTGTATGACTTTAAAAGTCTATTAGCTAAATATAGAATTTTTTCTCTTCTCAAATTACTGTTCATATGGGATTCCAGATTAGGTAATAAATTTGAAAAAAAAATCATAATTAATTCTAAAAAAATTAAAATGAAGTGGTTCAAAAAACTACATGAAGCTAACATCTTGAATTTTAAGGGAAAATAATTTGTCAGACCAATTGACCAGTCAACTGAGTCAACTCTGACGTCAAAAAATATTGTTCATTTGGTCAAAAGTTCTAGAAAATAGATTCTGGTCCTTGACTTTAGAAAATTCGTTCTCTTTATACAAACATCGAAATAAGGCGTACTTGGTGTAAAAATAAAGCTTAACATGTTAACTAAATGTCTATAAAATTTTATATATTTATTTTGTAGAAAAATAGGCTGATCCACCCTTAGTATATTAGGCCCAAACCCATATATGTGCATGTGGGACTGAAGTGTAAATACCCAACAGAGTTAGGTCATCAGTATGAATATCTTAAGATATTCAAACTGATAGAGGGAACGGTTATGATAACCACCCCTCCCCTCATTATCTGATCATGCGTAAATGGGGGAGAAAATAGATTATTGCCTTTTGAAAAATAATACAGAAGCACCTTTCGCATGCTGCTCTGCGTCAAGAAGAATTTGGCTCTCTTCTTTTGGCAAGACAACAACTCTCTCTTCTCCTTTTTTGTGTACCTTTGTTGTGTACCAGAGACTTGAGTCTAGTAACAGAGCCAGGCTGCTGCATGGGTACCTAAAGCTAGAACCGACTACAGGTATGTCTGAAAACCTATAATGGTATCAAAGTCAGGTTCTTATTTTTGTGATTATTTTCATTGCATGAATCTGTCTCTGCTAGAAGTGGTGAGGAAAAAAAGCATCGTACGACGTCTTTACAAATTTTTAGGTTCTTATAAACAACTATTTTAGCCTTTAAAACTAGTACCATTGATAAGAGCTTACAAAAATAATGAGAATAAACTCTAAGAACGTAAAAAACAGACATAGGAGGATAAAGTTATGGAGGAGAGAAGTTTCGGGTAAAAGTGGGTTACTTGAAAACCTCCTATTTAGGCTTTAAAAATAGTCCCATTATGTAGAGCTCGTGAAAACGATAGAAAATGACTCTAAAAATGTCAAAAACGGATGTCGGATGGTGGAGTTATAGAAGAGAGAAGGTGGTGGGTTCAACGGACCACCCACCTTTGTAAAACGGGTTATCGTGACCTGGGTGGAGGTTGAATATGACCTCCAACCGAAACAACACCGTTTTGGACTCCTTGAAAAAATGCAAGATGCTGACACAAAAAAAAAACCCCATTTTTTAGGGCTACAGAGAGGCCTAAAAAAAATTGTTTTTGGATTACTGATAGGCCCATCAGAATTTTAAAAAAAGGGTATTTGGGCCAAGGGGTATTGACTGGGTTAGATCAGTGGATCCAACCCGGATCCATAATTAAAAAAATGAAATTAAAAAAATCTGAGAACATGCCACGTGGTTACTGGTAAGTAAGACAAGTAGTAGTTCCTGATTGGCGGATGTACGCCATGCGCCAGTGCCGAGAGTGGGTCCGCCCATTTTCTTATTTTTTTGGATTTAATCTTCTAGGGGCATGTGAGGGAATATCCAGACTCTGATTGAGGCGCTGTTTATTTCTAAACATTCCTAAATCAAGATCTTCATGTTGATATAAGTTTGCCCATTTTGGAGGTAATTTTGGACCTATTTATAAATATTTAGTATATTTTCTAACACTTTTAGATATTTAAAAAATTCTAGAAAATTATGAAAATTTTTTATCATTGAATTTCTATGTGAAAATGAGTCAAAGGACTCCAAATAGCACTAAAATTACTGAATATACTTCTTTAAACTCCTCACATCTGGATGATAAAGTTCTAGAAAATAAATCTCAGAGTGAGGATTTAGATCATGTACTTCTTGAAGAAGAAGATCCATATGAGATTCTAAAGATTAATGGTTCAAAAGAAAATCTTGATTAAGACCCTAAAGAAAATCCATGTACTAATCTAGAAGGGAATCTTGAGCAAAACCCTGAGGAGGATCATGAGGATCCAGTGGAAGAACATCTTCTTGAGGACCCCTAATTGATGTTTATAGATTCTGGATCTAACTTTGTGTCTTCTCTTCCTAAACTTATGAATGGGGAATAAGAAGTAATCCAATCCAAGTACCCAACTTTGGGTAGAAGGATAGCTAAAGATCAAGCATCCAAATTTACAAATATAAAATGCATTTATAAATTTTTCCATAATTATGCCAAATTCATGACTAATAAGAAAGAAAAAAAAATATAGTAAATTCATAATAGAATACATAAGACAATCAAAAGGTAGAGTCTAGAGCATCAGAAAATTGTTCTGGATTAAAGCTATAGAAATAACTTCAAAATTTATGCTTAAGTCATCAAATTTTATTCCACTATTATCTTGAATGATATCTTTTAAGTTCTGGCACTGCTTACATTTTATATTGCTATTGAAGACATGATTTCATATATTATAAATAGAATACAAGTCTTACTTTATTTAAAGAAGTTTATTTAAAATGTAATTTGATTATTTCTGTGTAATCTATGCATGCTTCTTATAAGTGAAAGCGTTTAGAAGATGTGGCTTCTAAAAGTATTATTTTAGGATCTTGTAGTATCATTATTTTCTAGTCAAAAATAATAAGTACACGACAATGTATTCTTCACTATATTATATGATTGAAATGTTCTATGGTATGATTATCTTTAAAAAGAAAACCCATATTTGCTTAAGAATTGAAAATGGCAACCAAGAATATTATCTCTTACTAAATATAGGCGAGCAACTCAACGTGAATAACTAAGATATTTGTCTCCGAAAAGTCTAATACATCTTAGAGGAACAAGATGTTATGCACCTTTGACGAATGCTATGGCTGAACCTAAAGCTGGGAATTCAACCCAGAACAGGAGACACCAAGAGGCTTACTAGGCTTGGAGGAAGATGAATAACCTAGCTAGAATTACGCTTCTTGGTACTATGGCAGATGAAATCATGTGTGAATTTGACGCACAAGATCGCTCAAGCCATGTGAATTATACTAAAGGATAAAGTTGGCAGTGTTTCTACCGCTAAGCTTAGGAGGTTGACAATTAAGTTCGATACCTATAAACTTATGCCAAACACTCTTATGAAGCAACATCTGATAGAGATGACCAACATGACCAGAGAGCTGAAGGAAGCTAGTTATACCTTGCATGACAAATAGTAAGTGCAAGCTATGATCAAATTGCTCCCTACTAGTTGTGGGCATATGAAAGTCAAATTAACCCAAAATAAAAACATCATTACTTTTAATGATACAGCTAGGTATTTGGAGCTGGAAGATGAGCATCTAGAGGATTACAGAACCTCTGGACAGGCCTATTTGATTGCGTATGCTGGCACTTCCTATTCCAAACCCTATTTTAAGGAGGGCATAAAGTTCTCAAAAGAAAGGGAAGAAGGGATATCCTCAATTTCAAGAGGTAAGAAATAATTCAAGAAGAAAGGTTAAAGAAGGGTTAAAAAGGCTGAAAGTAGACACTAGACCTAGAGAAGGTTAAATGCTTTGCCTGAAAAAAAAGATGGGCTATTTCACACGCAACTATTCTAAACAGGATGAAAGCGAAAATGTATTAGTGAATTATATGAATTCACATGTCTCATATGTTTTTAATATTGTTTTTCTAATATAAACAATTTCTTCTTCTTGGGTCATTGATGAGGGCAGATTGTCATGATCTGATCTATCAAAGTAAAATTTATTGCACCCAATATAATATAGTATAAGGCACAACCCTATCGTTCTTCTCAAGAAGCCTTTTATGTGAAAACCTAGCAGATTGGATGTCAAAATCAATGAAAGATCTGAGCAAGGAAATAATGGTTTTGGGGTTTTAGAGATTGATGCGATAAAAGTAAGGTGCAGAAAGGTAAATATTTTTGGATTTTTGATTAAGATGCAAAGGAGTTAGTTTGTTGAGAAATATGTTATGAAAGGCTCTTGATAATAAAAACGTATCTATCCTTGCTCTCACGTTTAAAATTTGAGTTTAGAAATCACTAAGTCTCAAAGAAAACCTCAATCGATTGATTGAGTCTAGAACCCTAATTTTCCTTAAACCCCTTTGATCAAAGCTGGTTTAAGAATTATTAGTGAATTATCATAAACTACTTAGCGTGTAAGTTGAATTTAGATGATGAAAATGCCCTTGAATGGTTGTCGATCGAAAACCCTAGATTTCAAGCAATTGAATTAGTTAACAACGATCACTGATAATAACCCAACTTTCTTAAAATCGAAACTGAAATATTCTATTAAAAAGCAAATGTTCAAATAATCCAAATTCAATTACAAAGTCCAATCTAAGAATGATCAATCGATATTCAAAACTTGCTCATAGAATGAAAACCCTAGATCTAGCTGCAATCATAACATGAGAAGATGAAAATTAGAACAGTAGAAACTCCCCATTTCAGTCCATGAGCTCAAGATATCAGATTCATCACCAAGAGACAAAATGTTTAGCCTCTCATGACTCCTGCTGTACTAGATGTAAGGAATTGGAAGACACGCAGCGGAAATTTATTTAAAAATTTTTCCATTCCTTGCCAGGATCTACCGTATGTGTTTAAGTCAAGTGGGAAGAAGTATTACCCTTAGTGTGCCTCAGCGACTTCCACAGCTTTCGGTCACGACGTTCACAGCTTCTCTCTGCGGCTCGTGCTCCCTTTCTGATCACAAGAAGTCGATGACTCAGGTCGACTTCCTCTACTGGTATCCACACGAACAGCGTTCCAACCACGAACGACGTGCTAGCGTCTCTTGTTCCTCCAGGGCTTTCTCAAGAGTTCGTCCTCTCCGTCTCTATTTCGGCAGTTTCTTATCTGCAAACCTTTTACAGAGTCCCCTTCGGCCTTTCTCTGTTCTATATGTTTCTCTGTACAAAACGCAGCTCCTAAAATCAGATATATAGGATGCTACGCGTTTTTCTCTGTCAACCGAATTGGATTTTGGAGTTAATCTTATATTAATTCCAAAATTAATACAATATCATATATTGTATAATTTTATAAGAAACTAATTAAATAAATAATATCAAATCCGTCCCACAGATTTAATTACCCATTTATTTAATTTTAAATAAAGATGAGACTGAACTATTTTTGATTTATTCTCATAAATCAAATTTGAGATATCCTATCAATTTGAATTTTGAATTTCAAACGTGATAGAGATTTAATTTATCCTTATAAATTAAATCTTATAAATATCTCTTATATGAGATATCCTATCAATTTGAATTTCGAATTTCAAACATGATAGAGATTTAATTTATCCTTATAAATTAAATCTGATAAATATCTCTTATATGAGATATCCTTTCAATTTGAATTTCGAATTTCAAACGTGATAGAGATTTAATTTATCCTTATAAATTAAATCTCATATATACATATAATGTATATATACGAATTTATATATATATACGAATATAAATATAAATAAATATATATACATCTATCTTGGATCATTCATTGAATCTGGACATGTCTTAGATTCAATGAATCTGGACATCATAGCTCGTGTTGGGCTATTTTGTGTGTGACCCTGTAGGCCCATATGAAGTTGGCAGTGGGCCATTTGCTATACTAGCCCACAAGTCGCAAGCAGTCTCTAGCAAGACATAACGACTACCCAAATCATATGAGGATCGATAAACGATGTAACCTTTTATACAACCATATCATGTCCCTTCTGTCACGTGATATTTTGGTCATGGATGAGGTATGGATAATGTCATCCTCCTATTCCTGACCGTTACTTTCTCGATCCTTGAGTAGTCTGAATATAGAAATGGAACTACCTTTCCATTACAGTATGGCCATACATTTCTCAGACTCACTCATCGAGGGGCCCAGTAATATCTCTCTACGAATGTGAGGGACAAATTCCATCTTGACCATTCACATTCCTCCGCATGAAAAACCACTAAGGCCGAACATAGTCTTTATGATCACTCGGTCAAAAGTGACTTTTGACTAGGTCAAAGCTGAGCGTTTTGTCATGTAGGAATCCATGATGATCTCAGGTCAAAGGGAGTATTGACATGGTTTGTATATGAGAGAAGCTTATGACGTTACCCATGCAGTTCTCTCATAGCGGGTCGGTCCAGCACCTTGTACTCTTACATGTGCTTATGACTTTGATTTATATCTCTATACATCTTCAAAATCATACTGGTCTTATTTCATCTGTGCTCCCGCATAGATGATCGACCAGGGACATTTAGGATAATATCATGAATTATCCAAGGATGATCATCATTGTAAACATGCAAATAATATGATAACTCAATTAATAAATTCATAAATCAATAATGTTCATAAGACAATGATTGGCCCCTAGGGCACGATTTCCAACACTAGAATCGCTGTTCAGATGAGATGACATGAAGAAACTATGAGAAGATGGTAGATTGATGGTGTAGAGAGATGGAGAAATCTGTGGAGAAGGTGATCAGAGAGAGCTTGAATACTACTTCTTAGCCTAATCAGGTAAAAAACCAGCCTTCCTCTTGACGGTAGCCTTCCTCTTCTTTTATTTCTGTATGACCTAATTCAAAACACACAGTTTCAGCAATTTCGTATTTTAGTCGCGACCAGATTCATGTTTTGGTCGCGACCTGAAAACATAGAGAGACTTCCAGAAGAATCAAGGTCGCGACCGGCAGACTCTTTGGTCATGCTAAAAGATGCAGGAGTGTGATTTCACTTTCATTAACTTGCGATTTCTTTCCTAGTCCTTACTCTCTTTCAGAATACCTGCAATCCAATATAAAAACTCACTGTAAACGTCCAAATTAGTAAATAATAGAATATATGCAGTTTGGAAGAGTTAATTTAAGGCATAAAATGAATGGTAAAATTGTTATAAAGCTTTTAAAAATGTCACAGAAAGCATATACAAAATGTGTCTTATCAATCCCCCACACTTGAATCTTTTTACTCGTGGACAAAGAAATGAATCACACCTAGAACAACACTATTAAATTCAAGATAACAACATAATTCATAGTGTGCCTTGAAAACAAATAATTCATCATCTTTTGGGAATGCAAAGGTGATAATGTGATCAATGCCAAGTAATCAACTACTAAGCAAAATCAACTTCAATTGTATGAGCACAATAGATCCTCTCAAAGGGTGTAAGTGTTTAGCTCTCTATTTCCTCTCATTGTTAGGGTTATTTCACGCATATTCAAATTGGAAAACACCCTATCATATGCTTGTAATGGCTCTAAATCTCAACAACTATATAACATTTATGCAAAGAATTAAGAGGTCTTTTTAGGGTTGAAATAATGGAGATGAGTCACATGGAACAAAATATGAAGAATAGAAAGTACTATATGCATTCAACAATGAATATGTAGCATGAATTCATGTATCTAAGGATGTAGCTGTGGTAATTGTGCTAATAAGAGTTGATAATGGTATCCTATTCTCCTTTTCTTTTCTTTTCTTTTTCTTGCACTCTTTTTTATTTTTTTCAGTGCAATATGTTTCTTTCCTCTTCCTCTTTTATTTGGCACCACATTAATGGAAGCTGCAACACAATAACACAACAATAATGAACTTTTGACATGAATAAAAATTTTATTTCAAAATAATATTTATGCACATATGACTTTCTATAAGGATGATGAAAAGAAAAAGTGATGGGCTCAAGAGGGGGTGACTAAGGATGTAATATGTAGTGGGCTTGTGTTTGGGATAAAAGGGTTTAGAAAGAATGCCTCTATCATGTTCAATTCATAAATGTGCAAGTAATTCTAAACTTAGATCCAAGACAAGTTCTAGAGGATATAAACCAATTGAATAATCACTCTATATAGAATTTAAGGCCGATAATCCTTCCAACAAAGGTTTTGATCTAGATTGCTCATAAGCTAAAGTCTCAAACAATGTTCATCATTCACTAGGCATTAAAATACTTATTACAACTAAAAACCCTCTAAATGATAATTAAAAAGGTTCAAAGTAATCACTTATAACCATGTGATGATCCAAATTTAATAGCAAAAGCTTAGGTGTTTCAAATTCAATTTTCAAGATTTTCCAAAAAAAATCAAGTGAGGCAGTGGTTTCTAGGAGCTAAAAAGGTTTTGAAATAAGCAAACAATGAATTATTTGTGAAAGAATCTTAATAGTTCAAAAGGGATCTTTCTATATAGCTTTGCACAAGGCAAAGAGAAGGTGATTGGACTTTTTCAAACATAGGTCGCGATTGAACACACTGAAGGTCGCGACCACTTGTCACAGGGATGCATGCTCAAGATTTTCAAAACATTTTATGATGAAGGAGTGGAGGATTACTCAAAGAATATCACATTGAGTAGCAGCGAAATACATATTGAATAGCACAGAAGTAAAGCCATCTTCCCCACACTTAAACTTGACAGTGTCCTTATTATCAATAGAACTAAAGTATAAAAGATCACAATCACTTTGTAAAGTTAATCAAATCTAGCTCCAAAACAGCAGGTAGCCTAATCACTCAATGCAAATTAACAGTTCAACACACAATCATATTCAAGTCATGCAAAGCAATACTAGTAAGGCAGAGACGAAAGGATAGGTAAGCTAAGATCATGCATGTGAGTGTGCAAGTTCTATAGAGAACAATCAATGAGTATGCAACACATGGACAATAATAGGGGTGTTCAAAATAGAAAGATACCTAGAATAAATAGAAAATGAAATAGAAAATGAAAACTATCCTACTGAAACATCAAGCAGAAAAATTAACTACGACTTCTACTAGTTCATCCCTTTCCAACCATCAAAACAATATGTCAAGCATATATAAATTTGTAAAAGATATGAGGTAGGAAAAGGACAACCTGGCCTCAAGGCGGCAAGGCAGATTACTCATAAAGTTTCAAATGGTGACCATTAGCCTGGAAATTTTGCCTGTCGCCTCTTTCAATTCAATCATCCCGAAGTCGTGAACTTTAACAACTGTGTAAGGACTGTCCCAGCTAGTTTTGAATTTTCCATGCTTGAACTTGAACCTAACTTGATACTTTAATACTCTATTACCCTCCTTAAAACTCTTTCTCAGAATATGAGCATCGTGGATTAACTTTGTCTTCTACTTATAAATTTTAGAGCTATTGTAGGCATTCAATCTAAGCTCTTCCAACTCTTGAATCTTCAACAACCTCTCTGAACTAGCTTCTGAAAGGTCTTCATTGCAAGCGTTCATTGTCCAAAATGTCTTATGCTCTATTTCTATAGGCATATGACAAGCCTTACCAAAAACTATCTTATAAGGGGACATTCCTAGATAGGTTTTAAAAGCTATTATGTACGCCCACAAGGCATCGTCAAGTCATAAATTCCAATCCTTATTGGATGGCTTAACAATCCTCTCTAGAATATGCTTAATTTCCCTATTAGAGACCTTTTCTAGACCATTGGTTTGGGGTGGTATGGGGTTGAGACTTTATGAGTAACACTATATTTTGCCAATAAGTGATTGATTAACTTATTGCAAAAATGGGTGCCTTGATCACTGATTAATGCTTTAGGTACTCCAAATCTACTAAATATATGAGACCTTAAAAACTTGGAGACCATTTGAGCATTATCTAGTCTTGTAGGAATAGCCTCTACCCACCTAGACAATAGTCTACAGCCAATAAAATGTAACGAAATCCTACTGAAGGTGGAAAAGGTCCCATGAAATCTATTCCCTATACATCAAAAACCTCACAAAACAAAATAGGTTATTGTGGTATCTCATGCCTTTTACTAATACCCCCCAAATCTTTAGCACCTATCACAGGCTCTATAAAACTCAAAAGCATCTTTGAAAAGGGAAGGCCAATAAGAACCAGATTCAAGGACCCTACGTGAAGTCCTTTGCCCCCCAAAATGACCACCACAAACCCATGAATGGCAAGCTTCCAAAACTAATTTGTGATCTTGGTCTAAGACACATCGTCTTAATACTTGATTTGAGCACAACTTCCACAGAAAAGGCTTGTCCCAAATGAAGTATTTAGATTTACTCTTGAACTTTTGGGCCTGAAACTTAGACAAGTGAGATGGGATTAGGCTAGTCTCAATGAAATTAACTAAATGAGCATACCAAGGTTCTACAACATCAATCAAACAAAAGGATTATTGATCAGGGAAAGAATCACAAATAAGATCAAAACTAAGTACTCCCCTTATCTCTGTTGGTAACCTTCTTAGATGATCTACAATGTGCTTCACATTTCCAGCTCCATCCCTCACTTCTATATCAAACTCTTGAAGCAGTAGTATCTACCATGAAAGTCTTAGCTTAGATTGAGGTTTATGGAACAAGTACTTGACTGCTGCATGATATGTGTAAACAACAACTCTGGAGTTAATGAGATATGCTCTGAATTTATCTAAATCCGCTACAATTGTAAACAATTCTTTCTCAGTAGTGGTGTAATTAATTTGAGCAGCATCAAGTGTCTTCGAGGCATAGGCAATCACCCTAGATAAGTTACCTTCCTTTTGTCCTATCAGAGCTCCCACAGCATAATTGGAAGCATCACATAATAGTTCAAAAGGAAGATCCCAATTTGGTGAAGTTAGGATAGGTGGAGAAACTAACCTATCCTTCAACTTTTCAAAAGCCTCTTTGTAATCAGTAGAAAAATAAATTCAGTGTCCTTTTGAAGGAGTGTTGAGAGTGGCAAAGCAATTTTACTGAAGTCTTTGATGAATCTTCTATAAAATCCAACGTGCCCCATAAAAGATAGAAGTTCTTTTAAAGTTTTAGGGTAGGGCAATGAGGAAATGACTTTAATTTTTACTTTATCCCCCTCAATCCCCTTGCTAGATATAAGATGTCTAAGTACTATCCCATGATCAACCATGAAATGGCACTTTTCAAAGTTTAAAATCAATTTTTTTCTCAATACATCTAGCAAGGATGCTATCATGGCTGTTTAGACACTCATCAAAAGAACTTCCATATATAGTAAAATTGTCAATGAACACATCCATGCATTTTTCAATGAAATTAGCAAATATTGAAAGCATACAACACTGAAATATGGCTGGAGCATTACACAAACCAAATGGTATTCTTTTATAGGAATATGTATCAAAAGGACATGTAAATGTGGTTTTTCCCGGTCCCTTGGGTCTATTAGAATTTGGAAATATCCTGAATATCTATCTAGAAAACAATAATGGCTTTTCCTTGCTAATCTTTCAAGCATTTGATCAAAAAAATGTAAGGGAAAATGATATTTCCTAGTAGAATCGTTCAACTTCTGATAATCAATATAGACCCTCCATGAATTTTGCACTCTAGTAGGTATCAATTCATCATTATAATTCTTGACTACTATCAGTCTGTTCTTCTTAGGCACTACATGTACATGAGATACTCATTTACTATCTGAAATAGCATGTGATACTTGCCTTTAACAATTTACTAATCTCCTTTCTAACCACATCAGAGATCAATGGATTTAATCTTCTTTGGGGTTGTTTAATGGGCTTGGAATTTTCACTTAGTAGAATCCTATGGGTATAAACAATGGCATCTATCCCTTTTATATCAGCTAATTGCCAACCTAAGGCCTCTATATTCTTTTTAAGCATATTTAATAGCCTAGACTCTTCACTAACAGTCAAAGAACTGGAAATTATGACTGGCAATTTTGAGTTTGGCTCAAGGTAAGCATACTTTAGGTTAGAAGGAAAATCTTTTAACTCTAATTCTAGGGGTTGTACAATGGAAGGAATCAAAAAGGGGGAATCATTTAAGTTAGAAATACTTCCTTTTGTAGATCATTGGAGGTTTCTCATATATGATTCATTAGGATATTCCATCTTGATTGTAGTCTCTTTAGGGGTTACACCTAGCTTACGTTGGTCCACAGTTGCAGCATAGTTGAGATTAGACTTTCTTATTCCTACATCATTATTTGAGATCAAATCATTTAAGGTATGAGATGTAATTTTGGAATGAGAATGAGGGTGAGAAGAGTTAGAATGTATTGGCCCTTTAACCAAAATAGTGGAGTATGGAACTGAAGGAGTTTAGAGTTCCCTGGTTATGTCTGGCATTTCTGGTCACAACCTTTGAGCTTCTCATCGTGACTCCAGTTGATAGGGTGTTTCTTTGGAACTTGTCGTCGTGATATGTTTATCTCTTAGACGTGACTTGGTGTCACAGAAAGGCTTTTCCTCAACAGATTGATGTTTAGTTGCGGCATCTTTATCTTCGTGTCGGGACTGATAGTCTCTAGATGCTGTTCTTTAGCACTTTCAGATTTCCCAATTTACACCTATGGCAAAGATGAGTTCTCAAATTCAAGATCTTTCACATCCTACTCTGGTGTATTAGTTTCCTTAAAATGCACGCTTTTGCCACTTCTGAGTTCAGACCCGTCAGATTAATGACGGTGTTCGAAGGTATACTGCCACTACTCTTTCCTTGAATGTCACTTACTGTATTGGAGACTTGAGTTAAGTGACTTGTGAAACATACTTACTTTTATACGTCTTAGGGACCATTCAGTAGCATTTAGAACCACTTACAAGAATTTGGAAGTTCATTAGCCAAATCTGAAATTTTATCTTTTCTCGAGTTACTGTTCATATGGCATTCTAGATTACGTGATAAACTTCATAAAATCATAATTAATTCTAGAAAAATAAAAATAAAGTGGTTAAAAAATCTAGGTGAAGATAACATCTTGAAATTTAAGGGAAAAATAATTTCCAAACCAAATACTTAGTCAATTAATACAGTTTATTAGTCAAATATTACTGTTCATTTGGTGAAAAATTCTGAAAACATATTCTAGTCCCTTACTTTGGAAAATTCATTCTCTTTGTACAAACATCAAAATAAGGTGTTCTTTGTGTCAAAAGAAATATTGACATGTTAACTAAATGTATATAAAATTTTATACATTTATCTCATCATTTACTATTTTTCATTACATCATGATCATCACTACTTGTATTAGTCAAATAGTAACATTACATATAACAATTCTTCACTTAACATTTATACTATCCAATCCCTAAATTCTCTACATGCTTTGTCAATCCTCTTTCATCATTAACACCTGTGGGATTGGGATTACATGGAAGGGGATGGGATTTATGGGGAAATCTCAATGGCAAACGGTACTAATAATGCATGCATTAATATAAATACTTGTGCTTGCTTGTGAAAGTGTTAACATTGTGTAATGTGCATGCTTCCATGTAACATATGAAATACAATTGGTCAAAGTAATCATAGAAATAGAGTTTCATACATAAGCACATATGCAACACAATTCAACAAAGCCATAGCACAATCAAGCATAACATTCAATGCATACAAGTTTAGGATAAGTTTACTACCTCATATACTTGACTCTCTTTCACTTTATCTTGCTTCTTTCTTCTCACTTCTATTGGATATGTGGCTTCCTCTTTTAGAGCATACCAATCAATGCCTAACATCACATAATCATTCACCCATCACAAACTAACTTCCTTGAGCATTAAACTCACTTTAACTAACATAACTTCCTCTTGCACATTAAGTTCATTTAACTACATTAACTTTCTTTAATCTTAACTAATGGACTTGGCCTTTGAATCAATTGATGTCTTGACTTTAACCTACACAATTTCATCTTTTAAATCCATTTATGAGCTTAGAATTATGAAATTCCAGCTCCTTCATGGCCTTCTGGACAGAACTAAACACATGTACACAATTCCTTCAAAAATTCTCATTTTGATTCTAATGCTTCCCATACCTGTTTCTCCACTTTATCCCAACCAAATTTTCATTTTAAAACCATTGGAAGTATCAAAATCATGAAATTCTAATAACTGTTAATGCGAGTGAACATTAACAAAGGAGAATTTCAAAAATTACAATCTTGGAATTTCAATGCTTCCAAGGTTCAAAACCTATCCAATCCTACACAAAATCATCATATAAATTCAATGGAAGCATTAATTAAATAATTGAAATTCCATTTTCTTCCATCATAAATAGTGCAAACTAAACTGGTTCAACCATGGCAAAGTCAAGAAGATCAACTTGATTCAACCACCAATCACTTAACTAGCTTGTTTAAGCTTCAATCATATATCTCTAACTCTAATTTCTTCTTTTCCCTTTCATCTAAGGTTTTTGGACAGTACAACACCTTAGAGAAAACTCAACTTTCCCCCATGAAAACCCTAATTCAAGCTCCCAAATCAAAGGTAAATAAGTTAGGATAGATTTCTTACCTTTAATCTCTAACTTGTTTGAACTTTGGTACCTTGAATCTTCTTTGTCTTGGCTTGAGTTTTCATTTTGCAAGAGTTTCCCCAAGGGTTCTTGAGCTCACAGTTCGGAGGGTAAAATGAGGGGGTATTTATAAAAAAATCTTATGAAAAATCAATGGCCAAGATTACTTTGTGCACTATTTGATCTAAAGGCTCACATTTAATCTTGGATTTAACTTTTTCAAAAAGAGAATTATGACATCATCCATGACATCATCAAGGGACACTTTATAGGGATAGGTGGTGCCATTCTATGGGGGAGAACTTTCGGAAAAATTTCAATCCAATCCGGTACCATCTCAGTCCAATTTTCTAAAAACCAGACTATTTTATAAATCTGTTATGAATATTGCAATATTAAGTGTAGATGTCCATAACTTCTTAGGATGCCTTTTAGAATTCTACACTAAAGATATGTAACCTACAAATGAATGCCTTCTTGATAGTTTTCTATGATTAATGGACATAACCTCCAAATGTTTAATGTTCCACAATTATGTAGATTTATTCTTTGTGTAACTCTTGTAATAGAATTTAAGGACTTATGGCCTATAAATAGTGGATATATACCAAGTGATTGTAAGCTTGAGTATAAAGAAAAAAAGTCACTCCTTTTTCTCTCCAATTTTCTCTTGTCCTTCCATTTCTCTCATCTCAAAATTCTTGTCTTGTTATTCTTTCTACTCTCTCACTTTCTTACTTTTATAACACGTTATCAGCACGACGTTGCTCTGAAAAATTTAAGCATGATTATATATTTATTACAGTTATATAATATTCATTTATTTATATTACGAAATACTTATACTATATTACTATTTATATATTTGATTTATGTTATTTCTAATTCTATGTATTGTAACATATTATTTATGGTATTTTTATGATTTATTTTGTTACATTTATTTATATTACTTATTTTATTTATGTTATTTCTATTGTAGTATTATTTTCTCTATATTATTTATGTTGTTTCCATTATTTTGTTTTTTTATTTATACCATTTATATTTTGTTACTTTTATTGAATTTATATTTATGTTGAATATATATTTTTTATTTATTTATGTTTTTATTATCATATTTTTCTAATGAATTTTATCAGAGTTCTAATTGTTATTATTATTTTAGTTCGATCCATGGCTAATCTGACGAAACTCGAGTTTACTGCTCTTGATATCTCAGGAAAACATTATCTGTCTTGGGTTTTAGATGTTGAAATCCATTTAGATGCCAAAGGTCTAGGGAATGCTATTTTACCTAGAAATGAAGCAAGCAATCAAGACAAGGCTAAGGCCATAATTTTCCTTTGCCACCATTTACATGAGGGGCTAAAAGCTGAATACCTAACGGTAAAAGATCCGTTAGAATTGTGGAACAATTTAAAAGAACAATATGATCACCAAAAGACGGTAATCTTGCCCAAAGCTCGTTATGAATGGCTATATTTGAGGCTGCAAGACTTTAAATCTGTATATGAATATAATTCAGTTATTTTTAAAATAAGTGTAAGGAATTGGAAGACACGCAGTGAAAATTAATTTAAAAATTTTTCCATTCCTTGCCAGGATCTACCGTATGTGTTTAAGTCAAGTGGGAAGAAGCATTACCCTCAGTGTTCCTCAGCGACTTCCACAGCTTCTGGTCACGATGTTCACAGCTTCTCTCCACGGCTCGTGCTCCCTTTCCAATTGCAATAAGTCGATGACTCAGGTCAGCTTTCTCTACTGGTATCCACACGAACAGCGTTCCAACCACGAACGACATGCTAGCGTCTCTTGTCCTCCAGGGCTTTCTCAAGAATTCGTCCTCTCCATCTCTATTTCGGCAGTTTCTGTCATATCCTAAATTTTCCCTATCTGTATAGTACTGATAGGGGAAAGAGGCTTAAAAAGGATTATGACGAAGATCATACGAAATAATAAAGGTTAGATAAGTCTTAAAGAAAGAGAAGGACCTAAACGCAAATTGGAAAAGGTTAAAGGCCAAAAGTTAAAGTAGAAATAAATATTGGGCCAAAAGAAGTAATTTCCAAAAGTTTAGGGACCTAAATATAAATATGCAAAAAGTTAGGGACATAAATGTAATTAAGAGAAAAGTTCAAGGGCAAAACTGTAATTATAGAAAGATCAGCCCGAAAAGGGTTATAACTGCTTGGAAGATTTTCAGTCCCATATTCCATCAATAAATAGAGGAAGATATGCTGGTTAATCTGGCATGATACAGAAATTTTATTAGGGCTCCAAACAGCAGAAAATTATCTAATAGTCTAAAAGTTATCTGAATTTTTATCAGATTCCATGGACATCAGATATAAGTGAGGGAATTACAGGAAAGTGTGCCCTACAATGTCAGACGTTATGAATCTAACAGAACCTCGGAAGAAGTCCTGTATAAAAAGTTATCCCCATAACAGTGAATTTTGACGAGAGTTTGATAACACCCGTGATCCGATAATGGAACTTATCGGTATATGAGCCTGGATAGAATGAGATCAGATGACCTCATATATAGGCCCATGATGACGCCAAGAAGGGCCCAAAACCCAGGGTACTAGTCCATCAGTAGAAGGGGTTAGTGTCCAGAAAAAGTGCGAAATTACGAAAATGCCCCTGGATGCCCAGATTATACCAGAGATGGATGAAGGGCATTTTGGTCACCTGGGATAGGATAAAAATGTGGCACATGGTATAAATATGATTAGTTGAGCCCATATACACCCTGAGGTAGTATAAAGAGGGGTAAAATGACGATTATGCCCTTAGGGTCAATATAGTGTAAGAAAGGACACCAAGGGTATTTTGGTTATTTCCCAAGGAATGGATGGCAAATAAATACTCAGTATAACCATGTAAAGGGTATGAGGAGCCTAGACATTGATTTCCAGGATAGAATACATATCCTCGTATATTATAGAAAAGTTCAGAACAGAAAACAGTCTGGTTGTTGTGAAATTGCTCCGATCGGTACCGGATTAGACTGAACTTTTTCTAGAAGCTTCTTGGCATGGTGAACACGCCACATAACCCCTTTAGGTGTCCCTTGAGCTGGCCCACATGATGTCATAATTATTCTTTTATGAAAAAGTAAAATCCAAGATTAAATGTGAGCCTTTAGATCAAATGGTAACCAAATCAATCTTGGCCATTAATTTTTCTTGGATTTTGGCTATAAATACCCCTCCATTCTGCAGCAAACCGTGGCTTCATGGACCCTTGGGAAAACTCTTGCAAAATAAAAACTCAAGCCAAGACAAAGAAGATTCAAGGTTCCAAAGTTCAAGCAAGCTAGAGATTAAAGGTAAGCAATCTCTCATAACTTATTTTTCTTTGATTTGGGAGCTTGAACTTAGGGTTTTGATGGGAGAAAATTTGAGTTTTCTCAAAGGGGTAGTGCTGCCCAAAGACCTTAAAGGAAAGGGGAAAGAGGAAATTAAAGTTAGAACCATATGATTGAAGCTTAAACAAGCTAGTTAAGTGGTTGGTTGTTGAATCAAATTGATATCCTTGACTTTACCATGGTGTGCCCTGTTCGGTATGCACTGTTTATGAGGGAAGGAATTGAATTTCAATGATTTAATGCTTCCATTGAGTTTGTATGATGATTTTGTGTAAGATTGGAAAGGTTTTGAACCTTGGAAATATTAAAATCTCAAGGTTGTAGTCTTTGAGATTCCTTATGGTTACTGTTCACTCGCATGAATAGTGATTGGAATTTCATGATTTTGATGGTTCCAATGGTTTTAAAATGAAAAGTTGTGTGGGGTAAAGTGGAGAAACAAGTATGGGAAGCATTAGAATCAAAATGAGAATTTTTGAAAGAATTGTATGCTTATGTTCAGTTCTGTACAGCAGGCCATGAAGGAGCTGGAATTTCATGATTCTAAGCTCATAAATGGATTCAAAAGATGAAATTGTGTAGGGTAAAGTCAAGACATCTATTGGTTCAAGAGCCAAGTGGATTACTGAAAATTAGAGAAAGTTATGACAATAAAGAGTGTAACAAAGTTAGTCTTGAACATGGTTGGAGTTCATGAGTCCTAATGAGTTATGTGATGAATATGAATGTGTTTAGGACCATGAAAAATCCAAGAAGATGTTGGGAAGTGATGGACATAAATGCTTCATGGTTGGAAAGCTAGGGAGCAAGGGCTAAAGGTCAAGAGAAAAGCTTAAGTGCAAGGTAGTGAACTTATCTCTTTATGTGCTTGATGTGGTATGCTTATGTTTGACATGTATGTGATGTTTGAATGATGTTGTTGTAAGGAATTGGAAGACACACAGCGGATATTAATTTAAAAAATTTTTCCATTCCTTGCCAGGATCTACCGTATGTTTTTAAGTCAAGTGGGAAGAAGTATTACCCTCAGTGTTTCTCAGCGACTTCCACAGCTTTTCTCCGCAGCTCGTGCTCTCTTTTTGATCGCAAGAAGTCGACTCCTCAGGTCATCTTCCTCTACTGCTATCCACACGAACAGTGTTCCAACCACGAATGACGTGCTAGCGTCTCCTGTCCCTCCAAGGCTTTCTCAAGAGTTCATCCTCTCCGTCTCTACTTCAGCTGTTTCTTATCTGCAAACCTTTTGCAGATTCCGTTCAGCCCTTTTGTGTTATGTGTTGTGTTCAAAACGTAGCTCCTAAAATTGGATATATAAGATGCTCTACGTTTTCTCAACCGAATTAGATTTTGGAATTAATCTGTATTAATTCTGAATACAATATCACATATTGTATAATTTGATAAGAAACTAATTAAATAAACAATATTTATATTAAATCCGTCCCACAGATTTAATTCACCTATTTATTTAATTTAAATAAAGATAAGATTGGACTGTATTTGATTTATTCTCATAAATCAAATTTGAGATATCCTATCAATTTGAATTTCAAATTCAAACGTGATAGAGATTTAATTTATCCTTATAAATTAAATCTTGTAAATATCTCTTATATGAGATATCCTATCAATTTGAATTTCAAATTCAAACGTGATAGAGATTTAATTTATCCTTATAAAATAAATCTTGTAAATATCTCTTATATGAGATATCCTATCAATTTGAATTTCAAATTCAAACGTGATAGAGATTTAATTTATCCTTATAAATTAAATCCTATATATCCCTTATATATAATATATATATACGAATTTATATATATACGAATATAAATATAAATAAATATATACATCAACCCTGGATCATTCATTGAATCTAGACACGTCTTAGATTCAATGAATCTGGACATCATAACTCATGTTGGGCTATTTTGTGTGTGACCCTGTAGGCCCATATGAAGTTGGCAGTGGGCCATTTGCTATACTGGCCCACAAGTCGAAAGCGGTCTCTAGCAAGACATAACGACTACCCAAATCATACGAGAATCGATAAACGATGTAACCTTTTATACAACCATATCATGTCCCTTCTGTCACGCGATATTTTGGTCATCGATGTGGCATGGATAATGTCATCCTCCTATTCCTGACCGTTACTTTCTGGATCCCTGAGTAGTCTGACTATAGAAATGGAACTACCTTTCCATTACAGTATGGTCATACATTTCTCAGACTCACTCATCAAGGGGCCCAGTAATATCTCTCTACGAATGTGAGGGACAAATTCCATCTTGACCATGCACATTCCTCCGCATGAAAAACCTGTTGGAAATCGTGCCCTAGGGGCCAATCATTGTCTTATGAACATTATTGATTTATGAATTTATTAATTGAGTTATCATTTTATTTGCATGTTTACTATGATGACCATCCTTGGATAATTCATGATATTATCCTAAATGTCCCTGGTCGATCATCTATGTGGGAGCACAGATGAAATAAGACCAGTATGACTTTGAAAATGTATAGAGATATAAATCAAAGTCATAAGCACATGTAAGAGTACAGGGTGTTGGACCAACCCGCTATGAGAGAACTGCATGGGTAACGTCATAAGCTTCTCTCATATACAAACCATGTCAATATGCCCTTTGACCTGAGATCATCATGGATTCCTACATGACAAAACGCTCGGCTTTGACCTAGTCAAAAGTTACTTTTGACCGAGTGATCATAAAGACTATGTTCGAGCTTAGTGGTTTTTCATGCGGAGGAATGTGAATGGTCAAGATGGAATTTGTCCCTCATATTCGTGGAGAGATATTACTGGGCCCCTCGATGAGTGAGTTTGAGAAATGTATGGCCATACTGTAATGGAAAGGTAGTTCCATTTCTATAGTCAGACTACTCAGGGATCGAAAAAGTAACGGTCGGGAATAGGAGGATGACATCATCCATGCCTCATCCATGACCAAAATATCGCGTGACAGAAGGGACATGATATGGTTGTATAAAAGGTTACATCGTTTATCGATCCTCATATGATTTGGGTAGTCGTTATGTCTTGCTAGAGACCGCTTGCGACTTGTGGGCTAGTATAGCAAATGGCCCACTGCCAACTTCATATGGGCCTACAGGGTCGCACACAAAATAGCCCAACACGAGCTATGATGTCCAGATTCATTGAATCTAAGATATGTCCAGATTCAATGAATGATCCAGGTGAATGTATATATATTTATTTATATTTATATTCGTATATATATATATATATTATATATATGAGATATATGAGATTTAATTTATAAGGATAAATTAAATCCCTATCACGTTTGAATTCGAAATTCAAATTGATAGGATATCTCATATAAGAGATATTTATAAGATTTAATTTATAAGGATAAATTAAATCTCTATCACGCTTGAATTCGAAATTCAAATTGATAGGATATCTCATATAAGAGATATTTATAAGATTTAATTTTAAGGATAAATTAAATCCCTATCATGTTTGAATTTGAAATTCAAATTGATAGGATATCTCAAATTTGTTTTATGAGAATAAATCAAATATAGTTCAGTCTCATCTTTATTTAAAGTTAAATAAATAGGTAATTAAATCTGTGGGACGGATTTAATATTATTTATTTAATTAGTTTCTTATAAAATTATACAATATATGATATTGTATTATTTTCGGAATTAATATAAGATTAACTCCTAAAATCCTTTTCGGTTAGGGAAAACGCAGAACATCCTATATATCTAATATTAGGAGCTACGTTTTGGAACTTACACACACATAGAACACAGAAAGGCCGAAGGGGACTCTGCAAAAGGTTTGCAGATAAGAAACTGCCGAAATAGAGACGGAGAGGACGAACTCTTGAGAAAGCCCTGGAGGGACAAGAGACGCTCGCACGTCGTTTGTAGTTGAAAAGCTGTTCGTGTGGATACCAGTAGAGGAAGCCGACTTGAGTCGTCGACTTCTTGTGATCAGAAAGGGAGCACGAGCCGCAGAGAGAAGCTGTGAACGTCGTGACCGAAAGCTGTGGAAGTCGCTGAGGCACACTAAGGGTAATACTTCTTCCCACTTGACTTAAACACATACGGTAGATCCTGGCAAGGAATGGAAAAAATTTTAAATTAATTTCCGCTGCGTGTCTTCCAATTCCTTACATTTTCAGCTTCCTACTGTCCTTTTGTCCCTGCACATTTGTACAAATGTGAGAACCACATGCAGTATCTAATACCCATGAAGTGGAAGTAGAAAGATGAATGTCTATAACATAAATACCTGAAGCGATAGCCCCGCTATCCTTCTTGTTCTTTTCCAGATCTTCGAGGTAGAGTTTGCAATTCCTCTTCCAATGACCAGGTTCATTGCAGAAGAAGCAGACTCCTTCCTTAGGAGGCTTTGCCTTCTTTGGTGCAGGCTTGGTTTCGGGCTTGCCTGACTCTTTGGTCTTACCTGATGAGCCATGACCCTTCCCCTTGCCTTTGCCTTTCTTTTTCATACCCTTTCCTTTCTGAACCATCAAAACAGCACTGGGCTTCTTCTTAAGACTCAGCTCAGCAGTTTTAAGCATCCCATGCAGTTCAGAAATAGATTTCTCCATGTTATTCATGTTGTAGTTCATGACAAACTGGTCATAACTTTCTGGGAGTGAGTTCAAGATCAAATCTGTAGCTAACTCCTGTCTCATGGGAAATCCAAGCCTTTCAAGGTGATCAATGTACCCTTTCATCTTTAAGACATGAGTACTGACTGATACACCTTCAGCCATCTTGCAGGAATGTAAGGCCTTAGTGGTCTCATACCTCTCTTGCCTTGCCTGTTGCTGGAACATTTCCTTGAGATGCACAATCATCTCATAAGCCTCCATGTGTTCGAGATCTCTTTGGAGCTCTGGAACCATGGTGTCTAGCATCAAGCATCCCACATCGACAGAGTCTTCCTTATGCTTCGTGTAAGCATCTCTCTGAGCTTTAGGAGCATTGACCGCTGGCTCCTCAGGAATGAGTTGATCTAGGACATGCGCCTTTCTTTCCTGCTTGAGAACAATTCTCAAGTTCCTAAACCAGTCAAGAAAGTTTGTCCCATTAAGTTTGTCCTTCTCAAGGACAGATCACAGCGATAATGTAGCAGTATTACTAGTCGTCATGATTCTACAATTAAAAATATGCAATTCAATTAGCAATCTCCCACTAAATAAATAACCCTCAATGTATTAGTTAGTGGGCTAAGATCCATATTTGGCTTAAACTTAAGTCCGCTTTGGCAGGACGCTTAAATTAAGTTATTTAGGTAGGTAACACCTTTACCAATTACATCAAATGTAACTCTTAGATGTTTATGGGATTCTATCATCATATGATCTGGCATGTTTTTAATCCCATCTAATGCCTTGAGACCCAAAACCATTTTGTTAATCTCAATTAAGTCAAACAATAATAAACATGTGAGAGTAGCACCATTACTCTTGCTTATCTCCCCAAGATAACTCAAAAGCACCCACTTTGGTGGAGTCGACAATTGAGCGATCGAGGTTTTGATAAGTGTTCATAAATTGACGGCATCATGACTTAAGATTTCATTTAGAGGGCCTAATTTAACTATCTGGTTTATAAAAAACACATGTTTCTCAGTTTGAATCTCATACAAGTAATATGCATGTGCTGATATAATCATAATACGCATAATCTAAACGTGATACAATATAGCTCACCTATCCTAACTCCCCTCAAGCCAATGAGAGGAGCTCTCTAGTAAGAAAAGGGAAATTACATATAGAAACCTCTTTTAACATTCGAGGGGAGTGAGATGAGAAGAGAAGGTACATTAAGAGTATATAGAGGAAGGCACGACACGCAGGCCGTATTTAAAAATTACAACACTTGCAATCTAAAGCCATATTGTTCACCATACCCAAACATTCAAGAATCAATATTCAGATTTAATTCAAGGTAATTAATGTTTCATATCTAAAACATTCACCAAATAACATATGTTGCGGATATGTTGCGCTATGAACAGGTAGCCACGGCGGTCCCGCTAGCCGGTTAGTGGGCGGCGGTCTGGGGGCAGCGCCCCCAGAAGAAAAATTTTATTTCATAAATAATCACGAATCTGTATTCGATTTTCTTAGACCCCATCTATGTTAATTGATCAAATCAAAGCGCATCACCACCGATTTCAATTCCCTTTTAGATTCCTTTTATGTCATACATAACACGGATTCTTTATATGTCATACATAGAACGCATATTATATGATCGGCTACGACTAACACATATCATATGAATCAACAATTAAGCCTAACTTAAACACAAAACGACATGGCTCTGATACCACTGTAAGGAATTGGAAGACACGCAGCGAAAATTAATTTAAAAAATTTTTCCATTCCTTGCCAGGATCTACCGTATGTGTTTAAGTCAAGTGGGAAGAAGCATTACCCTCAGTGTTTCTCAGCGACTTCCACAGCTTCTCTCCGCGGCTCGTGCTCTCTTTTTGATCGCAAGAAGTCGACTCCTCAGGTCGTCTTCCTCTACTGGTATCCACACGAATAGCGTTCCAACCACAAACGACGTGCTAGCGTCTCATGTCCCTCTAAGGCTTTCTCAAGAGTTCATCCTCTCCGTCTCTACTTCAGCAGTTTCTTATCTGTAAACCTTTTACAGATTCCGTTCAGCCCCTTTTGTGTTATGTGTTGTGTTCAAAACGTAGCTCCTAAAATCGGATATATAGGATGCTATGCGTTTTCTCAACCGAATTGGATTTTGGAATTAATCTATATTAATTCTGAATACAATATCACATATTGTATAATTTGATAAGAAACTAATTAAATAAATAATATTTATATTAAATCCGTCCCATAGATTTAATTCACCTATTTATTTAATTTAAATAAAGATAAGATTGGACTGTATTTGATTTATTCTCATAAATCAAATTTGAGATATCCTATCAATTTGACTTTCAAATTCAAACGTGATAGAGATTTAATTTATCCTTATAAATTAAATCTTGTAAATATATCTTATATGAGATATCCTATCAATTTGAATTTCAAATTCAGACGTGATAAATATTTAATTTATCCTTACAAATTAAATCCTATATATCCCTTATATATAATATATATATACAAATTTATATATATACGAATATAAATATAAATAAATATATACATCAACCCTGGATCATTCATTAAATCTAGACACGTCTTAGATTCAATGAATCTGGACATCATAGCTCGTGTTGGGCTATTTTGTGTGCGACCCTGTAGGCCCATATGAAGTTGGCAGTGGGCCATTTGCTATACTGGCCAACAAGTCGCAAGCGGTCTCTAGCAAGACATAACGACTACCCAAATCATATGAGAATCGATAAACGATATAACCTTTTATACAACCATATTATGTCCCTTCTGTCACGCGATATTTTGGTCATCGATGAGGCATGGATAATGTCATCCTCTTATTCCTGACCGTTACTTTCTCGATCCCTGAGTAGTCTGACTATAGAAATGGAATTACCTTTCCATTACAGTATGGCCATACATTTCTCAGACTCACTCATCGAGGGGCCCAGTAATATCTCTCTATGAATGTGAGGGACAAATTCCATCTTGACCATTTACATTCCTCCGCATGAAATACCACTAAGCCCGAACATAGTCTTTATGATCACTCGATCAAAAGTGACTTTTGACTAGGCCAAAGCTGAGCGTTTGTCATGTAGGAATCCATGATTATCTCAGGTCAAAGGGCATAGTGACATGGTTTGTATATGAGAGAAGATTATGACGTAACCCATGCAACTCTCTCATAGCGGGTCAGTCTAACACCTTGTACTCTTACATGTGCATATGACTTTGATTTATATCTCTATACATCTTCAAAGTCATACTGATCTTGTTTCATCTCTGCTCCCGCACAGATGACCGACCAGGGACATTTAGGATAAGATCATGAATTATCCAAGGATGGTCATCACAGTAAACATGCAAATAATATGATAACACAATTAATAAATTCATAAATTAATAATGTTCATAAGACAATGATTGGCCCCTAGGGCACATTTTCCAACAGTTGTGACATGATAAATGATGTTCAATGTATTGTGAATAACATGTTTTATATGGCCATGCACTTTATGTAAAAGTATATAGCATGATAGCATGTCACTAACCAAAGAAAGTTTAATGAAATTACATATCATGCATTAGCATCCATCTTGCATATTTAAGTGGTAATATTTGCTACTGAGATTCCCTAGAATCTCACTCTCCTATAACCAACCAATTTAGGTCAAGCATGAAGAAAAGGTATGCATGGAGAAGAGCTAAAGAATGGAAGAAAGGAATGAAGTATTGATATTTTAGCATATACTATAAATTGTCCATGTATGTAAGGTGTCCATTTATGTGATGAAACTATTGTAATACTTATGACATATGTACATGATGTATATGAATGTTAAGAAGCTTATTTGATGGCTTGTGCATGCTGAAACAATTATTGGAAATGAAAGAAAAAAAAACTGAAATGGTAAAAACGTAAGTCCTGAAGCAGTTTTGTTGTGGCTTCAGTTTGACCTAGCAAATGAAGGAATTAGTTCACGAAATTTTATCAGCATGTAGCACACATCTATAGATTTAAGTTAATAGGTAGAACATTTCATTTGGATGTGTATATCAAGAGAAATGATTTTCCAAAGTAAGGGACCAGAATCTGTTTCCAGAGTTTTTGACCAAATGAACAGTAAACTTCAACGAATAAACTGTATCAATTGGCTAATCATTTGGTCTAGAAATTATTTTTCCCTTAAAATTAAAGATGTTATGTTCATTTAGCTTTTTGAACCACTTCATTTCGAGTTTTCTAGAATTAATTATGATTTTTCGAAGTTTGTTGCGTAATCTGGAATACCATATGAACAGTAACCCAAGAAAGAGTAAAATTCCAGATTTGGCTAATGGACTTCCAAGGTCTTGTAAGTGGTTCTAAATGCTACTGAATGGTCCCTAAGACGTATAAAAGTAAGGATGTTACAAAAACAGAGATCACTAATATTCTGCAACATGATGGAGAATCTTTACATGAGTGTTGGACGAGGTTTCTTAACCTATTGTCTCGATGCCCTCACCACAACATTACCAAGGCTGATTTAGTAGACATTTTATTTGATGGTGTACATCCTCATAATCAGCTTTCCTTGAATGCTGTAGCAAATAGATCCTTGAGAGATAAAACCCCACAAGCAAGTTGGGAGTTATTCCAGAAAATGACCAATGAAGACCATCAGACAGGGGACCCAAGGAGAATGCCCATATCATCTTCGGGGTAATTCAAAAGAGATATTAGAAAAAATAGCAACCCTAGGAAACATAATGGAGAAGAGGATGAATCTGATTAAAAGAAAGCTGCATTCCACAAAACAAGTTCATGCAATGGGTACCTCGCACGCCTTGGTTACATGATGTGAATCATGTGGTTCAATGATGCATGATACCAATACATGTGACAGACAGTATGAAGAAGTGGCAACAATGTACCAAGGGAAGGACAATCAATACCAGAAGAAAGACCCATACTCCAACACATACAACCCTGGTTGGAGAGACCACCCAAATTTTAGGTGGGGAGTGGGGAAAATAGGCCAAATCAATTCCAAGGAGGTGGTGCTTCCTCAAGTAACTACCAAAATAATGTAAGGTCTATAGTTCCAACTCACCCTAATACCTTATTAACATCAAGGCCAGATGAGACTTCTCAGTTGTTGAAGAGTATGGCTGCGCAAATGAACAATATGGACGGTAGAATGACCAATATAGACAATAAACTTAAAGAGAATGACGGTTAATTCACCTCTATAGTTTCAATCCTTCAAAGTATGAAGAAGGATAATGCTGATATGCACAGGAAACTTGAGGAGTTAAGTTCCAAGAATGCAGATCTCACAAGTTGTCATATCCTAATTTTTCCCTATATGTATAATATTTATAGTGGAAAGAGGTTTGGAAAGGATTATGACGATGATCAGAAGGAATAATAAAGGTTAGATGAGTCTTAAAAGAAGTGAGGGACTAAAATGAAAAGTTTAAAAGTTCTATGGTAAAAAATGAAAGTAGACAAAAGCTTTGGGCCATTATGTATAATTATGAAAAGTTGAGGGCCTAAAGTGCAATTTTCAAAAGTTATGGGACTTAAATATAATTTATCAAAAGTTCAAGGGCAAAAATGTAATTATGAGAAAGTTGAGCCGAAAAAGGCCTAAAAATGCCCAGATCAGATTAGTCCCAAATTTTACTAGTAAGTAGAGAAAATTATTCTGATTAGTTTGACGCAACACAGAATTTTGATATGAGGTCCCAAAAAATGTATATTAATTTATGAAAAAAAGAAAATTAATACAGTATCCTTTGGATCTCAGAATCAGATGAATTTGGCAGTAAATTCCTATAACTAATATAAGAATTTCTAAAACTGACAGAGCTCAAAAAGGAGTTCTGTAGAATTTATTATAGAATTTATAATGGATCATACAGAGGGTCCAGAATGGTGCCTTATAGGCCCAATTATATTTTTAGATAAGTATGTGGGCCAGGACTAATAAAGACAGGGGAAAATACAAAATTAAGAAAATGCCACTGAAGATATGCCACTGTGTTGTGTCATTGAGTCAGAGTTGGACGAAGGGTATTTTGGTCATTTGGACAAGCCAAATATGTCCAGGCAAGTACAAGAGTGATTAGTCAGTGTCAATATATGTTCTGATAAGAAGTAAAGAGATGTAAAATGACAATTATGCCCTTAGGGTTATTATAGGTCAAGACAGTGAACCAAGGGCATTCAATCATTTTCCAAGGGATCTGTAATTAAGTTTTGACCCAATCCAAGAATGTCAATGGTAGGAAGGATCCAGATACTAGATTTAAGGTCAGAAAGCATATTATGAAATTTTAGAAAAATTAGATTTTGTTATAAATATAATAAAGTGAGAGAGTAGAAAGAATAACAAGACAAGAATTTTGAGATAAGAGAGATGGAAGGACAAGAGAAAATTGGAGAGAAAGAGGAGTGACTATTTTTCTTTATACTCAAGCTTACAATCACTTGGTATATGTCCAATATTTATAGGCCATAAATCCTTAAATTCTATTACAAGAGTTACACAAAGAATAAATCTATATAATTGTGGAACATTAAACATTTGGAGGTTATGTCCATTAATCATAGAAATCTCTCAAGAAGGAATTCATTTGTAGGTTACATAGCTTTAGTGTAGAATTCCAAAAGGCATCCTAAGAAGTTATGGACATCCACACTTAATATTGCAATATTCATAACACTCCCCCTTTGATGTCCATAAATAAATGTGCCTCATTAAAACCTTACTAGGAAAAACCCTATGGGATAAAAAACTAGTGAAGGAAAAAGAGTACACAATATTTATTTAAGTTGGCTAAAAAAAAAAACCCTTAAAAAGGAAGAGTGCATCAAGTATTTGTTTACTCCCCCTGATGACGTTGTCAATATACGTCTTTGAATCTGCGCATTCCAATACCATACACTAACTTCTCAAATGGCTTAGTTGGTAGTGTCTTGGTAAATAAATCTCTAAGGTTATCACATGATCAAATTTGCTGAATATCTATATCACCATTCTTCATAAGATCATGAGTAAAAAAGAATTTTGGAGAAATATGTTTTGTTATATCTCCTTTAATATATCCTCCTTTCAATTGAGCTATGCATGCTGTATTATCTTTATATAATACTGTTGGAATCTCTTGTTCTAGAAGTAGAACACTCATTCTTTGGATATGTTGGATTACTAACCTTAGCCAAACACATTCTTGACTTGCTTCATGAACTGCAATGATTTCTACATGATTTGATGAGGTAGCTGATAAAGTTTGTTTTATAGAACGCCAAGATATAGTTGTACCTCCACAAGTAAAAAAATATCCTATATGAGATCTACCTTTATGTGGATCTGATAAAAATCTTGCATCTGCATAACCAATCAATTGTGATCCGGATTCATTAGAATAAAATAATCCCATATCAATTGTCTCTCGAATGTATCAAAAAATATGTTTAACTCCATTCCAATGTCTTCTTTTGGAGAAGAACTAAATATTACCAATAAACTCATAGCAAATGCAATATCAGGTCGTGTTAAATTAGCAAGATATATTATTGCCCCTGTAGCACTAAGATATGGTTTCTGGACCAAAAAGTTCTTCATTTTCCTCTTGATGGCGAAAATAATCTTTTTCTTTAACTAGCGATCTCACAACCATTGGAGTAGTTAATGGATGTGCTTTATCCATATAAAATTGCTTTAATATTTTTTTCAATATAAGCTGATTGATGAAGAAACACTCCATTTGTTAAGTGCTCGATTTGTAAACCGAGACAAAACTTTTTTTTTCCAAGATCTTTCATTTCAAATTCTCTCTTTAAACAATCCACTGCTTTTTGAAGCTCTTCAGGAGTTCCAATTATATTCAAGTCATCCACAAAGTCAGCAATTATAACAAATTCTGATATATTCCTTTTTATAAAAACACATGGGCTAATTGAGTCTTTTTTATAGCCTGCTTTCAACAAATATTCACTTAGACGGTTATACCACATTCTTTCAGATTGTTTTAATCCGTATAAGGATTTATGCAAACGAATTGCATAATTTTCTCAAGGATTCTTACATGCTTCAGGCAATTTAAATCCTTCAGGGATTTTCATATAAATTTTAGTATCTAAAGAACCATATAAGTAGGCTGTAACAACCTCCATTAGACGCATATCAAGTCTTTCATGCACTGCCAGACTGATTAGATATATGAAAGTAATTGTATCCACCACAGGAGAATATGTTTCTTCATAATCAATGCCAAGTCTTTGCGAAAAGCCTTGTGCCACAAGTCATGCTTTATATCTAACAACCTTATTTTTCTCATCGTTTTCGCACAAAAACCCATCTATATCCAACTGGTTTAACACCATTTGGTATTTGGACTACAGGTCCAAAAACTTCACATTTTGAAAGTGAATTCAATTCTGTTTGAATTGCGTCTTTCCATTTTGGCCAATCATTTCTATGTCTACATTCTTCAACTGACCTAGGTTCAAGATTCTCACTTTGATTAGTTATTTCAACAGCAACATTGTATGAAAAAATATCGTCGACGACTATATTTTCTCGGTTCCACCTTTTTCCTGTATTGACATAACTTATCGAGATCTCTTCATTATTTTCAGGTCCTTGGACCTCTTCTGGGGTCTTTTGATTTGTTATGCCCTGGGTATCTCCTATAAGACCATCCTCCTCAATTTGACCATCTTGATTGTTTACTCTTTTCTTTCTAGGATTTTTATCTTTGGAACCGATTGGTCTACCACGCTTTAAATGTGATTTAGTTTCATTTGCACTTGCTACTTGTCCTACTGGGACATCAATACGAATTGGAGTATTTTCAGCTGGAATATGAGATTTAATAATTCTCTTGGCGTTAGTAAATGCATCTGGCAGTTGATTTGCAATATTTTGCAAATGAATTATTTTTTGTACTTCAAGCTCACATATTTGTGTTCGATGATCTAAATGAGATAACGATAATGCTTTCCATGTGATTTCTTTATCCAGCTACTTATTATCTCCCCCTAATGTTGGAAAATTTATCTCATCAAAATGACAATCATCGAAACGTGCCGTAAATAAATCTCCCCGTTAATAGTTCTAAATACTTGATTATAGAAGGAGATTCATAACCAACATATATTCCTAACCTTCTCATTGGGACAAATACCGCACATTTAAAAATTCTAAGATGAGAAATATTTGGCTCCTGACCAAAAGCCAATTGTAATGGGGAGAATTTATGATAACTTGTTGGCCTGATGCATATAATTGTTGATGCATGTAAAATTGCATGTCCCCAAGCTGAAATGGGAAGTTTTGTTCTCATAAGTATTGGTCTAGCAATCAATTAGAGGCGTTTAATTAATTATTCTGCTAAACCATTTTGAGTATGGATATGAGCAATAGATTTTTCTACTGTTATTCTAGTTGTCATGCAATAATCATTAAACTTTTGTGATGAAAACTCACTCGCATTATCAAGACGAATTGTCTTAATTGCATATTCTAGAAATTGTACTCTTAATCAAATTATTTGAGCAAGTAATCTAGCAAATGTTAAATTACGTGTAGATAACAAGCACACATGTGACCATCTTATAGATGCATCTATTAAAACCATAAAATATCTAAATGGTCCACATGGTGGATGAATAGGTCCACATATATCCCCTTGGATATGTTCTAGAAATGCAAGGGATTCTAGCCCAACTTTTGTTAGTGAAGGTCTTGTAATTAGTTTGCCTTGAGAACAAGCAATACATGAAAAATCTTTAAATTGAAGAATCTCCTGGCTCTTTAATGGATGTCCATGTGAATTTTTAATAATCTTTCGCATCATAGTTGATCTGGGATGGCCTAACCGGTCATGCCAAACAATAAATGTATTTTTATCAGTAAACTTCTAGTTTACTGTAGCATTTGTTTCAATTATACTAATATTTGTATAGTACAAACCAGAAGATAATGCAGGCACTTTTTCAAGAACACATTTTTCTCCATGTCTAACAATTGTAATATATAGATATTCAATATTTTTCTCATCTACAGTTTCAATATGATACCCATTTCATCGGATATCTTTAAAAATTAACAAATTTCTTTGAGACTTAGAGGAATATAAAGCATCATTAATTACAAAATTTGTCCCTTTGGGTAATATTATAATTGCTCTTCCAAAGCCTTTAATTAGTTTTGTATTATCCGCTATAGTATTGATGCTTGCACCATTCATTGTCAAATGAGAAAAATATTTTTTATCTTTGAGTATGGTATGTGTTGTAGCACTATCTATGAGACATATATCTTTATTCTTGTGCCCAATAAAAGAGAGAGAAACATCCATATTCTTTATCAAAAGAAAATAAATGTATCAAAATATATTATTAGCAATAATGCCCTTAAAAGAGGAAAATAAAAGTAAACATAAATAAAGCATAAAGCATAACTAAATTAAGATAAAATATAGATAAAATATAAACTAAATTTATTTCTCTAATCATGATTATAAAAGAAATCAGTCACTTCTAAGTGTGCCATAGCATCAAGGTCATCATATAGCTCATTGGTATCATCATTCTTGTATGCAAAATTTGCCTCAACATCATCATCTTGGAAAGTCATATTTGTTTCCATGTTCTTTGAATTCCTTTTTATGGAGGCTTGATAAAGCTTTCCTAGATGCTCATGCGTACGACAGATACGCGACTAATGCCCTTTCATCCCACACCTATAACATAAATTTTTCACAGTTTTTGAGGGACCACCCTTGTCTTTTTTCTTCCCTTCATTATATTTCTTCTTCTGGTGGGTATTTGGATTATAATTACTTCTACTACCATGATGACGGTAATTGTCATGTCCCTTACCACGACCACGACCGCAACCTCGACCATGACCACGACATTAAAATTAGTGCATTCAGTCACATTCGCTTCAGGGAATAAAGTTGATCCAGTGGGACGGATCTCATGATTTTTTATTAACAACTCATTATTTTGTTCAGCCACAAGAAGACGTGAGATTAGTTCATAATACCTTTTAACACCTTTTTCACGATATTGCTACCGTAGGAGCACATTTGAAGCATGAAAGGTTAAAAAAAGTTTTTTCTAATAAGTCCTTATCTGTTATTTTCTCACCACACAATTTCAGTTGAGAACTTGTTATTGGAAATTGTGCCCTAGGGGCCAATCATTGTCTTATGAACATTATTGATTTATGAATTTATTAATTGTGTTATCATATTATTTGCATGTTTACTATGATGACCATCCTTGGATAATTCATGATCTTATCCTAAATGTCCCTGGTCGGCCATCTCTACGGGAGTACAGATGAAATAAGACCAGTATGAATTTTAAGATATATAGAGATATAAATCAGAGTCATAGGCACATGTAAGAGTACAAGGTGGTGGACTGACCCGCTATGAGAGAACTGCATGAGTAACGTCATAAGCTTCTCTCATATACAAACCATGTCAATATGCCCTTTGACCTGAGACCATCATGGATTCCTACATGACAAACGCTCAGCTTTGACCTAGTCAAAAGTCACTTTTGACCGAGTGATCATAAAGACTAAGTTCGGGTTTAGTGGTTTTTCATACGGAGGAATGTGAATGGTCAAGATGGAATTTGTCCCTCACATTCGTAGAGAGATATTACTGGGCCCCTCGATGAGTGCGTCTGAGAAATGTATGGCCATACTGTAATGGAAAGGTAGTTCCATTTCTGCAGTCAGACTACTCAAGGATCAAGAAAGTAACGGTCAGGAATAGGAGGAACACATTATCCATGCCTCAACCATGACCAAAATATCGAGTGACAAAAGGGACATGATATGGTTGTATAAAAGGTTACATCATTTAACGATCCTCATATGATTTGGGTAGTCGTGATGTCTTGCTAGAGACCACTTGCGACTTGTGGGACAGTATAGCAAACAGCCCACTGCCAACTTCATATGGGCCTATAGGGTCACACACAAAATAGCCCAACACGAGCTATGATGTCCAGATTCATTAAATCTAAGACATGTTCATATTCAATGAATGATTCAGGGTGGATGTATATATTTATTTATATTTATATTCGTATATATATTATATATAAGAGATATATGAGATTTAATTTATAAGGATAAATTAAATCTCTATCACGTTTGAATTTGAAATTCAAATTGATAGGATATCTCATATAAGAGATATTTATAAGATTTAATTTATAAGGATAGATTAAATCCCTATCACGTTTGAATTTAAAATTCAAATTGATAGGATATCTCATATAAGAGATATTTATGAGATTTAATTTATAAGGATAAATTAAATCCCTATCACGTTTGAATTTGAAATTCAAATTGATATAATATCTCAAATTTGATTTATGAGAATAAATCAAATATAGTTCAGTCTCATCTTTATTTAAAGTTAAATAAATAGGTAATTAAATCTGTGGGACGGATTTAATATTATTTATCTAATTAGTTTCTTATAAAATTATACAATATATGATATTGTATTAATTTCAGAATTAATATAAGATTAACTCCAAAATCCAATTCGGTAGAGAGAAAAATGCATAGCATCCTAAATATCTGATTTTAGGAGCTGTGTTTTGGTGACACACATAGAACACATAAAGGCCAAAGGGGAATCTGCAAAAGGTTTGCATATAAGAAACTGTAACATCCTTACTTTTATACGTCTTAGGGACCATTCAGTAGCATTTAGAACCACTTACAAGACCTTGGAAGTCCATTAGCCAAATCTAGAATTTTACTCTTTCTCAGGTTACTGTTCATATGGTATTCTAGATTACGCAATGAACTTCGAAAAATCATAATTAATTCTAGAAAACTCGAAATGAAGTGGTTCAAAAAGCTAAATGAACATAACATCTTTAATTTTAAGGGAAAAATAATTTCTAGACCAAATGATTAGCCAATTGATACAGTTTTTTCGTTGAAGTTTACTGTTCATTTGGTCAAAAACTCTGGAAACAGATTCTGGTCCCTTACTTTGGAAAATCATTTCTCTTGATATACACATCCAAATGAAATGTTCTACCTATTAACTTAAAGCTATAGATGTGTGATACATGCTGATAAAATTTCGTGAACTAATTCCTTCATTTGCTAGGTCAAACTGAAGTCACAACAAAACTGCTTTAGGACCTACGATTTTACCATTTCAGTTTCTTTTCTTTCATTTCCAATAATTGTTTCAGCATACTCAAGCCATCAAATAAGCTTCTTAACATTCATATACATCATGTACATATGCCATAAGTATTACAATAGTTTCATCACATAAATGGACACCTTACATGGCATTTACAAACATAGACAATTTATAGTATATGCTAAAATCTCAATACTTCACTTCCTTTCTTCCATTCTTTAGCTCTTCTTCATGCATACATTTTCTTCATGCTTGACCTAAATTGGTTGGTTATGGGAGAGTGAGATTCTAGGGAATCTCAGTAGCAAACATTACCACTTAAATATGCAAGATGGATGCTAATGCATGATATGTAAAGTGCATGGCCATGGAAACATGTTATTCACAATACATTCAACATCATTTATCATGTCACAACTGTAAGGAATTGGAAGACACGCAGCGGAAATTAATTTAAAATTTTTTTCATTCCTTGCCAGGATCTACCGTATGTGTTTAAGTCCAGTGGGAAGAAGTATTACCCTTAGTGTGCCTCAGCAACTTCCACAGCTTTCAGTCACGACGTTCACAGCTTCTCTCTGCGGCTCGTGCTCCCTTTCTGATCACAAGAAGTCGAAGACTTAGGTCGGCTTCCTCTACTGGTATCCACACGAACAGCGTTCTAACCACGAACGATGTGCTAGCGTCTCTTGTCCCTCCAAGGCTTTCTCAAGAGTTCATCCTCTCCGTCTCTATATACTTTTATATAAAGTGCATGGCCATGGAAACATGTTATTCACAATACATTCAACATCATTTATCATGTCACAACTGTAAGGAATTGGAAGACACGCAGCGGAAATTAATTTAAAATTTTTTTCATTCCTTGCCAGGATCTACCGTATGTGTTTAAGTCCAGTGGGAAGAAGTATTACCCTTAGTGTGCCTCAGCAACTTCCACAGCTTTCAGTCACGACGTTCACAGCTTCTCTCTGCGGCTCGTGCTCCCTTTCTGATCACAAGAAGTCGAAGACTTAGGTCGGCTTCCTCTACTGGTATCCACACGAACAGCGTTCTAACCACGAACGATGTGCTAGCGTCTCTTGTCCCTCCAAGGCTTTCTCAAGAGTTCATCCTCTCCGTCTCTATTTCGACAGTTTCTTATTTGCAAACCTTTTGCAGAGTCCCTTTCGGCCTCTCTATGTTCTATATGTTTCTCTGTACAAAACGCAGCTCCTAAAATCAGATATATAGGATGCTATGCGTTTTTTTCTGTCAACCGAATTGGATTTTGGAGTTAATCTTATATTAATTCCAAAATTAATACAATATCATATATTGTATAATTTTATAAGAAACTAATTAAATAAATAATATCAAATCCGTCCCACAGATTTAATTACCCATTTATTTAACTTTAAATAAAGATGAGACTGAACTATATTTGATTTATTCTCATAAATCAAATTTGAGATATCCTATCAATTTGAATTTCGAATTTCAAACGTGATAGAGATTTAATTTATCCTTATAAATTAAATCTTATAAATATCTCTTATATGAGATATCCTATCAATTTGAATTTCGAATTTCAAACATGATAGAGATTTAATTTATCCTTATAAATTAAATCTTATAAATATCTCTTATATGAGATATCCTATCAATTTGAATTTCGAATTTCAAACATGATAGAGATTTAATTTATCCTAATAAATTAAATCTTATAAATATCTCTTATATGAGATATCCTATCAATTTGAATTTCGAATTTCAAACGTGATAGAGATTTAATTTTTCCTTATAAATTAAATCTCATATATACATATAATGTATATATACGAATTTATATATATATATATATATACGAATATAAATATAAATAAATATATATACATCTATCCTGGATCATTCATTGAATCTGGACATGTCTTAGATTCAATGAATCTGGACATCATAGCTCGTGTTGGGCTATTTTGTGTGCGACCCTGTAGGCCCATATGAAGTTGGCAGTGGGCTATTTGCTATACTAGCCCACAAGTCGCAAGCGGTCTCTAGCAAGACATAACGACTACCCAAATCATATGAGGATCGATAAACGATGTAACCTTTTATACAACCATATCATGTCCCTTCTGTGACGCGATATTTTGGTCATGGATGAGACATGGATAATGTCATCCTCCTATTCCTGACCGTTACTTTCTCGATCCCTGAGTAGTCTGACTATAGAAATGGAACTACCTTTCCATTACAGTATGGTCATACATTTCTCACTCACTCATCGAGGGGCCCAGTAATATCTCTCTACGAATGTGAGGGACAAATTCCATCTTGACCATTCACATTCCTCCGTATGAAAAACCACTAAGGCCAAACATAGTCTTTATGATCACTCGGTCAAAAGTGACTTTTGACTAGGTCAAAGCTGAGCGTTTTGTCATGTAGGAATCCATGATGATCTCAGGTCAAAGGGCGTATTGACATGGTTTGTATATGAGAGAAGCTTATGACGTTACCCATGCAATTCTCTCATAGCGGGTCGGTCCAGCACCTTGTACTCTTACATGTGCTTATGACTTTGATTTATATCTCTATACATCTTCAAAGTCATACTGGTCTTATTTCATCTGTGCTCCCGCATAGATGATCAACCAGGGACATTTAGGATAATATCATGAATTATCCAAGGATGGTCATCATAGTAAACATGCAAATAATATGATAACTCAATTAATAAATTCATAAATCAATAATGTTCATAAGACAATGATTGGCCCCTAGGGCACAATTTCCAACAACAACATCATTCAAATAACATATACATGTCAATACATAAGCATACCACATCAAGCACATAAAGAGATAAGTTCACTACCTTGCACTTAAGCTTTTCTCTTGACCTTTAGCCCTTGCTCCCTAGCTTTCCAACCTTGAAGCATTTATGTCCATCACTTCCCAACATCTTCTTGGATTTTTCATGGTCCTAAATACATTCATATTCATCACATAACTCATTAGGACTCATGAACTCCAACCATGTTCAAGACTAACTTTGTTACACTCTTTATTGTCATAACTTTCTCTAATTTTCACTAATCCACTTGGCTCTTGAACCAATTGATGTCTTGACTTTACCCTACACAATTTCATCTTTTGAATCCATTTATGAGCTTAGAATCATAAAATTCCAGCTCCTTCATGGCCTGCTGTACAGAATTGAACATAAGCATACAATTCTTTCAAAAATTCTCATTTTGATTCTAATGCTTCCCATACTTGTTTCTCCACTTTACCCCACACAACTTTTCATTTTAAAACCATTGGAACCATCAAAATCATGAAATTCCAATTACTGTTCATGCGAGTGAACAGTAACCGTAAGGAATCTCAAAGACTATAACCTTGAGATTTTAATGTTTCCAAGGTTCAAAACCTTTCCAATCCTACACAAAATCATCATATAAACTCAATGGAAGCATTAAATCATTGAAATTCAACTTCCTTCCCTCATGAACAGTGCATACCGAACAGGGCACACCATGGCAAAGTCAAGAATATCAATTTGATTCAACAACCAACCACTTAACTAGCTTGTTTAAGCTTCAATCATGTGTTTCTAACTTTAATTTATTCTTTCCCCTTTCCTTTAAGGTCTTTGGGCAGCACCACCCCTTAGACAAAACTCAACTTTTCTCCCATCAAAACCCTAAGTTCAAGCTCCCAAATCAAAGGAAAATAAGCTAGGAGAGATTGCTTACCTTTAATCTCTAGCTTGCTTGAACTTTGGAACCTTGAATCTTCTTTGTCTTGGCTTGAGTTTCCATTTTGCAAGAGTTTCCCCAAGGGTCCATGAAGCCACGGTTTGCTGCAGAATGAGGGGGTATTTATAGCCAAAATCCAAGAAAAATGAATGGCCAAGATTGATTTGGTTACTATTTGATTTAAAGGCCCATATTTAATCTTGGATTTAACTTTTTCATAAAATAATAATTATGACATCATGTGGGACACCTCAAGGGACACCTCAAGGGGTTAGGTGGCGTGCTCATAGTGTAAGGAACCTTCGAGAGAAATTTCAGTCCAATCCGGTACCGATCAGTGCAGTTTCACAACAACCGGACTGTGTTATATTCCTAATTTTTTATAATATACCAGGATATGTATTCTATCCTGGAAATTAATGTCTAGGCTTCTCATACTATTGAGAATGTTAGAATGAGTATTTATCTGCCATCCATCCCTTGGGAAATGACCAAAATACCCTTGGTGTCCTTTCTTGCACTATATTGACCTTAAGGGCATAATTGTCATTTCACCCCTCTTTGTGCTACCTCAAGGCATATATTAACTCTATATAATCATATTTATACTATGTTCCACGTTTTTTTCCTGTCTAGAATGACCAAAATGACCTCCATCCATCACTGGTACAGTATGGGCATCCAGGGGTATTTTCGTAATTTCGCACTTATCCTGGACTGCTCTGTACTCTGGCCCACTTAACTGTCTAGTCATCACATTGGGCCTACTATGGTGCCATTTGGGCCTTGGTTTGGGCTCATTGCCTTTATGCCCTTTATGGCACAAATCCCAAGACACCTTTCCCGATCCTATTTATCGGGTATTCTATTTTACCATAAAATCCCGTAAGAATTCTATAGGATTCCTTTTCTGACTTTGTCAGTTTGATAAATTCATATATTAAATATAAGAATTTACAGTAAAGTTTCATCTGATTCTGAGATATGAAAAATACTGCAATAATTCCTGCTGACTTCAGGAATTTATATCAATTAATCGGGACCTCAAATCAAAATTCTGTATTGCGTTAAACTGACCGGAATAATTATGTCTATCTACTGATAAAATTTGATTCTGATATGATTCTGGGTATTTTTGGTCTATTTTGGCTCAACTTTTTCATAATTACATTTAGATCCCTGACTTTTTACTTAATTACATTTAGTTCCCTAAACTTTTGGAAATTACCACTTTGGGCCCAAATCTTGTTTCTACTTTAACTTTTGGCCTTTAACATTTTCTACTTTGCGTTTTAGTCCTTCTCCTTCTTCAGGACTCATATAACCTTTATCATTCCTTCTTATCTTCGTCATAATCCTTTCTAAACCTCTTTCCACTATCAGTACTATACAGATAGGGAAAAATTAGGATATAACAGTTTTCACTCAAGTGGTATTTGAAGCTGGGAAAAAGCTGTTTGAGATAGGTTAATTTCAGCTGATCCCATATAAGAGTAAAGAAATAAGTTGGCAAATTGTATAACCACTTGTTAGCTTTCCCTTTCAAGGTAAAATGCAAACACCTCCTTAAGACATCATCCATTGCAATCATTGGAGCCTTCATTGAAGAACATATCATATGCATAGTTTGTAAGTGCTTGTGTGGATATTCTCTTATAAAACTATAAAATTTAGGTAAGGCTACAATCAAAGCTCCTTTAATCTCAAAATTAGCTTCTTTAGTATAGAAACCATAAGGATCATAATTCACATGTGAATGACTAATTTCCCTTACACTTCTATTATCTCCTACATTCATTGGTATTTCATTTTCTTCTTCTCTAAATTCCCTAAATTCTCTCTTTAGTTTCCTAAGTCTTCTTTCAATTTTAGGTTCAAAAGGCACTAATGGTTCAGCTCTTTTACGCATGCAACGTAGAAAAATAGAGAATAATCAATGCAATCAATCAGTCAGTCATGGAAGTTGCACAGTAGAAAATTTTAGTTAGTTGCGACTAAAGTATGTTTTAGTCGCGACACAATATCAAAGAGAAGTAGTCGTGACTGGTTTTCACAGAGTAGTCAATTTTTACAGGGAAGCAATCAGGTCGCGACACAAACGGTTTTTGGTCACGACTTAAAGTCATAGAGAGTTTTTTGTCGCGACGCATGTGAGTTTGGGTCGTGACTCACAGTCACAAAGACTAATCCTATAGAAACCCAGAAAAGTGTAGAATGCAATGCAATTTTAAAACTACTAAAAAAACTAAAATGCAAACAAAAAAAAGAAAAATGACTCAAGTAGCTAATGAAATTGACAATTAATCACTAGGGAACCAATTACTTGTCTCCTCGGCAACGGTGCCATTGATGAGGGCATATTGTCATGATCTGATTCATCAAAATAAAGTTTATTGCACTAAATATAATATAGTATAAGGCACAACCCTATCGTTCTTCTCGAGGAGCCTTTTATGTGGAAATCTAGCAGATTGGATGTCAAAATCAATAAAAACTAGAGTAAGGAAATAATATTTTTGGGGTTTTAGAGATTGATGCTATAAAAGTAGGGTGCAGAAAGGTAAATATTTTTGGATTTTTGATTAAGATAAAAACGAGTTGGTTTGTTGAGAAATATGTTATGAAAGGCTCTTGATGATAAAAACGTATCTATCGTTGCTCTCACGTTTAAAATTTGAGTTTAGAAATCACTAAGTCTCAAAGAAAACCTCAATCGATCGATTGAGTCCAGAACCCTAATTTTCCTTAAATCCCTTCGATCAAAGCTGGTTTAAGAACTATTAGTGAACTGTCATAAACCACTTAGCGTGTAAGTTGAATTTAGATGATGAAAATGCCCTCAAATGGTTGTCGATCAAAAACCCTAGATTTTAAGCGATTGAATTAGTTAATAACAATCGCTGATAATAACCCAACTTTCTTAAAATCAAAACTGAAATATTCTATTAAAAAGCAAACATTCAAATCATTCGAATTCAATTACAAAATCTAATATGAGAATGATCAATCGATATTCAAAACTTGCTCACAGAATGAAAACCCTAGATCTAGCAGCAATCATAACATTAGAAGATGCAAACTAAAACAGTAGAAACTCCCCATTTTAGTCCATGAGCTCAAGATATCAGATCCATCACCAAGAGACTAAATGTTTAGCCTCTCATGACTCCTGATATACTGCAATCGCTGTTCAGATGAGATGCCATGAAGAAACTATGAGAAGATGGTAGATTGATAGTGTAGAGAGGTGGAGAAATCTATGGAGAGGTGTAGAATAATGGAAGATGTGGAGAAGGTGATCAGAGAGAGCTCGAGTACTGCTTCTTAACATAATCAGGTCAAAAACCAGGCTCCCTCTTGATGGCAGTATTCCTCTCCTTTTATTTCTACATGGCCTAATTCAAAAAGCTCAGTTTCAGCGATTTCACATTTTAGTCGCGATCAGATCCGTGTTTTGGTCGTGATTTGAAAACACAGAGGGACTTCCAAAAGAATCAAGGTCGCGACTAAAAGATGGAGGAGCGTTATTTCACTTTCATTTACTTGTGATTTCTTTCCTGGTCCTTGCTCTTTTCCAGAATACCTGCAATCCAACATAAAAGGTCATTGTAAATGTCCAATTTAATAAAGAACAGAATATATGTAGTTTGGAAGAGTTAATTTACCATTTTACCCTTAATTAGCATATTGCCACGTATAATCATGTATTACCACAAAAGTACAATTTAAGGCATAAAATGAATGGTAAAGGTTTTATAAAGCTCTTAAAAGTGTTACATAAACCATATACAAAATGTGTCTTATTAGCCATTGATTATAGCTCCACAAACCATATAATTAAGGACTAAGAATTCTTCATGGAGTATCGTCGAAGCAAGAGGCTTTATGTATGGAACAATATGAGAATCAAGGTTAGAGGTATTAACATATGAAAATTCACTTTGCGTTATAGAAAGACCTTGATACTCCATGATGTGATTCAAGCTCCCGACATCTGGCGGAACTTGGCCTCTGTGTTATATTTTTTAGAGTTTAGGTTTAAAGTGAACTTTCATGATAAAGTTGCAGATATTTTTAGAGACTTTGTCTCTCATGGTTCTACTTTCCTATTTAAAAAGTTCTTTGCTTTGAAAATAGTAAGTGATTCTAGTGTTAATGAATACTTTAAAATTTCTTCCAATATTATTGGTATAAATGCCTGGTACACTAGACTAGGACATATTAATAAAAAAGGCATGATTAAACTAGCAAAAGAAGGATTGCTGGGTTCCATTGCTAGCATGGAAATATCCTAATGTCAAAACTATCTAGTGGACAAGACAACAAGAAAGCCTTTCGATAAGGGAACAAGAGCTAAGATTCTATTGCAGTTAATTCATTATGACATTTGTGGTCACAATGAGTGTAAGGGCAAGGCACGAAGCTTGGTATTTCGTTACCTTATTGATGACATTTTCACGATATGGTCATATCTATTTGATCTCACATAAGTCTGAGGGCCTATAGTATTTTAGAATATAATTGAATGAAATAGAGAATCAAATGGACAATAAAGAAACCTACCAATTTCATATTGGATGACGCTTTATTGACAGCAATATTCATGCTTAACCATTTGTCCTCAAACTCAATCGCTTCCATGCCCTAAGAGTTATGGATAAAACGCAAGCCAGATCTAACCATCCTTAGACCATGAGGGTCAGCCACGTATATCCATAATAGTTCCCTTAAGTATGTTAAGTAGGGTCCTACAGGAAAGAAGTGTATCCTTATAAGGTACTCTAAACAGTCCAAAGGATACATTTTGTAGGTGAAAATGAAGATGGAATAGTGATGAATATAAAATCAAGAGATGACACATTCATTGAGACAAAATTTCCCAGTAAGGGAGATGTTGACCGCACTGTATCTCTTTATGGGTTCTCAAATCAAGAGAAAGGTGGATGGATTAATTGATAAATTTAAAGCCTGATTGGTTGCAAAGGTATAGACACAACATAAAGGTATAGATTATAAGGATACTTTTTCACCTGTTGTGTACTTCAATTGGGTAAGATTTATTTTGGCAATAGTAAACATTTTAAACCTGAAGTTACATAAATGGATGTAAAAATTGTATTCCTGAATGGTGATCTAGATCAAGAAATCTATATGGAACAAACAATATGTTTCATTGATAAAGGGTTTGAACACAAGAAGTGTAAACTCAAAAGATCAATTTATAGATTAAAACAGTCATCCAATGGTACTTGAGGTTTCAGAAGGCGGATAACCTCCATATGATAGAGGAAGACCACTGTGTCTATGTTAACCGTTTTAAGGGTAACTTTGTAATATTATCCTTATACATAGATGACATACTCTTAGCCTGAAATAGTCTTGACTCAGTGATAGCTATTAAAGAATAGCTTTCATCAAATTTGGAGATGAAGGATATGGGTGAAGCAAAATACAAACTTGGAGTCAATATTCGAAGCAATCACTCCAAGAAAATCTTCACTCGTACATAAGAGAATTATACCAAGAAAATACTTGAGCGATTCAACATGAGTGACTACAATCCCATGAATATCCCTTTGGCCATTATAGTGGCCTTAAATTCTGACATTTGTCCCAAAACTAAATTAGACAAAAAGTAGATAGAAAAGAGTTCCATATGCTAGAGCCGTTGGCAGTCTAATGTATGCAATGATATATACAAGACTAGATATCTATTATGCAATAGGACTAGTAAGAAGATTCCAGTCCAATCCTAATGAGAAACACTAGAAGACAGTGAAAAAGGATCTTGAGATACTAGCAGGGCACAACTTATACACTGTGTTATGAGGGAAGTGATCTGCGCCTAGTGGGATACTAGATTAACTTCGGGTTATACCTTCTTGCACAATAAATGTCGCTATATGTTGGAGTAGCAAGAAGTAAACGTGCATTGCCTTACACTCTATATAAGCTGAGTTTGTGGCATGCACTGCAGTAGTACAAGAGGCTTTGTAGCTGAAAAGGTTCATAAAACACCTTGGATTTAGAAATGAGAGTACCAATATGATGATAGTGCACTGTGGCAATACTGCGGCTATAACCTATACCAAAGACCCTAAGTTTCATAGCAAGACCAAACATGTTGACATCAAGTACAATTATGTGAGGGATTATATAATACAAAAAATTGTTACCATGTAATACATTTTCACCAAATGTATGGTAGCAGATCCCCTAACAAAGCCAATAGGAAAAAAGTCTTTAAGAGACATGTAAAATCTCTTGGTATGCATAAAATGTGAAATACAAACCTTTTGTAATGCTTTTAGGATTGATAGAATTATGTTTTTCACTATTACTTGATGCGATTGTGAAAGTATACAATATCAAGTATGTCGTATAAACAAGAGAGGTTGGCTCTCTCACACGAGCAACCACCTTTGACGCTCAGGTGGAGTGTACAAAGATGAGACATTTATGTTCACTAGTAAAGCGACAAAGAGTACTGATATGGTAAAGAAGAAACACAAACTATATGTCACCTCAGCTAAAGTGTTGCAAGTCAAGATGAGATCCATATACATGAAATTGAATCAAACCATGGAAACCTACTTCTATGGTGCATGTAGCCATATAACAAATCTTTCAACATTGGCGTCATAGAGATGAAGTTGAAGAATTTGAGTTTCAATGCTGAGAGTGTCTAGACTTAAATCTGTACGGTGTTTATAATAGATGCAAAATGACATACGCTTTTAAAGTATAAGAGTAACACCGTAACATGTGATTCATACTACATGTGCTAGAAGAACCGCAAAAGGGAAGCAAGTGAAAGATCCCTACTTCATTGCTATGTGAGCCCCAAGAAGGAACAGTCCTTCAATTGGTGTCCTTTGACTTTAACAATATCATAGATTTATGTTTCAATGACTGCTACTTTAGCATATATCCTACGATCATGATAGATACGATCTAAAGAATTATGCTAGGAAAGCGGTTGATCCATATCGAAGTGATATATGGGCAAAAGGAAGATTATCTACAATATACATACATATGCTAGTGTGTGTGACATGTCCCTTAAGATATTTCATTTTCATAAGTGTGGATACTAGGCTTAAAAAAAAGGCAATCTGAGTCAAGTTTGATTCGAGAGGGATCAGAGTGGCCATAGAAAATTGTATATTAGTAAATCTAGGACATCTAAGGCATATTATTAAACACAAGCTACACAAAGGAAATGTTGTCTTGTGCCGTTCCTATAAAATGGATTACTAGTATAGGCACCTAGATGCAGACTCCCAGCCCACATCGTCATAGTAAAGCACTTAGTATGGAAGAAGAAAAAGAGAATATAAACCCATGATCCCAAACCCACCAAGTGTGATTGGGAGATATAGGAAAATGGGGTAGTCCACCCTTGGTGTATTAGGCCCAAACCCATATATGTGTATATGGGACTGAAGTGTAAATATCCAAAAGAGTTGGGTCATCAGTATAAAGATCCTAAGATATTCAAATTGATGGAGGGATCAGTTATGATAACCACCCTCTCCTCTCATTATCTGATCATGCGTAAATAGGGGAGAAAATATATCATTGTTTTCTGAAAAACAATACAGAAGAAACTTTTGGATGCTGCTCTGCGTGAAGAAGAATTTGGGTCTCTTCTTTTGGCAAGACAAAAACTCTCTCTTCTCCTCTCTTGTATGCCTTTGTTGTGTACCAGAGACCCAAGTTCAATAACAGTGCTGGGTTGCCGTGTGGATACCTAAAGCTAGAATGACTATAGGTATGCTTGAAAACCTACATATTTTATCATTTAATATTTTTCATTACAACATGAACATCACTACTCTAATTAGTCATATTACATCATCACATGTAACAATTCTTCATATAGCATTTGTACTATTCAATCCCTAACTTCTCTTCATACTTCTTCATCTTCTTTCATCATTCATGAACTTGTTGGGATTGAGATTACATGGATAGGGTGAGATTTCTAGGGAAATCTTAGTAGCAAATGGTACTAAACAATGCATACATTAATGTAAATACTTGTACTTGCTTGTGAAAGTGTTAACATTATGTAATGTGTATGCTTCCATGTAACATATGAAATATAATTGGTAAAAGTAATCATAGAAATAGAGCTTCAATCATAAAAACATGTGCAACACAATTCAATAAAGCCATAGCACAATCAAGCATAACATTCAATACATTCAAGTTTAGGATAATTTATTACCTCATATGCTTGCCTTTCCTTTCCTTTATCTTTGCCTCTTGCTTCTTACTTCTCCTTGATATGTGGCTGCCCTCTTTTGAGTACACCAACCAATTCCTAACATAGCATTATCACCCATCTATTACAATCTAACTTTCTTTAACTAACATAACTTTATCTAATATTTATTAATTGACTTAGCATTTGAATCAATTGATGTTTTGACTTTACCTTACACAAATCCACCTTTTGAATCCATTTATGAGCTTAGCATCATGAAATTCTAGCAACTATACACTATTCTAGACAGAATTACAAAACATACATAATTCTTCCAAAAAATCTCATTTTGATTCCAATGCTTCTAATACTTGTTTCTCTACTTTATCCCATGCAACTTTTTATTTTAAAACCATTAGAAGCATCAAAATTAAGAAATTCTAATAACTGTTCATTTGAGTGAACAGTAATAGAGAAGAATTTTAAAAAATTATAACTTTCAATTCAAAAGCTTCCAAGGTTCAAAACATGTCCAATCCTACACAAAATCATCATATAAATTTAATGGAAGTATTAAATTATTGAAATTTCATCTCCTTTTATCATGAATAGTGCATACCAAAAGGTTTCCTTCTTTGCAAAGTCAAGAATATCAACTTGAATCAATAACTAATCATCTAAATAGCTTGTTCAAACATCAATCACATAACTCTAACTTTAATTTCTTCTTTCTCCTTTCATCTAATAGTTTATAGAATAGTAAAAGAGTTTATGAACTAGTCAATTATTATATTATTCCTATTTTTTTACACCATCTTTTCTACTTTTTTTACATTCTTTCTCCTCTCTCATTTTTTTATACACTTTCTCCTTTCTTTTCTTACACTCTTTTTCCTCTTTCCTCTCATCTCTTATCTCTTCTCATTTAATACTCATACTACTTTTTATAATTTACTAATAATAAAAATATTTCTTAAAATAACTATCTAAACACTCATTTATTCAAAACTATTTTTTTCCTGTAATCTCTTTTTCAAAAATCATTTTTTAAAAGCCACCAAAAAAATCTTTTTTTATAAGCTCCTCTCTAAAATCTTATCTAAACGGACCTATAATTGATAAAAAATAATTTCAAGTCTTATATACTTCACAATCGTTATATTATTTTATGAGAATTCTTTCTAATTAGATTATTTATATATATTCTAATTATAATTTTTATTATAAACAATTCTAAAAATTTATTAGGGTCACACCAAGTAATCTTAAATTTCAGTATAATTTTTTCTTTATTAGATGGGCTAAGTAAAACTAAACAGAAACTGAAAACCGAACTGAACTAAACTTAAATTTGTTTTTATTTAAAATTTGTTTGATTTTTGTAATTTGGTCCAGTTAGAATAAAAAAAGTAAGGTTTTAATATAAAAACTAAATCGTACATTGAAGTTAAGCTATTATTGAGTCCAAGTTCAAATAAAGTCTAACTAGTTAATAATCTCACCTTCCAAAAAAAATAAAGCCCAAATAGTTAGAAACCCTACACTCCAGTACTCCATCATCCCCTCTCTTTTCCTGTCGTTATCACTCATCCTCCCATCCCAATCCCAACTTGTCTTGCATCAATCTTTCAGCAGCTCTAACTCTAGGCTTTAGCATTCTTCTTTTATGCCTTTAGTCTCTGTCTCGTCATTTTGTCAGTGAGACCCTCCTCTTTCACCGTAAGATTCACGCCTTCAATCTCGTCGTTGACCTCACCCTTGTCCTCCTTCACTATTCACAGCCTCAAGCCTTCAATCTCGTCTTCTGGCCGTCATCTCCAATCTTTTTTGCCTTCAGTCTCTAGTCTTCACAACTTTAGATCTGGATACAAACTCCAGTGAAACATCTGGCTTTGAATTTATAATTATACCTGATTTTGTTCTCGAGTTAAATATTGAAGCTTTTCCTATAAACTGGGAGCTTGAACTTAAGGTTTTGATGGGGGGAAAGTTAAGTTTTATCTAAGGGGAGGTGTTTCCCAAAGACCTTAAAGAAAAGAGGAAAGAAGAAATTAAAATTAGAACTATCTGATTAAAGCTTAAACAAACTAGTTAAGTGGTTTGTTGTTAAATCAAATTGATATTTTTAACTTTGCCATGGTGTGTCCTATTCAGTGTGCCCTGTTCATGAGGGAAGGAAATTGAATTTCAATTATTTAATGCTTCCATTGAGTTTAGATGATAATTTTGTGTAGGATTGGAAATGTTTTAAACCTTGAAAGCATTGAAATTCCAAAGTTGTAGTTTTAGAAACCCTTCTCTATTACTATTCACACACATGAACAATAATTAGAATTTCATGATTTTGATGCTTCTAATGGTTTTAAAATGAAAAGTTGTGTGGGATAAAGTAGAGAAACAAGTATGTGAAGCATTAGAATCAAAATGAGAATTTTTAAAAGAATTGTATGCTTATGTTCATTTCTGTACAGAAGGCCATGAAGGAGCTAGAATTTTATGATTCTAAGCTCATAAATGGATTCAAAAGATGAAATTGTGTAGGGTAGAGTCAAGACATCATTTGGTTCAAGAGCCAAGTGGATTAGTGAAGATTAGAGAAGGTTATGACAATAAAGAGTGTAACAAAGTTAGTTTTAAACATGATTGGAGTTCATGAGTCCTAATGAGTTATGTGATGAATATGAAAGTGTTTATGACCATGAAACATCCAAGAAGATGTTGGGAAGTGATGGACATAAAGGCTTCATGGTTGGAAAGCTAGGGAGCAAGGGATAAAGGTCAAGAGGAAAGCTTACGTGCAAGGTAGTGAACTTACCTCTTTATGTGCTTGATGTGGTATGCTTATGTGTTGACATGTACATGATGTTTGAATGATGTTGTGACATGATAAATAATGTTGAATGTATTGTGAATAACATGTTTTCCATGGCCATGCATTTTATGTAAAAGTATATAGCATGATGGCATGTCACTAATCAAAGAAAGTTTAATGAACTTACATATCATGCATTAGCATCCATCTTGCATATTTAAGTGGTAATGTTTGCTACTGAGATTCCCTAGAATCTCACTCTCCCATAACCAACCAATTTAGGTCAAACATGATGGATAATGTATGCATGGAAGAAGAAAAGTGAAGTATTTAATATGTTAGCATATGCTATGCACTTTCCATGTATGTTAAAGCTATGTAAAATATCTATTTATGTGATGAGATTATATGAAACAATTATTTTATAACCCCATGATGTATATGCATTCATAAAAGGCAAAAGAGATGATTTATGTATGCTAGAATAATTATTGAAAGTGAAAGAAAGGAAACTGAAATGGTAAAAACGTAGGTCCTGAAGCGGTTTTATTGTAGCTTCAGTTTGACCTAGCAAATGAAGGAATTATTTCACGAAATTTTATTAGCATGTAGTACACATCCATAGATTTAAGTGAATAGGTAGAACGTTTCATTTGGATGTGTATAACAGGATAAATGAATTTCCAAAGTAAAGGACCGGAATCTGTTTCCAGAGTTTTTGACCAAATGAACAGTAAAATTCAACGAATAAACTGTATTAATTGCCTAATCATTTGGTCTGAAAAGTATTTTTCCCTTAAATTTCTAGATGTTAAATTCACGTAGCTTTTTGAACCATTTCATTTTGAGTTTTCTAGAATTAATTATGATTTTTTGAAGTTCGTTGCGTAATCTAGAATACCATATGCACAGTAACCCGAGAAAGAGTAAAATTCCAGATTTGGCTAATAGACTTCTAAGGTCTTGTAAGTGGTTCTAAATTCTACTGAATGGTCCATAAGACATATGAAAGTAAGGATATTATATTACTGGTCCTATATATTGCTCATATAAGCCAAAAAGGGATAGATCATTAGCTAGATGGGTTGTTGCCCTGAATCTCTGACCCCATTGCTGTCAGTGCACATACAAGAGTAGAGATTAGTCAAACATGGACCGGTTAGAGCATGAATCCTAGCATCTGTGTCCTTTACGAACTCAAGTAATCGTTCATACCGATCTCTTGTAAGGCTAGGTATGATCATATTAGATCCACTACATGTTCCTTCATTATCATTTCATGGTTCCTTTTGTTGGAAATCGTGCCCTAGGGGCCAATCATTGTCTTATGAACATTATTGATTTATGAATTTATTAATTGAGTTATCATATTATTTGCATGTTTACTATGATGACCATCCTTGGATAATTCATGATATTATCCTAAATGTCCCTGGTCGATCATCTATGTGGGAGCACAGATGAAATAAGACCAGTATGACTTTGAAGATGTATAGAGATATAAATCAAAGTCATAAGCACATGTAATAGTACAGGGTGTTGGACCGACCCGCTATGAGAGAACTGCATGGGTAACGTCATAAGCTTCTCTCATATACAAACCATGTCAACATGCCCTTTGACCTGAGATCATCATGGATTCCTACATGACAAAACGCTCAGCTTTGACCTAGTCAAAAGTCACTTTTGACCGAGTGATCATAAAGATTATGTTTGGGCTTAGTGGTTTTTCATGCGGAGGAATGTGAATGGTCAAGATGGAATTTGTCCCTCACATTCGTGGAGAGATATTACTGGGCCCCTCGATGAGTGAGTCTGAGAAATGTATGGCCATACTGTAATGGAAAGGTAGTTCCATTTCTATAGTCAGACTACTCAGGGATCGAGAAAGTAACGGTCGAGAATAGGAGGATGACATTATCCATGCCTCATCCATGACCAAAATATCGCGTGACAGAAGGGACATGATATGGTTGTATAAAAGGTTACATCGTTTATCGATCCTCATATGATTTGGGTAGTCGTTATGTCTTGCTAGAGACCGCTTGCGACTTGTGGGCTAGTATAGCAAATGGCCCACTGCCAACTTCATATGGGCCTACAGGGTCGCACACAAAATAGCCCAACACGAGCTATGATGTCCAGATTCATTGAATCTAAGACATATCCAGATTCAATGAATGATCCAGGTGAATGTATATATATTTATTTATATTTATATTCGTATATATATATATATTATATATATGAGATATATGAGATTTAATTTATAAGGATAAATTAAATCTCTATCACGTTTGAATTCGAAATTCAAATTGATAGGATATCTCATATAAGAGATATTTATAAGATTTAATTTATAAGGATAAATTAAATCTCTATCACGTTTGAATTCGAAATTCAAATTGATAGGATATCTCATATAAGAGATATTTATAAGATTTAATTTATAAGGATAAATTAAATCTCTATCACGTTTGAATTTGAAATTCAAATTGATAGGATATCTCAAATTTGTTTTATGAGAATAAATCAAATATAGTTCAGTCTCATCTTTATTTAAAGTTAAATAAATAGGTAATTAAATCTGTGGGATGGATTTAATATTATTTATTTAATTAGTTTCTTATAAAATTATACAATATATGATATTGTATTATTTTCGGAATTAATATAAGATTAACTCCTAAAATCCTTTTCGGTTAGGGAAAACCCAGAGCATCCTAAATATCTAATATTATGAGCTACGTTTTTGAAGACACACACATAGAACACAGAAAGGCCGAAGGGTACTCTGTAAAAGGTTTGCAGATAAGAAACTGCGGAAATAGAGACGGAGAGGACGAACTCTTGAGAAAGCCCTGGAGGGACAAGAGACGCTAGCACGTCGTTCGTGGTTGAAAAGCTGTTCGTGTGGATACCAGTAGAGGAAGCCGACCTGAGTCGTCGACTTCTTGTGATCAGAAAGGGAGCACGAGGCGCAGAGAGAAGCTGTGAACGTCGTGACCGAAAGCTGTGGAAGTCGCTGAGACACACTGAGGGTAATGCTTCTTCCCACTTGACTTAAACACATACGGTAGATCCTGGCAAGGAATGAAAAATTTTTAAGATAATTTCCGCTGCGTGTCTTTCAATTCCTTACACCTTTGTGTTGAGGTTGGCAATCCTATCATTGTTCTATCCTGGCTTGTTGCCTTTGAAGTCAGGTGGGTATCCCATGATCGTAATAAGTCTCCTTGGTGTGGCAGTGAGCACATTCTTGTGGTGTGCCACCACCTCAGCCTCAACCTATACCACGCCCCTTGGCCATGGAAATTCCTTCCAGTGGGGCATTATAAGAAGAGTCAACAATTGATCTCTAAGCTTCATCTTCAAGAACCATGGCAGGCTTGGTTGACAAAGGGAAGAGGGCCGATCATCAATATTTGTCCTCTGGCTTGCCCATATGTCTTGTTTAGGCCCATGAGAAATTGAAGGAGCTTATATTAATGTACCATGTCCCCATAGATCTTGAAAGTCTCACATTTGGAAGAAGGAATTGCAACCATAACACTTTGCTTTTCCCATAACTTCTTCAATTTACCAAAGTACTTTGACACCGATAAGGACCCCCATCTCAATGAATTAATTTCAAGATGAAGAATGCATATCCTAGATCCGGTGATTTTGTTGAATATCTTTTTGAGCTTGAACCACACCAAGTGTGCCTCAGAAAAGTATATTACACCATTAGCAAGCTCTAGAGACATTGGATTCAAGATCCAAGAGAGTACCGTGGCATTATAATGTTCCCATTGTTCCTAAAGATGTTCGTCCTGATCCTCCTCTTGCACGTTCCATCTACGAATCCTAACTTCTGCTTCCCTCGAAGAGCGATCCTTATGGCTTTACTCCAAATTGTGTAGTTCTCAGTCCTTATGAGAACCTGGTTGATGATGGTCAAAGCTTACGTGTTTGAGGGGTGTAAGTACAATGGATGGTTGAAACTTAGGTAGGTGATAGTTGAGTTGAGATCTTTCATCTCCGTCATGGGTTCTGTCGTGATGAAAACGCTATTGTCTGCTAAGTTTTCTTGGTATCTCAACACGCATATGTCATGCCCTGTTCTTTGCGTGGCTTCTTTCGGATCTTGGAAAATTCTTTTCAGTTATTGGGCTTGTGCATGAAATATTGATGGATCAAACTCGGTTTATCGCGTTGATGCCATAATGAGCTTTCAGAGTAGATTTGTACCACTTTGTACCACTTCAGAGTAGAGTAGATTTGTACAACTTTCGATCCTGGGGAGTACCATTTTATTGTGGTTCTAGTCATGGTGCTTGGTAAGAATCCTAGCTCTTGGTGCCTAGATTTACACCTGAGGGTAATAGACGGCTCGGCCTACCCGATATTGGTATAGCCTAGGAGGAAGAGAGACTTCGCTCTACCCTTAGATCGTAGGTGATCCTAACCCCTTTTCAAAAATTTTTGTACCAAGAAAACATAGAGAGTAGATTTGTACTGGAAAAACTTTTCAGAGTAGATGAACAATGAAATATTAGAGTTGTCATTTCATTAATGTGGAAAAAGATCCATGTGCAACTCTAAAGCCTGTTACCCATTTATACATTGGCCATTGGGCCTTATAGAGTTATAAAACCCAACAACTATTAACACAGGCTACACACTATTGACACAAGCTAACATTGACTAAAACCCTTTGGGTTTAGCTGGCGAAAAGGTGAGACATGCGACCATTTAGAGCGTGTTCGATCCCTGGAGAGTACCACTTTATTGTAATTCCAGTCACGGCACTTGGGGAGGTATCCTAACTCCTGGATGCCTAGGTTTATGCTTCAGGATAATAGATAGCTCGTCCTACCCGATATTGGTATCGCCTAGGAGAAAGGGAGACTTCGCCATGCCCTTGGATCGTGGGTGAGCCAACCCCTTTACAAAAAATTTTGTACAAAAAAGACATTGACTAAATATTCCTAATACTAATATTTACAATAATATTTATAAATTATTTTATTCTTTACAGTTTTTTATACAAATTCTTTACAATTTGACTCGCTAGTAGGGTTCTACTTGATGTTCTAATGTGAACAGAGTTTTGAGCTTTTTTTTGGGTACAAGTTTTGAGCTTTTGATTCATTGCACCGAAGACTCATAGCTCAAAAGAACGATGGATCCATGTGATTGCAAGGAATATAATTTGTTAAATTTATTTTTTATAATATATTTCAACTTTTACCTTTCTCTTTATAATGTTGTTCTTATTTATTTTATGCCAAATTATGTAATATTTTTTTGTTTAAGTTTTGACTCTTCATAAAAGTAAGTTTTGAATTTTAATTTTCCATTTGAAAACATATATGGAGTGGATGAAATGGAATTATAATAACAGGACCTGATAAGTTGGCATTATAAAGCAATTAGATCTGTGTTGGCAAAAAGGCTACAAGGAACTAATGGAGTTATGTCTAATGAAAGGAGCTACTTTTTGACAATGTGAAGAATTAATATTCGTATCTCCACTGGGATATATGCTTACATATAGATTTCTCTTTATAATTTTTCCGTACAAAAATTTTTAGAAAGGGATTGGGTTTACCCATGATCTAAGAGCAAGATGAAGGCTCCCTTTCTCCTAGGCAATACCAATATCAGGGAGGGTGAACCGTCAATTACCTTTATGCGTAAACCTATGCACCAAGAGTTAAGATGCCTCCCCAAACGCTGTGACTAGAACCACAATAAAATAGTACTCTTTAAAGATCGAATACACTCCAAATTTTTATATGTCTCACCCCTTTACCAGCTAAACCTACTAAGGTTTTCTCTTTATAATGTTATTTCTACCTACCTAGTACACCAAATTACCTGAACACCAATAAAAAGAAAAGCCCATGACCCAGCTTTTAACTGGTTCAACTTAAGCTCCTCTTGATCAAGCCCAAAGTATATGTTTGGTTTTCAATTTGTTTATTAAAACTTGATACATAAAGATCTATATGCAAGTTTAACTGGAAAAAATATAAGATATACAATTATTTAGAACATATTTAATATTTAAAGAGTACTACTTTGTTATAGTTCTAGTAATGACACTTGGGAAGGCATCCTAACTCCTAGGCGTCTAAGTTTACCCTTTAAAAGTAATTGACGACTCATCCTACTTAATATTAGTATCGCCTATGAGAAAAAAAAACTTTGTCCTACATTTAAATTGTAGATAAGCCTAACCCTCTTCCAAAAATTTTTACCAAAACAAAAAATTAATATATAACTAACGGGATTTGAATATAATGGAAAATATTAGTTTCTTACAGTGTAGCAAATCAATATTTAAATTTCCACTGGTCAAGAAATTTATATTTAATATCTTATAGTGCCTCAAATAGAATTATCTATAAACATTATACTAGGAAAAAAAAGGCTAGATACATATTTTTAAATGAAAACTTAGAAGGGACCCTCTTCTCTATCAAACCTATTTTAGATAAAACTTGCCCTTTAATACATTTCCCCTACACTTCTCCCTATCAATAATTCAACTAGAAAAAGGAGAGGTGAAAAATGCTTACAGACAGTGCAATGCCAAACACCATGAATGATGTGTAACGGTGGGAAAAGAAGTCTTGTTCATGAGACGATTATCCATCGCTTGCCAGTATAAAAGCTAGAATAACTATGGCGAGTGTGAAGAACATTGTCATGCAAGTGAACCGCCATGGATATTGTTCCTTCGAACTTGGATTCTTGTTCTCTTCACTAGATAAGCCAATGTCTTTCAAAAGGTCCCTCACTTCATCCAAGTCTGAATCCTTCGCAGCTTTGGATTAATATGCCTTGAATTTTCTTGTGCTTACTCAATTTCACATCAGCTTGTTTTGACTAGATGAAACCTTTCATCTTCCACAAGAGGATCCCCACATAGATGGCTACGATGCAGTCTACCGAGTAATGATGATGTTCTCTTACTTCTCTTTGAACACTATGTAATACAAGAAGCCATATAAATGCTGAACCAAAACCTCCATAAGCTTCCTGCTAGAAGCTTTAGATTTGTAAAAGATAGAGAATAAAAAGTCTTAGGAAGCTATGGAAAGATTAAATAACAGAGTCTTTCAATAAGGCTACACATCATATCGTCCAAGCCATAGAAGTAAGTATAGCAACAAGCATGTGGCCATTATATATGAGGTCATTGCACCCACCTTCAGCTTTCTTCAAGAGATGGTAACATTTTGGTCCTTCTGAGGCTTTAGGTCAGAGAAAATTAATTAAAAAGTTCATCTTACCCCAATCTGGCTGGTAATCAACAGTAGGGTTTCAAATGTTAACTGTGAAAGAACAACATCTTAATTATTTGTAGGATTTTCAGTAGGAAGAAAATACCTATAAAGGTGGATAGACTCACAGAGATGCAAAACAAGAAATTAGTGATAGATTATTTACTAAATTATCCATCATTAAAATTAAAATGATTAAAACTTACCAATTTTAGGTTTAAGAAAACTGGAATTTAATCTAAAATCATATAATTTTTAAGAATGTCATGATCAGAATCTTTAAATAACTACACCATGTCAACCCTACAGTAACTGTAGATAATTCCAAGTCATGATATTTTTTGGTTTTAGTCCAAAGCATATCTTTCTGAGAGCGAAATGCTCGGAAAAGAATGGAGGAATATTGAAAAAGCTTTATAGACGCTATTCTTGTTTTGTAGTTCATACATCCACCAAGATACTAGGAAGCACAAATATAGGCAGGCGCGCGCACACAAAATCATTTCCACATGCACACATTTAAAAGTCCAAGAAATCACCAATGGGGCTTGGTCTGACTGGTAAGCGGCTCGGTATCGCTTAAGTAAGATCTCAAGTTTAAGCATTGTCGTATGCAAAAAATCCCCATTAGGAGACTCACCCACTATAGCCAGGTGCGCGAACCGAGTCGGATCCAGATATAGTCAAGGCAAAACTCTGGTGAACTGGGTGCACAACCAAAATAAGTTAAATTCTCTTAACTACTATAGTGTTGTAAGCGTAGTTTTATCTTTTTTTTTTTTATCATAGTTATTTGTTGATTAAGAAAAATCTTTTTATAACTACGGTATGGTTTCTTTTAAATTTTAGTAAAATTCTTTTCTAACATGGTTAACTCTTTCAGAATTAAGGAATTCAATTATAACCATGGTTACTGACAAACTCATATTTTTATATATTTATTCATATCATTTTAATGGGTATTTGTCATTATCTTGGTCATTAATTATATTATATGTACACTATTTTGAATAATATACCTTACATTGAATTAGTGTTTAATAGGGACATAATTGTCATATTTTTATGATTTCTTCCAAACAATTATTTTTGGAATAAAAGGTATTATATTATTATGATTTTATATTTTATGAATTTAAGAGAAATCGGAATTCACAAATGACAACAAATAGCCATAAAACTAGAAATTGCACTGAGACCCAATAGGCTTTGTGATTTGGCCTATTAGGTTACTTTTTAAATTGCTTCCAGCAATTTATGTAAAACACGCACAGAAAGACACTAAGATGCAGGACACATGAGAAATAAGAGGTTTGGTGGCCGTGAAAGGATATTTCACTCACACAAAAGGCTTTTACAGCGCGACATTAGACGTAAGGTTGTTTCAAGTGGTGCTGTTGCCAGATAGCCAAGAAATTGGTTCCCTAGTAACTAAGTGTCAAGTAGCATTAACTATGAGTTATTTGTTGAGCCTCTCTTAGTTAGTTTGCATAATTTTTGCATTTGCATTTTCCTTTGTATTTTTTTTAAAAAGAAAATAAATATTTAGGTTAATTTTTTTGTTCTTCTTTTTTCTTTTTTTTTTGATTCATTTTGTTTTTTTTATTTTATTTAGTTTTTCCTTTATTCTTTTTTTATTTGATAGCTACCTTTAATAAACACTTATTTGTTAGTGATTCTGAATTAGAAAAAAATGCCCATGAATGATTTTAATGATAGTAATGAATATAATGGGTTTAATGGGAACAACATATATGTTGAGAATAACTTCTAGTATAATGGTGAGGATAATAGAAGTATGAGGGGGATTTATAATTTTAATATTAATTATGATCCTTATGACTTTTATAAAGATGATATGAATTTTGAAATTAAAAGAGCATTAAATTCTTCTTTACTTAAATTCTATGGCTTTGCAAGTGATGATGCCTACTCATACACCTATAATCCAGGTTGGAGAGATCACCATGACTCTAAATGGGCTGGGGATCAAGGTAACACTCAAGAAAAATTCTCCAATCAAGTAATGTCTAATCAAGGGGCATCATTTTCTTCTTTGGGACCTAATGAACTTGCTATGATCAACTTAATTCAAAATTTGACCATTGAAATTTAGAAGCTGAGGTTAAGTTAAATGCTATGGAAAATAAGATAGAATCATGTCTACAAAATGTGTTCTCTAAATTGGAGCAAATGGAGACTAATCAAGAGAATTTGAACACTTTTGTTACTCTAATCTCTAACAACTTGAGTGAACAACAAGTAAAGAGTACTGGTGTTATACCCTCCAACATAGTGATAATCCTCAATCTGTAAATGCAATCATACTGAGAAGTAGTAAGGAAAGTGGAGCTAAGAAAATGCAATTCAAAGAGAATGAAGATGATAAAGCACTGGTTGATGAGTAAATAGAAGTTCAGTATCCTCTGGCTTACACTGCTCAAGAAATTTCTCAAGTTGAGAAAGAAGCATCTATTCAATCTGAAAGCCTGCAAGAAAAGAAAATCTTGGAGCAGTCTCATAAACAACTAGTGGTGCAAAATGATAAAGAGGCTATAACTATTATCAAGATACAAGAGGAGAAAGTATCACCTTCTGACTCCACAAGTGATGAGGAGATTGATGTGCATTAACCTGACAAGTTTGACATGGTTGTAAAGCATGGTGATGCTTTTACTTGCTTATCTTCCTCCCATCCTTCTCATTTATGTGCATGTGAGGGCGGTGTATCATGTGTATATTGTTTAGAGACAGATAACTAGTTTTCTACTACTCATGATTTTGATCCATCATCTTGTTTCAATTATGATATTACTACTAATTCTACACTTGATAAGTTTGAGGAAGATATTTTTGTTGTATTGCTAGGATCCAAGGAATCACATGATAAAGTAAAGGCTACCATAATAATTGAAGAAGTTGCTCTAGCACCTTAAAATGCCATAACAAAGAAAAGGGGGCATAAAACTAAGGCCAAACCATCGCAAATTATGCCTACTATTCAAGAGGATGAAAATGAGGGTACTGATAAGGATGAAATATTATCATGTGATTTGACACCTGATAAAGATTTAATTACTGATGATTACATTCCAATTTCTCTTGTTGAAATCAAGACTCTTATTGAAGGGAGTCTTATTGATTTTATTGGATATGAGAAATACTTGTATTCTTATATATCTTATAGAGTTCTGACATCTAGTATATTGATTATTAACATTTCATGCTTGAAGGCTTTTCACAGTTTCAAGTATTTTGATTATTGTCCCATACTTAGAGTTGGAAAAGATGTTTCTTGCATTTGCTAAATCTCTTGTAGTTGCCTTACTTAAGAAAATTGTGTGGTGATCATTATATCCTAGGTATTAGGGCTCCTCCAATTGGTGAAGAACCACCACCATCAAGGAAGAATAATGTAGGAGAAGTAGCTGCAATGTAAAGATGCATGTTTCTTATCCGAGATGAGAATTTCTCTTACAAGAGTTTAAAGAGATTTCATCATCAAGGTTGTCCCTTTCCTTCCTTGTCTTCTCACCCATTGATTTATTGAGCTTTATTGTTTGAGATAAGTATGGGGGAGGGACTATCCCAAAAGTAAAAGTTAGAATAATTTAGATTTATTGCTTTATGTCTCTTAACAATTTCTTAGAATATGTTGCATTTTAAGGATTTATTATTTTATGTTAATTTTTTCTTTGAATAAATATCCCCTTTAGCACATGGCTCTTTAACTATCTTCCCTTCTTTCGTTAATATATACTTTAGTGATGTGTTGAGGACAACACATGGTTTAAGTGTGGGGGAGGGATTGCTTTTACTAATTTGTGTTGACATTACTTGAATAGCCCTAATCTAAAAAATTAAAAAATTTTGAACCTTTGAGCTAAATTAATTGGGTTTTTCACTGCTGTATGGGCCATTTTTTGCTATGATTCCCACCTTCTACTTAACTTTTGCAATCATTGGCCTTTATTTTTAAATCCTTATTTCTTTATGCATGTGAACATTGACATGTCTAGGTAAGAATGCATTTTGATTTGAGTAATTTTTATTCTTAATTGATTAGCAAAGTGGAGTATCTTTGGTGTAGTGTTATTAACCTTGTTTTATAGCTTGATCTTAGGGAGAAAATATATTAGAGAAAGCCTTGTTGGAAGAATTATTTAGCCTTACTTTTCTTTCTTATCTTGTGTGATTTTCACTTAGTTTTGGTTAACATCTATAACTTGTTTAGATTCTTTTTCAAAGATGCATTAATACCTAAAATTGTGAGCATGATAGGGGTATTCAATTCTAAACCCTTTTACCCAAACACAAGCAATCTCATTGACCTTTGTTTATTCCTTTGAACCCATCACTTTCATTTCATTCCATTCCATTGGTTTTGAACAAGTGCTTTTATTACATTATGTTCTGCATGATTAACTGTGCACTATTGATATTGCTATCTTTATCTTTAGGTGAGTTTTCCCAATATAAAAAAAGAGAAAAAAGAGAGAGAAAAATAGAAACGACAATAAAGAAATAAAATGTGCAGAAAAAGCCAAAGAAGAAGTTAAAAAAACAAAGAAAAGAAAAATTGGCAACAAGAAATTAAGTTTGAAATAAGACATTCTTTTGGTGGTTGAAGAATAAAGTTTGTTGTTCATTTGATAGTTGCACTTTAACTTATTTTGAGCTATTTCTTAATACTCATGCATTAAACTTGTTTTACTTTTCATTCCATCCATTCATTAGTCTTTCACCAACATTGCAACTCAATTAAGTCCCCTTGATCATGAATCTATGGTATGTTAATAGTGGAGATAGTAGAATCTTTTCAAACTTATGGTAGGTACTAATCTAGGTGGATTGAGTGAAAATTCCCTATATTTGAGAGTTGAGTGAGACACTTGTACTTATAAAAGTTCTATTATGTTTCTATTCCTCTACCTTGCTTTGTGCCTTGTGTTAATTTCTTTGCACCAAATCATTCCATTACGGTTGATTGATTAGGGATAGATGTTGCATATACTTGCCTTATCAGTTTTATGTTTACTTGCTTTGAGTTTAACTATTGGATTCCCTTGAGTGATATTTTTCCCAGGAGTGCAAAAGGCTAAGTGTGGGGGAGTTGACAAACTCATATTTTTATATATTTATTCATATCATTTTGGTGGATTTTTGTCATTATTTTGGTCATTAATTATATTATTTGTGCATCATTTGAATTAGTTTATCTTATATTGAATTAGTTCTTAATAGGGGTATAATTGTCATATTTTTTTATTATTTCTCCTAAACAATTATTTAGAACAAAATGTATTACATTATTATGATTTTGTATTTAAGGAATTTAGGAGAAACTAAAATTTTCAAATGACAATAAAAGACTATTAATTCAGAAATTACACTAGAGGACCTATGGGCTAAACCTTGTGATTTGGCCCATTAGGTTTTGTTTTATTCAATATGCTTTTAAAAAGCCATTCACGCACAAGAAGAAGGGGGAGTTGCTACAAGAGAAGAAACGCACAACAATTAGGAAACAAGGCAGCCACGCAAGGAGCAGAGGATGTGCCGCGACACCACCATACCTACTCCGCCTTCCAACTCACATGCCAACTCCAATCCTTCTACACCCAACGCTATGCCACCACCTCTTGCACACACACACTGCCAAGCAATCATCATCATCTCACGGCACAGACCAGAGGGACCTCAGACCTTCGTACTCCTCCATTGTACCTCCTCCTTTTCATTATTATTCTATGGGGTGGCCATGAAATCTTCATGTCGACAGTTACTGTGATGGCTAGGTGTGGTTAGAGCGCATAATCCTCCTATTCAATGACAAAAGCATGAGTTTGGGATCTTAAATGGGAGTATAAGTTACTCTAATTATCTATCCAATAATTATATTATGACTCCTAGGTTTTGGGATTAATTTTATAATTATTGAAAATATTTATAATGATTTATTTGTATTTATTGAGGATTATTGTGACTGAATTTTTTCTTGACATTTGATATTATTCTTTAATTAACTTTAATTTTATTTACTTTTGATCTAGGTCATATATTATATTGAGATTATTTTGAGTATTTAGAGATTTTTCAAGGTGACTTGAATTATTAGATCGTTGTATCTCTTGGTGGTTTAAATTCTATTTTTTATGAATTATTGAGTTATAATTAATCATTGAATTTTAATATCTTTAGTTTTATTTTATTATTTGGTGGCAGTTAATAAATTAGGATTTAGAAAATATTTTGTGATAATTCGAGGTGACTCATATGTTGAATTAAAAACTTAATTATAATTTTTAATTCATTGTTTATAACTCCTATATTTGTTGAAGCTATGATTGCATGCACTATTGAATTGGATGATTACTTTCATTATTCTTAATCACTTCCATTATCATTCCATTAACTCTTTACTAATTAATTATTTAAATTAAAAATATTTTATTTAAATTTATTTTGATTCATTGTATTTATTTGTTAGTCAACAAATTCAAACCCCATTTTTCTAGCTTAGGTTGTATTGCATTTAGTTATTTAGAAATTTAATTTTATATTTAGCTCTTCAAAGAGAACGACCCGAGGTTATAATATAAGTAATCTTTAGTTTAAATTTTGAAGTAACCTTAAGACGATATTGGATTTTAAGGTTATTTCAGTTACATTGTGATTAATTTTGATTATGAACAAAATATGTTTAAATAATTAATAGTAGTTATAATATGAAGAATTTTATAGTGTTGCTTCTTGTAGTTTTATTCTTGGCCATGTTGATTAGCTCTTATCTATTTTTGTTTTTGGTACAAATTAGCTCTTATCTAATATATGTAGCTTTTACTTTTCACACTGGGCCCTCTCGCCTCTTGTTGGGTAAGGGTTTTGTTTTGTATTACTAATATCTTAATGGATTGAAACTTGTCATGTTGTATTAAAAACTAAGAGAAGACTTATATATATTTAGAAGGTTTTTGAAAACATTACTTTTGGTAATAACAAATTATCCTTACTAGAAAAAAATTCTTCAAACAGAATTTGGCAATAGAAACAATTCATAGGGTGAAACAAATGAAGGCCTAAAGAATCCAATAGAGGTTTATGTTCCCAACTTTGAAGATGTATTGCTTTATGATCCTTTTGCATACCTTAGAAAAAATTATTGCACAAACTATCAAATTTTCTGCACCGATATTAAAAATTGACAATCCAGATTTTGTTGTGGATAGGATATAATAGTAATAGAAGTAAAAAGAAACTAGTTCAGAACCTGTACGTTGCATGAGGGGCCTTGTCTGTGTATGTGTTGCTTAGCCTGCATACCTCTTTACGGATTAATCAATTTAAAGGATGGACGATATGTAAAGCTAAACTCGAACTAATATATGAAATGGGTTTAACTGAATTTGAATACAACAAAACCAATTTAGCATTCTCCAACAATGTGGGCAATCTCTTACTTTTATGCATTTAGAAAGAAGCTGAAGAAGCCATAGCTAGTATCATTTTTTTTAAAAAAAAATTAATCTAAAATCCGTCGGTATAGTGTAACTGAAGGGAGCCACTTAACATAAGAGCGGCCCAAATATACAAAAGGACTTTAAAGCATTTGCATATTTGTAGCACGAAAACTTTAGCCCAATGATTAAATCCATCAATGGAAATATAATAATATATAACTTAGGCCTATGGTTTTGTGAAGTTTTTTAACAGTTCATGAAAAGCTAAAAAATACTGTTTGTTTTGCAAGGAAAATAAGAGCATCTTAGCAGCTATCGAACCGCCATGATCCACGAGACTCCTGGGATTTTGACAGGCATGTTGTCAATAAATATCCTTGGCACAGTTACTTCTAGCTCTATAAAGCTAACGTGCGAAGGCGAGGAGATAATTTATCGTATCCAAACAAACCAATTATGATCATCTTCTGTTCTTTCAATCCTTAAATAACATTATGCTAAATGACAGAACCTCTACCTGATAATGTTCGTCTTAATCATGAAAGAAACAACAAAGAATCTCCACTATTAATGCTACCAAATACAATTACAGTAGACATCATGATGATAGTGGCCAAAGAGAGCCTCAAGGATTATCAAGACCATAAGAGTACCTGCAGGGAACTAAGATTGTGGCAACTCTAATGATTTTTATAGAAATGTGTCTCTAGAAAATTATGCGTACTATACTTACCACAGGCTAGAAAAGGAAATCTACTTCATCCTAACTAGTTTCTACAAAGACAATACCAAGAGCCTTTTTAGAAGGGGTCTCTATCTCTACAGCAAAACAGGATCAACGAGATGCAAAGGTTTAGAGTAAATCAACGAAGTCATGAATTGCAGGAATATGGACGTAACTTATATACATTCAGTACTTGTAATGGTTAAGTGGTCTCATTTTGCAGGATCCCCAACAGCCGTGCAAGCTGTCCAATGAATGAAGCTTTAAATAAAAGTAGGACAATTACTGGATATCAAGAATCGTATACGACATTGGATAGAATACCTCATCTAGGGTTTAAACATGTCTATATTTGACCGTCCAAGGATAAAGATATGCAACAATCAACCATGCCAATCCAGATGCATCATGTGCACCTGTGAGCCAGAGGCTAGCTGGTTTTATCTAACAATGCAGCAAGATGAAGGACCTCTGCAGTTCTGGCAGACAATGATGGGGGTGAAAAGGACGAGGGACTCATGGAAGAGGTAGAATATCAGCCATAAGAGGATATTTGGCCTGATGAATAGTTTGGCTACGAGCATGCTTTGTGGTTAAAGTTGTTGACTAAAACAATTTCAGTCCGATATCGTCTTGGGGTTACTTCAAAAATTTAACCAAGGATTGCGTATAGTGTAACCTTGTGTCGTTCTCTTTTGAGGAGCCAAAAATGAAATTTAATTCCTAAGTAACTAAATGAAATACAACCTAAGCTATAAAATGGGGTTTGATTTAATTAACTAACAATTAAATCCATGAATTCAAATGAATTCAAATAAAATACTTTTGGTATTTTTATTTTAAAATAGGTGATATGGAATGATAGTGAGTGAATGAAATGAAATCACAAGTAATTAACAATGATAGAGCAAATCTCCAATTCAATAGCACAAACAATTATAGCTTTAATAAATATGAGAGTTAAAAATAATGAATAAAGAATTATAATTAAACTTTTAATCCGACAACTAGCTACCTCGAATTGTTACAAAATATTTTTCAAAGTACCAATCTACTAACTGCTACTAGAATAATAAAATAGGACTAAGGATATTAAATGTCAATGCTCAATCATAACTCAATAATTCATAAAAATAGAATTAAAGCCAACAAGAGATACAATGATCCAATAATTCAAGCTACCTTGAAAAATCACAAAATATTCACTAAAATCTCAATACAAAGTCTTGATCTAAAACAGAGTAATAAAATTAAGTTTTAACCAGCACAATATCAATTGCTAAATAGTAATCGAGCCACAATTAATTATAAATAAATCATTACAGAGCTTCCCAATAATTATAAAATTATCCTAATACCTAGGAATCATAAGATAATTAATGGGCAGAAAATTAGAGTAACTCAAACTCCCATTTGATATCTCAAACTCCTTCCTTTGCCGTTGAATTGGAGGATACATATGAACTAGCCATTGACTACCATCAATAATACTGCCACCAACGAGTTTGAGAGCTTATCCATGTATTTGGAGATGGATGGAGTCGAGGAAGTGGAGGATCTTCACTGTTTGTATGTTGGCAGTCAACCATCTTTGTGCTAGATCGATGTGCTTACTGCTTCTTCATCTTTGTTCTAGCTCTATCTCCTCCCTCCCCCACACTTATCTCACACAATAAGCTCAATAAATATCAAGGTGACGAGGCAAGGAAGGAAACAGACAACCTTGAGGATCAAATCTCTTAAAACTCTTGTAAGAAAAGTTCTTATCCCAGATAAGAAACATGCATTTCTTCATTGTCCCTTCTACATTATTCTTCATTAATGGTGGTGATCCCGGATCAATTGGAAGAGCCCAAAGAGTATATGGTTGAGGTTTCATGGAGAGATTTCAAATGAAGTAAAGACATTTTATGAACTAGACTCTCCAACCAACTAATGCATTCAAGAAAATCAATGGAATTTCCTTTAGTAGGAAAGAAATAATTAATAACCGTTCCAACACTTTCTTGCATGTGTGAAGTAGAAGATATGGAATCCACCACTGCCATCATCATCTCCACTCCATTATGTGATTCAGTACCACCTTTAGATGACCTAGAAACAGAAAAATTAAGGTTATTCTGATCAATAGAAAAATAAAGTAAATTTGAAAGGATTAGGGTAGTAGAAGGATCACTGCTATACTTTTCTATTGTTCCGGAGTCACTCAAAGGAGAAACTACATTCGTAGCTTGCATAACAACTCCCTTATCATCTGTTCCTACAAAATCGAGAAACACACCTTCCTCAAGGTGATCAAGTGTAGAATCAACAGTAATATCATAATCAAAACAAGATGATGTATCAAAATCATGGGAATAGAAAGCCAATTATCTATTATAAGCAATAGACACATGATAGTCACCCTTACATACATAAATATAAGAAGAATAGGAGGAGGATAAACAAATAAATGCATCATCATGCTTCACAACCATGTCATACTAGTTAGGCTCTTGCACATCAGTTTCCTCATCACCTCTGGAGTCAGAAGGTGATCCTTTCTCCACTGGATCTTCATGATAGTTGTTGCCTCTTCATCATTTTACACCACTAGTTGCTTTTGAGACTTCTCCAAGTGCTTCTTTTCTTGTAGGCTTTCAAATTGAATAGAGGCTTCTTTCTCAGCTTGAGAAGTTTCTTGAGTAGTATTAGTAGGAGGAGACTCAACTTCTATTTTCTCATCAACTGGTTCTTAATCATCTTTATTCTCTTTGAATTACACTTTCTTAGCACCAATTTCCTTACCACTTCTTAGTGTGATTGCATTCAAAGATTTAGGATTTATCACTATGTTAGAGGGTATATAACCACTACTATTTGCTTGTTGTTCACTCAAGTTGTTGGAGATTTGATTAACAAAATTATTCAAATTCTCATGCTGAGTCTCTATTTGCTCCAACTTAGAGAACATAATTTGTAGACATGAATCCATCTTCTTCCCCATAGCATTCAAGTTAGCATCATTATGTGTCTTCGCCTAGTCTAATCTTGAATTAATCCTAGCAATGCCTTTCATGATCATAGCAAATTTTCACCTTTAGAAAAAGAAGAAGAAGCCCCTTGATTAGACACTACTTGATTGGAAAATTTTCCTTGAGTGTTACCTTGATCCCCAGGCAATATAAAGTTAAGATGATCTCTCCAACCTAGTTTATAGATGTTAAAGTAGGGATCATCACCTGCAAAGCCATGGAATCTATGTAAGGAAGAAATTAATGCTCCTTTAATTTCAAAGTTCACATCATCAGTATAAAAGCTATAAGATCATAATCAACATTGAAATTATTAATCTCCCTTATGCTTTATTATCCTTACCATTATGCCCTAAGTTATTCTTGCCATGTCTGTTGTTCCTTTTAAGCCCATTATGTCCATTATTACCATTAACACCATCCATGGTTTCTTGCTCTAATTTGAAATCACTAACAGATAAGTGTTCACTAGAGATAGCTCTCTCACTAGGTTCTTGTTCACTAGAAACTCTTGTGAAGTATGCTCATCCTTAACAAGAACTTGACTTGTACAATCTATTCTTCACTCTCTTCCAATATTTCACACGGCCTCTCAATTTCATGATTTAAGGGAATCAAAGGTAAATCCCTATCATTCATAGGCATAAACAATAACAATCAAACAAGAACGAGGTGCAAAACTAACTTGCACAACAACATTCAAGCAAGAATAGATGAAGATGAAGAGAGCAAGTGTGTATGATAATGTATGGATAACTATACACATAATAGTGTATGGAAGAGTGTGAAAATATGCAAAAGAAAGCAAAAATAAAGGGAAAAATAAAGCTAAAAAAATAAAATAAACAAACGAAAAGCTAAGAAAAATTAAATAAATTGAACCTAATTTGTTTTAAATTTTTTATACAAATGTAAAAATTATGCAATACTAACTTAAATGCAACAAAAGATGATAAGAAAAGAAACTAAAAACTAAATCTACTACTAAAACACTAAAACAAACTAACTAAGAAAAATGCTTAACAAATAAAATCCAATCAATGTTACTTAACATTTAGTTACTAGGGAACCAATTTCTTAGTTCCTCGGCAACGACACCACTTTAAACAATATTAGTCAGTTGTTACCTTTGGGGTTACTTCAAAGTCTATCTATTTCGGTAGGGCTTACTCAAGAATTCGTCCTCTCCGTCTCTATTTTGGCAGTTTCTTATCTGCAAACCTTTTGCGGATTCCCGTTCACGCTTTTTGATTGTCCCAACCGTAGCTCCTAAATATCAGATATATAGGATGCTATGCTTGTTACCACAGACTTGGATTTTTGGAATTAATCTTATATTAATTCTGAAATTAATACAATATCATATATTGTATAATTTGATAAGAAACTAATTAAATAAATAGTGTTTGTATTAAATCTGTCCCACAGATTTAATTCACCAATTTATTTAATTTAAAATAAAGATAAGACGGAATTACATTTGATTTATTCTCATAAACCAAATTTGAGATATCATATCAATTTGAATTTCAAATTCAAACGTGATAGAGATTTAATTTATCCTTATAAATTAAATCTTGTAAATATCTCTTATATGAGATATCATATCAATTTGAATTTAAAATTCAAACGTAATAGAGATTTAATTTATCCTTATAAATTAAATCTTGTAAATATCTCTTATATATAATATATATATATATGAATTTATACATACGAATATAAATATAAATAAATATATACATCCACCCTAGATCATTCATTGAATCTGGACATATCTTAGAATCAATGAATCTGGACATCATAGCTTGTGTTGGGCTATTTTATGTGCAACCCTGTAGGCCCATATGAAGTTGGCAGTGGGCCATTTACTATACTAACTCACAAGTCGCAAGCGGTCTCTAGCAAGACATCACGACTGCCTAAATCATATGAGGATCGATGAACGATGTAACCTTTTATACAACCATATCATGTCCCTTTTGTCACACGATATTTTGGTCATGGATGAGGCATGGATAATGTCATCCTCCTATTCCTGATCGTTACTTTCTCGATCCCTGAGTAGTCTGACTATAGAAATGGAACTACCTTTCTATTACAGTATGGCCATACATTTCTCAGACTCACTCATCGAGGGGCCCAGTAATATCTCTCTACGAATGTGAGGGACAAATTCCATCTTGACCATTCACATTCCTCCGCACGAAAAACCACCAAGCCCAAACATAGTCTTTATGATCACTCGGTCAAAAGTGACTTTCAACTAGGTCAAAGCTGAGCGTTTGTCATGTAGGAATCCATGATGATCTCAGGTCAAAGGGCATAGTGACATGGTTTGTATATGAGAGAAGCTTATGATTTAACCCATGCAGCTCTCTCATAGCGGGTCAATCTAACACCTTGTACTCTTACATGTGCCTATGACTTTGATTTATATCTCTATACATCTTTAAAGTCATACTAGTCTTATTTCATCTCCGCTCCCGCATAGATAACCGACCAGGCACATTTAGGATAAGATCATGATTTATCCAAGGATGGTCATTACAGTAAACATGCAAATAATATGATAACACAATTAATAAATTCATAAATCAACAATGTTCATAAGACAATGATTGGCCCTTAGGGCACAATTTCCAACAATTAGTTATTTCATTAGCTTTGCCAAATATTATTTTTTCTATTCTGTCTCACGTTCAACCTAAAAAATACTTCTAATTGTAAATAAATTTTCATTTCTAGAGAACTATGGTAAATATTTTCAACTTCTATATCTTTAGTAAAATTATCTCTATAACAAATCCTCTAACTTCATTACAAACTAATTTATTGGAACATACTATACTTAATAGGGACCTTCCTACCTCATGAGGTAAAGCAAGACAACACAACACTTTATCGGTTAATTTCTCAAAAATGTTTCAATGGTCAAAACTTTAGTTTCAAAATCAGCCCATTGAGGTGAAACATCATATACGTTGATCAAAAGAACCAACGGGGGTTGGTCTGAGTAGTAAGAGGCTCTGTATCACTTAAGTAATGTCTCGAGTTTGAGCCTTAGCGTATGCAAAAAATCCCCGTTAGGAGACTCACCCATCAGAGCCAGGTGCACGGCGTAGGTTGAATTCGGATGTAGTCAGGGCAAAGCTCCGGTAAACCGGGTGGGTAACCAAAAAAAAAACTAGACACGAAAGAGGGATGGATTTGATGAAAAATAATTCATATTAAACATATAGAGTAATTACTTTTTGTTTAGCACTAACAGTCAACCACTTTGTTTCACTTTTTTATTTCCAAAACTTTAAAAATCATTAGCTACAATCAACATGCAATCAACATTGAAATTATTATATTATGATTTGGACTAATTTAACTCATCATTGCTCCCATTTTTAATTTAACTTAGTGAATATTTCATCACTTCTAAACCTCAAACATTTTAGCCAATATTTGAGGTTCACAATAATTCCCAAAATCAAATCACACTACGTCAACTATGTCAAGTACCTCACCAAAATTTTAACTTGTGTTTGATCCTTACTTATCATACATTTCTCTTTTCTTTTACCATTTGGAAATGCTACTAAACCTGAAAAAACACCATAGATAATTTTCATTTTCCAACTCATTTTGAACCTATTGAAAATATTAATTCATCAAATCCACCTCAATCCTCACCCTAAATAGCTTTGGTAGAGGCTATAACAATCATTGAAAAACCTTATTTACTCTTTGCAATATTTCCTATTAATCTCAAATAACTTTTATTTTTCAACTATATTGTGGCCATTGATAACTGTCATTTTAATTATCAAACAAAACTAAACTAACCAATAGTAAAGTGGAGGCTAACCTAGGTCAATTTACAAGGATCCTAGATGGATGCTAGGTACCTAATTAATCTAATGAGCCACTAATTAACAAGTTAATTAGACGATGTGTGATGAGATATTATCTAACTTCTGAAAGTAAATCCTATGCTACTGTTTATGCTTTTAGGTGTTTATGATGATGAGATGAATGAATGACAAGTGTGTTCCCTTAGAGATTACCTTACCTTTATTATCCATAGAATATGTGAGGTTAATTAGTTGAATTAGAATATGTTAGCTAACAACTCACTAGCTAAATCTCAATTAAAGCTATAACTCACAGACATTTAATAGAGATTATGAATCATTCAACTTAGAGATAGAAGCAGATAAATTAAACAGATACAATTGTACTTTGTTATATGATCACTTTAATTATTTACAACCATGTCCAACTAGTACAAGGATGAGAATCAATCAAAGATAAATTATGTGAATATGAAATCCAACTCCGTTCCCTACTTCTTTGTCATATACTAACTCTAATTGAATCAATAAAGTAGAAGTAACTATATCAACTCGATAAAATTAAATCTAACTTAAGACACAATGAAACTCCCTATTCAACTCAAAGATTCCAATTCAACATCATCTCAAAAAGAGCACAACAACTTAGCCTTGCATTACCATCTGAACTTCAGCAGCAATAGAAAGCACAGCAGCAATCATAGTGAATATGGAAGAAGAAGACAAAGATGACGACTGAGCTTTCCTCTGGTTCTATTGTCTAAAATAGAGGAAAGTTATAGATGAGAGATAATGGAAATGTAGATGAAGAGGAAGAATGGCGTGAAGGTGTGAGCTGAATGGAGTGGAGTGAAGATTAGATGGATGATGTGCGGATGGAATCTCTGTGTCCAATGTGCATGAAGTGTTTTCCTACGTTAGCTCTCTCCTCTCCCAAGTGCAGATGATATGAATATATAAGTGTGGAATGAGTGATGTGGTATGAATGGAGGAAGTGAATGAATTAGTTATGGAAGGTGTGTCATGCGTGAATCAATCTCCTCTCTAGTGCCAGCACATGTTTTCTAGCCAGCTGTTAGTCCACTTGCTTCTATAAACAGCTCATTCTAGCATGTGATTCTATTAGCATGTGCCTTCAAACAAATGTAGCCCACTTGTTCCTATTAGCCATGTGCTTAAATATGTTATTAGCTTCTTCAATCTAGCACATGTCTAATTTCTTGTCTAGCTGTCAATTAATCTAATTTGCTGATTGGTCACTATATTTTGTAATGAAAATTTAATAGATTATTTATCCAATTAATCACTAAAATCAAATCAATTAATTTTCACTTCTTCCATTTTAATTTTATTAATTAATTGTTTATCATATTGGTAAATGGGGATAAAATCAATAATAAAGCTCACTTTAAACATATTAAAAATCACTACAAATGAGTTTATCAGCCATTCACTAACTCATCTATTTCCATATCTCTTGTTAAAATACCTCAAAATAGTAGGCCTTTAGTAAAATCTTTCCCTCTAGGAATTTAATACAATCAACATTTAAACTCTGTTTTATGTCTCTATTAAGAAACCTAACGCCCATGTTTCTGAAACAGTAACCCTCTTTATTTGACAATCAGAATTTCCTTAACAAGTTTCATTACTAACCTGTTCACCACAAAATCCTTCTTTACACTACTTACATTAAAAAGAGGCATAACTATTAAATCTCAATGATACATCATTTCAAACTTACTATTTCAACAATCACATTCCCCAATCAGAATTTTTTTTGGATTTAAACTAATCCTCAAATAATTATTATCTCAAGGAAAGGGTATATAATTGGAATCCTAAAAAAAAGCCTCAAATAACAATTTCAAACATTATTATCACATGATTCAAACTTCCTTGTTTTCTAAACCCCCAGACCTATATTAATCATGTGTCAATCCATCTATTATCATCATTATTGATCACCTCTTTTAAGGCTTTTAGACAAACTTATGTGTAATTAAATAACTTAGAACACTTGTTCCCTATTATAACAACAATATAAACATATATGTTAGAGCATCCCAACCGCATGCTAGTAAATTTGATCTATAATACAAGCCTAGCAGTGTGATAACAAAAGCACTTTACTTCACAGTGATATGAAACTAAGATAATAGCTAGAATGGCATCTTAGGAACACACAACAACACCACATAAATGAAGAGAATCAAGGTCAAGAACAATACTCCTCTCAAGTAAGGTTGGAAAAGAATCAACAAGCTATGAAAAAATGAGTGTACGTTTAGCCTAGCATAAAATAATGTGTTCACAGAAATTAATGCTCAACTTCAGCAATATGGTTCCAATTTCACAGCTTTGATAGTGCAGCAACTAATTAGCCTAACAGCATAGATTACAAGTTTACTTGCTTTCAATACACAGTGTAAACAATAATGAAGTTACATATATTTTTTCTCTCCATTTTTTAATGCATAGATGATAGTTTAAAATGCACCATAAAAAATTAGTTTAACTCAAGATAGCAAACACATGAGTGGCAATTGATTTGTTAGCTCTGTGATAGTGATAAAATGTAGAGTATGAAAAAGAAAAGAATAATTCTTTATTTTTATTTTTTCCCCAAATTGATGTGGTGTGATTAAGAAAACCACTTTCACTTTATAGTCCAAGATATGGAAAAAATTTTAGAACATAAATACTATACATTTTTAGCAGAGATGAGTAAATTTGAGTTCCAAGAAAGTGTACAAGAGCATCAGATGATATAGACAATGAATATGCCAAATTTCAGTTATGTGTGTTTAGCCAAAAATTCTGACAACTTGATTTATTTAATTTTAAAACCTTACTCTCAATGACATTGTACTACTCTACTACACTACAATAACCACAGAAAACTAATTGCTAAGTATACCAATCAAAATTGGAAAATGTTGTGCCACCTTTTTTTCATAATTTATCTAGACCACTTATATCATGCCCTAAATCAGTTGCCAAATGACAACATTCAACAAAGCTCACACACAGCCAAAAGTACCATGCAAATTATCCTCACAATCATTCCAAATTTCATAACAATTCACTCAACAGAAATTATACAATAGAATACTTGGTTTCTAGGAATTCAGAGTTAAATAAGTTGTTACAGCATAAACTTGGTTGCATTGATAGCAATGAATTCAATCTCATACTTACCAAATCTTTGACAATTTGGTTAATAACATCTAAAGTTCCAACTTCATATCAAGGTTATTGCCAATATTTATTTATACTAATAGCACGCACCAATACCCTTATTATATTTTATTGTTTATAATACAATCTATGCATAAGAACATCTACTGAGAACAAAGCCATTACTCTAGATATCGGCTCTGTTAATGAAAATAAGTTTGGGTTGTTAATATCACTAAAAAGACCCATGCACCCCATCATCTCATTTTCCTCTTTTAAGTTTACTCAAAGAATAAAACCTTTTACAGTTAAACTTAATAATTCATACCACCTCATTTACTTTTACATTGTCTAACAGATGCTCATACACTACTAGTCTACTTGTGTCATATCCCTATTTTTTTTATCTGGTATGTATGTATAGTTTGTATGTAATAAATATGATATTCTCTAAGTAAAGTGTAGAAATTTATGGAAGAAAAGGGATTAACGATTAAATAATAGAAAGTTCAAGGACCTAGATGGAATTTATAAAAGTTCTATGGCCAAAATAGAAAGTACAGAAAAAAGTTAGGCCATTAAGTGTAATTTCAAAAAGTTTAGGGACCTAAATGTAATTAAGCAAAAGTTCAAGGGGCAAAATCGTAATTATGAGGAAGTTGTGCCAGAAAAGGCATAGAACTGCTCAAAAATGCTGTAGTATCAAATTTTACCAGTAAATAGATAATGGAAAATTGGCCAAGCATATTTTTTAGAATTTTGATCTGAGGCCCCAGATAATTAATATTAATTTTTAAAGTTTGGAGATTCTTTAGGTCCTTCTAGAACTCCTAACCAGATAAAATTTGGCAATAAATTCTCATAATTAATATTGAAATTTATAAAACTAACAAAGTTCAAAGAGAAGTTCTGTAGAATTTTTAATAGAATTTACAGTAGAATTATATACACGATAAATACTTTCAAGGTGAGGTTTTTAGGAATTGAGTCATAAATATATTGGACCCATATAGAGACCCAAAATGGCATCCAAAAGGCCTAATAAGATGTTTGATAGTCAAATGGGCCAGTATCCAAATGAACCCGAAAAAAGTGTGAAATTATAAAAATGCCCTTGTGCTGTAATAATAAACAAGAGTGATTAAGATTGATTAATCAGAGTTAGTATATGCCCTGATAAGAAGTAAAGAGATGTGAAATGACAATTATACCCCTAGGGTTAATACAGTATAAGATAAAGAACCATGGCCATTTTGGTCATTCCTCAAGAAATAGTTAGTAAATAAATATTCATTCTAACAATGTCAATAGTGGGGAAAATCTAGACACTAGTTTTAGTGGCATAATACATATTTAAAAATATTATAAAAATTGGGAACATAAAACAGTCTGGTTTTTATAAAACTGATCGTATCAGTACCAGACTAGACTGTAATTTTTCCTACCAGTATTTTCCCATTATTTGTGCCAAACACAGCCCTTTATGATGTCATGGATGATGTCATTAATGAGGGTTCTAGGGCAAGTTTGATGGAAGGTGGATTATGGACCATTAGATTAAATAGTAACCAAACTAATCTTAGCTTTCCATTTTCACCCAATTTTGTCTATAAATGCCCCCGAATTCTAGACTTGTTTGGCAGCTTAGAAGCCTTGGGGAACCTCTAGTAAAATTCACTTTGAAGCAAGAAAGAATCATACACCTTGGAGCAATAAGAAAGGTAACTAGTTCCTTTGATCTTGGACTTTGTTCTAGCAAGTTTGTTCTTGGTTTTAAGAGGTTTCTATGGCACTTTCCCTTTGATGTTGCTGCTTGAAACATCCTTACTTTCGTATGTATTAGGGACCATTTAGTAGCATTTAGAACCACTTACAATACATTGAAAGTCCCTTATAGAACCATTTAGAACCACTTATAATACCACTTATGGATAGTTTAGACAAGCTTAAACAAGCTAGAATCAAGTGGTATTAGCTTAGAAATTCAAGTATACATGTAGTTAAGGTTTTATGTTCTTGGCTACGACTGTATGAATAACTGTTCATATATTATAATTTCATGATTTTGATGCTTCCAATGGGTTTAAAATGGAAATTTGTGTGGGGATAAAGTAGTGAAACAAGTAGTGGAAGCATAGGAATCAAAATGATAATTTTTGGAAAACAAGGGAAGACATTTCGGTTCTATACAGTAAGCCAACGATGTGGTTTGATTTTAGAAAATCTGATTTCATATTTGGATTCTACATGAAAAATTATGTGGAAATGAACCATGAGAATTTATTTTATAAAGATGGAAGCACAAGTCATAAAGTAGATAAAGAATGTAATCTAGTTGGAACCTAGTCTTAGAATTGTTTTGAAGTTGAGTTGTAACTTGATGTTACTTTGTAATGGCTAGGTTTTGTCACTTGTGAGGGAAGAAGACCATCTCAAAAAGAGTTTGTCAAGGATAACTTAAGAGGTAGCAAGAATACCTAACTATAATTTCATGTTTGTTTGATTGTATGCTTGCTTGTTAGTTATGATGTTTGGTTGAGCTTAAGATGATAATATAATGATGATGATGAAGTATGAATGATTGCAACTCCTTGCAATTAATGTCATGACAATATGCATATTAGAGTTTGCTTATGTATGAACATGAAGTAGCTCCCATCTTATGATAACATGTTAGGCAATTAATCAATCATGCATGATATTATAGTTTGCATGACTTGCTATTGAGATTTTCATGAAATCTCATTCTTTCCATATGCATAACCATGTTATAGGTGCTAGAACCTCCTAAGGAAAATGTTAAATGTGGATGTTTGAATTTTTGTAATAAGTTATGCTTACTACTTAGCACAATGAGATGACTTGATGGAATACCTAGCATATTATAGTGTGTTTGTATTATGAGGCAATAACTTGTGATAGTAATTGCGATATCTTAGCTAATGCATTTGGACATGAACTTTGGTATGAAAGTAGATAAGATATAGAGCTTTAAATGGACACTAAAAATGCCTTAATTGGTTAAGTTTTCTATTTAATATGATTTTTCTAATTTAGAGATAAAATCTGGAATTGAGATAAAGGGAGTGACTGGAGGTAGTAACTTTAATTACTAGTTTCATATAGTAAACGAGTGAATTTCTCTGCAAACTCTTTTAGACTTAAAGAACACTTTTGAATATCTAAATCCATAGGTAACACATTTCATTTGGACAAGAAGTCAAGGAGAAGTGAGTTTTTGAATTTAAGGCAAAGAAGCTGGAACTTCCAGATTAACCAAATGAACAATATTTTTCAACAAAGAAACTGATTTCATTTGAACAATGAAACCTCAGTTTTATATTTTCCCTTCAATGTTAAATGCAAGATATTCTATTAGAAATTGGAACCACTCTATTTCAATTTTTATATTTAATTATGAATTTTTAAAGTTAGGTATGTATTATGGATTACCAAATGAACAGTACCCGTGAACAGTACCCGAGAAGCAATTTCTTGAAAATTCATATTTCTAAAGCAAAGAGATATATAATTGGTTCAAGTTACTTCCAATTGAGTATAATTAAGGTTAAAAAATATGGATACGACATTTTGGTATCAGAGCAAATGACTTTGGCTTAGGAAATGCTTTGAATAGATTAGTCATAGACAGATACATAATTGAAAATTTTCATAATTGACACTAAGTTAGTTGTTGCAGGACAAAGATGACTAAACATAGGACTGGATCAGAAATCACAGTTAATCAAGGAGACCCTATGCCAGATGTTTTTAGTTTAGATACATCTGGTTTAAACTCAGAAGAGGTATTTATGATAGATAATGATGATAATTATTGGCTTCCACCGATGATACATGAACCATATTCTGATGACTCGGAGTTGGACATATCTGATAGTTCATCTATTAGGTCAAATGATATGGATAGAGCCACTGAGGAACCTATTCCTATTTTTCTTGTTGTACCTCCAGATGAACCCCCCACTGTGTCAAACCTTATCTAGAGAAGGATGAGAGAGGTATAGCATATCCTCAGCCTCAGCCACTACAACCTAATGAGTGTCATTCCCAGGTAGTAGGTACCATAAAGCCTCCATTCAGACAGTCTATTAACACAGATATTCTAGGACCCAATCAGTTACAAAACCAGACAGATATTCCAGGTCCTAGTAAACCAAAAGTAGTGATATCCCTGGAAACCCAAAACATAAAACTAGTGACTACAAAAACAATGAATGAAGAACAATTCAAGAGTACTGTGGAACTGGCTAGATTGCTATATGATTTAGGGTGATTTTTAGTTAGAGAGATTGACCAAGATTATAGGATCTATCAAGATTTTATAGTTAAAGTCGCTAAAACTTATTTGGCTTTTGATCCAGATACCCTTCTCTTAGAGGATTAGACCAATATTATGGATGATATCTTATTGACCACTAAGACTTGGAGAACAGAGTTAGGTCGCTATTTTGATGAAGAACCATATGAAAGCATACCAGATTGGATCTTCATGATAGAAGAGTTTATTAGAAGAACTTTTAAGAAAGAGTAGTGTGATGCAATAATATTATGTATATAAGTGATGTATAATAGATATGTATGACAGTTGTACTTAAGAAATGAAACATGATAGTATATGTGTATGATGATTTGAATCCTATATGTATGTAATGTTATAAATGAAGTATAAGTTACATTATTTATGTTATTCCCTTTCATATTTAGATAGAAAAAAATGGTACTAACAAGAAGAACTGTTCCATCAGAAGTAGTTACATCTGATGTTTGCCTAAACAGTGCTATTCGATATGAATATTGTTGCACTACTCTAGATTTAATATGTATGCCTTTTCAAGAAATTGATGTCATAATTGGATTAAACTGGTTATCTTCTAATAACGTGATGCTGGATTGTAAGAACAAGACCCTAGTTCTTTGTCCAAGGGCAATAGATGTAAGTCTAAAAGTAAGGCTAAATTAGATGACAGAGGCTCAATCAGATAAATGCTTATGAAAAGGATGTCAATGGTATATGATCTTCTTTTCTATTTAGGCAGAAATAGAATAAGGGGTTGAGAAATTTTAGTTGTTAAGGAATTTCCTAAAGTTTTTCTGAAGGAGATTCGTGGTTTACCTCTCGAATGAGAAATGGAGTTTGCAATTGATATCGTACCTAAAGCTAGACCAGTATCCAAAGCCCCATATCGTATGGCCCCTAATGAGATGATAAAGTTAAAGAAGCAGATTGAAGAGCTTTTAAAGAAGGGTTTCATCTGACCCAGGTTTCACTATGGATGCTCCAGTGTTAAGAAGAAGGATGGCAGTCTAAGATTGTGTATTGATTATAAGGAGTTGAATAAGATTACTATTAAAAATAAGTACCTTCTTCCTAGAATTAATGACCTGCTAGATCAGTTAGCTGGAGCTAGTTTATTCTTTAAGATTGATTTGAGATATAGATATCATCAACTCAGGATTAAAATAGATGATATTTCATAGACTATTTTTAGGACTTGTTGTGGTCATTTTGAATTTCTTGTGATGCCTTTTGGTCTAGCGAATGCACCTGCAATTTTACTGTATTACATGAACTAAATCTTCAGTCCATATTTGGATCAATTTGTTGTGGTCTTGATTGATGATATTTTAGTGTACTCTAAATCTGTTGAAGAGCATGAAAGGCATTTGAGAATTATCCTAGTATTCTTAAAGAAAAATAGCTTTATGCTAAGCTTAGTAAATGTGAGTTTTTGCTTCAAGAAGTCAAATTTCTCGATCATGTCATATCCCATGAAGGGGTAGCTGTAGATCCTATCAAAGTTGAAGCAGTATTAAGCTAGGAACAGCCAAGGACAGTGAAAGAGATTAGAAGTTTTTTGGGCTTAGCAGGGTATTATAGAAGATTTATTAAGGATTTTTCTAGACTTGCCTTGCCGTTGACCAAGTTAACCAGAAAGAATCAACCTTTCAAGTGGGATGAGAAGTGCGCGACTAGTTTTCAAGAATTAAAACAAAAGTTAACCCCTACTCCAGTGCTGATTATTCCATATCCCACCCAGACCTATGTGTCTATACTGATACTAGTAAATAGGGGTTAGGATGTGTGTTAATGTAGTAAGGTAAAGTGGTAGCCTACACTTCTTAACAGTTAAAGCCACATGAAGAAATTATCCCACTCATGATCTGGAGTTTGCAGCGATAGTCTATGCTCTTAAGATTTGGAGGCATTATTTGTATGGAGCCACTATAGAGTTATACTGTGACCACAAAGGTCTGAAGTATCTACATGATAAAAAAGAATTGAATATGAGACAATGTAGATGGATAGAATTGCTAAAAGATTATGATTTTTATATTAAATACCATATAGGAAAGGCAAATGTTGTAGCTGATTCTTTAAGCAAAAAAGTAGTGCAGGTGGCAAGTCTGATAATCAAAGAATTGAAATTAGTAGAAGATGTCAGAGATTGGAGTCTGTTATATCAAGTGCATATAGTAGAGAATCCTTATAGAGGAGTACATGTCAGAGCTTTTATTGAATATGAGATAAAAGAAGCTTAAAGCATGAAAGCTTGCGGCAATATTTAAGGATAAGCTGGAAATAGGGGAAACAAAAAATTTTGAGATCTCTTAAGATGAGGTGCTACAGTTTAAGGGAAGACCGTATATCCCTAATGCCATGGGATTAAGAGAGAAAATTTTAGATGAAGCACATAAAAGTCGATATACAGTACATCTAGGTATGACCAAGATGCATCATGATGTTAAAAGTCTATGTTGATGGCCTGGATTAAAGAAGGATGTTGTGGCTTATTTATCCAAATGCTTGACATGGCAAAAAGTAAAAATTGAACATCAGAAGCCAGCAGGAAAATTACAACCTCTCAATATTCTTGAGTGAAAATGGGACTGTATTGCCATGAATTTTGTAGAAAGACTGACTCCCACTAAGAGTGATGCAATATGGGTGGTAATTGATCGATTGACAAAGTCAGCTCATTTCTTGGTAATAAATAAAAGAGATTATCTAGAAAAGCTGGCAAAATTGTATATTAATAAGACACATTTCGTATATGGTTTTTGTGACATTTTAAGAGTTTTATAACAACTTTACCATTCATTTTATGCCTTAAATTGTACTTTTGTGGTAATACATCATTGTGCATAGCAATGTTCTAATTTAAGGGTAAAATGGTAAATTAAATCTTCCAAACTACATATATTATGTTATTTACTGATTTGGACTTTTATAGTGGCTTTTATGTTGGATTGCAGGTATTTTGGAAGAGAGCAATGACCAGGAAAGAAATCATAAGTCAATGAAAGTGAAACCATGCTCCTGCGCCTTTTAGTCATGACCAAAAGTCCACCAGTCGCTACCTTGATTCTTCTAGAAGTCTCTGTGTTTATAGGTCATGACCAAAACATGGATCTGGTCGCGACTAAAATATGAAATCATTGAAACTACATGCTTTGAATTAGGTCATGCAGAAATAAAAGGAGAGGAGGCTACCATCAAGGGGAGGCTAGTTTTTTACCTGATGAGGCTAAGAAACAGTACTCGAGTGCTCTCTGATCACTTTCTCCACATTTTCCATCATTCTACACCTTTCCACAGACTTTTTCACATCTCTACACCATCAATCTACCGACTTCTCATCGTTTCTTCATGGCATCACATATAGACAACGATTATAGTATAGCAGGAGTCATGAGAGCTAAATCTTTAATCTCTTGGTGATGGATCTGATATCTTGAGCTCACGGATTGAAATGAGGACTTTCTACTATTCTAATTTGCACATTCTCATGTTATAATTGCTGCTAGATCTAGGGTTTTTATTTTATGAGCATGTTTTGAATATCGATTAATTATTCTCATATAGACTTTGTAATTGAATTTAGATGATTTGAACATTTTCTTTTTAATAGAATATTTCAGTTTCTCATTTAAGAGAGTTGGGTTATTATTAGTGATCATTGTTAATTAATTCAATTGCTTGAAATCTAGGGTTTTTTATCGATAACCATTCAAGGGCAATTTCATCATATAATTCAACTTACACGTTAAGTGGTTTTTGACAGTTCGGTAATAGTTCTTAAACTAGCTTTGATCAAAGGGGTTTAAGGAGAATTAGGGTTCTGAACTCAATCGATCGATTGAGGTTTTCTTTGAGACTTAGTGATTTCAAAACTCCAATTTTAATGTGAGAGCAAGGATAGATATATTTTCATCATCAAGAGTCTTTCATAACATATTTCTTAAACAAACCAACGCATTCTCATCTTAATAAAAAATAACAAAATATTTATTTTTCTGCACCCTACTTTTATTGCATCAATCACTAAAACCCCAAAAACCATTTTATCCTTACTCAGGTTTTTTATTGATTTTGACATCCAATATGCTAGGTTTCCAATACAAAGGTTCCTCAAGAAGAACGATAGGGTTGTGCCTTATACTATATTATATTGGGTTTATTTTGATAGATCGGACCATGATAATCCACCCATCATCATATATCAAAGAGATTGTTAGACTTCATGGTGTCCCAAGTAGTATTATGTCTGACAGAGACCCTAGATTCACATCTAATTTATGGAAAGCTTTGCACAAAGAAATAGACACTACTCTCAAGTTTTGTACAGCTTATCATCCTCAAATGGATAGGTAGTCTCATAGAACAATCTAGACACTAGAATATATGCTAAGAGCTTATATTTTGGATTTCAAAGGAAGTTGGGATGTCCATCTGCCGTTAATAGAATTTGCTTATAACAATAGCTATCAGACTAGTATTCAGATGGCCCCATTTGAAGCACACTACAAACGTAAATATAGATCTCTATTATGTTGGTTAGAGTTGAGCGAGAGAAGAATGTTTGGTCTTGATATAGTAGATCAAACGGCAACACAGATTGATATGATTAGAAAAAGATTGTTAACAACTCAAAGTAGATAGGAAAGTTATGCTGATGTTAGAAGAAAACCATTGGAGTATGAAGAAGGAGAACAAGTGTTTCTTAAGTTGACTCCAACTACGGGGACCCAGACGATAAATCAAGGTGAAGAAGTTATATCCCAGATACATCAGACCATTTCAAATTCTCTTGAAGGTAGGATCAATGGCTTATAAGTTAGCTCTTCCCCCAAATCTCAGCTAGATAATGATGTATTTCATGTTTCCCAATTAAAGAAGTATGTTCCAGACTTATTACATATGCTTGAACAAGATGATATCATGCTACGAGATGACCTAACTTGTGAAGTTGGACCAGTACGAATTATTGATCGAAAGCTTAAGCAACTATAAAATAAACAAATTTCGTTAGTCAAAGTAGTCTGGAAAGGATTAACTGAGAATGAAGCCATATGGGAAGCAAAGGAAAGAATGAAGGAGATATATAGTGAATTATTTCCTTAATATATATATTGTAAATTTTGAGGACGAAATTTATTTTAATGGGAGAGAAATGCCATGTCCCCAATTTTCTTATATGGTGGTATGTATGTACAGTTTGTATGTACTAAATATGGGATTCTCTAAGGAAAGTATAGAAATTTATGGAAGAAAAAGGGATTAACGTGTAACCAATAGAAAGTTCAAGGATCTAGATGGAATTTATAAAAGTTCTATGGCCAAAATAGAAAGTAGAGAAAAAAGTTAGGCCATTAAATGTAATTTCAAAAAGTTTAGGGACCTAAATGTAATTAAGCAAAAGTTTAAGGGCAAAATCATAATTATGAGGAAGTTATGCCAGAAAAAACCCAGAACTGCCCAAAAATGCTATAGTCCCAAATTTTACCAGTAAATAGAGAATATAAATTGGGCTAGGCATATATTTCATAATTTTGATTTAAGGCCCCAGATAATTGATATTAATTTTTAAAGTTTAGAGATTATTATAGGTCCATCGGGACCTCCTAACTAGATAAAATTTGGTACTAAATTCCCATAATTAATATAGAAATTTACAAAATTGACAGAGCTTAAAACGAAGTTCTGTAAAAAAAAAATAATGGAATTTACAGTAGAATTATATGCTCAATAAATACTTTCGGGTGAGGTTTTTGAGAATTGAGCCATAAATATATTGGACCCATATAGAGGCCCAAAATGGCATCCAAAAGGCCTAATAAGATGTTTGACATTCAAATGGGCCAGTATCCAAATGAACCCAAAAAAAGTGAGAAATTATAAAAATGCCCCTGTGATGTAATAATGGACAAGAGATGGATAAAGGGCATTTTGATCACTTTGGACAGGTAAAAAACATACAACCAAGTATAAGGGTGATTAATCAGAGTCAATATATGCCCTAATAAGAAGTAAAGAGGTGTGAAATAACAATTATGCCCCTAGGATTAATAGTGCAAGATAGAGAACCATGGGCATTTCGGTCATTTCTCAAGGGATAGTTAGCAGCTAAATAGTCATTCTAACAATGTCAATGGCGGGAAAAATCTAGACACTGGTTTTAGTAATAGAATACATATTCAAAAATATTATAAAATTAGGAACATAAAACAATATGTTTTTTGTGAAATTGATCGGATTAGTACCGGGCTGGACTAGAATTTTTCCTACCAATATTTTCCCATTATTTGCAGCAAACACAACCTTTTATGATGTCATGGATGATGTTATTAATGAGGCTTCTAGGGCAAGTTAGATGGAAGGTGGATTATGGACCATTAGATCAAATAGTAACCAAACTAATATTGGCTTTCCATTTCCACCCAATTTTGTCTATAAATACCCTGCAATTCTAGACTTGTTTGACAGCTTAGAAGCCTTGGGGAACCTCTGCCAAAATTCACTTTAAAGCCAAAAAGAAGCATACAAGTTGGAGCAACAAGAAAGGTAACTAATTCCTTTGATCTTGGATTTTGTTCTAGCAAGTTTGCTCTTGGTTTTAAGAGGTTTCTATGGCACTTTCACTTTGATGTTGCTGCTTGAAACATCCTTACTTTCATACATATTAGGGACCATTTAGTTGCATTTAGAACCACTTACAATACATTGGAAGTCTCTTAGCTAAATCTGGAATTTTTACTTTTATCGAGTTACTGTTCATATGGTATTCCAGATTCGGCGATGAACTTTGAAAAATCATATTTAATTCTAGAAAAATCAAAATGAAGTGGTTCAAAAAGATATGTGAAGATAACATCTTAAAATATAAGGGAAAGATAAGTTATAGACCAAATGCTTAGTCAATTAGTACAGTTTATTCGACAAAAAATACTATTTATTTGGTCAAAAATCCTAAAAACAGATTCTGGTCCCCATATTTGGAAAATTCTTTCTCTTTATACAGACATTGAAATAAGGTGTTCTTGGTGTCATACATTAATTCCTTCATTTACTATTTTTCATTACATCATGAACCTGTTGGGATTGGGATTACATAGATGGGGTGAGATTTCTGGGGAAATCTCAGTAGCAAAAGCTACTAAAGAATGCATGCATTAATGTAAATACTTGGGTTTACTTGTGAAAGTGTTAACATTGTGTAATGTGCATGCTTCCATGTAACATATGAAATATAATTGATCAAAGTAATCATAGAAATAGAGCTTCAAACATAAACACATATGCAACACAATTCAACATAGCCATAGCACAACCAAGCATACATTTAATACATACAAGTTTAGGATAAGTTTACTATCTCATATACTTGATTTTCTTTCACTTTATCTTGCCTATTTCTTCTCACTTCTCTTTTATATGTGGCTGCCTCCTTGGAGTTCACCATCAAATCCTAACATCACATAATCATCCATCCATTACAATCTAACTTCCTTGGACAATAAACTTACTTTAACTAACATAACTTCCTTTGATCTTTACTAATTGATTTGGCCTTTGAACCAATTGATGTCTTGACTTTACCCTACACAATTTCATCTTTTGAATCCATTTATGAGATTAGAATCATGGAATTTCAGCTCCTATACACTGTTCTATATAGAATTTCATAACACCCTCTTTTCTTTCAAAAATTATCATTTTGATTCTAATGCTTTCCATACTTGTTTCTCCACTTTATCCTACACAAATTTTCATTTTAAAACCATTGGAACATCAAAATTATGAAATTATAATCATTGTTCATATGAGTGAACAGTAATAGAGAAGAACTTCAAAAACTATAACTTGAAATTCCAATACTTCGAATGTTCAAAACCTATCCAATCCTACACAAAATCATCATATTAATTCAATGGAAGCATTAGATCACTGAAATTCCATCTCCTTATATCATAAATAGTGCAGACCGAAATGGTTCAACTATAGCAAAGTCAAAAATATCAACTTGATTCAACAACCAATCACCTAACTAGCTTGTTTAAGCTTCAATTACATATCTCTAACTTTAATTTCTTCTTTCATCTAAGGTTTTGGACAGCATATACACCTTAGATAAAACTCAACTTTCTTCCATGAAAACCCTAAGTTCAAACCCCCCAAATTAAAGGAAAACAAGTTAGGATAGATCACTTACCTTAATCTCTAGCTAGCTTGAACTTTGGTATCTTGAATATTCTTTTTCTTAGCTTGACTCTTCATTTGAGGAGAACCTCCCCAAGGGTTCTTGCTTCTCTAGCTAGCTTGAACTTTGGTACCTTGAATCTTCTTTTTCTTGGCTTAACTCTTCATTTGAGCAGCACCTCCCCAAGGGTTCTTGCTTCTCTAGCTAGCTTGAACTTTCGTACTTTGAATCTTCTTTTTCTTGGCTTGACTCTTCATTTGAGCAGCACCTCCCCAAGGGTTCTTGCTTCACAATTTTTTACAGAAAAATGGGGGTATTTATAGAAAAAATCTATGGAAAATGAATAGCCAAGATCACTTTGTGCACTATTTGATTTAATGGCTCATATTTGATCTTAGATTATCTTCCCCTAGAAGCCAAAGAGATGGTACCATCCATCACATCATCAAAGGACACCTCAAAGCCCATGTGATGAAATTATAAAGGGAGGAAGCATCTAGAAAAATTTTAGTCCAATCCAGTACCTATTCAATCTGATTTCCCAAAAACCAGACTATTTTCTAAATCTAATTTTTCTGAGATTCCATAGTATGCTTTCTGACCTTAAATCCAGTATCTAGATTCTTCCTATCATTGATATTTTTGTACTGGGTCTAAATTTAATTACAGATCCTTTGGCAGATTACCAAAATGCCCTTTAGTTCTTCTTTATTTACTTTAATACCTCAAGGGTATTATCGTCTTTTCACACATTATTAAAGTATTCCCTAACCTTGATAAACTTTTATGGGAACTCTCCTTGACTGTCTAATCTTACTCAATGACCAAAATGTCCTTCATTTAACTCTGACTCAATGACACAACATAGTGGCATACTCAGTGGCATTTTCATAATTTTATATTTTTTTGAATCTTTATTAGCCCTGGCCCACATACCTATCTAAAAAATATTACTGGGCCTATAAGATGCCATTTTAGGACATGACCCACTACCTTCATGGGCTAAACTCCTGAGAAATTCTCCAAAAACGTATATATCAGGTGTTTTAATCCACTATAAATTCTATAATAAATTCTACATAACTCCTTTTTAAGCTCTATCTATTTCATAAATTCTTATATTAATTATAGGAATTTAGTGCCAAATTTTATCTGATTCTAAGGTCCAAAGGATATTGTATTAATTTCATTTTCTTAAGAAATTAATATAAATTTTTTGGGACCTCAAATCAAAATTCTGTGTTGCGTCAAACTGATGAGAATAATTTTCTCTTTACTGGGAAAATTTGGGACTAATATGATTCTGGGCATTTTTGACTCAACTTTCAATAATTACCATTTTGCCCTTAAACTTTTGAAAATTAAATTTTAGGCCCTCAACCTCAACTTTTCCTAGTTACACTTAATGGCCTAAAGCTTGTCTACTTCACATTTTACACCATAAAACTTTTATACTTTTTATTTTAGTCCCTCATCTTTATACCTTTGTCTAATCATTGTTTTTCCTTTATATTCATCATCACAATCCTTTCCAAACCTCTTTCTACTATTAGTATTATATAGATAGAGAAAAATTAGGATGTGACACTGCTGGTCATGCTATTCATATGTGGTGGGAATATGAATTTTATGTTATGGATAGTTTAGACAAGCTTAAACAAGCTAGAATCAAGTGGTATTAGTTTGAAAATTCAAGTATACATGTAGTTAGGGTTTTATGTTCTTGGCTGCCACTGTATGAATAACTATTCATATGTTGGAATTTTATAATTTTGATGCTTCCAATGGGTTAAAAATGGAAAATTGTGTGGGCATACAGTAGTGAAACAAGTAGTGGAAGCATTGGAATCAAAATGAGAATTTTTGGAAAACAAGGAAAGACATTTCAGTTCTATACAATAGCCAAGGATGTGGTTTGATTTTGGAAAATCTGATTTCATATTTGGATTCTACATGAAAAATTATATGGAAATAAACCATGAGAATTTATTTTCTAAAGATGGAAGCATAAGTCATAAAGTAGACAAAGAATGGAATCTAGTTAGAACCTAGTCTTGGAATTGTTTTAAAGTTGAGTTGTAACTTGATGTTACTTTGTAATGGCTAGGTTTTGACATTTGTGAGGGGAAAAGACCATCTCAAGAAGAGTTTGTCAAGGATAACTTAAGAGGTAGCAAGAATACCTAACTATAATTTCATGTTTGTTTGATTGTATGCTTGCTTGTTAGTTATGATGTTTGGTTGAGCTTAAGATGATACTATAATGATAATGATGAAGTATGAATAATTTTAACTCCTTGCAATTAATGTCATGACAATATGCATGTTAGAGTTTGCTTATGTATGAACATAAAGTAGCTTCCATCTCATGATAACATGTTAGGCAATTAATCAATCATGCATGATATTATAGTTTGTATGACTTGCTATTGAGATTTCCATGAAATCTCATTCTTTCCATACGCATAACCATTTTATAGGTGCTGAAACCTCCCTAGGAAAAAGTTAAATATGGATGTTTGAATTTTTGTAATAAGCTATGCTTACTACTTGGCACTATGAGATGACTTGATGGAATACCTAGCATATTATAGTGTGTTTGTATTATGAGGTAGTAAATTTGTGACAGTAATTACAATGACTTAGCCAATGAGTTTGTATGTGAAATTAGGTATGAAAGTAACTAAGATATAGAGCTTTAAATGGACACAAAAAATTCCTCAATTGGTTAAGTTTTCGATTTAATATGTTTTTTCTAAGTTGGAGATAAAATTTGGAATTGAGATAAAGGGAGTGACTGGAGGTAGTGACGTTTAATTGCTAATTTCATATAGTAAATGAGAAAATTTCTCTACGAAACTTAATGTATTTAAAGAATGCATCTGGATCTCTAAATCCATAGGTAAGACGTTTCATTTGGACTAGAAATCAAGGAGAAGTGAATTTTGAATTTAAGGCAAAGAAGCTTAAACTTCCAGATTTACCAAATGAACAGTATTTTTCAACGAATAAACTGATTTCATTTGGACAATGAAACCTCAGTTTTATATTTGTACTTCAAAGGTGAATGCAAGAGCTTCGCTTAGAAATTGGAACCACTCTATTTCAATTTTTTTATATTTAATTATGAATTTTCAAACTTAGGTATGTATTATAGATTACCAAATGAACAATACCTATGAAGAGTACCTCTGAGAAGCAATTTCTTGAAAATTCATATTTCTAAAGCAAAGAGATATGTAATTGGTTCAAGTTACTTCTAATTGAGTATAATTGAGGTTAAAAATAAGGATATGACAACTTGTCTTAAAATCATCAAAACATCTTCACTATATAAGTAAACATGTGATATGTTTAGTACAATATTTATATGACTTATATAAATAAAACATAGGTAAAATAGATAAGAAAGATATTAGACCACCTATTAGGCCTTCAATAATACCTCGATTATGATTAGCTCGTGTTCATAATGAGAATTGATACCCCACTGAAGAATCCTCGCTCCATGTAATTATAGGAAACCTAGGCTCTAATATCAAACTGTTTGGCCCCAAAAATCAAGAGGTGACTGGTACAAAATATGAAAGAACTCATATTCTATAAGCCTTTAAATTATCATAATTAATATGATAATAATCTTAAACATGTATAAGCTTTTTTAGTATTTATTATATATGAATGTATTTGTATCTTTCAAAATGATAAATACTATACCATATATAAATATTTATACATATCGAAAAGACAAGAGAGGACATGAATCCTGCATATAAACTACGTTAAGCATCTACAAATTTTGAACTACCACGATATCATTCTCTGTTTCGCTTGAGGTGCAAGGTTGATGGTGTTATCTGAGGTCAAATCTTTTGGTGAGTAACATTCCATTAAATAGAAATAAATTAAATACAAAAAGAAATAACTAAAACATATTCAACTTAAATAATAAGGCTTGATGATAAATCTCAAGTTCTAAAATATAGGAATATAGTAAAAATGAAACTATATAAAAATCATTAATCAAATCAATCCAAAAAAGTAGTAAAACATCTTATTTAAGGAAATTATTTAAAACAAAAATAGGCATGGACACAGTCCCCAAGGGTAACTAACCATTCTGGTGTGACTCGAAGACACAAAAATAGGCGTGGACACACAGTTCACGAGTATAAGTAACCATTCTGGCATAGCTCGAGGCCACAAAAATAGGTGTAGGGGCGAGACCCATGAATAATAGGTGTAGGTACAATACCCATGAATAATAAGTGCAGGTATAGGACCCACGAATATTCAGCATAAGTATTATGCTCATGAATATCAGGCGAGCTCAATTTTAATCAGGTGTACCAAGGACTAATAGTACTATTGTTAGTAACTAACATTATGTATTCAGTCCTCTCAAAAACATTTTCTAGCATGCATGAGGTTAATTTAACATTAAATAAAAATAACACTTCAATATTGAAATTTTACCAAGATTATTTCATAATTATGGACCCCAGCATGAACATCAAAATAAAATTTCAAAAAAAATTCTTTCATTTTATATGAAATAAAACGCTTCAAATAATAGAAATTCACATAATAATATTTTAGAGTAAAAAATCAACTCAATATAAAAATTTACAAAAGTATCTTTCAAAACTTTATTTGTCCATTTCCATACATAAACATGATATTATAATAAGCCAATTGAAAGAAAAATCAATGACAATAATCAATGCTTTTAATTCATATAAACATGCCTTTAGCAAATCTTGCTTAAAATTTGATACTTTAAATAAAATGTATCAAGTAATAGGATATTATTAGAAATATTATTTTAATAGGACGTTTTCCACTTAACTATGAGCTTCCAAATATATGACTTACTCCTACCTAGCTGCTTTCCTTCTCCTGTCCATCCACTTCTGACTTATCTACTTCTTACTTTCCTAATGTCTTATAACAAAAATTTTATTACTCTAATTATAATTTTATGTAAAATATACATACTATCTTATTTATTATGATTATTATTGCTTCGATTATATACCCTTTCCACATTTCAGTTTATCTCATAGCAAAACCATTGCCCTCACTTTCATTGAATTATAAAACCAAATTTTTACCTATAACAGTTCATCTACTTAACTCATGCCCACTATCTCTAGATCAATATCTTAATATTCTAAATAAAGTTTATGTTCTCTAAATTATTTATCAATAATTTCCATCATCTCAATGAACACAACCAAACACCACATAGACATCCCAATGCTAACATAAACACAAGCAAGCTTATGAAGTTATAAAGTTTTAAAATTTATCTTTAAGTAAGATTTAAATCATAGTAAATCTAAAATAGGATCTAAATTCATCCCAACCAAAACATTATAGAAACACGTATCTAGATAAGTATTATTTCGTTTTGAGCATTTTTGTCGAATACCCAATGTGCATTCAATTGGACAAGCTCTAGAATTATTCCTTTTTAAAATTATAGCCCCAAGTTTATACATTACAACTATAAATCACTCCTATTAAATAACCAAACTAAACCACCATATCAACTATGTATATATACCTTTCCAAACTTAAAAAAGGATTTTAATAATTTAAACAATCTAATCACACAAAATTTCTCTTATACTTTTAACAAATAGCTTGTGTGCATACAAATATCAAGACACAAAACAAATACCATAGTTCATAAATTATCAACTATACAACTTTTAAGTATGTGACTAGACTCACCAGATTTTTCAAGCTAAGTTCATAAAAAAATCATCTTGAGTTAACAAATAAACAACACCAAATCCACTTTATGCCTCTTGTAAGATTTAGAGGAAAGTACCATAAAATACAAATTCAAATACATCTCTTAGCTTAAGTTATTATCTAGATAGAGTCTCTAATTACCCTTCCTTTCTTCGAATGTCCAGCTGCAGAGAACAATAAAAATCTTAATCCCTTACACACACGCACAGCCGCAATAGAGGAATAAGGGGGAAAACTAAGCCTACCCCACAAAACCACATATGAGAAGGACCCGTACATACAATAACCACATTCCATAATTTTGAATCTTATTAATCACTTTTTTTTCTTTATGTAACTAACCAAAATTTAATTCTACCTTGGCTCATCGGATTGACCAAACAGAGGAGGAAAACAAAGTCATAACTCAATCATTATTTCATGCTCCCACCTAACCTCAAATTTTAAAAGATCTAAAACTCCTTAACACAATCAACAAGCCTCTGCTTTCATAATATTAATCCCAAAATAGATCAAGAACATATAACAATTAAGCTTCACAGTTTTGACTAGGTTTCAAGTTTGTATGCTTAAGTTTTTGTTTTTATACACCAAATCGATATGTTTCCTTACTTAAATATGATTTTAGTCCCACAACATTTCCCCTCCGCTTGCCTTCTCTGATAGCCTCATCGATCTCTGTCCTTCTTGCTCTCACTCTCGTTACTCTCACTTTCTTTGTGTTGGTTAAGAATGAGAATGAGTATGGAGGAATAGGTGAAGGTGTTTAAGTAAGGGAGTGTCACATGAGGTAGATGGTGTGTGGAAGAAAAGACTAGTTTTCCCTTCAGCTCTTGATTATTCCTATTTTTATCCTTTGCCATATTTTCTAAAGCCTTTAGAAATTTATAGAAATTAATCCTTAATAGTGTATTAGAATTTTCTTCCTTCAATAGCTTATGTAGCTCATAAAGTAGTTCCCCTAAAGATTTCATCTTAAAAATTAACCTCTAGCTATTTTTCTTGATTTTTCCAAGAAAATAGAGCTTTGAAATTTTTTAAAAAATAGCTATTGAATCATTTACTCCTCTATTAGAAAAATAAACTCTTCTATAATTTTTTAGATCCCTAAAATATCTATTCCATAATTTTTTCTTAATTTTTCTGAGCCATAGAATATTTTTATTATTATTTTCTTTACTTATTTTCCTGAAATTTAACCTTTAAGACTTTTCAATTTTAATAAAATACTGTTGACCTTAACTGCTCCTTATAAATTCTTTCTATCAAAATTTAGGATATTACATTATCGATAAAACCTTCAATGAATAAAGAAAATCAGAAAGCTTTTCTATTTTAAAGAACTTATCCATTTATCAATAAGCTATTCGATAAAAATGAAGTATGTTAAGTGTTGGAAATTTCAAAGCTTCTATTAAAGTTTGAATGATTTATCTGTAAGTTATTCGATAAGGCTATTCTTCAAATAACACTTTTATAAATCAGATATAGTAAAAATAATTGAAGTCTATGTAGCATATTATATTTATCAATAAGCTATTTGAATAGGCTATTTATTGATAAGAAAATAAACTGTTCTTTGAAAGAATTCATTCAAGTCGTCTTCGATAAACCATATGATCGATGAACTCTTCAATATATACTGTCAGGTTTACAAAAGATTTTCAAAACCAAATTTTGATATAACATATTAGACTTAGAGTAATGATTCTAATATGTTTCTTATCATTATCAATTATACTCATAACGTCTTCCTAGTTGGTTTCCGTTACAAAGATTTCAAATGGAGAAGTCATTGCTAAAAGCAAACTATCATAATATGCATTAAAGGCAACTATGTATAGTCATCAATCACCAATAACTTTGTCTCCACTTCACTCAAACTATCGTGTGTCTAGCAGACAACTAACAAGCTGAAGCTATAACCTATTTCACTTATAGATAAGAGTCCACTAAAGGATGAAACCCCTCTTACTACTACACATAAACTACAGACTCAGGAACAAGCACAAGAAAGCCTGATCAGACAGAGTACTCAACAAGCTACCAAAAGGAAGATACATGTGCTTGAAACAGTCTTTAAGGAATCATACCACTCCCAGACGGATGAAAATCTCAACAAGGTAGTCTAAAAGGTTGTAAGCTCTCCTAGAGTCTCATCAGGATAGAGAGTAAACCAAACAGTAAGGAGGAGAACTGAGTTTCCTCAAGGTACCTTTGAGTCTCTCTCTATACCTCTCTGAACCTTCTCCTTAAACCAACCCTCTTCTATTCAATTGAGCCAATTTACCATTGCTTTCTGGGAATTTAGACAAGGGGTAGATAAGGGCAAACTAAACCCTGAGTATTCCTACTAAGACTTTTGCATAGTGGTAATAGTTGACTATGATTACCTAAAATAAAATGACAAGACTCAACTCGACATATTCAACCCAATGAGTAATTACCAGAGTTGGTTAGGAATTAACCTCCTCTACTGCCTAGAAGTAGTGAAGAGATTTTATTGCAACATAAGGGTGTTTGATAAGGTTGAAGAGGATGGTGAATTATTCAGTAGTTATCTAACTATTGAGTTAAGGGGAGAGAAATTAAGTTAGACTCCAAAATCATAAATTTCCTTATGAAAATCACAGAGTTTAAAACTAAGCTTGACCTATCTATTAAAGAGGTCTATATAATCCTAATGCTGGAGGATAACTTTTTGGGGGATCTAAAGTTTGTCCTAAAAGTACCCTTTAAGTAGGCTAATAGGCCCTTTTAAGCAGAAGTCCTAAAAATATATAGAGGGTTTCTAGGGACTAAAGTACAAATAGCAAAAGTTCATGGGGTAAGTATGTAAGTAAAGTTAGAGACTTCAAAATAGTCTCTTAAGAACAGAAAGAGGGAAGAGAAGGAAAGGAATAAATTATAAAGAAGAAAATTCCTTTACGGCTTAAGAAAGTAAAAGGGGACTATAATGTAAAGAATAAAGGTTCATTAGGATAAAAGCAAATGTAGACATAAGTTGGAGGGTCTAAAATGAAAATTAGAAAAATCCTAAGGTCTAAAATAAATTTAGAACCAAGTTATGGGCCATAAAGTGTAATTATGAATAGCTAAGGGATCAAGTTGTAATTATGATATTTTAATAGCATAAGTGTAAATTTAAGGAAAAACATAAAAGTTTAGGACCTAAACATCATTTTTGAAAATGTTCCTAGATTTTAGGAGAAGATAGAGGAGATTCTCTGAGCTGTTTGACTAACATCAATATTTTTATTTGAGATCTCAACAAATTGATATGATTTTCTGAAATAATTAAATGTTCAAAAAATATTTAAAAATAATATTGGATAAGATAGGCAATGAAAATTATATATTTGGAAAGGTAATTTTAAAGAGAAAATTATAGGAGGATCAGTACCCAGAAGTATCCGAAAAATTGCAAAATGATGAAAAATCCTCTATGTTATAATAATGAACAAAATATGAATAGATGTTATTTTAGTCATTTGATCAAGGTCAAAAGTTCAAAGAAGGTTACATGAATACTTGACTAGAGTCAAAACAATATTTTGATGAAGTATAAAATGACAATAATGTCTCTAGAGTTTATATAGTGTACAATAGTTAACCAAGGGCATTTTTATCATTTTACAAGGGACAATAATTAAATTTATACACATCCTAAGAATTTCAATGGTAAGAAGAATCGAGACACTAGATTTAATGACACAAAACATATTCTGGAATGTTACAAAAATTAGAGTTATAAAATAATCTGGTTTTTGTGAAATATGACCGGTTCGGTACTTTATTGGATTGGATTTTCTAAAGTAGATCTTACTCCTTTGGAAGACACCACACATGGCCTTGAGTGATGTCATGGATGATGTCATAATTTGGCTTGGTGGGCAAGTCAAGATTCAAGGTGCAATCTTAGCGATTAGATCAAATAGGGCACAAAGTAATCCTTGCCCTTGATTTGCAAAGCCAAAATTCAATAAATACGCCCTAAGATGGAAGAATTATGTTTAGAACATGAGCTAAGGAATGGAAGAGAAAGAGTAGACAAGTGATGGCATGCATGTATATTAACCTTGTATGTAATGTTGTGTAATATGCCATTAGATGTAAAGAAAATGTATGAAACAATTATGGCATACCCCATGATGTATATGAAGGTATGAAAGGCAAAAGAAATGGTATATGCATGCTAGAACAATTATTGAAAATAAAAGAAATGAAACTGAAATGGTAAAAACGTAGGTTCTAGAGCAGTTTTGTTATGGCTTCAATTTGAATTAGCAAATGAATGAGTTAATTCACAAAATTTTATGAGCAAGTATTACACATCCATATCTGTAAATTCATAGGTAATACATTTCATTTGGATGTGTATATCAAGAGAAATGAATTTCCAAAGTTAAGAGACAGAATATGAAATTTCTAGAATTTGCCATATAAACAGTAAAAAGTAATGATTTAAATGTATCAATTGGAAAGGTAAACATCTAGATTTATATTTTTTCCTTAAAAAGCTATGAAATATGTTCAATTAGAAATTTGGATTACCTCCATACGATTTTTCTACAATTAGTTATGAATTTTTAAAGTTGGACTATAAATCTAGAAATTACCAAATGAACAGTACCCGAGAAGTAAGTTTTGAAATTTTAATTTTTGGGCTAATGTAATGCTTCCGCTAACCAAATATGCTTATGAATATGTACTCTGAGGTGGTAAAAGTAGAATGTGTCAATGTTGCTGGTGGTAGTGGCTATAAGAAGAGAAAAAGGCAATGGCAGAATAAAAGGCCTAATCTAGGAAACTTTCGAGGTAATGTTGGCAACCGGGACTCAAGGTTCCGTGTATGTGACAAGAGTAGAAAGAATCATGGTGATAGGCCTTGTTTGATGGGACAAAATGTTTGTTATACATGTGGGAAACCTGGATATTTCTCTAAGGATTGTCCTTAAGTAGTGAATAACCAAAGGTCATGAACTCAAGGATAAGTGTTCGCACTTACACGTGAAGATCTCAGAAGTTACCCGAAATGATCCAAGGTACAATTTATCTCAATAATCACTCTGTGATTGCTATGTTTGACTCAGGTGCAAGTCATTCCTTTGTTTCTTATGAATGTGCTATATGACTATGCCTTATGATTAGCAAGTTGCATTATGCTATATGTGTGACAACCCCTTCAAATACTCGAGTAGTTACATCTGATGTTTGCCTAAATAGTATTATTCGATATGAACATTGTTGCACTACTCTAGATTTAATATGTATGCCTTTTCAAGAAATTGATGTCATAATTTGATTAAATTGGTTATCTTCCAATAACATGATGCTGGATTGTAAGATCAAGACCGTAGTTCTTTGTCTAAGGGCAATAGATGTAAGTCCAGAAGTAAGGCTAAATTGGATGACGAAGGCTCAGGCAGATAAATGCTTACAAAAAGGATGTCAAAGGTATATGATCTTCTTTTCTGTCTAGGTAGAAATAGAAGAAGGGGTTAAGGAGATTTCATTTGTCAATGAATTTCTTAAAGTTTTTCCAAAGGAGATTCGTGGTTTACCTGCCCAACGAGAAGTGGAGTTTGTAATCGATATCGTACCTGGAGCTAGACCAATATCCAAAGCCCTATATCGTATGGCCCCTAATGAGATGATGGAGTTAAAGAAGTAGATTGGAGAGCATTTAGAGAAGGGTTTCATTTGACCCAGTATTTCACCATGGGGTGCTCTAGTGTTATTTGTTAAGAAGAAGGATGACAATCTAAGATTGTGTATTGATTATAGGGAGTTGAATAAGATTACTATTAAGAATAAGTTATAATTGATGACCTACTAGATCAGTTGGCTGGAGCCATTTTATTCTCTAAAATTGATTTAAGATCTGGCTATCATCAACTCAGGATTAAATTAGATGATATTTCCAAGACTGCTTTTAGGACTCGTTATGGTCATTTTGAATTTCTTGTGATCCCTTTTGGTGTGACAAATGCACTTGCAATTTTCATGGATTACATGAATCGAATCTTCAGACCCTATTTGGATCAATTTGTTATGGTCTTCATTGATGATATTCTGGTGTACTCCAAATATGCTGAAGAGTATGAAAGGCATTTGAGAATTATCCTTAGTATTCTTAAAGAAACATAGCTTTATGCTAAGCTTAGTAAATGTGATTTTTGGCTTCACGAAATCAAATTTCTCGGTCATGTCATATCCCATGAAGGGGTAGCTGTAGATCCTAGCAAAGTTAAAACAGTAGTATTAAGCTGGGAGCAGCCAAGGATGGTGACAGAGATTAAAAGTTTTTTTGGGCTTAAAAGGTATTATAGAAGATTTATTAAGGATTTTTCTCGAATTACTCTGCTGTTGACCAAGTTGATAGAAAGAATCAGCTGTTAAAATGGGATGAGAAAGTGCGAGGCTAGTTTTCAAGAATTAAAATAGAAGTTAATCACTACTCCAGTGCTGATTATTCTAAATCCTACCCAGACCTATGTGGTCTATACTGATGCTAGTAAACATAGGTTAGGATGTGTCTTGATATAGCAAGATAGAGTGGTAGCCTACGCTTCTTGATAGTTAAAGTCACATAAAGAAAATTATCCCACTCATGATTTGGAGCTTGCAACAATAGTATATGCTCTTAAGATTTAGAAGCATTATTTGTATGGAGCCACTATAGAGTTATATTGTGACCACAAAAGTCTGAAGTATTTGCATGACCAAAAAGAATTAAATATGAGACAACGTAGATGGATAGAATTGTTGAAAGATTATGATTTTCATATTAAATACCATCCGGGAAAGGCAAATGTTGTAGTTGATGCTTTAAGTAGAAAAGTGGTACAAGTGGCAAGTCTAATGATCAAAGATTTAAATTAGTAGAAGATGTTAGATATTGGAATCCGTTATATCAAGTGCATATATCAGAGAATCCTTATGGAGGAGTACAGGTCAGAGCTTTTATTGATGAGATAAAAGAAGCTCAAAAGTATGATAAGCTTGCAACAATTTTTAAAGATAAGTTGAACAGAGGGGAAACTAAATATTTTGAGATATCTCAAGATGGATTGCTACGGTTTAGGGGGAGACCGTATATTCCTAATCCCATGGGATTAAGAGAGAAAGTTTTAGATGAATCACATAAAAACTGATATACAGTACATTCAGGTATGACCAAGATGTATCATGATATTAAAAGTCTAGTTTGGTGGCCTGGATTAAAGAAGGATATTGTGGCTTATTATCAAGATGCCTGACATGTCAGAAAGTAAAAGTTGAGTATCAAAGGCCAGCAGGAAAATTAAACCACTAGATATACCTAAGTGGAAATGGGACAGTATTGCCATGGATTTTGTAGAAGGATTGCCCAATACTCCCATTAAATGTGATGCAATATGGGTGGGAATTGATCGATTGACAAAGTCAGCTCATTTCCTGGCAATAAATAAAAGAGATTCTTTAGAAAAGCTGGCAAAATTGTATATCAAAGAGATTATTAGACTTCATAGTGTTTCGAGTAGTATTGTATCTGACAGACACCCTAGATTCACATCTAATTTCTAGAAAGCTTTGCACAAAGAAATGGTCACTACTCTCAAGTTTAGCGTATCATCCTCAAATAGATGGGCAGTCTAAGAGAACAATCCAGACACTAGAAGATATGCTAATAGCTTATTTTTTTAGATTTCAAAGGAAGTTGGGATGTCCATATGCATTAATAGAATTTGCTTATAACAATAGTTATCATACTAGTATTCAGATGGCCCTATTTGAATCACTCTACAGACGTAAATGTAGATCTCTATTATGTTAGTTAGAGTTAAGTGAGAGAAGAATGTTTGGTCCTGATATAGTAGATCAAATGGCAACAGAGATTGATACGATTAGAAAAAGATTGTTAACAACTCAAAGTAGACAGAAAAGTTATGCTGATTTTAGAAGAAAACCATTGGAGTGTGACAAAGGAGAACATGTGTTTCTTAAGTTGACTCCAACTACGGGAGCTAGACGATCAATCAAAGTGAAGAAGTTATATCCCAAATACATCAGAACATTTCAAATTCTCTTGAAGGTAGGATCAATGGCTTATAAGTTAGCTCTTCCCCCAAATCTCAGCTAGATACATGACATCTTTCATGTTTCCCAATTAAAGAAGTATGTTCCAGACTTATCACATGTGCTTGAACAAGATGATATCATCCTACGAGATGACCTGACTTATGAAGTTGGACCAATACGAATTATTGATCGAAAGGTTAAGCAACTACGAAATAAATAATTTTCGTTAGTCAAAGTAGTCTGGAAAGGATTAACTGAGAATGAATCCACATGGGAAGTAGAGGAAAGATTGAAGGAGATATATCCTGAATTATTTCCTTAATATGTATATATTGTAAATTTTGAGGATGAAATTTATTTTAAGGGGAAGAGAAATGTCATATTCACAATTTTCTTATATGGTATGTATGTACAGTTTGTATATAATAAATATGAGATTCTCTAAGGAAAGTGTAGAAATTTACGGATGGAAAGGGATTAAAGTGTAAATAATAGAAAGTTCAAGGACCTAGATGGAATTTATAAAAGTTTTATGGCCAAAATAGAAAGTAAAGAAAAAAGTTGTGCCATTAAGTGTAATTTCAAAAAGTTTAAGGACCTAAATGTAATTAAGCAATAGTTCAAGGGCAAAATCATTATTATAAGGAAGTTGTGCCAAAAAAGGCCCAAAACTACCCAAAAATGCTGTAGTTCAAATTTTACCAGTAAATAGAGAATGGAAATTGGGCCAGACATATTTTTCATAATTTTGATCTGAGGCCCAAGATAATTGATATTAATTTTTAAAATCTAGAGATTATTACAAATCCTTCTGGATCTCCAAACTAGATGAAATTTGGTATTCAATTTCCATAATTAATATAGAAATTTATAAAACTGACAGAGCTCAAAAAGAAGTTATGTAAAATTTTTAATAGAATTTACAGTAGAATTATATGCTCGATAAATACTTTCGGGGTGAGGTTTTGGGAATTGAGCCATAAATATGTTGGAACCATATAGAGGCCCGAAATGGCATCCAAAAGTCCCAATAAGATATTTGAATAGTCAAATGGGCCAATGCCCAGAGGAACCCGGAAAAAGTACGAAATTATGAAAATACCCCTGTGTTGTAATAATGAACAAGAGATGGAAGGAAGGCATTTTGGTTATTTTAGACATATCAAAAATGTCCAAGTAAGTACAAGAATGATTAGTTAGAGCCAGTATATGTCCTGATGAAGTATAAATAGGTGTGAAATGACATTTATGCCCTTAGGGTTAATATAGTGCAATAAGGGTATTTTGGTAATTTCTCAAGGGATTCCATTAGAAATTTAAATGAAATATATTCCATTAGAAATTGCAACCACTCCATTTCAATTTGTCTATATTTAAGTATGAATTTAAGTTAGGGATGTATTCTGGATTATCAAATGAACAGTATTAGTGAACAGTACCTAAGAAGCATTTTCTTGAGAATTCAAATTTCTAAAGCAAAGAGATATGTAATTGGTTCAAGTTACCTCCAATTGAGTATAATTGAGATTGAAAATAAGGATACGACACAAGAGCTTCCCTAGGTTGCCGAAAGATGCAATAGTGAGAGGGGAAGGGTGGTATTTATAGACCATGGGAAATTAGTTTAACCTCCAAGTTCTACCAAATTACAAAACTTATGTGTCAACTTTCCATGGCTTCTTGTAAAATTTTTCCTACCAAAAATGATTAGAAATTAAATGTTATAAAATAAGAGAAGATGAAGAAGTTAAAGAGGAGAAGAAATAACAAGACAAAATAGTGAAATGGGAGGCAATAGAGTATTCCTTATATGCTTGTATATTCACTTGTCTAAATGCCTTCTACGTAGCCACTATTTATAGGCCACAACCATTAAAGACTAAACATAAGGTTACAAAGGATTAAAGATGAATAAAATATCATTAACCACAAGAAACCCCTCTCAAGTCATTTATTGAGGAAGTTATAGCTTATTGGCATAAAGAGGAGAAGGAATCCTAAGAGGAATCCCAAGAGGTAGAAACTACATGGACATCCACATATGCAAGAATATTTGTAACACTCCCCCTTGTAACATCCACATATTATGCTTCATTAAAACCTTACTAGGAAAAACCCATTGGGACAAAAACCTAATGAAGGAAAAAAGAGTACATAATATTTATTTAGGTTGCCCTATTAAAAACTTTTTCAAGAAAAACTAGTGAAAAAAAGCGCTTAAAAGGAAGAGTACATCAAGTACTTGTTTACTCCCCTGATGACGTTATCAATTTATGTCTTTGAATCTACATATTCTAATACCATACATTAACTTCTCAAATGGCTTAGTTGGTAGTGTCTTGGTAAACAAATATACAAGGTTGTCACATGATCGAATTTGTTGAACATCTATATCACCATTCTTCATAAGATCATGAGTGAAAAAGAATTTAGGAGAAATATGTTTTGTTCTATCTCCTTTGATATATCCTCCTTTCAATTGAGCTATGCATGATGTATTATCTTCATATAATACCATTGGAATCTCTTGTTATGGAAGTAGACCACTTATTCTTTGGATATGTTAGATTACTAACCTTAGCCAAACACATTCTCGACTTGCCTCATGAACTGCAATTATTTCTGCATGATTTAATGAGGTAGCTGATAAAGTTTACTTTATCAAATGCTAAGATATAGCTGTACCTCCACAAGTTAATAAATATCCTATATGAGATCTACCATTATGTGGATCTGATCAAAATCCTACATCTTTATAACCAATCAATTGTGATCCGGATTCATTACAATAAAATAATCCCATATCAATTGTCCCTCGATGGTATCAGAATATATGTTTAACTCTATTCCAATGTCTTCTTGTTGGAGAAGAAATAAATCTTGCCAATAAATTCACAGCAAATGCAATATTAGGTCGTGTCGAATTAGCAAGATATATTAGTGCCCCTATAGCACTAAGATATGGTACTTCTGGACCAAGAAGTTCTTCATTTTCCTCTTGAGGGCAAAAAGGATCTTTTTCTTTAACTAACGATCTTACAACCATTGGAGTAGTTAATAGATGTGCTTTATCCATATAAAATTACTTTAATATTTTTTTATTATAAGCTGATTAAAATGACAATCATCGAAACGTGCCATAAACAAATCTCTCTTTAACAGTTTTAAATACTTGATTATAGAAGGAGATTCATAACCAATATATATTACTAACCTTCTCTGAGGTCCTATCTTTATGCGTTATGGTGGAGCAATTGGGACAAATACCGCACATCCAAAAATTCTAAGATGAGAAATATTTGGCTCCTGACCAAAAGCCAATTGTAATGGGGAAAATTTATGATAACTTGTTGGCTGATGCGTATAATGTAAGGAATTGGAAGACACGCAGCGGAAATAAACTTTAAAATTTTCCATTCCTTGCCAGGATCTGCCGTATGTGTTTAAGTCAAGTGGAAAGAATCCTTACCCTTAGTGTTGCTCAGCGAATTTCACAGCTTCTCTACGTGGGTGGTGATCTCTTTCTGATCGCAAGAAATCGACGGAGTGTTCCTCAGCGACCTTCACAGATTCTCTCCGCGGACGGTGGTCTCTTTCCGATCACAAGAAGTCGACGCCTCAGGTCGGCTTCCTCTACTGGTATCCACACGAACAGCGTTCCAACCACGAACGACGTGCTAGCGTCTCCTGTCCCTCCAAGGCTTTCACAAGTCTCCGTCTCTATTTCGGCAGTTTCTTGTCTGCAAACCTTTTGCAGATTCCGTTCGGCCTTTTGTGTTCTATGTTATTTTCAAACGTAGCTCCTCCAATCAGATATAGAGGATGCTATGCGTTTTTCCACCTGACCTAATTGGATTTTGGAGTTAATCTTATATTAATTCCGAATTGATACAATATCATATATTGTATAATTTTATAAGAAACTAATTAAATAAAATAATATTAAATCCGTCCCACAGATTTAATTACTTATTTATTTAACTTTAAATAAAGATGAGACTGAGTTATATTTGATTTATTCCCATAAATCAAATTTGAGATATCCTATCAATTTAAATTTCGAATTTCAAACGTGATAGAGATTTAATTTATCCTTATAAATTAAATCTTATAAATATCTCTTATATGAGATATCCTATCAATTTGAATTTCGAATTTCAAACGTGATAGAGATTTAATTTATCCTTATAAATTAAATCTTATAAATATCTCTTATATGAGATATCCTATCAATTTGAATTTCGAATTTCAAACGTGATAGAGATTTAATTTATCCTTATAAATTAAATCTTATAAATATCTCTTATATGAGATATCCTATCAATTTGAATTTCGAATTCAAACATGATAGGGATTTAATTTATCCTTATAAATTAAATCTCATATATCTCATATATATAATATATATATATATATATATACGAATTTATATATATACGAATATAAATATAAATAAATATATATATACATTCACCTGGATCTTTCATTGAATCTGGACATGTCTTAGATTCAATGAATCTGGACATCATAGCTCGTGTTGGGCTATTTTGTGTGCGACCCTGTAGGCCCATATGAAGTTGGTAGTGGGCCATTTGCTATACTAGCCCACAAGTCGCAAGCGGTCTCTAGCAAGACATAACAACTACCCAAATCATATGAGGATCGATAAACGATGTAACCTTTTATACAACCATATCATGTCCCTTCTGTCACGCGATATTTTGGTCATGGATGAGGCATGGATAATGTCATCCTCCTATTCCCGACCGTTACTCTCTCGATCCCTGAGTAGTCTGACTATAGAAATGGAACTACCTTTCCATTACAGTATGGCCATACATTTCTCAGACTCACTCATCGAGGGGCCCAGTAATATCTCTCCACGAATGTGAGGGACAAATTCCATCTTGACCATTCACATTCCTCCGCATGAAAAACCACTAAGCCCAAACATAGTCTTTATGATCACTCGGTCAAAAGTGACTTTTGACTAGGTCAAAGCTGAGCGTTTTGTCATGTAGGAATCCATGATGATCTCAGGTCAAAGGGCATATTGACATGGTTTGTATATGAGAGAAGCTTATGACGTTACCCATGCAGTTCTCTCATAGCGGGTCGGTCCAACACCCTGTACTCTTACATGTGCTTATGACTTTGATTTATATCTCTATACATCTTCAAAGTCATACTGGTCTTATTTCATCTGTGCTCCCACATAGATGATCGACCAGGGACATTTAGGATAATATCATGAATTATCCAAGGATGGTCATCATAGTAAACATGCAAATAATATGATAACTCAATTAATAAATTCATAAATCAATAATGTTCATAAGACAATGATTGGCCCCTAGGGCACGATTTCCAACATATAATTGTTGATGCATGTAAAATTGCATGTCCCTAAGCTAAAATGGGAAGTTTTGTTATCATAAGTATTGGTATAGCAATCAATTGGAGGCGTTTAATTAATGATTCTGCTAAACCGTTTTGAGTGTGGACATAAGCAACAGATTTTTCCACTGTTAATCCAGTTGCCATGTAATAATCATTAAACTTTTGTGATGAAAACTCACTTGCATTATCAAGACGAATTGTCTAAATTGCATATTATGGAAATTGTTCTCTTAATCGAATTATTTGAGAAGGTAATCTAGCAAATGCTAAATTACATGTAGATAACAAACACACATGTGACCATCTTGTATATGCATCTATTAAAACTACAAAATATCTAAATGGTCCACATGATGGATGAATAGGTCCATATATATCCCCTTAGATACGTTCTAGAAATGCAGGGGATTCTACCCTAACTTTTGTTAATGAAGGTCTTGTATTAGTTTTCCTTGAGAACAAGCAACACATGAAAAAATCTTTAAATTGAAGAATCTCTTGGCTTTTCAATGGATGTCTATGTGAATTTTCAAAAATCCTTCGAATCATAGTTGATCCGGGATGACCTAACCGGTCATGCCAAATAATGAATGTATTTTTATCAGTAAACTTTTGGTTTACTATAGCATTTGTTTCAATTATACCAATATTTGTATAGTACAAACCAGAAGATAATGCAGGTACTTTTTTAAGAACACATTTTTCTCTATGTCTAACAATTGTAATATATAGATATTCAATATTTTTCTCATCTATATCTCAATATGATACCTATTTCAGCGGATATCTTTAAAACTTAACAAATTACTTTGAGACTTAGACGAATATAAAGCATTATTAATTACAAAATTTGTCCCTTTGGGTAATATTATGATTGCTCTTATGGAGCCTTCAATTAGTTTTGTATTACTCGCTATAGTATTGATACTTGCACAATTCATTGTCAAATGAGAAAAATATTTTTTATCTTTGAGGATGGTATGTGTTGTAGCAATATCTATGAGACATATATCTTCATTCTTGTGCCCAATAAAAGATAGAGGAATATCCATATTCTTCATCAAAAGAAAATAAATGTATCAAAATATATTATTAGCAATAATGCTCTTAAAAGAAGAAAATAAAAGTAAATATAAATAAAGCATAAAGCATAACTAAATTAAGATAAAATATAAATAAAACATAAACTAAATTTGTTTCTCTAATCATGATTCTCAAAGAAATCAAACACTTCTAAGTGTGCCATAGCATCAAGGTCATCATATAGCTCATTGGTATCATCATTCTTGTATGCAAAATTTGCCTCAACATCATCATCTTGGAAAGTCATATTTGCTTCCATGTTCTTTGAATTCTTTTTTATGGAGGCTTGATAAAACTTTGCTAGATGCTTAGGCGTACGTCAGGTATGCGACTAATGCCCTTTCATCCCACACCTATAACATAAATTTTTCACAGTTTTTTAGGGACCACCTTTATTTTTTTGCCCTTCATTATATTTCTTCTTTTGGTGGGTATTTGGATTATAATTACTTCCACCACCATGATGACAGTAATTTTCACGTCCCCTACCACGGCCACGACCACGATCAGCACCGCGACCACGACATGGGCATAAAAATTAGTGCGTTCAGTCACATTCGCTTCAGGAATGGAGCTAATCCAGTGGGACAAATCTCATGATTTTTCATTAACAACTCATTATTTTGTTCAGCTACAAGAAAACATGAGATTAGTTCATAATACCTTTTAAAATCTTTTTCACGGTATTGTTGCTACAGGAGCATATTTGAAGCATGAAAGGTTAAAAATATTTTTTCTAATAAGTCCTCATCTATTATTTTCTCACCATACAATTTTAGTTGAGAACTTATTTTAAAAACAACTGAATTATATTCGATATAGATTTAAAATCTTGTAGCCTCAAATGCAACCATTCATAATGAGCTTTGGGCAAGATTACTGTCTTTTGGTAATCATATTGTTCTTTTAAATTATTCCACAATTCTAACGGATCTTTCACCGTTAGGTATTCAGCTTTTAACCCTTCATGTAATGGTGGCGAAGGAAAATCATGGCCTTAGCCTTGTCTTGACTGCTTGCTTCATTTTTAGGTAAAATATCATTCCCTAGACCTTTGGCATCTAAGTGGATTTCAGCATCTAAAACCCAAGATAGATTATTTTTTCCTGAGATATCAAGAGTAGTAAACTCGAGTTTCATCAGATTAGCCATGGATCAAACTAAAATAATAATAACAATTAGAATTCAGATAAAATTAATTAGAAAAATATGATAATAAAAACATAAATCAAATAAACAATATATATTCAACATAAATATAAAAAAATAACAAAATATAAATGGTATAAATAAAGAAACAAAATAAATAAATAAAATAAATAACTATAAAATATATATAGTAACACATAAGCAATTAAATAAACAAAACAAAATAGTGGAAACAACATAAATAATATAGAGAAAATAATACTACAATAGAAATAACATAAATAAAATAAATATAAATAAATGTAACAAAATAAATTAAATAACATAGAAAACATGTATAAATATAAACAACATAACTAATATGTTACAATACGTGGAATTAGAAATAACATAAATCAAATATATAAATAGTAACATACTATAAGTATTTTGTAATATAAATAAGTGAATATTATATAACTGTAATAAATATATAATAACGCTAAGAATACAAAAAAGATAAATAAATCAATTGAAATATAAATTAATAAATATATAGGGAGGGGGAATTGGAAATGTAAACAATATATAGGGAGAAGTAAAAATTTAAACAACACACATATATGTAAATATATATAGATAGAGAATCAATCATAATATTGTATCAATATGTCAAAAGAAGAAGAAAAATTAGAATAATACTATTTTACATAAGAATAAAATACAATAAAGATAACCCATACATACATATCTAATAACAAAAATTAAAATGGATAGGAAAGAATAACATAATAAATAATGGTAGAATATATAACAAATATATAAAAATAAAATTTGCCCATAATAATTAAGTAAGATGATAATAGAAAATAAAACATATATGATAATTAGATAAAGAGAAAACTAATATCCTTTGTATATAATTGAACATAATAGTATATGAATTGATAAGGAGTTCATACCTTAAATTTTTCAAAGCAATCTCGTGCTGATAACGTGTTATAAAATAAGAGAAGATGAAGAAGTTAAAGAGGAGAAGAAATAACAAGACAAAATAGTGAAATATGAGGCAATAGAGTATGCCCATATGCTTGTATATTCACTTGTCCAAAAGCCTTATACATAGCCACTATTTGGCCACAACCATTAAAGACTAAAAATAAGGTTACAAAAGATTAAAGATGAATAAAATGTCATTAACTACAAAAAACTCGTCTTAAGTCATTCATTGAGGAAGTTATAGCTTTATGGCATAAAGAGAAGAAGAAATCCCAAGACGTATAAGCTATATGGACATCCACATATGCAAGAATATTTGTAACATTAATTTTTTTTTCAATTTAAAATCCTCACCATTCTTGTCTTGCCAAATGGTGCCACACTTTGTCAAATAGAATGTTTAGATTATATCAATGCACTTTATATCGAAATAAATTCCTATTTTACAGTTCCAATATCCTAGGAACTATAATTAATTTTTATCAATCCCATAATATATTCCTCACATTGTTCTCATCCAAATAAGTCTCTTTGTACTACCATCATAATTTTATTGATGGTAAAATAAAAAGAAACAAATTTAATTCCTATTATCTAGACTTACTTAGGAATTAATTTTTAGAGCTTTTAAGTTAATAAAAGACTTATATCTACTACATTATCTCATATTAATTTTAGAGAAACCCCATAATTTTTTCTTGGAATTTATTTACCCCTATAGGTACTTATTTGAAATTTCTCCAAATAAAATCCCTAATTGGCTCAACTTGAATTTAAATTCCTCTAAAATTTAAATAGGGGTATTTTGGGAATAAAATCACTTGCAAAATTTCCTATAATTACAAAATTATATTATCCATATCTTTCCTTAATTTTTTGATGTCTCATGATAGCTCAAATTGTCATATCCTAATTTTTCCCTATCTGTATAGTACTGATAGTGGAAAGAGGTTTAGGAAGGATTATGACAAAGATCAGAAGAAATGATAAAGGTTAAATGAGTCTTGAAGGAAGAAAGGGACCTAAACGAAAATTGGAAAAGTTTAAAGGCCAAAAGTTAAAGTAGAAATAAATGTTGGGCCAAAAGTGGTAATTTCCAAAAGTTTAGGGACCTAAATGTAATTAAGCAAAAAGTCAGGGACATAAATGTAATTATGGAAAAGTTCAGCCAGAAAAGGCTTAGAACTGCCTGTAAGTCTTTCAGTCCCACATTCCATCAGTAAATAGAGAAAGTCATGCTGGGTAATCTGGCATGATACAGAAATTTTATTAGGGCTCCAGACAACAGAAAATTATCTGATAGTCTAAAAGTTATCTGATTTTTTATCAGATTCTATGGACATCAGATATATGTGGGGGAATTACAGGAAAGTGTGCCCTACAGTGTCAGATGTTATGAATCTGACAGAACTCCATAAGAAGTTATGTATAAAAAGTTATTCACATATTAGTGAATTTTGACGGGAGTTTTATAACACCCGTGATCTGATAATGGAGCTTATCGGTATGTAAGCTTGGATAGAATGAGATCATATGACCTCATATATAGGCCCATAATGACGCCAAAGAAGGCCCAAAACCCAGGGTGCCAGTCTATCAGTAGAAGGGGCCAGTGCCAGAAAAAGTGCAAAATTACGAAAATGCCCCTGGATGCCCAGATTGTACCAGAGATGGATGAAGGGCATTTTGGTCATCTGGAATAGGCTAAAAACATGGCACATGGTATAAATATGATTATTTGAGCCAATATATGCCCTGAGGCAGTACAAGAAGGGGTGAAATGACAATTATGCCCTTAGGGTCAATATAGTGTAAGAAAGGACACCAAGGGTATTTTGGTCATTTCCCAAGGGATGGATGGCAGATAAATACTCAGTCTAACATTTTCAATGGTATAAGAAGCCTATACATTAATTTCTAGGATAGAATACATATCCTAGTATATTATAAAAAATTAGGAATAGAACACAGTCCGGTTGTTGTGAAACTGCACTGATCGGTACCGGATTGGACTGGAATTTCTCCAGAAGGTTCCTTACACTATGAGCATGCCACCTAACCCCTTGAGCTGTCCCTTGAGCTGTCCCACATGATGTCATAATTATCATTTTATGAAAAAGTTAAATCCAAGATTAAATGTGGGCCATTAGATCAAATAGTAACCAAATCAATCTTGGCCATTCATTTTTCTTGGATTTTGGCTATAAATACCCCCTCATTCTGCATCAAACCGTAGCTTCATGGACCCTTGGGGAAACTCTTGCAAAATGGAAACTCAAGCCAAGACAAAGAAGATTCAAGGTTCCAAAGTTCAAGCAAGCTAGAGATTAAAGGTAAGCAATCTCTCCTAGCTTATTTTCCTTTGATTTGGGAGCTTGAACTTAGGGTTTTGATGAGAGAAAAGTTGAGTTTTCTCTAAGGGGTGGTGCTGCCCAAAGACCTTAAAGGAAAGGGGAAAGAATAAATTAAAGTTAGAAACACATGATTGAAGCTTAAACAAACTAGTTAAGTGGTTGGTTGTTGAATCAAATTGATATTCTTGACTTTGCCATGGCGTGCCCTGTTCAGTATGCACTGTTCATGAGGGAAGGAAATTGAATTTCAATGATTTAATGCTTCCATTTAGTTTGTATGATGATTTTGTGTAGGATTGGAGAGGTTTTGAACCTTGGAAACATTAAAATCTCAAGGTTGTAGTCTTTGAGATTCCTTACGGTAACTGTTCACTCGCATGAACAGTGATTGGAATTTCATGATTTTTATGGTTCCAATGGTTTTAAAATGAAAAGTTGTGTGGGGTAAAGTGGAGAAACAAGTATGGGAAGCATTAAAATCAAAATGAGAATTTTTGAAAGAATTGTGTGCTTATGTTCAATTCTGTACAGCATGCCATGAAGGAGCTGGAATTTTATGATTCTAAGCTCATAAATGGATTCAAAAGATGAAATTGTGTAGGGTAAAGTCAAGGCATCAATTGGTTCAAGAGCCAAGTGGATTAGTGAAAATTAGAGAAAGTTATGACAATAAAGAGTGTAACAAAGTTAGTCTTGAACATGGTTGGAGTTCATGAGTTCTAATGAGTTATGTGATGAATATGAATGTGTTTAGGACCATGAAACATCCAAGAAGATGTTGGGAAGTGATGGACATAAATGCTTCATGGTTGGAAAGCTAGGGAGCAAGGGCTAAAGGTCAAGAGAAAAGCTTAAGTGCAAGGTAGTGAACTTATCTCTTTATGTGCTTGATGTGGTATGCTTATGTGTTGACATGTATATGTTATTTGAATGATGTTGTGACATGATAAATGATGTTGAATGTATTGTGAATAACATGTTTCCATGGCCATGCACTTTATGTAAAAGTTTGTAGCATGGTTGCATGTCACTAATCAAAGAAAGTTTAATGAAATTACATATCATGCATTAGCATCCATCTTGCATATTTAAGTGGTAATGTTTGCTACTGAGATTCCCTAGAATCTCACTCTCCCATAACCAACCAATTTAGGTCAAGCATGAAGAAAAGGTATGCATGGAGAAGAGCTAAAGAATGGAAGAAAGGAAGTGAAGTATTGAGATTTTAGCATATACTATAAATTGTCCATGTATGTAAATGCCGTGTAAGGTGTCCATTTATGTGATGAAACTATTGTAATACTTATGGCATATGTACATGATGTATATGAATGTTAAGAAGCTTATTTAATGGCTTGTGCATTCTGAAACAATTATCGGAAATGAAAGAAAAGAAACTGAAATGGTAAACACGTAGGTCCTGAAGCAGTTTTGTTGTGGCTTCAGTTTGACCTAGCAAATGAAGGAATTAGTTCACGAAATTTTATGAGCATGTATTACACATCCATAGATTTAAGTGCATGGCACAACGTTTCATTTGGATGTGTATATCAAGAGAAATGATTTTCCAAAGTAAGGGACTAGAATCTGTTTCTAAAGTTTTTGACCAAATGAATAGTAAAATTCAACGAATAAACTGTATCGATTGGCTAATCATTTGGTCTAGAAATTATTTTTCCCTTAAACTTCAAGATGTTATGTTCATTTGGATTTTTGAACCACTTCATTTAGAGTTTTCTATAATTAATTATGATTTTTTGAAGTTCGTTGCGTAATCTGGAATACCATATGAACAGTAACCCGAGAAAGAGTAAAATTCCAGAGTTGGCTAATGGGCTTCCAAGGTCTTGTAAGTGGTTCTAAATGGTACTGAATGGTCCCTAAGACGTATAAAAGTAAGGATGTTACACAAATAATTAAATCTGACTAAATAGTTTATATTTAGCCAAATATATAAAAATTCCTTAAAAATTATTTTAGGGGCATTTTCATCATTTATCACCTCAAATGGGCATTAATATCTAATTTCCCATTTTTAGTATTTTTTTTGGAATTTTCATATATTTTTCCATGATTACGCCTTTTAGCCCAAAACTTTTTAAAAATTACATTTATGTCCCAGCTTTGACTTAATTTCATAAATTGTGTTAATAATATTAATACAACTCTTTTAGCTTAAAAATATGGGATGTGACACCCATGTTAAATACTAATTCAATGTAAGGCACATTAATCTAAATGGTGCACAAATAATGTAATTAAGGATCAAAATAATGACACAAGCTCACCAAAATAATATGAATAAATATATAAAAATATAGATTTATCACTAATGGTGGTTCATTAATTGTTTAATTAGTATTTTCCTTTTTATTGTATGATGTGATATGTTTTTATTTATGACTTAAAACGATTTTAGCTATTTTGTGCATGTGAGCTCAAACATTTTGTCTCTAACCGATGGTGCATTATTTAGTTACAATATCACTTAGTTTTATCATGTTTATTAGTGAGACCTCCTTGAAACAAATATTTGTTACAAGCAGTGATCAAGGTTACAGCCGCAAGTATAACACGTATAAAACCCATTACATATAGCAGGGAAAGAATTGTACTTGTTTCATTTTTTCCCTCCAAATAAACATGGATTCGCAATTCATTTAGTTTTTCTGTGGGGGTAGATAAATACACCAATCACTGGTCTTTATAGAGAAAGTTGAGAACATATTAACGTTAATATTTGTGAAGAAGCAATCTTTTCATTTGCTTGAGGAAAATATTCATAAAACCTGACTTGTAAGGAATACCACTTAACATTCCATAAGAAATATGACAACATTGGCATAATAATAAATTTTACTAATAAGGTCAAGGAACTAAATAAAGGATCTATGAATGTTGCTAAACAAAACCAAAATGTCTATGAATAGTTCAGATGCACATTCATAAATTTAGCATTCATATACAAACACACAGATACTTTGGAATCTAGACTTAACACAGTAGATAATAAAATACCTCTTTGTACACAATATTTTCTGTCTTGTTAGTCACATTACCTTCTTCAACTAGTATTAATACTTTAAGACCCTCTTTATGCCTCACACGAGAGACAACTACATATAGTTGATCATGCGTGAACACTAGTCGAGGAATGTATAATGCAACGGTTTGCAAACTCTGACCTTGACTCTTGTTAATAGTCATGGAAAATGGTAACATCGCTGAAAATTGCCATCGATATAGAGTGAAGGGCAAGGATGTATAAAGGGTGTTATAGTTATTCTAGGGATCAAAATTGTTTTACCACTATGACCACGAGTCATTATCTTTGCTCTAAATCACATGGTTTTTGATCCGAGTTACAATCAAACGTGTCCCATTGCATAGGACCTCTGGATTTATCAATATTGCGCATTAGCATTATAGGAGCACCAACTTCAAGCTTTAATTGGTAATTAGAAATTCCATACATTAAAGTTGTATTTAAGAACTAAACTGAATGCATGTCTGCAATAGACCCCTCTAATTTGTCTAGTTTGGACACACTATCAGCACTTAGATTTTTTCATCACCAGGTAGCATATCTAGCACAATTATTTACCTCATCTATCATGAATAATGGAGAGGTTCGAATAGCTCGATCTTTAAATTATTTTGTATCATTTAAATGATCCAGCAGGTTAGGATAAGTTGAATGAACAATACATTCTAATGGAGTAGATATAGGCTGCAATAGAAACTCATCTGGAATCATAATCATATCAGAATCATCAACCATGGCTACAGTACCATCCCTAATAGAAATAATCCAGTTTGCAAACTGGATCACCTCTTTGTCATTGTTCATTGATGTAGAATTCATCATACGCATGTTTTAGTTAAGGTGAAGAGTTTATAGTATTTCCAAAGGTATGATGCATTCCTTGTTACAAACAATATATCTTCACGGCATCCCTTTACAATAACTGGTAAGATCTGCCTAAAATCTCCACCCAAGACAACAATTTTCCCTCCAAATGACATTTAAGATACATTTGGATTGCCATGACCAACAATATCACGAAGTGATATGCCTAATGCTTCAAAGCAATATTTATTTGCCAAAGGTTCTTCATCCTATATAAGAGGAATGTGTTAATCAATACTTCTATGAGCTACCAACCTTGTTTTACATTACAAATAGAATCTCTGGTAATGCTCAGGTATTGGAAACTGAGAATTAGCCATTTTACCTTTTGGTAATAGAAGGGATGCAACGCCACTTGAAGCAACATTGAGAACAATTCTTCCATCAGCACGCAATGATGTTGATTTGGTTTGCCATATGTTGGAGATTTGATTCAAAATGTGCTGGAGGTGATTTCGGGAGAATCTTCAACAAACATTTGAAAAGCCTTCAACTCCAGATTTCTTGCGGCTGAATTCTATGAACCTGGATGATGAGTAGCAAAAAAAGCATTAATTTTTTTATTAATTTCTGATTATTGTTATATTAAATCAGTCCTTTATTTTAGGAGTTAGTTGTTACATTATTCTTATTTAAATATGTTGTAATTAGATAAGCAATTTCATTCATAAATATCTAGAGCAATAGAACAATATTCCTCCTACCTCTCTACGTATTATTTCCATGTCATCTATCTTCCTTTTGTGTCTTTAGCCTAAACTAGCAAAGTGGTATCCGAGTAAGTTCCAGTCAGACTTGGGCGAGATGGCAGCAATCAACAACAATTTACTGAATGTTTCCCAGCCTTCCATTCCTATCTTCAACGGAGAAAACTATGAGTTATGGAGCATCAAAATGAAGACTCTCTTCAGAGCTATGGGATTTGGTTGAGAATGGTTATAGTGAGACTGATGAGGAGGCCAAATTGAAGGAGAATTGTCACGTCCTAAAATTTGGACACATAATATGAATAGTTTCACATTCTGAAAGCCTAAGACCTCAAATGCAATGTTCAAAGTTTCCATAACCTTTTCCAAAATAAACAAAATCTTTTCTAAGTCTAGGTGGAGCTTTTGCCTTTCTCAAAATAAAACAAGTTAATAAGAAAAGTAATTACATCAAAAGTAGTCTTTATTAAAAACAATGCTTCGGATCGACAAATGAGGCTCTTTATTATTCAGCGGGAGGATTAGGGTCACCTGCACTATCTGAGGCCAAATAATCTACTTGTGAATAACGTCCCAAAAACATACATGATTAAAAATGCAAAAATCAACAATGCATAATCATGATGAAAAATGTATTTCACAATATTTCTAATTTGATGCAAACTTTTCCGTAAATATTTGTATGTCAGGGAAAACAACAATATGAAATAACCATTCTAAATCAATCGTTTAAAATCAAATCCTTTCAAAACCATAATCTTTTCCATAGGACTTCAACATAATGAAAATAGACATGGACACACAGTCCACGAAGGTAATAACCAATCTAGCGGCTTAAGGCCACTAGCCGTCATGAGTATGAGACCCATGTAATAATCTGGTGGCTCGTGGCCATAATCCATCACGGGTACGAAACCCACGTATATCCATCATTAGTACGAAACCCATGTATATCTGTCGTGAGTACGAAACCCACGTATATCCGTCAAGCTTGGGTAACCAAGATGCACCAAGGGCTAACAGTACTGCTATTAACAACTAGCGTTCTACATTCCATCCTTTCTAAAACATTTCCATCATGCATAGGGTTTATTTCACACGTAATAATCTCAACTATTTCAATGCCATAATTGTTAGTAAAAACCACTTTGAATTTCAAAAAACCCCAACATGTACATTTAAAATCAAGTTACTGTGAAAACATATGAAATTCGCATAGGAATTCCTTTGTAATTTCATGAATAACACGAGTTTAATGCAACTTTTGCCAAACTCTTTTCAAAAGCTTATTCATTCATTATACATAATCGTAATTCCTTTGTAAACCAGTCAAAAGAAAATCATTTCTAACAATTTAAACCATACTTTCATAAAATTTGCTTTTTATAATTCATATTTGAAATACAACATTTGAAGTGACAATGCATTTGAAAATATAAATTTTAGGGAACGTTATTCACTCACCTACCACGCTGCTAAACTGTTACTCTTCCCGCTAAACACTTGCGATTAAAATCACTTCTCAATTACCTGGTATCCTAAAATAATAGATATTAACATTCAATTCAAAGCCTCCCCAATGTAATCATTCTTAATCTACAACCAATCACGAAGGTAAAAACTTGTTTATTTCTAAACCCTGAACACAACCTTACACAGCTTTATAACTATCTCAATTCATCTCTGGACATACATACACATACATAGGTATATTCATCACCCCTTTATTGGATGTAATAACCTATAATCACATAGGTACACCTACCAACGATTAGAAATTTCAAAGACTAAATTTTTTTATCTTTCTTTATTCCAACAAAATCACCTTTTCTAATCCTCACCTTCACATAAAACTTTCATCAGCATCACCCTTCATTTACGCATACACATATGCATACACGTCACTGATACACTACATAAGCTATTGAAATTTTCACATCATTTCCCCAAAAACAATTCCTTCAGCAAGTATGTTTATTTATATATATGTGTATGTTTTGTGAAACTTTCTTGGCAACACATCAAGGGAAACATACATTAAGATAGCAGCAAAATTTCTGAATACTAAATCATACCATCACATATATATACAAACATCAAGCTATATATACATACTCTTTCCATTCAATCCAACAAACCCCACCTCGACATGCCTCTGTTTCCCTTTTCCTTCTTGCATTTCCCCTATGAACATATACACAACGCTCACCAGCAGTAATTAACAATAGCAAAAGTGTAGCAATTAACTCGTTGATTTAAGCTACATACCAAGTTAGATGGCTTTCCGAATCAGCTAACCTCAACAAACCAATCATTACCCTCAAAAGCTTTAAACTCTCGAATAGAGCAACCCCAAATTACACAGACAGCTAGAAACAAAATGGTGGAAGAAAAAATGGAATACTTACCACCTACAATTCAAACTTAACAGAAGCATCACAGCCTCCTAGTGCCAAATATGCCTTCACTTATCATCCTTCCCAACCACAGCAAACAAAGGAACAAAAAACAAATTTCCTCCATTGACAATAGTCCATACAGAAGAAAAGAGAAAACTTTCATAACTTAATCAGCAGTTTAGTCATAGAATTTCCGATTCCCAGCAGCCATTACACAAAAAATAGAGTCAACACTTACCGTTCACCACCGATAACTCTACCGCTCTACCTCAGATATTGCTACCTAACTTCTTTCCTTACCACCATCACACTAAACTCTTGCCCGATCAATTTCCTTCCCCTCAAGAATAGAACTTTACTGGCCTCAAGAGGGGACTAAATTTTAAGAGAAGCTACAGTACCCTATTTTGAACCCACGATGGTAACTACTAGTAGCAGGATGATGATGATGAAGACTGAGCTTGATAGCTTCTTCCAATAGTGTCGACCCATTACTCTCCCCTTCCCACTGATTATAACCCCGCTGCTTCTATCGATTGCTCTATAAATCAAGGAGCTGGAGCTAGCTGAGTGACATGACTGAACCAGCATCGGTGACACAATCAGGGATAGGACGGGACGCTACAGGGGCTGACCACATGGCATCACTTGCTTGAAACCTCACTGCTGTACTGTTAGACTTCTTCCTTTGCTGTCACCACGTGAATAAGCTTGAATAAAGAAAAGGGAGGTATGGTACCTAGATTGAATAAGGAAGTAGGGGAAATGGTAATTTCACGCGCAAGAAAAATAAAAACCTTACCTTCTATAGCTCTCAAGGATTGAATGCAGCACCTCATGGCTTAACTCTCGCTAGATGACCACTCTGTTACTCGTAACCCTTTAACATTTTTTATAACAAATATACAAATAATTGATTTATAAAAATAAAAATCCACTATAACGAGAATAAGAAAAGAGATTCAAAGGCTCTGTTCTTCATCCAACAAGTAGTGGATGACTCACTTGTTTCAAAAATTACTACAGCCTCAATAGCAAAGGAGGCTTGGGTAATTCTTTGAATGTCCTTCAATGGCTCATCAATAGTGGTTTAGTCAAGTTGTAGACCTTGCACAGTGAATTCCATACTCTATAAATGAATAATACAAAATTAGTACAAGAGTATATGACCAAAGTGGTAGCAATAGTCAATCAGATAAGATCATTTGGATATGAGATTTTAGAAAAGATGGTGGTGACTCAAGTATTAAGATATCTACCTTCTAAGTTTGATGAGTTGATAGGTTCTCTACAATCCCATGAGGCAAGAATCAACAAAAAGGAGGCAAAGAATGAGGAAAAATCATTCCAAGCAAAAAGTGAAAGTCCAAAGGAGCATGAAAGAAGTACTAGAAGTTGAAAAGGCAGAGGAGGTAGAGGCAAAAATTCAGGCAGACATGGTAGATGAGGTGGCAGTTTGGGAACAAGGATAAAAGAAATATCCAATGTCACAACTGGCAAAAATATGGGCATATGAAAGCTGAATGTTAGTTTAAAGACAAGCAAGCAAGTTTTGCTGAGGTAACTGATGATAAATCAAAATTATTTATGGCCTATAATGACTTCGTTTTAGAAAAAGGCGAAGTTTGGTTTATAAACAGCGGGCGCTCAAATCATATGACAAGCAATAGAGCCATTTTCACTCATCTTGATGAAAATCAAAAGAAGACAGTAAGACTTAGAGATGATATAGTAATGAAGGTTGAAAGAAGATGAACAATAGTAATTGATGTTGCTCTAGGTAAAACTAAATGCTTATATAATATTCAGCTTGCTACTAATTTGGCACATAACGTGTTGAGTGTTAGTCAAAAAATAGGGAGTGGATACTCTATTTTATTTGACAATTGAGAACGTGTTATCACACATAAGGCATCAAATCAAGTATTTGCAAGCATACCAATAGCCCATAACAGATTGTTCCCATTTGATGTCAAAGCCTTGTAAGAGCATGCTTTAGTGGCTGGTCAGGAAGATGAATCCAAGCTATGGTATTTGCACTATGGCCACTTAAACATTAATGGGTTACAGTTGCTAGAGAGAAAAGGTATGGTCTTTAGCTTACTAAAAATTACTGAACTTGAAATATGTGAAGGATGTGTATATGGCAAGCAAAATAGAAAGTCTTTTCCCACTGGAAATGCATGGAGAGCAAATGAATGTCTTGAGCTTATTCATTATGATCTATGCGTTCCTATGCAAACTGAATCGTTAGGTAGCAGCTATTATTTTCTTCTTTTTACTGACGATTTTAGTAGGATGAGTTGGATTTATTTCCTAAAATCCAAATTAGAAATATTTGGGAATTTTAGGAAATTCAAAGCATGGTGTAAAAGTAAAGTGGAGAAAATATTAAAGTTCTACACACTGATAGAGGTAGTGAATTTCTCTCAAATGAATTCAACCACTTTTGTGAAGAGAATGGAATAAAGCATGAATTGACAGAACTTTACACTCTAGAATAAAATGTTATAGTAGAATGTAAGAACAAAATGGTTATAGAGATGGCGAGAAGTATGCTAAAAGGGAAAGGTATGCTAAATTCCTATTAGGCAGAAGCTGTAGCAACAATGGTATACTTGCTTAATCTCTCCCCTATAAAAGCTATGTAAGATCACACTCTATATGAAGCATGGAAGGGGAGGAAACCTATGTAAGCCATCTAAGAGTATTTGGGTGTATTTTTTATGTCTTAGTTAACTTACAAAATCTCTAAAAACTTGATAAGAAGTCTCATAAATGTATTTTTATTGGCTATTGTTATGAGTTTAAGGTATATAAGATGTATGATCCTGTTGATCAAAAGATATTTATCAGTAGAAATGTAGTATTTAATGAAGATACAAGCTGTAACTGGCGTGACAACATTGCAAATAGCGAGAAAAACTTATTACAGGTACCTTTAATTGAGGAAGGCATCTCATCCTCAATTAATCCAGTCCCTTCAACTGACAGTAGTTCAACAAATACACCATCAAAAGGCATCTCAAACTCAACAAGCAAATTATCAGATGAGATGCCCCTAAGAAAGTTTAGATCCTTAAGAGAGATCTATGAAAATGATGAATATGATATGTTAGCTTCTGATCTAATAGCTTATCAAGAGGAACAAGAGAAGATGCTTGGATGAATGCAATGAAGGATGAGCTTGCAGCCATAAAAAAGAATTCAACTTGGGAGCTAACAGATTTACCAAAAGGAAAGAACATGATTGGGCTGAAATTGGTCTTTAAAACAAAGTTTCATGCAGATGGAAGCATCTAAAAGTACAAAGTTCATTTGGTGGCAAAGGGATATTCTCAACAACAAGGAGTTGATCTCGAAGTGACTTCTTCACCTGTGGCAAGGTTTAAAACGGTGAGATTGCTCTTAGCTCTTACAACCCAATATAAATGGAATTTGTACCAACTTGATGTCAAATCTGCATTTTTGCATGGAGACCTTGAAGAAGAAGTTTATGTTGCCCAACCTGAAGGTTTTGAAGTCTAAGGAAAAGAGGAGAAGGTTTACAAGCTAAAAAAGGCACTCTATAGCCTAAAACAAGCTCCTTAGGCTTGGTATAGCTAGATTGATGCTTACTTTCAGCATAATGGATTTGTAAAAAGTGAAAATGAGTCAACTCTCTACATAAAAAGGCAAGGTACTTACTCTATGATTGTTTGCCTATATGTAGATGATATAATTTATATGGGCTCAAATCCATCTTTGTTAGAAGAATTTAAAGGCTGCATGAAGAACAAGTTTGAAATGACAGATTTAGGATTGTTACATTATTTTTTGGGCTTAGAGATAGTTGAAGATAAAGCTAGAATTTTTGTTTGTCAAAAGAAATATGCAACAGAGCTATTGAGAAAGTTCAATATGCTAAATTGCAAAAAAAGTCTAATCCAATGAATCAAAAGCTAAAATTATAACAAGATGATATAGCTAAAAAGCATATCAAAAGCTGTACAGAAGTATCGTTGGTGGCTTAATGTACCTAACTTACACCAGACCGAATATATCCTTTTTAGTAGGTGTTGTGTCAAGGTTTATGTGCAGACCATCTAAGGAGCATTATGGTGTGGCAAAAAGAATTATGAGATATGTTGCTAAAACAGTAAGCTATGGAATTTGGTACACTCACGTGACTCAATTTAAGTTGTTTGGGTTTAGTGATAGTGATTGGGGAAGCTCATTAGATGACAGAAAAAGCACATCTAGAAATATTTTTAATTTGGGTTCAAGAGCAATCACTTGGATGTAAAAAAGCAAGCTACTATAGCACTTTTAACAGCAGAGGTAGAGTATATCCTAGCTAGTACAACAACAAGTCAGTGTATTTGGCTTAGAAGAATTTAGATGATTTATAGCAAAAGCAAGAAGGAGGAACTAAGCTATTTTGTGGCAACAAATCAGCTATTGCAATGACAAAAAATCCAGTGTTCCATGGAAGAACCAAGCACATAGATCTGAGGTTTCATTATATACGTGAGTTAGTTGCAGAAGGAGAATTAATTATGAAGTTCTATAGTATTGAAATTCAATTTTTACATATCCTCACCAAAACATTACCAACTCAGAGGCATGAGTATCTTAGAAGCTTACTTGGACTGAGTGATTTTGAATAAAGGGGCAATGTTGGAGATTTGATTCAAAACGTGCTGGAGGTGATTTTGGGAGAATCTTCAATAAACATTTGAGAAGTCTTCAACTCCAGATTTCTTGTGGCTGAATTCTAGGAACCTAGATAATGAGTAGCAAAAACAACATTAAGTTATTTATTAATTTCTGATTATTGTTATATTAAATCAGTCCTTTATTTTAGGAGTTAGTTGCTGCACTATTCTTATTTAAATTTGTCGTAATCAGATAAGCAATTTCATTCAAAAATATCTAGAGCAATAAAACTATATTCCTCCTACCTCTGTGTATTTTTCTCTCTCATCCTTTATCTTTGTTTTGTGTCTTTAGCCTAAACCATCACCAGAAGCATGTTTTCCATATGCCTCAATGACCATAAACGAATTAAAAGCCACCGTAAGAGTTATTTACTACTGCAATAAGAGATGCATATATCTCTTCCTGTTCTAATGTTAAATTAGCAAGCATCATTAATAATTCTGACCTCAAAACATGTGTATCAAAATCCTATTCTTAAAGCATAAACTTATTTACCTGAGATGCTGAATTCTAGATATCTGGGAACCACATAGACTCATATTCACTAATACTCCTTCAATTGCCATTTAGTAATTATTCTATTTCCAAAAGTGTTCTACTATGCAGTTCAACATTTTCTAAGTCAATATCTGAAAAATAATTGTGTGTAATAGTAAGTAATGCTAGCCAATATGCATTTTTATCAGAATTAATTATAGTAATTGTTAAGTAATAATTTTCTTATGTTGGTACCTATATATTGTCGTAATCTGTGTATGATGTCATCAGTAATTAATTGCCATGATTGGCTCCAAACTATCTCTAGTATTCTATAACAGTTACAGAAAAGTAGTATGCAAAATAGATGTCACAAATATTTTGGGGAAGCCTATTTAGTAGCTTCTTTAATAGCATCTAAATAGTCTATATCGTCATCCAACAACCTCAAAGCATAACAAGCATCCCTGAATGTATCATACAACACCCCATCAACTGTTATTATTTCTCGATAAGATTGGGGACCTGTAATAGTAGTTAATAGCAATCTCAAATAAAAACATTCACCAGACCCTGGCAAAACATAGTATAATCTTCCTATAGAAAAGCCATTTTGTCTAAGTTCCCAATGCAAAGTATTAGTGAAAAACAAATTTGGTGGGAATTTAGTATAAGTTAGTTCTCTTTCTTGACTATACATATCATTTATAGCCATCCAAGCTAGGAATTTTGACTCTTTCCCTGTACTATAATATTTTATTGGTAAGGTAGATGAAGTGCAAGTTGTTCCACTGATGGTATTTTATAGTGAATGTCAAACCCCAAAATTCTCCATACTGCCTCACATGAAGTTAAATATCAGACATCATAATACATTTTATTTCATCATGAATTGCATCAGAGTTTGAAAATTAAGAATCAGAGTAAAAAGCAATTATAGCTCGATCATGTCCTTTGCTAACATACTTGAGTAAATACTTGATAGAATTGACCTATTTGAATCTCTCAATGTTGATATGAGCTTGATATTTGACGAGCAAGTAAGAATTATAAGATATGATGGCATGCCCATTCACATGTTGTCATGGCATCTTGGTAATTCTTAGAAGTGCATCGTGGTCCTCCTGTGAAGGATGAAGGCAATACAATCCATTTTCCCTTAGCAGTAGTAACTATTTCTCCCATCAATTTTTTATCAGTAAGGCCTTTATACATTTTTACTTGAAGTTGTTTTGGATGGAGTCTGATGTACAAAAATTTGTATGATTCTATCATCATGTAACATCTATAATAAACTCTTGGAATAATTTGACACTCTTAGTATAGTTGAAAATTGATTATCAAGATTTTGAATTATTTAAGCAAAGTATTCTAATACATCTACTTTTATTGCTAAGACCTACAAAAGGAAGAAACATGGGCAAGATTCTGTTTGTGGTTCAGGAAGTTGAACCAAGTTGTCATACTGAATTTGAGAAACATAAAACTAGGTGGCTATAGACTTTATGTATAGCTACTATCTTTTACTATCCTACTTTGACTTTATTTTGGGAAGGTGTGCAATGTACTTTTGATAGTATATAGCAATAGGTTTCTCATGGAGAAGGCGGGCATTTTTTTATGAGAATTTAACTAGGAGAGGATGGTCTCTTGAACACTAGAGGAAACCTGGCACTAAGAGAGCACAAAATCATCTTGCTATGTTTAGTCTATATTTTGGGTTAAGGGTTTTAATGTTGGTTTAGCCTTGTAACTGTGATCCTCTTGATTTCTATCAATATAAGCTCAATATTATTTAGATTCATAAGCTTCTTGTTGCTAATTTCTATTTTTAGGACAAGTTACATCAATTGGTATTATAGTAGAACAATCCTAACCTCTGTGGGAAGACGATAGATAGATAGGTCACCAAGGAAGTACAGGGGTTGAACGAAGCAATCAGAGGATTGAACCAGGGAATAAATGAGGCAAATGCAAGGTTAACGACAGAGATGAATGGGGTTAAGGAGATGATACTAAGAATGCAAGAGGCTATGTTACTGCTAATCAAGAATAGAAGAATATGGAAGAAGTATGGGACACTGAAATAGAGAGGAAATATTAGAAATAATAAAGGAACATAACAAAGATAGAAGAAAATCTAGAAAGCTGGAATTACCTGTGTTCGAAGGGGAACATCTGTTAGGTTGGTTCTCACATATAGAACGTTATTTCAACCTAAACTCCATTGGTGAAATAGAGAAACTCAGAGCCACAGTGGTATACCTTGAAGGAAAAGCCCTCAACTAGTACCACTGGGTTAAAAGTAGGTCCCTATTGTGAAGCTACAAGGAGTTTAAACATGAACTCCTATATTGTTTTCATCTATCATAACTGGGGGATGAATACGAAATATTGTTGGCACTAAAGTAGGAGAACTCAATTCTGGAGTTGGTTGAAGAATTTGAGAAACTCTCGGCTACTCTCAAAGACGTTCCAGAGGAGTGTTTGATGGGAGTTTTGAAGAACGCACTGAAGTCAAAAATTATGGCAGAGCTACAATTGGTCAGCACATTGTCCTTGCATGAGCTAATCAGGACCATCTTTCGAGTGGAGGATAGGAACCAAACACTCAAAAGGCGAAGGAAAGAAGGAGTGCTAGAGGTCAAGGGTTTACAATTAGGCCCAAAATAGCCTAAGCCTACAAGAAGCCACTGCTCACTCAGTTTCTGTTAAGAAAATAGAGGAAAAAATAGCAGAGGTAAAATCAGTGAGTAACTCATCACGAAGTACCATGGTCAAACAAGGATGGAAAGCTCACAAACTACAAGAAGCTGAGCTAAACTACAAAAGGGAACTCATATTATGTTTCTAGTATGGAGATAAGTATAGCCCTAGCCATGTGTGTACAAATTAGAACCTGCAAGTTATGATCTTAAAGAAGGAAGACAGAAGGGACAAGGGAAGTTATAAGTTCATCAGGGAAGAGGAAGAGGAAGTTTTAGAGGACATGGCAGACGCCACCTGTCATATCCCAATTTTTAAGCCTTAAAGCCTAGTATATAGCCTGAAAAAGGGATGCTACCAGACCCTGTTGAGCAGAGGTCTCAATAAATAGAGAAAATTATGATGATCAGTTTGATACAACACAAAGTTTTTATATGAGGTCCCGAAAGATTTATATTAATTTTTTAAGAGAAAAAAAATTAATACAGTATTCTATGGACCTCAGAATCAGATAAAATACGGCAGTAAATTCCTATAATTAATATAAGAATTTCTGAAATTGATAGAGCTCAAAAAAGAGTTATGTAGAATTTACTACAGAATTTACAGTGGATTAAAAGACCCGATAAATAGGTTTCGGGGGAATTTTTTGGGAATTGAGCCCATGGAGATAGTGGATCATACAGAGGGTCCAGAATGGCACCTTATAGGACCAATGATATTTTCAGATAAATATGTGGGCCAGGGCTAATAAAGATCGAGAAAAATGAAGAATTACGAAAATGCCACTAAAGGTATGCCACTGTGTTATGTCATGAAGTCAGAGTCAGACGAAGGGCGTTATGATCGTTTGACTAAGGTTAGACAGTTAAGAAAGGGTATCTGGATAGTTGAGCAGGGTCAAGAGATACTCTGGTAAGGTATGAAAAGACAATAGTGCCCCTAGAAGTACTAAAGAGGTAGTAAGGGCATTTTGATAATTTACTAAGGATGTTCCTTAGGAACCGAGCCACCAGAGTGCTTGGGTAGAAACCCAAGATGACAATCCAAGGCCCAAAAATGTAGCCCAAGAGTAATGTGGGCCCAAGAGGCATGAAAATATTGTTTGTGTTTTTCAATAAAGTAAAGTGACCCGGTCCAAGATAGAACTGGGTAAAGTGATCTGGAATCATGAGAGGACATAAATGGGGCCCACAATGTGCCACATGGCATGATTATAGTAAAAGAGGAAAAGAAAAGGACACATGGCATGATTAGAGAAAAAGGAGAAAAAGCAAGAGGACACGTGGCACGATCTCGGCCGTCCATTCAGGGAAAAGACTCTGGAACTCTCTGAAAAGCCTAAGTCAGCTGGTGAGGTGTCCCAAGGGCCCCACATTTCGCCACATATACCCATGAGGTGTCCCTTGAGGTGTCCTAGATGATGTCATGAGTGGTGAGTCATCAGGGAGGGTGATGTCATCATGATGATGCAGGCAAAGCTTCTTGAAGAAGCAAGCAATTTGAGCCATTCATTACGAATCAATCTAGACCATTCATTCCACCTCCTCTCACCTATAAATAGGCCACTCCCCTCCCATTTCAAGGCATACCACGGATCTAGCAAGAAAAGGAAGAGGAAGAGAGAAAGAGAGGAAGAAGGAAAGAAAGGAAAGAAAGGAAGGAGTTCTGGTGGAGCCAGGACCAGTCTGAGGAGCCGAGGGACTGGGCAAAGCTTAGGAATGAGGTAAGAAAGTTATGTAGTCCCTGCTCTAATAAAGTAGAGGATTGCTCTTAATGGTTAGAATAGAGAAATATCTCTATTAATAAAGTTAGCTATAGATAGAAAGAAAGTTAGAGGAATGTCGGAGTAAGGATATTTCCCCTAGCTATGCATGAGTTAAATAGAGCTATACTGATAGAGTAATAATGAAGATATTATTATGCTATGTATAGGCTCAATATGGAAAGAATGAACCTTATAGCAAAGGCTAAGAGCTAGAAGGAAAGCTACATGTCAGGTAGTGAACTAATCCTAAACTTGTATGCATTGAATGTTATGCTTGATGTGCTATGGCTTTGTTGAATTGTGTTAAACATGTGCTTATGTATGAATCTCTGTTCCTATGATTACTTTGGCCAATTGTATTTCATATGTAACATGGAAGCATGCACATTATGCAATGCTAACACTTTCACAAGCAAGCACAAGTATTCACATTAATGCATGCATTGTTTAGTGTTATTTGCTACTGAGATTTCCCCAGAAATCTCACCCCTTCCATATCAATCCAATTACAGCAGGTCTTCTCAAGATTGAGGAGATAAAGATGCATGAAGAGATGTTAATTGCTTAGTATGATTGATATGTGATTCATGGATATACAATTGCTGGAAATTGTCACTGTGAACAGTAACTCGTGATGGAGGCAGTGACATTTGAGCTGTAATTATAACTATTAAATGATTGAATAAATGTATGATATTTTTCCAGTAAATAGTAGACATGCCAAGCTTCGATTTGATATATATAATGTCTCATTTGGATGTCTACACATAAAGATATGATTTATCAAAGTTGGGACCAGAATGCTGGAATCAGGGACAAGACGCTGGATGAACAGTGATTTCGGAAGGTTGAGCAACGTTGACCTGGTCAAGGCGTGGTCAATGAGTCATTTTTAACTGAAATATTATTATGTTATCTTCGTGTAGCAATTTGAACCACTCCATTTTTATTTTTATAGAATTAGTTATGATTTTTTGAAGTCAAGTCACTCCTCTGGAATTCACACAGTGAACAGTATTCGCTAAGAGTAAAATTCCAGATTGAGTAATTTGACTTCAACAGCCTTGGAAGTGGTTCCAGATGCTACTGTTTGGTCCCTAAGACGTATGAAAAGGAGGATGTTATAATTTGGTATCAGAGCATAAGATTCTGGCATAGAACAGAAGGTTTTGGCTCAGTGATACTCTGGAGTAGATAAACTAACCCCTTAAAACAAGTTAGAGGTGTGAACTACAGAGGTTTTCTCCCTAGTATGAGATATGGGGATGGTGTTCACTACTTAGAGAATGATTTGAACAAGAGATAGTGATACCCAGACAGATAGAATAGTACCCCATAACTTACAGCGGTACGGGGTAATCTTCAAGGAAGTGGCTAGTCTTAGTCAGCCGTTACCGTCGAGGTCTCGTGTTTCTTAGCACGATGTGGCTGGACTAAGCAGGATAACGTCTGGGGAGCAGTTTCCTCTATGAATAGAGATAGAAGCTGACCAGTCCTAGGTCAAGGGAAACTGTTAGACGTTATAGTAACAATGATAATGAAGGTACCAACCTGGTTGAAGTTAATCAACTAGAGGATTGGTATAAAGTATAATTAAGCCAGATAATATAAAGTAAGATATGAAAGGTTAGATGATATTCAGAAGTAGATCCTCTATGTGAGTAGATCTACATTACAAAAGAATTTGTTCAGTTGGTGTTTTCTGAACAAAAGAATTAAAAGTTAGAATGAGGCTTGCCTAGGAATAATCCTAGCACATGGCCTAAAGTTAGAGATGAGATGGGCCGCTGATGTTCCCAAGATAGAGGAACCACAGTCTAGTCTAGAGTAGACTAAGACTAATAAAGAGAAAGGTAGCCATATTTTTAAAGATAAAGTGACTCTCATGTTCCCTATGTAAGAAAGGGTAATGAAGGGTTGAGTCTATACCCTAGTAAGAGGGTAATGTGGCAGCCTAAGTCAGATAAATAGTTATTTCTGATTCCTAAATGAATGTTTGGGATCTAGACAATATGATCAGACAATGATAGGCAATGAGATTAAGATTATGATTAATAGTGAATCTACAGATAGATGATTACGATACTCAGGATATATCCTTTCAAAGGTAAGGTATATAAGTGATAAAAGTGAAATGAAAAGAGAAGCATGTATGAAAGATGGTACAGCTCTAAAGAAAGAGCAGTAAAGACATAAGTTAGTATTATTGCAATAGAGCTAGATTGCTCTTGCAATAGAAAAGGATTGCTTTTGAAATAAAGCCAAGAGATGGGATAGTATAACTCAGATAGAGTAAGGTCCCTCTAATGAGACGAATAGATGATGATAGATATGTGCATGGTAGAGGCTGTGTACCTCTCTGCAGTAAAGGATATAATAGAGCTATGAAAGATGAGAATGGTATGAGAAGTTCCTGAGTGATAGAGGAAATAAGTAAAGTCCTGATAGATAATATTGGCTTATGTGATCATTTTAGGGGAATTATCTGTTGAGTTAGCAACTATGTGGAAGTGATTAACCTTGTAATTTTGTCCGTTGGTTTAAGTCTTCCAAAGATGATAATACAATACAACAGAATCACAGTAGATTCTGGAGGATTGCAGTTAGATCCTAGTATGGCTCCCAGAGAATAGAATTCCAGGGTCGCAGTTAGATCCTGAAGAGGCTTACAGTTGATCGCAGTAGATCCCGAGGGTCGCAGTAGACCTGGCCTAGAGAAAGAAAGTATTGAGCCATAAGTACAATATGTCTTTGGAAGGACGAATACCAAGGAAAAGTTAAGGTACAGAAGCTTCACAAGTTGGTTAGCTCCTAACAGAGAGAGTACCAATGATGTTAGATAGCCTTATTACTATCAAGGACTGAACTCAAAATCTCCTTACACATACAGGAACTGAGTAATCAAAGTTAAAGTTATTAATCTTGAGTACCAAGGAGTTATGAGCAAATCTCATAAGATATGAGAAAGGTTCAAATAAAGAGATCCTTACGATAAGATTATAGAGAATAAAAGACAGATAGATCCTCCAGATGAGGATAAAGAGATTAGAAGGCCAGATAGACCCAAGAGAGATAGCATAAGATGGGTCTAAGATAGTAGAATACCAGGGTTGGAGCCTATAAGCATATGTGCTTCATATTTATATCTGCACATTTCAGTTAAGCATACTCAAGCAAGAGTAGCCCAATGATGGGTGACCCCCTGGGAAGTAATGAAAGAGGTTTAAATGCCACAAGAGGTTGGCATATATGTACACAGAGTTATGTAAGATGATAGAAAGAGCTATGACAAGTTAGAAAGAGAATAGAACCCTTATGTCAAGTCTAAGTGAAATGGATTTGAAAGGAAATATTTAGAAGAATTCTCTTAAAGGCTAGCAATGTTAGAAGAGAATGTTTTATGACAAGGCTAGATAGACTATGATATTGCCAAATGTGGCCAGATATGCTATGATACAGTATAAATGATATGTGATGAGATATGCTATAAAAAGTACGTAATGAGATACGTTATGAGAAATATGTATTAAGAAGTACACTATGAAGTGGCTTTATAGCTAGCCCTATAACAGATTGAGAGGCTCTATTTTTGAAAGGAAAAAGATGTTTGAATGATGAGTTACGTATGAAAGAGCAAATGAGAGCTTTCACTCCTTGCATGAAATGCCAGGCATTATGTTATATTATGTTATGTTATGCTAAAGCTTCGAATGTTAGAGCAGTGCAAGCTCTGAGTGTTAGAGCTGTGCAAGCTCCGAGTGTTTGAGCTGTGCATATTAAGAGAAGGAATGCTTGAGCTCCGATGTTAGAGCTTTGCATTCATGAGCAGGTATGTAGTCTTGCAACATATTAGCCAGGTATTATGCATGTTAGAGTATGTGCTCCTATATGCTCCTATATGCTATTATGTGCTCCTATTTAGCAGTAGAGCAACAAAAGAAAGAATAATGATATAAGTCCTCTCTCTGTATTATGATGAGTTAGTAAAGATGATAAAAGCATATGATGATATGAGAATGAAAGATGAAGTTTTGCAGATATATAGAGAATTCCGCTGAATACTCAGATGAGTAATAAGTGACTGCACTAGGAATCATGATGAGTAATCAACAAAAACTCCAGAATATAGGAGTATATGAGAAAGTTTAATATGAAAGAAAGGGACAGTCTCCTCAGAGGAACTCTTCATCGAAGGATGAATAGAGATTTAGCCCTGAAATTTCGAGGACGAAATTTATTTTAAGGGGAGGAGAAATGTCATATCCCAATTTTTAGGCCTTAAAGCCCAGTATATAGCCTGAAAAAGGGATGCTACCAGAACCTGTTGAGCAGAGGTCTCGGTAAATAGAGAAAATTATGCTGATCAGTTTGATGCAACACAGAGTTTTAATATGAGGTCCCGAAAGATTTAGATTAATTTCTGAAGAGAAGGAAAATTAATACAGTATTCTCTAGACCTCTGAATCAGATGAAATGTGGTAGTAAATTCCTATAATTAATATAAGAATTTCTGAAACTGACAGAGCTCAAGAAGGAGTTATGTAGAATTTACTATAGAATTTACAGTAGATTAAAAGACCCGATAAATAGGTTTCGGGGGAATTTTTCGGGAATTGAGCCCATGGAGATAGTGGATCATACAGAGGGTCCAGAATGGCACCTTATAGGACCAATGATTTTTTCAGATAAATATGTGGGCCAGGGCTAATAAAGACCGAGAAAAATGAAGAATTACGAAAATGCCACTGAAGGTATGCCACTGTGTTGTGTCATGAAGTCAGAGTCAGACGAAGGCGTTATGATCGTTTGACTAAGGTTAAACAGTTAAGAAAGGGTATCTCGATAGTTGAGCAGGGTCAAGAGATACTCTGGTAAGGTATGAAAAGACAATAGTGCCCCTATAAGTACTAAAGAGGTAGTAAGGGCATTTTGGTAATTTACTAAGGATGTTCCTTGGGAACTGAGCCACCAGAGTGCTTGGGTAGAAACCCAAGATGACAATCCAAGGCCCAAAAACGTAGCCCAAGAGTAATGTGGGCCCAAGAGGCATTAAAATATTGTTTTAGTGTTTTTTCAATAAAGTAAAGTGACCCGGTCCAAGATAGAACTGGGTAAAGTGATCTGGAATCATGAGAGGACATAAATGGGGCCCACAATGCATCACATGGCATGATTATAGTAAAAGAGGAAAAGAAAAGGACACATGGCATGATTAGAGAAAAAGGAGAAAAAGCAAGAGGACATGTGGCACGATCTCGACCGTCCATTCAGGGAAAAGACTCTGGAACTCTCTGGAAAGGCTGAGTCAGCTGGTGAGGTGTCCCAAGGGCCCCATATTTCGCCACATATACCCATGAGGTGTCCCTTGAGGTGTCCTAGATGATGTCATGAGTGGTGAGTCATCAAGGAGGGTGATATCATCGTGATGATACAGGCAAAGCTTCTTGAAGAAGCAAGCAATCTGAGCCATTCATTACGAATCAATCTGGACCATTCATTCCACCTCCTCTCATCTATAAATAGGCCACTCCCCTCCCATTTTAAGGCATACCACGGATCTAGCAAGAAAAGGAAGAGGAAGAGAGAAAGAGAGGAAGAAGGAAAGAAAGGAAAGAAAGGAAGGAGTTCTGGTGGAGCCAGGAGCAGTCTGAGGAGCCGAGGGACTGGGCAAAGCTTAGGAATAAGGTAAGAAAGTTATCTAGTCCCTGCTCTAATAAAGTAGAGGATCGCTCTTAATGGTTAGAATAGAGAAATATCTCTATTAATAAAGTTAGCTATAGATAGAAAGAAAGTTAGAGGAATGTCGGAGTAAGGATATTTCCCCTATCTATGCATGAGTTAAATAGAGCTATACTGATAGAGTAATAATGAAGATATTATTATGCTATGTATAGGCTCTAAACTATGGAAAGAATGAACCTTATAGCAAAGGCTAAGAGCTAGAAGGAAAGCTACATGTCAGGTAGTGAACTAATCCTAAACTTGTATGCATTGAATATTATGCTTGATGTACTATGGCTTTGTTGAATTGTGTTGAACATGTGCTTATGTATGAATCTCTATTCCTATGATTACTTTAGCCAATTGTATTTCATATGTAACATGGAAGCATGCACATTATGCAATGCTAACACTTTCACAAGCAAGCACAAGTATTCACATTAATGCATGCATTGTTTAGTGTTATTTGCTACTGAGATTTCCCCAGAAATCTCACCCCTTCCATATCAATCCAATTACAGCAGGTCTTCTCAAGATTGAGGAGATAAAGATGCATGAAGAGATGTTAATTGCTTAGTATGATTGATATGTGATTCATGGATATACAATTGCTGGAAATTGTCACTGTGAACAGTAACTCGTAATGGAGGCAGTGACATTTGAGCTGTAATTATAACTAGTAAATGATTGAATAAATGTATGATATTTTTCTAGTAAATAGTAGACATGCCAAGCTTCGATTTTATATATAGAACGTCTCATTTGGATGTCTACACATAAAGATACGATTTATCAAAGTTGGGACCAGAATGCTGGAATTAGGGACAAGACGCTGGATGAACAGTGATTTCAGAAGGTTGACCAACGTTGACCTGGTCAAGGCGTGGTCAATGAGTCATTTTTACCTAAAATATTATTATGTTAGCTTCGTGTAGCAATTTGAACCACTCCATTTTTATTTTTATAGAATTAGTTATGATTTTTCAAATTTAGGTCACTCCTCTGGAATTCACACAGTGAACAGTATTCGCTAAGAGTAAAATTCCAGATTGAGTAATTTGACTTCAACAGCCTTGGAAGTGGTTCTAGATGCTACTGTTTGGTCCCTAAGATGTATGAAAAGGAGGATGTTATACCACCCATATGGAGCTATCATTAAACTCCATGGCTAGCTTTCAGGACAATCATACCATGAAGATCAGAGGAAAAATGTAGGGAAGAGACATAGTACTACTCTTGGATAGTGGGCATCTCTTAACTTTATATCAGAGGAATTACAAAAGAACCTGGAGTTATCGATAGATAAAATTATGGAATACAAAGTCCTAGTGGGAGATGGTTATTCTATTTGATGTAAGCAAAGGTGTAAAGGACTCCAATTCTAGGTATAGTGTCTAAATGTTAACCAGACTTTCTATCCCTTTCCTTTAAATGGAGTTGATGCAGTAATGGGTATGGAATGGTTAAATTCATTAGGGGAGGTCAAAATGAATTGGAGTCAACTAATCATGAAAATTGGTAAGAAGCCTAATTAGGTTTGTCTACAAGAGGACCCTTCATTGACTAGGACTCAAGTAACACTCCAATCACTGGTTCGATCACTACGTAAGCAAGGAGAGGGCTATTTGGTTGAATACCATGGGATGGAAAGCGAGGAGGGATATCAAAACGGGAAAAAGGAAGTTCCTATAATGCCCAAAATTCATGAGGCACTAGCAGAATTTACTAAAGTACGCCAGGCTCTCACAGGGTTACCATCCTCTAAACTTTAAGACCATGCCATTCTAATCAGATCAGGGGAACATAAAGCCTTATCGTTACCCTTATTTATAGAAAAATGAGATTGATATCATGTGAAAGATATGCTAAAAAGTTGAATTATCTAACCCGGTACTAAAGCCTACTTGAGTCCAGTTTTGTTAGTCAAAAAAAAGATGAGAGCTAGATGTTCTGTATGGATTACCGAGCTTTGAATAAGATCATAGTTCCAGACAAATTCCCAACCTAGCAATCGATGAACTCCTTGATGAGTTTAAGGGTGCTACTATGTTCTCCAAATTAGAGCTCAAATCTCGGTACCACCAAATCAGAATTAAAGTGAGAGATGAGCATAAGACTGCATTTAGGACATTTCAAACATTAATGAATGAAGTATTCTGACAATATTGGTGTAAGTTTGTACTGGTGTTCTTTGATGATATACTTATATACAACAATGATTTGGATTCCCATTTGAAACGTTTACATGATGTACTAATCCTCTTGAAGGAGAACAAATCGGTGATTAACTTAAGAAAATGTAGTCTTGTCGAACCAAGACTTGAGTACCTGGGCCATATCATCTCAAAAGATGGAGTTCAAGTAGACCTAATGAAGGCAGACAGTATGTTAAAGTGGCCTAATCCCAAGAATGTGAAATTCGTACTTAAGAGGTTTCCTAGGGCTCACTGTTATTACTGGTGCTTTGTGAATAATTATGGGAAAATAGCTAGTCCCCTTACTGACTTGTTAAAGAAAGATGCCTTTAGATAGACTGATGAAGCTGAGGAGGCCTTCACCAAACTAAAAATAACAATGACTACCCTTCTTGTGCTAGTTGTACTATACTTTTTCCTCCTTTTGAGTTAGAGATTGATGCTTTAGATACTGGGGTGGGTGTTATTTTGATGCAGAAGGTAGACTAGTCGCATATTTCAGCCAAAAATTGTCTAATCGGGCTCAACAAAGTTTGGTGTATGAAAAGGAACTCATGGCAATAGTAATGGCAGTCAAGAAATAGAGACACTATCTATGGTGGCAAAGTTTATTATCAGAACATATCAAAAGGCGCTGAAGCATATACTAGAACAACGTATAATAAAAGAAAATAAGCAAAAATAGGTCTCAAAATTGATGGGATTTGTCATATCCTAATTTTTCCCTATCTGTATAGTACTGATAGTGGAAAGAGGCTTGGAAATAATTATGACGAACATCAGAAGAAATAATAATAGTTAGATGTTTTTTTAAGGAAGAGAAGGACTAAAATGAAAAGTAGAAAATGTTAAAGGCAAAAAGTGAAAGTAGAAATAAGATTTGGGCCAAAAGTGGTAATTTTTAAAAGTTAAGGGACTTAAATGTAATTAAGTAAAAAGTTCAAGGGTAAAATTGTAAATATAGAAAGATCAGCCTGGAAAGGGTTAGAACTGCTCAGAAGTTTTTCAGTCCCATATTCCATCAGTAAATAGAGGAAGTTATGCTGGTTAATCTGGCATGATACAGAAATTTTATTAGGACTCCAGACAGCAGAAAATTATCTGATAGTCTAAAGGTTATCTGAATTTTTATCAGATTCCATGGACATCAGATATAAGTGAGGGAATTATAGGAAAGTGTGCCCTACAATGTTAGATGGTATGAATATGATAGAACACCGTAAGAAGTTCTGTATAAAAAGTTATTCACATATTAGTGAATTTTGACGGGAGTTTAACAACACCCGTGATCCGATAATAGAATTTATCGGTATGTAAGCTTGGATAGAATGAGCTCAGATGACCTCATATATAGGCCCATGATGACACCAAGAAGGGCCCAAAACCCAGGGTACCAGTCCATCAGTAGAAGGGGCCAGTGTCGAGGAAAAGTGCGAAATTATGAAAATGCCCTGGATACCCAGATTGTACTAGTGATGGATGGAGGGCGTTTTGATCATTCTGGATAGGCCAAACACGTGGCCTATAGCATAAATATGATTATTTAGAGTCAGTATATGCTCTGAGGTACGGCAAAGAGGGGTGAAATGACGATTATGCCCTTAGGGTCAATATAGTGTAAGAAATAACACCAAGGGTATTTTGGCCATTTTCCAAGGAATAGATGGCAGATAAATACTCAGTATAACCATGCAAGGGTATGAGAAGCCTAGACATTGACTTTGAGGACAGAATACATATCCTGGTATATTATAAAAAATTCAGAATAGAAAACAGCCTGGTTATTATAAAACTGCTCTGATCGATACCGGATTGGACTGAAATTTTTCCAGAAGCTTCATTACACTATGAGCACGCCACCTAACCCCTTGAGGTGTCCCTTGAGCTGTCCCACATGATGTGATAATTATTCTTTTATAAAAAAGTTAAATCCAAGATTAAATGTGGGCCATTAGATCAAATAGTAACCAAATCAATCTTAGCCATTCATTTTTCTTGGATTTTTGGCTATAAATACCCCCTCATTCTGACCAAAACTGTGGCCTTGTGATACCTTGGGGAAACTCTTGCAAAATGAAAACTCAAGCCAAGACAAAGAAGATTCAAGGATCCAAAGTTCAAGCAAGCTAGAGATTAAAGGTAAGCAAACTATCATAACTTATTTTCCTTTGATTTGAGAGCTTGAACTTAGGGTTTTCATGGGAGAAAAGTTGAGTTTTCTCTAAGGGGTTGTGCTGCCCAATAACCTTAGATGAAAGGGGAAAGAAGAAATTAAAGTTAGAAACATATGATTGAAGCTTAAACAAGCTAGTTAAGTGATTGGTTGTTGAATCAAGTTGATATTCTTGACTTTGCCAAGAGTGAACCTGTTCAGTCTGCACTGTTCATGAGGGAAGGAAATTGAATTTCAATGATTTAATGCTTCCGTTGAATTTAGATGATGATTTTGTGTGGGATTGGAAAGGTTTTGAACTGTGAAAGCATTGAAATTCCAAGGTTGTAGTTTTTGAAACCCTTCTCTATTATTGTTCATACGTATGAACAATGATTGGAATTTTATGATTTTGATGCTTCCAATGGTTTTAAAATGAAAAGTTTTGTGGGATAAAGTAGAGAAACAAGTATAGGAAGCATTGGAATCATAATGAGAATTTTTGAAAGAATTAACTGTAGTTTCAGTTCTGTACAGCATGTGATGAAGGAGCTGGAATGTCATGATTCTAAGCTCATAAATGGATTCAAAAGATGAAATTGTGTAGGGTAAAGTCAAGGCATCAATTGATTCAAAGACCGAGTCTATTGGTTAAGATTAAGGAAAGTTAATGAGATTAATGTTCAAGAAGAAGTTATGTTAGTTAAAGTGAGTTTAATGCTCAAGGAAGTTAGATTGTAATGGATGAATGATTATGTGATGTTAGGAATTGATTGGTATGCTCCAAGAGAGGCAGCCACATGTTCAAGGAAAGTGAGAAGAAAGAAGCAAGTTAAGGTGAAAGAAGGTCAAGTGTTCAAGGTAGTAAACTTATCCTAAACTTGTATGCATTTAATGTTATGCTTGATTGTGCTATGGCTTGATTGAATTGTGTTGCCTATGTGTTTATGTACGAAGCTCTGTTTATATGTTTACTTTGGCCAATTGTATTTCATATGTAACATGGAAGCATGCACATGACACAATAGTAACACTTTCACAAGCAAGCGCAAGTAGTTACATTAATGCATGCATTGTTTAGTACCGTTTGCTACTGAGATTTCCCCTGAAATTTCATCCTTTTCCATGTAATCCCAATCCCACAGGTTTATGAATGATGAAAGATGTCATATCCTAATTTTTCCCTATCCGTATAGTACTGATAGTGGAAAGAGGTTTGGAAAGGATTATAACAAAGATCAGAAGAAATAATAAAGGTTAGATAAGTCTTAAAGAAAGAGAAGGACCAAAACAAAAATTGGAAAAAGGTTAAAGCCCAAAAGTTAAAGTAGAAATAAATGTTGGGCCAAAAGTGGTAATTTCTAAAAGTTTAGGTACCTAAATATAATTAAGCAAAAAGTCAGGGACTTAAATGTAATTATGGAAAAGTTCAGCCAGAAAAGGCTTAGAACTGCTTGTAAGTATTTCAGTCCCACATTCCATCAGTAAATAGAGAAAGTCATGCTGGGTAATCTAGCATGGTACAGAAATTTTATTAGAGCTCTAGAAAGCAGAAAATTATCTAATAGTATAAAAGTTATCTGAATTTTTATCAGATTCCATGGACATCTTATATAAGTGAGGGAATTACAAGAAAGTGTGCCCTACAGTGTCAGATATTATGAATCTGACAGAACCCTGGAAAAAGTTCTGTATAAAAAGTTATTCACATATTAGTGAATTTTGACAGGAGTTTGATAACACCTGTGGTCCGATAATAGAATTTATCGGTGTGTAAGTTTAGATAGAATGAGATCAAATGACCTCATATATGGGCCCATGATGACGCGAAGAAGGGCCCAAAACCCAGGGTACCAGTCCATCAGTAGAAGGGGCCAGTGTCCAGGAAAAGTGCGAAATTACGAAAATGCCCTGGTGCCCAAATTGTACCAGAGATGGATGAAGGGCATTTTGGTCACCTGGGACAAGATAAAAATGTGGCATATGGTATAAATATGATTAGTTGAGCCCAGATACACCCTGAGGTAGTATAAAGAGGGGTAAAATGACGATTATGCCCTTAGGGTCAATATAGTGTAAGAAAGGACACCAAGGGTATTTTGGTCATTTTCCAAGGAATGGATGGCAGATAAATACTCAGTATAACCATGTCAAGGGTATGAGAAGCCTAGACATTGATTTCCAAGATAGAATACATATCCTGGTATATTATAAAAAAATTCAGAACAGAAAACAGTCTGATTTTTGTGAAACTGCTCCGATCGGTACCAGATTGGACTAGAATTTTTCCAGAAGCTTCCTTACACTATGAGCATGCCACCTAACCCCTTGAGGTATCCCATGATCTGTCCCACATGATGTCATAATTATTCTTTTATGAAAAAGTAAAATCCAAGATTAAATGTGAACCTTTAGATCAAATAGTAATCAAATCAATCTTGGCCATTCATTTTTCTTGGATTTTGGCTACAAATACCCCCTCATTCTGCCCAAAACCGTGGCCTTGTGATACCTTGGGGAAACTCTTGCAAAATGAAAACTCAAGCCAAGACAAAGAAGATTCAAGGTTCTAAAGTTCAAGCAAGCTAGAGATTAAAGGTAAGCAATCTATCCTAGCTTATTTTCCTTTGATTTGGGAGCTTGAACTTAGGGTTTTCATGGGAGACAAGTTGAGTTTTCTCTAAGGGGTTATGCTTCCCAACAACCTTAGATGAAAGGGGAAAGAAGAAATTAAAGTTAGAAACATATGATTGAAGCTTAAACAAGCTAATTAAGAGATTGGTTGTTGAATCAAGTTGATATTCTTGACTTTGCCTTAATGGAACCTGTTCATTCTGCACTGTTCATGAGGGAAGGAAATGGAATTTCAATGATTTAATGCTTCCATTGAATTTAGATGATGATTTTGTGTAGGAGTGGAACGGTTTTGAACCATGAAAGCATTGAAATTCCAAGATTATAGGTTTTGAAACCCTTCTCTATTACTGTTCACACGTATAAACAGTGATTGGAATTTCATGATTTTGATGCTTCCAATGGTTTTAAAATGAAAAGTTGTGTGGGATAAAGTAGAGAAACAAGTATAGGAAGCATTGGAATCAAAATGAGAATGTTTGAAAGAATTAAGTGCAGTTTTGGTTCTGTACAGCATGTGATGAAGGAGCTAGAATTTCATGATTCTAAGCTCATAAATGGATTCAAAATATGAAATTGTGTAGGGTAAAGTCAAGGCATCAATTGTTTCAAAGACCAAGTCCATTGGTTAAGATTAAGGAAAGTTAATGAGATTAATGTTCAAGAAGAAGTTATGTTAGTTAAAGTGAGTTTAATGCTCAAGGAAGTTAGATTGTAATGGATGAATGATTATGTGATGTTAGGAATTGATTGGTATGCTCCAAGAGAGGCAGCCACATGTTCAAGGAAAGTGAGAAGAAAGAAGCAAGTTAAGGTGAAAGAAGGTCAAGTGTTCAAGGTAGTAAACTTATCCTAAACTTGTATGCATTGAATGTTATGCTTGATTGTGCTATGGCTTGATTGAATTGTGTTGCCTATGTGCTTATGTATGAAGCTCTGTTTACATGTTTACTTTGGCCAATTGTATTTCATATGTAACATGGAAGCATGTACATGACACAATAGTAACACTTTCACAAGCAAGCGCAAGTAGTTACATTAAGGCATGCATTGTTTAGTACCGTTTGCTACTGTGATTTCCCCAGAAATCTCATCCTTTTCCATGTAATCCCAATCCCACAGGTTTATGAATGATGAAAGAGGATGATGAAGCATGAAGAAAAGCTAGGGATTGGATAGTATATATGTTATGTGAATGTGTAATGTTGCTGTATGACCAATGTAAGTAGTGACGGTCATGATGTAATGAAAAATAGTAAATGATGGAATAAATGTATGAAATTTTACATACATTTAGATAACATGCCAAGCTTCGTTTTGACACCAAGAATGCTTTATTTGGATGTCTGTACAAAGAGAACTGATTTTCCAAAATAAGGGACCAGAATCTATTTCTAGGATTTTTGACCAAATGAACAGTAAATTTTGGCGAATCAACTGTATTAATTGGATAATCATTTGGTCTGGAAATTATTTTTCCATTAAATTTCAATATGCTATCTTCACGTATATTTTTGAACTACTTGATTTTGAGTTTTCTAGAATTAGTTATGATTTTTCGAAGTTCGTTGCGTAATCTGTAATACCATATGAACAGTAACCCGAGAAAGAGTAAAATTCCAGATTTGGCTAATGGACTTCCAAGGTCTTGTAAGTGGTTCTAAATGCTACTGAATGGTCCCTAAGACGTATGAAAGTAAGGATGCTACATTTTGGTATAAGAGCAGACCCTAACCCTAAATAGTGTGTATTTTGTTAAGTTATGGTATTTATTGGGATAATTAGCATTGCTTAATTAAACAAATGTTGTAGGGATAGATATGAGATTCCATAAAGTTAAGTTAGAGGCTTCAGTTAGTAAGGGAGACCCCCGTCCTGTAGTGATATATGAAGATGATGTGCATCCAGACTTGGATCCTTCAGACAATGAAGAAAATTTAGAGGAAAGTTTAAGGGATCAGTCAGGAAAGTCTACAGTGGAATGTCCCATAGATGTTTCTGTGGACTCAAACTTGTAGTCTGGAGGTCACGTAGAGATACAGCCTGAAACCCAGTATACCCCAAATAATGCTGAGTCTAGTGACTCTACACAGTATGAGTATGTTGGAGTACCATCTAACCCTGATGTACGTTCTATTCCTCCAATGAGAGGACAGAGTACAGCTGAGGAAGCTGAGTACTGGTACTGGGTTATGGGTAGACCAGATATTATTCCTCCTCCATCAGAGTTTGAGGATAGAGTTACTATGAGTAATATACCATAATCCCCTAATTCATATATCCAGTCAGAGTTTATGACAGAACCTGTTCATTCCTAAAGTCCAGGAATATGTGTTTTATAGAGAAGGATCAGTGTGATGTTCCTAGCCCTAGTCAACCCCAGCTTTCTTTGTTAAAGATAGATAATGCTAACCATATCAGTCTCAGGAAAGCTGTGGAGAGTGAATTACTCAGTCTAGTTCAAGGAATGGACAGAAGTAGAGATCAAGAGCAGTCAGTTTACTTACAGTTCCTTAATGTCGTATTAGGGGTGATAAATAGATACGCAGTAGAGGGCATTAACCTAAATCAAGTTTATACTCTAGAAGACTAGCATGAGATGATAGTAAGCCAAGTACTACCATATACCTCTACATGGCATATAGAGCTAAGTAAGTATCTGGCAAATGATCCGCCAGCTGATATTCAGGGGTGGCATATCCGTGTGCAGTCTATTAGAAAGAAATGTAGAAGTAGATGAGGGGTAATGTAAATAGGTAAAGTGAAAAGAAAAGTAATTACTCATGTGTATGATGTTATGATGTACCCCAAATATGTAATTGATATGTATGTAATGTGTCTACAAATGTTATGGTAATATGGAATATGGATGTTGGTTGAACATGTATGTGAATATGTTCCCTATTTAAGTGTGACTATGATGTATGTATATGAATGCATTTTAATTAATTTAGTCATCCAAAGACGAGTTTTTACGAGCTGCTAGGCCAAAACAGAAGATGACCTATGGTAGCAACGAAAGAATACATAGCTGTTAAGCTGTGACAAGTAACTCGAGATGGTCACGACTAAAAGTTACAGAGAATATGAGACGACTAGCAAGTACTTAGGGGGTGACTAAAATGCACAGAGACCTGATGATAAGAATAAGATGCTGACCTCACTAAAGTTTATCAGTTAGAGGCTTAGTAGAGAGTGTGGGCAAGTTAGACAGTACAATACACTGAGATACAGAAGATCAGTTAAAGAAGAGGCTCAAAAGTAGATCCTCCGTATGATCATCAGGAATTGATCTATGTTACGAAACACTTGCCTAGAAAGGAGCCTAACATATGACTTAAGTATAAAGACGTGATGGCTAATAGATAGAAAGTTAATGTTCCCAACGCAGAGGGATTCCATCACGAAGAGATAGTAACCTAACACTCTGCCCTAGAGAATAGAAATAGTAATGTTAGATGATGAATGAGATCTAAGTGACTTAAATTAGTCAGGATTTAAAGACAGACCATATAGGAATCACAGTCTAATCCAGAGTAGACTAAGACTGATAGACAAAAAGAGTTAAGAGATACAGAGAGGCACAGAAGTTACTCCATATGAGATGGAGAATGATCCGCTCACTTGAGAAGTTTTTCTCAAAAAAAAAAGTTTAAAGGAAGCATTCCTCTCAATTAGAGAGAGAGGTGAGCGTGAGGCTAAGGGTTAGAGCAAAGTAAAGAGAACCCTTTTGATGGATACTAAACCGAGTTCATTCATATGAACCTTTAGGCTTAGTAAGAGTTACTTTCTCTCGCCTGTTAGTAATCCAGGAGGATAAGGGAAACGTAAAAGTACAAATGGCATAAAGATAGGGGCCAAACCTTCCTCAGTTAGCTTAAAGAGAATAGATGACTTAGTTATGGATTGCTGTTAGGCCAAGGGCACATAAATCCTTCAGGCTAGAGACATTGAAATCTTACAGGCAATAAGAGATGATATGATCGAATAAATATGGCCTAGTAAGGTAGCCACAGATTCAAAGATGAAGTGACTCCCCTATTCCTCATGTAAGAAAGAGTAAAAAAGGGTTGAGTCTATACCCTAATAAGAGGGTAATGTGGCAACCTAAGTGAATTAAGTAAGTGACTCAGGTACCTGAATAAATGATCAGGACCTAGTGATTAAGGTAATGAAGGAACATAATACTTTAAAGTCTACTTGGTTAATTATTTAATTGCAATGTGAGTATAAGGGATGGTTGAGCAGATGTATGTGATAGTGGTATGGCTTATATTGCTATAAGATATGATGAGAAGTTGCATCTCCTTGCAGTTGTCATATGATGACACGCATGTTAGAGACTGCTTAAATGATTGCATCACCTTGCATATTATACATGTTGAGTATGTTATGATGGATAAATACTCCCCTTTACATTACATGTAGGGTAGAGTAGATATGATGAGAAAGTTATGTTGCTCCCATACCCTATGACATGCAATTAAATAATTCAACTTGGTAATGATGAAGCAACAACAAATGTCTAAACAAGATAGTTAGCTAGTTAAGTCCCAAAGAGTAGAAAGAGAAATTATGATCAAATAGTTATAGTCAATGAGATTAAAGATGAGAATTAATAGTGAACCTGCAAATAAATGATTATGATACTCAGGATATATCCTTCAGTAGGGGTAAGATGTATGAATAGATGATTATGGACATGTACATGATAGAGCCTGTGTAGCTCTCTGCAGTAATGGATAAAGTAAAGTTATAAAGATGAGAATGGTATATGAAGTTCCTGAGTGATAGAGGGAATGAGTCAAGTCCTAATAGATAATATTGGCTTCTGTGATCATTTTTGGGGAATTATCTGTGGAGTTAACAACGATATGGAAGTAACCAACCTTGTAACTTTGTCTGTTGGTTTAGGTCTTCTAGAGATGAGAATACAGTACAACAGAATCGCAGTAGATTCTGGAGGATTGTAGTTAGATCCTGGTATGGCTCACAGGGTCGCAGTTAGATCCTGAAAGGCTTACGGTTGATCGCAGTAGATCCCGAGGGTCACAGTAGACCCCGAGGGTCACAGTAGACCAAGCCTAGAGCAAGAAAGTAGTGAGCCATAAGTACAATATTTCTTTGGAAGGACGAATACCAAGGAAAAGTTAAGGTATAGAAGCTTCACAAGTTGATTAACTCATAATAGAGAGAGTACCCATAATGCTAGTTTTAGATAGCCTTATTACTATTAGGGACTAAACTCAGAATCTTCTTACATGTAACAGGAACTCAGTGATCAAAGTTAAAGTTGTTAATCCTGAGTTCCAAGGATTTATGAGAATGTTTTATAAGATATGAGAAAGGGTCAAATGAGAATAAAGAGATCCTTACAATGAGATTACAAAGACTAAAAATAAAGGTAAGTAGATCCCCCAGATGAGGATAAAGAGATTAGAAGGCTAGATAGACCCAAGAGAGATAGTATAAGATGGGTCTAAGATAGTGAAGTACTAGGGTTGGAGCCTATAAGCACCAGTGCTTTAGATTTTTATCTGCACATTTCAATTAAGCGTGGTCAGGCAAGGATAGTTCAATGATGGGTGACCCCTTGGGAAGTGATAGAAAAAGTGTGAATGCCACAAGAAATTGGCATATATGAATAGAGTTATGTAAAATGATAAAAAGAGCTATGAAAAGCTAGAGAGGATTATGAACAGTAAGAGAGTAGAACCCTTATGTCAAGTCCAAATGAAATGGATTTGAAAGATGAACTATGATATAGCCATATTTGGCCAGATATGCCATTTTATGTCATGAAAGATATGAAATGAGAAGATATGCCTTGAGAAATGGCTGTATAGCTAGCTTTATAAACAAATAGAGAGGCTTCCGTTCTATAAAAGATAAGATGTTTGAATGATGAGCTACATGTGAAAGAGCAAATGAGAGCTTTGAGAGCTTCCACTCCTTGCATAAAATGCCAAGCCTTATGTTACGTTATATTATGTGATGTTTACAGAATATGCTAAAGCTCTAAATGTTATAGCAGTGCAAGCTCTTAGTGTTAGAGCTGTACAAGCTCCAAGTGTTAAAGCTGTGCATATTAAGAGAAGGAATGCTTGAGCTCCGATGTTAGAGCTTTGCATTCATGGGCAGGTATGCAGTCCTGCAATATGTTGGCCAGGCATTGTGCATGTTAGAGTATGTGCTCCTATATGGTCCTATATGCTCCAATGTGCTCCTATTTAGTAGTATAGCAATGAAAGAAAGAATAATGATACAAGTCCTCTCTCTGTATTATGATGAGTTATTAAAGATGATAAGAATGTATGATGATATGAGAATGAGAGTTAAAGTGTACGGATGTTAAGAGAATTTCACTAGATACTTAGATGAGCAATAAGTGATTGCACTAAGAAGTATGATGAATAGTTAGCAGAAGCTCCAGAATATAGCAGTATTCGAGGGAATTTGACAGGAAAGAAATGGACACTACTCACAAGTCCAGCATAGTGAGAAGTCCATATGCAGATAGATGAGTAGCAAGAAAGTAATAGAAAGAATTGGAGTTCAACTCTGATTGAGTTGATTCAGAATAGAAGAATGACCATAGTAAAGATATGAAGAATTACGGATATGAAAAGTACTTCGCTAAGATGTTTATTTTAAGAGATAGATACCCCAATCATTGACTGAGATGTTAAGTAAATTTCGAGGACGAAATTTATTTTAGGGGGTTAGAAATGTCATATCCTAAATTTTCCCTATCTGTATAGTACTAATAGTGGAAAGAGGCTTAGAAAGGATTATGACAAATATCAGACGAAATAATAAAGGTTAGATAAGTCTTAAAGCAAGAGAAGGACCTAAACGCAAATTGGAAAATGATAAAGGCCAAAAGTTAAAGTAGAAATAAATGTTGGGCCAAAAGTGGTAATTTCCAAAAGTTTAGGGACCTAAATGTAATTAAGCAAAAAGTCAGGGACATAAATGTAATTATGGAAAAGTTCAGCCAGAAAAGGCTTAGAACTGCCTGTAAGTATTTCAGTCCCACATTCCATTAGTAAATAGAGGAAGTCATGCTAGGTAATCTGGCATGATATAGAAATTTTATTAGGGCTCCAGACAGCAGAAAATTATCTGATGTCTAAAAGTTATTTGAATTTTTATTAGATTCTATGGACATTAGATATATGTGGGGGAATTACAAGAAAGTGTGCCCTACAGTGTCAGATGTTATGAATCTGACAGAACTCAGGAAGAAGTTATGTATAAAAAGTTATTCACATATTAGTGAATTTTGACGGGAGTTTGATAACACCTGTGATCCGATAATGAAACTTATCGGTATATAAGCCTGGATAGAATGAGATCAGATAACCTCATATATAGGTCCATGATGACGCCAAGAAGGGCCCAAAACTCAGGGTACCAGTCCATCAGTAGAAGGGGCCAGTGTACAGAAAAAGTGCGAAATACGAAAATGCCCCTGGATGCCCAGATTGTACCAGAGATGGATGAAGGGCATTTTGGTCACCTGGGACAGGCTAAAAATGTGGTACATGGTATACATATGATTATTTGAGCCCAGATACACCCTGAGGTAGTATAAAGAGGGGTAAAATGACGATTATGCCCTTAGGGTCAATATAGTGTAAGAAATGACACCAAGGGTATTTTGGTCATTTCCCAAGGAATGGATGGAAGATAAATACTCAGTATAACCATGTCAAGGGTATGAGAAGCCTAGACATTGATTTCCAGGACAGAATACATATCCTAGTATATTATAGAAAAATTCGGAACAGAAAATAGTCTGGTTGTTGTGAAACTGCTCCGATCGGTACCAGATTGGACTAGAATTTTTCCAGAAGCTTCCTGGCATGGTGAGCACACCACATAACCCTTGAGGTGTCCTTTGAGCTGTCCCACATGATGTCATAATTATTCTTTTATGAAAAAGTAAAATCCAAGATTAAATGTGAGCCTTTAGATCAAATAGTAACCAAATCAATCTTGGGCATTGATTTTTCATGGATTTTGGCTATAAATACCCCTCCATTCGGCAGCCAAACCGTATGCTCATGGACCCTTGTGGAAACTCTTGCAAAATGAAAACTCAAGCCAAGACAAAGAAGATTCAAGGTTCCAAAGTTCAAGCAAGCTAGAGATTAAAGGTAAGCAATCTCTCCTAGCTTATTTTCCTTTGATTTGGGAGCTTGAACTTAGGGTTTTGATGGGAGAAAAGTTGAGTTTTCTCTAAGGGGTGGTGCTGCCCAAAGATCTTAAAGGAAAGGGGAAAGAAGAAATTAAAGTTAGAACCATAGGATTGAAGCTTAAACAAGCTAGTTAAGTGGTTGGTTGTTGAATCAAATTGATATTCTTGACTTTGCCATGGTGTGCCCTATTCAGTTTGAACTGTTCATGAGGGAAGGAAATTGAATTTCAATGATTTAATGCTTCCATTGCCATGGTGTGCCCTGTTCAGTATGGTGAGAAGTCCATATGTAGATAGATGTATAGCGAGTAAGTAAGTAATAGAATAAACTGGAGTTCAACTCTGATTGAGTTGATTCTGAATAGAAGAATGACCATAGTAAAGATAAGAAGAATTGTGAATATGAAAAATACTACGCTAAGATATTTATTTTAAGAGATAGATACCCCAATCATTGACTGAGATGTTGAGTAAATTTTGAGGACGAAATTTATTTTAAGGAGGGTAGAAATGTCATATCCTAATTTTTCCCTATCCGTATAGTACTGATAGTGGAAAGAGGCTTGGAAATGATTATGACAAACATCAGAAGAAATAATAAAGGTTAGATATTTTTTTAAGGAAGAGAAGGACTAAAATGAAAAGTAGAAAAGGTTAAAGGCAAAAAGTGAAAGTAGAAATAAGATTTGCGCCAAAAGTGGTAATTTCTAAAAGTTAAGGGACTTAAATGTAATTAAGTAAAAAGTTCAAGGGCAAAATTATAATTATAGAAAGATCAGCCCGAAAAGGGTTATAACTACCCAGAAGTTTTTCAGTCTCATATTCCATTAGTAAATAGAGGAAGTTGTAAGGAATTGGAAGACACACAGTGGAAATTAATTTAAAATTTTTTCCATTCCTTGCCAAGATCTACCGTATGTGTTTAAGTCAAGTGGGAAGAAGCATTACCCTTAGTGTTTCTCAGCGACTTTCACAGCTTCTCTCCACGGCTTGTGATCTCTTTCGGATCGCAAGAAGACGTCCACAGCTTCTCTCCGCGGCTCGGGCTCTCTTTCTGATCGCAAGAAGTCAACGCCTCAGGTCGGCCTCCTCTACTAGTATCCACACGAATAGCGTTCCAACCACGAATGACGCGCTAGCGTCTCCTGTCCCTCCAAGGCTTTCTTAAGAATTCGTGATCTCCGTCTCTACTTCAGCAGTTTCTTATCTGCAAACCTTTTTTTGGCAGATTCTGTTCAGCTTTTTTGTGTTATGTGTTGTTCTTAAAACGTAGCTCCTAAAATCAGATATATAGGATGCTCTGCGTTTTCCTCAACCGAATTGGATTTTTGGAATTAATCTATATTAATTCCAAAATTAATACAATATCACATATTGTATAATTTGATAAGAAACTAATTAAATAAATAATGTTTATATTAAATTCGTCCCACAGATTTAATTCACCTATTTATTTAATTTAAAATAAAGATAAGACTGGACTATATTTGATTTATTCTCATAAATCAAATTTGAGATATCCTATCAATTTGAATTTCAAATTCAAACGTGATAGAGATTTAATTTATACTTATAAATTAAATCATATATATCCCTTATATATAATGTATATATACGAATTTATATATATATACGAATATAAATATAAATATAAATAAATATATACATCAACCCTGGATCATTAATTGAATCTAGACACGTCTTAGATTCAATGAATCTAGACATCATAGCTCGTGTTGGGCTATTTTATGTGCGACCCTGTAGGCCCATATGAAGTTAGTAGTGGGCCATTTGCTATACTGGCCCACAGGTCGCAAGCGGTCTCTAGTAAGACATAACGACTACCCAAATCATATGAGGATTGATAAACGATGTAACCTTTTATACAACCATATCATGTCCCTTCTGTCACACGATATTTTGGTCATGGATGAGGCATGGATAATGTCATCCTCCTATTCCTAACCGTTACTTTCTCGATCCTTGAGTAGTCTGACTATAGAAATGGAACTACCTTTCCATTATAGTATGGCCATGCATTTCTCAGACTCACTCATCGAGGGGCCCAGTAATATCTCTATGAATGTGAGGGACAAATTACATCTTGACCATTCATATTCCTCCGTATGAAAAACCACTAAGCCCGAACATAGTGTTTATGATCACTCGGTCAAAAGTGACTTTTGACTAGGTCAAAGCTGAACGTTTGTCATGTAGGAATCTATGATGATCTCAGGTCAAAGGGCACAGTGACATGGTTTGTATATGAGAGAAGCTTATGATTTAACCCATGCAACTCTCTCATAGCGGGTCAGTCCAACGCCTTGTACTCTTACATGTGCCTATGACTTTGATTTATATCTCTATACATCTTCAAAGTCATACTGGTCTTATTTCATCTCTGCTCCCGCACAGATGACCGACCAGGGATATTTAGGATAAGATCATGAATTATCCAAGGATGGTAATCACAGTAAACATGCAAATAATATGATAACACAATTAATAAATTTATAAATCAATAATGTTCATAAGACAATGATTGGCCCCTAGGACGCCTTTTCTAATAGAAGTTATGCTGGTTAATCCCGCATGATACAGAAATTTTATTGGACTCCAGACAGCAAAAAATTATCTGATAGTCTAAAAGTTATCTGAATTTTTATCAGATTCCATGGACATCAAATATAAGTGAGGGAATTACAGGAAAGTGTGCCCTACAGTGTTAGATGTTATGAATCTGATAGAACCCCGTAAGAAGTTCTGTATAAAAAGTTATTCACATATTAGTGAATTTTGACGGGAGTTTAACAACACCCATGATCCAATAATAGAATTTATCGGTATGTAAGCTTGGATAGAATGTGCTTAGATGACCTCATATATAGGCCCATGATGACACCAAGAAGGGCCAAAAACCCAGGGTACCAGTCCATCAGTAGAAGGGGCCAGTGTCCAGGAAAAGTGCGAAATTACGAAAATGCCCTGGATACCCAGATTGTACTAGTGATGGATGGAGGGCATTTTGATCATTCTGGATAGGCTAAACACGTGGCCTATAGCATAAATATGATTATTTAGAGTCAGTATATGCTCTAAGGTACGGCAATGAGGGGTGAAATGACGATTATGCCCTTAGGGTCAATATAGTGTAAGAAAGGACACCAAGGGTATTTTGGTCATTTTCCAAGGAATGGATGGTAGATAAATACTCAGTATAACCATGCAAGGGTATGAGAAGCCTAGACATTGATTTTCAAGATAGAATAGATATCCTGGTATATTATAAAAAATTTAGAACAGAAAACAGTTCGGTTGTTGTAAAACTGCTCTGATCGATACCGGATTGGACTGGAATTTTTCCAGAAGCTTCATTACACTATGAGCACGCCACCTAACCCCTTGAGGTGTCCCTTGAGCTGTCCCACATGATGTGATAATTATTCTTTTATAAAAAAGTTAAATCCAAGATTAAATGTGGGCCATTAGATCAAATAGTAACCAAATCAATCTTGGCCATTCATTTTTCATGGAGTTTGGCTATAAATACCCCCTCATTCTGCCCAAAACCGTGGCCTTGTGATACCTTGGGGAAACTCTTGCAAAATGAAAACTCAAGCCAAGACGAAGAAGATTCAAGGTTCCAAAGTTAAAGCAAGCTACAGATTAAAGGTAAGCAAACTATCCTACCTTATTTTCCTTTGATTTGAGAGCTTGAACTTAGGGTTTTCATGGGAGAAAAGTTGAGTTTTCTCTAAGGGGTTGTGCTTGTAAGGATTTGGAAGACACGCAGCGGAAATTAATTTAAAAATTTTTCCATTCCTTGCCAGGATCTACCGTATGTGTTTAAGTCAAGTGGGAAGAAGCATTACCCTTAATGTTTCTCAGTGACTTCCACAGCCTCTTCGCAGCTGGTGATCTCTTTCTGATCACGAGAAGTCGATGCCTCAGGTCAGCTTACTCTACTGGTATCCACACGAACAGCGTTCCAACCACGAACGACGTGCTAGCGTCTCCTGTCCCTCTAAGGCTTTCTCAAGAGTTCATCCTCTCCGTCTCTACTTCAGCAGTTTCTTATCTGCAAACCTTTTGCAAATTCCGTTTGGCCTTTTGTGTTGTGTGTTGTGTGTCGTGTGTCAAAAACGTAGCTCCTAAAATAAGATATATAGGATGCTCTGCGTTTTCCTTAACCGAATTGGATTTTGGAATTAATCTATATTAAATCCGAAATTAATACAATATCACATATTATATAATTTGATAAGAAACTAATTAAATAAATAATATTTATATTAAATCCGTCCCACAGATTAAATTCACCTATTTATTTTATTTAAATAAAGATAAGATTGGACTATATTTGATTTATTCTCATAAATCAAATTTGAGATATCCTATCAATTTGAATTTCAAATTCAAACGTGATAGAGATTTAATTTATTCTTATAAATTAAATCTTGTAAATATCTCTTATATGAGATATCCTATCAATTTGAATTTCAAATTCAAACGTGATAGAGATTTAATTTATAAGGATAAATTAAATCCTATATATCCCTTATATATAATATATATACGAATTTATATATATACGAATATAAATATAAATAAATATATACATCAACCTCGGATCATTCATTGAATCTGGATATCACAGCTCGTGTTGGGCTATTTTGTGTGTGACCCTGTAGGCCCATACGAAGTTGGCAGTGGGCCATTTGCTATACTGGCCCACAAGTAGCAAGCGGTCTCTAGCAAGACATAACGACTACCCAAATCATATGAGGATCGATAAACAATGTAACCTTTTATAGAACCATATCATGTCCCTTCTGTCACGTGATATTTTGGTCATGGATGAGGCATGGATAATGTCATCCTCCTATTCCTGACCGTTACTTTGTCTGTCCCTGAGTAGTCTGACTATAGAAATAGAACTACCTTTCCATACAGTATGGCCATACGTTTCTCAGACTCACTCATCGAGGGGCCCAGTAATATCTCTCGATGAATGTTAGGGACAAATTCCATCTTGACCATTCACATTCCTCCGCATGAAAAACCACTAAGCCTGAATATAGTCTTTATGATCACTCGGTCAAGAGTGACTTTTGACTAGGTCAAAGCTGAGCGTTTGTCATGTAGGAATCCATGATAATCTCAGGTCAAAGGGCACAGTGACATGGTTTGTATATGAGAGAAGCTTATGACGTAACCCATGCAGCTCTCTCATAGTGGGTCGGTCCAACACCTTGTACTCTTACATGTGCCTATGACTTTGATTTATATCTCTATAAATCTTCAAAGTCATACTGGCCTTATTTCATCCCTGCTCCCACATAGATGACCGACCAGGGACATTTAGGATAAGATCATGAATTATCCAAGGATGGTTATCACAATAAACATGCAAATAATATGATAACACAATTAATAAATTCATAAATCAATAATGTTCAGGCCCCTAGGGCACATTTTCCAACAGTGCTTCCCAATAACCTTAGATGAAAGGGGAAAGAAGAAATTAAAGTTAGAAACATATGATTGAAGCTTAAACAAGATAGTTAAGTGATTGGTTATTGAATCAAGTTGATATTCTTGACTTTTCCAAGAGTGAACCTGTTCGGTCTTCACTGTTAATGAGGGAAGGAAATTGAATTTCAATGATTTAATGCTTCCATTGAATTTAGATGATGATTTTGTGTAGGACTGGAAAGGTTTTGAACCTTGAAAGCATTGAAATTCCAAGGTTGTAGTTTTTGAAACCCTTCTCTATTACTGTTCACACGCATAAATAGTGATTTAAATTTCATGATTTTGATACTTCCAGTGGTTTTAAAATGAAAATTTGTGTGGGATAAAGTAGAGAAACAAGTATAGGAAGCATTGGAATCATAATGAGAATTTTTGAAAGAATTAAGTGCAGTTTCGGTTATGTACAACATGCGATGAAGGAGCTGGAATTTCATGATTCTAACCTTATAAATGGATTCAAAAGATGAAATTGTGTAGGTTAAAGTCAAGCCATCAATTGATTCAAAGACCGAGTCCATTGGTTAAGATTAAGGAAAGTTAATGAGATTAATGTTCAAGAAGAAGTTATGTTAGTTAAAGTGAGTTTAATGCTCAAGAAAGTTAGATTGTAATGGATGAATGATTATGTGATGTTAGGAATTGATTGGTATGCTCCAAGAGAGGCAGCCACATGTTCAAGGAAAGTGAGAAGAAAGAAGCAAGTTAAGGTGAAAGAAGGTCAAGCGTTCAAGGTAGTAAACTTATCCTAAACTTGTATGCATTGAATGTTATGCTTGATTGTGCTATGGCTTGATTGAATTGTGTTGCCTATGTGCTTATGTATGAAGCTCTATTTATATGTTTACTTTGGCTAATTGTATTTCATATGTAACATAGAAGCATGCACAGGACACAATAGTAACACTTTCACAAGCAAGCACAAGTAGTTACATTAAGGCATGCATTGTTTAGTACCGTTTGCTACTGAGATTTCCCCCGAAATCTCATCCCTTTCCATGTAATCCCAATCCCACAGGTTTATGAATGAAGAAAGAGGATGATGAAGCATGAAGAAAAGCTAGAGATTGGATAGTATATATGTTATGTGAATGTGTAATGTTGCTGTATGACCAATGTAAGTAGTGATGTTCATGATGTAATGAAAAATAGTAAATTATGTAATAAATATATGAAATTTTACAAACTTTTAGATGACATGCCAAGCTTCGTTTTGACACCAAGAATGCTTTATTTGGATGTGTGAACAAAGAGAAATGATTTTCCAAAGTAAGGGACCAGAATCTGTTTCCAGGATTTTTGACCAAATGAACAGCAAATTTTGGCGAATAAACTGTATTAATTGGCTAATCATTTGGTCTGAAAATTATTTTTCCCTTAAATTGAAAGATGTTATATTCATGTATCTTTTTGAACCACTTCATTTTGAGTATTCTAGAATTAGTTATGATTTTTTGAAGTTCGTTGCGTAATCTGGAATACCATATGAACAGTAACTCGAGAAAGAGTAAAATTCCAGATTTGGCTAATGGACTTCCAAGGTCTTGTAAGTGGTTCTAAATGCTACTAAATGGTCCCTAAGACGTATGAAAGTAAGGATGCTATAGGATTCAAGCTTGAAATTCCCTAAAACCTAGGAAAGAAAATTGGGCAGACGATGCTCTTTCAAGGTAGGAGGAATCTCTTAAGATGAAGGAATTCTCGCTGTGGCAACATTATGAAATAGAGGATTGGGAAAGGGAGGTACAGTCTGAGGTAAAGCTTAGTCATATTATACAACAACTCATTGCTCAGCATAACAGTATTGAGGGGTACAACTTGGAAAAGGGAATTTTACACTACAAAGGTAGAATTATTTTACCAAAAAATTTGTCTCGAATTCCATTGTTAATGGAAGAATATCATGATTCTCCCATGAGGGGACACACTGGCTATCTTTGTACTTATAAAAGTTTAGTTCAAGTGGTATATTGAGAAGGGATAAAGCATATGGTCCAAAGATATATGGCTCAATGTGACGTGTGTCAAAAAAATAAATACCAAGCTCTTTCACCGATGGGTTTACTACAACTACTCCCTATTCCCCATCAGTATGGGAGCATATCATCATGGATTTCATCTTCAGTCTTCCAAAATCCAAGAAATATGATACCATTTTGTGGTAGTTGATAGATTTACAAAATATGTCATTTCTTGCCCCTGTCATCCTCTTATAATAAAGGATATTGCTGGCTTATTTGTGCAAGAGATCATTAAGCTACATGGGTTTCCAAAAACTATAGTCTCAAACAGAGACCGAGTCTTTGTTAGTCAATTTTCGAAAGAGCTTTCCAACCAAGCCATAACCAAATTATGCCTTAGCTCCACTTGTCATCAGGAGTTTGATTAACAAATTGAGATGCTGAACTATGTATTGGAGACATATCTTTGATGTTTCACTAGTGAGAAACCTACCCAATGGGCATAATAGCTTTATTGGGTTGAGTATTGGTACAATACATCTTTCTACAATGCTACCAATATGACCCCTTTTAAGGCAGTGTGTGGGAGGGATCTTTCCTTACTTTACAAGATGAACCTTCTACCATTGAAGAAGTCAATAAATATATTAATAAGGGCAATGAGATCATTGCTACTTTTAGGGTAAATTTAGTCAGAGCATAATAGAAAATGAAGTCTCAAGCTAATAAACACTGACATGACGTTAGTTTATGTGAAAATCAAACCTTACAGATTATACACTTTAGCCTACATAATCAATAAGAAGCTTTGCACTCACTTCTATGGTCCCTTTTGTAACATCCTTACTTTTATACGTCTTAGGGACCATTCAGTAGCATTTAGAACCACTTACGAGACCTTGGAAGTCCATTAGCCAAATCTGGAATTTTACTCCTTCTCAGGTTACTGTTCATATGTTATTCCAGATTACGCAATGAATTTTGAAAAATCATAATTAATTCTAGAAAATTCGAAATGAGGTAGTTCAAAAAGCTACATGAAGATAACATCTTAAAATTTAAGGTAAAAATAATTTCCAGACCAAATGAATTGCCAATTTATACATTTTATTCGATGAAGTTTACTGTTCATTTGGTCAAAAACTCTGGAAACAGATTCTGGTCCCTTACTTTGGAAATTCATTTCTCTTGATATACACATCCAAATGAAACGTTCCACCTATGAATGTTAACATCTGGATGTGTACTACATGCTCATAAATTTCGTGAAATAATTCCTTCATTTGCTAGGTCAAACTGAAGCCACAATAAAACTGCTTCATGACCTACATTTTTAACCATTTCAGTTTCTTTTCTTTCATTTCCAATAATTGTTTCAGAATGCACAGGCCATCAAATAAGCTTCTTAACATTCATATACATCATGTACATATGCCATAAGTATTACAATAGTTTCATCACATAAATGGACACCTTACATGGCATTTACATACATGGACAATTTATAGTATATGCTAAAATCTCAATACTTCACTTCCTTTCTTCCATTCTTTAGCTCTTCTCCATCCATACCTTTTATTCATGCTTGACCTAAATTGGTTGGTTATGGGAGAGTGAGATTCTAGGGAATCTCAGTAGCAAACATTACCACTTAAGTATGCAAGATGGATGCTAATGCATGATATGTAATTTCATTAACTTTCTTTGATTAGTGACATGCCATCATGCTATATACTTTTATATAAAGTGCATGGCCATGGAAACATGTTATTCACAATACATTCAACATCATTTATCATGTCACAACATCATTCAAATAACATATACATGTCAACACATAAGCATACCACATCAAGCACATAAAGAGGTAAGTTCATTACCTTGCACTTAAGCTTTTCTCTTGACCTTTAGCCCTTGCTCCCTAGCTTTCCAACCATGAAGCCTTTATGTCCATCACTTCCCAACATCTCCTTGGATGTTTCATGGTCCTAAACACATTCATATTCATCACATAACTCATCAGAACTCATGAATTCCAACCATGTTCAAGACTAACTTTGTTACACTTTTTATTGTCATAACTTTCTCTAATTTTCACTAATCCACTTGGCTCTTGAACCAATTGATGTCTTGACTTTACCCTACACAATTTCATCTTTTGAATCCATTTATGAGCTTAGAATCATGAAATTCCAGCTCCATCATGGCCTGCTATACAGAACTGAACATAAGCATACAATTCTTTCAAAAATTCTGATTTTGATTCTAATGCTTCCCATACTTGTTTCTCCACTTTACCCCACACAACTTTTCATTTTAAAACCATTGGAACCATCAAAATTATGAAATTCCAATCACTGTTCATGCGAGTGAACAGTACCGTAAGGAATCTCAAAGACTACAACCTTGAGATTTTAATGTTTTCAAGGTTCAAAACCTTTCCAATCCTACACAAAATCATCATACAAACTCAATGGAAGCATTAAATCATTGAAATTCAATTTCTTTCCCTCATGAACAGTGCAGACCAAATAGGGCACACCATGGCAAAGTCAAGAATATCAATTTGATTCAACAACCAACCATTTAACTAGCTTATTTAAGCTTCAATCATATAGTTCTAACTTTAATTTCTTCTTTCCCCTTTCCTTTAAGGTCTTTGGGCAGCACCACCACTTAGAGAAAACTCAACTTTTCTCCCATCAAAACCCTAAGTTCAAGCTCCCAAATCAAAGGAAAATAAGCTAGGAGAGATTGCTTACCTTTAATCTCTAGCTTGCTTGAACTTTGGAACCTTGAATCTTCTTTGTCTTGGCTTGAGTTTCCAATTTGCAAGAGCTTCCCCAAGGGTACATGAGGTTACGGTTCTGAACCAGAATTGAGGGGTATTTATAGCCAAAATCCAAGAAAAATGAATGGTCAAGATTGATTTGGTTACTATTTGATCTAAAGGCCCACATTTAATCTTGGATTTAACTTTTTCATAAAATAATAATTATGACATCATGTGGGACCCATCAAGGGACACCTCAAGGGGTTAGGTGGCATGCTCATAGTGTAAGGAAGCTTATGAAAAAATTCCAGTCCAATCCAGTACCGATCGGTGCAGTTTCACAGCAACCGGATTGTTTTCTGTTCTTAATTTTTTTATAATATACCAGGATCTGTATTCTATCCTGGAAATCAATGTCTAGGCTTCTCACACCATTGACATACTTGTACTGGCCACAACTTAATTACAGATCCCTTGAGAAATGACCAAAATACCCTTGATGTCATTTCTTGCACTATATTAACCCTAAGGGCATAATTGTCATTTCACCCCTCTTTTTACTGCCTTAGGGCATATATTGGCTCAAATAATCATATTTATACCATGTGTCATGTTTTTATCCTATCCCAGATGACCAAAATACCCTTCATCCATCTCTAGTACAATCTAGGCATCCAGGGGCATTTTTGTAATTTCGCACTTTTTCTGGGCACTGGCCCCTTCTACTGATAGACTGGTACCCTGGGTTTTGGGCCTTCCTTGGCATCATTATGGGCCTATATATAAGGTCATCTAATCTCATTATATCCAGGCTTACATACCGATAAGTTCTATTATCGGATCACGGGTGTTAACAAACTCCCGTCAAAATTCACTGATATGTGAATAACTTTTTATACAGAACTTCTTCTGGAGTTCTGTCAGATCCAGGACATCTGACACTGTAGGGAACACTTTCCTGTAATTTGCCCACTTATATCTAAAGTCCATGAAATCTGACAAAATTTCAGATAACTTTTAGACTATCAGATAAATATCTACTGTCTGGAGCTCTAATAAAATTTCTGTATCATGTCAGATTATCCAGCATACCTTCCTCTATTTACTGATGGAATATGGGACTAAAATACTTCTGGGCAGTTCTAACCCTTTCCGTGGTGATCTTTCTATAATTACAATTTTGCCCTTGAACTTTTTACTTAATTACATTTAAGTCCCATAACTTTTGAAAATTACCACTTTTGGCCCAAATCTTGTTTCTACTTTAACTTTTGGCCTTTAACCTTTTCTACTTTGCGTTTTAGTCCTTTTCTTCCTTCAAGACTCATATAACCTTTATCATTCCTTCTTATCTTCGTCATAATCCTTTCTAAACCTCTTTCCACTATGAGTACTATACAGATAGGGAAAAATTAGGATATGACACCTTTAAAGTTATAGAGAAAGTGGGACTAGTGGCATACCGTCTGGAATTACCTCCTACAACGTGGATTCATACAGTATTTCATGCCTCAACCTTAAAAAGTTTGTTCATTCTTCTATAGTGGCTTCTACTGTCATATCTCAATTTTTAGGCCTAGAAGGCCAATATGTAGCCTAAAAAAGGAAGGCTACTAGACCCTATTTTGTAGGAGTCCCAGAAGTACACAGATGATGTTCAGGTACTAAACTGCAAGAAAGTGAAAATTTAGGGAAAATAGTGAAAGTCCCTGTGGGTATAAAGAATAAGTAAGAAGTATTTCTTGGAAACTGAGCCACCAAAGTGCTTGGGCTTGGTTAGAAACCCAAGATGAAATTTAAAGGCCCAAAAGCGTAGGCCCAGTAGTTATGGGAGTTTGAGAGGTATTAAAATAATATTTTAGTGCTTTACCATAAAGTAAAGTTACCCGATTAAGGATATAATTGGGAAAAGTGATCAGATATGACTTTAAACCATAAAGTGGCATGAAAGGTGTCCTCATGGGATCCACAAGGCACCACATGACATGATTACAGGAAAAGAAGAAAAGTTAATGACACATGTCATGAGATTAGAAAAAGGGGAAAAAGTAAAAAGGACACGTGGCACAATCTCGGCCGCTCATTTTAGGAAAAAGCTCTGGAATTCTCTGGAGAGGCTGAGTCAGCTAGTGAGGTGTCCCAAGGGCCCCACCATTTATGCCAAATACCCCCTAAGGTGTCCTTGGATGATGTCATGTTGGTGAGTCATCAAGGAGGAGGATGTCATCGTGATGATGCATGCAAAGCTTCTTGAGGAAGCTAAGCGATATGGGCAATTCATCACGATTTGATCTGAGCCATCCATTCCACCTCCCTTTACCTATAAATAGGCCACTCCTCCCTCCAAGGAAGCCACGGCCAAGGAGCAAAAGAAAGAAGAGAAAGAAGAGAGAAAGAGAGAAAGAGAAAGAAAGGAAAGAAATGAAGGAGTTCTTGTGGAGCTAGGAGCAGTCCAAGGAGCTTGGGGACTGGGCAGAGCTTAGGAATGAGGAAAGTAAGTTATCTAGTCCCTGCTCTAATAAAGTAGAGGATTACTCTTAATAGTTAGAATAGAGAAATATCTCTATTAATAAAGGTAGCTAAAGGAGAAAGAAAGCCAGGGGAATGTCAGATTAAGGATATTACCCTAGTTAAGCATGGGTTAAGTATACCTATACTAGATAATAATAAAGATATTATTATGCTATGTATAGGCTCTAACTTATGAGAAGAAGGGACCTTAGAGACAAGGTTAGGAGCTGGAAGGAAATGCTACACGCCAGGTAGTAAACTTACCTACTTGTATGCTTATACTGCTTGGATGTTTTATGTGATATTTACTTACTTTGATAATGTGAAGCACATATGATTAAGTAATTCCCTGTTTCTTTTTATACTATGGACATATGTTATAATTAAGTAACATGGAAGCATATATGTTATCATGATGTAAGCATGATCATTAAGTACACACATAGTAACATCAAGCATATAGTTGCATACATTATTTGGTTTCTGTTTGCTACTGAGATTTCCCCAGAAATCTCACCCCTTCCATGTAATCATCCCACAGGTATGTTAGAAAAGGATTAAAGAAGCATGAAGAGAAGCTGGGATTGGATAGTGCAAATGTTGGGACCAAAATGCTGGAATCAGGGAAAAATGCTAGATGAATAGTAAACTTTAGATATTTGTTGATGTTGACCTGGTCAAGAAGTTATTTTTCCCTGAAAGAGCATTAAGTTAGCTTCGTGTATCAATTTGAACTACTTCATTTTGATATTTATAGAATTAGTTATGATTTTTTGAAGTCAGGTCACTCCTCTGGAATTTACACAGTGAACAATTCTCGCTAAGAGTAAAATTCCAGATGAGTAATTTGACTTCAATAGCCTTAGAAGTGGTTCCAAATGCTACCATTTGGTCCCTAAGATGTATGAAAATGAGGATGTTTCATCTACCTTACCTACTGTATTATCTAATGACTTAGAGCTCCAAGTACAATTGGAAGACATCTGTAAGATCTACAAGCTTTTAAATGGGCAACTGGAGGTATTGGTCAAATGGAAAGACATACCAGAATTTGAAAACTCATGGGAAGAAATGTGTACCATTGCATAGAAATTTCCTTCTTTTCCCCTTAAAGACAAGGTGAAACTTTTAAGGGTGGTTAATAATACATTTGCTTTTGCTGCCAAGACCTACAAAAGGAAGAAACATGGAAGGGGTAAGATTCCTTTAGTGGATCAGGAGGTTGACCTAAGTTGTCATGCTAAATTTGAGAAAGAAATATAAGACTAGGTGGCTATAGACTTTATGTATAGCTACTATCTTTTGCTATCCTACTTTTGACTTTATTTTGGGAAGGTGTGCCATGTACTTTTGATAGCATATAGTAGTCTCTAGTGGGGAAGGCTGGCATATTTTTTGTGAGAATTTGACTAGGAGAGGCTAGTCTCTCGAACATTAAGGGAACCTGGCATTGAGAGAGCACAATATCATCTTCCTATGTTCAGTTTGTATTTTGGCTAAAGGGGTTTACTAGGATTGTTGGTTTAACCTTATAACTGTGATCCTCTTGATTTCTATCAATATAAGCTCAATATTATTCAGATTCGCAAGCTTCTTGTTGCTAATTTATGTTTATAGGATAGGTTACATCATATTCTCTCATTGATACATATTTTATTTTGGTCCTTGAACTTCCTTCTTCCTAAACATGTGGTATCCATTCATGATATCCACTAGTTCCACAGAAAAATAATAACGGATATTGTAATGGTAGAAAGTCTCGATAAGTTTCAGTTATTCTTTCCAACAATCATAATCTATGCTTTATTATTATATCTTTATCCTTATCAGTATCACCAATGTCACCCACTATTAAGGCAGCTATCTCATTATCTACAGTGGGCATACTGTATTGACGTGTGTTAGTACCTCTTTTCTGTACAAGTTTTATGTTTATGGTTTCCCCTTCATGAGAATTGACGAAATCTCTTGCCATTCAAAATGTTTGAACCATCATATTATGATGATCCAGCATATGTTGAAGAACTGGCATAGTATTACGATTAACATCTATGGAAGAAATATCTTTACCTCTATGATCAAAATAAGTTTTAAAATCAATAAAGGATTCTATACATATAGAATCATATTTTATAAGCAACGATTCATGAACCTTTATAATTGAGGGTTTTAGCTACTTAATTGCTAAAATTCTTTTATTAAGTTCATTCTCCATATCATATATATACAACTGTGCAAACCTTAGAGCAAAATCTTCAACAAGCAGTAAACTTCCTCTCATATGAATATTCTAACCACCCATCCCGTATATATATGGTCCATATCCATCATTGATATCTCAGTCAACTCTTCCTCCCATGCATGTAAAAGCAAACATAGAATGATATATTCTAATTTTTTTTTAAATTCTTTACTACCTAACGAATTTCCTACAGAAGCAGTTTGAGTTCAAATGGAGGTTCTTTTAGTTATGGAAGCCTAATTTTACCATGTAAACATCACATTCCAAACTTTGGATAACTATCATGATTATCCTTTTTCACGTGCTCATTGTAGCAGAATTTAGCCTTACAATGCTGACCAAGGTAAGCTTGCTCATCAAGGTCTTCATAATCTAGTAATTCTATAGGATAACCAATAATTTTGACTAAAATAAAAGTGTTTGATACTAAAAATTACCTATTCACAGAGAAAGAGTTTGTAGCAAGACATGGTAATCTTAAATGTATACCTATATGGCTGCCAGGCGTAGAAGTGGGATCAGAGAGTGCAAACTATCATGATATAAATTAAACTCACAACCTATTTAAGAGATAAACATAAGTCTTTAAATTATGAGATATTCTAAATGTAATTGAAGCAAACAAAGTCACCATATTTAATACATTCCTAGTAAGTAAAGTGTTGGTCCTGCTTGGTCTGTCCCGTTTCCTTACTTCTTTTTGAATTTTTTGCTTGTCATGACACAGTTATTAATTACTATACATATCATAAGTGAAGAGTAAAACTAACTTATAAATAATTAGATAGAAACCAGCAAAATATTCTCCAAATACCTTGATTTGTTGCTGAGATGGAACATGATGATCCTGGATATGAAATATTCTAATTGTTATTTCTCTATATGACGAATTTCAATCTACCAAGCTTTTACTAAAGATTAACAAACAATTAAAAGATGAAGTGCATGTAATTACATATTAAAGTATATAAACTATAAATGAGAATTGATCATATGAATTGAAATAACTATGACTTCACACAAACCTTCCTTTGCATTACCATTGTGATAAAAGTCCATTTTTTGAATTTTTTGCCTTTTTGATCTATGATAACTACAACTAGCAAACTCAACTTCACCACCAGATATATCCATGCTTTATAATATTCGCTTGAACTGCTCTACAACACAAATATTTCATTCAGAACTCTAAATATAACAGACAAAGAAATATACATATACATTAACATTTAGAAAACATAACAACTATTGCAACTTTTGAGGCTGATATATGCATAAATTTGACAACTTCACATAAGACATATGTGCAGAATTTTATACTAGGCTGAATGTCAAAATAATACTATAATTTTTTTGTTTTTCAGTGAGGATTTTGAGTGAGATTATAGCCTATAAAACAATGCAAAATTTCATCTAAATACTAATAAAAAAGGGAAGTTATCATTTAACATATTTACTATGCTGAAAACTCAGTATTATGTCGATTAAATGTAAAGAAATTCGCTTAAGCTACTATTAGAGACATGTGATTGAAGGACGATAGAATGATGCAATTTAGTATGAGATCTCGTTCACAATTGCTTCTCATACCCCAAATATAGCATGATACATATAATTAATTGTTAGAACGGAAGTCTAGGGTGTGAATGGGGTGATATTAAAACTTTTAAACTTAAATTGTAAAAAAAATAGAGTTCATAAAGATATTATCGAGAGAAGTAGATAAAGAGAAGATGCATATAGACAATTTATACTAGTTCAACCTAACTACTTTGCCACATCTAGTCCTCAAACTCCTTTGAGTATTGGACTATTTTTCAAGATTCATTGGGCTCTTTGTACCTCTGTAATCAAGAAGAGTATTCTTTTCTCACTCCCTTTGACTTCTCATAAGATTACAATCCACTCAAAAAGCCCTACTCTTGAGTATCTCATGTATCTAACTCTCTCTCAAGTAGAGTGATAATGATACACACTAAAAATCAAGCTCTCTAAGTTTCTCTCTCAAAAATTAAAATACGTTATTCAAAGAATGAAGAATAGAGTAGTAATGAATGCTCCAATAAATGTTGTTTGTTGTGTTCTCTAACTTAGCATTTATTGTAGCTTCTTTTATAATTAAGTCATTTGAATAACCGTTGGTTGCTGAAGATTGAAGCATTTAATCATCTGATAGAAATTTGTTTTTTGATAAATTTCTTCATATGATCTTATTTATGCCTGCAATTTATCTTGAAATGTATTATATAAATTATATACTAAGTGTTTAAGAAAAGATCAATTAATCTCTAACATTTAGGATTGAAACATCAAAGTCTGGTTTGAAATTTTTTTCAAAGAATAGTTAGATTTATCAAAGTGTTAATCAAAAAGTAACATTATTGAAAAGAGTTTCGATAAGTATCAAACAATATCTATTCAAACAAAATAACTCTTATCGAATAATACTTCGATAACCAATTTTATTAAAATGTGATTCGAAAAATAACCTTTTAATATCATATGTTTGGTTCAGACTTATTGAAATACTTATCGAGAAGCTATAGAAGAAGTCATTCTATTTTCTAATTTCATTTCAAATATTATGTAATATATTTCATATAATGATTTTTTTAACATCATTTTTTAAAGCAATTATAAGATCATTGTTAAAATAAAGGTTAAACGGAAATTTTGCCCTAGAAGTTTTCAATTAAGGTTCAATTTGCCCTAGATGTTTTCACTAGAGAGAGTTAGCCTGGGTATCTGAAGTTTATTTTAGTTAAATATTACCCCAACCATTATCTAGGTTTAATTTGACCGTTAGTTTGATCAAATATGCTAAGATAGTCAATATATATGCCATCCACTTCATATATTTTCCCAAGTCATATTTATAAATAAGGAAAAATTAAAAACTCCAAAATCCATAGAAGCAATAACCATAAATAGGTTAGAACATTTAGAAAATATTCGAGTACCTAAAAGACCTATCGATATTAGAATAATTATGTTTGAGTTGAGACTTATAGCTTCTCACATACTATAGTTGAGACATTTTATGATAAATATTAGCCCACAAACCCCTTTCTTCTGTATTTTTAGAAAAAAGTGAATTAATATATGATCTATTTGAACCTGCCACAAGTATGAGAATGATGCATAATTTTTTCATATTGAAGGGGTAGCTACTGATATATCTCATGTCTGGATAGATAAATATTTGGATTTCTGTGATTTTGAATAAGGGTTGTTGAATATCAAAAACTTATTACACGAAATCCTACTTTTTTATAACGGGTTGAGGAAGTAGGTATCGTTGGCTTTTTTTAATTTTTCCTTATTGTTGCTATTAATAAATCTCCACTAGCTTCACCTTGCCCTCTAAGATACTTGCTCATACTATGGGTACATAGGAGAAAAAAGGGTAAGATTCAGGGAAATCTTAGTAGCAAAATCATCATCTCAATATGTAAATACAAGGTTAGAACTAAGAATGTAAAATAAGCCATAGAGAATAATACCTTACAGATAATTAAACTGAATACTTAATTGATGCACATGGCCATGGTAATAACTAGAGTAAGGGATTTACAGGTTCTTATACTTAACTACAGCAAACATGGCACAAATAAATATTCAACCAATACAAACATATGAAATAGTAATTAAGCTACCTCTAGTTTTCTCCTCTTTGAAAGTACCTCTTTCTTAGTTCCTCTCTTTATATCTCCTTGGTGGGTTTGGGCTCAAATCAAAACCTATAATTTATATATGTATATATAGGAAAGATTAATAAACAATACATTGGTACTATTTAGTAATACAATAACTCGATTTCTCTCAACCTTAAGCTACAAACCCATATATATAACTTCATATTTATTGCTTTGACTTCAATATATATATATATGGAATTTTAAATTACACGTACATATTCATAACAGTGAGCTTAATTTTTAAGCTATAGTTTCCAAGCTTAATTTTTAAGCTATCCAAACTTCAAATAACAATCTTTAACAAGCTATCACCTTCTTGACATATTAAAACTTCAACTTCAAAATCATAACTTCCAATAATTACTAGTAACAATTTTCTTCCTCATAGAAACCAAATATACATCTTTTGACTAGGGGTGTACAAGATGCCCAGTGCCTAGTGTGTCTGCTAAAGCCTGAAGGAAAATAGCCCTACCCAAACCAAAAAAATGGCCTAAAATATAATTGGGCAAGTTTAGGCCAGGCTAAGTGTTGAGAAAGGCAGGGCACCTGGCAAGGTATGTCGCCTTGCCCATTTTGGCATAGCCCAATATATATTATATTTTTTAATTACCTAATACCTATCTGTTTACATTTGCCTTTGCCCTAATCCTAAAAGTTCAAGTTTAGAACTTCATATTCAGAGCAACAGAGCATATCGCCGTATCCATTGCGTCTTGTGTTTTACTATCTTGCAAGTTTATAGCTCTCCGCTATACCTGTCTACCAGTTCCCCACCCTTCTGCGAGCTTCTAGTGACGATGTTGTCCATTCTTGTCACTGGCATTCATATTGGCCGTTTATTGTCAGCCATTTGCTGTTGGCGTCTATTCTTGGTGCTCTATTTCTGTTGACATTCTCTGGCAACTGCTTCTCATTTGGTCATTTTCTTCTGTAGCTGGTTTGTCTATTTTTCTTCTAATTATTTCCTTCTTATAATTGCTTTTTCTTTTTGCTAGTTTCCCACAGTAAGAACTAAGATATGTATTTACATATTCTAAATTAATAAGAAAGCTAAGAGAAGCAAATTTGAGTTGCTATTTCATTTCATTTGTAGTTGTGAAATGAATTAAAGTGATTTGTTTAAGTAGTTTTCTACCTTACTAGAAGCTGGTGTGCATTCTTTGTGTTGGAAATCGTGCTCTAGGGGCCAATCATTTTCTTATGAACATTATTGATTTATGAATTTATTAATTGAGTTATCATATTATTTGCATGTTTACTATGATGACCATCCTTGGATAATTCATGATATTATCCTAAATGTCCCTGGTCGATCATCTATGCGGGAGCACAGATGAAATAAGACTAGTATGACTTTGAAGATGTATAGAGATATAAATCAAAGTCATAAGCACATGTAAGAGTACAGGGTGTTGGACCGACCCGCTATGAGAGAACTGCATGGGTAACGTCATAAGCTTCTCTCATATACAAACCATTTCAATATGCCCTTTGACCTGAGATCATCATGGATTCCTACATGACAAAACGCTCAGCTTTGACCTAGTCAAAAGTCACTTTTGACCGAGTGATCATAAAGACTATGTTCGGGCTTAGTGGTTTTTCATGCGGAGGAATGTGAATGGTCAAGATGGAATTTGTCCCTCACATTCGTGGAGAGATATTACTGGGCCCCTCGATGAGTGAGTCTGAGAAATGTATGGCCATACTGTAATGGAAAGGTAGTTCCATTTCTATAGTCAGACTACTCAGGGATCGAGAAAGTAACGGTCGGGAATAGGAGGATGACATTATCCATGCCTCATCCATGACCAAAATATCGCGTGACAGAAGGGACATGATATGGTTGTATAAAAGGTTACATCGTTTATCGATCCTCATATGATTTGGGTAGTTGTTATGTCTTGCTAGAGACCACTTGCGACTTGTGGGCTAGTATAGCAAATGGCCCACTGCCAACTTCATATGGGCCTACAGGGTCGCACACAAAATAGCCCAACACGAGCTATGATGTCCAGATTCATTGAATCTAAGACATGTCCAGATTCAATGAATGATCCAGGATAGATGTATAGATATTTATTTATATTTATATTCGTATATATATATAAATTCGTATATATACATTATATGTATATATGAGATTTAATTTATAAAGATAAATTAAATCTCTATCACGTTTGAAATTCGAAATTCAAATTGATAGGATATCTCATATAAGAGATATTTATAAGATTTAATTTATAAGGATAAATTAAATCTCTATCATGTTTGAAATTCGAAATTCAAATTGATAGGATATCTCATATAAGAGATACTTATAAGATTTAATTTATAAGGATAAAGTAAATCTCTATCACATTTAAAATTCGAAATTCAAATTGATAGGATATCTCAAATTTGATTTATGAGAATAAATCAAATATAGTTCAGTCTCATCTTTATTTAAAATTAAATAAATGGGTAATTAAATCTGTGGGACGGATTTGATATTATTTATTTAATTAGTTTCTTATAAAATTATACAATATATGATATTGTATTAATTTTGGAATTAATATAAGATTAACTCCAAAAAAAATCCAATTCGGTTGACAGAGAAAAACGCATAGCATCCTATATATCTGATTTTAGGAGCTGCGTTTTGCACAGAGAAACATATAGAACATAGAAAGGCCGAAGGGGACTCTGCAAAAGGTTTACAGATAAGAAATTGCCGAAATAGAGACGGAGAGGACGAACTCTTGAGAAAGCCCTGGAGGGACAAGAGATGCTAGCACGTCGTTCGTGGTTGGAACGCTGTTCGTGTGGATACCAGTAGAGGAAGCCGACCTGAGTCGTCGACTTCTTGTGATTAGAAAGGGAGCACGAGCCGCAGAGAGAAGCTGTGAATGTCGTGATCGAAAGCTGTGGAAGTCGCTGAGGCACACTAAGGGTAATACTTCTTCCCACTTGACTTAAACACATACGGTAGATCCTGGCAAGGAATGAAAAAATTTTAAATTAATTTCCACTGCGTGTCTTCCAATTCCTTACACTTTGGATCATTGTTGAATTAAAATCAATATTTGTTTAGAGTTTTATGTTTAGATTCCACCATACAAATGTTCTATTACTGTCTTATGCTCTTAACTTTCATACTTAGAAGAAGAACACTAAAGCATCATTGGTTTAAGGTTGGGTATTGACTTACCCTTGAAAATATGGATGTTATTATTAGATGAAATTATGTGAAACTTTGCAGCAAATTAAGCATGATGAGTTCCATTTTCATTATTAGTTTGGTAAGGAAAAATCATGATTCATGAGTTATGAATTCATTTATTTTTGTCGAATATGAGATATTTAGTTTAGAATATGGATTTTTTTAGTGGATGTTAACTTTTAAGAGTTTCATATGTGAACTGCTTTGGATTTCAATAGATAAGAAGTGGGAAAACTCTTAGCTTTCTTAGTAAGACAATAATATTTCCATTACTCATTAGTAAGACAATAATATTTCCATTATCTGATTTTTGGGTTTATGTCCGTTGAGCATATATGTTTTAGTTAATGGTTGGCTAATTTCTAGGGTTTCCTTGGCTAATTACTATTTGGCCATGCCCAACCTGCCTATGCCTAATCTGAAATACTTAAGGCTTTTACAGGGCATGGCAAGGCATTAGGCTGCAAAATGCAGCCTATACTTTCTTTAGGCAGGGCATCGGGTAGGAGAGCTGCCCTACCCAACCCTACCCATGCACACACCTACTTGACAGTATTTTTATAAATTAAAATATTGTTATAACACTCGCCCATAATCCTGCACATACATATATATACATTTACAACCGATATTATATACATATATTATTTTCAGTTTCAAAACCAAAATAGCAAGGTCCTCCTCCCTCTGAATTTCAATTTTAAATAGCACACAAAACATGCTTATATCCCTACTACATAATCACCTCTTAAGCTTCAATCTTTATCAATCAACAATCATCTATACCTTCCCCTTATAATGTGGAATTTTCTAATTCTAAAAGCATTATTCCAATAGTCCTTTGAAGCTTTAAAATATAATGTAATAATTTAAAATATCAGTATCATCAACCAATTCGGTTACTAAAGATTAAAGCCTCAAAACTCAACAAAACCAATCTCTATTTTTTGGTCACACCCGAACTAAAATAGAGCAATGCATAGAACAGTCAATATCCGAGTCTTATGTCAGATTTCATGTTAAGAAGATAAGTACTTTACTTTGTCATTTCCTTAAGGAACCTGACATTATACTCCTTGTAACATTAAACTTTGGATTACAATCTAGAAATTTTTAGATTTTAGAAACATGCTTTAACAATTCGTCTAAACATAAGCAAGAACACCCAACCACAGCCAACCTCATTTCTCACTTATACAAACTTGAATCTATGCATATCTCCCTTGTTCTTCCATTTTCTCTCACTAACTAGATTTTAAAACCATCATTTAGTCCTCTAAGATGCCACAATAGAAGATGATAAGCATGGAAGAAGAATCAGCATACTTAACTTGATCCAAATCTAGTGTTGCATGTTGGTTGATACTTCCTTCTTCCTCATTGCATTCTTCTTCTACCCTCTTTATCTCACTCTATTTCTATTTGTAGGTCACAAATGAGGACGGGAATGTATTGTTGGTGGGGTTTAAGTGAAGGATCAGAATATTTTATTATTATTATTATTTTATTTACTTTAGGCTCACACTCAAACTTATCAAATAAGCCTTCTCTTTAAGCATTTATTTGCCCATTTTCGCTTTTAAAATCTGAAACTTATCATCTTTTGTTTTTTTGCAAAAATTTTTAGAAAGGAGTTGGGCTTACCTACTATCTAAGGGTAAGGCAAAGTTTCCCTTCCTCTTAGGCAATACCAATGTCGAGCAAGGTGAGCCATTAATTACCCTAAGGTGTAAGCCTAGGTACTCAGGAGCTAAGATGTCTCTCCAAGTATTGTGACTGTAACCATAACAAAGTAGTACTCCTCAAGGATTGAATATACTCAAAATGGTCGCTTGTCTTACCCTTCGCCAGTTAAACTCACATACAAAAGGTTGAAACTTATCATCCTAATTCGATGAGTAACACCTTAGGCTCCACATTTTGAGAGTCATCATAGCCGAAATCCATTTTTGGGATATCATTCTATCCCTTATCATTGGTAATGAAATTTCTGAATAACGTCTAAAAATTAATCCTTAATACTTTATAAGAATTTTCTCTCTTGACTAGCTTTTTCACCTTATAAAATAATTTTCTAAAGTTTTTTGGTCAAATGAAATTCTCTAACTATTTTTCTTTATTTTTTTAAGAAAATAGGCCCTTAATTCCTAAAAAATAGCTTTCAAATTATTTAGGCCTCTTTTGGGAATTAAGCCTTTTTATAATTCTACTAACACCTCAAAATAATATTTCATAATTTTTTTTAATTTTTTTAGCCCTAAAATATTGTAAATGATTATTCTTTCCTTTATTATTTTTCTAAAATTTTATAGTGGAGAATTTTTAATTTTAAAAAAATACTCTTGACCTCAATAATACCTTATAAGTCATTTTTATCAAAATTTGGGACGTTACAAAAATCAATAATAATGGTGATGATAATTAATAATTAAATTTTATCTTGAAACTATGCTTCTCTTTTGATACCATATTTAATAATTAACTAACAATACGTAATAACATTAAACTCGAAGTTAAAAAAATAATTTTGGATATCAAAGAATTTAAAAGGTTTTTTATCTTTAATATAGATGTGTTGTTTGAAAAACAATAAATAATTCATAGTTGAAAAATACTTGTATACACTTGGTGTTGTTATGAATATTATAATGTGGATGTCCATCTCCCTCTTCCTCTTCAACTTCAACTTATATTGATATATTACTTTTCCACTACTACATTAAGCTTGTAACTTCCACTAAGTCATTCATGAATTTTATTGCCCACTATTTGTTATTCAAGTTTGGATGTAACCTACATGTAAGAATATGCTTATAAATATGGCATGCCATTTGTGTTGTAAAGAAAATGAAAGAATACAATTACTTCTCTCATTTTCTTGTCTTCATCTTTTTTTCTCCTTTTAATCTTATTGCTAGTCTAGAAATTGATATTATTGTAAGGCCTATCATTGGAAGGTGAGTTTCTATATTACTTTCATGTTGAATTATAGTTTCATGTTTTATTTTTTCTAATTACTCAACCTTCTTAATCTCGATCTCCATTTAACTTTTGTTATACTATTACGATAGTATCATCATGTCAAATCTTACAAAACATGAGTTTGTGGCTCTTGACACTACTAGAAAGAATTATCTATCTTAGATACTAGATGCATAAATCTATCTAGGTGCCATGGGTTTAGGAAACAATATCAAGGAAGGCAATTAAGGAAGCCAACAAAGACAAAGCCAAGGCCATGATCTTTCTCTGCCACCACCTGGATGAAGGACTAAAAACTGAGTATTTAACTATCAAATACCCACTTGTTCTTTGGAACAACCTAAAAGAAAGGTATGGCCACAAGAAAATTGTGATTCTTCCAAAAGTTTGTTATAACATGATGCATTTGCGTTTGTAAGATTTTAAATCAGTTAGTGAGTATAATTCTGTACTATTTAGAATTAGTTCTCAACTAAAACTATATGGAGAGAAAATTACCAATGATAACATGTTTGAAAGAATATTCTCCATATTTCATGCATCCAATGAGCTTTTGCATCAATAATATCTTGAAAAAGGTTTCAAAAAGTATTTTGAACTGATTTTTTGCCTTTAATGACTAGACAAAATAATGAGCTTCTAATGAGAAATCATGAATCCCATCCAACTGGCTTACCAAAGTGAATGTAGTGACCAATGAATCATCTCGTGGTCAGGAACTTGGACGTGGATGTTGTTGTGGCCATGGACGAGGTTGTGGTCGATGTGGTCGTGGTCGTGGTTCCCACTCGAGGTGGGCAAATAATGATGATAATTACAAAAAGGAAACTAGTGGAAATTGTAATTATATTGAAAATTTATGTCATCGTTATGGTGGCAAAAGTCATTAGGCTCATGCTTGTTGTATACCAAGATATTTGGTTGAACTATACCAAGAATTGTTCAAAAGGAAAAATAAAAATAAAGGCAAAGAGCCAAAGACATAAACAAATTTTGATGGGGAAGAAAGCGATTCTAATTATGGCAACATGGATGTAACTCATTTGGATGTTGCTGACTTCTTTGCAGATCCTAACAGATAATTGATGACCTAATTGGTGATGAGAGTGTCCAAAAAACAAGCTAAACTTTTATGATTATATGTATTTTCCTTTTACTATAATAAAGTTTATACTTCTCTCAATCAAAAATTTTTTACTTACTATAAAGTTATTTCTCTCAATAAATAAAATTATGAGTATTTCTTTTCATTAATTCTTTTTGTGTTTCTTTTTCAGTTGCTATATTCCTGTTAATGTAGAATGACACTCATTGACATTAATAAAGAAGATTTGTGTCTCGTTGATAGTGCAATAACTCATACAATATTCAGAAATACAAAATACTTTTCTTCTTTGGTGATACGAGAAGCTAATATCCAGACTACATCTGGAAATATAAAGATGATTGAGGGGTTTGGAAGAGCTAATATATTGTTACCTGGAGGAACACAATTATACATTGATAGTTCATTTTATTCCTCCAAATCTAACAGAAATTTGTCGAGTTTCAAGGATATCAGTATAAATGGATACCATATTGAAACATCAAATAAAGAAAACCAGGAATATCTTGTTATGACAGATATGATTTATGGTAAAAAATACACACTAGAAAAATTCCCTGCTCTTTCCTCTAGCATGTACTACACATTTATTAGTACAATAAAAACACATGTTATTGCAAACCAAAAGTTTCCAAGTGAGAATAAATTTATATTTGGCATGACCAATTAGGCCATCATGGGACAATAATGATGCAAAAAATAATTGAGAATTCATGTGGACATTTGTTGAAAAGACAATTAATTCTCCAATCCCATATTTTCTCATGTGTTGCATATTCTAAAGGAAAACTAATTATTAGACCATCACTAGTATAAATAGAAAGTGAGGCTCTCATATTTTTAGAATGTATACAGGGAGATATTTATGGGTCGATACACCCACCATGTAAACTATTTAGATATTTTATGGTTCTAATTGATTCATAGACAAGATGGTTGCAAGTTTTCTTATTATCTTCTCATAACCTGGCATTTGTGAGATTACTTGCTCAACTGATTAGATTGAGAGCAAATTTTTTAGATTATACCATTAAGAAAATGATTCTATATAATGTCGGTGAATTTACTTCATAAGCTTTCAATGATTGTTATATGTCTCTGGGGATTGATGTTGAACATATTGTAGCACATGTTCATACATAAAATGGACTTCCAAAATCATTAATTAAACATTTGCATTTGATTGCAAGACCATTGCTTATGAAATTGAATCTCCCAACATCTACTTGGGGATATGCAATTTTGTATACAATGATGTTAATTCATATCAGGCCAACTAGTTATCTTAAGGCCTCACATTTACAAATAGTTTTTGGTCATAAATAGAATATTTTTCATCTAAAGACTTTTGGTTATGCGAATGCATTTTCTGATTGCATCACCACAACGCACTAAAATAGGTCCTCAAAGAAGGATGGGAATATATGTTAGATATGAATCTCCTTCTATAATAAAATACTTGGAGCCAACAAGAGAATATTTATTTATAGCTCGATTTGCTAATTGTCATTTTGATGAATCAAATTTTCTGACATTAGGGGGAGAAAATAAGCAGTTGAAATGAATTATCATTGTCTCATCATGATCCTCATACAAAATGATGTGAGCTAAAAGTTTAAAAGATAATTTATTTATAGAGTCTAGCTAATCAATTGATAGACGCATTCACTAACCTCAAGAAAGTGACCATGTCACATGTTCTAGTTGTGAATGCTCCTATCAGAATTGGTGTCCCTATTAGACAATCTCCTAATATAAATGAATGAAAAGCACACTTAAAGTGTGGCAGGCCCATCGATTCCAAAGATAAAAATCCTCAAAAAAGAAAAGGAGCTATAAATATAGATGGCTAGGTCAAGAATATTCAAGAAAATTTAGTGACTCTAGAAGAGTCATTTGACAACACTAATATCTCAATTATGAGAGAAACTCAGGTACATGAAATATGTGAAAATAATGAGATCTCAATAAATTATGTTGTCACTGGAATATGATGGGATCGGGATGAAGTCAATGTTGATGATATTTTTACATATAATATAGTGCTTGATGTAATAAATGATTAGGAGGATCATGAACCAAGGTCTATTAGCGAATACAAACAAAGAGATGATTGGTCAAAATGAAAAGACACAGTTGAGGCAGAATTAAAATCATTAGAAAATGAAAAGTTTTTGGCCCTATGGTTCTTACACCTGAAGATGTAAAACCATCTAGATATAAATGGATTTTTATGAGAACGCAAAATGAAAATGGTAAAGTAGTAAGATATAGAGAACAACTTGTTGTTCAAGGATTTACACAAAGACCTGGTATTGATTATGTAGAAACATACTCACCAATGGTGGATACAACTACTTTTTGATATCTAATTATTCTACAATAAATGAAGGCCTCAATTTACATATAATGGATGTTGTTATAGCCTATTTGTATGGCTCACTTGACAATGACATTTATATGAGTTTACTTGATGGATTTGAGTTATCGAAAACATACAATTCAAGTTTTCAAGAATAGTACTCAATTAAGTTAAATAAGTTTTTATATGGATTGAAGCAATCAGGGCGCATGTGGTATAATCGACTTAGTGAATATTTATTGAAATAAAGATATAAGAATGATCAGATACGTCCATGCATTTTTATAAAAAGATATGGACATGAATTTGTTATAATTACTATTTATGTTGATGACATAAATATCATTAGAAGTCCTAAAGAGATTTCCAAAGTGGTGAATTGCTAAAAGAAAGAGTTTGAAATGAAGGACCTGGGAATAACAAAAATTTTCCTTGGACTATTGAACATCTAAAAAATTGGATCTTTGTGTGTCAAGAAACTTACATGAGAAAAGTCTTAAAACATTTCTATATGGATAAATCACATCCATTATGCACTCTGATGATTGTAAGTTATATGGAAAAAGATAAAGATCCCTTTAGACCTTAAGAAGGTGATGAAGAACTACTTGGCCTATAAGTGCGTTACCTTAGTGCAATTGGTATGCTTATGTATCTTGCTAGTCACACACGACAAGATATATCATTTGCTATTAAATTACTAGTAAGATATAGTTCTTTACCAATACGAAGACATTAGAATGGGGTTAAGCACATTCTTCGTTACTTGAAATATACTATGGATATGAGATTATTTTATTCGAATGAACAAAAGATTGACTTTATCAGCTATGCTGATGTTGGATTTCTGTCTGATCCATATGTTGGTAGACCACAAATAGGCTATTTGTTCAATGTAATGGTATAGCTATTTCATGGTGATCAATGAAACAAACCATACTATCCACATCATCTAATCATGCAAAAATACTAGTGATACATGAAGCAAGTTAAGAATGTGTATGGTTAAGATTGATAATGCATCATATACATATTACTGTTGCCTTATCATCTAGTAAATTATCCCAATAGTGCTATATAAAGATAATATTGTGTCATCTCTCCAATGTACTATGTCATCCTTAAAATAATGCACTTTAAGGAAGAAATGGATTAAATTGTAAATAATAGAAAGTTTAAGGGCCTAAGTGAAATTTATAAAAGTTTTAGGGCCAAAATAGAATGTAGACATAAATGTTAGGCCAACAAGTGTACTTACAAAAAGTTTGAAGACCTAAATGTAATTTATCAAAAGTTCAAGGCCCAAACCTGCCCAGAAATGTTGCAGTTTTAAATTTTACTAGTAAATAGAGAATGGAAATTAGGCCACACATATTTTTTAGAATTTTGATTTGAGGCCTCAGATAATTTATATTAATTTCTAAAGTCCAGAGATTATTACATGATCTTCTAAACTTCCTAATTAGATAAAACTTGGTATTAAATTCCTATATTTAATATAGAAATTTATAAAACTAATAGATCTCAAAAAGAAATTCTGTAGAATTTTTAATGGAATTTACTGTAGAATAATATACCCGATAAATACTTTCAGTGAGGTTTCTTGGGAATTGAGCTATAAAGGTATTGGACTCATGTAAGGGCCCAAGTTGGCATCTCATAGGCCCAATAAGATATTTGAACAGTTATGTGCACCAATGTCCAGAGGAACACTGAAAATACAAAATTACAAAAATGCCCATGTGTTGTAATAATGAACAGGAGATGGATGCAGGTCATTTTAGTCATTTTAGACAGGTCAAAATGCCAAGGCAGATACAAGGAAAATTAAGCATAGTCAGAATATGCCCTGATAAGATGTCAAGAGGTATAAAATAACAATTTTTCCCTTAAGGTTAATATAGTGTAAGTGAACTAAGGGCATTTTGGTCATTTTTTAAGGGATGGTAAGTAGAAAAATATTCAATCTAACAATGTTAATGGTAGGAAAAATCTAAATATTGGTTTTTATGACAGAATACATATTCTAGAATATTATAAAAATTAGAAATATAAAACAATCTGGTTTTTGTAAAACTGACTAGATCAGTACCGGATAGGTTTAAAATTTTTCCTATTAGTATTTATCCATGTGTGCCAAACACAACCCTATATGATGCCATGGATGATGTTATTCTTTGGCTTATAGGGTAAGCTTGATAGAAGGTAGGTTATGGACCATTGGATCAAATAGCATTTGGACTAATCTTGGCCTTCTATTTTCACCCAAATTTTTCTATAAACCCCCCATCACAGCATATTTTGGAAGCTTAGAAAACCTTAGGGAAAATCTTCCAAAATTTATTTTGGAGCTAAGAAGAAGCATACAACTTGGAACAAAAAGTAAGGTAATTAGTTCCTTTGATCTTGGACTTTATTCTATGAAGTTTGCTCTTAGTTTTAAGTGGTTTTTACAAAATTTTCCCTTTGATGTTGCTTCTATAAATGCTTTTCATATGTGGTGGGATTATGAATTTTATGTTATAGATAGTTTAGACAAGCTTAAACAAGCTAGAATCAAGTAGTATTGGTTTGGGAATTCAAGTGTACATGTAATTAGGGTATTGTGTTTTTGGCTGCTACTATATGAATCACTATTCATATATGAGAATTTCATGTTTTTGATACTTACAATTGGTTTAAAATTAAAAATTGTGTGGGTGTAAGGTAGAGAAATAAGTAGTGGAAGCATTAGAATCAAAATGAGATTTGTTGGAAAATAAGAGGAGGTATTTCAGTTTTGTATAATAGCCAAGGAAGGAGTTTTATTTTGGAAATTTTGATTTCATATTTATATTCTACATGAAAAATTATATAGAAATTAACCATGAGAAGTTATTTTAGAAAGATAAAAGTATAAGACATAAAATGACATAGAATGAGAATTAGTGAAAACCTGTCTTGGTATTGTCTTGGAGTTGAGTTGTAACTTGATATTACTTAGTAATTGATAGGCTTTGACATTTTTTTGGGAAGAAGACCATCTCAAGAAGAGTTTGACAATGATACTTAAGAGGTAGTAAGAATAATTAACTATAATCTTATGTTTGTTTAACTTTATGCTTATTTGTTAGTTGTGATTTTTGGTTGAGCTTAAGATGATGATGTGATGATGATGATGAAGTATCAATGATTGCAACTCCTTGCAACTAATTTCATGACAATATGCATGTTAGAGTTTGCTTATGTATGATTATGAAGTAGCTCCTATATCATGATAATATTCTAGGCATTTAATCAAGCATGCATGATATTATAATTTGTATGACTTGCTACTGAGATTTCCATAAAATCTCATTCTTTCCATATACATAACCATGTTATAGATGCTACAACTACCAAAGGAAAAAGGGTAAATATAGATGAATGAGTTTGTATTATAAGTTAAATTGACTCCTTGATATTATGGGATGCAATAGTACATTATAGTGTGTATGTATTATGAGGTAGTGACCTTATGATTGTATTTTACATGACTTAAACAATGAGTGATGATATGAAATTTGGTATGAAAATAGCTAAGATATAGAGATTTAAATGGAAACAAAGAAAACCTCAATTGGTTAATTTTTTGAATTAATATGATTTTTTCAAGTTGGAGATAAAATCTGGAATGATATAAAATGAGCATTCTGAGGCAGTGAGGTTCAAGCTTTAATTTCAAATAGTAAATGAACAATTTTTTTCCCAAACTTTTATGGACTTAAAGAACACGTATGGATCTTTAAATCTATAGTTAACACATTGTATTTGGATAAGTGAGTAAGGAGAAATGAATTTTTGAAAATAAGACAAGGAAATTGGAACTTTCAGAATTACCAAATGAACAATATTTTTCAACGAATAAACTGTATTCATTGGGAAAATGAAACCTCATTTTTATATTTTTTCTCAATTTCAATGAAATAGATTTTATTAAAAATTTAAACTATTTTATTTCAATTTTTCTAGATTTAATTATGAATTTTTGAAGTTGGGGCTATAACTGGAATACTAAGTGATAGTACCTAAAATTTATTTTCTCAAAAATTCATTTTTCTAAGTTAAAGAGATATTAAATTAGTTCAAACTACTTCTAATTGAACATAACTGAGGATGAAAATAAGGATGTTATATTTTAGTATTAGAGCAAAGGATTTTGGATTAGGAAATGCTCTGGATAGATTATTTATAGACAGGTAGATTATAGTAAATTGTCATAATTAACCTTAAGTTAGTGGGTACAAGACAAAGATGACTATACATAGGATAGGATAAAAAATAACTGTTAACCAGGGGATTCTAAACCTGAGTTCATATGTTCATATAAGTTTAGTTTAAACTTAGAAGAGGAGCTTATGCTAGATAATGATGATTATTGGCTTCCTCAAGTGATACATGTTACAGATTATGAGAACTTTGAACTAAACAGATCCTCTGTAGGGTTAAATGACATGGAAGTGCATGATAGGCACCTATTCCACCCTCTCCTTTACAAATTGTACCCCCAGATATAGCATACCTTAACCTAGAAATGGACACAGTTTATATGGATGAGAGAGGTATATTATACCCTCAGCTATTATAGTCTAATGAGTTCTATTCCCAGGTTTTAGGTACTGTAGATCCTACACTTAGACAATCTATTAACTTAGATGTTTTAGGACTCAGTCAATTACCAAACTAGACAGATATCATAAGTTCTAGTCAACCAAGAGTAGTTATACACATGAAATCCCAAAACATATAATTAAAGCCTACAGAAGCAATTAATGAAGAGAAGTTCGAGAAGGCTATGGAATTAGCTAGACAACTATATGATTTAGGCCACCCTCTAGTCAGAAAAGTAGATCAAGATTATATGATCTATCAAGATTTCATAATCAGGGATTGGGAAGCCTATCAGACATTTGATCAGAATACCCTTACATTAGAAGACTGGACTAATATCATAGATGAATACCAAACTAGATTTTCATGATAGAAGAGTTTATTATAAAAACTTTTGAGAAAGAACAGTGTGATGTGACACCGATAGATGACAGTGTTCTATATGTACATAAGTGACGTATAATATATATGTATGACAACTGTACTTGAGAAATAATGCATGATAGTATGTGTGTATAATGTTATGAAACCTATATGTATATAATGTTATAAATGATAAATGAAGTATAAGTTATGTTATTTATTTTATTCCCTCTTATATTTAGATAGCAAAACAAAATAGTTCAAACAAGATAAAATGTTCAATCATAGGAACCTCAACATCCTATAGATATTAATAAGCTAATTTTGGAACACTTAGAACAACAACAAATGATGATAGAAGAAATGAGAGAAGTGCAAGCTCGTAGTGACCAAGAAAGAGGTGTTATAGCAGTAGCAGTAGTAGAAGTTGTAGTTAATATAAGACAGGCAAAACCTATGAGAGTAGTTAACGTGGAACCAAAAGCTATGCAGCAGTCAGTATAACCACCTAGGCAAGCTGAGCCAGTGGTTGATCCCATTAGCATTCAGTAATGGATGATGAAATTTGGTAAGCACAATCCTCCAATATTTGAAGGGATATTTGATGCTCAACTGGAAGAGAACTGGATTAGTCGATTGGAAAATATTTTCAAGGTACTTGATTGTCCCTCTGGAAGTAAGGCTCAGATGGCCATTTATCAGCTGGAAAGAGATGCAGACTAGTGGTAGAAGAACACTAAGCTATTGTTATAGGCAAGGAACATTCCTATTACATGCGAAGTGTTTCTTGAACAATTATATGAGAAATATTTTCCTCATTCGGTATATGATAAATGGGAAGCTAAATTCCTTGTACTGAGGTAAGGAGAGAAGAAGTCATTTGATGAATATCTGGCTAAGTTTATTCATCTTTCTCAGTATTCCACGTATCTCCGATAAGTGGATGATGAACGATAGTTTATGGAGATGATGATTAGAGGATTAAATGCTACGTTGAAAGAAAAGATGACTTCCCAATAGTATAGTCAGTTTAAGAGAGTAGTGGAGGTATGCCGAATAATTGAAAATAACCTGAATTATTGAATGCTATTCAAACCAATAACCAATGGAATTGTTACTCCTAAAAAGACCAGTCAAAGCTGAGATGCTGCTAATGGTAGTGGCTATAAGAAGAGTAAAAGGAAATGGAAGAATAGAAGGCCTAATTGAAGAAATTTTTAATGTAACATTAGTAACTGGGACTCAAGGTTCTGAGTATGTGATAAGTATGGAAAGAATCATGATGACAAGTCATGTTTGATAAGGTAGAATATTTTCTATACATGTGGAAAACCTAGACATTTCTATAAGGATTGTCCTCAAGTAATGAATAATCAAAGTCCATGAACCTAAGGTCTAGTGTTTGCATTTACATGAGAAGATGCTTAGAAATCACCCGATATGATCCAAGGTACCATTCATCTCAATAATCGTTCTATGATTGCTATTCTTGACTCAGGTGCAAGTCATTCTATTGTTTATTATGAATGTGTTAAATGCCTAGGCCTTACGATTAGCAAATTGTGTTATGCTATATGTGTGACAACACCTATAAATGCTAGAGTAGTTACATATGATATTTTCCTAAATAGTGTTATTTGATATGAACATTGTTGCACTACTCTAGACTTAATATGTTTGCCTTTCTGAGAAATTAATGTCATAATTAGATTAAACTGGTTATCTTCTAATAACATGATATTGGATTGTAAGAATAACACCCTAGTTCTTTGTCTGAAGGCAACATATTTGAGTTTAGAAGTAAGGTTGAATTTGATAATAGAGGCTCAGGCAGATAAATATTTACGAAATGGATGTCAAGGATCTTCTTTTCTATTCAAGCATAAATAGAAGAAGGGGTTGAGGAGATTCCAGTAGTCAAGTAATTTCTCGAAGTCTTTCCAAAGGAGATTCAAGGGTACCTCCTGAACAACAAGTGGAATTTGCAATGTATATTGTACCTGGAGTTAGACCAGTATCTAAAGCCCTATATCATATGGTCCCTAATGAGATGATTAAATTAAAGAAGCATATTGATGAGCTTTTAGAGAAGAGTTTCATCTGACCTAGTGTTTCACCATGGGGTGACCTAGTGTTATTCGTTAAGAAGAAGGATGATAGTCTAAGATTATGTATTGATTATAGGGAGTTGAATAAGATTAATGTCAAAAATAAGTACCCTCTTTCCAGAATTGATGACCTACTAGATTAGTTAGCTAGAGCAAGTTTATTCTCTAAGATTGATTTAAGATCTGACTACCACCGACTCAGAATTAAATTAGGTGATATTTCAAAGACTACTTTTAGGTCTTATTACGGTCATTTTGAATTTCTCATAATTCCATTTAGTCTAATGAATGCACCTATAATTTTTATGGATTATATGAATAGAATCTTCAGGCCTTATTTAGATCAATTTGGCATGGTCTTCATTGATGATATCTTGGTGTACTCTAAATCTGCTACAGAGCATGAAAGACATTTGAGAATTATCCTTAGTATTCTTAAAGAAAAATAGCTCTATACAAGTTTAGTAAATGTCAGTTTTGGCTTCAATAAATCAAATTTATGGGTCATGTCATATCCCATGAAGGGGTAGTTATAGATCCTAGCAAAGTTGAAGCATTATTAAGCTGGGAGCAGCAAGGACAGTGATAGAGATTAGAAGTTTTCTGGGCTTAACAGGGTATTATAGAAGATTTATTAAGGATTTGTCTCGAATTGCCTTGGCATTAACCATGTTGATCAAGAACTAGTAGTTTAAGTGGGATGAGAAGTGCGAGGCTAGTTTTCAAGAATTGAAACAGAAGTTAACCACTACTCCCTTGCTAATTATTCCAGATCTAACCCAGACCTATGTGGTCTATACTGATACTAGCAAAGAGGGGTTAATATGAATGTTAATGCAGCAAGGTGGAGTAGTAGCCTACGCCTATCAACAGTTAAAGCCACATAAAGAAAATTATCCCACACATGATCTGAAGCTTACAGCGGTAGTATATGCTCTCAAGATATAGAGACATTATTTGTATGGAGCCACTATAGAATTATACTATGACCACAAAAGCTTGAAGTATTTACATGACCAAAAAGAATTAAATATGAGATAGTAAAGATGGATAGAATTATTGAAAGATTATAATTTCTAGATTAAATACCATCCAGGAAAAGCAAATGTTATAGCAAATGCTTTAAGTAGAAAAGTAGTGTAGGTGGCAAGTATGATGATCAAAGAATTGAAATTAGTAGAAGATGTCAAAGATTTGAGTCTTTTATACCAGATGCAGATAATAGAGAATCCTTATGGAGGAATACAAGTCAGAAATTTCATGGAAGATGAGATAAAAGAAGCCCAGAAGCATGATAAGCTCGCAACAATTTTTTAGGGTAAGTTAAAGAGAGGGAAAACTAAAAATTTTGAAATCTCTCAAGATGGATTACTACGGTTTAGGGGAAGGCCATATATCCTTAATATAATAGGATTAAGAGAGAAAATTTTTGATGGAGTACATAAAAGTAGATATACAGTGTATCTAGGTATGACTAGAATGTATCTAGACATTCCTGAATGGAAATGGGATAATATTGCCATGGATTTTGTTGAAGGACTACCCATGACTCTAGCTAAGCATGACGCAATATGAGTAGTAATTGATAGATTGACAAAGTTAGCTCATTTTCTGGCAATAAATAAGAGAGATTCTCAAGAAAAGCTGGCAAAGTTGTAGTATTATGTCTGACGAAGACCCTAGATTTATGTCTAACTTTTGGAAGGCTTTGCATAAAGAAATGGACACTACTATCAGATTTAACATAGCCTATCATCCTCAGATGGATGGTCAGTCTGAAAGAACAATCCAAACACTAGAGGATATGTTAAGAGCTTGTGTTTTGGAGTTCAAAGGGAGTTGGGATGTCCATCTACCACTAATAGAGTTTGCTTATAACAATAGTTATCATACTAGTATTCAGATGGCCCCATTTGAAGGACTCTACAGACATAAGTGTAGATCTCCATTATACTGGTTAGAGTTTAGCAAGAGAAGAATGTTTGGTCCTAATATAGTATATCAAAATGCACCACAGATTGACATGATCCAAAAAAGATTGTTAACAGCTCAAAGTAGACGAAAAAGCTATGTTGATGTTAGAAGAAAACTATAGGAGTTTAAAGAAGGAGAATATGTATTTTTTAAGTTGACTCCAACTACGAGAGCCAGATGATCAATCAAAGTAAGGAAGTTGCATCCTAAATTTATAGGACTATTTTAAATTCTCACAAAAATATGATTAGTAGCTTATAAATTAGCTCTTCCCCCAAATCTCAGCTAGATACATGATGTATTTCATATTTTCCAGTTAAAGAAGTATGTTCTAGACTCATCACATATGATTAAAGAAGATGATGTTGCACTGCGATGACCTAACATATGAAGTTGGACTAGTACGAATTATTGATCGAAAAGTTAAAGTAGCTACAAAATAAATAGATTTTGTTAGTCAAAGTGGTTTAGAAAGGATTAATTGAGAATGAAGCTACATTGGAAGCTGAGGAAAGAGTGAAGGAGATATATCCTAAATTATTTCCTTAGAGTGTATATATTATAAATTTTGAGGATGAAATTTATTTTAAGGGGGAGAGAAATGTTATATCTCCAATTTTCTTATCTAGTATGTATGTACAATTTGTATATAATATACATGAGATTCTCTAAAGAAAATATTACACTTTAAGGAAGGAAAGGGATTAAATTATAAATAATTAAAAGTTTAAGGACCTAAGTGAAATTTAGAAAAGTTCTAGGACTAAAATAGAATGGAGACATAAATGTTGGGGCAACAAGTATAATTACAAAAAGTTTGAGGACCTACATATAATTTATCAAAAGTTCAAGGGAAAAACCATAATTATGAGAAAGTTGTACCAGAAAAGGCCTAGAACTACCCAAAAATATTGTAGTATCAAATTTTACTAGTAAATAGAAAATAGAAATTAGGCCGAGCATATGTTTTAGAATTTTGATTTGAGGCCCCAGATAATTATTATTAATTTCTAAAGTTTGGAGCTTATTATAGGATCTTCTAGATTTCCTAATCAGATAAAATTTGGTAGTAAATTCCTATAATTAATATAGAAATTTATAAAATTGACAGATCTTAAAAAGGAGTCATGTAGAATTTGTAACAGAATTTACAGTAGAATAATATACCTGATAAATATTTTCGGGTGAGGTTTCTTGGGAATTGAGCCATAAAGGTATTGGTCCCATATAAAGACCTAAGTTGGCATCCTATAGGCCCAGTAAGATATTTGAATAGTCATATGGGCCAGTGTCTAGAGGAACCCTAAAAATGTGATATTATGAAGATGCCCATGTGTTGTAATAATGAATAAGAGATGGATGGAGGGCATTTTGATAATTTTGGATAGGTCAAAACACCAAGGGAGGTATAGGGGTAATTAAGAAGAGTCAAAATATGCCTTGATAAGATGTAAAGAGGTGTGAAATGCAATTATGCCTTTAAGGTTAATATAGTGTAAGATAGTTAACCAAGGGCATTTTGGTCATTTTCCAAGAGATGGTAAGTAGATAAATACTCAATTGAACATTGTGAGTGATAGGAAAAATCTAAACATTGGTTTTCATGACAAAATACATATTTTGGAATATTATAAAAATTAGAAACATAAAACAGTCTATTTTTTATGAAACTGACTGAATCAATACCGGATTGAACTATAATTTTTCCTATTAGTATTTCTCCATGTTTTTCCCCAAACACAACCCTATATGATGTTATGGATGATGTCATTCTTTAGCTTCTAGGGCAAGCTTGATGGAAGGTGTGTTATGGACCCTTGGATTAATAATGTTTGGATTAATCTTGGCCTTCCATTTTCACCCAAATGTTTCTATAAATACTCCCCCTCACAACATATTTTGATAACTTGAACAACCTTAGGGATCCTCTACCAAAATATATTTTGGAGCTAGGAAGAAGCATACAACTTGGAACAAAAGGAAAGGTAATTAATTCTTTTGATCTTGGACTTTATTCTAGGACGTTTGCTCTTAGTTTTAAGTGATTTTTATGACATTTGACCTTTGATGTTGCTACTAGACATGCTGTTCATATGTGGTGGGATTATGAGTTTTATGTTATAGATAGTTTAGACAAGCTTAAATAAGCTATAATCAAGAAGCATTGGCTTAGAAATTCAAGTGTACATGTAATTAGGGTTTTGTATTCTTGGCTACCACTGTATGAATCACTGTTCATATGTGATAATTTCATGATTTTGATGTTTTCAATTGGTTTAAAATGGAAAATTGTGTGGGAGTAAGGTAAAGAAACAAGTAGTGGAAGCATTAGAATCAAAATGAGAATTTGTGAAAATAAGAGGAGGCATTTCGGTTCTATATAGTATCCATAGAAGGAGTTTGATTTTGGAAATTCTAATTTCATTTTGAATTCCAAATGGAAAATTACATGTAAATGAACCATAAGAATTTATTTTGTAAAGATAGATATATAATACATAAAATGGACAAAGAATGAAACTTAGTGAAAACCTAGTATTAGTATTGTTTTGGAGTTGAGTTGTAACTTGATATTACTTAGTAATTGCTAGGTTTTGACATTTTTTTGGGAATAAGACCATCTCAAGAAGATTTTGACAAGGATACTTAAGAGGTAGGAAGAATACCTAACTATAATTTTATGTTTGTTTGACTTTATGCTTACTTGTTAGTTGTATTTTTTGTTGAATTTAAGATGACGCTGTGATGATGATGATGAAGTATGAATGATTGCAACTCCTTGCAACTAATGTCATGACAATATGCATGTTAGAGTTTGCTTATTTATGATTATGAAGTAGCTCCTATATCATGATAATATGTTAGGCATTTAATTTAGCATGCATGATATTATAGTTTATATGACTTGCTATTAAGATTTCCATGAAATCTCATTCTTTCCATATACATAACCATGTTATAGATGCTGGAAATACCAAAGGAAAATGGGTAAATATGGATGAATGATTTTGTATTATAAGTTAAATTGACTCCTTTACATTATGGGATGCAATAGTACATTATAGTGTGTATATATTATGAGGCAGTGACCTTATGCCAATATTTTACATGACTTAAACATTGAGTTGACATGAAATTTGGTATGAAAATAGCTAAGATAGAGCTTTAAATGGGCACAAAGAGCACCTCAATTGGTTAATTTTTTTATTTAATATTATTTTTCCAAGTTGGTGATAAAATCTGGAATGAGATAAAATGAGCATTCTAGGCAGTGAGGTTCAAACGTTAATTCAAATAGTAAATGAACAAATTTTTCCACGAACCTTATGGACTTAAAGAACATGTCTGGATCTTTAAATCTATAGTTAACACATTTTATTTAGATAAGTGAGCAAGGAGAAATGACCTTTTTGAAAATAATGTAAGGAAACTGGAACTTCCAAATTTACCAAATGAACAATATTTTTCAACGAATAAAATGTATTTATTGGGACAATGAAACCTCATTTTTATATTTTTCTCTCAAATTTTAATGAAGTAGCTTCTATAATAAATTTGTACCACTCCATTTCAATTTTTCTATATTTAGTTATGAATTTTTCAAATTTCAGTATATAATCTAGAATACCAAGTGAATAGTACCCAAATTTCAATTTCTTAAAAAAATCATTTTTCTAAGTTAAAGGGATATTAAATTGGTTTAAATTATTTCCAATAGAGTATGACTGAGGGTCAAAATAAGGATGTTATATACTATATGTATTACCCAACTAAAAGAAGGATATATCAAAGAAGATAGGACAAAACATATTTCACTAAAATTCTTTTTCACACATGATCTTCAAAAGAATGGTGAGATTAATATCCAGCAAATTCATTCTAAAGAAAATCTAACAGATTTGTTCACCAAGCCACTTTTAGCAACAATATTTGAGAAGCTCATACATGATATCAGGCTTCACAGATTCAGAGATATAAATTGATATTACAAAAAGGGGGAGTCAATACACACTGTACTCTTTTTGCCTTGATGAGGTTTTGTCCCACTAGATTTTCTTAGCAAGGTTTTTAATGAGGCAGTGCTATGAGTGTATCAATTAATTGTGTACTCTTTTTCTTTCATTAGGTTTTTATCCCACAGGATTTTTTCTAGTTGAAGTTTTTCAATGAGGTACAATATTAAATAATTGACATCCAAGGGGGAGTGTTATGAATATTAGAATGTGGATGTCTATCTCCCTCTTCCTCTTTAACTTTCACTACTCTATTACTCCTCCACTACTACATTAAGCTTGTAACCTCTACTTGGTCATTCATGAATTTTATTGCCCACTGTTTATCATTCAAGTTTGGATGTAACATGCATGTAAGACTATGCCTATAAATATGACATGTTATTTATGTTGTAAAGAAAGTGGAAGAATACAATATACTTCTCTCATTTTCTTGTCTTCATCATTTCTCTCCTATTAATCTTATTACTAGTTTTACAATAGGTGTCTAGACTTTTTTTTGGGTGTTAAATTATACAATTTTACTGATAAATATTTATATCAATACTATTGCCTTTAGCTATTAATATATTTCAGTTGAAGTTTAAATGAGATATATTAATTACCATGACACAATTTAACATTCTTAATGGAAGAGTTCATTCTCTGATACTTTTATAATTCATTTTCTATTTGACATTTTAGCCTCTCTTGAAAAAAAGACAAGTCAGTATACTAAATCACATCAAGTCTATTCATTTAAGGTGTTCTAACTGATATTACAACAAGAAAAGATACCTGTAATTTCTTAACTGAGGCACATGAATAGAACTATCACAACTACACAAGATTCACAGGTAATTCAGAACATAACAAACCTTAAAACAACTTTTTTCACAACATTTGAAGAAAGTATAACATGCACAAAGAAAAGATAACACAAAACCACTTGGATTGGCTTCTGGAGAATGACTTATAGAAAAAATGCTTTTAGATAATCTCTTATAGAGAAGAGAGAGCTTATGAAAAAAAGTAGTTCTAAATAAATGAATGTTTAGTAAATTACTAGAAAGGTTATGAGATAAGGAAGAGCAATGAATAAGGAAATTGTAGCCAATGAAGGAAGCAATCAGGAGAAGGAAGTAAAGCCAAGGAAGGAAAAGTAATGGAAGAGAGAGATGAGCTGCCTAAAAATGGCAGACAACTAGAGAGAGAGATGTGAGGAGAGAGAAAATTGCCTTTCATAAGAAGAACAAGCCACAGATTTGTAAACCAAAATACGTGGGTCCTATCCCTAGAAAAGTAATGGTAGAAGGTGGGATAGAACATAACAAGTACCTCAGATAGGGAGAGAGGAGAGAGAGTAACAAAAAGTAGGGGTAAAATGGTCTTTTGATGCTCATAAGCCCTTTTCCCCTCCAAAAGTTATTCCTAGGAGCTTATCTGAAATCATGGTTTTAAACTATAGTTTAGCTAAGAAGCACTTATTGACAAATATGATTGTTTGTTTTGAAAAATTCCTAAAACTAAGGTTTGGCCAGAAACCCTTTTAAAACCTTGGTTTTTGGGTTTACCAAACACACATAATTCAGAACACTTAAAACTAAAAGAGCGTATACTTTAACACAAGTCATACGACATATAAGCCTATTGCAAAGAACAAAATATGTATACGTGAGGGCTCAACTTGCATGCCAAATATAACTAGGAAGCTATTGTGTTAGATGACTTCTTATGCTAGCGATGTCATTGGTACTTACCATACTAGTGATATGAGCCATCGCTTCCACCAAAATTTCAGCATTTTTATATTTTGACCAGTTTGACATTACCAGCAGTGAATGCATATGTACTTAGCGCCCCTATTTGTGCATTCCTTAGTAAGTGGAAAGCCACATGGGCCAGTATCCATTGTTGTCATACACCTACGTATACCCATAATGTACAAAATTGCCAAGGTAAAAACATTCTAACAAGAATGTGGAATCTTGCTCATGTTTTCTGTAACCGAGCATGTCATAATTCTTCAGAGATACATGTCAAAAAGAGTCTCTCGACTCACCCATGTTTTTAGGAGCATGCCTGAATTATAAAATAGATAATACAATTTTAAGGGCTTGCATAAATTATGCATAGATATTGTACAATCATATATACATGAAAATAGATGATTGATTAAGGTATGTTCAAAAGTATGGTTTTTGCCAAATCATCCATCATTGAGTGGGTTAGGTCATCTTCATATCTCATGTTATTCTCTAACAACTACAAGTTAGAAGTAATAGGTAAATATTCAAGATGTGAATAAATTGAAAAAAGTTGGTAAATATTGATCACTTCATACCTCATGTAAGCTATTTGTGATCCCTATGTCAATGATGTTGTGCATATAGCGGATTATATAATATCCACACTCAACACCACCAGGTTGATGGAGGTACTAACAAAATGGAAAAACACAAAGCACATTAGTGACTAACTTTATAGCTAATAAAAACACACATAGTATACTGAAACTTAATTATTTGAAAACTACTTACTTGAGGATAAATCCATGAAGGATTAGCACTAACTTGATGGCCTCTAAAGAAGTTGAAGCCTTACATAACCCTATCTCGAATTGAAAAAGAAGATATCATGTAACTTCTAAATTAAATTTTTATGTTAATGAAGTTATAAAGAAAACTTATATGTTGATAATGGAAATAATCTCGCTATCTGGCTGTCCAAACAATGAATCGAACCAGTACACCACATTATTTTCAGGGGCTATGACAAGTAGAGTCTAATGCTTACTATAAAATATGAACATTATATATGTATATTGTGATATCCTAATTTTTCCCTATCCGTATAGTACTGATAATGGAAAGAGGTTTGGAAAGATCAGAAGAAATAATAAAGGTTAGATAAGTCTTAAAGAAAGAGAATGACCTAAACAAAAATTGGAAAATGTTAAAGGCCAAAAGTTAAAGTAGAAATAAATGTTGGGCCAAAAGTGGTAATTTCCAAAAGTTTAGGGACCTAAATGTAATTAAGCAAAAAGTCAGGGACATAAATGTAATTATGGAAAAGTTCAACCAGAAAAGGCTTAGAACTGCCTGTAAGTATTTCAGTCCCATATTCCATCAGTAAATAGAGGAAGTCATACTGGGTAATCTGGCATGATACAGAAATTTTATTAGGGCTCCAGACAGCAGAAAATTATCTGATAGTCTAAAAGTTATCTAAATTTTTATCAGATTCCATGGACATCAGATATAAGTGGGGGAATTACAGGAAAGTGTGCCCTACAGTGTTAGATGTTATAAATCTGACAGAACCCCGGAAGAAGTTATGTATAAAAAGTTATTCACATATTAGTGAATTTTGACGGGAGTTTGATAACACCCGTGATCCGCTAATGGAATTTAGTGGTATGTAAGCCTGGATAGAATGAGATCATATGACCTCATATATAGGCCCATGATGACGCCAAGAAGGGCCCAAAACCCACGGTACCAGTTCATCAGTAGAAGGGGCTAGTGTCAAAAAAAGGTGTGAAATTACGAAAATACCCTTAGATGCCCAGATGGTACTTGTGATGGACGGAGGGCATTTTGATCATTCTATACAGGACAAACACGTGGCCTATAGCATAAATATGATTTTAGAGTCATTATGTGCTCTTATGTAGGGCAAAGAGGGGTGAAATGACGATTATGCCCTTAGGGTCAATATAGTGTAAGAAATGACACCAAGGGTATTTTGGTCATTTCCCAAGGAATGGATGGCAGATAAATACTTAGTATAACCATGTAAAGGGTATGAAAATCCTAGACATTGATTCCCAGGACAGAATATATATCCTGGTATATTATAAAAAAATTTAGAACAGAAAACAGTCTGGTTGTGGTGAAACTGCTTCGATCGGTATCGAATTGGACTGGAATTTTTTCAAAAGCTTCCTTACACTATGAGCACACCACCTAACCCCTTGAGGTGTCCCTTGAACTGTCCCACATGATGTCATAATTATTCTTTTATGAAAAAGTAAAATCCAAGATTAAATGTGAACCTTTAGATCAAATAGTAACCAAATAAATCTTGGACATTGATTTTTCTTGGATTTTGGCTATAAATACCCCCTCATTCTGCCCAAAACCGTGGCCTTGTGATACCTTGGGGAAACTCTTGCAAAATGAAAACTCAAGCCAAGACAATGAAGATTCAAGGTTCCAAAGTTCAAGCAAGCTAGAGATTAAAGGTAAGCAATCTATCCTAACTTATTTTCCTTTGATTTGGGAGCTTGAACTTAGGGTTTTCAAGGGAGAAAAGTTAAATTCTCTAAGGGAGTGCTGCCCAAAATGTAAGGAATTGGAAGACACGCAGCAGAAATTAACTTAAAAATTTTTCCATTCCCTGCCAAGATCTACCATATGTGTTTAGGTCAAGTGGAAAGAAGTATTACCCTCAGTATTCAGTCACGACTTTCTCAGCTTCTGGTTGCGACGTCCACAGCTTCTCTCCATGGCTCGTGATCTCTTTTTGATCACAAGAAGTCGATGACTCAGGTTGGCTTCCTCTACTAGTATCCACACGAACAGCGTTCTAACCATGAAAGACGTGCCAGCGCCTCCTGTCCCTCCAGGGCTTACTAAAGAATTCATCATCTTCGTCTCTATTTCCACAGTTTCTTATCTGCAAACCTTTTACAGATTCCCATTCACGCTTTTTGATAATCCAACCGTAGCTACTAAATATCAGATATATAGGATGCTATGCGTGTTACCACAGACTTGGAATTTTGGAATTAATCTTATATTAATTCTAAAATTAATACAATATCATATATTGTATAATTTGATAAAAAACTAATTAAATAAATAGTGTTTGTATTGTTGGAAAATGTGCCCTAGGGGCCAATCATTGTCTTATAAACATTATTAATTTATGAGTTTATCAATTGTGTTATCATATTATTTGCATGTTTACTGTGATGACCATCCTTGGATAATTCATGATCTTATCCTAAATGTCCCTGGTCGGTTATCTGTGTGGGAGCAGAGATGAAATAAGACCAGTATGACTTTGAAGATGTATAGAGATATAAATCAAAGTCATAGGCACATGTAAGAGTACAAGGTGTTGGACCGACCCGCTATGAGAGAGTTGTATAGGTTACGTCATAAGCTTCTCTCATATACAAACCATGTTACTATGCCCTTTGACCTGAGATCATCATGGATTCCTACATGACAAATGCTCAGCTTTGACCTAGCCAAAAGTCACTTTTGACCGAGTGATCATAAAGACTATGTTCGGGCTTAGTGGTTTTTCATGCGGAGGAATGTGAATGGTCAAGATGGAATTTGTCCCTCACATTCGTAGAGAGATATTACTGGGCCCTTCGATAAGTGAGTCTAATAAATGTATGGCCATACTGTAATGGAAAGGTAGTTCCATTTCTATAGTTAGACTACTCATGGATCGAGAAAGTAACAGTCAGGAATAGGAGGATGACATTATCCATGCCTCATCCATGACTAAAATATCGCGTGACAGAAGGGACATGATATGGTTGTATAAAAGGTTACATCGTTTATCAATCCTCATATGATTTGGGTAGTCGTTATATCTTGCTAGAGACCGCTTGCGACTTGTGGGCCAGTATAGCAAATGGCCTACTGCCAACTTCATATGGGCCTATAGGGTCACACACAAAATAGCCCAACACGAGCTATGATGTCCAGATTCATTGAATCTAAGACGTGTCTAGATTCAATGAATGATCCAGGGTTGATGTATATATTTACTTATATTTATATTCGTATATATATATATTATATATAAGGGATATATAGGATTTAATTTATAAGGATAAATTAAATCTCTATCACGTTTGAATTTGAAATTCAAATTGATAGGATATCTCAAATTTGATTTATGAGAATAAATCAAATATAGTCCAATCTTATCTTTCTTTAAATTAAATAAATAAGTGAATTAAATATGTGGGACGGATTTAATATAAATATTATTTATTTAATTAGTTTCTTATCAAATTATACAATATGTGATATTGTATTAATTTCAGAATTAATATAGATTAATTTCAAGATCTAATTCGGTTGAGGAAAATGCAGAGCATCCTATATATCTGATTTTAGGAGCTACGTTTTTTTTGGCACACAACACACAACACAAAAGACCGAACAAAATTTGCAAAAGGTTTACAGATAAGAAACTGCTGAAGTAGAGACGAAGAGGACAAATTCTTGAGAGAGCCTTGGAGGGACAGGAGACGCTAGCACGTTGTTCGTGGTTAGAACGCTGTTCGTGTGGATACCAGTAGAGGAAGATGACCTGAGGCGTCGACTTCTTGCGATCAGAAAGAGAGCACGAGCTGCGGAAAGAAGCTGTGGACATCTTCTTGAGATCAGAAAGAGATCACCAGTCGTGGAGAGAAGTTGTGGAAGTCGCTGAGGAACACCAAGGGTAATGCTTCTTTCCACTTGACTTAAACACATACGGTAGATCCTGGCAAGGAATGGGGAAAAATTTTAAATTAATTTCCGCTGCGTGTCTTCCAATTCCTTTCAGTGGTATCAGAGCCATGCCATTTGATGTTTAAGTTAGGCTTGATTGTTGATTAATATGATATGTGTTAGTCGTAGCCATTCATATAATATGCGTTTTATGTATGACATATAAGGAGTCTGTGTTATGTATGACATAAAAGGAATCTAAAAGGGAATTGAAATCGGTGGTGATGCGTTTTGATTTGATCAATTAACATAGATGGGGTCTAAGAAAATTGAATACAGATTTGTGACTATTTATGAAACAAAATTTTTTTTCTCGGGGCGCTGCCCCAGACCCCGCCCGCTAACTGGACAGTCGCCCACTAACTAGCTAGTGGGACCGCCGTGGCTACTTGTTCGTAGCGCAACACAATCGTAACACATGTTATTTTGTGAATATTTTAGATTTGAAACATTAATTGCCCTTCAATTAGATCTGAATATTGATTCTTGAATGTTTGGGTATGGTGAACAATATGGCTCTAGATTGCAAGTGTTGTAATTTTTTAAATACGGCCTGCGTGTCGTGCCTTCCTCTATATACTCTCAATGTACCTTCTCTTCTCATCTCACTACCCTCGAATGTTAAAAGAGGTTTCTATATGTAATTTCCCTTTTCTTACTAGAGAGCTCCTCTCATTGGCTTGAGGGGACTTAGGATAGGTGAGCCATATTGTATCACATTTAGATTATGCGTATTATGATTATATCAGTAACATGCATATACTTGTATGAGATACAAACTGAGAAACATGCATTCTTATAAACCAAATAGTTAAATTAAGCACTCTAAATGAAATCTTAAGTCATAATGCCGTCAATTTATGAACACTTGTCAAAACCTCGATCGCTCAATTGTGGACTCCACCAAAGTGGGTGCTTTTGAGTTATCTTGGGGAGATAATCAAGAGTAATAGTGCTACTCTCACATGTTTATTATTGTTTGACTTAATTGAGATTAACAAAACGGTTTTGGCTCTCAAGGCATTAGATGGGATTAAAAACATGACAGATCATATGATGATACAATCCCATGAACATCTAAGAGTTACATTTGATGTAATTGGTAAAGGTGTTACCTACCTAAATAACTTAATTTAAGCGTCCTGCCAAAGCGGACTTAAGTTTGAGCCAAATATGGATCTTAGCCCACTAACTATTGCATTGAGGGTTCTTTATTTAGTGGGAGATTGCTAATTAAATTGCATATTTTTAATTGTAGAATCATGACGACTAGTAATACTGCTACATTATCGCTACGATCTGTCCTTGAGAAGGATAAACTTAATACGACAAACTTTCTTGACTGGTTTAGGAACTTAAGAATTGTTCTCTAGTAGGAAAGAAAGGCGCATGTCCTAGATCAACCCATTCCTGAGGAGCCAGTGGTCAATGCTACTAGAGCTCATAGAGATGCTTACACGAAGCATAAGGAAGACTCTGTCGATGTGGGATGCTTGATGCTAGCCACCATGGTTTCAGAGCTCCAAAGAGATCTGGAACACATGGAGGCTTATGAGATGATTGTGCATCTCAAGGAAATGTTCCAGCAACAGGTAAGGCAAGAGAGGTATGAGACCACTAAGGCCTTATATTCCTGCAAGATGGCTGAAGGTGCATCAGTTAGTACTCATGTCTTAAAGATGAAAGGGTACATTGATCACCTTGAGAGGCTTGGATTTCCCATGAGCCAGGAGTTAGCTACGGATTTGATCTTGAACTCACTCCCCGAAAGTTATCACCAGTTTGTCATGAATTACAACATGAACAACATAGAGAAATCTATTTCTGAACTGCATGGGATGCTTAAAACTGCTGAGCCGAGTCTTAAGAAGAAGCCCAGTGCTGTTTTGATGGTTCAGAAAGGAAAGGGTATGAAAAAGAAAGGCAAAGGCAAGGGGAAGGGTCATGGCTCATCAGGTAAGACCAAAGAGTCAGGCAAGCCCAAAACTAAGCCTGCACCAAAGAAGGCAAAGCCTCCGAAGGAAGGAGTCTGCTTCTTCTATAATAAACCTGGTCATTGGAAGAGGAATTGCAAACTCTACCTCGAAGATCTGAAAAAGAATAAGAAGGATAGCGGGGCTATCGCTTCAGGTATTTATGTTATAGACATTCATCTTTCTACTTCCACTTCATGGGTATTAGATACTGCCTGTGGTTCTCACATTTGTACAAATGTGCAGGGACTAAAGGACAGTAGGAAGCTGAAAAAGGGCGAGGTTGACCTACGAGTTAGAAACAAAGCAAGGGTTGTTGCGTTAGCTGTAAGAACTTATGAATTAGTTCTGCCCACTGGGCTTTTGTTAGTTTTGAACAATTGCTATTATGTTCCTACTTTAAGCAGTAACATTGTTTCACTTTCTTATTTGGATAAGGAAGGTTTCACTTCCATTGCTGGGAATAGTAGATGTTCTATTTATCGTAATGATATTTTCTATGCTCATGGTGATTTGCATGTTGATCATTACATATTAAATTTGGAACAACCTAATCATGGAAATATCTATAACATAACTGTCAAAAGGGTCAAACCAAATGATTTGAATCCGACATACCTCTGGCACTGTCGTCTGGGCCACATAAATGAGAAACGCATTTCCAAACTCCATCAAGATGGATTTCTAAACTCATTTGATTTTGAATCATATGACACTTGCGAGTCTTGCTTGTTAGGAAAGATGACAAAGTCACCCTTCACTGGGCACAGTGAGAGGGCCACTGATTTATTGGGCCTCATACATACAGATGTGTGTGGACCGATGAACACAAATGCCAGAGGAGGTTATTCGTACTTCATAACATTCATAGATGATTTCAGCAGATATAGGTACATCTATCTGATGAAACATAAATTTGAATCTTTTGAAAAGTTTAAGATATTTCAAAATGAAGTACAAAACTAGCTTGGCAAAACAATTAAAGCCCTTCGATCTGATCGGGGTGATGAATATTTGAGCCAAGAGTTCATAGATCATCTCAGGAGTTGTGGGATAGTCTCACAATTAACTCCTCCAGGGACACCACAATGGAATGGCATTTTTGAACGGAGGAATCGAACACTATTAGATATGGTTTGATCCATGATGAGTCGAACAGATCTTCCGCCCTCCTTTTGGGGCCATGCCCTAGAGACAGCTGCGTTCACACTCAATCGTGTTCCATCTAAGGCAATTGAAAAGACTCCGTATGAGATATGGACTGGGAGGATGCCTAGTTTGTCTTTCCTCAAGATTTGGGGATGCGAGGTCTATGTTAACCAATAAGCCTTAGACAAATTAGCGCCCAAATCTTCAAAGTGCCTTTTTGTGGGATATCCTAAGGAAACCAAGGGATATTACGTCTACAACCCTGCTGATAACAAAGTGTTTGTTGTCAGAAATGGTATCTTTCTCGAACGAGAATTTATCTCTAAAAGAACCAGTGGGAGTAAGGTACACCTCGAAGAAGTTCGAGAGCCACAAGACACCACAGAACTGCAGATGAAAAATAGAGAAGACTCACAACAAGTTGTTGAGACTCCTCAAGTCACGCAAGGTCCACGGAAGTCTAATAGGACACGACTTCAACTTCAGCCTTAGAGATATGGATTTCTGATTTTTGACAGTCGTGATGTGTTGCTCATTGAGCATAATGACCTGACTACCTATCGAGAAGCTATAGTGGGACCAAACTCTGAAAAGTGGCTTAATGCCATGAAGTCTGAAATGCAATCCATGTACGACAATGAGGTTTGGACCTTAGTCGACCCGCTTGAAGGTGTAAAAACTGTCGGGTGCAAGTAATGGAAAGGTAGTTCCATTTCTATAGTCAGGCTACACAGGGATCGAGAAAGTAACGGTCAGGAATAGGAGGATGACATTATCCATGCCTCATCCATGACCAAAATATCGCGTGACAGAAGGGACATGATATGGTTGTATAAAAGGTTATATCGTTCATCGATCCTCATATAATTTGGGTAATCGTTATGTCTTGCTAGAGACCGCTCGTGACTTGTGGGTCAGTATAATAAATGGCCCACTGCCAACTTCATATGGGCCTACAGGGTCACACACAAAATAGCCCAACACGAGCTATGATGTTCAGATTCATTGAATCTAAGACATGTCCAGATTCAATGAATAATCTAGGGTGGATGTATATATTTATTTATATTTATATTTGTATATATATAAATTCGTATATATACATTTTATATAAGAGATATATGAGATTTAATTTATAAGGATAAATTAAATCTTTATCACGTTTGAATTTGAAATTCAAATTGATAGGATATCTCAAATAAGAGGTATTTATAAGATTTAATTTATAATGATAAATTAAATCTCTATCACGTTTGAATTTGAAATCAAAATTGATAGAATATCTCATATAAGAGATATTTATAAGATTTAATTTATAAGGATAAATTAAATCTCTATCACGTTTGAATTTGAAATTCAAATTGATAGGATATCTCATAAAAGAGATATTTATAAAATTTAATTTATAAGGATAAATTAAATCTCTATCACGTTTGAATTTGAAATTCAAATTGATATGATATCTCAAATTTGATTTATGAGAATAAATAAATTATAGTTCAGTCTTATCTTTATTTTAAGTTAAATTGACATGCAAATCGTGCCTTAGGGGCCAATCATTGTCTTATGAACATTGTTGATTTATGAATTTATTAATTGTTATCATATTATTTGCATGTTTACTGTGATGACCATCCTTGGATAACTCATGATCTTATCCTAAATGTCCCTGGTCGGTCATCTATGCGGGAGCAGAGATAAAATAAGACCAGTATGACTCTGAAGATGTATAGAGATATAAATCAAAGTCATAGGCACATGTAAGAGTACAAGGTGTTGGATCGACCCGCTATGAGAGAGCTGTATGGGTTAAGTCATAAGCTTCTCTCATATACAAACCATGTCACTGTGCCCTTTGACCTGAGATAATCATGGATTCCTACATGACAAACGCTCAGCTTTGACCTAGTCAAAAGTCACTTTTGACCGAGTGATCATAAAGACTATGTTCAGGCTTAGTGGTTTTTCGTACGGAGGAATATGAATGGTCAAGATGGAATTTGTCCCTCACATTCGTAGAGAGATATTACTTGGCCCCTCAATGAGTGAATCTGAGAAATGTATGGCCATACTGTAATGGAAAGGTAGTTCTATTTCTATAGTCAGACTACTCATGGATCGAGAAAGTAACGGTCAGGAATAGGAGGATGACATTCTCCATGCCTCATCCATGACCAAAATATCATGTGAAAAAAGGGACATGATATGGTTGTATAAAAGGTTACATCGTTCATCGATCCTCATATGATTTGGGTAGTCGTGATGTCTTGCTAGAGACCGCTTATGACTTGTGAGTTAGTATAATAAATGACCCACTTCCAACTTCATATGGGCCTACAGGGTTGCACACAAAATAGCCCAATATTAGCTATGATGTCCAGACTTATTGAATCTAAGACATGTCCAGATTCAATGAATGATCCAGGGTGGATGTATATATGTCCAGATTCAATGATTGTGTTGCGCTACGAACAGGTAGCCACAGCGGTCCCGCTAGCCGGTTAGTGGGCGTTTATCCCGCTAGCCAATTTTCTTATACCCCATTTATGTTAATTGATCAAATCAAAACGCATCACCACCGATTTCAATTTCCTTTTAGATTCCTTTTATGTCATACATAACACAGATTCCTTATATGTCATACATAAAATGCATATTATATGAACAGCTACGACTAACACATATCATATTAATCAACAATCAAGCCTAACTTAAACACAAAATGGCATGGCTCTGATACCCCTGAAAGGAATTGGAAGACACGCAGCGAAAATTAACTTAAAAATTTTTCCTTTCCTTGCCAGGATCTATCGTATGTGTTTAAGTCAAGTGGGAAGAAGCATTACCCTCAATGTTCCTCTGCGACTTCCACAGCTCCTCTCCGTGGCTCGTGCTCTCTTTCTGATCGCAAGAACTCGACGCCTCAGGATAGCTCCCTCTACTGGTATCCACACGAACAACGTTCCAACCATGAACGACGTGCTAGCGTCTTCTGTCCCTCCAAGGCTTTCTCAACAATTCGTCCTCTCCGTCTCTATTTTAACAGTTTCTTATCTGCAAACCTTTTGTAAATTCCCTTTGGCCTTTTGTGTTATGTGTTTTTGAAAAATGTATCTCCTAAAATCATATATATAGGATTCTCTGCGTTTTTCTCAACGGAATTGGATTTTGGAATTAATCTATATTAAATCCAAAATTAATATAATATCATATATTGTATAATTTGATAAGAAATTAATTAAATAAATAATGTTTATATTAAATCTGTCCCACAGATTTAATTCACCTATTTATTTAATTTAAAATAAAGATAAGACGGGACTATATTTGATTTATTCTCATAAATCAAATTTGAGATATCATGTCAATTTGAATTTCAAATTCAAACGAGATAGAGATTTAATTTATCCTTATAAATTAAATCTTGTAAATATCTCTTATATGAGATATTCTATCAATTTGAATTTCAAATTCAAACGTGATAGAGATTTAATTTATCCTTATAAATTAAATCTTGTAAATATCTTTTATATGAGATATCCTATCAATTTGAATTTCAAATTCAAACATGATAGAGATTTAATTTATCCTTATAAATTAAATCCTATATATCCCTTATATATAATGTATATATACGAATTTATATATATATACGAATATAAATATAAATAAATATATACATTAACCTTCGATCATTCATTGAATCTGAACACGTCTTAGATTCAATGAATCTGGTCATCATAGCTCGTGTTTGGGCTATTTTGTGTGCGACCCAGTAGGCCCATATGAAGTTGGCAGTGGGCCATTTGCTATACTAGCCCACAAGTTGCAAGCGGTCTCTAGCAAGACATAACGACTATCCAAATCATATGAGGATCGATAAACGATGTAACCTTTTATACAACTATATCATGTCCCTTCTATCACGCGATATTTTGGTCATGGATGAGGCATGGAGAATGTCACCCTCCTATTCCTGACCGTTACTTTCTCGATCCCTGAGTAGTCTGACTATAGAAATGGAACTACCTTTCCATTACAGTATGGCCATACATTTCTCAGACTCACTCATCGAGGGCCCCAGTAATATCTCTCTACGAATGTGAGCGACAAATTCCATCTTGACCATTCACATTCCTCCGCATGAAAAACCACTAAGCCCGAACATAGTCTTTATGATCACTCGGTCAAAAGGGACTTTTGACTAGGTCAAAGCTGAGCATTTGTCATGTAGGAATCCAAGATGATCTCAGGTCAAAGGGCATAGTGACATGGTTTGTATATGAGAGAAGCTTATGACGTAACCCATGCAGCTCTCTCATAGTGGATCGGTCCAACACCTTGTACTCTTACATGTGCCTATGACTTTTATTTATATCTCTATACATCTTCAAAGTCATACTGGCCTTATTTTATCTCTGCGCCCACATAGATGACCGACCAGGGACATTTAGGATAAGATCATGAATTATCCAAGGATGGTCATCACAATAAACATGCAAATAATATGATAACACAATTAATAAGTTCATAAATCAATAATGTTCATAAGACTATGATTGGCCTCTAGGGCATGTTTTCCAACACTTATGTCGTGACAATATGCATGTTAGAGTTTGCTTATGTACCATTATGAAGTAGCTCCCATCTCATGATAACATATTAAGCATCCAGTTAATCATGCATGATATTATGGTTTGTGTAACTTGCTATTGGGATTTCCATGAAATCTCATTCCTTCCATATGCATAAATTTGTTATAGGTGCTGGAACTTCACATGGAAAAAGGGTAAATATAGATGGATGAGTTTGTATAATGAGTTATAATACTTATGTGACACTATGGAAGTATATGATGGTATGCATGGAGTATGTCTAAGTAGTACTACTATGAGGCTGACACCTTGGGATGATTATTTTGATGCATAAACCAACGAGTTTGGATCTGAAATTTGTCATGATTAAAGTTAAGATACCAAGATTTAAATGAACTCCAAGAACGCCTTATTTGGTTAGGTATTCGAATTGTTATGATTTTTCTAATTTGAAGTTAAAATATGGAATTGAGATGAAGTAAGCATTTAGAGGCAGTGACATTCACACGATGGTTTTATATAACAAATGAATGAGTTTTTCTATAAAATTTTATCAAAATAAATAACACATCCAGAGCTTCAAATCCATAGGTAACACGATTCATTTGGATAAGTAACCAAAGAGAAATGAATTTTTGAAGTTAAGGCAAAGAAACTTGAACTTCCATATTTTACCAAATGAACAGTGATTTTCAACGAATAAACTGATTTCATTTGGATAGGAAAACCTCAGTTTCATATTTTTCCTTTAAATATATATGAAAAAGCTTCCATTAAAAATTGGAACCACTTTATTTCAATTTTTTTACAATTAATTATGAATTTTTAAAATAGGGTGCATGGTCTGGAATTACCAAATGAACAATAAAAGTGAATTGTACCCCGAGAGCAATTATTTTGAAAATGAAAGTTTCCAAAGCAAGTTATCATGTAATTGGTTCTAATGACTGCTAATAAAGCATAATTGAGGTTAAAAGTAAGGGTATGACATTTTGGTATCATAGCAAAAGATTCTGGCTTAGGACATGCTCTGAATAGAATATTTATAGACTGATACATAAGTAAATATATATATATATAATTGACACTAAGTTAGTTATTGCAGGGAAAAGATGGTTGAGTCTAAGACTTCAGAGACCACAGTAAACTAGGCAGATCTAATGCTTGAGGTATTTAGTTCAGATAGATCAGGATTAAACCCAGAAGAAGTTGAGGCTTTGATATATGATCCAGAATTTGGACTCCCTCCCATGATCTACATCCATGATTCTAGCAGTGACTCAGGATTAGGCAGGTTAGATAGTTCTTGAGTTGGATCAAATGGGATAGATGAGTCATCAGATGAGGAACCTATTCTAGCCCCACCTATTAATATGGTACCTCCTGAGGCAGCTGACCCTAATAGAGAGGGAGATATAGATAAGATGAATGATATAGAGATAAGAGACCCTCAGGAATAACAGGTTGAGGAAGGCTACTCTTATGTTGTGGGGACTGTAGAACCTATACCTAGGTAGGATGCTTAGATAGATATTTTTGGTCCAAGTCAAGTGCTTAGTTCAGTTGATATACCTGGACCCAGTCATACAGCAGATGTGCCTAGACCTAGTCATATACTAGACTACACAGATATCCCTGGTCCTAGTGGAATGAAGGATACAATGGTAGAGATACATTTGGATAACCATTAGGTTATAGAGCTAACCCCTAGAGAGGATATGGATGAGGAACATGTCAAGAAAGCTGTGAAGTTAGCAAGATAGCTATATGATATAGGAAGAATGTTGGTAAGAGAGGTAATCAAGATTATAGAGTTTATATGGATTTCATAGCAAGGGTAAGAGAGGTATATCGAGCTTATGATCCAGATACCCTTACCCTAGAAGCTTGGATTAATATCATGGATGATATCTTGCCTCTTACAGCAATATAGAGAGAAGGTCTACATCAGTACTTTAAAGATAAACCCTTTGAGGATATTCATGACTGTATCTATATGATAGGGGAGTTTATTATAATCAATTTTGAGAAAACCTAATGTAATAGCTATATCTACGAATGCTACTATAATCTATGTACTTATGAATAGTAATGATGTTGTGCATGTATGTATGTTATGAAAAGTTTATGTAATGCTGCTAAACTTGCTGTATACTTTGTTTTGAATGAATATGAATTATGTTAATTATAGTATTCCTTTCCTATTATAATAGTAAGACAAAATAGTAAGAACAAGAAGAGCTAGTTCTTTAGGTGAACCCCAAAACGCCGGAGACATTAACCAGTTAATTCTAGAATGACTAGAACAGTAACAGAAGCTAATTGAGGAAGTAAGAGCTGCTTATGGCTACTGTTCACTGGCATGAGCAGTGATTAGAATTTCATGATTTTTATGGTTCCAATGGTTTTAAAATGAAAAGTTGTGTGGGGTAAAGTGGAGAAACAAGTATGGGAAGCATTAGAATCAAAATGAGAATTTTTGAAAGAATTGTATGCTTATGTACAGTTCTGTACAGCAGGCCATGAAGGAGCTGGAATTTCATGATTCTAAGCTCATAAATGGATTCAAAAGATGAAATTGTGTAGGGTAAAGTCAAGACATCAATTGGTTCAAGAGCCAAGTGGATTAGTGAAAATTAGAGAAAGTTATGACAATAAAGAGTGTAACAAAGTTAGTCTTGAACATGGTTGAAGTTCATGAGTCCTAATGAGTTATATGATGAATACGAATGTGTTTAGGACCATGAAACATCCAAGAAAATGTTGGGAAGTGATGGACATAAAGGCTTCATGGTTGGAAAGCTAGGGAGCAAGGGCTAAAGGTCAAGAGAAAAGCTTAAGTGCAAGGTAGTGAACTTATCTCTTTATGTGCTTGATGGGGTATGCTTATGTGTTGACATGTATGTGATATTTGAATGATGTTGTGACATGATTAATGATGTTCAATGTATTGTGAATAACATGTTTTCCATGGCCATGCACTTTATGTAAAAGTATATAGCATGATAGCATGTCACTAACCAAAGAAAGTTTAATGAAATTACATATCATGCATTAGCATCCATCTTGCATATTTAAGTGGTAATATTTGCTACTGAGATTCCCTAGAATCTCACTCTCCCATAACCAACCAATTTAGGTCAAGCATGAATAAAAGGTATGCATGGAGAAGAGCTAAAGAATGGAAGAAAGGAAGTGAAGTATTGAGATTTTAGCATATACTATAAATTGTCCATGTATGTAAATGCCATGTAAGGTGTCCATTTATGTTATGAAACTATTGTAATACTTATGGCATATGTACATGATGTATATGAATGCTAAGAAGCTTATTTGATGGCTTGCGCATGCTGAAACAATTATTGGAAATGAAAGAAAAGAAACTGAAATGGTAAAAACGTAGGTCCTGAATCAGTTTTGTTGTGGCTTCAGTTTGACCTAGCAAATGAAGGAATTAGTTCACGAAATTTTATGAGAATGTAACACACATCAATATATTTAAATGCATAGGTATAACATTTCATTTGGATGTGTATATCAAGAGAAATGAATTTCCAAAAATCAGGGACCAGAATCTGTTTCCAGAGTTTTTGACCAAATGAACAGTAAACTTCAACGAATATACTGTATCAATTGGAGAATCATTTGGTCTGGAAATTATTTTTCCCTTAAATTTTAAGATGTTATATTCATGTATCTTTTTGAACCACCTCATTTCGATTTTTCTAGAATGAATTATGATTTTTCGAAGTTCGTTGCGTAATCTGGAATACCATATGAACAGTAACCCGAGAAAGAGTAAAATTCCAGATTTGGCTAATGGACTTCCAAGGTCTTGTAAGTGGTTCTAAATGCTACTGAATGGTCCCTAAGACGTATAAAAGTAAGGATGTTATAGCATTCAACAGTGAATGGCTAAATTCAGTAAGCATAGTCCTCCAACGTTTGAGGGAACATTTGATGTACAGAAAGCAGAGGATTGGATCAACAGATTAGAGAAGATCTTTAAAGTACTGGGTTGTCTGTTTGAGAGTAAAGTGCATATGGCAATCTACTAGCTAGAAATAAATGCTGATAGATGGTGGAAGAACACTGAGCTGGTATTACAAGCTAGACATATTCCTATCATATGGGAAGTTTTCCTTGAACAGTTTTATGAAAAGTTTTTTCCCCAGTCGATACGGGAGGAAAGAGAAGCAGAGTTCCTTATACTAAGACAAGGAGAAAAAGAATCTTTTGATGAGTATTTGGCCAAGTTCATCCATCTTTCTCAGTATTCTACTTATCTACGATAGGTAGATGATGAACATTAGATAATAGAGAGGATGATCAGGGGATTGAATGTTATCCTAAAAGACAAGATGACTCCCTATTAGTACAATCAGTTTAATAAAGTAGTAGAGGCTTGTAGAATCATTGAGAACAGCCTGAATCACTAGATGCTGATGAGACCGATTAGTAGAGAGACTGCTATTCCTGAGAGAGCTAGGCAGAACAAAAATGCAACTGGTGGTAGTGGCTATAATAGGAAAAGGAAAAGGCAGTGGCAACCAAACAGAAGGCTTACTAGAGGAAATTTTAGGGGCAACAAAAATAATAGAGACTCAAGGTTCAGAACATGTGATAAGTGCGTGAAAAGCCATAGAGATAGACCGTGCTTGATGGGGCAGAATATCTGTTACATGTGTGGGAAGCCTAGACACTTTTCCCAGAATTATCCCCAGGCAGCTAATGACTAGAGGCCACACACTCAAGGCCGAATATTCGTATTAACAAGGGAAGATGCACAGAAATCACCCGAGATGATCCAAGGTATCATCTATCTTAATAATCATTCTGTGATTGCAATGTTTGATTCAGGTGCAAGTCATTCCTTTGTTTCTTATGAATGTGCTAAGTGGTTAAGCCTTACAATTAGCAAGTTGCATTATGCTATATGTGTGACAACTCCCACAAATGTTAAGGTAGTTACATCAGATATCTGCCTAAATAGTGTTATTCGATATGAGTGTTACTGCACTACTCTAGACTAATATGTATGCCCTTTCATGAAATTGATGTCATAATTGGATTGAATTGGTTGTCTGCTAACAATGTAATACTAGACTGTAAGAACAAAACTCTAGTTTTTTATCCATAGGCTACAAATGTGAATCTAGAAGTGAAACTGAATTTCCTTATGGAGGCTCAGGCAGATAAATATCAACAGAAAGGATGTCAGGGATATATAGTTTTCTTTTCTGTTCAAGCAAAAGTAGAAGAAGGAAATGAAGTAATTCCAATAGTCAAAGAATTTCTTGAAATCTTTCCAAAGGAGATTCAGGGATTGCCTCTAGAGCGAGAAGTGGAGTTTGCAATTGATATTATACCTGGAGCTGGACCAGTGTCTAAAGCCCTATATCGTATTGCTCCTAACGAGATGATTAAGCTAAAGTAGATTGAGGAGCTTCTGGAGAAGGGTTTTATTTGACCCAGTGTTTCTCCGTGGGGTGTTCTAGTGTTATTCATCAAGAAGAAGATGGCAGTCTCATATTGTGTGTTGACTATCGGGAGTTGAATAAGATTATAGTTAAGAATAATTACCCTCTTCCCAGAATTGATGATTTGCTAGACCAGTTGGTTGGAGCAAGCTTATTCCCTAAGATTGATTTGAGATTAGGTTATCACCAACTCATAATGAAAGCAAATGATATTTCAAAGACTACTTTCAAGACTTGATATGGTTATTTTGAATTTCTAGTGATGCCCTTTGGTTTGACAAATGCGCCTACAATTTTCATGGATTATATGAATAGAATCTTTAGGCCTTATCTAAATCAATTTATGGTGGTCTTCATTGATGATATCTTAGTGCACTCCAAATCTACTGAAGAGCATTTGAGGATTGTTCTTAGTACTCTTAAAGAGAAATGACTCTATGCTAAGGTTAGTAAGTATGAGTTTTAGAAACAAGAAGTCAAATTTCTCGATCATGTCATATCCCACGAAGGGGTAGTTGTAGATCATAGCAAAGTTGAAGCAGTGCTAAGAGGGAACAACCAAGGACAGTGACAGAGATCAAAAGTTTTCTTGGCTTAGCAGCGTATTACAGAAGATTTATTAAGGACTTTTCTCGAATTGCTCTACCATTAACCAAGCTGACCAGAAAGAATTAGCACTTCAAGTGGGATGAGAAATGTGAGGCTAGTTTTCATGAACTAAAGTAGAGATTAACCATGACTCCTATGCTGATTATTCCATACCTAACTCAGACTTATGTAGTCTATACTGATGCTAATAAGCAGGGGTTGGGATGTGTACTGATGCAACAGGGATGAGTGGTAGCCTATGCTTCTCGATAGTTAAAGCCACATGAAGAGAACTATCCCACTCATGATCTGGAGCTTACAGCAGTAGTGTATTCTGTCAAGATATAGAGACATTATCTATATGGAGCTACCATAGAGCTGTATTGTGACCACAAAAGCTTGAAGTACTAACAGGATCAGAAGGAATAAAACATGAGGCGCTGGAGATGGATGGAATTTCTGAAAGATTATGATTCCCAAATCAAGTACATCCAGGAAAAGCAAATATGGTAGCTGATGCCTTAAGCAGAAAGGTAGTGCAGGTGGCAAATCTCATGATCAAAGATCTATAATTGATAGAAGATGTTTGAGACTGGAGTCCTTTGTATCAAATGCAAATAGTAAAAGGTTCTTATGGAGGAACGCAGATTAAAGCTTTCATCGAGGATGAGATAAAAGAAGCTCAGGAGCAGGATAAGCTTGCAGCAATTTTCAAGAATAAGCTGGAAAGAAGGGAAACTAAGAATTTTGAGGTGTCCCAAGATGGGTTGCTACAATTTAGGGGACATCCATATATTCCTAATGCAATGGGGTTGAGAGAGAAGATTTTAGATGAGGCACATAAAAGCAAATATACAGTACATCCAGGTATGACCAAGATGTACCATGATGTTAAGAGTTTATTTTGGTGGCCTAGATTGAAGAAGGATGTTGTACCTTATGTGTCAAAGTGCTTAACATGTCAAAAGGTGAAATTTGAGAACCAAAGGCCAGTAGGAAAATTGCAACCACTAGAGATACCTAAATGGAAATGGGACAGTATTGCCATGGATTTTGTTGAGGGACTGCCCATGACTCCTACTAAGTATATGCTATATGGGTAGTAATTGATCAATTAACAAAGTCAGCTTATTTCTTGGTAATTAATAAGAGAAATTCTCTTGAGAAGCTACATAGTATGTAAAGGAGATTGTTAAACTACATAGTGTCACAAGTAGTATCATATCTGATAGAGATCCTCGATTTACGTCAAACTTTTGGTGAGCTTTACATAAATAAATGGACACTACTCTCAGATTCAGTATAGCTTACCATCCTCAGACAGATGGTCAATCTGATAGAAGGATCCAGACACTTGAGGATATGTTGGGGGCATGTGTATTGGATTTTAAAGGGAGTTGGGATGTCTATCTGCCATTGATAGAGTTTGCCTATAACAACAACTATTAGGCTAGTATTCAGATGGCCCCGTTTGAAGCACTTTATGGATAAAAGTGTAGATCTCCCTTATGCTGGGTGGAGCTAAGCGAAAGGAGGATGTTTGGTCCTGATATAGTATACCAGATAGCAGCACAGATAGATAACATTAGAAAGAGATTGTGATGGCTCAAAACAGGCATAAGAGTTATGCTAATGTTATAAGGAAGTCGTTGGAGTTTGAAGAAGGAGAGCATGTATTCCTTATGTTGACTCTGACAATAGGAGCTGGAGGATCGATTAAAGTGAAGAAGCTGCATCCTAGATATATTAGGCCATTGCAGATCCTCTCAAGAGTAGGATCCGTGGCTTACAAGTTAGCTCTTCCTCCACATATCAGCAAGATCCATGTGTATTTCATGTTTACCAGTTAAAGAAGTATATTCCAGATCCATCACATGTGATAGGGCAGGACAATGTTGCACAATTAGATGACCTGATTTATGAGGTCTGACTAGTACAAATTATAGATAGAAAGGTCAAGCAGTTGCAAAATAAGCAGATCTCTTTAGTTAAGGTGGTATGGAAGGGATTAACGGAGAATGAAGCTACATGGGAAGCAGAGAAAAGGATGAAAGAAGCATATCCTAAAATATTCCTTAGTGTGTATGTAACGTAAATTTTGAGGACGAAGTTTATTTTAAAGGGGAGAGAAATGTCATATCCCAAATTTTCTTACTTTATGTAACTGTACAGTTTATGTGAAATGGACATAAGATTCTTAGAATAAATTGTATTAGATTGAGGAAGGAAAGAGAGGGATTATTAACTAAGGAAAGTTCAGGGACCTAAACGCAAATTAGAAAAGGTTGAAGGTAAAAAGTGAAAGTAGAAACAAAAGAAGGGACCTAAATACAAATAGTCAAAAGTTTAGGGACCTAAATGTAATTAAGCAAAAAGTTAGGGACCTAAATGTAATTATTAAAAAGTTGAGCTAAGACAGGCCAAAATTGCCTGGAATCAAATCAGACCCAAATTTTACTAGTAGATAGACAAAGTTATTCTGGTCAGTTTAAGGAGTCATAGAATTTTGATTTGAGATCCCAATTAATTGATATAAATTTATGAAGTCAGAAGGAATTATTACAGTATCTTTTAGACCTCAAAATTAGATAAAACCTTAGAGTAAATTCCTATATTTAATATAAGAATTTATAAAACTGACAGAGTCAGAAAAGGAACCCTACAGAATTCTTACGGGATTTTACGGTGAAATAAAATACCCGATAAATATGGTCAAAAGAGATTTATTGGGATTTGTGCCATAAAGGCAATGAGCCCATACCAAGGCCCAAATGGCTCCATCACAAGCCCAATAAGGTGATTGGACAGTTAAGTAAGCCAGAGTCTAGAGCAGTTTAGGAAAAGTGCAAAATTATGAAAATGCCCCTATATAACCAGATTACACCAGTGATGGATGGAGGGTATTTTTGTTATTCTAGATAGGCCAAAAATGTGTAATATAGTATAAATATGATTAGTTAGAGCCAGTATATGCCTTGAGGTAATACAAAGAGGGGTGAAATGACAATTATGCCCTTAGGGTTAGTATAGTACAAGAAAGGACACCAAGGGTATTTTGGTCATTTCCCAAGGGATGGATGGCAGATAAATACTCAGTCTAATAATGTCAATGGTATAAGAAACCTAGACACTAGTTTCCAGGATAAAATATATATCCTAGAATATTATAAAAATTATGAACTGAAAACATTCTAGTTTTTGTGAAACTGCTCAGATTGGTACCAAATTGGACTAGAATTTTTCTTATCAGTATATTTTACTTTTTGCCAGCCAAACATGACCCTAAATGATGTCATGCATGGCATCAAAAGGCAAGTCTTCTAGGGCAAGCTTGTGCAAGAATGAATATGGACCATTAGATCAAATAGTAACCAAATCAATCTTGGCATCCATTTCCACTCAAGCTCATCTAGAAATACCCCCTTATTCAGATTGGTTTCAGCATGCATGAAGAACCATAGGGAAACTCTTGCAAAATTTCCATTCAACCAAGAAAGAAGCACACAACTTGGAGTACAAAGCAAGGTAATCATCTCCTTTGATCTTGAGCTTTATTCTAGCAATCTAGCTCTTGATTTTAAAGGGGTTTTGTAGCATATTTCCCTTGTGGTTTCTGCTAGAAGTTCTGTCCATATGTGGTTAGAATATGATATTTATGTTATGGATAGGTTAGACAAGCTTAAACAAGCTAGAATCAAATGGTATAAGCTTAGAAATCCAAGCATGTTTGGAATTAAAGTTTTGTGTTCTTGCTGTTACTGTACATGACACTGTTCATATGTTGGAATTTCATGATTTTGATGCTTCTAATGAGTTTAAAATAGAAAATTGTGTGGGAATAAAGCAGGAGAACAAGTATTGGAAGCATTGGAATCAAAATGTGAATTTTTAGAAAAAAGAGAGCTCACTTTGGTTTGGTACTGTAGCATGTGACATTTTTTGATTTTAGAAATTCTAGTTTCATATTTGGATTCTAAATGAAAAATTATGTGGAAATGAACTATGAGAATTTATTTTGGAAAGATGGAAGTATGAAACCTAAAATAGAGAAAGAAAGGAAGTTAGTGAAAACCTAGTCTTGGATTTGGTTTCAAGTTGAGTTATAACTTGATATTACTTTGTAATGACTAGGTTTTGACATTTGTGAAGGAAGGAAATCATCGCAAGAAGACCTTGACAAGGATAGCTAAGAAGTTAACTATAGTTTCATGTTTGCTTAATTGTTTGCTTTCTTGTTGATTACGGTGTTTGGTTGAGCTTGAGATTATGTCATCATGCCTATGATGAAGTATAAATGATTGCAACTCCTTGGAACTTATGTCATGACAATATGCATGTTAGATTTTGCTTATGTACCAATACGAAGTAGCTCCCATCTCATGATAACATGTTAAGCATCCAATTAATTATGCGTGATATTATGGTTTGTGTAACTTGCTATTGGGATTTCCATGAAATCTCATTCCTCCCATATGCATAACCATATCATAGGTGGTGGAACTTCACAAGGAAAAAGGGTAAGCATATATGGATGAACTTGTATATTAAGTTACATGACATTATGGAAGCATATGATAGCATGTATGGATGAATGGTGTGTGATTCTGTAATTATGTTCCTAGGCCATGGTGATGTGATTATGATTAGGATGCCTTAACCAATGAGTTTGAACCAGAAATTTGGTATGATTATATTTCAGATACATAGCTTTAAATGAACACTAAGAACGCCTCAATTGGTTAAGAATTCAATTTCTTATGATTTTTCTAAGTTGAAGTTAAAATCTGGAATTGAGATGAGGTGAGTGATAAGAAGCAGCGACGTTCATGTGTTAATTTTATATAGCAAATGAATGATTTTTTCTATAAAATTTTATGATCTTAAATAACACATCTGGAGCTTCATATCCGTAGGTAACACGGTTCATTTGATAAGTAACCAAAGAGAAATGAATTTTTGAAGTTAAGGCAAACAAACTGGAACTTTCAGATTTTACCAAATGAATAGTAATTTTGAACGATTAAACTAATTTCATTGAGACAATGGAACCTCATTTTTATATTTTTCCTTTAAATATTTATGAAATAGCTTTCATTAGAAATTGGAACCACCTTATTTTAAGTTTTTTACAATTAATTATAAATTTTCAAAGTAGAGTACATGTTATGCAATTACCAAATAAACAGTTATATGAACAGTACCCAAGAGAAATTCTTTTGAAAATGAATGTTTCCAAAGCTAATGGTCATATAATTGGTTCCAATAACTTCTAATAAAGTATAGTTGAGGTTAAAAGTAAGGATGTGACATCTTGATGTGATGCATAAGTGAGTTGGCATGAGATAGAAGTAGTTCCCTAATTGTGGCATAATGCTTAGTTGCATAATGATCTTTTTTGTTGATATTATTGTTGATGTAACTTGCTATTAGGATTTCTTTAAAATTACACTCCCCTAATTAAAAATTTATTTAGGAGCTGATCAAGCAAGAAGCAACAGCACCATGAAGGAGAATTAATGTATTATGTCATGACATTTTCAAACATGATGATGTATGTATATATTTATGACAATATGTAAGGCTTATATGAGGTAGTCATTTGATACTATATTCTAATTCAGTTAATAATGGAATTTGACCATGAAACTTGGTATTCTTGAAGTACACATAATGAGCTTTAATTGCATAAGCAGAACACTTAAATTGGATCTATGTACAATTTATGGTGATTTTTCAAAGTTAAGGGTAAAAATCTGGAAGTTCTATAATTGACCAAATGAATAGTAAAACTCAATAAATAAACTGTACGAATTGACAAGGATTAATTCAAGTTTAATATTTTTCCCTTAAAGAACTATGAAAGAGCTTTTAGTATGACTTGGAACCCCTCAATTTATATATTTCTATAATTAATTATAAATTTTTAAATTTGGACACAAATTCTAGAATTACCAAATGAACAGTACCTGAGAAGAATAAAATTATAGATTTTGTTCTTTTAATCTTGGGCCTTCCATAATGGTTCCAAAGGACATAAATAAATCCTAAAATAGTCTAAAACTATGGTATGACATATAGACTCTAATTAATAGGAACCATAACCTACACGGTGAAAACCCTACAAGATAAAATAGGCAAGTATCATAGTTAATGGAACTTTTTTGTAACCACGATACCATTTAAGAAAACGTGTGTACCTTACAGATGTACATGCGTTGATAATGGTTTATGATGGAGTTTAGAACATGGCCTTGGCACTTGTAAAGATCTAGTTTGCCAAGCCATGCCTTTAAACGAGATAGGACAAAATGGATTTACAACTTCTTAGTTATTTTATTGGGATAACTGGGCTTTACTTCTTATATAGGGCCTGTTTAGATGGATTTTTGAAAAAGGGCTTACGAAAAAAAGGTTTTTGGATAACTTTTGGAAAAGGGCTTATAGAGAAGAACTTATGGAAAAAAGTAGTTTTGAATTAATGAGTGTTTGGATAGTTATTACTAAAAGGACTTTTGTGATTGGTAAATGATTGAGGCAGATTGTCGTCGTCTAACTTATCAAAATAAAAGTAATTGCACCCTATTAATGTAGTATAAGGCACAACCCTATCGTTCTTCTCAAGGAGCCCTTTTTATTGGAACCCTAGTAGATTGATGACAAAATCATTGAAAACCTGAGTGAAAGTAAAAATGGGTTTAGGTTTAGTTGATTTTTGATGCAATAAAATAAGGGAGCAGTAAAGAAAATGTTTTTTGTATTTTTTATTAAAATGGGAAATAAGTGGATTAATAAAGAAACATGTTGAGAAAGACTCTTGATGATGGAAATCTTTCTATCCTTGCTCTTAATATGATATGGGGATTTAAAAATCACTAAGTCTTAAATAAAACCTCAATCGATCGATTGAGTCTAGAGCATCAATAACCCTTAAATTCCTTTGATCAAAGCTAGTTCAAAAACCATTAATATGCTGTTTAAAAATCACTTAGCGTGTAATTAAATCAGATGATGAAGATGCCCTTGAATTATCATCGATCAATGACCATAGATTTTAAGCAATCGAATTAGTTAGCAATGATAGTTGATAAAAACCCAATTATCCAGAAATTAAAACTAAAATATTAATATTAAAATAATATCCACATTATCCAAATCTAGTTACAAAACCTAATCTCAGAATAATTGATCGATATCCTATCCTTACTCATATAATGAAAACCCTAAATCTAGAAGTTCCAAAATATAAAAAAGGTGAGATAAAAACAAAAAACTCTCCATTACAGTGTAGTATATGAGCTCAAGATATGTGATCCATCACCAAGAGACTAGCAATTTAACCTCTCATGACTCCTACTATGCTACAATTACTGTTCATATATGATACCATGAAGAAAGCATAAAGAATCGTGATGGAAGGATGAATGATAGAAGATATGAGGGTACATTGTGGAGAAAGTGTGGAGAGAATGTTGGAGTATTGCTTCTTTGCCATATCAGGTGAAAAACTAACCTCTCGGTCGCCTGCCACTTGCCTCTCCTTTTAAAGCCAGGTTAACCTAATAAAAAATATGTAGCTTCACTGATTCCCTTCTTTGGTCATGACCAGATCCTATTTTTTGTCACCACCTGTGGACACTTTATTCGCAACTGAAGTGTATAGAGGCTGCCATCCTTCATTTGGTTCTCTTTGTCTTGTGATCTCTTTTCTGCTCACATTAACCTTTCATTTTCCTCTAATATTCCTACAATTCAACATCAAAGCTGACTGTAAAAGTCTAACCAGTACTAAAGAACAACATATATGTAGTTTGAATGAGTTAATTTACCATTTTACCCTTAAATTAGTATATTGCCAAGCACAACCATGTATTACCACAAAAACACAATTGCAAGCATAAAATGAATGGTAAAGTTGTCACAAAATCTTCAAAATATTATAGAAACCATACACAATTTGTGTCATATCAATAAATTATCAGAAAGAGTATGAGATAAAAAAAATTCTCTCAAATTACTATTTACTCATCTCCCTCCTCCACCATCTCCTTCCTCCACTGTCACCTATCGTCGTCCCTCCTCCAAAGAACCGATTCCTACCGACATCCCTCTAAACAACCAAAGCGACAGAAGTGAAGAAGAAGAATGGAGACAGGAGAGATAGAAGAGAATAAGGAGAGAAGAGAGAGAATAAGAGAATAGAGAGATAAGGGAAAAAAGGAGAGAGTATGCGTTAGAAAAAAGTAGGGGTAAAATAGTAACTAGGTATTTTATATGTTCTTTTACTATTATAGAAGTTATTCCTATGAGCTTATTCAAACCATGGTTTTAAACCATAGTTTGGTCTAGAAGCCTTTTTGGACAAAAGTGACTATTTGTTTTAAAATTTTCTCAAACCAAGGTTTAGGCTAGAAGTCCTTTTAAAAATTAAGTTTTTATGCTATCCAAATAGGCATATACAAACACAAGACTCAAGGTATAATAGTATTTATGCTTCATATAATATCGTTGGATCACACCTCCCACTGCACCCACATATACCGTATGCGTGTTCAAAGGCAAGAATTGTAACTTGAAGAAGGAACCCATAAACTGTTGTGAAATCTATAGTTTTGTATTTGTGTTAAAGAAACTAAAGTCCCACATTACTTAGGAGAGTAAAGGCTCAAATGTATATATAATAAGATATAATCATGGGCTAGAAAATGGGCCTAGAAAGAAAGATGGGCTCGAGCGCACAATAACAACCCATCAATAGGAAATTTAGTCAAATCTAGTGATCCCCCTGAGTGTGAGTTAGAGCATGATATTGGACACTTTTTACATAAAATATTTTTTGGTTTTGCCAAAAATAATATTCTCAATATCCTTAAACAGAAAGTTCTCAAATCCCTACAGTCAAAATATAATCTAGAGGGTTAATATTTTTCTACTTGACCATTAGGTGGGACCATTGTCGACCGTGAGACGCTTATCTTGCAGATGTAACCCATGCCTTTTCATGCCTACAAAAGTAGTACACAAGAATTGCTCAATTAATGACAAGCGCTCTTCCTCTCTTGCTTGTTTCTTTCTGAGTTCATTTGCTTCCACCATATTATGTTCCCTTGTTATACAAGAAGAATTTGATTAATCTTGGGGAGTGTCGCTTTTTCTTGTTAGTTGTCAAGGAATAACTCTTAAGGACAATACCCTTTGATGTGATTCAGATTGTTTGTTCTCTGTTTGCAGTTACCAATGCTAACATAAACACCATAGGTATGCTATTTACATTGCTTTTAGCTATTTTAGGAGGATTTAATTCATAGGGAATCTAGCTAATTTAGATATATTGAATCATATCCATCTTCTAACGTAAATTACTTGAAACTATAATTACATTCACCAAATCTTGATGTTAGGTGCACCTGATTACAATTTCAGATGATATAGCAATACCACTAGAAGACATAAATGGTGATTACAATGGTAAAGGAATTTATGTCTCATATGTTTATGTTTACAGAAACATGAAAGATAGAAAATAGTCAAGACTCTATACTTTATTCTTATGTATAGAAAGGTATAACCCAACATATATACTCATTACTTTAAAATAATAAAGAATAGATCAACAGTGGAAATAATTATGATAAATTCTTCTATAGAAAAGTACACACTCACATTACTGCCTTTCTTCTAATCACAGCTTACTAGGATACATGCTGTCATATCCCAATTTTTAGGCCTAAAAGCCTAGTATGTAGCCTGAAAGAGGTAGGCTACCAGGCCCTATTATGCAGGAGTCCCAGAAGTATACAGATGATGTTCTGGGACTAAACTACAAGAAAGCAAAAATTCAGGGACTAAAGTGTAAATAGTGTAAGTCCCTGTAGGCATAACAGAAAAGTAAGAGGTGTTTCTTAAGAATTGAGCCACCAGAGTGGTTAGGCTTGGTTAGAAACACAAGATGACATTTAAAAGTCCAAAAGCATAGGCTCAATAGTTATGGGAGTTTGAGAGGCATTAAAATAATATTTTAGTATTTTTCAATAAAGTAAAGTGGCCCTATCAAAGATAGAACTGGGGAAAGTGATCTGGAACCATGAGGTGGCATAAAAGGGACCCACAAGATGCCACATGGCATGATTACAGAAAAAGAAGAAAAGTTAAGGACACATATCATGAGATTAGAAAAAGGAGAAAAAGGAGAAAAAGTAAAGAGGACATATGGCACAATCTCAGCCGCTCATTCCAGGAAAAGACTTGAATTCTCTGGAAAGGCTGAGTCATCTGGTGAGGTGTCCCAAGGGCCCCACCATTGCTCCACATACCCCCTGAGGTGTCCTTGGATGATGTCATATTAGTGAGTCATTAAGGAGAATGATGTCATCGTGATAATGCAAGCAAAGCTTCTTGAGGAAGCTAAGCAATTTGATCCATTTATCACGATTCGATATGAGACATTCATTCCACCTCCCTCCACCTATAAATACGCCACCCCTCCCTTCAAGGAAGCCACGGCCAAGAGCAATGAAAAAGGGAGAAAGAAGAGAGAAAAGAGAAAGAGAAAGAGAGAAAGAAATAAAGGAAGAGAAAGAAAGGAGGAGTTCTGGTGGAGCCAGGAGCAGTCCAAGGAGCTTAGGGACTGGGCAGAGGTTATGAATGAGGTAAGTAAGTTATCTAGTCCCTACTCTAATAAAGTAAAGGATTGCTCTTAGTGGTTAGAATAGAGAAATATCTCTATTAATAAAGGTAGCCATAGATAGAAAGAAAGTTAGGGGAATGTCAGATTAAGGATATTACCCCTAGTTAAGCATGAGTTAAGTAGAGCTATACTGGATAATAATAAAGGTATTATTATGCTATGTATAGGCTCTAACTTATGAGAAGAAGGGACCTTAGAGACAAGGTTAAGAGATGGAAGGAAAGGCTACACGCCAGGTAGTAAACTTACCTACTGGTATGCTTATACTGCTTGGATGTTTTATGTGATGTTTTCTTACCTTGATGATGTGAAGCATGTATGATTAAGTAATGCTCTGTTTCTTTTTATACTATGGCCATATGTTATAATTAAGTAACATGGAAGCATGCATTTTATGTTGATGCAAACATGATCATTAAGTACACACATAGTAACATCAAGCATATAGTTGCATACATTGTAGTTTTCCGTTTGCTACTGAGATTTCTTGAGAAATCTCACCCCTTTCCATGAAATCCCAATCCCACAGGTTTGAGATGAGGAAAGATTGAAGAAGCATGAAGAGAAGCTGGGGATTGGATAATGCAAATGTTGGGACCAAAATGCTAGAATCAGGAAAAAATGTAGGATGAATAGTAAACTTCAGACATTGACTGATGTTGACCCGGTTAAGGAATGGTCAACGAGTTATTTTTCCCTGAAATACCATCAAGTTAGCTTCGTCTATCAATTTGAACCACTTCATTTTGATTTTTCTAGAATTAGTTATGATTTTTTGAAGTCAGGTCACTCATCTAGAATTTACACAATGAACAGTGGTCGAGAGAGTAAAATTCCAGATTATGTAATTTGACTTCAATAGCCTTAAAAGTGGTTCCATATGCTATCGTTTAGTCCCTAAGATGTATGAAAATGAGGATATTTCATGCTTCAATTGTTGGATCAAGATATCTTCAACAAATTTAGGATGATAGTTGGAGATGAAGAATGGTACTATTTTAAAGGTTTCACTGTAATCAATAGCTATATGCACTTTAGACCATGTTATCACCCATTGATGTCGCGTGTTGTTAACGCTTGAATTATTTACAAAATTAATCTCTATGTATTATAGAGGTCAACCTAGATCATATTATTTACATGGAATCAATGTGTGGCTTAACTCTAGATTATTAAGTGTGCATATAAGAAGGTGTATAAGAGAGCTTGGTTAGTTAGAATTTTCTATAAAAATAAAGAGAAAATAATAAGAATAAAAGCAAGACAAATTGAGGATATTACCAATCTGAAAATGAGCGCTTAAGATGATTGATGCTTGACTATCATTATTTAATAATATATTAGAGTTATAACAATTATATATACTCAGTCCCTAATATGAAAAACCTTAGACAATTGTCACAGTGATAACTATAAAATTCACAATTATATGAAAACAAAATATGCATATTAGACAATTTGAAAAACCAATATATATCAAAGTCCCTAATATATACTCAGTCCCTAATATGAAAAACCAAAGACCCAGAAAGTAGCCTGAAATAAGTAGGCTACCAGACCCTTTGAGAAGAAGTCTCATAAATATAAAGAGAGATTTTAGGGACTATACTACAAATATTGAAAGTTTAGGGACTAAACTACAAATAGTGAAAGTTTATGAACTAAACTGCAAATAGTGAAAGTTCAGGGATTAAATTGTAAATAGTGGAAAATTCAAGAAAAAATAGAAAAAAGGACCAAAATAGAGTTTCAAAATTTGTATAAAGGGACTAAATTATAATTAGCAAATTCAGGGACAGGTGTATTTTGTCAAATTTAGGGGCAAAAGTGTAATTATGAAGAAATTGAGCCGAAAGTGGCCAAAAAGTACTCAAAAGAATTTGAGTCCTATATTTACCAGGAGATAGAGAAAAATATTCTGGTCGATATGACACAACACATAATTTTTATTTGAGGTCCTAAACAACTGATATTGATCTAAATTTTTGAAAGCCATCTAGATTTTTCATCAAATCTTCTACACCTTAGATATAGATGAAAAATTATAGGAAGGTGCATCCTGTGAAGCTAGAGGTTAAGAAACTAACAAAACCACGAAAGGAGCTATGTAGGAAAAGTTATTCTTGTTTTAGTAAATTTTGATGGGAGTACGTGGATGCGTAATATATGGATAATGAAACTTAAGCAGTAGCCGAGCTGGGTCTAAGTGGGCCTAGAATGGCGCCAAAGAGGGTCATTCCACAGGGTAGTAGGGTCCAATATACTTAAATAGTAATTCAGTAATATCCAAGCAAAATACAAGTACCCGGTTACAATTAGAAGTGGGAAAAAAGATTTGATAAAGGGAATTTTATCATATATTTATAAGTATCTATTTAATAAATGTTACTTAGGTAAATAATACCATTAGAACACTGATTTGCACAGATTGTCGTCGTTCGACTCATCAAAATAAAAGTAATTGTACCCTATTAATGCATTATAAGGCACAACCCAATCATTCTTCTCAAGGAGCCCTTTTTATTGGAATCCTAGCATATTGGTGACAAAATCATTGAAAATATGAGTGAAAGTAAAAGTGGGTTTTAGGCTTGGTTGATTTTTGACGCAATAAAATAAGGGTACAGTAAAGTAAATATTTTTGTATTTTTGATCAAGATATAGAATGAGTGGATTGTTAAAGAAATATGTTGAAAAAGACTATTGATGATGGAAACCTATCTATTCTTGCCCTAAATATGATATGGGGATTTTAAAATCACTAAGTCTTAAATAAAACCTCAATCAATTGATTGAGTCTAAAACATTAATATTCTTTAAACTCCTTTGATCAAAGTTAGTTCAAAAACTACTAATGCGCTATTTTAAAACCATTTAGCGTGTAATTAAATCAGATGATGAAGATGCCCTTGAATGATCATCAATAAAAACCAAATTATCCATAAATCAAAACTGAAATATTCATATTAAACCAACATCCAAATCATCCAAATTCAATTACAAAACCTAATCTCAGAATAATCAATCAATATCCAATCCTTACTCATAAAATCAAACCCTAGATCTAGGAATTCCAAAACATAAGAAAGGTGAGATTAAAACAAAAAACTCCCTAGTACAGTACAATCCAGTCCATGTGCTCAAGATATGCGATCTATCATCAATAAACTAAAGATTTAGCGTCTCATGACTCCTATTGTGCATTAATCGCTCCTCATATGTGATGCCATGAAGAAAGCAGAAAAATAGAAATAGAACGATGAATGATGGGAGATATGAGGGTAGGTTGTGGAGAGAGTGTGGAGAGAATGTTTGAGTACTGCTTCTTTTGCTGTATCAGGTAAAAAACCAGCATCCCTCACTCCTACTGCTTCCTCTCCTTTTAAATCTAGAATAACCTAATCAAAAACATTCAGCTTCACTGATTCTCTTCTTTGGTCTTGACCAGATCCTATTTTCTGTGGTGACCTGTGAACGCAGGAAAACTTCCCAGAAGAAGAGGGGTCATGACCTGTGGACACTTTGGTCGTGACTAAAGTGCATAGAGGTTGTATCCTTGATTTGATTCTCTTTATCTTGTGATCTCTTTTTTGCTCACATTAATCCTTGGTTTTCCTCCAAACTACCTATAATTCAACCTCAAAAGCTCACTGTAAAAGTCCAACCAGTTACTAAAGAACAACATATATGCAGTTTGAAGGAGTTAATTTACCATTTTATCCTTAAATTAGCATATTGCCAAGTACAATCATGTATTACTACAAAATCACAATTGCAAGCATAAAATGAATGGTAAAGTTGTCACAAAACCCTCAAAATATTATAGAAACCACAGACAATTTGTGTCTTATCAATTCCCCAACACTTGAACCTTTGTACTCCTAGATAAAGATGTGAAGTACACCTAAGCCAAAGTTATTAAATCTGAAGTAATAACATATTCCACGGTGAAACCTTAAGACAATTAATCCACTAACTTTTGGGAATGCAAAAGGGATAATATGAGCAATGCCAAGTAATCAATTACTAAATGAAATCAACCTCAACTATATAAGTGTAATAAATTCTCTCTAAGGATGTAAGTATTTAGCTTTCCATATCCTCTCATTGTTAGGGTTTTTTCACTTAGATTCGATTGGAAAATATCCTACCATATGCTTGTAATGGCTCTAAATCTCATCAACTACACAACACTTATGCAAAGAATCATGAGGTCTTTTAAGGGTGAAATGATGGAGATAGGCCACGTGGAATGGAATATGAAGAATAGAAAGTACCATATGCATTCAATAATGAATATATAGCATGAATTCATGTCTTCCGACATGTAAAGGTGGTGATTGTGCTAATGGGAGTTGATAATAGTGCCTCATTCAATGCTCTTTTCTTTCTTCAATTTTTCTTGTACTATTTCCTTTTTTATTTGTGCATTATGTTTTTTCTCTCCTTTATTTGGCACCTTGTATATAAAAGATGTAGCACAATCTCACAATCACAATAATTTTCTGACATGAATAAGAAGTTTATTTCAAAGAGATGCTCATGCATATATGACTTTCTATTATGAAAAAAAAGAAAAATGATGGGCTCAAAGGGGGTGACTATGGATATAATATGTGCGGGCTTGTGTTTGGGATATAAGGGTTTTAAAATGAATGTCTTTATCATATTCAATAACATAAATGCGCAAGTAATTTTCAACTCAGAGCTAAGAAAAGTTCTAGAGAATATAAACCAATTGAATAACCACTCAATATAGAAATTTAGGCCAAGAATCTTTCCGACTGAGATTTTCATCTAAATTGCTCATAAACTAAGGTCTCAAACAATGTTCATAATTCACTAGGCATTAAAACACTTATCACAATTAAAAACCCTCTTGAATGATGGATTAAAAGTTCTAAAGTAATCACTCAGAATCATGTAATAATCCCAAATTTAACGATAAAAATTTGAGTATTTCCAATTCAGTTTCCATTTCCAAAAATGCAAGTGTGACAATCGTTTCTACAAACTATTTCATGTAAAAGGTTAAAAATAATAGGGCAATGAATCATTTATAAAAACTTTAGTAGCTCAAAAGTAATCCTTCTATATAGTATTGGACAAAGCAAAGAGAAGGTAAATGGAAATTTTCAAACTCAGGTCACGACTTGAAGCAGTGAAAGTCGCGACCAAATTTCACAGTGAGTGATTGCCTTGAACTTCCAACAACTAGTCACAACCATACAACATATAGGTCATGACTTATTTTCACAGAGAGCATATTAAGTCTAAAATTCCATGCCAGGTCACAACCATGCAACACATAGGTCACAACATAAAACCACAGAGACTACCATTTGATGCTTTTTAAAGCCCAAAACATCTTTTACACTGAAACCTTTTTTGGCTAACTGCAAAAATAGTTTAAAGTGGGGATCCAATTTTCAACAATTCATCACACATTAAAATCAAAAACCAAAAATTTTGTGATGAAAGATTAGATTAATCAAGGAATTTTGTATTAATTAGCACAGAAACAATAATATCTCCCCATACTTAAACTTGACATTGTCCTCACTATCAGTAGAATTATAGATATCACAACACTATATAAGGTCAATTTAAATCCAGCTTCAGCATAACAGTTAAACACATCACTCAATGCAAATTTATAGTGAAGCTCACATTCATATTCCAATCATATGTGGCAATACAAAGAAAGCAAAGATGACAAGATGGGTAAACTATAACAGGCAATTAAGTGTGTCACACCCCAGATACCATCACTGAGAAACAACACATGGGCAACACAAGGGTATTATTCAAAACAGAACTAAACTAAAATTAAATACTATCTTATTGAATCATCAAGTAGAAAAATTAACTACTACTTCTACTGGTTCATCATTCTCTAATAATCAAACCAACATGTCAAGCATATATAACATTAGGCAAACTTGTAAAATGTAAGAGATAGGAAAGGGGCAACCTGGCCTAAAGGCAGTAGAGTAGATTCCTTACAAAGTTTCAAGAGGTAGCCATTACCTGAAAGATTTTGCTTGTTGCCTCCTCCTTCAACTTGATCATCCCAAACTCGTGGACTTTAACAACTGTATAAGGTCCAACCCAACTAGTTTTGAATTTACCATGTTTGAACTTGAACCTAGCTTGGTACCTTAACACTCTATCACCCTTCTTAAACCTCTTTCTCAAAATATGAGAATCATGGATTACTTTTGTCTTTAGTTTATAAATCTCATAGATATTATAGGCATCTAACCTAATCTCTTCCAGCTCTTGAATCTATAACAACCTCTCTAAATTAGCTTCTACAAGGTCCTCATTGCAAGTTTTCACTATCCAGAATATCTTATGCTTTATTTCCATAGGCATGTGATAAGCTTTCCCAAAAATTGTCATATAATTGGACATGCCTGGAGGGGTCTTGAAAGCTATTTTGTATGCCCATATAGCATCATCAAGTCTTAAATTATAATCCTTATTAGATGGCTTAACAATCTTTTCTAGAATATGCTTTATTTCCCTATTAGAAACCTCTGCTAGACCATTAGTTTGAGGGTAGTATGGGGTTGAGACTTTGTGGGTTATACCATATTTTGCTAATAAGTTATTGATCATCTTATTGCAGAAATGGGTGCCTTGGTCACTAATTAATGCTTTTGGCACTCCAAATATACTAAAGATATGAGACCTTAGAAACTTGGAGATTGTTTGGGCATCATCTAGTATTATAGGAATAGCCCCTACCCACCTAGATAAATTGTCTATAGCCAATAAAATGTAATGAAATCCTGCTGAAGGTGGAAAAGATCCCATGAAGTCTATTCCCTAAGCATAGAAAACCTCACAAAATATAATAGGTTGTTACAGCTTCTCATGCCTTTACTAATCCCCCTAAATCTTTGGCACCTATTGTCATATCCCAATTTTTAGGCTTAGAAGGCCAGTATGTAGACTGAAAAAGGAAGGCTACTAGGCCATATTGTGCAGTAGTCCCAGAAGTATACAGATGATGTTCAGGGACTAAACTGCAAGAAAGTGAAAATTCAGGGACTAAAGGGTAAATAGTGAAAGTCCCTGTAGGCATAATAGAAAAGTAAGAGGTGTTTCTTGGGAACTGAGCTACTAGAGTGGTTAGGCTTGGTTAAAAACCCAAGATGACATTTAAAAGTCTAAAACGTAGTTATAGGAGTTTGAGAGGCATTAAAATAATATTTTAGTGCTTTTCAATAAAGTAAAGTGGCCCGGTCAAAGATAGAACTGGGGAAAGTGATATGGAATCATGAGGTGGCATAAAAGGGACCCACAAGGTGCCATATGGTGTGATTACAAGAAAAGAAGAAAAGTTAAGGACACATATCATGATATTAGAAAAAGGAGAAAAAGTAAATAGGACACATGACACAATCTCGGCCGCTCATTCCAGGAAAAGACTCTGGAATTCTCTGGAAAGGCTAAGTCATCTGGTGAGGTGTCCCAAGGGCCCCACCATTGCTCCACATACCCCCTCAGGTGTCCCCTGAGGTGTCCTTGGATAATGTTAGATTAGTGAGTCATTAAGGAGGATGATGTCATCTTGATGATGCAGGCAAAGCTTCTGGAGGAAGCTAAGCAATTTGAGCCATTCATCACGATTCAATCTAAGCCATTCATTCCACCTCCCTCCACCTATAAATATGCCACCCCTCCCTTCAAGGAAACCACGGCCAAGAGCAAGGAAAAAGGGAGAAAGAAGAGAGAAAAGAGAAAGAGAAAGAGAGAAAGAAATAAAGGAAGAGAAAGAAAGGAGGAGTTCTGGTGGAGCCAGGAGCAGTCCAAGGAGCTTAGGGACTGGGCAGAGGTTATGAATGAGGTAAGTAAGTTATCTAGTCCCTGCTCTAATAAAGTAAAGGATTGCTCTTAGTGGTTAGAATAGAGAAATATCTCTATTAATAAAGGTAGCCATAGATAGAAAGAAAGTTAGGGGAATGTCAGATTAAAGATATTACCCCTAGTTAAGCATGAGTTAAGTAGAGCTATACTGGATAATAATAAAGGTATTATTATGCTATATATAGGCTCTGACTTATCAGAAGAAGGGACCTTAGAGACAAGGTTAAGAGCTGGAAGGAAAGGCTACACGCCAGGTAGTAAACTTGCCTACTAGTATGCTTATACTGCTTAGATGTTTTATGTGATGTTTTCTTACCTTGATGATGTGAAGCATGTATGATTAAGTAATGCTCTGTTTCTTTTTATACTATGGCCATATGTTATAATTAAGTAACATGGAAGCATGCATGTTATGATGATATAAACATGATCATTAAGTACACACATAGTAACATCAAGCATATAGTTGCATACATTGTAGTTTTCCGTTTGCTACTGAGATTTCTCCAGAAATCTCACGCCCCTTCCATGAAATCCTAATCCCACAGGTTTGAGATGAGGAAAGATTGAAGAAGCATGAATAGAAGCTGGGGATTGGATAGTGCAAATATTGGGACCAAAATGCTGGAATCAGGGAAAAACGTAGGATGAACAGTAAACTTCAGACATTGACTGACGTTGACCTGGTCAAGGAATGGTCAACGAGTTATTTTTCCCTGAAAGAGCATTAAGTTTGCTTTGTGTAGAAGTTGAGCCACTTCATTTTGATTTTTCTAGGGAAGGCCAATAAAAACCATATTCAAGGACCTTTCCCCCCAAAGTGACCACCACAAACCCATGAATGGCAAGCTTCCAAAACTAATTTGTGATTTTTTTCTGGGACACAAAGTCTTAATACTTGATCTAAGTACAACTTCCATAGAAATGGCTTGTCCCAAATAAAGTATTTACATTCATTCTTGAGGTGTTGGGCCTAAAATTTATACAAATGAGATGGGATGAGGCCGATCTCAATAAAATTAACTAAGTGGCATACTGAGGTTCTATAATAGTAACCAAACAAAGATATTGATAAAGGAAAGAATCATAAATAACATCAAAACAAAGTACTCCCCTTGTCTCTGTTGGTAATATGCTTAGATGATCTACAATGTGGTTCACATTTCCAGCTCGATCCCTCACTTCTATATCAAACTCTTGAAGCAGTAGTATCTATCGTATAAGTTTTGGCTTAGATTGAGGTTTAGGGAACAGGTACTTGACTGCTACATGATCTATGTAAACAATATCTCTTGAGTTAATGAGATATGCTCTAAATTTATCCAAAGCCATTATAGTTACAAACAATTCTTCCAAAGTAGTGGTATAATTAATTTGAGCAGCATCAAATGTTTTTTAGGCATAGGCAATCACCCTAGATAAATTACATTCTTTTTGTCCTATTATAGCTCCCACAACATAATTGGAAGCATTACATGATAGTTCAAAAGGAAGATCCCAACATGGTGAAGTTAGGATAGGTGGAGAAACCAACCTATCCTTCAATTTTTCAAAAGCCTCTTTATAATTAGTAGAAAAAACAAATTCAGTGTCTTTTAGAAGAAGTTTTAAGAGTGACAAAGCAATTTTACTAAAGTCTTTGATGAATCTTCTATAAAATCCAACATGCCCCAGAAAACATTGAAGTTCTTTCAAAGTTATTTGGTAGGGTGTAACATCCTTCTTTTCTTACGTCTTAGGGACAAACGGTAGCATCTGGAATCACTTTTAAGGCTATTGAAGTCAAATTACTCAATCAGGAATTTTACTCTTAGCGAGTACTGTTCACTGTTTAAATTCCAGAGGAGTGACTTGACTTCAAAAAATCATAACTAATTCTAGAAAAATTGAAATGAAGTGGTTCAAATTGCTACACAAATCTAACTTAATGATTGACCACACCTTGACTCAATCAATGTCTGAAGTTTACTGTTTATCCTACATTTTCCCCTGATTTTTGCATTTTGTTCCCAACATTTTGCACTATCCAATCCCCAGCTTCTTTTCATGCTTCTTCAATCCTCTTCTAACATACCTATGGGATTGGGATTACATATAAGGGGATGAGATTTCTAGGGAAATCTCAGTAGCAAACAGTACTAAATAATGCATGCATTAATATAAATACTTGTGCTTGCTTGTGAAAGTGTTAATATTAGGTAATGTGCATGCTTCCATGTAACATATAAAATACAATTGGCCAAAGTAATTGTAACATCCTTACTTTTATAGGTCATAGGGACGATTCAGTAGCATTTAGAACCACTTACAAGATCTTGGAAGTCCATTAGCCAAATCTGGAATTTTACTCATTCTCGGGTTACTGTTCAAATGGTATTTCACATTACGTAACGAATTCAAAAAATAATAATTAATTCTAGAAAACTAGAAATGAAGTGGTTCAAAAAGATAAATGAACATAACATATTGAAGTTTAAGGTAAAAATAATTTCTAGACCAAATGATTATCCAATTGATACAGTTTATTCGTTGAAGTTTACTGTTTAATTGGTCAAAAACTCTGGAAACAGTTTCTGGTCCTTATTTTGGAAATTCATTTCTCTTGATATACACATCCAAATGAAATGTTCTACCTATGAACTTAAAGCTCTGGATGTGTAATACATGCTCATAAAATTTCTTGAAATAATTCCTTCATTTGCTAGGTCAGACTGAAGCCACAACAAAACCGTTTCAGGACCTAGTTTTTACCATTTCAGTTTTCTTTCTTTCACTTTCCATAATTGTTCCAGCATACATAAATAATCTATTTTATTTTTTCTGAATTTATATACATTATGGGGTTATACAATAATTGTTTCATACAATCTCATCACATAAATAGATACTTTAAATGGCTTTGACATACATGGAAAGTGCATAGCATATGCTAACATCTTAAATACTTCACCTTTCTTCTTCCATGCTTAATTCTTCTCCATGCATACATTATCCATCATGCTTGACCTAAATTGGTTGGTTATGGGAGAGTGGGATTCTAGGGAATCTCAGTAGCAAACATTACCACTTAAATATGCAAGATGGATGCTAATGCATGATATGTAATTTCATTAACTTTCTTTGATTAGTGACATGCCATCATGCTATATACTTTTACATAAAGTGCATGGCCATGGAAACATGTTATTCACAATAAATTCAACATCATTTATCATGTCAGAACATCATTCAAATAACATATACATGTCAACACGTAAGCATACCACATCAAGCACATAAAGAGGTAAGTTCACTACCTTGCACTTAAGCTTTTCTCTTGACCTTTAGCCCTTGCTCCCTAGCTTTCCAACCATGAATCCTTTATGTCCATCACTTCCCAATATCTTCTTGGATGTTTCATGGTCCTAAACACATTAATATTCATCACATAACTCATTAGGACTCATGAACTCCAACCATGTTCAAGACTAACTTTGTTACACTCTTTATTGTCATAACTTTCTCTAATTTTCACTAATCCACTTGGCTCTTGAACCAATTGATGTCTTGACTTTACCCTACACAATTTCATCTTTTGAATCCATTTATGAGCTTAAAATCATGAAATTCCAGCTCCTTCATGGCCTGCTGTACAGAAATGTACATAAGCATACAATTCTTTCAAAAATTCTCACTTTGATTCTAATGCTTCCCATACTTGTTTCTCCACTTTACCCCACACAACTTTTCATTTTAAAATCATTGGAACCATCAAAATCATGAAATTCCAATTACTGTTCATCCGAGTGAACAGTAGCCGTAAGGAATCTCAAAGACTACAACCTTGAGAATTTAATGTTTCCAAGGTTCAAAACCTTTCCAATCCTACACAAAATCATCATACAAACTCAATGGAAGCATTAAATCATTGAAATTCAATTTACTTCCCTCATAAACAGTGCATACTGAACAGGGCACACTATGGCAAAGTCAAGAATATCAATTTGATTTAACAACCAACCACTTAACTAGCTTGTTTAAGCTTCAATCATATGGTTCTAACTTTAATTTCTTCTTTCCCATTTCCTTTAAGATCTTTGGGCAGCACCCCCCCTTAGAGAAAACTCAACTTTTCTCCCAGCAAAACCCTAAGTTCAAGCTCCCAAATCAAAGGAAAATAAGCTAGGAGAGATTGCTTACTTTTAATCTCTAGCTTGCTTGAACTTTGGAACCTTGAATCTTCTTTGTCTTGGCTTGAGTTTCATTTTGCAAGAGTTTCCACAAGGGTCCATGAGCATATGGTTTGGCTGCAGAATGGAGGGGTATTTATAGCCAAAATCCATGAAAAATCAATGCCCAAGATTGATTTGGTTACTATTTGATCTAAAGGCTCACATTTAATCTTGGATTTTACTTTTTCATAAAAAGAATAATTATGAAATCATGTGGGACAGCTCAAGGGACACCTCAAGGGGTTATGTGGCGTGCTCACCATGCCAGGAAGCCTCTGGAAAAATTCTAGTCCAATCCGGTACCAATCGAAGCAGTTTCACAACAACCGGACTGTTTTCTGTTCTAAATTTTTCTATAATATACCAGGATATGTATTCTATCCTGGAAATCAATGTCTAGGCTTCTCATACCCTTGACATGGTTATACTGAGTATTTATCTGCCATCCATTCCTTGGGAAATGACCAAAATACCCTTGGTGTCCTTTCTTACACTATATTGACCCTAAGGGCATAATCGTCATTTTACCCCTCTTTATACTACCTCAGGGTGTATCTGGGCTCAACTAATCATATTTATACCATGTGCCACGTTTTTAGCCTGTCCCAGGTGACCAAAATGCCCTTCATCCATCTCTGGTACAATTTGGGCATCCAGGGGTATTTTCGTAATTTCACACTTTTTCTGTACACTGGCCCCTTCTACTGATGGACTGGTACCCTGAGTTTTGGGCCCTTCTTGGTGTCATCATGGACCTATATATGAGGTTATCTGATCTCATTCTATCCAGGCTTATATACCGATAAGTTTCATTATCGGATCACAGGTGTTATCAAACTCCCGTCAAAATTCACTAATATGTGAATAACTTTTTATACATAACTTCTTCCGGAGTTCTGTCAGATTCATAATATTTGACATTGTAGGGCACACTTTCTTGTAATTCCCCCACATATATCTAATGTCCATAGAATATGATAAAAATTCAGATAACTTTTAGACATCAGATAATTTTCTACTGTTTGGAGCCCTAACAAAATTTATGTATTATGCCAGATTACCTAGCATGACTTCCTCTATTTACTGATGGAATGTGGGACTGAAATACTTACAGGCAGTTCTAAGCCTTTTCTGGCTAAACTTTTTCATAATTACATTTATGTCCCTGACTTTTTGCTTAATTACATTTAGGTCCCTAAACTTTTGGAAATTACCACTTTTGGCCCAACATTTATTTCTACTTTAACTTTTGGCCTTTATCATTTTCCAATTTGTATTTAGGTCATTCTCTTTCTTTAAGACTTATCTAACCTTTATTATTTCGGCTGATCTTCGTCATAATCTTTTCTAAGCCTCTTTCCACTATTAGTACTATATAGATAGGGAAAATTTAGGATATGACATTTCTAACCCCCTAAAATAAATTTCGTCCTCGAAATTTACTCAACATCTCAGTCAATGATTGGGGTATCTATCTCTTAAAATAAACATCTTAGCGGAGTACTTTTCATATCTGTAATTCTTCATATCTTTACTATGGTCATTCTTCTATTTTGAATCAACTCAATCAGAGAACTCCAATTCTTTCTATTACTTTCTTGCTACGCATCTATCTGCATATGGACTTCTCACTATGCTGGACTTGTGAGTAGTGTCCATTTCTTTCATGTCAAACTCCCTCGAATACTGCTATATTCTGGAGCTTCTACTAACTATTAATCATATTTCTTAGTGCAATCACTTATTACTCATTTGAGTATCTAGCGGAATTCTTTGAATATCTGCAAACTTTAACTCTCATTCTTATATCATCATACATTCTTATCATCTTTAAAAACACATCATAATACAGAGAGAGGACTTATATCATTATTCTTTCTTTCATTGCTCTACTGCTAAACAGGAGCACATAGGAGCATATAGGAGCATATAAGAGCATATACTCTAACATGCATAATGCATGGCTAACATATTGCAGGATTGCATACCTGCCCATGAATGCAAAGCTCTAACATCGGAGCTCAAGCATTCCTTCTCTTAATATGCACAGATCTAACACTCAGAGCATGCACAACTCTAACACTCAAAGCTTGCACTGCTCTAACATTTAGAGCTTTAGCATATTCTGTAAATATCACATAATGTAACGTAACATAAGGCCTGACATTCTATGCAAGGAGTGGAAGCTCTCAAAGCTCTCATTTGTTCTTTCACATGTAGCTCATCATTTAAACATCTTATCTTTTCCCGAATGGAAGCCCCTCTATCTGTTTATAAAGCTAGTTATACAGCCGTTTATCAAGGCATATCTTCTCATTTCGTATCTTTCATGACATAAAATGGCATATCTGGCCAAATCTGGCTATATCATAGTTCATCTTTCAAATCCATTTCATTTAGACTTGACATAAGGGTTCTAGTCTCTTACTGTTCATAACCCTTTCTAGCTTTTCATAGCTCTTTCTATCATTTTACATAGCTTTGTGCATATATGCCAATTTCTTGGGGCATTCACATTTTTTTCATCACTTCCCAGGGGGTCACCCATCATTGGACTACCCTTGCTTGAGCACGCTTAACTGAAATGTGCAGATAAAAATCTAAAGCACTGGTGCTCATTGGCTCTAACCTTGGTACTTTACCATCTTAGACCAATCTTATACTATCTCTCTTGAGTCTATCTGGCCTTCTAATCTCTTTGTCCTCACCTGGAGGATCTACTTACCTTTAGTTTTAGTCTTTGTAGTATCATCGTAAGGATCTCTTTATTCTCATTTGACCCTTTCTCATATCTTATAAAACATTCTCATAAATCCTTGGAACTCAGGAGTAATAACTTTAACTTTGATCACTTAGTTCCTGATATGTGTAAGGAGATTCTAAGTTCAGTCCCTGATAGTAATAAGGCTATCTGAAACTAGCATCATGGGTACTCTCTCTGTTATGAGTTAATCAACTTGTGAAGCTTCTATACGTTAACTTTTCCTTGGTATTTGTCCTTCCAAAGAAATACTGTACTTATAGCTCATTACTTTCTTGCTCTAGGCTTGGTCTACTACGACCCTCGGGATCTACTGCGATCAACCGTAAACCTTTTAGGATCTAACTGTGACCCTGTGAGCTATACTAGGATCTAACTGCAATCCTCCAGAATCTACTGGATTCCGTTGTATTGTATTCTCATCTCTGGAAGACCTAAACCAACGGACAAAGTTATAAGGTCAATCACTTCCACATAGTTGTTAACTCCATAGATAATTCCCCAAAAATGATCACAGAAGCCAATATTATCTATTAGGACTTGACTCATTTCCTCTATCACTCAAGAACTTCATATACCACTCTCATCTTTATAACTTTACTTTATCCATTACTGAAGAGAGTTACATAGGCTCTACCATGCATATGTCTATCATAATCTATTCATCTCATTAGAGGGACTTTAATCTATTGTAAGAGCATTCTAGCTCTATTGCAAAAGCATTAACTTATATTACTTAAAAACTGCTCTTTCTTAGATCCATATCATCTTTCATAACTACGTCTCATTTCCTTTCATCTTTAATCTCATTCTCTATCCCATTGACTATCATAGTCTGATCATAAATTCTCTTTCTATCTTCTGAGAATCAAGTAGCTAACTTTCTAGTTTAGCACTTTGCTATTGCTTCATTCTTGCGAAGTTGAATTATTTAATTGCATGTCATAGGGCATGGGAGCAACATAACTTTCTCATCTGGTATACTCTACCCAGTACGTATTGCATAAGGGGAGTATTCATTTATCATAGCATACTCAACATGCATAATATGCAAGTAGATGCAATCAATTAAGCATTCTCTAGTATGTGTGTCATCACATAACAACTGCAATGAGATGCAATTTCTTATTTTAACTTATGGCAACATAAGCCATGCATCATTACATAGTTTGCTCAACCAACCCTCATACTCACATTTCCATTAAACAATTAACTAGGTAGACTTTAAAACATTTTGTCCCTTTATCACCTTAACTGCTAGGTCTTGATCATCTATTCAAGTACCTGAGTCATTGACTTGTTTCACTTAGGCTGCCATATTACCCTCTTATTAGCGTATAGACTCAACCCTTCTTTACTCTTTCTTATATAGGGAATAGGGGAGTCACCTTACCTTTAAATCTGTGGCTACTTTACTTTCTTTAACCCTCATAAACTTCTTTCTCTTAGCTTACATATATCTTTTTCTACTAACCCTCAAACAATTTTTGAGGCAATTTATCTTTAGCTTACATCTCCAATATCCTATTTATTTATTTAGGAATCGGAGATAGCTTATCATATCAGGCTATCTTATCATAACATTTCTCATCGCCTGTAAGACTTTTATGTCTCTAACCTGAAGGATTTCTGTGTCCTTGGCCTCACTGTAATCTATCTGTAATCTATAACTGAGTCAGCTGTCTTCTTTCAGCTAACTGAGGAAAGGTTTGGCTCCTATCTTTATGCCATTCGAACTTTTAAGTTTTCCCTAATCCTCCTGGATTACGAATAGGCGAGAAAGTATCTCTTATTAAGCCTCAAGGTTCATATGAATGAACTCGATTAAGTATCCATCAAAAGAGTTCTCTTCCCTTAACTCTAACCCTTAACTTTATGCTCACCTTTCTCTAATTGAGAGGAATGCTTCTTTTAAACTTTTTGAGAAAAACTTCTCAAGTGAGCAGATCATTCTCCATCTCATATAGAGTAACTTCTGTGCCTCTCTGTATCTCTTAACTCTTTCTGTCTATCAATCTCAGTCTACTCTAGACTAGACCGTGATTTTTTTCTGGTCTACCTCTAGATCCTGACCAATTTAAGTCACTTGGATCTCATTCATCACTTAACATTACTATTTATGTTCTCTAGGGCAGAGCGTTAGGTTACTATCTCTTTGTGATAGAATCCCTTTGCTTTGGGAACATTAACTTTCTATCTATTAACCATCACGTCTTTATCCTCAAGCCATGTATTAGACCATTCTTAGGCAAGTCTCATTCTAACTTCTCATTATTCTTTTCTGTAAAGACTAGCTACACAAAGTCTTTTGTACTGTAGATCAACTCCTGATGATCATACGGAGGATCTACTGTTGAACCTCTTCTTATACTGATCTTCTGTATCTTAGTGCTTCATACTGTTTAACTTGCCTATACTCTATACTAAATCTCTAACTAATAGACTTCACTGAGGTTGGCATCTTTAGTCTCATGACACTTGACTTACTATCATCTCATACCAATCCTCTAAAGTATATTAGGTTAATGCCCTCTACTGGATGTCTATTTATCATTCCTGCTATGGCATTGAGGAACTGCAGATAACTAACTGTTCTTAATCTATACTTCTATCCATCCCTTGACCCGGACTGAGTAAGTCACCCTCCGTAGCTTTCTTTATACCACTATGGTCAACACTATCTGTCTTTAATGAAGAAGGCTGAGGTTGACTAGGACTAGGAACATCCCACTGATCTTTCTCTATAAAGTCACATATTCCTAGACTTTGGGAATGGACAAGAACTATCATTAACTTTGACTAGATATCTGAATTAGGGGACTGTTGTATCTTAATTATCTTAAATCTATCCTCAAACTCTGATAGAGGAGGAATAATATATGGTTTACCCATAATCCAGTACCAGTACTCAGCTTCCTCAGCCTTAATCTATCATCTCGTAAGAGGGATAAAGCTTATATCAGGGTTAGAGGGCATTCCAACAAACTTATACCATATATAGTCACTAGACTCAATATCAATTGGTGCATATTAGGCTTCAAGCTAAATCTCTATGTGACATCAGACTGTAGGCTTGAGTCTCCAGAAATATCTATGGGATATTCCACTGTAGACTTTCCTGACTGGTCCCCCATACTCTCCTCTGAACCCTCTTCATTGTGTAAGGGATACTCAGATTTTAGATGTATACCATGTCCATATAGCACTACTAGCCTGGGGTCTCTCTTATTAACTGAAGCTTTTGACTTAACTTTATGGAATCTCATATCTATTATTGCACTATTTGCTTAATTAAGCAATGCTAACTATCCCATAATATACCATAACTTAACCAAATACTTACTATTTAGAGTTAGGGTCTAGGAATAATCTCATATTAGTCCATAAATAATCTATTCAGAATATTTCTTAAGCCAGAATCCTATGCTCTGATACCATAATGTAACATCCTTACTTTTATAAGTCATACGGACCATTCAGTAGCATTTAGAACCACTTACAAGACCTTGGAAATCCATTAGCCAAATCTAGAATTTTACTCTTTCTCGGGTTACTGTTCATATGGCATTCTAGATTACGCAACAAACTTTGAAAAATCATAATTAATTCTAGAAAATTAGAAATGAAGTGGTTCAAAAAGCTACATGAATATAACATATTGAAGTTTAAGGTAAAAATAATTTCCAGACCAAATGATTGTCCAATTGATACAGTTTATTCGTTGAAGTTTACTGTTCATTTGGTCAAAAACTCTAGAAACAGTTTCTGGTCCCTTATTTTGGAAATTCATTTCTCTTGATATACGCATCCAAATGAAATGTTATACCTATGCACTTAAAGCTCTGGATGTGTACTACACGCTCATAAAATTTCTTGAAATAATTCCTTCATTTGCTAGGTCAGATTGAAGCCACAACAAAACCTCTTTAGGACCTAGTTTTTACCATTTCAATTTCCTTTCTTTCACTTTCCATAATTGTTCCAGCATACATAAATCATCTCTTTTGCTTTTCTGAATTTATATACATTATGGGGTTATACAATAATTGTTTCATACAATCTCATCACATAAATAGATACTTTATATGGCTTTCACATACATGGAAAGTTCATAGCATATGCTAACATCTTAAATACTTCACTTTTCTTCTTCCATGCTTTAACTCTTCTCCATGCATACATTATCCATCATGCTTGACCTAAATTGGTTGGTTATGGGAGAGTGAGATTCTAGGGAATCTCAGTAGCAAACATTACCATTTAAATATGCAAGATGGATGCTAATGCATGATATGTAATTTCATTACCTTTCTTTGATAAGTGACATGCCATCATGCTATATACTTTTCCATAAAGTGCATGGCCATGGAAACATGTTATTCACAATACATTCAACATCATTTATCATGTCAGAACATCATTCAAATAACATATACATGTCAACACGTAAGCATACCACATCAAGCACATAAAGAGGTAAGTTCACTACCTTGCACTTAAGCTTTTCTCTTGACCTTTAGCCCTTGCTCCCTAGCTTTCCAACCATGAATAGTTTATGTCCATCACTTCCCAACATCTTCTTGGATGTTTCATGGTCCTAAACACATTAATATTCATCACATAACTCATTAGGACTCATGAACTCCAACCATGTTCAAGACTAACTTTGTTACACTCTTTATTGTCATAACTTTCTCTAATTTTCACTAATCCACTTGGCTCTTGAACCAATTGATGTCTTGACTTTACCCTACACAATTTCATCTTTTGAATCCATTTATGAGCTTAGAATCATGAAATTCCAGCTCCTTCATGGCCTGCTGTACAGAAATGTACATAAGCATACAATTCTTTCAAAAATTCTCATTTTGATTCTATTGCTTCCCATACTTGTTTCTCCACTTTACCCCACACAACTTTTCATTTTAAAACCATTGGAACCATCAAAATCATGAAATTCCAATCACTGTTCATGCGAGTGAACAGTAACCGTAAGGAATCTCAAAGACTACAACCTTGAGATTTTAATGTTTCCAAGGTTCAAAACCTTTCTAATCCTACACAAAATCATCATACAAACTCAATGGAAGCATTAAATCATTGAAATTCAATTTCCTTCCCTCATGAAAAGTGCATACCGAACAGGGTACACCATGGCAAAGTCAAGAATATCAATTTGATTCAACAACCAACCACTTAACTAGCTTGTTTAAGCTTCAATCATATGGTTCTAACTTTAATTTCTTCTTTCCCCTTTCCTTTAAGGTTTTTGGGCAGCACCACCCTTTAGAGAAAATTCAACTTTTCTCCCATCAAAACCCTAAGTTCAAGCTCCCAAATCAAAGGAAAATAAGCTAGGAGAGATTGCTTACCTTTAATCTCTAGCTTACTTGAACTTTGGAACCTTGAATCTTGTTTGTCTTGGCTTGAGTTTTCATTTTGCAAGAGTTTCCACAAGGGTCCATGAGCTTATGGTTTGGCTGCAGAATGGAGGGGTATTTATAGCCAAAATCCAAGAAAAATCAATGGCCAAGATTGATTTGGTTACTATTTGATCTAAAGGCTTACATTTAATCTTGGATTTTACTTTTTCATAAAAGAATAATTATGAAATCATGTGGGACAGCTCAAGGGACACCTCAAGGGGTTATGTGGCGTGCTCACCATGCCAGGAAGCTTCTGGAAAAATTCTAGTCCAATCCGGTACCAATCGGAGCAGTTTCATAACAACCAGACTATTTTCTGTTCCGAATTTTTCTATAATATACCAGGATATGTATTCTGTCCTGAAAATCAACGTCTAGGCTTCTCATACCCTTGACATGGTTATACTGAGTATTTATCTGCCATTCATTCCTTGGGAAATGACCACAATACCCTTGGTGTCATTTCTTACACTATATTGACCCTAAGGGCATAATCGTCATTTTACCCCTCTTTATACTGCCTCAGGGTGTATCTGGGTTCAACTAATCATATTTATACAATGTGCCACTTTTTTATCCTGTCCCAGGTGACCAAAATACCCTTCATCCATCTCTGGTACAATCTGGGCATGCAGGGGCATTTTCGTAATTTTGCACTTTTTCTGTATACTGGCCCCTTCTATTGATGGACTGGTACTCTGAGTTTTGGGCCCTTCTTGGTGTCATCATGGACCTATATATGAGATTCTCTGATCTCATTCTATCCAGGCTTATATACCGATAAGTTTCATTATCGGATCACAGGTGTTATCAAACTCCCGTCAAAATTCACTAATATGTGAATAACTTTTTATACAGAACTTCTTTCGGAGTTCTGTCAGATTCATAACATCTGACACTATTGGGTACACTTTTCTATAATTCCCCCACATATATCTAATGTCTATAGAATCTGATAAAAATTCATATAACTTTTAGACATCAGATAATTTTCTGCTGTCTGAAGCCCTTATAAAATTTTTGTATCATGCCAGATTACCTAGCATGACTTCCTCTCTTTACTGATGGAATATGGGACTGAAATACTTACAGGCAGTTCTAAGCCTTTTCTGGCTGAACTTTTCCATAATTACATTTATGTCCCTGACTTTTTGCTTAATTACATTTAGATCCCTGACTTTTTGCTTAATTACATTTAGGTCCCTAAACTTTTAGAAATTACCACTTTTGGCCCAACATTTATTTCTACTTTAACTTTTGGCCTTTATCCTTTTCCAATTTACGTTTAGGTCCTTCTCTTTCTTTAAGACTTATCTAACCTTTATTATTTCGTCTGATCTTCGTCATAATCCTTTCTAAGCCTCTTTCCACTATTAGTACTATACAGATAGGGACAATTTAGGATATGACAGTAATAATAGAAACAGAGCTTCATACATAAGCACATGTACAACTCAATTCAACAAAGCCATATCACATCAAGCATAACATTCAATGCGTATAAGTTTAGGATAAGTTTACTACCTGGCGTGTAGCCTTTTCTTCTACCCTTTAGCCTTGTCTCTAAGGTCCCATCTTTTCATAAGTCAAAGCCTATATATAGCATAATAATATCTTTATAATTTACTTCTTCATCCAAATTGTCTTAGAGGCTAGGAAGAACTATTCTAAATATGTTGACTTTAATTAATCCCATGTAAGAGTGGAGAAATAAGTTGGTAGATTGTATAACCACTCCTTAGCCTTCCCTTCTAAGGTGAAATGGAAACACGTCCTTCATACATCATCCAATGTAGTCATTGGGGATTCATCAAGAAGCAGATCATATGCATGGTTTGTAAGTACCGATGTGGACATTCTCCTGCAAAACTATGAAATTTAGGTAAGGCTACAATCAAAGCTCCTTTAATTTCAAAATTAGCCTCTTCACTATAAAAACCATAAGGATCATAATTCACATGCGAATGATTTATTTTCCTCACACTTCTATTATCTTCTACATTCATTGGTGTTTCATTTTCTCCTTGTCTATTACACCCATCATGCCCATTAGGATTAATCTAATCCATATTAGAAATTTCTAATGGAATGTCTAAATTAAGTCCAATTTCAAATTTAGGGACACTAGAGGATGAGCTAGATTATATTGATTTGTCCTCTTCCCTAAATTATTTCCTTAGTTTCTTAAGTTGTCTCTCAATTTCAAGTTCAAAAGGCACTAATGGTTCAGTTCTTCTATGCATACAATATAGGAACAATCAAGAATATCCAGGCAAGCAATCAAAATCAGACACAAGTTTGACAGTAAAAAAGTTCAAATGGTCACGACACAATGGTGTTCAGGTCACGACCAAATTACACAAAGTAAAAGTTCTTAAAAATGGATTTCAAGTCGAGACTAAAATGTGGTTTGGTCGCGACTGGCTTTCACAGAGAGTAAATTCACAAAAACTTGAAAGAAAAGAAAAATGTATAATGCTATGCAATAAAACAACAAAATTCAAACAAAAAAAGACTCAGGTAAGTAATGAAATTGATGACTAATTGCTAACGAACCAATTACTTGGCTCCCCAGCAATGACGCTATTGATTTGCACAGATTATCATTGTCTGACTCATCAAAATAAAAGTAATTGTACCCTATTAATGCAGTATAAGGCATAACCCTATCGTTCTTCTCAATAAGCCATTTTTATTGGAACCCTAGTAGATTAGTGATAAAATTATTGAAAACCTGAGTGAAAGTAAAAATGGATTTTAGGTTTGGTTGGTTTTTTATGCAATAAAATAAGGGTACAGTAAAGTAAATATTTTTGTATTTTTGATCAAGATAGAGAATAAGTGGATTGTTGTAGAAATATGTTGAGAAAGACTCTTGATTATAGAAACCTATATATCCTTGCTCTGAATATGATATGGGGATTTTAAAATCACTAAGTCTTAAATAAAACCTCAATCGATCGATTGAGTCCAAAACATTAATATTCCTTAAACTCCTTTGATCAAAGTAGTTCAAAAATAGCTAATGCGCTGTTTAAAAACCACTTAGCGTGTAATTAAATCATATGATGAAGATGCGCTCGAATGATCATTGATCGATGACCATAGATTTCAAGTAATTGAATCAGTTAGCAACGATCGTTGATAAAAATCCAATTATCCATAAATCATAACTGAAATATTCATATTAAACCAACATCCAAATTATCCAAATTCAATTACAAAACCTAATCTCAAAATAATCGATCGATATCCAATCCTTACTCAAAATCAAAACCCTAGATCTATGAATTCTAAAACATAAGAAAGGTAATATTAAAACAAAAAACTCCCCACTACAGTGCAGTCCATGAGCTCAAGATATGCAATACATCACCAAGAGACTAAAGATTTAGCCTCTTATGACTCCTACTATGATGCAATCGCTACTCAGATGTGTTGCCATAAAGAAAGTAGAAAAATGGTAATGGAAGGATGAATGAAGGGAGATATGAGGGTAGGTTGTGGAGAGAGTGTGGAGAGAATGTTTGAGTATTGCTTCTTTTGTCGTATCAGGTAAAAAACTACCTCTAACACTCCTGCTGCTTCCTCTCATTTTAAATCCAGAATAACCTAATCAAAAATATGTAGCTTCACTTATTCTCTTCTTTTGTTGCGACCTGTGAATGTAGGAAAACTTTCCAAAAAAAGTAAGGTCACGACCTATGGACACTTTGGTCGTGACTAAAGTGCATAAAGGCTGTCATCCTTGATTTGATTCTCTTTATCTTGGGATCTCTTTTCTGTTCACATTAATCATTGGTTCTCCTCTAAACTAACTTTAATTCAACATCAAAGCTCACTTTAAAAGTCCAACCAGTTACCAAAGAATAACATATATGCAGTTTGAAGGAGTTAATTTATCATTTTACCCTTAAATCAGCATATTGCTAAGTACAATCATGTATTACCACAAAAGCACAATTATAGGCATAAAATGAATGTAAAGTTGTCACAAAAACCTAAAAATATTATAGAAACCACACACAATTTTTGTCATATCAAACACATAGAAATTATTGGACTAAAGAACAGTATAATAATTAAGGAAAATCTCTTCACACGATTCAAGATTGGATATAATGTATGGAATTACTCTAGATGTTTCTAGAACTGATAACTCACCATGTGAGATGTCTTGTGGGACCCACACAAGGTACTATCTAGCATGATAACATAAGGAGGAGGATGTCATCACGATGATGCAGGCATTACTTTGTGAGGTAGCAAGCGATCTGAACCATTTATCATGATTCAATTTGGACCATCTAATCCACCTCACCTCAACTATAAATACCCCTACCCCTTCATTCCATGCACACCACGGAAAGAAGCAAGAAGAAAAAGAGAGAAAGAGAGAAAGAAGAAAAAAAAGGAGGTCTAACCGAGCTAGGAGCAATCCAAGGAACTTAGGGACTCAGTATGTTAGAAAACGTGCCCTAGGGGCCAATCATTGTCTTATGAACATTATTGATTTATGAATTTATTAATTATATTATCATATTATTTGCATGTTTATTGTGATGACCATCCTTGTATAATTCATGATCTTATCCTAAATGTCCCTGGTCGGTCATCTATGTGGGAGCAGAGATAAAATAAGGCCAGTATGACTTTGAAGATTTATAGAGATATAAATCAAAGTCATAGGTACATGTAAGAGTACAAGGTGTTGGACCGACCCACTATGAGAGAGCTACATGGGTTACGTCATAAGCTTCTCTCATATACAAACCATGTCACTATGCCCTTTGACCTGAGATCATCATGGATTCCTACATGACAAACGCTCAGCTTTGACCTAGTCAAAAGTCACTTTTGACCGAGTGATCATAAAGACTATATTCGGGCATAGTGATTTTTCATGCGGTGGAATGTGAATGGTTAAGATGGAATTTGTCCCTCACATTCGTAGAGAGATATTACTGGGCCCCTCAATGAGTGAGTCTGAGAAACGTATGGCCATAGTGTAATGGAAAGGTAGTTCCATTTCTATAGTCAGACTACTCAGGGATCGAGAAAGTAACGGTCAGGAATAGGAGGATGACATTATCCATGCCTCATCTATGACCAAAATATCGTGTGACAGAAGGGACATGATATGGTTGTATAAAAGGTTATATCGTTTATCGATCCTCATATGATTTGGGTAGTCGTTATGTCTTGCTAGAGACCACTTGCGACTTGTGGGCCAGTATAGCAAATGGCCCACTGCCAACTTCATATGGGCCTACAGGGTCGCACACAAAATAGCCCAACACGAGCTATGATGTCCAGATTCATTGAATCTAAGACATGTCCAGATTCAATGAATGATCCAAGGTTGATGTATATATTTATTTATATTTATATTCGTATATATATAAATTCGTATATATATATTATATATAAGGGATATATAGGATTTAATTTATAAGGATAAATTAAATCTCTATCACATTTGAATTTGAAATTCAAATTGATAGGATATCTCATATAAGAGATATTTACAAGATTTAATTTATAAGGATAAATTAAATCTCTATCACGTTTGAATTTGAAATTCAAATTGATAGAATATCTCATATAAGAGATATTTACAAGATTTAATTTATAAGGATAAATTAAATCTCTATCACGTTTGAATTTGAAATTCAAATTGATAGGATATCTCAAATTTGATTTATGAGAATAAATCAAATATAGTCCAATCTTATCTATATTTAAATTAAATAAATAGGTGAATTAAATCTGTGGGACGGATTTAATATAAATATTATTTATTTAATTAGTTTCTTATCAAATTATAGAATATGTGATATTGTATTAATTTCAGATTTAATATAGATTAATTCCAAAATCTAATTTGGTTGAGGAAAACGCAGAGCATCCTATATATCTGATTTTAGGAGCTACGTTTTTGGCACACAACACACAACACAAAAGGCCGAACGGAATCTGCAAAAGGTTTACAGATAAGAAACTGCTAAAGTAGAGACGGAGAGGACGAACTCTTGAGAAAGCCTTGGAGGGACAGGATACGCTAGCACGTCGTTCGTGGTTGGAACGCTGTTCGTGTGGATACCAGTAGAGGAAGCCGACCTGAGGCATCGACTTCTTGCGATCAGAAAGAGAGCACGAGCCGCGGAGAGAAGCTGTGGATGTCTTCTTGCGATCAAAAAGAGATTACCAGATGCGGAGAGAAGCTGTGGAAGTCGCTGAGAAACACTAAGGGTAATGCTTCTTCCCACTTGACTTAAACACATACGGTAGATCCTGGCAAGGAATGGAAAAATTTTTAAATTAATTTCCGCTGCGTGTCTTCCAATTCCTTACACAGTAACCTTAGGATTGAGGTAATTAACCAATCTTAGTCTCTACTCTAATAAATTATAGGCTTATAGATTTAGTAGTTAGATTTATGCAATCTCTTTTGATAAGGCTAGCCATTAAGAGAAAGAAAGTTAGGTACTTATCAAGTTAAGGGTATCACCTCAAGTTAAACTTGAGTTAAGTAGAGCTGTACTAGATAGGATAATAATAAAAATATTATTAAGTCATGTATAGGCTCTGACTTATATAAAAAAGGATCCTTAGAGCTAAGGCTAAGGACTAAGGAAAAGTTACATGACAGGTAGTGAACTTATACCTAAACTTGTATGCTTAACGCTTGAATGTTATTGATGTACTGTTGGCTTGACTGGATTATATGAAGCATGTATGATTGAAAAAGCTCTACTTCTTTTTATGCTATGGTCATATTTTGTAAGTAAGAAGTATGGAAGCATGTCATTATGCAAGCATGATCATAGTAAGCAAGCATGTTTAACACTAAGCATATAATGCATACATTGTTTGTGGTACAGTTTGCTACTGAGATTTTCCTTGAAATATCATCCTACCTTTCATAAACATAACAGGATACTATTTTGGAGAAGATGAAGCCTAGGAAAGTGAGGTATGACAACTAGTTTCAACAAAAGTAGACAAATATTGTTGAAATATATGAAGTTAATTGAATTACTTATTGATTAACGTAAATTAATCAAATCCTTAGTTGATTAATATCTCTAGAGAAATTGATACATAAATTATTTCAATATACATTAATCAAACAATTAATCTATTAATGTAAATTAAATGAATAACTAACTGATTAATGGATTCAAAATTGATTTTTCATACTATGATTTTGCCCTGATTAATTGACAAGTTAATGCATTAATATAAATTAATCGATTACTTAATCTATTAATAGAGTTTATTTTGAATAAGGAAAAAACTATTCTGAACAAATTAATCAAACTGACAATCAATTAATTATAATTAATCTATTAATTGACTTATATTTTCAATTCTAGAGAGCAACTCTATGACATTAATCTAACACTTAAACGATTAACTAATCAATTATTTGATTTTCTTTTATAGAACAGAACATTGTCATGACACTAATCGATTGACTTATTCTATTTTTCTTTTCCATATCATTTAAACACAACACTTTTGATTATTTTGAGTTACTTTTGACATAATCAAAATATTATTGAATATGGTTTCTAGCATTCTCCCCCTTTTCGATGATGACAAAACTGAGTAAAAAATATTAAAAATCAAACAAAATGAATAAAAAACACAACTTAAACAATTAAAATGACAAAGTGAGTCACAAGTCACATATCTTTAAAATACTAAAGTTATACAAAGTATAAAATAATCAACAAAAATTAGAAATAACTCAGTCACTCGGTTAATTGATTCAAGAGAAGATTCATCATTCTTTTCACTTCTTCTCTCCCCATTTTTGACATCACCTAAAACGGTTGGGGCCAGCAATAAAGGAATGATCATAGGAAGTTGGGGTAAAGGAAGGTCAGGTATAGTGGATAAGGTAGGAAAGGGTACAGTGAGTGAATAGGTAGGAGTCAAGAAGCTTGGTGCTCTAAAGCTAAGGTTAAAGTGAGTGAGGGGATAGGAACTTTAGGAACAAGCTGATCATACTAAGGCTCAGAAAGTGGTGGTTGATCCCTGAGTTCCTCCTCAAAGAAAGAAAGTCCAATGTTGTTCAAATACTTGAGGAAAATGTTCTTCACATCATATACTTCCTAATGAATAGCCTCTTGTCTCTAAGAAATAACCTCTTGCCTCTCTCTGACTTCTTCCTTCAAAGCTTGGAAATCCCTGATATGAGCCTCGAGTAGAGTATATATCCCACAACTGTGCCTCTTATGTATAATGTCAGCTTCTTTCTTAGAGGTATTGAGTCTACTCTCTAGCTCAGTAAACTTAGCCTGAAGCTACCTCTGAATAGATACACTGAAAAATGATAGTGCAGTAGATACTTGAGGTCTAGTAGAGGAGTGACTGTCATTTTGAGGAAGAGAGGCACTGGCAATAGGCTGCTTATGGGAGTCATGCCCTTCTTGGCATCATAAGGAAGCTTAATCTTCATCTTATTCAGTTGTGACATCTCAAAGGCTCTAATTTGTTCCTTATTTCTTCTCTCTAAGTGATGAATGTTAAAGTGCTTAAAGAAGAAAGAGACATGCTCAGAAAAAGGCATAGGAGTAGTCCTTATCTTGTTGAGAGAAAAATCCCTTATATATATATATATATGAAAGCTCATAAGTTGAGCTTCTCCCCACTCATTATCCTAGCTGTAACATCCTTACTTTTATATGTCTTAGGGACCATTCAGTAGCATTTAGAACCACTTACAAGACCTTGGAAGTCCATTAGCCAAATCTGGAATTTTACTCTTTCTCGGGTTACTGTTCATATAGTATTCCAGATTACGCAATGAACTTCAAAAAATCATAATTAATTCTAGAAAAATCTAAATGAAGTGGTTCAAAAAGATAAATGAAGATAACATCTTAAAATGTAAGGGAAAAATAATTTCCAGACCAAATGATTCGCCAATTGATACAGTTTATTCATTGAAGTTTACTGTTCATTTGGTCAAAAACTCTGGAAATAGATTCTTATCCCTTACTTTGGAAAATCATTTCTCTTGATATACACATCCAAATGACACGTTCTACATATGAATTTAAAGCTCTGGATGTTTTCTACATGATCATAAAATTTCGTGAACTAATTCCTTCATTTACTAGGTCAAATTGAAGCCACAACCAACTGCTTCAGGACCTACGTTTTTACCATTTCAGTTTCTTTTCTTTCATTTCCAATAATTGTTTCAGCATGCACAAGCCATCAAATAAGCTTCTTAACATTCATATACATCATGTACATATGCCATAAGTATTACAATAGTTTCATCACATAAATGGACACCTTACACGGCATTTACATACATAGACAATTTATAGTATATGCTAAAATCTCAATACTTCACTTCCTTTCTTCCATGCTTAAGTCTTCTCCATGCATACATTATCCATCATGCTTGACCTAAATTGGTTGGTTATGGGAGAGTGGGATTTGAGGGAATCTCAGTAGCAAACATTACCACTTAAATATGCAAGATGGATGCTAATGCATGATATGTAATTTCATTAACTTTCTTTGATTAGTGACATGCCATCATGCTATATACTTTTACATAAAGTGCATGGCCATGGAAACATGTTATTCACAATACATTCAACATCATTTATCATGTCAGAAAATCATTCAAATAACATATACATGTCAACACGTAAGCATATCACATCAAGCACATAAAGAGGTAAGTTCACTACCTTGCACTTAAGCTTTCCTCTTAATCTTTAGCATTTGCTTCCTAGCTTTCCAACCAATAAACCTTTATGCCAATCACTTCCCAAAATGTTCTTGGATGTTTCAAGGTCCTAAACACATTCATATTCATCACATAATTCATTAGGACTCATGAACTCCAACCATGTTCAAGATTAACTTTGTTACACTCTTTATTGTCATAACTTTCCCTAATATTCACTAATCCACTTGGCTCTTGAATCAATTGATGTCTTGACTTTACCCTACACAATTTCATATTTTGAACTCATTTATGAGCTTAAAATCATGAAATTCCAGCTCCTTCATGGCCTGCTATACAGAATTGAACATAAGCATACAATTCTTTCAAAAATTCTCATTTTGATTCTAATGATTCCCATACTTGTTTCTCCACTTTACCCCACACAACTTTTCATTTTAAAACCATTGGAACCATCAAAATCATGAAATTCCAATCACTGTTCATGCGAGTGAACAGTAACCGTAAGGAATCTCAAAGACTACAACCTTAAGATTTTAATGTTTCCAAGGTTCAAAACCTTTCCAATCCTACACAAAATCATCATACAAACTCAATGGAAGCATTAAATCATTGAAATTCAATTTCCTTCCCTCATGAAAAGTGCATACCGAACAGGGCATACCATGGCAAAGTCAAGAATATCAATTTGATTCAACAACCAACCACATAACTAGCTTGTTTAAGCTTCAATCATATGGTTCTAACTTTAATTTCTTCTTTCCCCTTTCCTTTAAGGTTTTTGGGCAGCACCACCCTTTAGAGAAAATTCAACTTTTCTCCCATCAAAACCCTAAGTTCAAGCTCCCAAATCAAAGGAAAATAAGCTAGGAGAGATTGCTTACCTTTAATCTCTAGCTTGCTTGAACTTTAGAACCTTGAATCTTCTTTGTCTTGGCTTGAGTTTTCATTTTGCAAGAGTTTCCCCAAGGGTCCATGAAGCTACGGTTTGCTGCAGATTGAGGGGGTATTTATAGCCAAAATCCAAGAAAAATGAATGGCCAAGATTGATTTGGTTACTATTTGATCTAAAGGCCCACATTTAATCTTGGATTTAACTTTTTCATAAAATAATAATTATGACATCATGTGGGACAGCTCAAGGGACACCTCAAGGGGTTATGTGGCGTGCTCACCATGCCAAGAAGCTTCTAGAAAAATTTCAGTCCAATCTGGTACCGATCAGAGCAGTTTCACAACAATTGGATTGTTTTCTGTTCCGAATTTTTCTATAATATACGAAGATATGTATTATGTCCTGGAAATCAATGTCTAGGCTTCCCACGCCATTGACATACTTGTACTGGCCACAAATTAATTACAGATCCCTTGGGAAATGACCAAAATACCCTTGGTGTCCTTTCTTGCACTATATTGACCCTAAGGGCATAATTATCATTCCACCCCTCTTTGTACTTCCTCAGGCCATATATTGGCAAAACTAATCATATTTATACCATGTGTCACATTTTTAGCCTATCCCAGATGACCAAAATACCCTTCATCTATCGCTGGTACAATCTGGGCATCCAGGAGCATTTTCGTAATTTCACATTTTTGCTGGCACTGGCCCCTTCTACTGATAGATTGGTACCCTGGGTTTTGGGCCTTCCTTGGCGTCATTATGGGCCTATATGTGAGGTCATCTGATCTCATTCTATCCAGGCTTACATACCGATAAGTTCTATTATCGGATCACGGGTGTTAACAAACTCCCGTCAAAATTCACCGATATGTGAATAACTTTTTATACAGAACTTCTTCTGGAGTTCTGTCAGATCCAGGACATCTGACACTATAGGGTACAATTTCCTATAATTTGCCCACTTATATCTAAAGTTCATGAAATCTGATAAAATTTCAGATAACTTTTGGACTATCAGATAAATATCTGCTGTCTGGAGCCCTAATAAAATTTCTGTATCATGTCAGATTATCCAGCATGCCTTCCTCTATTTACTGATGGAATATGGGATTAAAATACTTCTGGGTAGTTATAACCCTTTTCGGGCTGATCTTTCTATAATTACAATTTTGCCCTTGAACTTTTCTCTTAATTACATTTATATCCCTAACTTTTTGGATATTTACATTTAGGTCCCAAATCTTGTTTCTACTTTAACTTTTGGCCTTTAACCTTTTCTACTTTGCATTTTAGTCCTTCTCCTTCTTCAGGACTCATATAACCTTTATCATTCCTTCTTCTCTTCATCATAATCCTTTCTAAATCTCTTTCCACTATCAGTACGATACAGATAGGAAAAAATTAGGATATGGCACTAGCTAATGAGGTAATCCTGTTGGTTGAGGTAGGTGAAGCTGCTAGGCTTAATGATCATACACTGAGAGTAGATGTAGTGGATGATGCTATAAAAGTCACACATCTGACTCAGGGTGAAGGATAATGAAAGGCTTGTTGGTCTACAGGAGGATATGATAACCCTTAGTATGATCCATATGCATCATTGGTACTGAAGTAGGAGCACTTATCATCTAATTGATAATATAAAGTCTAACTTGATCTCCCGACCTCTCAGTCAAGTGGTCAAAAAACTGTCCATTATGGTGTCATCTTCATCCAAAGTGTCATATATCTCTATATTGCAATAAAATCTTCTGACTATATCTAGCCTATAAGTCTCATTGATTCTAAGCCAACTCTCAAAGTGATGTAATGGCTCTATTAGGTCCAAATTGACCTTTTGATCAGCCTTAAGGATAGGATTATCCACGTAGATTACAAAACAAGACTTTCTTTCCCTAAATTCTAAGTTATATTTGGCCATATCAACGTCTAAATCCAAGTTACTTTACAAAAAGGAAAACTTAATGGCTAAGAGTCTGAGGGAGTTAGAATTGTATAGGGCTTCCTTTGTGTCTTCTATAACTTACTAAGTGGCTTAGTGGCAGTGTTCACTGACTTCTCCAGTATAGCAATGAATTTATGATTAGAGTCTGTGTCTAAATTGGGTTGTTGTAACCTTGCCTTCCTCTTTCAAATAGATTGAGGAGAAGGCTCATTGATATGGACTTTGCTCTTATCTTTAGTTATTGCCTTTGTCGGTGCCTTACTCACTGAAACATTACTCTTTCCCCTTGATACCTTAGGGCTATCCTTGGCTACCTTAGGTTGATATTTCTTCTTCCTTTCCTTTGAGATTTACATCTGAGGAGTATTAGATACTCACTTGGAAGGATTAGACTCAGATACATCACTATTTATAGTCTTCATTCTCGCCATAGCTTATGTGAAGAGTGAGGAATTTGATTGATTGAATAGGGAAATTGAATAATTTATGGGTGATTTTTGGTGGGTTTTGATCTATAGAGAGTGCACAGGGTATCTTACAAACTAATTTGAGAATTTGTGAAAGTTGAAAGTGAGAGAATGGATATTAGTCTATTAGGGCTTGAGTTAAATAGTGAAGAGGCGCAACTGATAGTTGATAAAACTCGATATTAATGGATTAACTAATTGATTAATGTTAATTAATGGATTATGTACACCAAATATACACATACTGAGACAAATTGACTAATTAGGTGTTCAATTAATTACAGTTAATTGATTAATTTCAAAGAAAAACAATATCTAATATAGATTCAATATTTATTAATCAATTAGATATTCGATTAATTATAATTAATCGAATTGTTAATCGATTAATTTAAAAGAAAAATAATATTTACACATATTCATCACAGATTAATCAATTAGATGTTCGATTAATTTCAATTAATGAAACTCTTAATTGATTAATTTGGCATTTAATCACATGCATATCAACATTTATCATTGATTAATTGATTAGATGTTTGATTAATTACAATTAATCAATTGTTAATCAATTAAATCTGAAAGAAAATAGTATTTAACATATGTTCAATATTGATTAGTTGATTACATGTTTGATTAATCTATTTGTAATTTTTAATCGATTAATTTCACAAAAATAACACATTTATCATATATTTCACAAAGAGAATAAAGTTACCTTCCTTGAGTAATCGACTAGGTGTTGAATTAATCCATCCTCTGTTTGCTTATGTTTTTCAATCCAATAATAGAGTATCTTGCAAAAAATTTATCTATACACTTTGAAGCTTAAGTTAGCAACTTGAACCATCAAAACATAACTATTGAACAATTATTTTAAGAAGATGAAAGCTGAAGAAAGCTTAAAGAACAACAAAACCAAGAAACATAAATCTTATAACTCATTGGAATTTATCATTCACAATTCTCTCCTGATATAGTTGAATTGATCCTAAGCAAGTGGTTTGGTGAAATATCTGCTATTTGAAGATGAGTTGGAATGAATTCAACTTTTATATCTTTCTTCTTCATGTGATATCTTATAAAATGGTGTCTGATATCAATGTGTTTAGTCCAAGAATAAAGTATGGGATTCTTTGACAAACTGATTGTGCTTGTGTTGTCATAGAGAATTGGAATCTCGTTCAAAAGTATTCTCAGATCTTGGAGTTGTTGTTTGAGCTATGGTACTTGTGTACAACAACTTCCAATGGCTACATACTCAGTTTTTTTTGATGATATAGCCATAATGTATTCCTTCTTACTAAACCATGAGACTAAGCAATCACCAAGAAATTCACATTGTCCACTGGTGCTTTTTCTATTTGTTCTATATCCTCCATGGTCAGAGTGTGAGTATGCTATCAACTATTCTGCTATTCCTTTGGAAAACCATATTCCAAGGTTAATGGTTCCAATGAGATATATGAATATTCTCTTTACAGCTTCAGCATGTAATTCCTTTAGCGCAGCTTGATATCTTACTCATATCCCCTCATTGAATTATATGTCTAGTCTACTTGCAATGAGGTATAAAAGAGATCTAATCATTCCATGATATCTTTTAATATTGAAATATGTTCCCTTCTCATCCTTATCCAGCATTATGTTTGTACTCATTGGTGTTGAAACAATTTTGGCTTGATCCAATTCAAACTTTTTTCAGGAGCTCCTTCAGGTACTTTGTTTGTGAGATAAAGATGCCATTCTTTCGTGGTTTGATTTGAAGCCCAAGAAAGAAGTTCCGTCTTCTATAATAGATATTTCAAATTCTCCTTGCATTAACTTGGAAAATTCTTGACAAAGATCTTGTTAGTAGTACTAAAGATAATATCATCAACATAAATTTGAACTACTAATAAATCAGATTTGTTTCTTTTAATAAATAAAGTATTATCTACTTTTCCTCTTTTAGAGCATTTTTCTATCAGAAATTGGCTGAGATGATCAAACTAAGATGTAGGAGGTTGTTTTAACCTATATAATGATTTCTTAAGTTTGTACATATGGTCTGGAAATTTATGGTCTTCAAAACCAAGAGGTTTTTCTACTTTAACCCTTCCATTATATAACCAATAAGAAAAGCACTTTTTATATACATTTGATAGAGTTTAAAATCTTTAATGCTAGTAAAGGCTAAAAGTACTTGTATGGCTTCCAATCTTGCTACTGGAGCATAAGTTTCCTCATAATCAATACCTTCTTGATTATAGCTTTTCACAACTAATTTAGCCTTATTTTGAATTATTATAGCAAATTCATCAAGCTTATTCTTGAATACCTATTTAGTCCCAATGATTGATGGTCATTGGGTTTATGTACCAAGTCCTAAACATGATTACGTTCAAATTGATTTAGCTCTTGCTGCATAACAACTATCCAGAAGTCATCTTATAATGATTCATCTATATTGGTGGGATCAATGTTAGAAGTAAATGCAGAGAAATACACCTCATTGAGCACTTGTCTACTGGTTCTTACTCCTTTATCGACTTCACCAATCCCTTAGTCTAAAGGATGATTTCTATTATGTCTCCTGGCTCTAGGTTGATCTTTATATGACTCATTATGCTTATTATTAGGTTGATCAACTATGGATTCTTTTTCTTTGTTCAATTTTAGTGTTTCAAGACCCTGTAATATCTCAGCTTCATCATCTAGAAGCTTTGAAATTTGTTCTATTTCAAAAAACACGTGTACAGATTCTTCTATTGTAAAGGTTCTTTTATTAAAAAAGTTTATATACCTTACTACGAGTAGAATATCTAAGAAAAATACCCTCATTAGATTTATGATCGAATTTATCCAAATTTTATTTGTTGTTGTTGTGGATGAAGCATTTGCTCTCGAAGATCCTCAGATAAGTGAGACTAGGTTTACGCCCTTTGTAGAGCTCATAAGGTGTCTTGTTGAGTAGTGGTATGATGTAGGCTTAGTTGGATATATAACATACTGTGTTCATAGCCTCTGCCTAGAAAACTTGTAAGATACCCTTGTAATTAAGCATCGCTCTAGACATCTCAATGAGGACTATGTTTTTCCTTTTAATAACTCTATTTTGTTGTGGCATTCTTGGTGCAAAGAAGTTGTGATCAATCCCATAGTTGTCACATAATTAAGCAAATTTATTCTTTTCAAATTTTCCTCTGTGATCCGTCATAATAGACACAATAGAAATACCTTTCTCATTTTGCACCTTCTTGGCAAACACAACAAAAGCATAAAAAGTCTCATCTTTGGATGAAAGGTATAAAATCTAAGTAAATCTTGAATAGTCATTACCGATACTAGAGTATATAAGTTTACTTCAAAACTTTTGACTCTTGATGGTCCAACTAAATCCATATAAAGTAACTAGAGTGGTATCTTAGTTGAGACTTCCTTCTTTGATTTAAAAGAGGACTTTACTTGTTCCCCTTTTGACAAGCCTCATAAACAACGTTAAGTTTAGATTTGATTTAAGGTAAACTAATTACTAATTATTTCTTAACTAGTTTTGAAATCTGTTGCATATTCACATGAGCTAGTCTCTTATGCCATAACCAACTTTCTTCACATTTATTAAGAAAATAGTTTTTAGTTGAATTTGAATTAATAGAAATGGTATAACAATTACCGTCCCTCAGAGCACAGAGTTTTGACTTCAAGTTTTCCTTGTTGAGTGGAAGATCTTTCTTGCTTACTATTATACATTCTTCTAAGTAAAAAATAATCCAATTGTCTTTATCTATAGTTTGACTCATAATGAAGAGGTTGTGGAATAATCCTTCCACATAGTATATATCTTCTAGTTTCACCTCTTCTTTGCTACCAACTTATCCAATCCCAGCAATCTTTCCAGATTGATTTCCTACTAAGCTTACTTTGCCACCTTCCTTATGATGAAGTTTGAGGAACTTCTCTGTGTCTCTTGTCATATGTCTGGAGCATCCACTGTCAATGTACCATTTGTTGGTCTTTGATGCTTTAAGACAAATCTAAAACAAAATCATTTCACTTTAGGTACCCACACTTTCTTGGGTCCTTTCAGGTTAGTTTGGATTACTTTAGGTACATAAGTGCCTTTTGGAACCCATTTCAATGTGACGTAGAGTCTATTCTTCTTGTGATAACAAGAAGTAGTAGAGTGACTATTACAGTTGCAATATGAACATAGAGCAAATATATTTAAAGTATGTAGAGTATTTCTAAAGTAATGTAGATATGATTTGTTACCTAATTTTTTCTTTCCTATATTTTTGTCTAAGTTAGGATTATATCCTATTCCTAACTTGTCAGAGACACATGTCTGATTCTCGAGTATAATGTTGAACATTTTACTACCTTTAGTGAATTTTTTGAGAGTTTTGGTTAACTCTCTGTTTTTCTTTTCTAATTCTTTACACTTAGCACACTTTGATACAACCTCAAGTATTACACTTATCTTTTCTTCTAAACTCTGTATCATTTTCTTAGAATTTACTAGCTCCTTTGCTAATTTGATGAACTCAGAATGTAATTCATTATATTCGAAAAGTAATTCATTATAGGTTAGTTCATCATTTATTACCTCCTTTGTCTCTAAATCATTTTCTTCTTGAGCTACTAGACAAATATTTGTTGTTTCATCATTGTTGTTCTATTCACTTTTTAACAAACTCTCTCTCCATATTGATGAAATAAATGCTCTCTTCTTCTAAAACTTTTCTCTCTTCTTCTCTTTCTTTCTTGGAGAGTTGAGGACATTCGGCTTTGATGTAACCCAACATTTTGCATTAAAAGCAAATAATTTGATTTTTTTACTCCTTTGATGATGAAATGCCTTTCTTTGCTTGAAATTTTCTGGTTGCTTGGTTTCTATAGAATTTCTAGAATCTCTGGATTATGAGACATATTTCATCATCTTCAAGCTCTTCATCATCAATATCCCTTTCTTAAGCTTTAACAGCAATTCCTTTTCTACTCTTTTCTTTGATGTCTTTCTTGTATTTATATTTGCTCTTGTATTCAGCTAGACTTCCAAAAAGACCAGTGATAGATGTCATGGATTCGACTTTGGCCTTTTCAATTCCTGTGACCTTTGGGTCCCATTCCTTCATAAGACCATTGAGAATCTTATGTACTTAATCTCTTAAGTTATATGATTGCCCAAGAGTAGTTAAGTGGTTGATGAGATGTTGAAATCTCACTCCCATGTCTTAGACACTTTCTCCATCAACCATTTGGAAAAGCTCAAACTCCTTTGAGCGTGTTAACTCTACTTTCCTTGACACCTGAGGTTCCTTCATGGGCTATTTCAAGGGCTTCCCACATGTCCTAAGCCATCTCTAGACTGGACACCAAGAAATACTCCATTTAACTTAAGGCAATGTTATAATGTTAATAGCCTTGTCATTGAGTAATATCATCTTGTTGTTGTCATCATTATATTCACTTCGCTACTTTGGAACTTTAGCTCTATCAACAACTTTTGTTGGAATGTAGTTCCTATCTTGTATGACATCCCAGAGACCATACTTCTAGGCTTTGACGAAGGTTTTCATTCTTATTTTTTAGAACGTAAAGTTCTCTTCGTTAGAACCTAGAGACTTCATGGTGGAGCTTCCTTCTAGTAACACGTTATCTTCAAATCTTACTATAGATACTAGATCTCTCTTGAGATTATCAGATCTTTTTCAAGAGACTAGTTCTTATACCAAATGTTAGTCTAGACATAAACACCCAAGAGGGGGTGAATTGGGTGTTTTGAAATATTTGAGAAAAAATTAAAAGATTTAAAATAACAAGAATATGACTGAATAAAGAGAATATAGATTAGAAATATTTCATCAAAGGATAAAAGAATCAACACAAGTCAGTTTATCCTAATCTGAACTAATCCTCTTGTCCTATGTCTAGTCCCTAGAGGCCTTATGAGATTTTCAACTATATCCAAGATTTGAATGGGCTCTTGGCACCTCAGTATATCAATTAATTCTCTCAATCACTCTCCCTTACGTCTTGTAAGGTAATAATCCCAAGTTAAGAGAACTAATCTCTTAAGTCTGTAGAATGAATGAAAAATATTTAAAATCTCTCTCACAGAGTATATATGATGATGAACACTAAAGCTTAATAATGTTTGGTTACAAAGTAATGAAGAAACTAAAAATGTAATAAATTTAGAAGTTGTTGTTCAGTCTATTTATTATTTTTTTTATCAATACAGAGTCCTCAAATAGAATTTACTTTGTTTGGCAGCCATTAGAGTAAGACTTGTAACCGTTGGAGTGAAGGCGTCGTTTGTGGGTTATGTGAGCATTTAATATTTTGCTGGATGTAGCAAGTTTCCATTGACATAGACTTCATCATTTCAATCTTTTAACATTTTCTAAACATACACAATCTCAAAAGATTGTTAGTAGTTTAAGAAATGATTAAGTGCATGAATAAGTAATAATTAACATGTATTAAATATATCATGTTCTAATTAGGTTCATATAGCTCTCAAGAAATATACTGTATTGATAAATTAATTATCATTAATTCGATTTGTAACATCCTTACTTTCGTATGTCTTAGGGACCAATTAGTAGCATTTATAACTACTTACAAGACCTACTAGCTAAATCTAGATTTTTTTCGTCTTCTCGAGTTGCTGTTCAAATGATATTCCAGATTTGGTAACAAATTTCAGAAAATCATAATTAATTCTCTAAAAATTGAAATGATGTGGTTCAAAAATTCACGTGAAGATAACATCTTGAAATTTCAGGAAAAAATAATTTCCTGGCCAAATACTTAGTCAATTAATACATTTTAATTGCCAAAGTTTACTGTTCATTTGGTCAAAAATTCTGAAAATTGATTCTGGTCCCTGACTTTAGAAAACTTGTTCTCTTTGTAAATATGTCGAAATTATGCATTTATGGTGTCAAAATGAAGCTTGACATGTTAAATAAATGTCGGTAAAATTTCATACATTTATTCCATCATTACTATTTTTCCTTACATCATGAACATTGTTGTTCAAACTTATCATATAACATCATTACATGTAACAATTGTTTATGTAATTTTATACTATATAATCCCTAACTTCTCTTCATACTTCTTCATCCTCTTTCATCATTCTTGAACCTATTGGGATTGGGATTACATGGAGGGAGTGAGATTTATGGGAAAATCTTAGTAGAAAATGGTACTAAATAACACATGCATTAATGTAAATACTTGTGCATATTTGTGAAAGTGTTAACATTGTGTAATGTGCATACTTCCATGTAACATATGAAATACAATTGGCCAAAGTAATCAAAGAAATAGATCTTCAATTATAAACACATATGCAACACAATTCAACATAGCCATAGCACAACTAAACATAACATTTAATACATACAAGTTTAGGATAAGTTTACTACCTCACATTATTGACCTTCCTCTACTTTATCTTTGCATTTTCCTTCTTACTACCTCACAGGCTTGACCTTCCTTTACTATATCTTTGCATTTTACTTCTTACTTCTTCATGACATGTGGCTACCTCTTTTGAGCAAACCAATCAATTCCTAACATAACACTATCATCCATTCATTACAAACTACCTCTCTTGAACATTGAGCTTACTTAACTACATTAAGTTTCCTTAATCTTTACTAATGGACTTGGCCTTTGAATCAATTGATGTCTTGACTTTACCCAACACAATTTCATCTTTTGAATCCATTTATGAGTTTAGAATCATAAAATTCCATCTCCTTCTATCATAAATAGTGCATACTGAAAGGTCTCCTTCTTAGTAAAGTCAAAAATATCAAATTGATTCAATAACCAATCATCTAACTATCTTGTTTAAGCATCAATCACATAACTTTAACTTTTATTTCTTCTTTCTCCTTTCATATAGGTTTTTTGGATAGCATATACACTCTAGAGAAATCTTATATTTCTTCCATGAAAACCCTAAGTTCAAGCCCCCAAATCAAAGAAAAATAAGTTAGGATAGATTGCTTACCTTAATTCCTAACTAGCTTGAACTTTGGTCCTTGAATTCTTCTTTGTCTTGACTTAACTCTTCATTTAAGTAGCACCTCCCCAAGGGTTCTAAGGGCCATGATTTTGCGCAGAAAAATGGTGGTATTTATAGAAAAATTCCATGAAAAATGAATGGCCAAGATTACTTTGTGCACTATTTGATCAAATGGCTCATATTTGATCTTATATTAGCTTGCCCTATAAGCCAGAAGCTAGTGAGATGACATCATCCATGACATCATCAAAGGACACCTCATAGCCCATGTGATGAAATTGCAAAGGGATGAAGCATCTGAAAAAATTTTAATCCAATCAAGTACCAGCTTAGTCCGATTTCCCAAAAACTAGACTGTTTTTTTATTCTATTTTTTTTAGATTCTACAATATGCTTTCTGACCTTAAATCCATTATTCGGATTCTTCCTACCAATGACATTCTTGGACAGAGTCTAAACTTAATTACATATCTCTTAGCAAATGACTGAAATGCCCTTGGTTCATTATCTTGCACTATATTAACCTTAAGGGTATAATTGTCATTTCACACCTCTTTACATCTTATCAGGGTATGTACTGACTCTGATTATTCATCCCTATACTTCCCTTGATAGGTTTAACCCTATCCAAATGACCAAAATTCCCTTCTTCTATCTCTGGCTCAATTACACAACACAGTGGAACACCAAGTGGTATTTTTGTAATTTTGTATTTTTCTAAATCTTTGTTAGCCCTGGCCCACATACTTATCTAAAAATATTATTGAGCCTATAAGATGCCATTTTTGGCCTTCTACATGGTCCACTACCATGATGGGCTCAACTCCCGAGAAATTCCCTTGAAACATATTTATTAGGTGTTTTAATCAAATGTAAATTCTATAATAAATTTTACATAACTCCTTTTTTAGCACCGTCAATTTCATAAATTCTTATATTAATTATAAGAATTTACTGCTAAATGTCATATGATTCTGAGGTCCAGAGGATATTGTATTAATTTTTCTTTCTTTAGAAATTCATATCAATTTTTTGAGACCTCAAATCAAAATTCTGTGTTGCGTCAAACTGATCGGAATAATTTTCTCTATTTACTGAAAAAATTTGGGGCTAAACTAATTATAGGCATTTTTTGGCCTTTTCTCGCTCAACTTTCAATAGTTACCATTTTACCCCTAAACTTTTGAAAGTTATACTTTAGGCCCTCAATTTTTCATAGTTACACTTAATGGCCCAATGTTTATATATACTTTCATTTTTGTACCTATAACTTTTAAACTTTTTAGTTTAGTCCCTTTCTTTCTTCAAAACTCATATAAACTTTATCATTCTTTCTTATCATCGTCACAATCCTTTATAAACCTCTTTCCTCTGTCAGTCTTATACAGATAGAAAAAAGTAGGATATGACACGATCAATGTTTCAATTAATGAGATAAACAGAAAATAAAGCATTACATTGATCATAATTTTCAACCATATATAATATAATTTGATAAGATAAATTTCTCAAGAGATGTATAATGAAAAATGAGGAGAAACATGTGCATATTTTAAATTTGAATCAAACATATATGGCTCAGAGAGAGATGCAACCAGTTTCAACACAAATAGAAAAAAGATTTTTGAAATATATGAAGTTAATTGAATAACTAATCGATTAAAGTAAATTAATCAAATCCTTGGAGAAATTGATACATAAATTATTTCAACATACATTAATATAAGAATTAATCCATTAATATAAATTAATCAATTAACCAATCGATTAATGGATTCAAATTTGATTTTCATAGTATGATTTGCCCTGACTAATCGAACACTTAATGTATTAATATAAATTAATCGATTACTTAATCAATTAATAGAGTTTCTTTTGAATAAGAAAAAACTATTCTGAACAAATTAATTGAACTGATAATCAATTAATTAGAATTAATTGATTAATTGATTTATCTTTTCAATTCTAGAGAGTAACTCTATGATATTAATCGAATACTTAATTGATTAATAGACACTCATTAATCGATTAACTAATCAATTAATTGATTTTCTTTTCTAGCACATAATACTGTTCTAACATTAATCGGACAACCAATTGATTAATTGATACTCATTAATTGATTAACTGATCGATTAAGTGTCATTAATCGATTGACTAATCGATTAACTCCTTCTATTTTTCTTTTTCATATCATTTGAACACATGAGCACTTTCGATTATTTTGAGTTACTTTTGACATTATCAAAATATTATTAAATATGGATTCTAACAAACATAAATAATTATAAGAGGAAACTAAAGATATTAAATAAAGAATACCAAATTATAATTTAAAATTAATAATAAATCACAAGAGTTTGATAACATGGGCATCTGACCTGAAATCTTAGATCTAACATATACAAATCTCAAAACCTAAGCCTAATAAATCATAATATAATTAGATATTTAATAAGAAAACATATAATATAATTGTGTAGTAGTTGATATGGGTCCTAGTCACCATTTATTTATTTTTTTAATTTCTTAAAACACATAAAAGCAAAATACTTTCATGCAAATCAATTTAATTAAAAGAAATAATAAAATCAATAAAACAATAAGAAAGTGATATTTTTAATCATTTAATTCATATAATCAATTAAAACACAAAATGAGCAAAACTATTACAATAATACTTATTAAACATAATAATATTATAAAATAGGAATTTGTCACCTATACTTTATTATATTTCACAAGTACACTCAAGTGGTACTATATGAATACAAGGGCATACCGTACAATGCTTATAATCTAATACCATTGTACGAACTTGTGCAACACCAGCCCCCTATGGAAGTTTTAGTAGGTAATCATCGGACACATTTACTCCAATATTTACATCAACTATTATTGCAAAAAAATTATAACTTACTTTCCTGCGTTCCATTGATCAGATGCATTCGGTTTGATACATGAACGCTTTAAACTGTATGAGAATGGAAAATCATTTAATCCATCTTTAACGATTAAACTATCTGACTTCAGGTGAATAGAAAATGTTATTGTTCCACAACTCATATCTATGGATACAAATATAGCTTGACATATAACTAGGACTGACCTTCATTCATGTTCTAAGGGCCACACGTGTCAAATATGTACTACTTGATGAAATTGCAAATACCAACACAAATTCTAGAAAGCAATGATGAGGTAACATAGCTTCTCATTAAATTTGCCACGCTTATCAACTCAGGAAGTAATTAAAAGGCCAACTAACTATATTTAATTTATATTATATGAATATTAAATAGTTCAATTATCATTGCTCATCTCATACTTCAATTGACAATACTACACTAATTATTGTAGGGAAAAAGAAGAGGTAATCCACAGCTATAAAGGCATACAAATGTCCTTCTCAACCGAATTGATAGCAATCATCGAAATTACAGATACATGATGGGTTCGGATGGAGCAGGCCGGTATTCATCATCCTCATCAAACTGATCCAACCAGAAGACATGTTACGTAGTAAGAAGACGTCTTAATTCTATGCTTGTTTTTAGTTTTAAGATGTTTTTATACATGTATGCTAGAGCTGAACCCCGCTTTATTTTACTACCAAAAGTGTAAGTTTGAGATTATGTTTACTATCTTGCATTTACCAATGAGCATAAAATTACTTATGAAGAGCAGCTGATAATCTCCATTATAATATATTTACATTATAGTTTGTCTTCCTAATGAGGCTGCATTACATCAATAATAGATTTTATTTCATATCATAATCAATAAATAATATTAGGGGAAAATATAGGGATTGATCTAGACCAAATGATATTTATTGGTAAGGACTAAAAATTTTAACTAATTCTGATGACCAAACAACCAAATACAACTGTCCAAATACTAAACCACCCTCAATCAACACTCCAATATTTTCTCATGCATTTAAAATTTTTAAAATTTAAAAGTAAGATAATATTAATTATTAATAAACATCACAAAACCAATTTGCTGTTACTATATGTTTTAATACATAACATTTTGCTTGTGAAATTAAATAAGATCTGTAATCTTTATGGTGTTAGAAATCGTGCCCTAAGGGCCAATCATTGTCTTATGAACATTATTAATTTATGAATTTATTAATTGAGTTATCATATTATTTGCATGTTTACTATGATGATCATCCTTGGATAATTCATGATATTATCCTAAATGTCCCTGGTCGATCATCTATGCGGGAGCACAGATGAAATAAGACCAGTATGACTTTGAAGATGTATAGAGATATAAATCAAAGTCATAAGCACATGTAAGAGTACAAGGTGCTGGACCGACCCGCTATAAGAGAACTGCATGGGTAACGTCATAAGCTTCTCTCATATACAAACCATGTCAATACGCCCTTTGACCTGAAATCATCATGGATTCCTACATGACAAAACGCTCAGCTTTGGCCTAGTCAAAAGTCACTTTTGACCGAGTGATCATAAAGACTATGTTCGGCCTTAGTGGTTTTTCATGCGGAGGAATGTGAATGGTCAAGATGGAATTTGTCCCTCACATTCGTAGAGAGATATTACTGGGCCCCTCGATGAGTGAGTCTGAGAAATGTATGGCCATACTGTAATGGAAAGGTAGTTCCATTTCTATAGTCAGACTACTCAGGGATCGATAAAGTAACGGTCAGGAATAGGAGGATGACATTATCCATGCCTCATCCATGACCAAAATATCACGTGACAGAAGGGACATGATATGGTTGTATAAAAGGTTACATCGTTTATCGATCCTCATATGATTTGGGTAGTCATTATGTCTTGCTAGAGACCGCTTGTGACTTGTGGGCTAGTATAGCAAATGGTCCACTGCCACTTCATATGGGCCTACAGGGTCGCACACAAAATAGCCCAACACGAGCTATGATGTCCAGATTCATTGAATCTAAGACATGTCCAGATTCAATGAATGATCCAGGATAGATGTATATATATTTATTTATATTTATATTCGTATATATATATAAATTCGTATATATACATTATATGTATATATGAGATTTAATTTATAAGGATAAATTAAATCTCTATCACGTTTGAAATTTGAAATTCAAATTGATAGGATATCTCATATAAGAGATATTTATAAGATTTAATTTATAAGGATAAATTAAATCTCTATCATGTTTGAAATTCGAAATTCAAATTGATAGGATATCTCATATAAGAGATATTTATAAGATTTAATTTATAAGGATAAATTAAATCTCTATCATGTTTGAAATTCGAAATTCAAATTGATAGGATATCTCATATAAGAGATATTTATAAGATTTAATTTATAAGGATAAATTAAATCTCTATCACGTTTGAAATTCGAAATTCAAATTGATAGGATATCTCAAATTTGATTTATGAGAATAAATCAAAAATAGTTCAGTCTCATCTTTATGTAAAATTAAATAAATGGGTAATTAAATCTGTGGGACGGATTTGATATTATTTATTTAATTAGTTTCTTATAAAATTATACAATATATGATATTGTATTAATTTTGGAATTAATATAAGATTAACTCCAAAAAATCCAATTCGGTTGACAGAGAAAAACACATAGCATCCTATATATCTGATTTTAGGAGCTGCGTTTTGCACAGAGAAACATATAGAACATAGAAAGGCCGAAGGGGACTCTGCAAAAGGTTTGCAGATAAGAAACTGCCAAAATAGAGACGGAGAGGACGAACTCTTGAGAAAGCCTTGGAGGGACAAGAGACGCTAGCACGTCGTTCGTGGTTGGAACGCTGTTCGTGTGGATACCAGTAGAGGAAGCCGACCTGAGTCGTCGACTTCTTGTGATCAGAAAGGGAGCACGAGCCGCGGAGAGAAGCTGTGAACGTCGTGACCGAAAGCTGTGGAAGTCGCTGAGGCACACTAAGGGTAATACTTCTTCCCACTTGACTTAAACACATACGGTAGATCCTGGCAAGGAATGGAAAAAATTTTTAAATTAATTTCCGCTGCGTGTCTTCCAATTCCTTACATATGGATTATCATAAGAATATATTATGTATAATTTTTAAATAGTATAGCTTATTTATTATTTGCTAGTACTCTATGCTGACATGATATCAAATGTTTAAGGACAAAAATCTAGCAATGTATTTGATGAATATAGTAGCAAATGTAGAAGATTTGGGCAAGGCTAATTTAATTCCCATATTTAAAGATATATTTTTTGGAGAAAACTTATAACAAGGCCATTGCATCCAACCTTTTGACAAGTTCTCCAATCTTACATTAGAACTTCAACTCACTACTCCATGCCTAGTTCTATGATGAAAATATACTTTGTATAGAATTGCAATCAATTATTTATTACAAAACAGACAAGGGACAACAAAAATCCATACAATCCTAAATTGACTGATAGAATCGTTTGCAGACATTATGATATGAAAGAGTGGTATATTCCACTAACCTGTACAAATATCCCTTATATCTTGCCCAAACGTAATTAGAGCACCCCCACATAAACTAATAAACTAATAATTCCTTTGTATCCACAAGACCCAGTTATACCCAACATCTCTATTCTCAACTCATTTCGCTTTTTCTGTGCAAAGAAACACCAACAAACCAATGACAAACATGTGTACCCACCTCCTCGACTTGCCAAACGACTTGTTGCTAACGATAATGATTATAGTAGCCTATGTAAGCCTCAAGGACCATCATTGCTTCCATAATACCTGCCGTGAATTGAAAAAAATAGGTCAATCAAACATTTTTTTTTCCAAGAATGCATATATGGAAAACATAAATATATTTGATTGGTGCAGGCCGATACAAGAAGCAACATTTCTATTAAAATGTTATCACAGCGGTAATCTGGAAGTCTGCTTCCAAAGAGGATTTCAACGCTATATGCATACAGGGGACACTGGAGCGGAAGGCCTAGGTCTAATACGTGAAGCTGCTACAAAAGATCATCAAGCATCAATGTACGCTCATTTCCTTCTTGTAATGGGAAATAGGGTGCAGTTTCAGAACACTCCACCTGTTGAACTGTCAATTCGACAAATGAAAAAGCTTATCAATACCAATTCGTTATAATGCACGCAAACAGCAAAGTGACAACGTGTTTGCGATTCTTGTCGCTGATAATGCACACGGATGTCGTAGCTCTGCCGAAATATATCTTCTGCGATCAAACTAAGGGCAAACCAAACTGCATGAAGTGCAAATAGGATGAAGAAGTTGAATGCCTACACAATGTGCTTTACTAAAGAGATGACGAGCTTGAACTACCCCATGCAGAAGACTGAAGCATATAAGTATGCAGAAAAGATTACTTTTAGTCCTAATGAATCTTCTACTTATTTTAATTTAGTTTCCATGCACTACGGAGTTAACGCTTTATTAGTAAATGTTATCTTTCCATTATCCATCTATAAAGAAACATGCCTTATTTTAGTTTAATGAGCAATCAATCTATATATTTTCTCTCTATACATTGTTAACTTCAAATAGGTCATCGCAAAATGTCACATAGCAAAGACGCATATTCTCAATATACTTACCATTTGAATTATTTAACGTTTAAATCCCACATGCTATTAATTGATATAATGAATTGAACCTACCTAAACCCTCGACATATTCGCTCATGCAATTCAGAATTAATTAAAAAGAAAAAGAAACCTAACCCACCTATGATAGCGGGCACTATCGCATCTTTTGGGTTTACTTGTTTTTACCGTATATCCGTTGAAATCTAAAATCATACCATAACTATTTAAACTCCATCTTTTTAAAAATTCAGATTATACCTCTGAAAATAACTCATAATCTGGCTCTAGTATAATAATAAATCTACCCCCTTTTCTTGCGTATATTTCCTCCAATTAAAAACTAATTAATTAATAAAAACGAACATAACTTACCTACAATAATAGGCACGATCACATCATTTGTGGATTTAATTGTTCCTTCCATATCTCCATTGAAATCTAAAATCATAGCAGAACCATTTAAACACCATCGATATGAAAATTCATATTACACCTCTGGGAAAATACTTCGTAATATGCCTATAGTATAATCATAAATCTGCACCCCTATTATTGCGTATATTTCCACCAATTCAAAATTATTTAAAAAATAAAGAAACCTAACCCACCTATAGTATCAGTCATGATCACATCGGCTGTGTTTAATTGCTTTTTTCCCCATGTCCATTAAATCAAAGATCATAAGCTCATCCCAGAACTATTTAAACACCATCTTTTTAAGAACTCATATTACACCTCTGAGAAAATACTTCATAATCTGCCTCTAGTATAATCATAAATCTGTACCCGTATTATTGTGTATATTTCCTCCAATTAAAAATTATTTAAAAAATGAAGAAATCTAACCCACCTATAATATCAGTCATGATCATATCAGATGGGTTTAATTGCTTTTTTTCCACATCTCCATTGAAGTATAAGATCAAAAGCTCATCCCAGAACTATTTAAACACCAACTATTTATAAATTATCTGCATAATCTGCCTCTAGTATAATCATAAAGCTCCCTAATTATTGGGTATATTTCCTCCAATTCAAAATTATTTTAAAAAAAATCCTAACTCACCTATAATACCAGGCATGATCATTTACATTTGGGTTTTTTTTTTACACATCTCCATTGAAATCTGAGCTCAAAAGATCATCCCAGAACTATTCAAACACCATCTTTTTAAAAATTCATATTACACCTCTCTGAAAATATTTCATCATTTGCTTGTATAATCATAAATTTGCACCTCATCTATACATAAGCTAATAAGCTTCGAGCTCTACACAAAACAGCCGGAACTTTTAACATATAATAAACCCTTTTTGTTAGGAACTGGAAGACACGCAGCGGAAATTAATTTAAAAATTTTTCCATTCCTTGCCAGGATCTACCGTATGTGTTTAAGTCAAGTGGGAAGGAGCATTACCCTCAGTGTTTATCAGCGACTTCCACAGCTTCTCTCCGCGGCTCGTGCTCTCTTTTTGATCACAAGAAGTCGACGCCTCAGGTCGGCTTCCTCTACTGGTATCCACACGAACAGCGTTCCAACCACGAAGGACGTGCTAGCGTCTCCTGTCCCTCCAAGGCTCTCTCAAGAATTCGTCCTCTCCATCTCTACTTTAGCAGTTTCTTATCTACAAAACCTTTTGCAGATTCCCTTCAGCCTTTTGTGTTATGTGTAGTTCAAAAAATGTAGCTCCTAAAATCATATATATAGGATGCTCTACGTTTTTCTCAACCGAATTAGATTTTTGGAATTAATCTATATTAATTCCTAAATTAATACAATATCACATATTGTATAATTTGATAAGAAACTAATTAAATAAATAATGTTTGTATTAAATCCGTCCCACAGATTTAATTCACCTATTTATTTAATTTAAAGTAAAGATAAGACTGGACTATATTTGATTTATTCTCATAAATCAAATTTGAGATATCATGTCAATTTGAATTTCAAATTCAAACGTGATAGAGATTTAATTTATCCTTATAAATTAAATCTTGTAAATATCTCTTATATGAGATATTCTTTCAATTTGAATTTCAAATTCAAACGTGATAGAGATTTAATTTATCCTTATAAATTAAATCTTGTAAATATCTCTTATATGAGATATCCTATCAATTTGAATTTCAAATTCAAACATGATAGAGATTTAATTTATCCTTATACATTAAATCCTATATATCCCTTATATATAATGTATATATACGAATTTATATATATATACGAATATAAATATAAATAAATATATACATCAACCTTGGATCATTCATTGAATCTGGACACGTCTTAGATTCAATAAATCTAGACATCATAGCTCATGTTGGGCTATTTTGTGTGCGACCCTGTAGGCCCATATGAAGTTGGTAGTGGGCCATTTGCTATACTGGCCCACAAGTCACAGGCAGTCTCTAGCAATACATAACGACTACCTAAATCATATGAGGATCGATAAACAATGTAACTTTTATACAACCATATCATGTCCCTTCTGTCACGCGATATTTTGGTCATGGATGAGGCATGGATAATGTCATCCTCCTATTCTTGACTGTTACTTTCTATCCCTGAGTAGTCTGACTATAGAAACGGAACTACCTTTCCATTGCAGTATGGCCATACATTTCTCATACTCACTCATCGAGGGGCCTAGTAATATCTCTCTACGAATGTGAGGGACAAATTCCATCTTGACCATTCACATTCCTTCGCATGAAAAACCACTAAGCCCAAACATAGTCTTTATGATCACTCGATCAAAAATGACTTTTGACTAGGTCAAAGCTGAGCGTTTGTCATGTAGGAATCCATGATGATCTCAGGTCAAAGGGCATAGTGACATGATTTGTATATGAGAGAAGCTTATGACGTAATCCATGCAGCTCTCTTATAGCGGGTCGGTCCAACACCTTGTACTCTTACATGTGCCTATGACTTTGATTTATATCTCTATACATCTTCAAAGTCATACTGGCCTTATTTCATCTCTGCTCCCACATAGATGACCGACCAGGGGCATTTAGGATAAGATCATGAATTATCCAAGGATGGTCATCACAATAAACATGCAAACAATATGATAACACAATTAATAAATTCATAAATCAATAATGTTCATAAGACAATGATTAGCCCCTAGGGCACATTAATGGGGGTATTAGCACGCTCTAGGAGTATTAGCACGCTCTAGCTGACTACCATCAAATACAGAGCCACCATCCTTGCTGTATATGCACCATCACTATTTATGTGCTTTCTAGGTGCTGTTGATCTTTGTTGTTCTTTCTGCGCATAATGGAGTGGAAGACGATGGGTGTAATGGTGGAGACAGAACTATGGCCTAACAAAATGGAGGCATAGGAAGCAATCTGTGATGTTGCCACATTAAAGCTTCTCGAGTGAGGGTAAATTGTTCTCTACGGTAGCACTCCACTTCTCCTGTGCGTCTCGTCCTTTTAATTGTGTTATGCCTCCTGTGAACAAAAGCTGAAAGGGAATAAAATAAACATAATGGGACAAATCGCAAGGTTTGGCTCATTGGGTCATATGGTGTAGTTTCTAAATGTATAGTTCTTTATTGTCATTTACAAAATTCGGTTTCTCTAGAATTTGTAAAATACAAATCATAATAATTTAATACCTTTTATTCCAAAAATAATTGTTTAGGAGAAATCATAAAAAATATTACAAGTATGCCCCTATTAAGCACTAATTCAATATAAGGTATATTAATCCAAATAGTGCACAAATAATATAATTAAGGACTAAAATAATGACAAATTCCCACTAAATTGATATGAATAAATATATAAAAATATGAGTTTGTCAACTCCCCCACACTTAGCATTTTGCACTCCTAGGCAAAATATAGTAAAAAGAATCTAACAATTAAACTTAATACAAGTAAACATAAAACTTAGAGGGCAAGAATATCAAAATTAACTCAAGTAACCTCTATCTCTAATCAATCAACAGTCATGGAATGCTTTAGTACAAAGAAATTAACACAAGAGACATAGCAAGATAGAGGAAGGGAAACATAATATAGCTCTCATAAGTATAAATGTCTCACTTAACTCTCACATATGGGAAATTTTTACTCAATCCACATAGATTAGCACATACCACATGCTTATAAATATTCTACTATCCCCACCACTAACATACCATAGATTCATGATCAAGGAGACTTTGTAGGGTTGTAATGTTGATGAAAGTCTAATGAATGGATGTCATAGAATATAGAACAAATTTAATGCATGAGTATTAAGAAATAACTCAAAATAAGTTAAAGTGCGACTATCAAATGAACACCAATCTTTAATGTTCAACCACCAAGGGATGCCTTATTTCAAACTTTATTCCTTATTGCCAATTTATTTCTTGTTCTATCTTTCATTGTTTTTTTAAACTTCTTTATTGGCTTTTTCTGCACATTTTCTTCTCTTTCTTTTCTTTTCTATTTTTCTCCTTTTTTTCTTTTTTTATATTGGCAAACCTATCCTAAAAATGATAAAGTTAGCAACATCAATAGTGCATATTTAATCATGAACAGCATAATATAACTCATACGAATCACTTGTTCAAAATCAATTGAATGAAATGAAAGTGATGGGCTCAAAGGGGTAAGCAAAGGTCAATCGAGATGGCCTATGTTCGGGTAAAAGGGTTTAGAAATGAATGCCCTTATCTTGCTCACAAATCTAGGTACTAATGCAGTTTTGAAACATAATCTAGATAAGTTCTAGAGGTTGACCAAAACTAGGTAGTCATCACACAAGATAAGAAAGAAAAGTAAGGCTAAAAAATCCTTCCAACAAGGCTTTCTCTAATATGTTTCCTGCCTAGGATCAAGCTATGGAACAAGATTAATAACACTATACCAAAGGCACTCCATTATGCTAATCAAAAAGTTAAATTTCTTTTGAATTTTTTAGATTATTTCATATCAATTACAATCCAAGCAATGGCAAAAGAAATTAGCAAAAGCAATCACAATCCCTCCTCCACACTTAAACCATGCGTTGTCCTCAACGTATTATTAAAGCATATGCCAAAGAGAGAAGGGAAGATGACTAAAGAGTCATAAGCTAAGGGGAGATTTATTCAAAGAAAAATAATCTAAAACTAAGAAATCCTTAAAATGCAACATATTCTAATAAATTGTTAAAAGATATAAAGTAATAAATTCGAATTATTCTAACTTTTACAACTGGAATAGTCCTTCCCCCACACTTACTTAAACAATAAAGCTCAATAAATCAAAGGGTGAGGAGGCAAGGAAGGAAAGAGATAACCTTGATAACGAAATCTCTTCAAACCCTTGAAAGAGAAATTTTCATCCTGGATGAGAAACAAATATTTTTTCATTGTAGCTCTTTTATCGTTAGTTCCTGCAAAATCAAGAAACACATATTCCTTAAGGATGTTAAGTGCAGAATCAGTAGGAATATCATAATCAAAGCAACATGAGTAGTAGAAAGCTAGCTATCTATCTCTACACAATAGACATATGATATGCCACATGTACAGAAATGATAAGGATGGTAAGAAGATAGACAAGTAAAAGCATACCATGCTTCACAACCATGTCATACCTGCCAGGTTCATGCACACCAGTCTCCTCATCACCTGTGGAGTTGGAAGGTGATACTTTATTCACTTGTATCTTTATGATAGTTGTGACCTCTTTATCACTTTTTACCACTAGTTATTTTTGAGACTGCTCTAATAGCTTCTTTTCTTGCAGGCTTTCAGATTGAATAGAGACTTCTTTTTCAACTTAGAAAGTTTCTTGAGTAGTATTGGTCGAGGGAGATTCAAATTCTATTTCCTCATCAACCGGTTCTTCATCTGTTTTTCATTTTCTTCAAATTGTACTTTCTTAGCTCTACTTTCCTTACCACTTCTCAGTGTTATTGCATTCAAATATTTAGGATTTATCACTGTGTTGTATGATATAGAACCACTACTCTTTACTTGTTGTTCACTCAAGTGTTGGAAATTTGAGTAACAAAAGCGTTCAAGTTATCATGCTTAGTCTCTATTTGCTCCAATTTAGAGAGCATATTTTGTAGACATGAGTCCATCTTATTCTCCATAACATGTAACTTAGCCTCAGTTTGTGAATTCATATGGTCAAATTTTGAATTAAGCTCAGTAATACCTTTCACGATCATAGCAAGTTTATTACCTCGAGAAGAATAAAATGATGCCCCTTGATTAGACACCACTTGATTGGAGAAATTTCCTTGAGTGTTGCTTTGATCCCCATCCCATCTAAAGTTATGGTAATCTCTCCAACCTAGATTATAGGTGTTAGAGTAGGGATTATCACCTATAAACCCATAGAATCTAGGTAAAGAAGAATTTAATTCTTCCTTAATTTTAAAATTAATATCATCAGTATAAAAGCCATAAGGATCATAATTAATATTGGAATTATAAAACTCCCTCATGCTTCTATTTTCCTCACCATTATGCCATAAGTTGTTCTCACTATATATGTTGTTCACATTGAACTCATTATATCTATTAATATCATTGAAACCATCCATGGTTTCTTTTTCATGATTCCGAATCACTAACAAACAAGTGTTCACTAGAGGTAGCTATCACATAAAAAGAACAAAATAAAAGAAAAAAACTAAGTAAAATAAAATAAAACAAAATGCATCAAATAAAACACAAGAAAAAAAAAGAAAAAGGAAGAACCAAATAAACTAAAAAAAATTCACCTAATTTTTTTTTATTTTAAGAAAATGCAAATGCAAAAAATTGTGCAAGCTAACTAAGACAAGCTCAACAAACAAATAAATCCCAATCAATTTGATGCTTAGTTATTAGGAAACCAATTTTTTGGCTCCCCAGCAACGGCACTACTTGAAACAACCTTAACGCCTGATGTCACTTTGGGGTTACTTCAAAACTTAAATCAATGATTGCGTATAGTGCAACCTTAGGTCGTTCTCTTTGAGGAGCCAAAAATGAAATTAAATTCCTAATTAACTAAATGAAATGCAACATAAACTAGAAAATGAGGTTTGATTTGAAATGCCAATAATTTAGATAAATTTAAATAAAATATTTTTTATATTTTCAATTTAATAATTAATTGATAATGAGTGAATGGAATTATAATGCAAGTGATTAACAATGATAAAAGCAATCCTCTAATTCAATAGCGTAGACAATCATAGCTTCAATAGATATGAGAATTAAAAATAATGAATCAAAAATTATAATTAAACTTTAAATCCAATAACCTAGTCACTTCAAATTATCACAAAAATAGTTTTCTAAAGTTTCAATCTACTAACTACCACCAAAATAGTAAAATATGACTAAAGATATTAAAAAACAATACTCAATTATAACTCAATAATATATGGAAATATGATTAAAGCCAGTAAGAGATACAATGATCCAATAATTCAAGCCACCTTGAAAAATCACTAAATATTTACTATAATCTCAATACTAAGTTTTGACTAAAATAGAGTAATGAAATTAAGTTATAATCAGTTCAATATCAAATGCTAAACAATAATCCAGTTACAATAATCCTCAATAAATATAAATAATTCATCATCAAACTTCCCAATAATTATAAAATTATCCTAAGACCTAGGAGTCATAATATAATTAATAGGTTGAAAATTAGATGAACTTAAATTCCCCTTTGAAATTCCAAGCTCATGCATTTGCTATTGAATAGGAGGATTAGCATGCTCTAACCACGGACTACCATCAAATACATAGTCACAATCCTTGTCGTATCTGCACCATTACTATTTATGTGCTTTCTGGGTATTGATCATCTTTGTTGTTCTGTCTATGTAGAATAGAGTAGAAAAGGATGGGTGTAATGGTGGAGAGGAAACAAAACAGTGGCCTAACAAAATGGAGGCATATGAAGCAATATGTGATGTCACTGCATTAAAGCCTCTCGCATGAGCATAAATTGTTCTCTGCGGTAGTACCCCACTTCTCAAGTGCGTCTCCTCTTTTTAATTGTGTTCTACCTCCCATAAACAAAAGCTGAAAGTGAACAAAATAAATATAATAGGCTAAATCGCAAGGTTTAGCCTATTGGGTCCTACAATGCAGATCTAAATTGATAGTCCTTTGTTGTCATTTACAAAATTCAGTTTCTCCTAAATTCCTAAAATACAAATCATAATAATGTAATACCTTTTATTCCAAAAATAATTGTATTGAAGAAATCATAAAAATATGACAATTATACCCCTATTAAACACTAATTCAATGTAAGGTATATTAATCCAAATAGTACACAAATAATATAATTAAGGACTAAAATAATGACAAATGCCCACTAAATTGATATGAATAAATATATAAAATATAGGTTTATCACTTCTCTAATATGTAAATATATATTAATGTTTAACATAATTATCTTTATTATTAAAGCTGAAATAGAGATAGTGATTTGGGGTGGATTATTACGCTATATCTGAACATCATTAATGCTGGGTCAATACGATGCATGAACCCTATTATAATAACATTACTCTAAATTGTAAGGAATAGATTTATATCCTACAAGGACACAAGTTTAATATCTTCTATTGTTGTTAGTGTTTATTTAGTAGGTAATCTTGTAAGCCTCTTGTAAGTATTCTCTGAGCCCTAGGGCCGTGCCCTAGCCTTAGTGGGGTGCTGAATATATCTAAACTTTTTTGCATCGGTAGAAAACCATTACCCCTAGATTAGACCAGACTTTGAAACGATATCCAAAAACTCTACTTGAAATACCCGATAATACAAGTAACAGAAAAACTAGAGGTAACTATCACGTAGTAAAATACGAAACATTAAGTACCATCAAAGCTAGAAAACTTGAAATTATCCTGAAAAGAATACAATACCAAAAGGATAACATGACATCATAAAGTAAAATAGAAAACAATCAACCTAAACATAGGCTAAACATGAACCAAACAAACAGGTGGAAAATAGATTGGTCACAAGGAAATCCTACTTAGTTTTAAACTTTATCTTCTTACACATGCTAAACACCTTCACTCCACTAGAGCGATCATAGACCCACTCAGAATATAAATAGAACTAGCCACACCATCGCTTACAACACCAAAGGAGTCAAAAAAAATTAGCACAACTAATATGAAATATCACCCAACATACAACTCATAAAATTAAGATAATACACAAGAAAATAAATATTTCTCACCCACTGACGTCTCCCTTCTAAAGGACCCTAAAAACTGAATAGAAAGAGCTACCTTCTCCTCCTTGCCACCATCATTAGCCAAAACCTTCCTAGTTGATACAAACACTGAAGAGCTTTGGCAGGAGGCATCTCTATCTAGACTATGCGAATCTGGATCAGTCTCAACCTTAGAATTAGCTAAATATGCAGCAATATATCCTTGGCATCAGTTATCTGAGACACCATGCAAGAGGTTGATTTTCTCATGACTTAATCATGAGGGATTTAATCTTTCACAAATACTTCTTCTGAATAATCTTGTTAATAGCATCCGGTGGAAAGCTATCATTAATATCAATCTGACACACAAATCGCACAATATTGAACCATAAAAATTAAGTCACCTTAAAATTGACTACAAATACAATTGATAATGTGATCCAAGCAAACCTCCTACCCAGCATTTAACGCCAAAATTCGATCCCTCATCTATGAAGTAGTATAACCAACCATCTTAGAAAACTTCCAATCAAAGGGAACAAAATCACAACTGCCAAACTCATCAACCACCTCAAGATGTACCATATATGTGACATCCCAAATTTGGTTAAGTTGAAGCTAGGATAAAAGTATAATTTTCTAAAAGTTTCAGGCCAATAGGGGTAATTTTGAAAAAATATATGAAAATTCTAAAAAATAGAAAATGAGATATTAAAGCCCATTTGAGGTGACAAATGATGAAAATAACCCTACAATAATGTTTAAGAAATTTTTAGATATTTGAATAATTGTAAACTATTTAACCAAAATAATTGTTTGAGCTATGTGGAGACCCTAGTAAATTAAGGAAATATAGGCATAATATACTTTAGGAATTATAAAACATTGTACAAATGGTTTTATTACCAAAATCCCTAGTTAAATTTTAGAGGAATTTAAATGCAAGTTAAGCTAATTTGGAATTTCATTTGGAAAAATTACAAATAAATAACTAAAAGGGTAAATAAATTCTGAGAAAAATTATGGGGTTTCCCTAGAATTAATATGAGATAATGTAATAGACATAAGTCTTTTATTAACTCAGAAACTCTAGAAATTAATTAATTTTATGTAAGTTTAGATAATAAGAATAAAATTAGTTTCTTTATATTTTGCCATCAATAAAATTATGATGACAATAAAAGAGAGGCCCATTTGGATGAGAAAATGTTAAGAATATTTTATGGGATTGATAAAAATTAATGAGAAAAAAGACAAGAAAAGCCTATTTCAATTTCAGAATGACAATTTGGGCATGTGAATATGTAAAAGGACAAATTGGGTAGGAGACCCAATCTGTCGATTATAAATTTGAGTGAAAAGAGTAAATGGTCCTGGAAGCATTTGAAGAAAAAGCTGAACAATCAAACTCAGAACAGAATGAAGTAAGAGAAAAAGCAGGAGAACAAAACTAAATGGCCCTGTTTCCTTCGCTGAACCTCACTACCCACCAGCCTTTGCTTACTCCATTTTAGGTTGTCACCAAGATAATGACCAGATCTTCAAGTTGTTGATGGCAGTTTACCATCCAAGGAATCAGTATCTTCTGTATTTAGGGTGGGACACGAATAATGAAGAAAGGCACGGGTTGGCTGTGGTAATTAGGTCAATGCCTACGATTTGTGCTTTCGATAACGTAGATATGGTGGGCAAGGCCAATTGGGTTACCTATTTGGGCTCCATCAATATTGCCATTATACTACGAGCTGCTGTGAAATTGGATAATGGGTGGAATTAGTTCATCACTTTGAATGCTCATGATTATCCCCTCATCACCCAGGATGGTATGCTAATTCGGTAATCTATGCTTATGTTTTTCTTTTGTTTTTTTATTAATTTGTACTATGTACATTGTGTTTTATTCTTAGATTCACACACAATTTTTAATTTAAGTGCACCTATTTTAGACCTTAGAATATCGTATTAAATGAATGCTTAGTTTCTTTAGATTGAGCATTAATGCAGAATAGCTTGGTCACAAATGCCTGCATTTTCATTTGGCTTTTGACTTTTCCCAGTCTCTAGGAAAGTGTTTCCATAATTGCTGAGTCTCTATTTTTTTTTGTTAAGATAATTGTATCATTCTATTTAAGTAATATTAGTTGTCTTAATTGTATATTTCGAAGGGTCCTCATTCTAGTTCCAAGTTGAGATTTTGAGTTTCTACAATATATGCCATTTTTTGTTGTGTAGTCTAATGTTATTCTTGTTTTCTCCACAATTTTCTATCCTATATGCCTAGAATTTTGCAATTTTGATGGTTAGAGAAGCTGATAGGGATAGAAGAGAAAATAAGTGTAGCCAAAATCTACATACAGAAGCTTTAACTTCATTCTTCGTTGATTAAATTATATGTCATACTTTGTTGACTGAAATATACAAAAATCCCAATAGTTGGTTGCGATAACACTAACATTTGATTTCCACCATGTGCTAATAGTGGTTCTTCACAAAACCTGAAATTTTAAGTGTTGCTGTTGATTGAAGAATAAAGAAGCCACCTAACTTGTTCAAGTGGCTTGTTCCTTCAGCAAGGTTAATGGGAGATTTTAGATTTGGTATTAGTGGGTATGATACCCGCAAAATGTATTTTCCTTTGCTTTTCACAGGTTAGAAAGGATTAGAAAATGCAAAGGACCTTGTACAAATTGAACAAGCCACTTTAGCAAGTGGAAGTTTTTGTCTCCCCTTTTCCTTTTTTTCTCTCATATATGTTTTTTCCCAACATTTCAGATGTTCATAAAATTGATGTGATTACTGGGATGACCTATATGTTAAAAATTAATAATGAAAAATATAAGTTTCAATCAGCCCAAGTTATCAATTATGGAAGCTTATTATAGGAAGATAAATAGATCATATACTAAAAATTTTCCTAAAGCACACCCAAAGCTCTATGACTTTGTATATTAATAAAATTTGTTATGATACACAATTATTGAATGGCACTAGAACAAAGGTCCTTGAATATGGCAGTAAGGTTGCATTTTCATGGTCACAACTTTTATGTCATAGGTTATGGCACAGGGAACTATAACCCATAAACTGCATAATTCAACTTAGTGGATCCCCCTTACATGAGCACAGTCAGAGTTCCAATAGTGGATGGGCATCAATTCCATTCGTTGCTGATAATCCAAGTATAAAAATGTAAAACAACTATCTTATTTGTCTTTTTAGCTGTTTGGTTTAATGTTTCTGTCATTTTTCTACAGGGGTACACTACTTGCCTTGTCACATTGAAATACACCACTCATGGGGACTAGAAATGATGTTTATTATCAAGAATGGAAAGTGAGAGCAAGAATCCTTATAACACCCTCTCACAGATATGCCACAACTTGATCTGGATTATGTTTAAATTGTTGTAATGTCTAACTTTTGTAATGTTTCATTTTTGGAAATTTCATGGAATATGATGTATAATGTTAATGTTCGCTTGTCATTTGTTCATATGTAATATAAATGCTATCATGGGTAGGATATTTGTTGTAAGTGTCATAAGTTAAGTGGTCAATGTGATCAATTAAATTGTATAGTATGTTATGGCTATAAGTTATAAATACCATAGCAAGATTTACAAACTCATCAGAAGAGTGGAAAACCAACTGCATTAGTTGCAGGCCTCATAAAATGAGTTACAATAATATTTACAACTCCTACAATAGTATTTACAACTCCCACAAAGGAGAAGAAACAACTTCGCCAATGAGATTAATAACTTTGCCAATAATATTTGTAACTCCTACAATAGAATTTGTAACTTTGTCAATGGTATTTGCAACTCTCACATTGAAGAAAAAGCAACTTTACTAATGGTATTTGCAACTCCCACAATTATATTTGCAAATTTGCCAATAGTATTTACAAGTTTGTCAATAGTATTTGTAACTCTCACTAGTATTTGCCACTTTCACAATGGGATTTGAAACTTTGCCAATGGTATTTACAACTCCCACAATAATATTTGTAACTCACGTAATGGTATTTGTAACTCCCACCACAGAGAAGAAGCAACTTTGCCAAAGGAATTAACAACTTTGTCAATGGTATTTACAACTCCCACAATGGTATTTGCAACTTTGCCAATAGTATTTGCAAGTTTGCCAATGGTATTTATAACTTCTACTAGTATTTGTCACTTTCACAATGGGATTTGGAACTTTGCCAATAGTATTTACAACTCCCAAGTAGTATTTGCAACTCCCACCATGGAGAAGAAGCAACTTTGTCAAATGGATTAACAACTTTGTCAATAGTATTTGCAACTCCCACAATGGTATTTGAAAATTTGCCAATAGTATTTGTAAATCCCACTAGTATTTTCCATTTTCACAATGGGATTTGGAATTTTGCCAATGGTATTTATAACTGCCACAATAGTATTTGCAACTCCCATAATGGTATTTACAACTCCCACCACGAAGAAGAAGCGACTTTGCCAAATGGATTAACAACTTTGCCAATAGTATTTGTAACTCCCACAATGGTATTTGCAATTTTGCCAATGGTATTTATAACTCCCACAATGGAGAAGAATCAACTTTGCCAACAGGATTAACAACTTTATCAATATTGTTTGCAACTCCCACAATAGTATTTGCAGCTTTGCTAATGGTATTTGCAAGTTTATTAATAGTATTTATAACTCCTACTAGTATTTGTCACTTCCACAATGGGATTTTCAACTTTACCAATGGTATTTGCAACTTTCGGAATGATATTTATAACTCCTACAATAGAGAAGAAGCAATGTTATTTGTAATAACTTAACTATTGGCCAACTAATATTCTGACTTAGTTAATCACTTTTCAATGTTTAATTTTTGTAAAATTCCCTTAAAGAATGAGATTTGCAATAGTATTTTAGTGTTCAACTTGGCTAATAGTATTTGCAACTCTCCCAATGGGATTTGCAACTTTATCAATAGGATTTGCAACTTTTCCTATGGGATTTGCAACTACACCAAATGGGTTTGTAACTTTACCTATAGGATTTGCAACTTCTTACAATGGGATTTGCAACTTCACCTAGTCGAAGCTATAGTGTCAGCTATAATCTTTCTCCCAATTACCAAAATTAGATTTTCAACTCTGATAATGAGATTTGTAACTGCCATAATAGGATTTGCAACTTTCCTAATAGTATTTGCAACTCCGACAATGGTATTTTGTAACTTCTATAATAGGATTTATAACTCGTTTTGTGAGGCCTGCAACCAATGCAGTTAGTTTGCCACTCTTCTGATGAGTTTGCAACTCTTGCTATAGTATTTACAACTATAGCCATAACATACTATACAATTTCATTGATCACATTGACCACTTAACTTATGACACTTACAATAAATATCCTACCCATGACAGCATTTATATTACATATGAACAAATGACAAGCAAACATTAACACTATACATCATATTCCATGCACTATACATCATATTTCATGAACTTTCTAAAAATGAAACATTACAAAAGTTAGACATTACAACAATTTAAACATCATCTATATCAGGTTGTGGTATGTCTATGGGAGGGTGTGCTAAGGATTCTTGCTCTCATTTTCCATTCTTCATAGTAAACATCATTCCTAGTCCCCATGACTGGTGTATTTCAATGTGACAAGGCATATAGCTTACCCTTGCAGAAAAATGACAAAAATATTAAACCAAATAGCTAAAAAGACGAATAAGATAGTTGTTTTATATTTTTATGCCTGGATTATTAGCAATGAATAGAATTGATGCCCATCCACCCACTGGAACTCTGACTCTGCTCATGTAAGGGGGATCCACTAGGTTGAATTGTGCAGTTTGTGGGTTATAGTTCCCTGTGCCATAACCTATGACATAAGAGTTATGACCATGAAAATGCAATGGGTAATTTTCAGTATTTATTATACTAGTATCCTGCAAAATTATTTGCACCTTACTACCATATTCAAAGACCTTTGTTTTGGTGCCATTCAATAACTGTGTATCACAACAAATTTTATTAATATACAAAGTCATAGAGCTTTGGGGGTGCATCAGGAAAATTTTTAGTATATGATCTATTTATCTTCCTATAATAAGCTTCCATAATTGATAGCTTGAGTTGATTGAAACTTATATTTTTCATTAATAATTTTTAACATATAGGTCTTTCTAGTAATCACATCAATTTTATGAACATCTGAAATGTTGGGAAAAAAACATATATGAGAGAAAAAAAGGAAAAAGGTAGACAAAAACTTCAAGTACAAGCAATTATAAATTATGATAGATTATATTAGAAAAGCAGTCATTTTTAGTCATATATGTTTATAATAGGTTAAAGTTATGAATCATTTTGTTTTATAGGGATTATTATTAAAACTCACTATGAGATAATTTAAAGCAATCTAGATAACATTATATCATATTCTTCATCGTAATTAGATTGTAGTATTGTTTACTATCTCATATACCATTAGTGGAGCAATTGTAGATGGGGTATGAATGACAGTTAATGGTATATGCATCTAGTCTTGGAGGAGCTCTTCCACTTACTAAAGTGGATTGTTCAATCTGTACAAGGTCCTTTGCATTTTCTAATCCTTTCTAACCTGTGAAAAGCAAGGCAAAATACATTTTACGGGTATATCACCCACTAATACCAAATCTAAAATCTCCTATTAACCTTGCTAAAGGAACAAACCACTTGAACAAGTTAGGTAGCTTCTTTATTCCTCAATCAATAGCAACACTTAAAATTTTAGGTTTTGTGAAGAACCACTGTCAACACATGGTAGAAATCAAATGTTAGAGTGTTATCACAACCAACTATTAGAATTTTTGTATATTTCAATCAACAAAGTATGACATATAATTTAATCAATGAAGAATGAAGTTAAGGCTTCTGTTTGTAGATTTTGGCCACACTTATTTTCTCTTCTCTAACCATCAACAAGAATTGTTCATCTAACAAGAGTAAACCAACTTCATTTAAACTAGAAAAAAAGGAAAGAAATATATCTAGAAGTTCGTAACAAGAACACGGATCAACAAGTCAGCAAGAAAGGTTTATGAAAACGTGCAAGAAGACAAAAATGAGAGAAAGGATCTGGCGACCTAAATCTATGCTACGACGTATATGAGCGAGAGGATGATGGAGAAGGAGGATGCACGCCGCCATCAATGCCCGACTAAGCTCTGCTAGTGACATATTTGCCAGTGACCCAAATCTACACTACATTAGGGTTCTTCTTCACCAGTTATGATTGTGTGCCAGCGGCGATGGAAGTTAAGAATGGAAGGGTAAGGGTAGAGAAGGAGGATAATGAGGAGAGGTGATATGAGGTTGAAGATCTGGTCCTTATCTTGGTGACAACCTAAAATAAAGTAAGTAAAGCTGGTGGGTAGTGAGGTTTATGATGAACCAGCAAAGGAAACAGAACCGTTTAGTTCTGTTCTCTGCTTTTTCTCTCACTTCATTCTATTGAGTTTCATTCTTCAGCTTTTTCTTCAAATGCTTCCAGGGCCATTTAGTCTTTTCACTCAAATTTATAAATGACAGATTGGGTCTTCTACCCAATATGTCCTTTTAAATATTCACATGCCCAAATTGTTATTCTGAAATTGAAATGGGCTTTTCTTGTCTTTTTCCCAAATTAATGATAGTGCCCAGGATATTAGAATTATAAAATAGGAATTTACTATGGTATAAAGTGCACTGATATAACTTAGCCATTTTACTTGGCCAAGGATGGGGCTATTTGGAAAGCCAACAATAATGAGAATTTTGACTTGAAAATAATTTAATTTAGAATTATTTTTTGTAAAAAAAAGGTTTCAAGAAGCCTTAGAAGCTTGACATATAAGCCTTGCAATTTGGTTGAACTTAGAGGTTAAACAAATTTCCCATAGTCTAAATATACCACCCCTTCCCCTCTCACTATTGCAAATTTTGCCACAATAGGGAAGCTCTTACAATTTGATTTCTCAAACTTTCAAGACAAGGAGACCCTAGATACTTTGGTTAATTAGCTTGGATAAAAATGTTAGTTTATGTCTCCAATCTCCTAATTAATATTTTAGCTAGTTAAATCATAGTTTAGGTAGTTGAAAAATTAAGAACTCCCTATGGTTACATGCTGTCCAAATTGTATGAGACTTGGGGAAATATGATTTTGATGTTAAACCTAGATTAAATACATGGATTAGTGGTTAGTTTAAGTAGTATTGCATGATGATTGTTTAATTTCCTTGGAATGGAAATTGGATAGGCCTCTTGGCCAGATTGAGGTGCTGTCCTAGGAATTGATTTTGTTAGTTTTGATGCTTCCAATGTGTTTAAAATAAAAAATAGTATAGGATGAACCTAAGAAACAAGCTTTAGAAGCATTAGACTCAAAATTAGAAATTTAGGAGTTATGAGGGACACTCTTGGCCAAGATTAGTTCATAATGAAGGAGTTTATTTTCATAAATTCAATCTCATATTTGGATTCTACATGAAAGATTATGTAGGAATAACAGAAAATAATTGTTAAGTTGATAGAAACAAAACCCTAAAAATCAATTTAAAGATTAAGGGTTTAAAGGGTTTATGTTTAAACTATAGTTAATGGAATGTGTGCTCCCTTTTGTCATATTGGAATAGGATTTTACATTTGTGGACTAAAGGACTAAGCCCAAGAACAATAATTAAAGAAGTTATTGGATCAAGGTAGTAAGTTTACTCAACCTTAATGTTAACATGTCTTGATTGTTATATGTGTGTTTTCCATTATTGTTAGTTAAACTAAAGATGATGAACCATTATTTAGGAGTTGAACCAGCAAGGTGCAAGAGCTCAATGGTGGAGAATTAGAGTTTTTATGGCATGACTTTACGTAATCTAACGTTATATATAATTATTTATGACAATGTATATGATCTATATAAGGCAGCAACCTTTGTGCTATGTTTTGAATAAGTTAATGATTAATTCTAACTCTAAAATTTGCATGCTTAAAGTAAACACAATGAGATTTAAATTCATAGGTATAACACCTAAATTGGATATATGTACAATTTATGGTGATTTTTCAAATTTAGGAAGAAATCTGGAAGTTCCAAAATTGACTAAATGAATAGTAAAGTTCATTGAATTAACTGTACGAAGTGGTAAGGATTAAATCCAGATTTATATTTTTTTCCTTGAATAACTATAAAAGAGATTTCAGTTGAACTTGGGACCACTCAATTTTATTTTTTTAAAATTAGTTATGAATTTTTAGAGTTATACATATATTCTAAAATTACTACATAAATAGTAACTCGAGAAAGAAAAATTCTAGATTTAGTTTTCTTAAGCCTTGGCCTTTCATAATGGTTTCAATGGACATAATTAAACCCTAATATGGTCTAAAACTAAGGTTTGACAATATACCTTCAATGCATTGATTATTAACAATAAATGTAGTTTTAACGCAAATTAAAGCACAAAACCAACATAAAAAAAATACTACCTAAAACACCATGGAATGACCGCCTTCATAATGGCGTTACATTTGCCACAATAAAACCCATCGCCATTCGAAATGACCTTCTTCCCATCAATCTAGGATGAATTATAGAACCAACCATGCCCAAGCTTAATATCAACAACGTTAGCTATCACAACAATCATCTCATCCTACATTAAAATATAAACGAGTAAATTAACATCACATGCTAAACTTCAAATGTAGCACATATTAGTATAACTCCATATAACAGGTTGAATGGCCTAGCAAATCACAACACTCGCGGTAGGCCCATATTGAAGTGCAGCTAGCTTCCTTCTGTCCATAATCCCTAGCAACTAATCAACCAAGCTTAATGTAACTAGTGGAGTTATTAGCTTCGGAGGTTGTTCTACATCCACACCAGCTAACCATAAGTTGCACTAATAAAAAAAGCAAACTAAAGAAAAATATAGATGACACAAACTTAACAGAGTTGACAACAAAAAATAGCCTATTTTTGTTAAAATAATCAGGCAAAATCACACAATCGTTCAAGAAACTTGTCCACTTTAACAACATTAGTGGGTGAATGAGCATACACGATGTAAACATTGATTAGATATCTTATTCCTAACTATAATTTGGATAAGCACATTAAGACCAAATTGGATCATACAATAGAATCAGTGTTAGAATAGCAAGCCAGGAATCAAAGAGCAAAGTCACCCCATAGAATAACAGCCAATGTTAGAATAACACTGAAACTTCTTAACATTAAACAATTGAAGTATGAAAATAATTGGACCAGACTCATAACTATCCATATAAGCCAAAATCTCATTCGCAAAATCACCCCATAGAGTGTTAGACAATATAGTATAATAATAATTAGTTATTATGTGGATTATTAGTAGGTAGAGTAATTAGTCATGTGTATGACATGTGGCCTATAAATATAGTATTAGGCCTTATGTATGATTGCTAATTTTTATTTTTCAATACAAGTTATATTTTATGTTCTATTGTTTCATATGATACCAAAGCAATTTTACTCTTAGGCTAGCCTATCTTGTTGAAGTCTAATTGCTTCTTGAACCCAAGTGGGTTCCAGTCAGGTGTCATCATCGTCTCCTTCATTAGGGGATGACATGGGCACAACAAATGGGAGCTCGCCGATAGGGCTCTTGTATATTCACTCACAGACAAGCCAATTCGCAAAATCCCAACCCATCACCACAAGATCCCAACCAAGAACTGTCATCATTCCTTTGTTAGGAGATGATATCACCAATGCGGATAAGAGGTTACCGTTAGAGCTCCTAGCTACCCACACGTTACCTTGCATACTCATCACAAGGTCTCAACTCAGAATTGTATCATTCCTTCGTTAGGAGATAGCACTACCTTCGTAGATCAGACCTCATTATTAGGGTTCCTGAATGTCTGTCACCACAAAGCATATTGTGAGACAGAGTCCAAGTGGAGGCTCACAAAAATTTTGGCTAGGAGTCGTCTTTAGAGCTCCTGAGTGTCCGTCAACGTAAGGTGTCATGCAAGACATAGTATAGGCAGAGGTATGTTACAATCTTAAGTTTTCTTCTTGGAATTTCATCCATTGACAACAAGGAGCCTTGCATCTACACAATTTAATTATGTCACAGTATCTCATATCCCTTTACATTTCTTGGACATCTTTCTTTTGAAGATGTTACTGCACCAGACTCACCACTTCTTGAAGTTTATCAGCTTTCCACCAATTATTTCCTATTGTTTGAAGAATCTGGTTCAATGGGGAACAAAGATCATATTGCCCTAGCTATTGATTTCTCCCATCCCTTATATTTGCATACCTCATATACCCAAGTGGATATACTATTCCATAATTGCTACTTGGGTCTGATAACTATGAGATATGGAGTTGGACGATGCGATTAGCCCTTCATGGAAAGAACAAATTGGGTTTATCACGAGATGCAATAACCAGTCTTCCAAGGTATATGATCGATGTAATTCTATTGTGCTTTCTCGTGCTGATTAATTCTGTTGAAAGGAACATTTCTACTAAACTAGTCTTTTCTACGAGTGCACAAATAGTTTGGGATGATCTCAAAGAATGTTACCATAAGACTAATGAGACCAGAATTTTCTCCCTGCATAAGTCAATAACATTTTAGACTCAGGGAACTATAAGTGTAACAATGTACTACACAAAATTGAGAGATCTTTGGGATGAGTATGACTACTTAGTTCCTTCACATCCTGTCAGTGCTCATTTACACAAGAATACTCTAAGGCACATCAGTAATAGAGGCTTCTCTAGTTTCTTCTTGGTCACAATGACAACTTTGATCATGCGAGGACTCATTCTTCTCCAAGCACCTCTTTCTTCACTTAACCAGGCCTTCTCTCTTATTTCTCAAGATGAGTCATAGAGAGAAATTTCCTCTCAATCACCTAATTATCCATTAGAGGATCATCCATGGTAACTTGGGGAGGACGATAGGGAAAATGACAAGGCTGTAGGAGGAGTCAGGACGAGTGTTCCTATTATCACTGTAAAGGACATAAGAAGGAAACGCGTTATCACCGTAAAGGCTATAGGATGAGTCAGGACAAGTGTTCCTATTTTAATCTCATATTTGTTTTATGCTTAACAACTAACATGCAGTGTAGTTTCTTTTCATCATGATTGTTGCATCATACAAGAAATTTTAAGTGGGAAGGAAAGATTTATTAGTAAAAAGAATTTTTGATTGTATGTGATAACTAGAAATAACAAGGTCGAGACAATCAATTGAATCACTGAAATAGTCTAACTGAAGAGCTTATAAATGGGGAATGAAACAATTGGTCCCGTGGCAGAAGGAAAAAAGCAAGGAAATAGGGAATTTAGATGCATGTTGAGCAGTAAGAGCCTATTAGTTTCCCACAATATATTTGGCATAAGAGGCTAGGTCATGCACCCATAGATAAATTGAAAAACCCAGATTGATTAAGGCTGAAATTTCTATTGTTCATCCTTATAAATGTGATGTTTGTGCCCGCTCTAAATAGACTCGCTTACATTTCACCTCTAACTCTTCTAAGACTAGTTGCTATTTTGAATTACTTCATGTTAATATTTGGGGACCTGATAGAAAACCCACATATAAAGGCTATCGTTACATTCTTAGTATTGTTGATGATTTTTCACGATGTACTTGAACATTCCTGATGATCAATAAAAGTGTTGATGTTTTCCATTTAAAGAGTTTATTTGCTTTTGTTTCTACTCAATTTTTGGCTTTAATTAAGAAGATACACACTGATAATGGGCTTGAGTTTGCATAGCATCTCTTAAAAGTTGCAAGAAGGCTATTTTTTCAATATGGAGTGCCTTTGAAGTTTTGGGGTGAGTGTATTACTACTGCTACATTTATTATTAATCGAACTCCCTCTCACATCCTAGGTTATAAAGCCCCATATGAACTTTGTATGCTATCAACCAGACTTATCTATGATTAAAGTTTTTGGATGCCTTGCATATGCCACTAATTTGCATGCTCATGACAAATTTAGTCCTAGATCATATCATTGTGTTTTTATGGGGTATTGAGATGCTCAAAAGGGGTTTCTATTATATGGCATTAAAATTGCATCTATGTGTGTTAATTGCCATGTTTTCATCGAGTCTAAATATCCTTTTTGATATTCTCTATGCATGAATCAAAGGGATTGATCCATTCAAACTTGAATCATCTACATATGATGAGTTCAATGCGCCTCTAATCTATATATTAGAAACTGAACTTGAATCTCAACATATGGAACACTCAACCACACTTGACACACACACATGGCACACACCCACCAATTCAGGTAGAATATAATGGACATGAAATGAATAATAAGGTGAGTATGGGCCACCAGAATGGTGGCAAACTAGTACATGAAATAAAGGCACATGCATGGATGTAGGACTATCATTGTGTAATAAGTACTTCAAAGAAAGCCTAGTTCAAATATGCATGCATAATAGATTCACAAGAGCATCCCGTCAAAGGTAAAAGGAAGCTAAAGTATCCTTTGGAGTCACACTTGTGCTATTCAAATGTTTCTTAATATTATAGTGTTTAATTTAAGATTGATAGTATTGTTGAGCCTTATAGTTTTCATGAAACTTCATAAGACCCAAGAGGGATTGAAGCAATGCAAAAAGAAATATAAGCATTAGAGGAAAATGGTACATGTGAGTTAGTTGATCTACCTAAAGACAAAACACCAATTGGGTGTAGGTAGATTTTTAAGGTAAAGTATGATTCTAATGGAACTATTGACAGGTTTAAGGCTAGATTAGTTGCTAAGGGGTATAGTCAACAATAGCAAACTAATTACTTTGAAACCTTTTCCCCTGTGATTAAAATAGTTACCATTAGAATTGTGCTTACCCTTGCTGTCTAGAATAATTGGGCCCTCTTTCAAATGGATGTATATAACGCTTTTCTTTAAGGTGACTTGGAGGAAGAAGTATACATGAAAATTGTCATATCCTAAATTTTCCTTATATGTATAGTACTGATAATGGAAAGAGGCTTAGAAAGGATTATGACGAAGATCAGACGAAATAATAAAGGTTAGATAAGTCTTAAAGAAAGAGAAGGACCTAAACACAAATTGGAAAAGGTTAAAGGCCAAAAGTTAAAGTAGAAATAAATGTTGGGCCAAAAGTGGTAATTTCCAAAAGTTTAGGGACCTAAATGTAATTAAACAAAAAGTCAGGGACATAAATGTAATTATGGAAAAGTTTAGCCAGAAAAGGCTTAGAACTACCTGTAAGTATTTCAGTCCCATATTCCATCAGTAAATAGAGGAAGTCATGCTGGGTAATCTGGCATGATACAGAAATTTTATTAGGGCTCCAGACAGCAGAAAATTATCTGATAGTCTAAAAGTTATCTGAATTTTTATCAGATTCCATAGACATCAGATATAAGTGGGGGAACTATAGGAAAGTGTGCCCTACAGTGTCAGATGTTATGGATCTGACAGAATCCCGGAAGAAGTTATGTATAAAAAGTTATTCACATATTAGTGAATTTTGACGGGAGTTTGATAACACCCGTGATCCGATAATAGAATTTATCGGTATGTGAGCCTGGATAGAATGAGATCAGATGACCTCATATATAGGCCTATGATGACGCCAAGAAGGGCCTAAAACCCAGGGTATCAGTCCATCAGTAGAAGGGGCAAGTGTCCAGAAAAAGTGCGAAATTATGAAAATGCCCCTGGATGCCCAGATTGTACCAGAGATGGATGAAGGGCATTTTGGTCACCTGGGACAGGCTAAAAATGTGGCACATGGTATAAATATGATTAGTTGAGCCCAGGTACACCCTGAGGCAGTATAAAGGGTTAAAATGATGATTATGCCCTTAGGGTCAATATAGTGTAAGAAAGGACACCAAGGGTATTTTGGTCATTTTCCAAGGAATGGATGGCAGATAAATACTCATTATAACCATGTCAAGGGAATGAGAAGCCTAGACATTGATTTTCAGGACAGAATACATATCCTGGTATATTATAGAAAAATTCAGAACAGAAAATAGTCCGGTTGTTGTGAAACTGCTCTGATCGGTACCGAATTAGACTGGAATTTTTCCATAAGCTTCCTGGCATGGTGAGCATGCCACATAACCCCTTGAGGTGTCCCTTGAGCTGTCCCACATGATGTCATAATTATTCTTTTATGAAAAAGTAAAATCCAAGATTAAATGTGAGCCTTTAGATCAAATAGTAACCAAATCAATCTTGGCCATTGATTTTTCTTGGATTTTGGCTATAAATACCCCTCCATTCTGCAGAAAATCGTGAGCCATGAATACCTTGGGGAAACTCTTTCAAAATGAAAACTCAAGCTAAGACAAAGAAGATTCAAGGTTTCAAAGTTCAAGCAAGTTAGAGATTAAAGGTAAGCAATCTCTCCTAGCTTATTTTCCTTTGATTTGGGAGCTTGAACTTAGGGTTTTGATGGGAGAAAAGTTGAGTTTTCTCTCAGGGGTCGTGCTGCCCAAAGACCTTAAAGGAAAGGGGAAAGAAGAAATTAAAGTTAGAACCATATGATTGAAGCTTAAACAAGCTAGTTAAGTGGTTGGTTGTTGAATCAAATTGATATTCTTGACTTTGCTATGGTGTGCCCTGTTCGGTCTGCACTGTTTATGAGGGAAGGAAATTGAATTTCAATGATTTAATGCTTCCATTGAGTTTGTATGATGATTTTGTGTAGGATTGGAAAAATTTTGAACCTTGGAAATATTAAAATCTCAAGGTTGTAGTCGTTGAGATTCCTTACGATTACTGTTCACTCGCATGAACAGTGATTGGAATTTCATGATTTTGATGGTTCCAATGGTTTTAAAATGAAAAGTTGTGTGGGGTAAAGTGGAGAAACAAGTATGGGAAGCATTAGAATCAAAATGAGAATTTTTGAAAGAATTGTATGCTTATGTTCAATTCTGTACAGCAGGCCATGAAGGAGCAGGAATTTCATGATTCTAAGCTCATAAATGGATTCAAAAGATGAAATTGTGTAGGGTAAAGTCAAGACATCAATTGGTTCAAGAGCCAAGTGGATTAGTGAAAATTAGAGAAAGTTATGACAATAAAAAGTGTAACAAAGTTAGTCTTGAACATGGTTGGAATTCATGAGTCCTGATGAGTTATGTGATGAATATGAATGTGTTTAGGACTATGAAACATCCAAGGAGATGTTGGGAAGTGATGGACATAAAGGCTTCATGGTTGGAAAGCTAGGGAGCAAGGGCTAAAGGTCAAGAGAAAAGCTTAAGTGCAAGGTAGTGTACTTACCTCTTTATGTGCTTGATGTGTTATGCTTATGTGTTGACATGTATATGTTATTTGAATAATGTTGTGACATGATAAATGATGTTGAATGTATTGTGAATAACATGTTTCCATGGCCATGCACTTTATGTAAAAGTATATAGCATGATGGCATGTCACTAATCAAAGAAAGTTAATGAAATTACATATCATGCATTAGCATCCATCTTGCATATTTAAGTGGTAATGTTTTCTACTAAGATTCCCTAGAATCTCACTCTCCCATAACCAACCAATTTAGGTCAAGTATGATGGATAATGTATGCATGGAGAAGAGTTAAAGCATGGAAGAAAAAAGTGAAGTATTTAAGATGTTAGCATATGCTATGCACTTTCCATGTATGTCAATGCCATGTAAAGTATCTATTTATGTGATAAGATTGTATGAAACAATTATTGTATAACCCCGTGATGTATATGAATTCAGAAAAGGCAAAAGAGATGATTTATGTATGCTGGACCAATTATGGAAAGTGAAAGAAAGGAAACTGAAATGGTAAAAACGTAGGTCCTGAAGCAGTTTTGTCGTGGCTTTAGTTTGACCAAGCAAATGAAGGAATTATTTCAAGAAATTTTATGAGCATGTATTACACATCCAGAGCTTTAAGTGCATAGGTAGAACGTTTCATTTGGATGTGTATATCAAGAGAAATGAAATTCCAAAATAAGGGACCAGAATCTGTTTGCAGAGTTTTTGACCAAATGAACAGTAAACTTCAACGAATAAACTGTATCAATTGGATAATCATTTGGTCTGGAAATTATTTTTTCCTTAAATTTCAAGATGTTATCTTCACGTATATTTTTGAACCACTTTATTTTGAGTTTTCTAGAATTAATTATGATTTTTCGAAGTTCGTTGCGTAATCTGGAATACCACATGAACAGTAATTTGAGAAAGAGTAAAATTCCAGATTTGGCTAATGGACTTCCAAGGTCTTGTAAGTGGTTCTAAATGCTACTGAATGGTCACTAAGACGTAAAAAAGTAAGGATATTACAATTATGGGTAGACCATATATTATTCCTCCTCTACCAGAGTTTGAGGATAGATTTAAGATAATTAAGATACAACAATCCCCCAATTCAGATATCCAGTTAGAGTTTATGATAGTCCCTGTCTATTCCCAAAGTCTAGGAATATGCGACTTTATAAAGAGAGATCAGTGTGATGTTCCTGGTTGTAGTCAACTCCAGCCTTCTTTGTTAAAGACAGTTAGTGTTGACCATATGGTCTGAAGAAAGCTGCGGAGAATGACTTACTCAGTCCAGGTCAAGGGATGGACATAAGTAGAGATTAAGAACAGTTAGTTATCTGCAGTTCCTCAATGCCGTAGTAGGAATGATAAACAGACATTCAGTAGTGGGCATTAAACTAATATACTTTAGAGGATTGGTATGAGATGATAGTAAGTCAAGTGTCAAGAGACTAAAGATGCCAACCTCACTGAAGTCTATCAATTAGAGATTTAGCATAGAGTATAGGCAAGTTAAACAGTACGAAGCACTAAGATACAGAAGATCAGTTTAAGAAGAGGTTCAACAGTAGATCCTCTGTATGATCACCATGAGTTAATCTACAGTATGAAAGACTTTGTGTAGCTAGTCTTTACGGAAAAGAATAATGAGAAGTTAGAATGAGACTTGCCTAAGAATGGTCTAATACATGGCTTGAGGATAAAGACGTGATGGTTAATAGATAGAAAGTTAATGTTCCCAAAGCAAAGGGATTCTATCACAAAGAGATAGTAACCTAACGCTCTGCCATAGAGAACATAAATAGTAATGTTAAGTGATGAATGAGATCCAAGTGACCTGAATTGGTCAGGATCTAGAGGTAGACTAGAAAAGAATCACAATCTAGTCCAAAGTAGACTAAGATTGATAGACAGAAAGAGTTAAGAGATACAGAGAGGCACAAAAGTTACTCCATATGAGATGGAGAATGATCCGCTCACTTGAGAAGTTTTTATCAAAAAGTTTAAAAGAAGCATTCCTCTCAATTAGAGAAAGGTGAGCATGAAGTTAAGGGTTAGAGTTAAGGGAAGATAACTCTTTTGATGGATACTTAATCAAGTTCATTCATATGAACCTTGAGGCTTAATAAGAGATACTTTCTCGCCTGTTAGTAATCCAGGAGGATTAGGGAAAACTTAAAAGTTCGAATAACATAAAGATAGGAGCCAAACCTTTCCTCAGTTAGCTAAAAGAAGACAGCTGACTCAGTTATGGATTACAGATAGATTATAGTGAGGCCAAGGACATAGAAATCCTTCAGGTTAGAGACATAAAAGTCTTACGGGCGATGAGAAATATTATGATAAGATAGCCTGATATGATAAGCTATCTCCGATTCCTAAATAAATAAATAGGATATTGGAGATATAAGCTAAAGATAAATTGCCTCATAAATTGTTTAAGGGTTAGTAGAAAAAGATATATGTAAGCTAAGAAAAAGAAGTTTATGAGGTTTAAAGAAAGTAAAGTAGCCACAGATTTAAAGGTAAGGTGACTCCCCTATTCCCTATATAAGAAAGAGTAAATAAGGGTTGAGTCTATCCCCTAATAAGAGGGTAATGTGGCAGCCTAAGTGAAACAAGTAAATGATTCAGGTTCCTAAATAAATGAATAGGACCAGTAATTAAGGTGATTAAGGAAAAGAATGTTTTAAAGTCTACCTAGTTCATTGCTTAATTGCAATGTGAGTATAAGGGATAGTTGAGCAGATGTATGTGATAGTGATATGGCTTATATTGCCATAAGATATGATGAGAAGTTATATCTACTTGCAGTTGTCATATGATGACACGCATACTAGAGAATGCTTAAATGATTGCATCTACTTGCATATTATGCATGTTGAGTATGCTATGATAAATGAGTACTCCCCATTATGCAGTAAGTACTGGGTAGAGTATACCAGATGAGAAAGTTATGTTGCTCCCATGCCCTATGACATGCAATTAAATAATTCAACTTAGCAAGAATGAAGCAATAACAAAGTGCTAAACTAGAAAGTTAGCTACTTGATTCTCAGAAAATAGAGAATTTATGATCAGACTATGATAGTCAATAGGATAGAGAATGAGATTAAAGATGAAGATTAGTAGTGAGTCTACAGATAAATGATTATGATACTCAGGACATATCCCTTTAGTAGGGATAAGATAGATGAAAGGAAATGAGACGCAGTTATGAAAGATGATATGGCTCTAAGAAAGAGTAGCTTTTAAGTAATATCAGTTAATATTTTTGCAATAGAGCTAGATTGCTCTTGCAATAGAAAAGTCCCTCTGATGAGATAAATGGATGATGATAGATATGTGCATGGTAGAGCTTGTGTAGCTCCCTACAATGTTAAATGTAATAAATGTTGGAAAATGTGCCCTAGGGGGCAATCATTGTCTTATGAACATTATTGATTTATAAGTTTATCAATTGTGTTATCATATTATTTACATGTTTACTGTGATGACCATCCTTGGATAATTCATGATCTTATCCTAAATGTCCCTGGTCGGTCATCTATGCGGGAGCAGAGATAAAATAAGACCAGTATGACTCTAAAGATGTATAGAGATATAAATCAAAGTCATAGGCACATGTAAGAGTACAAGGTGTTGGACCGACCGGCTATGAGAGATCATAAAGACTATGTTCGGGCTTAGTGGTTTTTCATGCGGAGGAATGTGAATGGTCAAGATGGAATTTGTCCCTCACATTCGTAGAGAGATATTACTGGGCCCCTCGATGAGTGAGTCTGAGAAATGTATGGCCATACTGTAATGGAAAGGTGTTCCATTTCTATAGTCAGACTATTTAGGGGTCGAGAAAGTAACGGTCAGGAATAGGAGGATGACATTAACCATGCCTCATCCATTACCAAAATATCGCGTGGCAGAAGGGACATGATATGGTTGTATAAAAGGTTACATCGTTTATCGATCCTCATATGATTTAGGTAGTCGTTATATCTTGCTAGAGACCGCTTGCGACTTGTGGGCCAATATAGCAAATGGCCCACTGCCAACTTCATATGGGCCTACAGGGTCACACACAAAATAGCGCAACACGAGCTATGATGTCCAGATTCATTGAATCTAAGACGTGTCTAGATTTAATGAATGGTCCAGGGTTGATGTATATATTTATTTATATTTATATTCATATATATATAAATTCGTATACATATATTATATATAAGGGATATATAGGATTTAATTTATAAGGATAAATTAAATCTCTATCACGTTTGAATTTGAAATTCAAATTGATAAGATATCTCAAATTTGATTTATAAGAATAAATCAAATATAGTCCCGTCTTATCTTTATTTAAATTAAATAAATAGGTGAATTAAGTCTGTGGGACGGATTTAATATAAACATTATTTATTTAATTAGTGTCTTATCAAATTATACAATATGTGATATTGTATTAATTTCGGAATTAATATAGATTAATTCCAAAATCCAATTCGGTTGAAGAAAAATGCAGATCATCCTATATATATGATTTTAGAATCTACGTTTTCAACAGACAACACATAACACAAAACACAAAAAGCCGAACGGAATTTGCAAAAGGTTTACAGATAAGAAACTGCTAAAGTAGAGACGGATAGGACAAATTCTTGAGAAAGCCTTGGAGGGACAGGAGACGTTAGCACGTCGTTCATGGTTGGAACGTTGTTCGTGTGGATACCAGTAAAAGAAGCTGACCTGAGGCGTCGACTTCTTGCGATCAGAAAGAGAGCACGAGCTGCGGAGAGAAGCTGTGGACGTCTTCTTGCGATCGGAAGAGATCACCAGCCGCAGCGACAAGCAGTGAAAGTCTCTGAGAAACGCTGAGGGTAATGCTTCTTCCCACTTGACTTAAACACATATGGTTGACCTTGGCAAGGAATGGAAAAAATTTTAAATTAATTTCCGCTGCGTGTCTTCCAATTCCTTACAGTGGTATCAGAGCCATGCCATTTTGTGTTTAAGTTAGGCTTGATTGTTGATTCATATGATATGTGTTAGTCATAGCCGATCATATAATATGCGTTTTATGTATGACATATAAGAAATCCGTGTTATGTATGACATAAAAGGAATCTAAAAGGGAATTGAAATCGGTGGTGATGCGTTTTGATTTGATCAATTAACATAGATGGGGTCTAAGAAAACCGAATGCAGATTTGTGATTATTTACAAAACAAAACTTTTCTTCTCGAGGAGCTGCCCCCAGACCCCACCCGCTAATCGGCTAGCGGGACCGCCGTAGCTACCTGTTCGTAGCGTAAAATAATTGTAACATATGTTATTTGATGAATGTTTTAGATATGAAACATTAATTGCCCTTGAATTAAATTTGAATATTGATTCTTGAATGTTTGGGTATGGTGAACAATATGGCTCTAGATTGCAAGTGTTGTAATTTTTAAATACGGCCTGCATGTCGTGCCTTCCTCTATATGCTCTCAATGTACCTTCTCTTCTCATCTCACTCCCCTCGAATGTTAAAAGAGGTTTTTATATGTAATTTCCCTTTTCTTACTAGAGAGCTCCTCTCATTGGCTTGAGGGGACTTAGAATAGGTGAGCCATATTGTATCATGTTTAGATTATGCGTATTATGATTATATCAGAAACATGCATATACTTGTATGAGATACAAACTGAGAAACATGCATTCTTATAAACTAGATAGTTAAATTAAGCCCTCTAAATGAAATCTTAAGTCATAATGCCGTCAATTTATGAACACTTGTCAAAACCTCGATTGCTCAATTGTGGACTTCACCAAAGTGGGTGCTTTTGAGTTATCTTGGGGAGATAAGCAAGAGTAATGGTGCTACTCTCACATGTTTATTATTGTTTGGCTTAATTGAGATTAACAAAATGGTTTCAAGTCTCAAGGCATTAGATGGGATTAAAAGCATGCCAGATCATATGATGATAGGATCCCATGAACATCTAAGAGTTACATTTGATGTAATTGGTAAAGGTGTTACCAACCTAAATAACTTAATTTAAGCGTCCTGCCAAAGCGGACTTAAGTTTAAGCCAAATATGGATCTTAGCCCACTAACTATTGCATTGAGGGTTGTTTATTTAGTGGGAGATTGCTAATTAAATTGCATATTTTAATTGTAGAATCATGACGACTAGTAATACTGCTACATTATCACTGCGATCTGTCCTTGAGAAGGACAAACTTTCTTGACTGGTTTAGGAACTTGAGAATTGTTCTCAAGCAAGAAAGAAAGGTGCATGTCCTAGATCAACCCACTCCTGAGGAGCTAGCGGCCAATGCTCTTAGAGCTCAGAGAGATGCTTACACGAAGAATAAGGAAGACTCTGTCGATGTGGGGTGTTTGATGCTAGCCACCATGGTTCCAGAGCTCCAAAGAGATCTGGAACACATGGAGGCTTATGAGATGATTGTGCATCTCAAGGAAATGTTCTAGCAACAGGCAAGGCAAGAGAGGTATGAGACCACTAAGGCCTTACATTCCTGCAAGATGGTTGAAGGTGCATCAGTCAGTACTCATGTCTTAAAGATGAAAGGGTACATTGATCACCTTGAGAGGCTTGGATTTCCCATAAGCCAGGAGTTAGCTACGGATTTGATCTTGAACTCACTCCTAGAAAGTTATGACCAGTTTGTCATGAACTACAACATGAACAACATGAAGAAATCTATTTCTGAACTACATGGGATGCTTAAAACTGCTGAGCTGAGTCTTAAGAAGAAGCCCAGTGCTGTTTTGATGGTTCAGAAAGGAAAGGGTATGAAAAAGAAAGGCAAAGGCAAGGGGAAGGGTCATGGCTCATCAGGTAAGACCAAAGAGTCAGGCAAGCCCAAAACTAAGCCTGCACCAAAGAAGGCAAAGCCTCCGAAGGAAGGAGTCTGTTTCTTCTATAATAAACCTGGTCATTGGAAGAGGAATTGTAAACTCTATCTCGAACATCTGAAAAAGAACAAGAAGGATAGCGGGGCTATCGCTTCAGGTATTTATGTTATAGACATTCATCTTTCTACTTCCACTTCATGGGTATTAGATACTGCATGTGGTTCTCACATTTGTACAAATGTGCAAGGACTAAAGGACAGTAGGAAGCTGAAAAAGGGCGAGGTTGACCTACGAGTTGGAAAAAGAGCAAGGGTTACTGCGTTAGCTGTAGGCACTTATGAATTAGTTCTGCCCACTAGGCTTTTGTTAGTTTTGAACAATTGCTATTATGTTCCTGCTTTAAGTAGTAACATTGTTTCACTTTCTTATTTGGATAAGGAAGGTTTCACTTCCATTGCTAGGAATAGTAGATGTTCTATTTATCGTAATGATGTTTTCTATGCTCATGGTGATTTGCATGTTGATAATTACATATTAAATTTGGAACAATCCAATCATGGAAATATCTATAACATAACCACCAAAAGGGTCAAACCGAACGATTTGAATCTGACATACCTTTGGCACTGTCGTTTGGGCCACATAAATGAGAAACGTATTTCCAAACTCCATTAAGATGGATTTCTAAACTCATTTGATTTTGAATCATATGACACTTGCGAGTCTTGCTTGTTAGGAAAGATGACAAAGTCACCCTTCACTGGGCACAGTGAGAGGGCCACTGATTTATTGGGCCTCATACATATAGATGTGTGTGGACTGATGAACACAAATGCGAGAGGAGGTTATTCGTACTTCATAACATTCATAGATGATTTCAGCAGATATGGGTACATCTATCTAATGAAACATAAATCTGAATCTTTTGAAAAGTTCAATATATTTCAAAATGAAGTACAAAACCAGCTTGGCAAAACAATTAAAGCCCTTCGATCTGATCAGGGTGGTGAATATTTGAGCCAAGAGTTCATAGATCATCTCAGGAGTTGTGGGATAGTCTCACAATTGACTCCTCTAGGGACACCACAATGGAATAGCATTTCTGAACGAAGGAATCGAACACTATTAGATATGGTTCGATCCATGATGAGTCGAACAGATCTTCCCCCTCCTTTTAGGGCTATGCCCTAGAGATAGCTGTGTTCACACTAAATCGTGTTGCATCTAAGGCAATTGAAAAGATTCCGTATGAGATATGGACTGGGAGGACGCCTAGTTTGTCTTTCCTCAAGATTTGGGGATGCGAGGTCTATATTAAGCAACAAGCCTCAGACAAATTAGCGCCCAAATCCTCAAAGTGCCTTTTTGTGGGATATCCTAAGGAAACCAAGGGATATTATATCTACAACCCTGCTGATAACAAAGTGTTTGTTATCAGAAATGGTATCTTTCTTGAATGAGAATTTATCTCTAAAAGAACCAGTGGGAGTAAGGTACACCTCAAAGAAGTTCGAGAGCCACAAGACACCACAGAATTGCAGATGGAAAATAGAGAAGACTCATAACAAGTTGTTGAGACTCCTCAAGTCACGCAAGGTCCACGAAAGTCTAATAGGACATGACTTCAGCCTCAGAGATATGGATTTCTGATTTCTGACAGTCGTGATGTGTTACTCATTGAGCATAATGAGCTGACTACCTATCAAGAAGCTATAGTGGGACCAAACTCTGAAAAGTGGCTTAATGCCATGAAGTCTGAGATGCAATCCATGTACGACAATAAGGTTTGGACCTTAGCTGACCCACCTGAAGGTGTAAAAATTGTCGGGTGCAAGTGTGTTTTTAAGGAGAAAACTGACATGGATGGCAATGTAAATGTCTTCAAGGCACGACTGGTTGCAAAAGGATTTACTCAAACTCATGGTGTGGACTATGATGAGACCTTTTCCCCAGTTGCAATGGCCAAATCAATCAGAATCCTCTTTGCCATAACAGCATATTATGACTATGAAATATGGCAGATGGACGTCAAGACAGCCTTCCTGAATGGAAAGCTCCTTGAGGATGCGTACATGACACAACCTGAAGGGTTTGTTCGCTCCAAGGACTCTGGCAAAGTGTGCAAGCTTCAAAGGTCCATTTATGGACTGAAGCAAGCATCTCGGAGTTGGAATCATCATTTTGATGAAGTAGCAAAGAGTTTGGATTTCTTCAAAATATTGATGAACCTTGTGTGTACAAGAAGGTTAGTGGGAGTATAGTTGTGTTTTTTGTACTCTATATCGATGACATCCTACTTATTGGGAATGACATTCCTACCTTACAGATTGTCAAGTCTTGGTTAGGAAAGTCTTTCTCAATGAAAGACTTGGGTGAAGCCACCTACATCCTAGGAATCAGGATCTATAGAGATAGATCTAAAAGACTTCTAGGAATCAATCAGAATACATACATAGACAAAATACTGCATAGGTTTAGTATGCACGAATCAAAGAGGGGTTTCATACCCATGTCTCATGGTAGTCACCTCAGCAAAGATCTGTGTCCTAGTACATCTGATCAGCGAGGTCGCATGAGTAAAGTTCTATATGCCTCGGCCATAGGATCTATCATGTACGCCATGTTATGTACTCAACCGGATGTCTCGTTTGCCTTAAGTATGACTAGCAGATATCAACAGGACCCTGGTGAGGCCCATTGGACTGCTGTCAAGAATATCCTTAAGTACTTAAGAAGGACTAAGGACTTATTCTTGGTCTATGGTGGATTGGATGACGAACTCTGTGTAACTGGTTACACAGACACGAGTTTCCAAACTGACCAGGATGACCAAAAATCGCAGTCTAGATATATATTCCTCCTCAATAATGGAGCAGTAAGCTGGAAGAGCTCTAAGTAGAGCACTGTAGCAGATTCTGCAATGGAAGCTGAGTATATAGCAGCATCTGATGCAGCTAAGAAAGCTGTTTGGATCAGGAAGTTCATCACAGAACTAAGGGTTATACCTACCATCTTAGATCCAATAACTTTGCTCTATGACAATAGCGGTGCCATTGCACAGGCTAAAGAGCCTAGGTCACATCAAAGGACAAGCACAAACTCAGGCGATTTCATCCAATCAGAGAAATCAACGATAGAGGTGATATAAAAATATGCAAGGTAGTAGGAGAAGACAATGTTGCTGATCATCTAATAAAGCCGCTTATGCAGGCAAAGCATGAGCGTCATGTTAGGTCAATGGGAATTAGTCAAATTAATGATTGTACCTAGTGCAAGTGGGAGATTGTTGGAAAATGTGCCCTAGGGGCTAATCATTGTCTTATGAACATTATTGATTTATTAGTTTATCAATTGTGTTATCATATTATTTGCATGTTTACTGTGATGACCATCCTTGGATAATTCATGATCTTATCCTAAATGTCCCTGGTCGATCATCTGTGCGGGAGCAGAGATGAAATAAGACTAGTATGACTTTGAAGATGTATAGAGATATAAATCAAAGTCATAGGCACATGTAAGAGTACAAGGTGTTGGACTGACCCGCTATGAGAGAGTTGCATGGGTTATGTGTTGGAAATCGTGCCCTAGGGGCCAATCATTGTCTTATGAACATTATTGATTTATGAATTTATTAATTGAGTTATCATATTATTTGCATGTTTACTATGATGATCATCCTTGGATAATTCATGATATTATCCTAAATGTCCCTGGTCGATCATCTATGCGGGAGCACAGATGAAATAAGACCAGTATGACTTTGAAGATGTATAGAGATATAAATCAAAGTCATAAGCACATGTAAGAGTACAAGGTGCTGGACCGACCCGCTATGAGAGAACTGCATGGGTAACGTCATAAGCTTCTCTCATATACAAACCATGTCAATACGCCCTTTGACCTGAGATCATCATGGATTCCTACATGACAAAACGCTCAGCTTTGACCTAGTCAAAAGTCACTTTTGACCGAGTGATCATAAAGACTATGTTCGTCCTTAGTGGTTTTTCATGCGGAGGAATGTGAATGGTCAAGATGGAATTTGTCCCTCACATTCGTAGAGAGATATTACTGGGCCCCTCGATGAGTGAGTCTGAGAAATGTATGGCCATACTGTAATGGAAAGGTAGTTCCATTTCTATAGTCAGACTACTCAGGGATCGAGAAAGTAACGGTCAGGAATAGGAGGATGACATTATCCATGCCTCATCCATGACCAAAATATCGCGTGACAGAAGGGACATGATATGGTTGTATAAAAGGTTACATCGTTTATCGATCCTCATATGATTTGGGTAGCCGTTATGTCTTGCTAGAGACCGCTTGCGACTTGTGGGCTAGTATAGCAAATGGCCCACTGCCAACTTCATATGGGCCTACAGGGTCGCACACAAAATAGCCCAACACGAGCTATGATGTCCAGATTCAATGAATGATCTAGGATAGATGTATATATATTTATTTATATTTATATTCGTATATATATATAAATTCATATATATACATTATATGTATATATGAGATTTAATTTATAAGGATAAATTAAATCTCTATCACGTTTGAAATTCGAAATTCAAATTGATAGGATATCTCATATAAGAGATATTTATAAGATTTAATTTATAAGGATAAATTAAATCTCTATCATGTTTAAAATTTGAAATTCAAATTGATAGGATATCTCATATAAGAGATATTTATAAGATTTAATTTATAAGGATAAATTAAATCTCTATCATGTTTGAAATTCAAAATTCAAATTGATAGGATATCTCATATAAGAGATATTTATAAGATTTAATTTATAAGGATAAATTAAATCTCTATCATGTTTGAAATTCGAAATTCAAATTGATAGGATATCTCATATAAGAGATATTTATAAGATTTAATTTATAAGGATAAATTAAATCTCTATCACGTTTGAAATTCGAAATTCAAATTGATAGGATATCTCAAATTTGATTTATGAGAATAAATCAAAAATAGTTCAGTCTCATCTTTATTTAAAATTAAATAAATGGGTAATTAAATCTGTGGGACGGATTTGATATTATTTATTTAATTAGTTTCTTATAAAATTATACAATATATGATATTGTATTAATTTTGGAATTAATATAAGATTAACTCCAAAATCCAATTCAGTTGACAGAGAAAAAACGCATAGCATCCTATATATCTGATTTTAGGAGCTGCGTTTTGCACAGAGAAACATATAGAACATAGAAAGGCCGAAGGGGACTCTGCAAAAGGTTTGCAGATAAGAAAATGCCCAAATAGAGACGGAGAGGATGAACTCTTGAGAAAGCCCTGGAGGGACAAGAGACGCTAGCACGTCGTTCGTGGTTGGAACACTGTTCGTGTGGATACCAGTAGAGGAAGTCGACCTGAGTTGTCGACTTCTTGTGATCAGAAAGGGAGCACGAGCCGCAGAGAGAAGCTGTGAACGTCGTGACCGAAAGCAGTGGAAGTCGCTGAGGCACACTAGGGGTAATACTTCTTCCCACTTGACTTAAACACATACGGTAGATCCTGGCAAGGAATGGAAAAATTTTTAAATTAATTTCCGCTGCGTGTCTTCCAATTCCTTACATTACGTCATAAGCTTCTCTCATATATAAATCATGTCACTAGTTACTATGCCCTTTGACCTGAGATCATCATGAATTCCAACATGACAAACACTCAGCTTTAACCTAATCAAAAGTCACTTTTGACCGAGTGATCATAAAGACTATGTTCGGGCTTAGTGGTTTTTCATGCGGAGGAATGTGAATGGTCAAGATGGAATTTGTCCCTCACATTCGTAGAGAGATATTACTGGGCCCCTCGATGAGTGAGTCTGAGAAATGTATGGCCATACTGTAATGGAAAGGTAGTTCCATTTATATAGTCAGACTACTCAGGGATTGAGAAAGTAACGGTCAGGAATAAGAGGATGACATTATCCATGCCTCATCCATGACCAAAATATCGCGTGACAGAAGGGACATGATATGGTTGTATAAAAGGTTATATCGTTTATCGATCCTCATATGATTTGGGTAGTCATTATATCTTGCTAGAGACCGCTTGCGACTTGTGGGCCAGTATAGCAAATAGCCCACTGCCAACTTCATATGGCGCTACAGGGTTGCACACAAAATAGCCCAACATGAGCTATGATGTCCAGATTTATCGAATCTAAGATGTGTCTAGATTCAATGAATGATCCAGGGTTAATGTATATATTTATTTATATTTATATTCGTATATATATAAATTCGTATACATATATTATATATAAGGGATATATAGGATTTAATTTATAAGGATAAATTAAATCTCTATCACGTTTGAATTTGAAATTCAAATTGATAGGATATCTCAAATTTGATTTATGAGAATAAATCAAATATAATCCAGTCTTATCTTTATTTAAATTAAATAAATAGGTGAATTAAATATGTGGGACGGATTTAATATAAACATTATTTATTTAATTAGTTTCTTATCAAATTATACAATATGTGATATTGTATTAATTTCGGAATTAATATAGATTAATTCCAAAATCCAATTCGGTTGAAGAAAAACGTAGATCATCCTATATATCTGATTTTAGGAGCTACGTTTTCAACAGGCAACACATAAGACAAAACACAAAAAGCTGAATAGAATTTGCAAAAGGTTTGCAGATAAGAAACTGCTGAAGTAGAGACGGAGAGGACGAATTCTTGAGAAAGCCTTGGAGGGACAGGAGACGCTAGCACGTCGTTCGTGGTTGAAACGTTGTTCGTGTGGATACCAGTAGAGGAAGCCGACCTGAGGCATCGACTTCTTGCGATCAGAAAGAGAGCACGAGCTGCGGAGAGAAGTTGTGGATGTCTTCTTGCGATCGGAAGAGATCACCAGCCGCGGAGAGAAGCAGTGGAAGTCACTGAGAAACGCTGAGGGTAATGCTTCTTCCCACTTGACTTAAACACATACGGTAGACCCTGGCAAGGAATGGAAAAATTTTTAAATTAATTTCCGCTGCGTGTCTTCCAATTCCTTACAATAAAGTTATAAAGATGAGAATGATATATGAAGTTCCTGAGTGATAGAGGAAATGAGTCAAGTCCTAATAGATAATATTAGATTCTGTGATCAATTTTGGGGAATTATCTGTAGAGTTAACAACTATGTGGAAGTGACTAACCTTGTAACTTTGTCTGTTGGTTTAGGTCTTCCAGAGATGAGAATACAATACAACATAATCCAGTAGATTCTGGAGGATTGCAGTTAGATCCTAGTATGGCTCACAGGGTCACAGTTAGATCCTGAAAGGCTTACGGTTGATCGCAGTAGATCCCGAGGGTCGCAGTGGACCAAGCCTAGAGCAAGAAAGTAATGAGCCATAAGTATAGTATTTCTTTGGAAGGACAAATACCAAGGAAAAGTTAAGGTATAGAAGCTTCACAAGTTAATTAACTCATAACAAAGAGTATTCATGATGCTAGTTTCAGATAGCCTTATTACTATCAGGGATTGAACTTAGAATCTCCTTACACGTATCAGGAAATAAGTGATCAAAGTTAAAGTTGTTAATGTTGAGTCCCAAGGATTTATGGGAATATTACGTAAGATATGAGAAGAGATCTTTATGATGAGATTACAGAAAATAAGAGACAAATAGATCCTCCAGATGAGGACAAAGAGATTAGAAGGCGAGATAGACCCGAGAGAGAGAGTATAATATGGGTATAAGATGGTAAAGTACCAGGGTTGGAGCCAGTGAGCACCAGTGCTTTAGATTTTTATCTGCACATTTAAGTTAAGCGTGCTCAGGCAAGGGTAGTCCAATTATGGGTGATCCCCTGGGAAGTGATGAAAAAAAAATGTGAATGCCACAAGAAGTTGGCATATATGCACAAAGCTATGTAAAATGATAGAAAGAGCTATGAAAAGGTAGAAAGGGTTATGAACAGTAAGAGACTAGAACCCTTATCTCAAGTCTAAATGAAATGGATTTGAAAGATGAACTATGATATAGCCAGATTTGGCCAGATATGCCATTTTATGACATGAAAGATACGAAATAAGAAGATACGCCTTGAGAATTGGCTGTATAACTAGCTTTGTAAACAGATAGAGAGGCTTCCGTTCAGGGAAAGAGAAGATGTTTGAATGATGAGCTACATGTGAAAGAGCAAATGAGAGCTTTGAGAGCTTCCACTCCTTGCATAGAATGCCAGGCCTTATGTTACGTTACATTATGTGATGTTTACAGAATATGCTAAAGCTCCAAATGTTAGAGCAGTGCAAGCTCTGAGTGTTAGAGTTGTACAAGCTCCGAGTGTTAGAGCTGTGCATATTAAGAGAAGGAATGCTTGAACTCCGATGTTAGAGCTTTGCATTCATGGGCAGGTATGTAGTCCTACAATATGTTGGCAAGGCATTATGAATGTTAGAGTATATGCTCCTATGTGCTCTTGTTTAGCAGTAGAGCAATGAAAGAAAGAATAATGATATAAGTCCACTCTCTGTATTATGATGAGTTCTTAAAGATGATTAGAATGTATGATGATATGAGAATGAGAGTTAAAGTTTACGGATATTCAGAGAATTTCGCTAGATACTCAAATGAGCAATAAGTGATTGCACTAAAAAAGTATGATGAGTTGTTAATAGAAACTCCCGAATATAGCAGTATTCGAGAGAGTTTAATATGAAAGAAATGGACGCTACTCACAAGTCCAGTATAGTGAGGAGTCCATATATAGATAAATGCATAGCAAGAAGGTAAGTAATAGAATGAACTAGAGTTCAACTCTGAGTGAGTTGATTCATGACAAAAGGATGATCATAGTAAGATATGAAGAATTGCGGATATAGAAAGAACTCCGTTAATATGTCACGATAAAAGATAAGAGGTAAATAGCCTAATCCTTGACTGAGGTGTTGATTAAATTTTGAGGACGAAATTTATTTTAAGGGGGGTAGAAATGTCATATCCTAAATTTTCCCTATTTGTATAGTACTGATAGCGGAAAGAGGCTTAGAAAGGATTATGACGAAGATCAGACGAAATAATAAAGGTTAGATAAGTCTTAAAGAAAGAGAAGGACCTAAACGCAAATTGGAAAATGTTAAAGGCCAAAAGTTAAAGTAGAAATAAATGTTGGGCCAAAAGTGGTCATTTCCAAAAGTTTAGGGACCTAAATGTAATTAAGCAAAAAGTCAGGGACATAAATGTAATTATGGAAAAGTTCAGCCAGAAAAAGCTTAGAACTACCTGTAAGTATTTCAGTCCCATATTCCATCAGTAAATAGAGAAAGTCATGCTGGGTAATCTGGCATGATACAGAAATTTTATTAGGGCTCTAGATAGTAGAAAATTATCTGATAGTCTAAAAGTTATCTGAATTTTTATCAGATTTCATAGATATCAGATATAAGTGGGGGAATTACAAGAAAGTGTGCCCTATAGTGTCAGATGTTATGGATCTGACAGAACCCCGGAAGAAGTTATGTATAAAAAGTTATTCACATATTAGTGAATTTTGACGGGAGTTTGACAACACCCGTGATCCGATAATAGAATTTATCGGTATGTGAGCTTGGATAGAATGAGATCAAATGGCCTCATATATAGGCCTATGATGACGCCAAGAAGGGCCCAAAACCTAGAGTATCAGCCCATCAGTAGAAGAGGCAAGTGTCCAGAAAAAGTGTGAAATTATGAAAATGCCCCTAGATGCCAAGATTGTACCAGAGATGGATGAAGGGCATTTTGGTCACATGGGACAAGCTAAAAACGTGCCACATGGTATAAATATGATTAGTTGAGCCCATATACACCCTGAGGCAGTATAAAGAGGGTTAAAATGACGATTATGCCCTTAGGGTCAATATAGTGTAAGAAAGTACACCAAGGGTATTTTGGTCATTTACCAAGGAATGGATGGCAGATAAATACTCAGTATAACCATGTGAAGGGAATGATAAGCCTAGACATTGATTTCCAGGACAGAATACATATCCTGGTATATTATAGAAAAATTCAGAACAGAAAATAGTCCGGTTGTTGTGAAACTGCTCTGATCGGTACCAGATTGGACTGGAATTTTTCCTTAAGCTTCCTGGCATGGTGAGCACGCCACATAACCCCTTGAGCTGTCCCTTGAGCTGTCCCACATGATGTCATAATTATTCTTTTATGAAAAAGTAAAATCCAAGATTAAATGTGAGCCTTTAGATCAAATAGTAACCAAATCAATCTTGGCCATTCATTTTTCTTGGATTTTGGCTATAAATACCCCCTCATTCGGCAGCAAACCGTAGCTTCATGGACCCTTGGGGAAACTCTTGCAAAATGGAAACTCAAGCCAAGAAAAAGAAGATTCAAGGTTCCAAAGTTCAAGCAAGTTAGAGATTAAAGGTAAGCAATCTCTCCTAGCTTATTTTCCTTTGATTTGGGAGCTTGAACTTAGGGTTTTAATGGGAGAAAAGTTGAGTTTTCTCTCAGGGGTGGTGCTGCCCAAAGACCTTAGAGGAAAGGGGAAAGAAAAAATTAAAGTTAGAACCATATGATTGAAGCTTAAACAAGCTAGTTAAGTGGTTGGTTGTTGAATCAAATTGATATTCTTGACTTTGCCATGATGCGCCCTGTTCGGTCTGCACTGTTCATGAGGGAATGAAATTGAATTTCAATGATTTAATGCTTCCATTGAGTTTGTATGATGATTTTGTGTAGGATTGGAAAAATTTTGAACCTTGGAAACATTAAAATCTCAAGGTTGTAGTCGTTGAGATTCCTTACAATACTGTTCACTCACATGAACAGTGATTGGAATTTCATGATTTTGATGGTTCTAATGGTTTTAAAATGAAAAGTTGTGTGGGGTAAAGTGGAGAAACAAGTATGGGAAGCATTAGAATCAAAATGAGAATTTTTGAAAGAATTGTATGCTTATGTACAGCAGGCCATGAAGGAGCTGGAATTTCATGATTCTAAGCTCATAAATGGATTCAAAAGATGAAATTGTGTAGGGTAAAGTCAAGACATCAATTGGTTCAAGAGCCAAGTGGATTAGTGAAAATTAGAGAAAGTTATGACAATAAAGAGTGTAACAAAGTTAGTCTTAAACATGGTTAGAGTTAATGAGTCCTAATGAGTTATGTGATGAATATGAATGTGTTTAGGACCATGAAACATCCAAGAAGATGTTGGGAAGTGATGGACATAAAGGATTCATGGTTGGAAAGCTAGGGAGCAAGGGCTAAAGGTCAAGAGAAAAGCTTAAGTGTAAGGTGTAAGGAATTGGAAGACACGCAGCGGAAATAAACTTTAAAAATTTTCCATTCCTTGCCAGGATCTGCCGTATGTGTTTAAGTCAAGTGGAAAGAATCCTTACCCTTAGTGTTGCTCAGCGAATTTCACAGCTTCTCTACGTGGGTGGTGATCTCTTTCTGATCGCAAGAAATCGACGCCTCAGGTCGGCTTCCTCTACTGGTATCCACACGAACAGCGTTCCAACCACGAACGACGTGCTAGCGTCTCCTGTCCCTCCAAGGCTTTCACAAGTCTCCGTCTCTATTTCGGCAGTTTCTTGTCTGCAAACCTTTTGCAGATTCCGTTCGGCCTTTTGTGTTCTATGTTATTTTCAAACGTAGCTCCTCCAATCAGATATAGAGGATGCTATGCGTTTTTCCACCTGACCTAATTGGATTTTGGAGTTAATCTTATATTAATTCCGAATTGATACAATATCATATATTGTATAATTTTATAAGAAACTAATTAAATAAAATAATATTAAATCCGTCCCACAGATTTAATTACTTATTTATTTAACTTTAAATAAAGATGAGACTGAGTTATATTTGATTTATTCCCATAAATCAAATTTGAGATATCCTATCAATTTAAATTTCGAATTTCAAACGTGATAGAGATTTAATTTATCCTTATAAATTAAATCTTATAAATATCTCTTATATGAGATATCCTATCAATTTGAATTTCGAATTTCAAACGTGATAGAGATTTAATTTATCCTTATAAATTAAATCTTATAAATATCTCTTATATGAGATATCCTATCAATTTGAATTTCGAATTTCAAACGTGATAGAGATTTAATTTATCCTTATAAATTAAATCTTATAAATATCTCTTATATGAGATATCCTATCAATTTGAATTTCGAATTCAAACATGATAGGGATTTGATTTATCCTTATAAATTAAATCTCATATATCTCATATATATAATATATATATATACGAATTTATATATATACGAATATAAATATAAATAAATATATATATACATTCACCTGGATCTTTCATTGAATCTGGACATGTCTTAGATTCAATGAATCTGGACATCATAGCTCGTGTTGGGCTATTTTGTGTGCGACCCTGTAGGCCCATATGAAGTTGGCAGTGGGCCATTTGCTATACTAGCCCACAAGTCGCAAGCGGTCTCTAGCAAGACATAACAACTACCCAAATCATATGAGGATCGATAAACGATGTAACCTTTTATACAACCATATCATGTCCCTTCTGTCACGCGATATTTTGGTCATGGATGAGGCATGGATAATGTCATCCTCCTATTCCCGACCGTTACTTTCTCGATCCCTGAGTAGTCTGACTATAGAAATGGAACTACCTTTCCATTACAGTATGGCCATACATTTCTCAGACTCACTCATCGAGGGGCCCAGTAATATCTCTCCACGAATGTGAGGGACAAATTCCATCTTGACCATTCACATTCCTCCGCATGAAAAACCACTAAGCCCAAACATAGTCTTTATGATCACTCGGTCAAAAGTGACTTTTGACTAGGTCAAAGCTGAGCGTTTTGTCATGTAGGAATCCATGATGATCTCAGGTCAAAGGGCATATTGACATGGTTTGTATATGAGAGAAGCTTATGACGTTACCCATGCAGTTCTCTCATAGCGGGTCGGTCCAACACCCTGTACTCTTACATGTGCTTATGACTTTGATTTATATCTCTATACATCTTCAAAGTCATACTGGTCTTATTTCATCTGTGCTCCCACATAGATGATCGACCAGGGACATTTAGGATAATATCATGAATTATCCAAGGATGGTCATCATAGTAAACATGCAAATAATATGATAACTCAATTAATAAATTCATAAATCAATAATGTTCATAAGACAATGATTGGCCCCTAGGGCACGATTTCCAACATAAGGTAGTGAACTTACCTCTTTATGTGCTTGATGTGGTATACTTATGTGTTGACATGTATATGTTATTTGAATAATGTTGTGACATGATAAATGATGTTGAATGTATTGTGAATAACATGTTTCCATGGCCATGCACTTTATGGAAAAGTATATAGCATGATGGCATGTCACTAATCAAAAAAAGTTAATGAAATTACATATCATGCATTAGCATCCATCTTACATATTTAAGTGGTAATATTTGCTACTGAGATTCCCTAGAATCTCACTCTCCCATAACCAACCAATTTAGGTCAAGCATGATGGATAATGTATGCATGGAGAAGAGTTAAAGCTTGGAAGAAGAAAAGTGAAGTATTTAAGATGTTAGCATATGGTATACACTTTCCATGTATGTCAAAGCCATGTAAAGTATCTATTTATGCGATGAGATTGTATGAAACAATTATTGTATAACCTCGTGATGTATATGAATTCAGAAAAGGCAAAAGAGATGATTTATGTATGCTGGAACAATTATGGAAAGTGAAAGAAAGGAAACTGAAATGGTAAAAACGTAGGTCCAGAAGCAGTTTTGTCGTGGCTTAAGTTTGACCTAGCAAATGAAGGAATTATTTCAAGAAATTTTATGAGCATGTAGTACACATCCAGAGCTTTAAGTGTATAGGTAGAATGTTTCATTTGTATGTGTATATCAAGAGAAATGAAATTCCAAAATAAGGGACCAGAAACTGTTTCCAGAGTTTTTAACCAAATGAACAGTAAACTTCAACGAATAAACTGTATCAATTGGCTAATCATTTGGTCTGGAAATGATGTTTTCCTTAAATTTCAAGATGTTATATTCATGTAGCCTTTTGAACTACTTCATTTTGAGTTTTCTATAATTAATTATGATTTTTTGAAGTTCGTTGCGTAATCTGGAATACCATATGAACAGTAATCCGAGAAAGAGTAAAATTCCAGATTTGGCTAATGGACTTCTAAGGTCTTGTAAGTAGTTCTAAATGCTACTGAATGGTCTCTAAGACGTATAAAAGTAAAGATGTTACACAAATAACTCAGGTTTTTTGGGAATTTGCTAGAAAATAAAGTCTGCAAATTAACAAAATTCTTGTATATGCTCAAGCAAGCTTCACGGTAATGGAACATTAAGCTCTCTAATGCATTATTAAAGGGAGGTTTTAAATAGAATATGTATGGTTATTCCTTGCTTATTAGAAAGAGTGAATCTGAAATAACCTTGGTATTAGCTTATGTTGATGATTTGATCATTACTAGGAATATACTTGACAAAATTAATAAAGTAAAGTAATTTCTGCATAGTAAGTTTTGAATAAAGGAATTAGGAGAACTTAAATATTTCTTAGGGATAAAGGTAGTAAGGTCAAACAGAGGTATAGTTCTTAACCAAAGGAATTATGCTCTTGATATTATTACTGACATGGGATTGTTTGCAACTAAGCCTCTTACAGTACTAATGGAAAAGAGCATGAGATTGATGGAAAATCCCAAACGGAAGGCTGATGATCCATTGCTGCCCAGCCTACTGTGTATAGGAGATTGATAGGGAGATTATCCTATTTGTTTATGACAAGACCTGATTTGTGTTTCATGGTGCAGGGGCTTAGTCAGTTTTTTAATACACCATGAAGATCTCACTATAATACAACAGTAAGGGTGGTTATATATCTCAAAAATTAGTTGAGACTTGGGATACTATTGCATAAAGGCATCCTACCTAGTTAAAGTGTTTTATGGATTCAGATTGGGGAACATCCTAATACACAGATCTGTAACCAATTATTTGTTGAAGTTTACGGGATCATTAATATACTGGAAATCAAAGAAGCAGTCAACAATTTCGAAGTCTTTAGCATAAGCTGAGTATAGAGCACTAAGTCAAGTTGTATCTGAAGTGGTCTGGACCTCTAGAATGCGTAGAGATCTAGAAGTACATAATCTAGAACCTATATAATTATTTTGTGATAGTCAATCTGCCATCTATATTGCAACAAATCCTATATTTCATAAACGCACAAAGTATATAGAGCTAGACTGTCACTTTGTTCGAGAGAAACTACAAGAAGGTGTAATTAGCCTTGAATATATGAGGAGCAAAGATCAGTAAGCAATATTCTGACTAAAACTCTTGGAAAAGAAGACAATAGTAGAATTTTGTACAAGTTAGGAACTATAGATCTTTATAATCATAAACTTGAGGGGCAATATTAGACAGTAGAGTATAATAATAATTATAATTAGTTATTATGTGGATTATTAGTAGGTAGAGTAATTAGTCATGTTTATCACAGGTGGCCTATAAATATGGTATTAGGCCTTATGTATGATTGTTATTTTTCATTTTTCAATACAAGTTATATTTTAAGTTCTATTGTTTCACATGGTACATTGAAGGCGCTCCAACCTCAAATAATTTCCCTAACAACATTAATGACTAATAACACACACACACCCTACAAGCACAAATATGAGCCATATAATGCTGTTAACAAGACCACAATACAAGAATAGAAAAACTCTAACAACTCACGCCTCATCCACAACTCAATGTCTACCCTTGTCTGACGGCGGCCTTCAAGAATGCTCTCAGCCCCATCTAACTCCTCTCCCTATCTATTGATCGTTCATAGCTTTGGTTAGATGATTTAATTTTCTTTTCTTCTCTGGTTGACGAGGCTGTGAGGAAGTGATTGCTAGTTGAAGAAAATTGAAACTTAAGATATGATATTAATGTTGTGTATAAGTGGGTGTTGAGCTAACTTGAAGAATTTAAAATTTGGATCAAGATTTTGAAATTAAATATGTTTGCAAAGCTTGAAATTTTTAGATTTAAAGTAAAAGTTGTGGTTCTAGTTTTGTAGTTTCAAATGTTATGAAAAAAATGGAGAAGATGATAATGTAAAATCGCTGAAATATTGAAGTGTTAGTAAGTATATATGTGACTTGTTGTGGTTGTGGGTTAAAGGTATTAGGTAATAAAAGAGATTAACTGCATTTCCTGATGAAATATGGAGTTTGAGAAGTGTAATAAAAAGAGAAATATTCTTAGAATTTATTAATTATTGATGCAAGTTAAATGTTTGATAAAATGTTTGGAAGAAAAAAAGCTTATGTGTATAAGTGTCCTATTTTTGTGGATGAAAATATTTGGGATATATAGAGTTATAATATAATGTTATAACAAACATGATAATTGAAAGTTGAATGTAAGTATTAATGATCTATTTTTGGGAAATATAGGGAATTAATAAAAGAATATTATTTTGAAGCATAGTACAAGAGTAAGTTATATTAAAATATAGTAGGTAAGTGAATAACGTCCCATAATTATTTATTTTTTTAATGATATTTTTAGTGTACTTTTATCAATTTATCAATTATATTAAATGTTATTTATTAATGCAATTTTATTTAAAATTTTATCATTATTTATTTTTCATTTTATTGATATTGTCATATTTTAACATCTTGAAAAATTACACTGATATTTATACGAATCAAGAAAATTATTGAGAAATCTTTTGTCAACTCTCATGTTAGAATGACTTACGTTATTAAATGTTTATGTAAGCTCCTATTATTTTAAAAGGATTTTGTTTGAGGACGAAAATTGAAGGAAAAATTTAAAGATTTTATTTTGATTTTCATGCTGAGGTCCCTGATTATGAAATATTATGAGATTTTGATATTAAAAGATCTTGTTCTTTAATAATGTTAAATTGACCCATGCATGTTGAGGATTTTGTCTTGATTTTCATGCTTAGATCCCTGATTATGAAATATTTTTTGAGATTTCAGTATGCTGAAGATTTTATTTTGATTTTAATTATTTATTTTTTTAATGATATTTTTAGTGTACTTTTATCAATTTATCAATTATATTAAATGTTATTTATTAATGCAATTTTATTTAAAATTTTATCATTATTTATTTTTTATTTTATTGATATTGTCATATTTTAACATCTTGAAAAATTCCACTGATATTTATACGAATCAAGAAAATTATTGAGAAATCTTTTGTCAACTCTCATGTTAGAATGACTTACGTTATTAAATGTTTATGTAAGCTCCTATTATTTTAAAAGGATTTTGTTTGAGGACGAAAATTGAAGGAAAACTTTAAAGATTTTATTTTGATTTTCATGCTGAGGTCCCTGATTATGAAATATTATGAGATTTTGATATTAAAAAATCGTGTTCTTTAATAATGTTAAATTGACCCCATGCATGTTGAAGATTTTATCTTGATTTTCAAGCTTAGATCCCTGATTATGAAATATTTTTTGAGATTTCGGTATGCTGAAGATTTTATTTTGATTTTCATGCTGAGGTCCCTAATTATGAAATATTCTTTGACATTTCGACATTGAAAGATCTTGTTCTTTAATAATGTTAAATTGACCCCATGCATACTATAAATATTTTAAAAGGACTGAATACAGAATACTGGTTACTAATAGTAATATTATTAGTCATTGGTGCATTATGGTTAAAATCGAGCTTGTCTGATATTTGTGAGCATAGTACTCACGCCAAATATTCGTGAGATTCATTATCACGCCTGTTATTCATGGGTCTTGTACCTGCATCAATTTCTTGCAGCATCAAGCTGTGCAAGAATTTTTAGTAACTCTCATGTGGACTGTGTCCACGCTAGATAATTCCTTGTGTTTAAGTCCTACGAAAATATTAGATTTAAGAATTATCATTTTAAATTGCCTTATCTGAATTAAATGTTTCACTGGCTATTAAATTGATTTAATTAATAATTTTTATATAGTTTTATTCTTGCTATAATTATATACTTTGGAAATTTAGATTTATCAACAAGCTTTATTATTCACAGTTAAATATATTTTAAATTGTTTCTTTCTTGCTTTTTTAATTAATTTATCGGTATATTATTTTGACTTCAGATAATACTGTTGACCCACCATATTGCTCTAGCTAAACAGTGAAGAGCATCATTACTGATATAAAGTGATTGATTCATTTTGCGTAGCTACTCAGAATATAAACATAAACTTATGAAATCCTTATATTATTTTATTTGAAATTTAGATGTTCTATCTAATCTATAGATAGAATCATGACCCCTTTATCATTTTGTTGGAGTACATGTACATATTATAGACTTTTCAGAAGGTCTGATATACAAAACATATATTATAACTTGCCATTTGATTATAACAAAACATATATTATAATCATTATATAAGTGTTCTATTTATTATTTGAGACTTAAAAAGAATATGAATTCTTCATATTATGTGTGCCGGTTACCCCTCAGTTTTTTGGGAGTGAGAATAACCACAAGCACGTGCCATGAATAAATAGCAGTTCATTACACAAGGAAGTTACTCGCGCATACGCATCAAATAGCAACCTCGCAATGCATGCGGGGATGACTTGGAAATTACGCTCGAACTAAACGCAAAAATTAGCCTTTAACCCCAAAATAATGCTGTTGAAGTGGATAGCTTAAGAAGCCTGGTTTCAGCCCTACTTTTATATATTTAAAGATGGTAACTTAGGAAAAGCTGCAAGTGAAATTTGAAGGCGTGTTTGATTCTGTTTCTCATTGTGAAACAAATATTTATGATACTTTTTTTTTTTAAAAAAAAAGTTATTGATAACATGCTTTCATTTTGTTGAAGAAAATTACTATAATGTTAAAAATAGACGGAACAGATGCTCGTGATTAAAAAGATTTGAGTAGAAAAATAAAAATTAAATGTTCATTTTAATTAATTTTAAAGTTGAATAATCATTTCACAAAGATAAATAAAATCATAATGAAGTTATTTATTTTTTCAATTAGTTTGGTGCAAGAATATTTTCAGGATGCGTGCTTTTGAGGTTCTTCTTGTTGGGGGATTAGGCTCGTGTTGTTTTGTGGATTTTTTTGTCTTTAATTATATATAGCATAATTTTAAAGTTAATTTTAATTTTAAATATAAAATATATTTATTATATTTATTATTTTTTTTGAATTATACTTATCAATACTCCCTCAACAATAAATTTTAATAAAAAAATCTCTTACTAACTAATTTAATTAATTTTATTAATATAATTAAATCAGTTAAATAAATCCTATAAACACATAAATCCTATAAACACATAAGGAGTATTATGTTTGCTTCTTAGCTAAAAGGTCCAATTATAACGTTGCCATGTTTGTGATATTTTAGCATATTTCACGCTATAATTAATTCAATCGTAAACTACAATGTACATTTTAAACAAGAAACTATTTAAAAATATTTGGAATTATACTTAATTTATAATATTCCAAAACAAGATTTCTTTTTTTGCCAGAAAAATGATCCCCATCCAATTGAGGAATCAGATCATTAAATTTAAAACATTGACCATTTCCTTTAAGCAAAGTGAAGTTTTCTGTACAATTAAACGAGATTATGTTGTCCAAATAATTAAAAGAGATTTTCACTCTTTGCATTTTATAATACTACTATTAAATAAAGTGTATCTTCAGACAAAAAGAAAAATCCACTCTAGTGTTCCTAAGAAATCCAAGAGCTCTTAATTTAATAATCAAATATCAATTACATAACCCAAAAATATATAGTATGAGGACCATATTCCAAATAGCAAAACCTCTTATATACACAAGGTAGAAAACAAAGTCGAAGCTACGTCTTCAATATGAATTATTAATCAAACCCTCAACACAGTTTGATACTTGACTAAAATGAATGGAATACCATAGCAAATCACTATGTTGTAAAATGCTGGAAGGCCAAAAAAATAAATAAATAAAGGAACTTATATTCTATATGAAGTCATGCTAATATATATATATATTAAAAATGAAAAAAGAAAAGAAGATTGAAGTAAAATTTAAAAAGCCTACACACCACCACAAGGCACACAGCACCACTTTGCCACCTGAACAAAAAACCACTGAAGAGGAAAAGGTTGGTCCTTCACTGGTGGTGATGGACTTGAGAGGGGTAAATCAGCCGGCAGATGGCGGTGAAATGCATCCACTGCAGCACCAACACCATCCTCATTCTCAATCAACTTGGCTATTTCCACTGCTCGAGATTTCACCTGAAGATTTAAAATTCCTTTTACATATTATGATCTGAGATTTGAGGTGTATGAGGGCTAGGCTAGTCGTTGGATATACTTCACAAGACTAGGATTCTTTGCAATTGTTATGTTTCTTTGCAATAATGCACAACAGCATATTCATAAGAGTGTGGCAAGATGTCAGCACCAATACACTTGACCACTAAACTATCTGAGTTTCAAATTTGCAGTCTCGAAAAAGTTGGAGAGTTCGAAAATAAATTTTAGGGGCAAAAAGAAGGAATATATTTATTTTGACATACTTTAAATTTATGATTCAATAATATCACTAAGAATACAGAGCCATCTTCTGCATATGTGATATGTCTACTTATATGGATTGCAGAAGTATCTTTGGCAAGAGATAAAATGAGACACAGTGTATACAATAATTAGAGAACACTTACGGTGTAGACATTCATTTTGCGATAGAAAGCCATATATCATGGCTGTTGGAGATAACTCCAATCATAACTTGACATAAATAATATGACTTGCTCATAAATGAGTAGCCCTCTATAAATAAATCATATTATTCTTGTAGTAAATAATACTAATAATAATATCCTAACAGAGATTTATTATTAATTAGAAATAATATTGTTATTAGGATATCATTATTTCCTAAAGTATATCAGATTATGATCTGATATACTCTGATATATTAATTTGTGATTATATAGTGGATCATAGTGATAACCATCTTGTATATATATCTGTATACTCTCATGAATAAATCATTGGACAGATTTCTCTCCATACTCTCTACATGGCATTAGAGCCGAGAGTCCATATCTGACATCTACGACACTGTTATTGCCTAACCAGCACGCTGCACAGACCCATGGCGTTCATGGCAACGGTGATTCCAAGGCTAGCACTCCCCTTGGTTGAGCGTGAGGCCATGATGATTCTTTAGCAATACCAATCTCTATTGTCTCTGACAAGCTCACTCTCTATAACTATCAGGACTGGGCTCAAGCAATCAAACAAGCCATCGGGTCAGTGGACTATGGACAACCACCTTGTTTCATAGGGGTTAATCAATTCTATGTCACCAAACATAAAACGAAGCTTCTTGTATCTGTCAATGGCGCAGGGCATCTGGGATGCTGTACGAAATTCATACTCAGTTAAAGAAGATTATTCTCGGTCCTTTAATCTTCAACGAAGTACCTGGTGTTGTGTCCCGAAGCGTACATGAGTACTGGTTGGACTTGATTGCATATTAGCAAGAACTTGATCTCCTGGACATATAAACCAATCGAAGACTCCTAATGATGTTGCTCTCAACAAAAAGAATATAGAGAAAGGCCGTTTGATGTTGTTTCTTGCGGGCCTCAATGAAGAGTTTGATGCTGTCCGAGCAAGGATCCTAGGTACCTACATTATTCCTAAATTACAGGAAGCATACTTTGAAATTTGTAGGGAGGACTCTCAACGAGAGACAATGCCAATTGAGCTAAACAGCCACCTCCGCCACCTGCTGCCTTCGTTAATACTTCGGGAGAGTCACTACCATCCTATTCTGGTAAGCCGAAGCCAACATGTGATCATTGTAAAAAGATAGGACATACACGTGCTAAGTGTTGGGACATACATGGTAAACTAGCTGATTGGAAACCAAGGAAGAATAGATTACGTGCAAATCAGACTTCTCAAGAGCTTGAGTCCACATCAATGCCTGGTTTCAACTAAGAGCAACTAAACCAGATTGCACAGGTCTTTAAATCTCTCACTGCTGAACCGAAATCATTTGGGTCTACTTCTTTAGCTCAAAGAGGTATATCTCCTGTTGTTTTGCATACTTCATTACTTCCATCTGAATGGATTGTTGACACCGAGGCATCGGATCATATGACTTCGAATGCCCAAATGTTTAGTACTTACAGACCAATAGCCAGGCAAAAGAAAATCACTACAGCCACAGGTTCTCCCTCCCCAGTTGCAGGAATTGGTTCTGTCACTCTTTCTGAACAATTACAACTTGAATCAGTTTTACTTGTTCCACATTTAGCATGTAACCTTCTTTCAATTAGTAAGTTTACCAAGCAGACTAACTGTTCTGCTCACTTTTATTTCACTCATTATATCTTTCGGGATCTCGCATCGAGAAAGACGATTGGTTCAGCTAAGGAGTATGACGGCCTTTACTACCTTGACATTTCCATCATGTGTACCTTAAGTTCCAAGATCAACACATCTGTTTCTACTTCCGAAGACAATAATTTTTTATTACGGCATAAAAGGATGGGTCATCCTAATATTTCTTATTTAAAACAATTGTTCCCTACTTTATTATTGAATAAAAATTCCCTTTTTTGTAACACTTGTGAGCTTACCAAACACCATCGCACTACTTTCTGCTCCATTCCCTATAAACCTTCTCGTCTGTTTTCCATTATGCACAATGATGTTTGGGGTTCTTGTCGTATTCCCAATCATACCAATACAAAATACTTTGTTACTTTTATCGATGATCCCACATGGTTGTGTTGGGTGTAACTTTTAAAAGATAAATCTAAAGTGCCTTCTATTTTTTCTGGTTTCTGCACTTATGTCCATACCCAATTCAACATGTCTATCCAGGTCCTTTATACAGACAATAGCACATAATACTTTAACCTTGCTCTCACTACTTTTCTTTCCCAACACAGCATTGTTCATAAAAGTAGCTTTTCGTATAGCCCCCAACAAAAGGGTATTGCAGAAAGAAAAAATAGGCATATCCCTGATGTTGCTCGTACCCTTCTATACACTTGTAATGTTCCTAAATTCTTATGGGGGTATGCTATTCTTACTGCCCTTCAGCTCATCAATGGCCTTCCTAGTCACATCCTTTCCTTAACCTCCCCAATTGATAAGCTTCAAAAAACCCATACGGTTACTCATCTTCAATCTCACCTACCTCTTCGTGTCTTTGGTTGTGTTGTATGTGTTGAAAATCGTGCCCTAGGGGCCAATCATTGTCTTATGAATACTATTGATTTATAAATTTATTAATTGTGTTATCATATTATTTGCATGTTTCCTATGATGACCATCCTTGGATAATTCATGAACTTATCCTAAATGTCCCTGGTCAGTTATCTATGCGGGAGCAGAGATGAAATAAGACCAGTATGACTTTGAAGATGTATAGAGATATAAATCAAAGTCATAGGCACATGTAAGAGCACAATGTGTTGGACCGACCCGCTATGAGAGAGCTGCATGGATTACATCATAAGCTTCTCTCATATACAAACCATGTCACTATGCCCTTTGACCTGAGATCATCATGGATTCCTGCCTGACAAACGCTCAGCTTTGACCTAGTCAAAAATCACTTTTGACCGAGTGATCATAAAGATTATGTTCGGCCTTAGTGATTTTTCATGCGGAGGAATGTGAATGGTCAAGATGGAATTTGTCCCTCACATTCGTAGAGAGATATTACTGGGCCCCTCGATGAGTTAATCTTAGAAATGTATGGCCATACTATAATGGAAAGGTAGTTCCATTTCTATAGTCAGACTACTCAGGGATCGAGAAAGTAACAGTCAGGAATAGGAGGATGACATTATCCATGCCTCATCCATGACCAAAATATCGCGTGACAGAAGGGACATGATATGGTTGTATAAAAGGTTATATCGTTTAACGATCCTCATGATTTGGGTAGTCGTTATGTCTTGCTAGAGACCGCTTGCGACTTGTGGGCAAGTATAGCAAATGGCCCACTGCCAACTTCATACGGGCCTACAGGGTCGCACACAAAATAGCCCAACACGAGCTATGATGTCCAGATTCATTGAATCTAAGACATGTCCAGATTCAATGAATGATCCAGGGTAGATGTATATATTTATTTATATTTATATTCGTATATGTATAAATTTGTATATATACATTATATATAAGAGATATATGAGATTTAATTTATAAGGATAAATTAAATCTCTATCACGTTTAAATTTAAAATTCAAATTGATAGGATATCATATAAGAGATATTTATAAGATTTAATTTATAAGGATAAATTAAATCTCTATCACGTTTGAATTTGAAATTCAAATTGATAGGATATCTCATATAAGAGATATTTATAAGATTTAATTTATAAGGATAAATTAAATCTCTATCACATTTGAATTTGAAATTCAAATTGATATGATGTCTCAAATTTGATTTATGAGAATAAATCAAATATAGTTCAGTCTTATCTTTATTTTAAGTTAAATAAATAGGTGAATTAAATCTGTAGGATGGATTTAATATAAATATTATTTATTTAATTAGTTTCTTATTAAATTATACAATATATGATATTGTATTAATTTCGGAATTAATATAAAATTAACTCCAAAATCCAATTCGGTAGAGGAAAACGCATAGCATCCTATATATCTAATTTTAGGAGCTACATTTTAAAAAATATAGAACACAGAAAGGCCAAAAGGGAATCTGCAAAAGGTTTGCAGATAAGAAACTGTCGAAATAGAGACGGAGATGATGAATTCTTGAGAAAGCCCTGGAGGGACAGAAGACGCTAGCACGTCGTTCGTGGTTGGAACGTTGTTCATGTGGATACTAGTAGAGGAAGCCGACCTGAGTCGTCGACTTTTTGCGATCGGATAGGGAGCACGAGCCGCGGAGAGAAGCTGTGAACGTCGTGACCAGAGGCTGTGGAAGTCGCTGAGGAACACTGAGGGTAATGCTTCTTCCCACTTGACTTAAACACATACGGTAGATCCTGGCAAGGAATGGAAAAAATTTCAAGTTAATTTCTGCTGCGTGTCTTCCAATTCCTTTCAGTATGTTCATCTTCACCATCCCCCTCCAAATTTGATCCTATAGCAAAGAAATGTGTCTTTATAGGCTACTCCATTTCTCAAAAACGCTACCGTTGCTATGATCCAGCTTCTGTCAGCCATGATGTAACCTTCGTCGAGCATGAGTCCTATTACCCTCCACCTTCAATTCAGGGAGAGTTAGAGTGAATTTCAGTCTATTCCTGAACCTATACCACCACCAACTGTCCCTATCCCTTCAGTCGACCCATCCTCAACTATGCCAAAAGATACTCAGGTGGGGAAAGATGTACTCACGGAGGAATCATGGTCAACAAATTCCCGAGGCAGGACCAATCTCAGAACCAATGAGAGGTCCTGTGGGAGCTTCTAACAATGAAACATATATGTAAGATCAAGTTGGCAATAGTGATAACTTGGACTTGCCAATAACTCTAAGGAAACAGCCACGCATGTGTACAAAGCACCCAGTTGAGAAGTACACCTCTTATGCTTTACTCTCTCCAAATTACCGTGCTTTTGTGACACATCTTGACAGTATTACTATACCCAATAATGTGTATGAGGTGCTGGCCATATATCTAAGTAGAAGCATGCTGTAATGGAAGAGACAACAGCCTTGGAAAAGAATAGAACAAGGGAAATTGTGGAACTTCCCAAAGGTAAGAAGCCAATAAGCTGTAAGTGGGTATTTACTCTAAAGTACAATGCGGATAATACCTTAAACAAGCTAAAAGCCCCGTTGGTGGCACAAGGGTTTACTCAAACGTATGGTATTATTTGCTCTAGTTGCCAAGTTAAATACTATAAGGTTACTACTCTCAATTGCCGTGAATTTGGATTGGCCTCTTGAACAGCTTGATATCAAGAATGCTTTCCTAAATAGCGAGTTGAAATAGGAAATATATATGATCTTACCACCTGGTTTTAATGATGGGAGAGCTAATCAAGTATGTGAACTCAGAAAGTCTATATATGGACTTAAGCATTCTCCATGTGCTTGGTTTGATAGGTTCTCCACGGTTCTAAAAGGAGAAGGCTATAAACAAAGTCTATCCAACCACACCATGTTTGTTGTGTTGAGGGATGGCAACCTTATAACTATCATTATTCTATATATAGATGACAAAATCATTATCGGCAACAATTTCAAGGAAATTGATTGGGTAAAAGAAGTGTTGAACAGGGAATTTGAAGTCAAAGACCTTAGAAAATTAAGATATTTCTTAGGGATAGAAGTTGTAAGATCCAAAGGAGGAATCTATGTGTCACAATGAAAATATATACTTGACCTTCTAAAGGAAATTGGCATGCTTAGATGTAGACCAAGCAAAGTTCCTATCAATACAGTCAAAAAAGGGACGAATCCTAAACCAGGACAGGAAAATGTAAAAGGAAAGAAGCACGAGAAAGAGGAAATGCCTACGGACAAAGGATGGTACCAAAGATTAGTGGAAAAACTAATCTACCTTGCACATACGCTACCGAATATTGCCTTGGCGGTGAGCATAGCTAGCCAACACATGCATTCTCCAAAGAAGCATATGGATGCTGCCTACAAGATCCTAAGGTACCTAAAAGGTACACCAAGGCGTGGACTCCTCTTTAAGAAGAGTACCTAATTGGGCAGATCATAGAAGGACAGTAGGTCAACTTCTGGGTACTATACATTTGTATGGGGAAACATTGTCACATGGCAAAGTAAAAAAAAAAGTCATGGCTAAAAGCAGTGCAGAATCAGAACTCAAAGCATTAGCTCTAGGTATCATGGAGGACTATGGCTATAGAGAGTGACCAAAGAAACTCACATCAAGATAGACAATCCGCTAAAATTGTTTTGTGATAATAATGCTACTCTAAACATGGCACTAAATCTAATCCAACACAGCAAAACGAAGTATGTTGAGGTTGATCCACACAAAAGATACCCACAAAACAGCAACTTGCTGATGTTCTTATCAAGGGGCTGTCAGAAGAAATGTTTTAGAAATTAATAGGCAAGTTGGACATGGTCAGTATCTATAATACAACTTGAGAGGGAGTGTGGTAAATGAAGACACAGTGCAGTGTGAATTTCTAATATGATTTTATTCGGCAGGGAACAGAGGTATATGTAGGGTACAAGGAATATCATAATCATAATCTTCACGATTCTAATATGATATGCTAATCAAATCTAATCAGATATCCTAACTAATATCTGATAAGATATGCTAACGAATATCTCCCTACAATCTCTCAAATATTCAAATAAACAAATTACCTAATTATACAAATATCTTATTTACATAATTACCATACTCTCCCTCAAGTTGGATCATAGATATTTATCATGGCCAACTTGCTTACTAAATTTTCAAACACAACCTGTGATAGGGCATTAGTGAGAACATCAGCAAGTTGTAGCTTGGTGGAAACATATGAGAGGCAAATTGTTCCTTCTTCAATCTTCTCTCAGATGAAGTGACAGTCTACATCAACATGTTTCATCCTGCTATGCTGTACTGGATTCAACGCCATATTTAATGCAACTTTGTTATCACATTAGAGTTTTAGGGGAGCCTTGATTGTAATGTGTGCTTTATCTGCTACTCTTTTAAGCCATAATGCCTCCATAAGGCCTTGAGCTAAGGACCTTCGCTCTGATTCAACACTGCTCTTAGCAACTACTTTCTACTTCTTGCTTTGTCAGGTGACTAAATTCCCCCAAATAAAGGTGCAGTACCCTAATGTGGATCTGCTATCTTCCAATGAACCTGCCCAATCAGCATTGGTATAGACCTCAACTGTTCTTGAACTATTCTTCTTGAAGTAGAGTTCGAGACCTGGTGTGCCTTTAAGATATCTCAGGATTTTATATGCAGCATCCATATGCTTCTTCCTTGGTGAGTGCACACTGACTGCAAATGCAATATCAAGACGAGTATGAGAAAGATAGATGAGTTTTCCCACAAGTCTTTGATATCTGCCTTTGTCTACAGCGACTTCATCTCATTCTTGTTATCTTTTCTCTGCAGTCTCTTATTCTGTTCTTACCATCCTCTCATTTGTCCTGGGCTTCTTCTTCATAGTATTGATAGGAACTCTGCTTGGTCTACACCCAAGCATACAAGTTTCTTTGAGAAGATCCAGAATATACTTTCTTTAGGAGATATAAATTCCTTCCCTAGTTCTTGCAACTTTCAACCCTAGGAAATATTTCAATTTTCCTAAGTCTTTGACTTCAAACTCTTTGTTTAGAGCTACTTTGATGCGGGTTGCCTCCTTCTCATCATTTCCTGTGATTATAATATCATCTACATATACAATAATGATAGTTATGAGATCCTCATTTTTTAGGACAAACATAGTATGATCAGATAAACTTTATTTGTATCCTTCAGATTTAATTACAGTAGAGAATCTATCAAACCAAACCCGAGGCGATTGTTTTAGTCTATAAATGGACTTTTTGAGCTTGCATATTTGGTTGATTCTGTCCTCATCAAAGCCAGGCGGAAGAGTCATATACACCTCCTCCTGGAGGTCACCATTGAGAAAGGCATTTTTGATGTCTAGCTGTTCAAGTGGCCAGTCCAAGTTCACTGCAATAGAGAGTAAAACTCTAATGGTGTTGAGTTTTGCAACAGGAGCAAATGTCTCATTATAATCAATACCAAGAGTTTGAGTAAATCCCTTGGCTACTAGTCTTGCCTTGAGTTTGTTAAGGGTACTGTCAGCATTGTACTTAGGAGTAAAGACCCACTTACAACTCACGAGCTTCTTTCATTTTGGAAGAGTTACAAAATCCCATGTATCATTCTTCTCCAATGTGTTCATTTCATCTAGAACAACTTGTCTCCATTCTGGAATAGCCAAGGCCTCATGCACATTGTTGGGAATTATAACCTGATCAAGGTTAGTGACAAATGCATGGTAATTTGGTGACAGAGAGGCATATGAGACATATTTTTGAATGGGATGTTTAGTTCATGAACATTGATGCTTTCTTAATGCAATAGGCATATCAAGGTCAGGGTTAATACTTGGCTGAGTTATCACCTCAAGTGTAGGATCTATTATCGGTTCAGGGATTGGTACTTCAGTAGGGATATGATATATAGTTGATTCCTGTTGTTGCCTTGAGTACATTTTGCCCCATCTCTGTGTTTCACTTTTGGTATTCGCTGTTACTTGGATAGGTGTAAGATCAGCTGTAGGAGGTATAGGTTCAGGTACAGTTTCTATGGTCTGAAATTCACTCTTGAACTAAGGACTCACTATAGTAGGACTCAAATTCAAAAAATGTAACATCAAGGCTGACAAACAAGTGGTGGGAAATAGGATCAAAGCACTTGTAGCCTTTTGTGAATTAGAGTATCCCAAGAAAACACATTTACGAGCCCGAGGATCAAATTTGGATGGTGGATGGTGGAGATGAACGTAAACGACACACCCAAAAACCCGTAGAGGGATGGTGGACTCAAGATGGGAAAGACTGTGAGTTTTCCAGAGTGTATCAAGTGGGGAGGTAAAGTCAAGGACACGGGTTGGAAGACGGTTGATCAAATGTGTGGCAGTAAGAATGGCATCACCCTAGAAGTGTTTTGGGACACGACATGTAAAGAGAAGGGCACGGGCTACCTCGAGGATATGCCTATTCTTCCGTTCGGCCACCCCGTTTTGTTATGGAGTGTGAGGGCAGCTACTTTTGTGGACTATGCCGTGTTGGGAGAGAAATGTGCCCAGATTGTGGTTAAAATATTTAGTTCCATTGTTAGAGTAAAGGACTTGGATGGATGTATCAAACTGGTTTTGAACATAAGCATGAAACTTGGTGAAGGTAGTGGAGACATCGGTTTTATCTCGTAAGAGATAGACTCAACACATTCTTGTGTAATCATCAATAAAAGTGACAAAATATTTAGACCGAGTACGATTGGGTATCCGTGAAGGACCCCAGACATTAATGTGTATAATTGAAAAAGGACGAGAGTTTATAAGATGGAGAGAAAGTAGTACTGTGATGCTTAGCCAACTCACACGTGTCACAATGAAAATTTGAGGTTTTCTTTATTGATAATTCAGAGAACAATTTTTCCAAATAAAAAGGACTAGGATGACCCATTCGTTTATGCAATAAAATTAAATCACTGTCTTCAGATAATGGTGCTTTCGGGCTGCTGATTCTGGAGCACAATGCATGCACAATGGTAATGTCAAGGTAATACAACCCGTCATATTCCTCCGCCGTACCAATCATCTTCCCCGATAAGAGATCCTGAAAAACACAATGGGTAGAATAAAAGTGAGTAGAACATACAGCTTGCTTGGTTAATTTACTTATTGAAAGTAGATTGCAAGCTAGATGAGGCACATGGAGAACAAATTCAAGGTGTAAATGTTTCTGACAGAGTAATTGAACCAATTCCAGCTATGGGAGAAGGAGAACCAATACCAGTGGTGATCTTCTTATCACCAGCCAAGTGATGGTATGTAACAAACATCTGTGCACTTGAGGTCATATGGTCAGAAGCACCATATCTACAATCCATTTTGATGGAGCAACACGTGTAGTAAGAGCAGTGGGGGAAATACCTTTGTGAACCAATGAGGCAGAGCTGGACAGTTTTTGCCTAGACTGCAAGTTTTCAAACATCTATAATACCTAGTGCATTTGCGCTTTGCTGAAGGTTCCATCAGTCTCAGATTGAGAAACAGGTCCATTCTCCTGAGAAGTTTGATGCACTTTTGATCTTCCTTTTCGTGGTTTCTAGTCAGCAGGCTTCCCATAAATGTCCCAACACTTGTCTTTAGAGTGACCAACCTTGTTACAGTGTTCATAGGTAGGTCGTCCTCTACTTTCTTAATTTGGGCCAGATGAGGAACCTGTGCTTTTATTGGAAAACATGGGCGCAGTGGGAATAAGATGTTTTGGTTCAATGAGCATGATGTGACATCTTGATTCTTCACTGTGAATTGCAGAATATACTTCTAGAATAGATGGAAGTTTTGTTTAGTTGAGTATGCGGGCCCAGACATCATCAAGTTCATCATTAAGGCCAGCAAGGAAAAGAAGAATACGCTCAGTCTAAATGTTCCTATTATTATGTGCTACATCTGCTGGGGAAGACCATTCATCGTCGGCCTGAAGATCAAGTTCCTGCCACAAGGCTACAAGTATGGACACTTCTCTAGCCTTGTATACAGCGCCATGTGCGTTGCCGCAGATCAAACTGCTTTGTGTGATCCTTGCCTACAGAATACGAGGCTCGACAGCATCCCAGATATCTTTGGCAGTTGGCAAATACATAAAGCTTCATTTCAATTGGGGAATCATGGCGTTAATGAGCCAAGAGGAGACGAGAGAGTTGTCCATCTTCCACTGGGTCATCGCCGGTGACATTGGGTCCGTTGGCATCTTCGCTTCGCCGATCAAAAATTCCAACTTCCCTCAACCTCCAACAGCGAGTATGATAGCTTAGCCCAATCTTGATAATTGTTGAGTGTCAATTTGTCAAACACGATTGCGACTGGTGCTCCACCAAGAGCCATCGAACACGGAACTAGGGTCACGAGGAATGCTTGACATTACGGAGTCGGAACTGTGAGAGGCTGCCATGGGTGTCGGCAACTAGCAGCGGTACACCAAAAACGTTTTTCCGGTTTCAGAAAAGACCTACTTTGATACCATGAAGACACAGTGTAGTGTGAAATTCTAATATGATTTTATTTTTCCACAGGGAACAAAGGTATATGTAGAGTACAAGGAATATCATAATCATAATCTTCACGATTCTGATATGATATGCTAATCAATTCTAATCAGATATCCTAACTAATATCTGATAAGATATGCTAACTAATATCTCCCTACAATCTCTCAAATATTCAAATAAACAAATTACCTAATTATACAAATATCTTATTTACATAATTACCACAGTAAATAATACTAATATTATTATAATATCCAAATAGATATTAGTATTAGAAATAATATTGTTATTAGTAGGAAATCATGATAATATTGTTATTAGGATATCATTATTTCCTAAGATATATCAGATTATAATCTGATATATTAATTTGTGATTATATGGTGGATCCTAGCGATAACTATCTTGTATATATATATATATCTATATACTCTCATGAAAAAATCATTGGACAGATTTCTCTCCATAATCTCTACAATTCTCTAAATGTCCAGTAGGGAATAGTGAGAAGAAAACCAAAATGTTGTATGCACAAAATTAGAATTACCTCTGGCTGGAGCATGAACTGTATGGCATTTGACAAGTTCTCGCCAGTGAGGTCGGAGATTGGAATTGGGGCTGGTCCCAATCCTTTCTCATATATTCGGTCTCCCCAGAAAAACTGATCTCCGAAGAATGGAACTATGGCAGTGGAACACTGTCATGATAATAACATCAAAAAAATTCAATACCAATTTATTTTAATGAGCACTTTATCATGACATCAGAAGCAGTCAAGATCCTACTTGGCCTATAACCAAAAACAAAACAACTCAACTTGGCGAATGTTGGACCAATAAGTATATGGCCAAACTTGTAAATTATGCGCTTGATGGGGGGAGATAGAGGGAGGGAGGAATATACTGTAGGGGATGAGTAGAGGAGAGGTTAAGCATTTAGTGAGCGATGTTGTTAGACTAGCCTCTCCAATGCTAGAAGAATCAACTTGGCATTTAATTTCACATTTTTATTATTTAATAGTGTCTTGGACAAGTCCAGGTATTCAAACAGATTTTTGGATTATGAAAAAGATTTTTTTTTTTTTTGAAAAGAGATATTTGTGAAAACAACATTACCCCAGCTTTTAATCCTGTGGCTGTAGTTCCAGCACCACCATGATGCACCTGCAATTTACGCCACATATCTTCCAGTTAGTTTCCTCTGTTAGTTGGTTTATTCAACCCCTGGCTCCTCTAGTTTTGTTGGGAGTGCAAATTCTGCCATACTAGAGAATGAATTTCTTTCATTTCCAAAGAAACCCAAAAGAAAACAAACAGAAACTTACCACAGCAGAACATTGAGGAAACAGCCAATCATGAGGGCATTCCTCCAGAAGGAAAACATACTCTGGGACTTCTTCCACTGCATATGGAAATCGTAATGCAAGTGAAGCTAAGATGATATTCTAAAATGCATGCAACAAAACATATTAATTTTCGTCTTTGACAATAAAAATCAGTTAACATTTTTATTAGAAATAAACAAGAAAAAGAATAATTGAAGTAAGAGATCTCTATGCATATGCAATCATTTCCATAGCTCTCTACGATGCCAGAAGATGTGATTAGACAGTGAGAGGAAATTTATGCCAGCGCAAACAAGACAACTTTTTCAGAGGATTGCTATACTTTTCTAGCCTATTTAATAATAGAAGACTCCTCATTCCAATTAACATAATCACTCTTGCAATTTGTTTAAGATATGCTTCTTGGACCTTAAAGGTTCTCATCACAAGTAAAATGATTATTAACTCATATTACATCCTAAATATAAAGGTGCAACATCAATCCATGTTGTTTCAAATGCTATCCCAGGAGATTCCAGATTCAAACTATAAAGAATAAAGGACCATCACAAAACAGTTATCCATCAACAACAAAGAAAAAAGGCATCTAAAGTTATGTAAAAGTAGAGAACGTCAAATGAAAAATTATATGATATTGATAACATTTAGTTATGGAATCTATAAGAAACTTGTAAATACTACAAAAAAATAAAGAAAATTGTAGGAGATATCAAGAGGAAGATTACCGGGATTGAGGGAGATTACGAAAATCATATCGTGCATTTAATTTTCCAGATTTCATGCTCATAATAATGAAAATCATATTGTATTTATGTTCCAGATTTCATAATCCCACCTTAATTGAGATTCACTTAAGTGTATATAAACAGCATACTAGAGAAGGAATATACAGAAGAGAAAAGCGGGAATCAGATTGAAATCTCATCTTCCCTGTTTCATATCCTTGCTTGCATAATCGGTATGTCGGCCGATATGGTATCAGAGCAGGTTCTATCCGACGGTAGGTCCTGTTCAACCTCCATCAAGGTCGCTGGCTTTGAAGGGTCAGCCATTATGATTGTGTCGGAGCGTCCCACCGGTGAAAATTATCTTAATTGGAGCCAGTTAATGCTCCTCACTCTGGATGGACGTGATCGCCTGGAATTAATCTACAACGACCAGCCCTTCTCAGATGACGCCATTTCCCAACGACGGTGGAAGTCGGAGAACGCTATCGTCGCATCATGGCTTCTGAATTCCATGCTCCCAGCTGTCCGACAGAGCTTCATGTTTCTCACCTCTGCCAAATCCATCTAGGCCGCTGTGAAAGAAGCACATGGGAAGCACCCAAACTCCTCCCTTCTCTTCGATCTCCGAGCAAGTCTCTGAACGGTGAAGTAAGGATCTCGCCTCCTCAATGTATATTATCTCGAGAAAACCGTGCTGTGGCAAGAACTGGACTTGCTCCAACAACAGGTCTGGAAGAATGCTGAGGGTGGTGCTGAATACTGATGGGCTCTGGAAGAATGCCTTTTCGAATTTCTGGTGGGGCTCAACCCAGTATACGACGAAGCTCACGGCTGCCTCCTCAGTCGCGTTCCACTTCCTCTGTGCCAGAGGCCTTCGCTCTCCTACACAATGAAGAGTCTCGTCGGCAAGTAATGCTCACTGACGGAATAGCTTATCCTCTGCCATCACCTGAAGCTTCGACACTTGCAGCTCGCTCATCTGAATCTAGCTCTAGGAAGGAACGCCCGACGTGTACACACTGCAACAAACTGGGCCACACAAGAGAACACTGCTGGGATCCCTATGGTAGGCCACATGACTAGAAGCCCAAGCACTGCAGGTCCAAAGCTCATCTCGCAAAGTCCACTGGTCCAGAGGAAAGGGATCTGAGCAATGCTGATCACGTGACCTCTCATGTGTCCAATACACATGCAGGCCCAAGCCATTCCAGCAGCACAGGCCAGGCCCAAATTACTCCACCAACACAGGCCCAAATCAATCACTGCCTTATCAGTCTGTAAATGGAGAACAAGCCCGTTGCTGTAGGCCCATCACTAGCTGGCCTAACCTCTGTACCAGATTCACTCACCATGATATTAGAGCGTCTTAATGCCTTGGAAAATCAGACACGTAGACCTGTGGCTAGTGTGGTACAGAGAGGTAACTTTCTTAAGGCCCTTACTACTATTAAAGGTAAGAATGCAGGCCATTGTTCAATAGTTGACTCAGGTGCCTGAGACCATATGACTGATGACATCTCTTTATTTTTCAATTATACTCCCGCCATGTCACATCTCTCAGTCAATTGCAGATGACTCTAATTCTCCAATAGCAAGGACTAGCACTATTAAAATTTCTAATACACTTACACTTCATGATGTCCTTAATGTTCCAAAATTAAAGTGTAACTTATTATCTGTGAGCAAACTGAACCAACGGGAACATTGTCATACTGATTTCTTTGCTACCTATTGTATTTTTTAGGATCTGCTAACGGGGACGATGATTGGTGTTGCTAAGGAATTTGATGGACTTTATTACCTGAATGACTATCACAATTCAGTACCCTACATTTGTAATAAAGTGTCTCCCCCTAGAACTAGTGACATGGAGTTATGGCACAAAAGACTAGGACATCCCAACTTTCACTATATGTGTAAAATGTTTCCTTCTCTTGGCTTGAATCAAAATTCAGACTTTTATTGTGATTCTTGTGAATTAGCAAAATATCATCATACCACTTTTTCCAATGTCCCTTATCACCCATGTAAGCCCTTCTCTCTTATCCATAGCGACTTATGGGGCCCCACAAGGATTAAAAAACGTACTCATTCAAAATGGTTTATGACCCTCATTGATGATCATACTTGTGTCAGTTGGGTGTATCTTCTCAGGGATAAAACTGAAGTATACCAAACATTCATTAATTTTTACAATATGATTCTAACCCAATTTGACACCAAAATCCAAACCTTTCTGATATGGCTCCGAAGAAATATCTAAGGCGGAAGAATAGGGAATTAGCCTTAGCCTAGATTATTCTGTTATTATTTTGCTATTCTGTTGCACTTTGTTTGCCATTTTATCATGTTGTTGCTGAATTCTAGGAGTAGCCGAGTCATTATCTATCATGCTTAGTCCATTATGAGTCAGCTCCCGACTATGTAGGGAATTTCTATTGCTTTCATTTCATATATGTATGCCAGCTACTTTGGAGATTGACATCAGGAAATAAATATCAGTTTCGCATATTGGAGATACTCCGGGCTTCTAAACTTCCTTATTAGTGAGATACTTGCTGTGAGGAGATTAGGAGAGAATTTACTTCCAGTTTACAGCTTACTGCAGGTTACAGGATGAGAGCTTACCAATTATGGTATCAGAGTCGGTGGTCAACGCATTGGAAAGGGCTACCTGCGAAAGGGGCTGACCGGCAAGGGCCGAGTGAAGCGCCGTAGTGTGGAGCCGCCGGGACATCGGCTTTCCAGGGATGGTGTATTGATAGAGACTTTGTATGGGCAAAGTCCCACATCGGGTAGTATGGGCTGCTTGATAGGGTATTTAAGCTCTTGGCTCTCCCTCCCTAACAGCTAGCTTTTGGGGATAGGCTCTCCAAGGGTTTGGGTACCTATCACTTTCACACTGAAAATGGTACTGAGTATTGTAATCACCAGTTATCCGAATTTCTTCAACAGCATGTCATTACTCATAAGAACTCATGTCCCCATAGCCCACAACAAAATGGGATTGCTGAGAAAGAAAACAGACATTTGTTAGAAACTGCTTGGGCCCTTCTCTTTAGCAGTAACGTACCCACTTTCCATTAGGATGATGCTATCCTCACTGTCACTTTCCTTATCAACCGGATGCCATGTAAGCCCTTATCTTTTCAAACTCCTCTCCAGGTCCTTCACCAGCATTTTAAACTATCCTACCTTGAGAATACCTTACCTCTACGAGTTTTTGGTTGCCCCACCTTCGTCCACCTTCATCACACCCATAAACTTGAACCCAAAGCAGTAAAGTGTATTTATCTAGGGCCAGTAGGGAACCAAAAGGGGTACAAATGCTTTTATCCTGTTTCCAAACGCCTATATATCATCTGTGATGTTACCTTCCATGAAAATGTTCCTTTTTATACCTCGTCCTCAGTTCAGGGGGAGAATTGGAATGAAGCTCAGACTATTCAGACAAACACCAAACTCATATATGAACCTGACCAAATCTATACTCTTGAGGAAACAGTACAGGAAATGCCAAATGAAAATTCTAGTTTCAGGGGAGACACTAATAGGTAGGGACAAGTCTATACCCGTAGAAACAAGGATATGACAGGTAATATACCTTAAGCTACTGACACACTCCAAGAGCCAGAACCTGAAGCAGGCCCTGACCAAGAAATACATAAGAATGACCTTGATCTCCCGATAGCAATAAGGAAGCAACCAAGATCCTACACCAAACATCCTATAGAAAGGTTCATTTCCTATCAGACTCTATTATCAGAACATCGAGCTTTTGTATCTCATATTGATCAGGTTAGGATACCAGAAAGTATATATGAAGCACTTGATAATCCAGAATGGAGGAAGGCAGTGATGGAAGAAGTGGAGGCACTGAAACAAAACAATACATGGGAAGTAATTGATCTACCTAAAGGCAAAACGGCAGTAGATTGCAAATGGGTATTCACTCCTAAGTATTGTGCAGATGGCAGTCTTGATAAATATAAAGCTCGATTGGTGGCAAAAGGCTTCACCCAAGTTTATGGAACAGATTATACCAAGACCTTTGTCCCTAGCTGCCAACTTAGACTGGCCACTTCACCAAATGGTTGTGAAAAATGCATTCCTAAATGGAGAATTGAAAGAGGTGATGTACATGAAAATGCCTCCGGGATTCCCAGAAGGAGAGAGCAACAAGTGTGCAAATTAAAGAAGTCACTGTATGGTTTGAAGCAATTCCCCCGAGCATGGTTTGAAAGATTTACCAAGGTATTGAAAGAAGAAAGATATAAACAAGGACAAAGTAATCACACTCTATTCTTCCGACACTTGAATAAAGGGATTGTGGTACTGGCAATATATGTGGATGATATTGTTCTCACAGGGGATAATCCAGTAGAAAATGACAGAGTTAAGAAGGCACTAAATAAAGAATTCCAAGTTAAAGATCTAGGAGAAATGAAGTACTTTCTAGGAATGGAAATTGCTAGATCCGCAATAGGAATTAACATCTCACAAAAGAAGTACATTTTGGATCTTCTGAAAGATACAGGTATGCTCGGTTATAGACCAAGCAATACTCCTATAAGGGTAGAAAAACTTATTGAAACTGAAGACCTAAGAAAAACAGTAGATGTGGGAAGATACCAGTGCATGGTGAGAAAGTTAATCTACTTGTCACACACCCGACCAGACATTGCGTATGCCATCAGTATGGTAAGTCAGTATTCTCATGACCCCAAATAGAAGCATCTGAATGAAGTCTATCGTATCCTCATATACTTGAAAGGTTCCCCTGGACTAGGCCTTTTGTTCAAAAAGTCAAACAAACGAAATGTGGAAATGTTAACAGATGCAGACTGGGCAGGTGATCAAGATGATAGAAAGTCTACCTCGGGTTATGTTACCTATGTTTGGAAAAATCCAGTCACTTGGCAAAGTAAAAAACAGAGCGTGGTAGCTAGGAGTAGTGCTGAAACTGAGTTTAGAGCTATAACTCTTAGAATCTATGAAGGTTTATGGGTAAAGCGAGTACTGGAAGAATTGAAAATGTTAATAGAATGATGCCGGAGTAATTAATCTCAAGTATATACCCTCCAAAGATCAAACAGCAGATGCGCTTACGAAAGGATTGACACAAGATAAGTTCGAATATCTAATCGGCAAGTTGGACATGATAAATATCTATGCTCCAACTTGAGGGGGAGTGTAGGAGATATCAAGAGAAGATTACCGGGATTGAGGGAGATTACGAAAATCATATCGTGCATTTAATTTTCCAGATTTCATGCTCATAATAATGAGAATCATATTGTATTTATGTTCTAGATTTCATAATCCCGCCTTAATTGGGATTCACTTAAGTGTATATAAACAGCATACTAGAGAAGGAATATACAAAAGAGAAAAGCGGGAATCATATTGAAATTTCATCTTCCCTGTTTCATATCCTTGCTTGCATAATCGGCATGTCGGCCGATAAAAATAAACAGGCGGAAACTCTAGTACCAGGAATTAGAAATATTGACATAGTACAGACCTAATTTCAAAATCATTATATCAACTTTCATTAACACACATTATGTAAACTAAACATTATTTAACTTGGCACAAATAAATGACTTAAGATGAAACAAGAATTTGAAATAACTATATGACCTCCAATATCAATAAGCATCTGGATTTTGGAATTGAGGAGGCAGGTATAATATAAAGACGAAAATAAACACTTACAATTCCCAAGATTTCCCCAACCTCGGTCAATAATACCCCGTTGCCCTGTATCCTTTAGTGCGTCTAATATAACATCGGTAGTTTTTTTGGAATCTTCAAGAGGCTAATAAAGTAAACCACAAAGTTTTCATTTAGAATATTTCCAAAAATGCCAACAAAATGTCAAGCAGTATCAAAGCATAGAATGCAAAGTTCACAGGCATTAACCATACCTTCAAACAAGCTTTATGTATGATAAGTAAGCAATTAGAGTAAACCAATTCTAGTATGAATTCAAATTTTATAAATAGATCAAAACGACATACATGCCCATTGTGCATTAACCATAAAAGTTCTCTAAACTTTTTATTTGAACATTTATTCCTTTGTAATATAAATTTTAATTAAATTACGATTGTAATTCTCTTGCGATTAGAATTATTGTAGGGAACACACAAGAAAAGTGGTCATTGATTTATGGCAGACTACGACTGCAATATTGGGGCCCCGTTAGATGATGGGTTGAAAAATTCCAGAGTTTAAAACTGTCTAGCTAATTAGCTGCAATTCTCTGCATGCATAGCTCATTAGAACCCTGTTTGAGTTAGGTTGACAGAAAAATAGGGCAAAAATGGGGAAAAATGAGTAGCTTAAACAGAGAACTGTGTTTAGAAAGTTCCAAAAAATTCAGTTCCTTGAACTGCAATAGACAAACATTTTTATGAAGAGTCTGCAAAGAGGAGCTTCTAAATATAATGTAGTTAATGAGAACAAAACACCCTTAGCCGTTTCAATGCTCTCCCTCAATATGTCGAACCACCTCATACACACTAAAATTATCCTCTGATAAGCAAGTATTTATTCCTAATACACCATATTGTCCAGCAAGCAATACTGAAGGCGATGGCCTAGTTGTGATCATTCATTCATGTAGAGATATTATAAGAAATATTATGAGATATATGAATATCCTGTAATTAGTATAAAAGATAAGATATAATATTACTTATTAATATATAGGTTTCTGTCAAAATATCAATAAAATAGAAAGTATTTTGCATCCTATTTTCTCTCTGAATATGGTACCAGAGCAGGTTAATTAGAAAACCTAATTTCTTCCTCATCCGTCACTCCTATGCCGTCACCTCTTGCATTTAGGTTTCTAGTTCCCAGCCTCGGACGATGACAAGCACTAGCCAAGGAGGAGCGTAGGGTTCCGATTGGCCAACCCCTGGAGTCTCGCTGTCAACTGAGCCATGCGTGACACTCACGCACCGTCAGTAGAATCGTCAGAACTCTATTTTCTAGCATCGACACTCTAGTTTTCCCAACGAGATCTGTCCAGATTGTCTTTGCTTGGGTCGACTTGCCTTTTCCAACCTGTTTTGTTTGTTTAAGGCTTTCGTTCCAAAGTCTATCTTGAAGAAGCAGAAGAGGGAAGAGGTCAAGTTTGTTCAGGCGTAAAGTTAGTGAGGCTCAGAGACTAGTTTAGAGTGGAGTCAATGAGGCGCAGAGACTAGTTTGGTAACTTATTTTCCCCTAATGTGGCACTTTGGTCTTCTTACGATTTAGTTGCCTCTAATTTGTTTGTTTAATTTCATTATTGACATCTTTGATTGCTAGGACCAAGACTACTGCAATTTCTGAGATAATTCTAGTAGTCACTAAGATTACTGAATACAAATTAATTTGGAGAAATTATCTAGACTTGAATAAATCTATTCATATCTACTTCCGAAGTATTAAGAAGATCACTGGACCGATGATCTCCCGAAGAGAAAGATGTCTCTCGCAAATCATGGTTAAGAGATGATGCACAACTTCTTTTACAAATTCTTAATTATAGTGGCAATGAGATCATACCTTCTATTACTCATTATGAATTTGTTAAAACACTAATGGACTACTTGGCACTCTTATATTCAAGTAAAAACAATATCTCTTGAATATAAGAGGTTTGCAGATCTTTCCATCACGCTGAGATGCCAAATGGCCATCCCCTTACGGCCTGCTTTATGGACTTTAAAGGACTATAAGAAGAGCTAAATGCTCTCATGACTATTTCTAATGAGAGGCAGATCAATGTCTCACCGAGAGAAGATGGCGACAATGAGTTTTCTTACTACACTTCTACCTAGATATGCTGCTGCTCGTTCTCAAATTTATCTGGGGCTCAACTCCCCTCTCTTGAAGAAGCCTTCTATCGAGTACTAAAAACTGAATAAACCTCTTCACTGGCCCCTCTTGTGCCTACTAGCGCATTGCTCAGTCAAGGTCAGAATAATAATCATGGGTCACCTCATCGTCATGGTGCTACACTACGGGGTCCTAATCAGGAGTCGAATGACGTGATCTGTTACTATTGTAAGGAACCGGGTAATAAGAAGCGTACGTGTCATAAACTTCAAAACAAACAAAATCGACAAAACTTTATACATGTGGCCACCACAGCTAATGAAACAGTTACCATTTCTGCTGCTGAATATGCTCAATTAAAGTCTATCAATCCCCCTGTGAGTGCTGCTATTGTAACAGGTAATAAGACTACTGCCCTTCTCTGTTCTTCCTCTAAATGGATCATAGACTTTGGTACTACTAACAACATGACAAGTAACCGCTATCTCTTTATTTATAATTCTTATGCCAACCTTTCTCATATCACTATTACAGACGGTTCCCAAACCCGTGTTCTTAGTTCTAGCACTGTTGGCCCTACCTCTTATATTCATTTGGAATATGTGCTCAATGTCTCAAACCTTGCATTTAACTTTTTGTCCCCTAATAAACTTACTCGTCAATTAAACCATTGGGTCTCATTTTTTCCTGACCATTGCTTGATACAAGATCTTTTGATGAAGACGATTATTGGTAGGGTTTACAAATATGCAGTCACTACTTCCTTGTTAATCAGCAGTCTCGAGCAGTGGCTTATACCGGTGATGTTACTCCTTTTAAAGCACATTATCGTTTGAGTCATTTATCTTTAACGTCTTTAAAAAAGATTTATCTTCAATTTCAGCACGTGTCGTCATTAGATTGTGATTCATGCCAATTTACTAAGCATCATCGTCTTCCTTTAGTATCTCAAGTCAATAATCTAGCTTAGTCTACTTTTGAGTTAGTACACTCCAATGTTTAGGGTTTACATTTGTTCCCGCACTACTTGGTTATATTTAATGAAAAATCATTCTGAATTATTATCTCACTTTTGTGCCTTTACTGCTGAAATTAAAAATCAATTCAATACTTCTTTCCATACCTTACGCAGTAATAATGCTAAAGAATATTTTTTTGAATCATTTTGCTTCAAAATGGAATTCTCCATCAATTTTCTTGTGTGGATACACCAGCTCATAATAGTATTACTGAAAGAAAAAATCATCACTTATTAAAAATAGCCCTTGCACTTTTATTTCAAAAGCAGGTTCCAAAAACCTTATGGACAGATGCGGTCTCCACTGCTTACTTTCTCATTAATCGTATGCCCTCCTCTATTCGTGATGGTCACATTCCTTACACCACTCTCTTTTCTTCCAAATCTTTGTTTACCATTAATCCTAAGATTTTTGGCTATTTTGTTTGGGATATGCGTCTACTATCTCTAAATTAGATCCTAAGTCCCTCAAGTGTGTCTTTCTTGGCTACTCTCGTGTTCAGAAGAGTTATCGGTGTTTCTCTCCTACTTTTAATTGTTATCTAGTTTGTGCTAATGTTACTTTTCAAGAATCTATTACTTATTTTGCTTTAACGCTTCTGCTCCCCCCTCTCCACCTATCGAGAAGGTTTTCTTCTGGTATATTCTGTCATTCCCTCGCCATCATCGGCACCAACTCCCGTACTGACGTCTGGTCAACACCCTTGTCTCAGGTTTATACCAAACATTTGAAGGAAACCCATACTGCTTTTGTGCTAGATTCTGCTCCGTCGTTGTCTACTTCGTCATCAGATCCTATAGACAGTATTACTCACCCTACGCCTGACTCGATCTTTGACTTAGAGACACCTCCTATTCTAGATGCAAATTTCTCACTCGATTTGCCAATTGCCCTTCGCAAAGGTAAACATACTTGTGCCTATCATATTTCATCTTTTGTTTCATATAACCAACTCTCATCCGCTTCTCGTGCCTTTGTTACTGCTTTAGACACTATTTCAGTACCTTAATCCCTTCTTGAGGCCTTATCCCACCACGGTTGGTGTACTGCTATAGAGGAGGAGATAGTGGCCCTTGATCGTGTTGGCATGTGGACCTTAGTAGATTTACTGGCAGGAAAGAAAGTCATTGGATGTAAATGGGTGTTAACTCCTAAAACCAAGGCTGATGACACACTTGAACGCCTTAAGGCTCGCCTTGTTGCTAAAAGATATACTCAGAAATATGGTATTGACTACTCTGATACTTCCCCTATTGCCAAGTCTCCTCTGTTCATCTCTTCATATCTCTGGCCGCTATTTATGGTTGGAATCTCTCTCAAATGGATGTTAAAAATGCACTCTTAAATGGTGATCTTCTTGAAGAAGTTTACATGGAGCAATCACTAGGTTTTATTGCTCAGGAGGAGTGTGGTAAAGTGTGTCGCCTTAATAAATCTCTATACAGTTTGATACAAAGTCCTCATGTATGGTTTGATAGATTTAGTACTGTTGTGAAGGAATTTGGCCTGTGCCAAAGTGTGTGATCATTCTGTATTCTATCAGTGAACTAGTACTACCATAATTCTACTAGTTGCGTATGTTGATGATATTATAATTATGGGGAGTGATACCTTGAGGATCTCATCACTCAAGTCATTCCTTAACTCCACTTTCAGATGAAGGATTTGGGTTCATTAAAGTACTTCCTAGGAATTAAAGTCATGAGGAACAGGAAGGGCATCTTATTGACTTAGAGAAAATATGTTATAGATCTACTAAAAGAAACTGGAAAAATAGGAGCTGCGCCCACTAGCTTTCCTATGATTTATAATCCTCTACTTGATGCTAATGGTAGTATATCGCATGAAAATCCTGTTGAAGCTATTAAGAGTAAACCTTTTGAGAACCAGAGAGGTACAAGAGATTGATTGGCAAATTGAATTATTTTACAGAGACCCGTCCTGATATCACTTACCCAGTGAGTGTCCTTAGACAATTTATGGTTTCGCCAACTATTACACAGTGGGAAGCTTTAGAACATGTGTTACATTACTTGAAAGGATCTCCAAGTCGTGGGATATTGTACAAGAATCATTGTCACATAGATATTGAGTGTTTTTGTAATGCAAATCATGATGGATCAAAAGCCACAAGACAGTTTACTACAGGATATTTTGTGTTTGTAGGAGGAAATATGGTATCTTGGAAAAACAAGAAACAGAATGTGATGTCACGGTCAAGTGCAGAAGCGGTATACAGAGCCATATCATAATCTGTATGCTAGATAGTGTAGATATATCAGCTACTGAAAGAGGTTAGCCTTAAAATATCATTACTAGCGAAGCTGTGTATGATAATAAAGCAGGCATGAACATAGCTTCTAATTCGGTATTTTGTGAACGCACGAAACATATTGAGATCGACTGTCATTTCATTCGAAGCAAGCTCTAAGAAAACTTTATCTCTACAGAGCATGTTAGATCCAATGATCAACTAGATCTTCTTACCAAAGCTCTTAATGGTGGTTCAAGTTGAATATCTTTGTAACAAGTTGTGCATGATTGATATCTATACTCTAATTTCAGGGGGAGTGTAGAAATATTATAAAAAATTTATGAGATATATAAATATCCTGTAATTAGTATATATGATACGATATAATATTATTGATTAACATATAGGATTCTCTATTGTGTATATATATACCCCTTCACAATATCTATAAAGTAGAAAGTATTTTGCATCATATTTTCTCTCTGAATAATTCAACAGTGTCTTCATCCCTCAAGGTTCTACACAAGCTACTCCTGATAATGATGGAAGCTGAAGAAATTTCCCCAAGAATTTGTAGACACAAACCATCACCAAATTCTCTTTTAGCAAATTTGCAGTCCCTTAATGCACTCTTTTAGAAACTAAGCGGTCCCTTAATGCATGACTAACATCCTTAACATCCTGGCCACACAATCCTTATATTCCCTTCACACCTCTCTTTATTGGCTAACAATTTGTGCTTCATAGGCAACCAAAGGAAAACTCTTATTGATGTAGAACGGGGAAGGGGAAAGGGGAAAGGGGAAGAGAGAGAAAGAAAAGAAAGGGGAAGGGGAAAGGGAGAGAGAGAAACAAGAAGAGTAAAAATATTCAATTCAATATCATTCAAGGCATACAAATGAGAATAACTCTTCCTCTATTTATAGAGCTCTAAGCAACCTAAAACTAACTTAAAGCAAAAGAAATTATAGAAATAGGGAACTCTACTAAATTTCTTTCAAATTTTTAGGTTGGACAAAAATGGAGAGTCGTGATTGAGCATGTCTATCATGAAGGTAACAGATGTGCAAAATTCAAGGCGATCCATGCATGTAATAATCATCTAAGAATTCATTTTGAGTCACCATTTGAAATGAAGATGCTGTAGGTGTAGCTTAAACCAGTTCATTTCTGGTCAGAGCCTCATAGGTCTTGTGTTTTGCCCCTTTCCATTTTAAACAGAACACACGCAATGTATTTAAAAAATACTGTACATCTTGGATTGTGAAGTGGTTTCCTAAAGAAACTTCAGGCCATGTTGGGATTGCTCTGATTTTCCACTAATTTTTCGAAACAGCTACTTTTCAAATGAAGTTTTAGACGTACAGTGTATGACAAGCAGTTCAAGTTTAGCAAAATTCTTTGATTGTGCTTTTATCAATATTTACAGTTTGTGTTTCATAAATCTTTCAAAAAGTGCTTTTAACTACCAAATTACAGAAAAGGGCATATACAGATTTGACATTATAATAGGGGTATGATGAAATAAAGGTTGAGCAGGGTTAAGTTTGTCTTTTAAAATAATTTTCTACTTATGCGATTGCTTCCAGGGAGAACCTTCAATTTTTATACTTAATGGAGCAGAAAAGTGTTCAGGCTACCACTCAACATTTTCCCTGCAGAAGCTTGGTCAAAACATCTTTAACTCTCAAAATAGGTACTGTAACAAAAAAGAAAATAAAAAAAGAGCAACTTCTTCCACCTGAGCAGCACAGCTATTAACATTGTGTCGATTACGTAACATATAATTCCAGCATAACTGATCAAAGAGTATCTAATGGTCATTTACAACAACTATTCATTAGATAAAGCTAAATTTAAGCTGTATCACAGTCAAAGCAATAAAGCAATTAATGGATAGAGACAGTATTATTGCATTCTTAACCATCAGGTGAGCTGAGTATATTGAGTGTCATAATCTTTTTGTTTATAACAGAGAGCAAAGTGTCATCTACGCTTCATTTGAAGGAGATAAAGGTTTGACATTTCAAAAAGTATTGAATAACAAAAATCATAAGCCAAAAGCTATCATATGTTTAAATGATATAAGATGATTTACCCAAAAAAAAAACGATATAAGTTCATCAGAAAATGATTTAGCTAAATGAATTTGCCATACCATGCTCCCAAACCCAAAATATATGGGTTTTGGTCCCTTTTCAATCCATTGGACAAAATCTTCCCGTGGTTGGTACTCTGATCCAAGGTTCATGAAACAATAACCAACAACATCAACTAAAGGCCCCCAGTCTGCAAATATGTTAAACGTTATTATTCCTGGTATTGAGACAGATTAAACAAAACATGTCTACCAAACATTTCAAGACCGCTATTTTTCACAACTCTCATTAAGCATAGACAGCTCAGTATTGAGTAGGATCTAATTTGAACCAGAGCAAAGTCATTGGGTTTACCTAGGAAAAAAACTTCTGCATTGCTCGAGAAATTTCATTCAAAGAAAAGGAACTTTATATAATAAAAATGTAAATGATCCGTACATGAGCATACTCTGAAAATTTAGATAACATAATTATCGCCCCCTTTCAAGGACTGAAATTGAAAAATGATTATTTAATTATAAAACAGATATGAGAGGGCATCACCAAATATTACAATAAATGATAAATTGCATCCTTGACCATACCACTTGGCTTTGGAACAACATGAGAACTCCACATATAGCCAGTTGGTAAATGAGATATCGATCCACGATACATACTGAAGTATGCAATAGGAGGAAGCTTCAATGTCCGTTTCCTAAAGTCATTGATAATTCCTCTCATCCCCCACCACATCATTAGTTCTACAACAATGTAGGACAGCTGGATGCAGAAGAAAATACAAACAAATTTAATGGTAAATGTATTTCTCCACTTCTTTCATACCAGTAAATTCAAATTACCAAAAATTTTCAACAAAAGACATACCCAATAACCAGCACTTTGAGGAACACGTGCCAAAGGGTGAGGGAACTCATATGTTGGCCTGCCTATTGAAAAGAAAATATGTTAGAGATGACACCAAAAGGTATTGGATTGAGCAACAAGAAAAATGGAGTAGCAGCTGTGAGGAATACTGTACCAATTTCATTCAATGTCAAAGCCTGTACAGTTAACAGTGACATATACACACACAAGATGCAAAATTACATACAGGTAATAATCCCTCAAATATCCCTCCAAATCAGTTTCTAAGCTGATTCTAATCTTATATTAGAGAGAAAAAAGATTATAATCTAATCTTAATAAGAAAGAAAATATACGACTGCTTACAATGGGGAGTATATAGCATGGATATCACATAAATCTTGCCATAATACACAAGAAAAAGTACAAAAGGAGAAACACAATACTAAGCTTTCCAGGTCATGCTTGGGATGGAAAATTGGTACATTGCACAAAACTACAACTGAATAATGAGTAACAATTTGCCGGGAAAATAAGGCATTTATCAGCATATTCAAAGCTGCAGTTATTCCTTTACTTAGCTATCTGTACTGTGAACATCTCAAGCCAATAATTAGTTGTTTATTTGTTGGTAACACCATATCTTTCAGTTAAGAGGTCTCTTATAGTTATAATTTCCACTCAAATAATATAATAACATTAACTCACGTCCAAGGCATTGTGAAGAAGATGTGAAGGGGCACACCAAGGGCTTCAGCAACATGTGCATGTCCTACAAAACAAAAAGAAGATAAATTTCTACCAATATTCATCACCAAGCAAGTGCAATTAAGTCACATTATGTGCATTGTTCAAAAATCAAATGTTAAAGGCATCAAATTTCATACATACTGAATAAAAACCCAAAATTCCCATATTTTTACCAAGTACACATTCAACACTTTTTTGTCCATTATTAACATTGGAAGCCAAAAATATTTGCTTTCAACTTTCCCCAAGTAATATGGCGATTGTTCTCTCAAGCTCTCCGACGAGTACTGTTCCTCCTTCACAGGAGGATGATGATTTACTATTCTGAAGTTCTAAGAAGGTCAAAAATGTTGAAAATAAGTCTAGAAGAGAGAATGTGCTTCAGGGGCACTGGCCTTCATTAGGATCAAAAGGAACTGAGTATGTCACTGGTGGTATTTCGTTTGCTGACAAACTGAAGGGGGTAGATAAGAATAGTGAGCAGGATGAAGATGATATGTGTGAAGATGAAGGGATAGAATCAGATAATAGCATGTCTGAATCCCTGAAGGAAGATGATGAGCCATTATGCAATACTATCGAAGATCCCACAAGGAAATTTCCTACCTTATGAAGAGGAAACTTTACAAAGCATGGAGTAAAGCTGTGATCGTCAAACTGCTTGATAAAGGTATTGGTTTCAAAGCTTTACAATCTAGATTACAAGCTATGTGGGCAAAGAAAGGGATTATTAATGTAATAGATATTGGGTATGGGTTCTTTGTTGTCAAAATGTCAAATAGAGACGATTTTTTCAATACATTAACTGGGGGTCCATGGATAATATATGATCATTACTTAACCGTAAGACCCTGGGAACCGAATTTCAGACTTGAGAAAGCCACCATTAGTAAGGTGGCAGTATGGGTTAGAATGCCAAAATTATCACTAGAATATTATGATGAAGAGGCCCTTACTGTCATTGGCAATAGAATTGGTCAAACGATAAAGGTAGATATCAATACTTCAAACCAACTGAGGGGCCACTATGCAAGAGTATGCGTGCTGGTAGACCTGGATAAGCAACAGATGTCTGGGTTTTCTTTGGATGGTGAAAATTATTTCTTGGAATATGAAGGACTTCATATGCTTTGTACAAGTTGCGGCATATATGGCCATAGAGTAGAGGGCTGTCCAAGCAAGAGGAAGGTTCCTGAACCAAATGTGAATGATCCACAAGTACAACAAGACAGTAGGGAAGATTCAAACAAGGAAGCTTCGAAGAATCAAGAGCAATGGAAGGTTGTGCAGAAGACTCATAGACCAAGGAAGATGAAAGAAGACAGACATGAGTTGAACCAACTAGGAAATCGTGGATCCCGTTTTGGGGTACTTGTAGATAGCGAAGATCAGCAACAAAATCAGTGAAATAATGACAATGACAACAATGAATTTGTTCATGGGGCTGGGACTGAACAGTTGGTAACAAGAAATATGGCCACCAGACGTTTGCCGAGGATATGGAAAAAAGGAAGCACGAAGAAGAACAGTAAGCAAAGTTCAACGGGAAAGAGCCGACTAGTGAGTGAAGTGATAGGTGATGGAAGCTTAGTACGAAAAAAGAGTGAGAAGAGGAGTAGGGAAATGCAAAAATGTGAGGCTATGAACAGCGGGCATTTAATGCTTATGTTGGATGAAGTGATAGGAGACAAGATGGAGGTGATGGAGGTGAGAGAGGGTGAGAGAAATGCGAGAGAAGAAATGAAAGCTGATTTTGGCCAGAATAAAATGGGCTCAAAGGGAACAAAAGAAAGCTTTATAAAAGAAGTCTATTATAATAAGTATGAAATGGGTCCATGGGGCCAAAAGGAAATGGGCTCACGGGTAAGAGAAGGAGATTTTATAAATGAAGTCCATTGCAACAATTATGAAGCAGGCCCATCTTTGATGAAATCCAATGAAATAAGAATAAAGGAGTTGGATCCTGGTGAGTTAGAGAATGGACCAATAGATGTGGGCCAATGTCTTATTATTAATGAAGTGAAACTAGTAAAGAATCCATGGTGCCTAAGACCCAATTCTCACAGGAGAATTAATTGGGCTTTGTTATTTGGGTTAAAAAGGTAACTCTTAATCCCCTTGTCTTTTTAATTTTTTATGGATAATTTACTATATTGGAATACAAGAGGGGCTTGTGCAAAGGGGCTCCTTAAAAATTTAAAAACAGTATGCAATGGACTAAAACCAAATTTAATTATTTTATTTGAGACTAAATGTGCAAAGGTGTCACGATTTCAATTTCTTCATTCATGGGGTTTTGACTATCTCAAAGTTATTCACCCAGGTCGCTCAGGAGGCTTAATTGCGCCTTGGAGAAGTGACGTAATTAAAGTCTTAGTTTTACTGGAAAATAGACAATATTTCCATCTTCAATGTGAAATTGCTACACGACCTATATTTTTACTGACAGTAGTGTACGCAATTCCTCACTCTAATTTTAGACAAACGCTATGGAATGACTTAAAGAATTTATCTGCTAATATTACTATGCCATGGGTTGTTTATGGTGATTTCAATGATATTTTCTATCTCACGGATAGAATTGGAGGTGTTGGTGGTTCTAATAACAGAGTAAGATGGTTTCAAGACAGAATAAAGGATTGTGGTCTTTCAGATATGGGATATCAGGGACCAAAGTTTACGTGGAAAGGTCCAAAAATTGCTGGGTGCTCTCGTTTATATGAAAGATTGGATCGAGCTCTAGCTAATGTACAATTTTTAAATGATCTATCAGATTGTGTTTTGAAGGTACGTCCTAGAACTAAATTTTCTGATCATAACCCTATTATATTACAATTTATAAATAATTTCAATAATGGTAGACAGAGACCATTTAGGCTTGAGGCTATGTGGCTCAGTCATGAAAACTTTAATGATTTCTTGTCCAATACTTGGTTTAATTATGATGATTTTAATAAATCTCTGGAAGATTTGAGTACTTCCCTTATTGACTGGAACAAAAATATTTTTGGATTTATAGAAAAAAGGAAAAAAAACTATTTTAGCCCGATTGAGGGGTATTCAAAGTTCTCCTGCTTATACTCATTTAAAATTTTTAGATTTTCTTGAAAAGGATTTACAAAATGAGTTAGAAGACATTCTGAAATTGGAAGAAATTAAATGGTTTCAAAAATCTAGGACTGATTGGATTACAAAAGGTGATCAAAATACCTGTTATTATCATCTAAAAACTAAAATAAGAAGAAGGAGAAATAGAGTTTTGACTTTAAAGGATGATGAAGGGAATTGGATTGATGATGAATCTATGCTAATATCTATGGTAATAAGTTATTTTAAAACTCTTTATGATTGTTATGATACTGCTTCTTGTATTTTACAAACAGAAATAAATTTTCCCTCTGATATTAAAAGACGTATTAATAACATGGGTTATTTACCAAACGATATGGAAATAAAGGAAGCATTATTTTCTATGGGATCTTATAAGGCTCCTGGTCTTGATGGTTTCTCCCCAATCTTTTATCAAGTTAATTGGAGGGTTGTAGGTATTTCTTTATGCAAGTTTGTCAAAACTGCTTTTGAAAAAGGGTTAGTTCAGGATAGTGCAAACAAGACTTTAATTTCTCTCATACCAAAGAAAGATCATCCGGAGGTTATTAGACATTTTAGACCAATCGCCTTATGTACAGTACATTACAAATGTATTACTAAGGTGATTGTTAACAAGTTAAGAAATATCATGGATGATATTGTTTCCCTGTATCAGTCAAGTTTTATTAAGGGCAGGCACATACAGGATAATATTATTGTGGGGCAAGAAATAATGCATATAATGAAAAAAGTTAGAGGAAAAACTGGCTTAATGGCTATGAAGATTGATCTTGAGAAAGCCTATGATCGCATTCGCTAGGACTTTATTCAACAGGTTCTTATTGATGTTGGTCTAGCTCCTATTCTTATTAACCTCATTATGGCTTGTGTTACATCTGTTTCTTATAATGTGTTATGGAATGGTGCTCAGACTGAATTCTTTTTTCCTAAAAGAGGTCTCCGACAAGGAGACCCTATCTCACCTTTATTGTTTGTACTTTGTATAGACAAGTTATCTCATCTCATATTGGATGCTGTGAATAATGGTCACTAGAAACCAATTGTGGTTTCTAATGGCGGGCCAACGATTTCTCATCTCATGTTTGCAGATGATATTATTCTATTCGGAGTAGCGAATGAAAGACAGGCTAAATGTATGATGGATTGTCTGGATAAATTCTGTCTCGCTTCAAGTGAAAAAATTAGTAGGAGTAAATCTTCTATATTTTTTTCTCATAAGGTGCATATGAACACTAGGAGAAGAATTAGTGGCATTTCAGGAATGACTATCTCAGCTGATATAGGAAAGTATTTGGGTTTTCCAATCATCAGAGGGAGAAAACCCAAGGATACTTTTCAGTACATTATTGATAGAGTTAAATCTAAACTTGCAGTTTGGAAAGAAAATACCCTTTCAGTGGCTGGTAGAATCACATTGGCCAAGTCTATATTAAGTTCTATACCTGTGTATCCTTGCTGGTTTCTAAGATCCCTATCTCGGTATGTCAAGAAGTGGAGAGATTACAAAGGAATTTTATATGGGGCAATAGCCAAACTTCACATGGATTCCACCCTATTGGATGGGATCAAATTGTTAGGCCTAAATTAAATGGGGGTCTTGGATTTAAGAAACTTGAATCATTCAACCGTGCTTGTGGAGCTAAACTAGCCTGGAATCTAATTAAGGGAAGCAAAGGTTTGTGGGTCAATGTGCTTTTACATAAATACATGCTCAGGAATGAAGAGAATTTACTTGAGGCAAGAAGGAGAGATTCAGCACTTTGGAAGTTCATTTCTCAACAAGAAGATATAATTAATCTTGGCACAAGATGGCATATCAGAAATGGGGAATTAGTGAATTTCTTTACTGATAATTGGTTATTTCATGATATAAAATTGAAAGAAATGTGTCTTAGGTCACTGACATTAGAAGAAGAAAATAGTAAAGTTGCAGATTGGATAGTTTTAGGAAATTGGGATTTCCAGAGGCTTGCTAAGATTCTATCAAGTAATGCTTTTTAAAGATTATTTAGTATGCTACCACCAATGCCAGAAGCAGAGAATGATGTAATGGCTTGAAATGCTACTAATGAGGATACTTTTACTATTAAGAATGCATATTTTCTAATTGAGTCTCAGCCAGTCAATACATATAGCTCTATATACAAAGACATTTGGAAATGGAAGGGAGCTGAGCGTATTCGAGTCTTCATGTGGATTGCTATCAATAATCGTTTACCGACTAATGCTTGGAGAAGTAAGTGGACATCAACTACTTCATTATGTCAATACTGCAACAATGAGATAGAGGATATCTTACATATTCTTTGGGATTGTAGTTATGCTACACATCTTTGGCTATGTTTATTGAATCCCAAGTATTATTTCCCATTTTTTAGAACTCCCTTAAAAGACTGGTTTGCTTTAAATCTCAGAAGGGAGTTAGGAGTGGAAGGTCTTAATAACTGGGGCTTAATTTGGGGTGTTGCAATTTGGAGTTTATATAAGTGGAGGAATCAAGATACATTTGATACGTATTTCTCCAAACCGGTGGATCCTTGCTCAATCATTTTGCAAACATGGAAAAATTGTGCAGTTTCAAGAGGATCAAGTAGTTAATGAGGTTAACGTACAAAATGCATCGAGCTGGCAACCTCCTCCTATGGGATGGTTTAAAGTAAATGTTGATGGGGCACTTACTGCAACTCAGAGTAAGGCAGGTTGCGGTGGTATTATTAGAAATCATTCTGGCAGTTGGGTAGCTGGTTTCACAACTAAGTTGGGTGCTTGTAATGTTATTGAGACAGAACAATGGGCTGTGTACAAAGGTCTCCAACTAGCTTGGAATTTACAGTTAAAGAAGATTATTCTTGAGTCTGACTCAAAGAATATTATGGATATTCTGTCGAATATGAATACTGATACATGAAGCTTATTAGTAGCCCAGATAAAGAGATTTCTACAATTATCATGGGACATCAAACTTCAGTATATTCCTAGAGTTCAAAACAAGATTGCAGATGCTTTGGCCAAAGAGAGATTGAATTCTACAAAGATATTATATGATTGTCCTCTTCATTTAGAGTCTATGGTTCTTATTGAGTGTTTGGGATCTAATCCCCTTTTGAATTAGTTTTTTATTTGTATCGGGCGTTTAGCCCTCCTGTATAACCAAAAAAAAACATTGGAAGCCAAAGAATATAAGACCCATATCAACAGCCTATACTACTTAAGTGGGACTCAGGTTCCACAACTTGTAACTACATCATAATACTTCACCATGCTCCCAGCCAATGCATCCTATATGACACAGGAAAGGAAGAGAGAAAAATGATGAGCAGCAGTGGAAGGTCTCAATACTCTTGATATGAACCTTCTGAAGAACCTTAACAACAGTCCACAAAGCTACCTCCTGAAGCTGGAGACCCCATGGTTTTTATGAAGGCCAGATTATGGTCTCACGCTTCCAATTTAAGACCAAATCCCATACCATACCATGCAATGGGGTTATACAAAATCCCCAAATATTTGATTTCTTCAAATTTCTCAAAATTTCTAAGCATTTTCCTCCCAACTAAGCGCTACCACTCCTCAAATTCTTGACCATCCCAAAATCCTTCAAAATTTTCCAAAATATTTTTCCATCCATCTCAAAATCCCTAAGCCGCACACTCTAAGTATCTGACTCCATTCAAAATTGTTGTATAATAATTCAAAAGGACATCCTTAATTTTCTTTTTCTTTTTTCAGTTCCATCTTGGTATTTCTAACCCTCTCTTTCTATTTCCATATTAAGTTGCATGGTTTCCCATTTTCATTTTTTCCTCTGTTTCCAATTTGTCTTCTTTTAGGAAAAAAAATATCAACAAATTCCAAAATGGAACTGTAGAGATATTAGAGATATTATAAGATATATAAATATCCTATAATTAGTATATAAGATAAGATATGATATTATTTTATTAGTATATAGGATTATCTAGAAATCTCTATTGTATATATAAATATCCCTTCTAACTATCAATAAAGTATAAGTATTATTCATCTTAAATAACATGGTATAGGAGACTGAAGTCATTAAGAACAAGCCGTTTGAGAACCCAGAGAGGCATAGGAGATTGATCGACAAATTGAATTATCTTACCGTATTGATTAGCAACTTGAATTATCTTACGGTAACCCGTCCTAATATCACTTACCCAATGAGTGTACTTAGCCAATTTATGGTCTCGTCAACTGTCAGACAGTGGGAAGCCTTAGAACATGTGTTACATTACTTGAAGGGATCTCCAGGTCGTGGGATATTGTACAAGAATCATGGTCACATAGATATTGAGTGTTTTTGTTATGCTGATCATGGTGGATCAAAAGCCATAAGACGATCGACTACAGGATACTGGGTTTTTGTAGGAGGAAACTTGGTATCATGGAGAAGCAAGAAATAATGTGGTGTCAAGATCGAGTGCAGAAGCAGAATACAGAGCCATGGCGTAATCAGTATGTGAGATAGTCTAGATATATCAGTTATTGAAGAGGGTTGACCTTAAAATCTCGTTACGAACAAAGTTGTGGTCTGATAATAAAGAGGCCCTACATATAGCTTCTAATTCGGTATTCCATGAACGAACAAACATATTGAAATTGACTATCATTTTATTCGAAATAAATTCAAAGAAAACTTCATCTCTATAAAATATGTCAGATCTAGTTATCAATTGGGTGATCTCCTCACCAAAGCTCTTAATATGATTCGAGTTGAATATCTTTGTAACAAGTTGGGCATAATTGACATCTATGCTCCAACTTGAGGCGGAGTGTAAAGATATTAGAGATATTATAAAATATGTAAATATTCCATAATTAGTATATAGGATAAGATATTTTATTAGTATATAGGATTATCTATGATTCTCTATTGTATATATAAATATCTCTTCTCACTATCAATAAAGTACAAATATTATTTATAGAAACATTAACATTTATAACAGAAACAAAGAGACATAGTGCATGTTTGGCTATCATGGTTTGGGAATCAATTTTGGGCAAAACCTCGGTTTGGAAAAATTTCACACAAACATCAATTTTTGTCCAGAATTGATTTTGGCCAAAACATCAGTTTGAAAAAATTTGAACCAAACAGCCGTTTTTGTTCAGAATTGATTTTGGGCAAAACTATGGTTTGAGACCATGGTTTTGAATAAGCTACTGAAAATAGATATTGGAACTGTAAAAGAGTTTATAGATTATCCAATTACTATTTTACCCCTACTTTTTTCTTATACTCTCTCTCATCTCTCTTCTTCACACTATCTCCTCTTTCCTCTCTCTTCTCTACACTCTCCTCTCTCCTATTTATTCTCTACCCTCTCTCCTCTCTCATACTTTAATCAAATCATACCCTTTTTAGTAATTTATTAATATAAAAAGTGATTTTACTATTAATCATCTAAACACTCTATTTTCAAAATCTATTCTTCATAATCTATTCTTCCCAGAATCTATTATTCCCAAAATCTATTCTTCAGAATATATTCTCTCCAAAATCTATTCTCTAAAAGTTAATCCAAACACACCCATAACCATTTAAAATTTCACATTCATACATTTGAAAAATGCCAATGCCCTTTAGTACATGCCTGTCATGTAACAAAAACTGACTTATTTATCAATGAATCCTCTTGAACTAGTTTGATAAAAGTAAAAAAATTTAACGAAACCCTTTTTAAATATATATAGATCTTAGATGAACTGAGTTCTATGGTCAAACATACCCGCTGACAATGCAAAAGACAAACATAGAACCATCAAATATCATACTTGCAAAGAACATAATCAGATTAGAACCTCACATTTATATGCTTAAGTTAAGCATCACAAAACTCACTAAGCTTGTAACTACTCACCATATGCAGGAGGATTGGCAATAATAGCCTGAGCTTTAAAAGGAACACCAGTTTCCAAATCAGGTGCGGTACATGCTGGGAGAAGAGATTCAATAATTGCCTTCAGCTGCTTTCTTTGCAAGGATATTTCTGATGGTCCTGATGGGATTAGACCTTTATTTCTTACCATATCTATAAAATGAAATAATTCATTTAATAAAGTTTACAATGAATTGAGGGGAAATTAGCGTGAGATTAAAATAGAGTTACACAACCATTCTCAATATTCTTCAAATGAAAGTAACAGAGTCATTACTTACAGAAAGGTTGCAATTTTGCAAGACTTATAGATTAGTCATTGTGTGCATTATCTTGATAAAAATTTGGGCAAGTATTGTAAGTTTCAGCAGTAGTACAATAAGGAGAATGTTATGAGAATTATCTTGATATAATTCTAAATTAATTTTAGAAGCATTATAGATGTAATATGACCACAAGAATCAATCAATTCTATTTTGAGATTATAGTTTCAGTAATTATATGTTTTGGTGAGCAGAAATTTTCATTTGAATTATGATCACTAAGGCCAAAGCATGTTCCTTACACTAAAAGAATTAGAACTATTTGGTTTTAGCCCTAAGGTAATATTTATCTGCTTTGCAGAGGTTCAATATATATTGACCCTTCAGCTCCCCTCTCTTTCCTATCAAAATTTCTCCATTTTACCCCTCAAATTTGGTTGTTTAAGATGCTATGAAAAGCATCCTTGACCTTGAAGTTCATGGTCCTAGAGCTATTATCCTTTTCCTGTCAATCATATAAGAAAATATATTTTTCGTTTCAGATGTTTAATATCTATATGCAGCTTTACGCCAGCAAGTTGGGAAATGATAAGTATATATCATACCAAACTTTCATCATTGTTCCTTATTCTTAAACCTATTGATATCTAACAGCTAGAGGTGTGTTCCAAGAGCAAGATCTCATGTCTGCATACTGGACAAAGCTTTCAAAGAAACCTTTGAAGATTAACGTGCAGAAATCAGTCTCCAAAACAAATTTAAAGTGTCCATTGGCAAATAGGATAAAAGTGAGTTCTGGCATGTTTTTGGAGACAAAATCCAATAGGTGAATCAAAAGAAAGGAACTTTGTAGAGATTTATAAATCTCCAAGTTAAGATCAAATGCAAACACTATGCAATAAGAATTATTAGACATTAATGCAAATATCAATCAGGCTTGGGGACCTCTTACATCCTGCCAAAGCTCGAGGATCACCGCCCAAAGGATAGAAATCTACGCCAGCTGACTTTATAAATGTGTTAAAATTAGCATGAGTTGCTAACCTAACATGATGACCATACTCCTGCATGCAAACATCAAAATGTCACTGATAAATAATCAAACAACTAAAGTAAAATTCAACAAATATAACAGCCGACAAATAGAATATATTATCTAGAAGATCAAGATTTGGCATCCTATGAATAGGCCAATAGCAGAATACTCGAAACAACAATCCAGGTGTACAGGTTAGATATCAACAACATGAAAATGAATATAACTCAATAAAATATTTGAACATTCTACGGCTTTTGTAACAGAAATACTCAGAATGCTAGCATTATTTAAGGCGAGAATTTCATGGAGCGGGCTCAGTCAATGAAGCTCGCCATCGACGATAGAGACAAACTCGAATACCTCACCCCGATACACCTATCTTCGGCGACACTCAAGTGTAGAGGAAATGGTAGTCAGAAAATTCGCTGGTCTCGTCATGGTTGATTAATGCAATGACCCCAGAAATCAAAAAAAAGATACATGTTCCTACCCTCTGCCAAAGCTATCTGGGATGCCGTCAGCGATGCATATGGAAACAAAGCCAATGTGTCAGTGATCTTTGATGTTCGTTCAAAATTGTGGCAGACAAAGCAAGGGACACGGTCGCTGAGAGTATTGGTTGGAGAAAACAGCACTATAGCAAAAGCTCGATCAACTCAGAGAACGAGTTTGGAGGTGCTCTGATGATGCGCTACTGAAAGCAAGCGCGAGGTGGAGGAGGAACGCCTGTATGAGCTACTCGTCGGACTGAATCCCGTGTACAATGATGTTAGAAGCCGAATTCTTGCTCGTGAGCCTCTCCTGTCGGTGCGCGAGGCATTTTCCACTCTGAGATATGAAGAATCCAGGCACAAGGTCATGCTGCCAGAACCTCGTGTGAACACCGACGGCTTGACCTCTCACGTGACATAGGTTGAGTCATCTGCTTTAGCCTCTAGAGCCACTAATCAGCGCAATCCAGACCGTCTATTTTGTGATCATTGCAGGAAAATAGGCAATACAAAAGATACTTCCTGGGATATTCATGGAAAACAACCTGATTATAAACCTAAGAAGGGTAAGTCTAGGGGGTATGTGGCTGATGTCTCTAAACAAGGTGACATAGGTCCCTCTTCAACCACTGATTAGCTCAATTTAATTTTGGAAAGATTGTCACCATTGGAAAACAAAAACCCTACTGCTAGTGTGGTACAACGAGGTAAATTTTCTAAAGCTTTGACTAACATTAAAGGTATGAATTTTGGACCTATTTGGATAGTTGACTCAGGTGCCTCTGATCATATAACTGATAATCGTTCCTTATTCACCACATACGTTACCTCAAAGGCTCAACTCACTGTCAAAATTGCTAATGCCTCAACCTCCATTGTTGCTGGTATTAGGAATATTAAAGTCACCGATTCCCTAACACTAAAAATAGTCCTACATGTCCCCAACTTAAAATGTAATATGTTATCTGTAAGCCAATTGACTCGTGATGAACATTGTCATGCTAAATTCTTTGCCACTCACTGCTTGTTTCAGGATCTGCTCACAAGGACGATGATTGGCGTTGCTAAGGAGTTTGAGGGGCTTTACTACCTAAATGACTGTGTTAATCAGCCTCTCAGTTCTTGTAAGGCATTGTCTCTCCCTCAGACTAGTGACATAAACTTATGGCATCAACGATTAGGACATCCAAATTTCCATTACATGACTATTATGTTGTGTTGGAGTGGCTAATGGATTGGCTTGATAAAGAACACAAAAGTGAGATAATTATATGTTGTATATAATCTGGGTTGGAGCATACATATATATACACTAGGCTGTACAATCAGAGACGCGTAAATCATGGGATACATTTTAATAATACAATCTGATCCTATCCCCCCATATCCTCCTATAATCACATTTGATTCCTATAATCACTCTTCTTTAATTCTGAATATCTTTTACACTCCCCCTTAAATTGGGGCACAGATATTAATCATGTCTTACTTACCAACTAGATATTTGAATTTGTCCCGAGTTAATCCCTTTGTGAGTACATCAGCTGTCTGTTCTTTGGAAGGATTGTATTTTAATTCAATTGTTCCAGCATTAATCTTTTCTCTTATAAAGTGTCTGTCTATCTCTATAAGCTTTGTTCTGTCATGCTAGACTGGATTATGGGACATATTAATAGCTGCCCTATTGTCTGAGTATAGCCTGATAGGTACTTTTGGTAACATTCCGAGTTATTCGAGTACTCGCTTTACCCATAGGCTTCCACATATTCCTAGAACTATAACTCTAAACTCAGTTTCAGCACTGCTTCTAGCAACCACACTTTGTTTCTTACTGCGCCATATGACGAAGTTCCCCCATACATACGTAACATAGCCTGAGGTTGATCTCCTGTCATCTTGATCCCCTACCCAATCAGCATCTGTGTACGTTCAAGGATAATTTTACTAATTTCATCTACGCAAATGGTTACCATGAGTATTTCTTAATTCTTTTTTAGAAGATCTCGATAAAGCTACTCAAAATCAATTGGCAAGAGGTCAACGGTTGCGCGAATTGCTCAAACAATCCCAATCAGCCCCTCTCACTGTGGAAGTGCGATAGGTAAATTAGTTTTCCTACCATACGTTAGTACCTTCCCCTGTCTACCTCTTTTCCTAGGTCTTCATCATCTTTAATTTTCTCCACCTGAATAGGAGTATCGCTTGGTCTGCAACCCAGCATCCTTGTTTCTTCTAGGAGATTCAGTATATATTTTTCTACGAGATACTGATTCCCTTTGCAGACCTGGCCACTTCCATACCTAAGAAATACTTCATTTTTCCCAAATCTTTTCCTTGGAATTCCTTATTGAGGGCCCCTTTTATTCTGTCAATCTCTATCGGGTTGTCGCCTGTGAGGATAATATCATCTACATATACTGCTAATACAGCAAATTTCCCATTTGCACGTCTAAAAAACAAAGTGTGATCACTTTGTCCCTGTAAATAGCCTTGTTCTTTCACTACTCTGGTGAATCTTTCAAACTATACTCGAGGGGATTGTTTTAATCCATATAGTATTTTTTCAATCTGCATACCTGACCTTCCTTCTTTCCAGGAAATCCTGGAGGCATCTTCATATATATTTCTTCTTTCAACTCATCATTTAAAAATGCATTCTTGACGTCCATTTGATCTATTGGCCAGTCCAGATTAGCAGTAAGTGATAATAGGATTCTGATGGTGTTTAGTTTTGCCACTGGTGCAAATGTCTTAGAGTAATCCATACCATATATTTGGGTAAAGCCCTTAACCACTATTCGAGCTTTATATTTGTCGAGGCTTCCATCTGCCAGATATTTGGGGGTGAATACCCATTTGCATCCGACTGCTTTCTTGCCCTTAGGTAACTCAACTACTTCCCAGGTTTCATTCATTTCTAGTGCCTCCATTTCTTCCACTACTGTTTGTCTCCATTCAGGACTGGTAAGAGCGTTATTTATATTTTCTAGTATTCTGATATGATCAAGATGGGAGACAAAGGCATGATATTCAAATGATAAAGCTTGATGAGAGAAAAACCTTTCTATAGGATGTCTAGTGCATGCTCTGCGTTGTTTTCTCACTGCTATTGGAAGATCAAGATCATCATCCCCCATTTGTGGTTGATCAACACCTTCATCTGGTTCTGACTCTTAGTGCGCATCATTTACTTGAGGAGCATTACCTGTCATGTTCCTTCTGGTGTATACTCGTCCCCATTTGTTAGTGTCTCCCACTAAGCTAGTGTGTTCTTTAGGTTCCTCATGTATTGGTGAGTTAAAGGTATATATGATATCAAGTTCTTGGTGGACACACAATGGTAGGGGTTCAGAGTGAGATTGTTGAGGTTTACTCTGAGGTTCACTCTAAGTCTCCCCCTAAACTGAAGAGGTGGTATAGAAAGGAACAGTTTTATGGAATTTAACGTCACAAGTGATATAAAGGCGTTTAGATAAAGGGTCAAAACATTTGTAGCCTTTTTGTGTACCAGCAAGTCCGAGGAAAATACATTTGACAGCCTTCGAGTCAAGTTTAGAGGTATGATAAAGTGAACAAAGGCGGGCACCCAAAAACCTTAAGGGGAAGGGTGTTTTCGAGATAGGGCAAGGGAAAGTGGTCCTGAAGAACCTGGAGAGGTGTCCGGAACGACAGAGGTTTACAAGGCATTCGGTTAATCAAGAAGGTGGCCAAGAGAATAACATCGGTCCAGTAGAAACTTGGGATATTGCTGCTGAAAAGAAGGGCCCTAGCAGTTTCCAACATATGTCTATTTTTCTGTTCAACAATGCCATTCTGTTGGGGGCTGTAAGGACAATAATTTTTATAGACAATGTCATGTTCTTGAAAACTCCGCCTACGCATGTAACCGGTCCCAAGCCCGGGTAAAGGAGGAGGGTTGTGTTAGGCCCCGACAGTCAACGTACAACTTGTCGAATCTTATAAACATGGACATACGAAGAAATTGCGCTAATACTAGGTCATTGCCTATCAGTAACGCGCTGTATGGCTCGAGTACAGTGAGAAGTGAGCAAGGGCCACTGCATCATCGCCCGGATGTAGTGTTAAATGAGCAAAGGCTACCGCTCTCTTACGGACGGAGGCGGCTAAAGAAGCTAGTTTAGGAGAGAAAGATCAGATTTGGTACTTGGAATATTGGAACTATGACCGGAAAAGCGTGGAAGGTGGTGGGCGAAATGGTAAAGTGAAAAATTAACATCTTGTGCCTTCAGGAAACTAAATGGGTTGGAGAAAAATTTCGGAAAATCAATGAGTTCAAATTTTGGTACACAGGTAAAACAGGTACGAGGAATGGTGTTGGTATCATTGTGGATAAAGAGTGGAAGACGAATGTGATGGATGTTAAAAGGATAGATGACAAAATTATATCTTTAAGAATAATTGTTGGTAGGGATACAATCAACGTTATTAGTACTTATGCACCTCAAGTGGGAACAGAAGCACATCTTAAGGAAAAATTTTGGGAAAATTTGGAGGGGTTGATTCAGAGCATACCACTTACTGAAAAGATTTTTATTGGTGGGGACGTTAATGGTCATGTTGGTAAGGAAGCAGGGCAATATGCAGGGATTCATGGTGGTTTTGGTTTTGGAGAAATAAACAATAAAGGGCAATCTATCCTTAAGTTTTCTTTAGCTTACAACCTTAAGATTGTCAACACGTGCTTTAAGAAGCGGGAGGAGCACTTGATCACATACAAGAGTGGGGTCCACAGGTCACAGATTGATTTCTTTTTGGTACGGAGTCATGACAGAAGACTTTGTACAAATTGTAAAGTGATTCCAGGGGATGGAGTGACAGCCCAGCATAGGTTAATGGTCCTTAACGTGCGTATTAAGTGTAGGAAGGAAAAGCGGCGACAGGTTTTAAACACAAGAGTCAAGTGGTGGCAACTAAAGGGGGAGAAGAGAGAAACTTTTAAAAGAACTATGTTAAATGAAAGGATTTGGGAGGCGCAGGAAAATGCTAATATCATGTGGAAGGAAATGGTTGAGAAGGTCCGAGCGGTTGCTAAAGTAATTTTGGGAGAATCTAAAGCTTTTGGTCGACGAGATAAAGAGACTTGGTGGTGGAATGAGGACGTACAAGCGAAAGTTAAGTCCAAGAGAAACTATTTCAAAACTATACACTTATGTAATAATACCGAAAATTGGGAAAAGTATCGTTTAGCTAAGAAAGAAACAAAGAAAGCGGTGAGTGCAGCTCGTTTTAAGGCGTTTGATGAATTCTATAAGGAGTTAGGGACAAAGTCGGGAGAACGAAAGATTTACAAGATTGCTAGAGACAGGGAAAGGAAATCGAGGGATTTAGATCAAGTACGATGTATTAAGGATGAAGAAGGCAATGTTTTGGTTGCAGATAATGATATTAAAGAACGATGGGAGACCTATTTTTACAAATTGTTTAATGACGAGGGAGGAGGGTCGAGTTATGAGCTAGAGGATTTAACAGGAGAAGTTAAACCAAATTTGGCATTTTACCGTAGGATCCGGGTTGGCGAGATTAAAGAGGCGCTTAAGAAAATGGAAAATGGTAAAGCTGTTGGACCTGATGGTATTCCTATTGAAGTTTGGAAGTATTTAGGTGAAATGGGGGTGGTGTGGCTTGCTAAACTTTTTAATATGATCTTAAGTTCAAAGAAAATGCCGGATGAATGGAGGAAAAGTACTTTAATTCCTATTTACAAAAATAAGGGGGATATTCAAAATTGTGCACACTATAGGGGGATAAAGCTTATGAGTCACACTATGAAGTTGTGGGAAAAGGTAATTGAACACAGGTTGAGATTAGAGACTGATATTACTGAGAATCAGTGTGGTTTCATGCCAAGTAGGTCTACAATAGAGGCAATTTATTTATTAAGGGGGTTAATGGAAAGGTACCGGACTAAAAGAACAGACTTGCATATGGTCTTTATTGACTTAGAAAAAGCATATGATCGAGTGCCAAGAGAGGTGCTTTGGAAAGCTTTGGAAAAGAAAGGTGTACGCATGGCATATATCAAGGCAATAAAAGATATGTATGAGGGGGTAACAACTACTGTAAGAACGTCTAGGGGCGAAACAAAGGATTTTCCCATAAAGATTGGTCTACATCAGGGATCAGCCTTGAGTCCTTATTTATTTAATCTAGTAGTGGATGTTTTAACTAAACCTATTCAAAAAGAAATCCCTAAATACATGCTTTTTGCGGATGATATAGTTCTTATGGCGGAGTCAAGAGAAGAGATTAATTTTAAACTTCAGTTATGGAGAAGTACTTTAGAGTCGAAGGGTTTTCGTCTGAGTAGAAACAAAACTGAATATATGCATTGTAATTTTGATAAGAGGCAAGTTAGAAGTAACTTGGAGGTCAGATTGGGAAATCAAGTTATTCCGCAAATAGATAAATTCAAATATTTGGGATCAATGATACAGAAGGACGGTGAAATTTTGGAGGATGTTAATCATAGAATTCAGGCTGGGTGGTTTAAATGGAGAAAGGCTAATGGGGTTATATGTGATCGGAAAGTACCAGACAAAGTAAAAAGAAAGTTTTATCGCACTGCTATAAGACCAGCAATGCTTTATGGAAGTGAATGCTGGGCTTTAAAAGGACAGCAAGAGCATAAAGTTGGGGTAGCTGAGATGAGGATGCTGAGATGGATGTGTGGGCATACAAGAAAAGATAAGATTCGTAATGAATATATACGGAGAAGAGTTGGAGTGGCACCTATTGAAGAGAAAATAGTAGAGAACCGTTTTAGATGGTTTGGACACGTACAAAGAAGGCCAAGGGATGCGCCGGTGAAGAGGGTGGATCAAATAGTATGGAAACCGGTTAAAAGGAGTAGAGGAAGGCCAAAGAAAACGCTCAAAGAGGTCATTGAACGGGATCTCCTGGTCAATAACCTACCTAAGGATTTAGTTTTTGATAGAGCACAATGGCGTCGTATGATCCATGTAGCCGACCCCATTTAATGGGATAAGGCTTGTTATTGTTGTTGTTGTCATGTTCTTGAAGAAAGGCAGATAGGGGCTGGTTAAAGTACCCTGTGCCATTATAAGTGTGAAGGGTTTGAATTTTTGTATCAAACTGAGTTAGGATCATTTTATAAAAATCAACGAAGGTTTGGTACATTTCAGTTTTATCCTTTAAGAGGAAGACCCCTAAAATGAACCGTTACACCTGCTTGAAATTCCCCTTGAAACTGCAAGATCATGCCCATCAGTATGAGTTAAACTCAGGACGTCACATTTGACTATTGAAGTAAATGGAAGACCAGAAGTTCAGAACCAACTCCTACCTTCAAACAAGAAATAAAAAGAAATCCTAGAATAAGAAGGTACATGTTATAGCCAATGGTCATAACAAGTTTATATCTTTGATATTGTTAGAAGGTAGAATTAGTTAGGTGATTAGTGTTAATTACTTGTATCTAGATAACTCTAGAATTCTATATAAAGGGCTCTAGCCCTTGGTTGATTAGTGTGAGATTGTGTAATCCTCACCATAGTAAGGGAGAGGTAACTTTGGTCTCTCCTCAAAGTCCTCAAGTGGGGTTAGTTTATCTCCCTCAAGTGAGGGTAGATTAGTGAGAAAACCCATGTGGGTTATCATAGTTGTAAGAGCTTATTGCTCTTGAATAATACATATAATTCTCCATATATCTTCTCATTATTTCTCTCTAATAAAATTTACAGATATCTTGTAGCTGTAGCTATCCCAAGGTGAATGAAACAGACCCAGAGCATACATATGTCGCTAATGGACATCAGAGAAATCATGGCTACAAAACACATGCATAAAGCAGAATCTATTATTTAGAAAGAGTTCAATCCTCCACTATAAACAAGTGATATTCATCTATTCCACTTGATAGGCAAGAAACAATAAATAACAACAACAATGGTAATAATAACAATAACAACAATATGATATGACAATGCAATTCTTTTAAGCAACAAGGTTAATTAAATGGAAACATGCTGGCATACCTGTAGTCTCTTTGCAATGGCCAGAAAAGGCTGCACATCTCCTCTAGTTCCAACAACAAGTATAGCAATTTGCAACCTTGGAACTGGTTTTTTGCATTCAGAAACAAAAAAGTCCCTCACTGCCAAGTCTTCAAATGATTGGAGCTCTAACAATTCTGATGCAACAGGTTCATTCTTTTCTAAATCCACTTCAACAGTCCCATCACTTTGTATCTTCACAAGGTTCCCAATCAATTTTTTCTGGGAAGCACAATAAGAAGGTTTGACCAACCTAAGAAGTTTGTAACTATAAAGCATAAACAGCAAATACAGACTTCAAGGTGAAGAAAAAAATATAACCACCCGAAACATATTTTCCAAATAACCCAAAACAATTGGATGGTTACAAAACATAAGCAACCTTCAAAGCATATGAAGCTGAATTTTGTTCCAGCAGTATAATCAAAGGCCAAAAAATAGACAAGTATAATTTACTTCAAGGAAATAATATTGCACAAGCACAATTATAAATATTAACCTCATATACATGTGATAACATTTGTGCCTACCTTTTCACGCTCTAAAAGTCTGTCCAATATTAAGCTATGCCTAGGAGATGCTGTCTTCTCCGTTAAAGATCTAGAAAATGTAACCTCATTATAATCAATAAGTTGGTCCCTCTCAGTTCCAACAGGTGCCGTTATGCAATGGTTCAACCCTTCAAGAAAAATCTTCAATATTGTGATACATAAAAACAAACTTTATGAAAGTAAATCAAAATTAACTGTCCAACGGTAGCAAGATTGAGAATAAGAAACAATGAATGGCATTTGCCCAAGGTAAAAGGTGGGCATTGCGCTCACCACTCCAATTTTGTAGATTTAAATTTGTGAAACATAAAAGAGGATGATCCCTATACATATTATAGCTATAAGAAGTGTCTAATTGGACGATAAGATTTATGATATGAAAGCTGGTTTGGGTGGGCACAATGAAATAAAATGATGAAAAATGCATAAAGCCTTTAAAAACCTGGGAATTTTTTCCCTTTTTTTGGGAGGGGGGGGGAGAAGGAGAAAAGGGTAGATTAACCGTCTACATACCTTCTCTCTATTTCAATAGGGAGAAGTGATGTCAATGTCAACAAGCTAACAAAATTCTAAGGACTTACGAAAAGAAGTTTTAGACAACCTAAGCAATCCCCTATATGGGAAATGCAAGTCTTTTTCCTCCTTTAATTGGCAAAACATTCTTGTATTCTTCCCACGGCTTATACCCCATGAACTAGATGCATAGGAGCAAGAACTTCATCAGAACTAAGTCTGAGAAAGTAAATTAAGCTATGAAGTAGACCATTGCAGTGGGAATTGACTATGCATAGTGTATATTCAAGTTTTGGTAGTTCAATCACTTCTTCCACAGTATTAAGGACAAAAAAAGTATAAAGCAAAGTCCGCAACAAAGTGGCCTCATTTTAAGCCATGAAGCACTACTTCTATGCTTCAAGTAATCCCACATAAAGTATTAGCCCCAGATTTTTAATCATGAATTCATCCAACTTATAAACCGACAAGATCATTGATATCACACTGAATGCTTTATTTATAATCTAACCTAGTCTTCCAAAGTCCACCTCTGCCCACAACATGAAAAACTAAGGTAACAAACTCTTATTTATGCTTTGTCGGCATTGAGTATTTCAGCCAAACAAGGAGGAAAAAGATTGCCTCAAATCAATATCAGAGAGCTCCTTAAGACAGAAAACACCATATATAACCGCGATATATACACGGATGACAATGCCAATACAGTGATCAAATATCTGATAGAGTGACAATAAACTAGGGACTCAAAGCCAATGAACACTAACCTCCCCGAGGCGAAGAACTAGCTTCTGGTTCTTTTGCTTTAGAGTTCGCTATAACCGTGGACATATGTGGCTCCTCATAATATGACGAATCTACGTATTTATCCTGAGACTTGTTTTGCACTGTGACCGAATCAGCATCGTCCATTTCCTGAAATCACTCTTTGATTGACCGTCAACACCCTTCTTCATCCAATTCTTTGGAGAAATTTTGAATTCATTGCCCCCTTTTCCAGAATCCCCAATATCAATTCTCAACACTTGTACTTTTAAGTTGGCAAAACTTGTAAATTCTAACAAACACAGAGGACCAAAACCGTAATACACTATGAACGGACCTCCAAATCACCATATAGCTAAGGACGAAGAGGATAAAAACCCAGTAAGCAGCCAATAATCTCTTCACTCACGAGCTCGGAAGCAACAGTTTCTGAGTACCTCAACACTTGAAGTTCGCTAGAAAGCTTGAGTAATAAATGTAATCAGCCAACTACGCGAACCCAACTGTCATTCAAGCACGAAGAACGTTTGGTAAGCCTAAACCAGTTGAAGTAAAAGCAGAGAAAATCGAAAAATAGAAAAAGCTCGAAGAACCAGCAAAGGCATGTTCAAGCAGAGTATGAAATGAAGCTCTGAAACGAAGGAACGAATTACAATATGGAAATTTTGCGGAGTAAATACCAATTTCGAGAACTCTCCTATAATCATATGCCTGTGCTTCCACTCTTGTGAAAAATAAAAGATGGAAAAAAATATTAAAACTTAATAAATTGAGAATCTTCTTTGTTGGGAAAATCAGATATAGAGATGGTAGTTGTTTTGGACAAGGTAGCTAGTCCCTCAGCTTGATGCTTAACAAACAAGGATCACCAGTTCACCACGAACCCAATGAAAAAAAAAAATTATAAATTATAATTATTAAGCCGATATTTTTAAAATAAAAATTAGAAGTTTAGTGTTAAATAAAAAAAAAGTAAAAAAATAGAAATTAATCCATGTCATATAAAAACATATTCTAACTTCATAGTTAAGAGTCTTAGCTAATCAGTGAATATGATTTATACTTATTTGATAAAAAAAAGTATACTTTAACAAATCTAATTGGTAAGATTATAGGTGATTTTATATATAAATATTTTATTTATTTATAGATTAATAATATTATTTTTAACAGTATTATTTTAAAAAAAATAATGTCCTTCTATATAAATATTACTCTTTTTATATTTACGTGAATATTTTTATATTTTTTATTATATTATATTTCTTTAAATTTTAAATATAAGAGTTAAATCAAGAATCTCATTTAATTCTTAATATAAAATTTTAATATATTTTTTTCTCAAAATTATAATTTTTTTTAAATATTCTTGTATAATTATACATATTAAGAGAGTTTTATTAAAATTAGGTCAAATGTACATAATTAAACAAGATATTTTAGAGAAATTAATATATAATTATTATAAATAATTAATTTAATTAATTTTTTTAATCTACTTAAATTAATTAAATATATCTTATATTAATAATAGAAAGTAATAATATTTTAATGAAGATAGAATTGACCCTAATTCAGTAAAAATGGGATTATTAACTTTTAAACTACTATCTTGAATTAAATCAATTTTAAATATCTTAAAACGTAAATATATGTCGCACCCCACTATTAACATTTAAACTATCAATAAAATTCAAAAACATTATTGATAATTTATAAATAGTTTTGTTGTTTTTATTTTATACTGAATCTCATGTTTTTTTTTAAACATGTTCAATATTCATGAAATATGAACTAAAAATTTTATAAATTATATATTATAGATTTAGACTAAATACTTAAATATATGGGAAGATTCAAAATTAAAACATGAGTAACAACACCTAATTTAAAAAACTAAAAGTTAACTTTATGGAAAGCAAATCCACAATCACATGATTTCTAACTTTTCAGCGTAATTGGATCAATAGTGCATTTATAAGATAAAATGAATTAGGCAAAAGTGCATTTTCCATCCTTAAGTTTTATATCAGTTTGATCACATAATTTTTTTAATAGAATATTTTATCCTTTTTTATTTTTGTTTTTATTTTAATTTTAATCTCTCATTTTTTTAAAACCTAAGTTTTGGTCCTTTAATTTTAAATCGTTTAAGGCTATTAGTCCTTTTGTTACTATATATGTTAAATTTGTCAATTTAATACTAACACAATTTAAGATGCTTATTTCATATGCTGAACGGGCAATGTGATGTGAGGAAAAAAGTTTAGTATGTTATGACCTAGATATTATAAATTTAAAAAATAATATAAATTAATTAAAATGATAAATTCTTCTTCCCTCTTCATCCCTAACCTCACGAAGCAAACCAAAAATCTGTTAGGTTCTGAGAGTCTGTTTCTACTTTCTACGAATAATCCTTGCCTATGTACCCAAAAAGAAGTTCTAACAAAATCAAATCTTGTTATCTTTCAAAACATAGTTTTTAGATAACTTTTTAAAAAGGAAAGAATTTATAAAAAAAATTATTAATAAATAAATATTTAGATAGTTATTTTTAAAATAATTTTTTATATTAAAAAATTATTAAAAAAGATATAGGATAAAAAAATTATATTTATTTTAAAATACTGTTCACTTCTTTCCCAGCGACAGCAGCAACCCAGCAACAATAGACAGAGAGACGCCACCCACGACTTGCAATGACCCATGAGCGGCGACAGCGATAAGGAGGGAAGCGAGAAGAAGAGAAAGAGGAAAAAGAAGAAGAGAGAGTGAGAAAAAAATAAGGGCACAATAATAAATGAGTAATACATATATTCTTTTACTGTTTTAAAAGTTAGTTCTACCAACTTATCTAAATCAAAATTTTATCCATAAATTATTTTGAACAAATATAATTATTTATTTTAAAAAAAATTTAAATTAAATTTTTATCTAAAAAAACCTTTTAAAACTACAATTTTTATAGTTTTCCACTATATTTTTCTACTATTTTACCTTTTTTATCATGTTTAAAGGATAAGGTTATAGAAAATAAATAGTTTTATTAAAATTTAATCACTAATAATTTTCTTATTTCTCAACTTTGCATCACATGCGATAAAAAAAAGAACTCTATCAGTATCACTCCCCCACACTTTCAATCAATCAATCATTAACCATCAAATCAATTAAGTAATTATTAATTATATTTTTAAAATTTTATAATATTTAATTTAATTAAAAATATATTTAAGACATGACTTAATAGTTTTATTTTTTTATCTATAAACTATAATTAATAAATAAATAATCATATTTTTAGTTTTCAAAAGATTTTAAAATATATTCTAATAGAATTATTGATTAATTATTATTATAAAACTCAATAATTTTTTTAAAAATTAAAGTAAAATTTAAAATCTTTCAAATATTAAAATTTTAAATTTTTATCTATAATAAAAAATTATCATAATTATAAATAATTAATTATAACATATTTTTTTATTTCTTACACAATGAGAAAAATCTCGGATTATGTTATAAAAGAAATAGTGATATGATTAAAAAGGTAAAAAGACAATTCATATTATAATTTTCTCAAAGACCGACTTATTAGGTGTTAGAGCCCGTATGTCTTAAGAAAAGAAAAGAAGGTGATCTTCATTATGAAAACTGACAAAGCCAAAACTTGGATAAGAAAGAAAAGCCTGAACTATTTTGTTTTTATTATAAATCATTCAAGATAATGTATTATTTAGTTATTTTTAAATATTATAACATCTCTGCATTTTTATTTTTTAATAGTTTTTTCTTATTTATTATTATATCTATTTTTCTTCTTCCTATTAAATATATCTAGTTATTTTTAGAAATAATTCAGAGCAATCTCTCCAAATAATCAGAAATCATATTTTTGTAAAAAATTATAATTACTCTTTAAATAAGAAAAATTGTGGGAAAAATCCCTCATTCAAAATTTTATAGGGGATAACTCATAAATACATAAATCAAAATATTAGTATTTTGTGTATATAAAATTTATAGAGTAACATCAAACATTAATCCAAGTAAAAAGGGTTTTGGAAGATGTATTTATGAATACATAAAATATCTTTAGAAGAGTTATTAAAATTATGCCTGGTAATATTTAAATATGCCCCAATCAAATATCCATATTAAATTTTTTTTTTGCAAAATAACGATACTTTATAGGAAAAAAGATAAAGAAAACCCAACTGAATTTTATAAAGACAATTTGGGTAGCTGAATATCTAAAATGACAAATTGAGCTTCTTGCCCAATCTATCTTTTGCAAATTGAAGTGAAAAGGCCAAATTAACCCTGGAAAATTTTAAAGAAAAAGAGGGAGAATTAAGCAGAAACTCAAAGAAGCTGCGCTCCCTGATTATATTCGACCCACACTTCCCTGAAACTGCGCTCGCCTTAGCGTCGTCGAAGAGCATCGGAGCTCATTACAACACCATCGAAGGCAACAAACTCAAAGTAGACATACGTTATGTCACCGTCGAAGGTCACTGTGCATTTAAGATTGGGAGAAAGATTAGGGCCTGAAAATTAATGCTCAAATGCCAGCTCTCTTACCATCCGTTTCTCAACATCAACAGGTTTTTGATCAGAAATACTAACTTCTTCTTCATCTATCTCTCAACATTTTTGTGTGTATATTTCTATTCATACTTAATGCTTTAGCTTTTGTTCCGTTTGTGTTGCTATTTAGCTGGTTAAATAATTATTTTTTGGCATTATTCATTATTTTATTTCATTATTTATTTATGGTATTTTATTTGTTCTGCATTAAGATTCTCATTGTTGCGAAAGCAGGAGATGAAGAAAATACAGGCTACCGAATTTTGGTCTTGAAAAGACCCACCTTGTTCCAATTTGCTTAAAGATTGGGTGGCGAATTGATGTACAGTTATATTTTTGAAATGATATTATTGTTTCTTACTAGGAAAAAATAGAGAGTATGAGCACTGGGCATGCTGGGCTTTAACCTCTGGTAATCTAAATTTAGTTTGGACATTTTAGATTTAAAATTTAGTTTGGTTATCTAAACTCATGGCTATCTATTGACCCGATTACCTTATTTTCAAGCTTCATTCAAGAATCTTCACCTTCTCCTTCACCATTACCGTCGGCATTCAGCTGAAATGATTATGTAACAAATGTTATTTTTATCGAATGTATCTATCTATCTATTATGTGCTGCTTGCGCTTTGATATATATCTCTTGCAGAAATTTAGCATTTTCTTCTTTTTATTCAGAGGTAATTTGTTTTATTTTCAGTGATAGAGTTTTCTTTTCTTTTCCTTCTTGGTTTCTTGCAATGTGTTTCTTACATGCCTTTGTATGTATATTTGTGGTTGTCCTTATTTATTTTATGGCTACAAATCTAAATCAGAATATATGTGTTATGCTCTTTTTTAAAAAAAAAAGAAAAAGAAGTTGGACAAGATCACTTATTGAATTGCTTATGTCCTAATTGCACTAATTGCTTATGTCCTAATTGCACTAACTTCTGTAAATGATTGAATTTTTGATACTATAATTGGTTAGTTGTATATTTTGATGAATTTTCTAGGGCTTAGCCTCTGAAACTTAACTTTTTCATTGTAATTTCATTTTGTTATGCTTGTGCTTTGAGTTAACATTTTATAATTTTGAATCATTTGTTCTTATTCTATTGTATGCAAATTTTTTATAGTCTTCGTCATTCCTTGGTTTGGTTAAGTATGTGCTTTATTGAAATTGTTGTTCTAATTAGCATTATATCGAATTGCTTGGAAATAAGATTGTTGGATGTTTTCATCTTTGTTACACATTTGCACATGCACATTCTACTTTATTTAAGTTCATGTCCTTCATATTTTTGTTATTAAAAACAACTATCTTGATTGCATGCTGATAGCAACAGGTACTGGGTTTGGCTTTCCATCTTCGAAAGACTGTGACTAGTGTTTTCTTTTTTACTTAATATCATTGCTATTTACTAGTCAGTAGGCCAAATCACCACAGTTAGTGCTACAGCTATAATCTAAAAGAATTTGAGACATCTTAATGTGGCTATAACTTTACATAGTATACAATGAATTGCACTTTTATGGCTAACAAGTTATCCTTATGTCTTTGGAACTTTTCTTTTTTCTAGTTTTTCCTTATAATCAGGAATGTAATACACTTAAATATTATCCCTAAAAAAGTTTATCACTTGTCAAAATAAACAAGTGACTTGTTTTCTTCCCTTCTTTAAATAAAATTTGCACACAATCGTGTCAGTATTCCATTTAATACACGCTCAATTTTTATTTTAGAATTTTAAGCATTATATTATCATTTCCTCATTTTCAAGCTTCATATTACCTCAATAGTTTTCTTGTGAGTGTATTCACTACTTGATAAGGTTGTTAAAATATCATAGACTCAAGCTATAGTTGTGGGTTTAATATTTGTTTCCTGTGTAGACTTAAATTTCTTTTGACTAGAAATTGTTGCAGATGATTGTAAACCTTGTCCAAGTAATGTAGCATGTTATGATGGCAAATTAGAATGTTTCCAGGGTAATCGCAAGCATGGTGTTTACAAGTCCTCCAATAGGATTTACAACTTTTCTTAAGACAACGACTTCAACGATAGGATTTGCAACTTCCCTTAAGACATTGGCAAATCCCTCAGTATTTCTTGTTTGATGCAGCAGAAGTATTCACATTCATAAGGTATCTTACTTAATAATACAAGGAGGACAACCTGGATATATTCCTGATAACTTGAATGAGGGTCATCTCCATTATTTTTTCTATCTTAGTGCTAGAATTAGTCTCTTAAATTTGTTAATTTACTTAGTTTGTGCCACATAGTACAATGTTATTTGTATTGTACAAAGATCTTGTTATATATATATATGTTAATACAGATATGGCAGATTAATATTGGAAGTATATTTTTGAATTCTGGTAAGTTTCTGTGATAGTTATATGATTGGTGTGTTTGTGAGTTCAAGATAAATGCTCAGCAATGTGTTAAAGCTTTAGCAATTGCTTGTTGATAAGTAAATATTGTAGGTAGTATATTATGCATGTCTTCCATTTGATATAAAGTTAATTCAAGAAGAACATTCATAAAAATACTTGATTGAAACCATGTTTTGCTAATAAGATTTACAACTCCTGTAATGGGATTTACAACTTCAACAATGACATTTACAATTGAAATTGCAACCTATTACCAATAGGATTTGCAACTCCTGTAATGACATTTACAACTCGTCTAATGGAATTTGCAATTTAAATAATGAGATTTGCAACTCCTGTAATGATATTTACAACTGAAATTACAACCTATTGCTAATAGGATTTGTAACTCCTGTAATGGTATTTACAACTCATCTAATAAGATTTGCAACTTGAATAATGATATTTGCAACTCCTACAATGACATTTACAACTGAAATTATAACCTATTGCTAATAGGATTTGCAACTCCTATAATGGTATTTGTAACTCGTCTAATGGGATTTGCAACTCCCACAATGGTATTTGCAACTCCCGTAATGGTATTTGCAACTCCCACCACGGAGAAGAAGCAACTTTGCAAAAGGGATTAACATTTTTGCTAATAGTATTTGCAACTCCCACAATGGAGAAGAAGTAATTTTGCCAATGGGATTAACAATTTTGTCAATATTATTTGTAACTCCCGCAATAGTATTTGCAGATTTACCAATGGTATTTGCAAGTTTATCAGTAGTATCTATAACTCCTACTAGTATTTGCCACTTCCACAATAGAATTTTCAACTTTACCAATGGTATTTGCAACTCCCGCAATGATATTTACAACTCCTACAATAGAGAAGAAGCAATGGTATTTGTAATAACTTCAACCATTGACTGACTGATGTTCTGATTTAGTTAATCACTTTTCAATGTTCAATTTTTGTAAAGTTCCGTTAAAGAATGAGATTTGTAGCAGTATTTTAGTGTTCAACTTGGCTAATAGTATTTGCAACTCTCTAAATGGGATTTGCAACTTCACCAAATGGGTTTGTAACTTCACCTATAGGATTTACAACTTCTTACAATGGGATTTGCAACTTCACCTAGTCGAAGCTATAGTGTCAGCTACAGTCTTTCTCCCAATGGCCAAAATTGGATTTCCAACTCTGATAATGAGATTTGTAACTGCCATAATATGATTTGCAACTTTTCCAATAGCATTTGCAACTCTGACAATGGTATTTGCAACTTCCATAATAAGATTTGTAACTCGTTTTATGAGGCCTGCAACTAATGCATTTGGTTTGCCACTCTTCTGATGAGTTTACAACTCTTGGTATGGTATTTACAACTTATAACCATAACATACTGTACAATTTTATTGATTATATTGATCACTTAACTTATGACACTTACAACAAATATCCTACCCATGACAGCATTTATATTACATATGAATAAATGACAAGCAAACATTAACACTATACATCATATTCCATGAACTTTCTAAAAATGAAACATTACAAAAGTTAGACATTATAACAATTTAAACATCATCCATATCAGGTTGTGGCATGTCTATGGGAGGGTGTGTTAAGGATTCTTGCTTTCATTTTCCATTCTTCACAATAAACATCATAATGTGACAAGGCATGTAGCATACCCCTGCAGAAAATTGACAGAAACGTTAAACCAAACAGCTAAAAAGACAAATAAGATAATTGTTTTACATTTTTATACCTGGATTATCAGCAACAAATGGAATTAATGCCCATCCACCCACTGGAACTTCGACTATACTCATATAAGGGGGATCCACTAAGTTGAATTGTGTAGTTTGTGGGTTATAGTTCCCTGTGCCATTACCTATGACATAAAAGCTATGACCATGAAAATGCATTGGGTGATTTTCAATGTTTATTGTACTAGTGTCCTGCAAAATTATTTGCACCTTACTGCCATATTCAAGGACCTTTGTTTTGGTGCCATTCAATAATTTCAAGTACAACCAGTTATAAGTTATGATAGATTATATTAGAAGAGCAGTCATTTTTAGTCAGATATGTTTATAACAGGTTGAAATTATGAATCATTTTGTTTTCTAAGGATTGTTATTAAAACCCACTGTGAGATAATTTAAAGCAATCTAGATAACAGTATATCATATTCTTTATCATAATCAGATTGTAGTATTGTTTGCTATCTCATATACCATTAGTGGAGCAATTGTAGATAGGGCATGGATGACCGTTAATGGTATATGCATCTAGTCTTGGAGAAACTCTTCCACTTGCTAAAGTGGCTTGTTCAATCTGTACAAGGTCTTTTGCATTTTCTAATCATTTCTAACCTGTGAAAAGCAAAACAAAATACATTTTGTGGGTATCACACCCACTAATACCAAACCTAAAATCTCCCATTAACTTTGTTGAAGGAACAAGCCACTTGAACAAGTTAGGTGGCTTCTTTATTCTTCAATCAACAGCAACACTTAAAATTTTAGGTTTTTTGAAGAACCACTATCAGCACATGGTAGAAATCAAATGTTAGAGTGTTATAGCAACCAACTATTGGGATTTTTGTATATTTCAGTCAACAAAGTATGACATATAATTTAATCAACAAAGAATAAAGTTAAGGCTTTTGTATGCAGATTTTGGCCACACTTATTTTCTCTTCTTTCTTATCAACTTCTCTAACCATCAAAATTGCAAAATTCTAGACATATAGGATAGAACATTGTGGAGAAAACAAGAATAACATTATACTACACAACAAAAAATGGCACAAAATGGAGAAACTCAAAATCTCAACTTGGAACTAGAATTAGGACCCTCAGAAATATAAAATTAAGACAACTAATATTACTTAAATAGAATAGTACAATTCTCTTAACAAAAAAAAATAGAGACTCAGTAGTTATGGAAACATTTTCCCAAAGATTGAGAAAAGTCAAAAGCCAAATGAAAACGCGGGTATCTGTGACCAAGTTATTTTGCATTAACGCTCAATCTAGAGAAACTAAGCCTTCATTTAATACGATATTCTAAGGTCTAAAACAAGTGCACTTAAATCAAAATTGTGTGTGAATATAAGAATAAAACACAAGGTACATATTACAAATTAATAAAAAAAATAAAAGAAAAACACAAGTATAGATTACCGAATCAGCATACCATCCTGGGTGATGAGGGGATAATCATGAGCATTCAAAGTGATGAATTAATTCCACCCACTATCCATTTTCACAGCAACTCGTAGTGTAACGGCAATATTGGCCTTACCCACTATATCTATGTTCCCAAAAGCATGAATCGCAGACACTTACCTAATTACCGTAGCCAACCTGTGCATTTCTTCATCATTCGCTTCCCGCCCTAGATGCAGAAGATACCGATTCCTTAGATGATAAACTGCCAGCAACAACCTGAAGATTTGGTCTTTATCTTGGTGACAACCTAAAATGAAGTAAGCAAAGGCTGGTGGGTAGTGAGATTTGTGATGAACTAGCGAAGGAAACATGGCCATTTAGTTATATTCTCCTGTTTTTTCTCTCGCTTCATTCTGTTATGAGTTTCATTCTTCAGCTTTTTCTTCAAATGTTTCTAGGGCTATTTAGTATTTTTACTCAAATTTATAAATGACAGATTGGGTTTCCTACCCAATATGTCCTTTTACATATTCACATGCCCAATTTATCTTCTCAAAATTCAAGTGGATTTTTTCTGTCTTTTTCCCTACTTTATATATATATATATATATATATATAAAATTTATCATGTTTTACTCACAAATAAAATTTTAAATATTCCCTGATGTTTTCTTTTAAATATTGAACAAATATCTTAAAAGTTTTTTTAAGAAAAGTGTTTTTATTAAAAATTATGAAATAAATGGGTCTTATCTTAAAAAAAAAAAAGGATACAAATGAAATGATCAGGAGCATTGAGCATGGTGCGCCGGTCTCGTTCCACGTGAAAGAAGGTAAAGGAACAACGACATATTTGCTGGCTGAAGATTTCATCGTTCAATTCCAAAAGGCAGTCAAAATAGAATATCTTTATGGCTTCTTTAGTGGGAAAATGGAAGCTATATTAAGAACTAATTAATAATTAATAATTTTACTAACAAGTTGACGAATGGGACGATGAGGATGATGATTGATGCCGAATATTCAGGATGAGGAAAGCATTTTTTAACGCATACTTTTTCTGCAGATTCATGTAGCATATTTTTTTTATTTACTCAGTTTACCATAATTTTACCCTGACTATATTTAGATTTAACTTGCATCACGTACATAGGTATAGTAGGTAAGTCTCCAAACAGAGATTTTCTATATATATTAAAGTTCAAACTCGATATTTTATTTAAATGATATTGAGTTGCTTACTAATGGAACTCATTTATTTTCATTAGTATTCATGAGCCATTCAGAAGATACGCTTCGGCGTAATCATGAGGAAGCCTTCTGGTCAATTTTTTTTTTCAAAGAAACAAGATGATATTATTAAAAAAAATAAAGACAAATCCCACCTTCACTACCTCCAAAAAAAAAACACAACCACCGGAGCTTTTGCCACCATCCACGGAGGTACGGTGGCCGGCCAACTAGGAGCTTGGGACTTTTTTCGTGTATATATATATATATGTGAGAGGCTTAATTTGTTCCTTTGGCTAATAATCAAAATTCACTTTGCCACTCAATGATTAATTGAAATTTTCCATCTTGGACTCACTTTTGTATAATTTTAAAATTCAATTAGTATCTTTATGAAATTAAAAAGAATTAAATATACCTTGTCCCTAAGGCTTATAGGCTAAAACTTGGGGGCAGCCCAACCCATTTCTTAGCTCTATTTAGTAATTAAAAGTTTAGGCTTGCGTTTTTGTTAAACAAGTTAGTTTTGATCCCGTTAAATATTTAACCAATCTATTATATCAAAAAAATATTTAATCAACCTATTGTATAAATATATATATATATATTTAACCACCCATCGTGCGTAGATTTAACTGATGAAGGAGTAAGATATGCGACTATTTAAAACATATTCAATTATTGGAGAGTATCACTTTGTAGTTTTAATTACAACATTTAGAGAAATATCCTAATTTCTAAATATTTAAGTTTACGTTTGAGAGTAATAGACGGCTTACCCAACCCGACATTAGTATTTTTTAAAAGAAAAAAAAATTTCATCCTACATTTAAATGGTGTATAAGCCCAATATTTTTTTAAAAAATTGTGTAACAAAAAAACATTTACCCAATCTGACTCATAGTCTCTCTGGGCCTATTTATCTATTTCTAATATTTTAATAAAAATTGATCTAAATTGTATTAAAATATATGCATATGTATATATATTAAAGAGTTCCTCGTATTTATACGTGTGTATGGGGGTGATGGTGGGGAATAGTGTAATGAAGGGGGGGGGATAATAATTGATACTCGTATAACATAAAATGAAGCTTTGCTTTCTTCGCTATTTTAATATTCAACTTACAAGATAATTATATTTTAAAATAAATATTATGGAAATATAGGAAAATACAAGAGTGATTTGGAATGAGAAAAATGAGAATGACAAGAAAGAATTGGAGAAAAAGAAGAAGTGATTCTTATTTATATTGTTATTTTTAATATATGTAAATTATTCTCTATGTATGGGACACAAATATTAAAAATTAATTCTAAAGAGTTACAATTACATAAAGAAATAAATTAATTAATCAACATAATTGTACAATTAGATGTTATAGAGAATACATATTAAAGACTATTTAATTTGAGAGTTATTAATTATAATGGCATTCAATATGAGATGGAATTCTAAGAGATTATGAATATTTACATATAATGTAATATTTATAATAATCCCCCTTGAATGTTCATATATAAATATTGTGCCTCATTAAAACCTAACTAAGAAAAACTTTGTGAGGTTAAAGTCGAGTGAAGAAAAAATAATAAGCAATATATGCTAACGTTGTCTTATTAAAAATTTTATCAATAAAACACAGTGGAACTAATGTCGACTAATGTAGATCTATGTGTCATAATTTTCATTATCAATTATCCTGTAAACAAAACATGTATTAGTTCTTCAAGAACTATTTTAATTTTTTTATCACATAAGTTCTTCAGGAACTATTATAATTATTACATCATTATATAATTTGAGTATTCATGAATAACATCAAAATATTCAAAGTGTTATAATTATTTATGATGTTTAGAGGTACATTAGAATAAGATCCAATATAGTATCAATATTATAATACAAAATATTAAATGACTATAATATTTATATTTTTCTTTTAAATTGCCCCAACTATTTTAGCATCTATAAATTTAACTACTATTGATAAATAATCGAGTTTCTAGTATAAATATCTTCAAAGATTATCAATCCCATATCAAGTAAATCAATAGTCAATAACTCATATAATGCACACTATTTTTAATATTTGTTTGTATCAATCATCACTTTAATCATCTAATAAATAGAGTAAAAATTACCTTCAACCAATAGTAATTCATCCAAGATGCTTACATGAGTAATGTTATACTAGTATTAATTATATCAAATGGAATTCAAAATATGCTGCTAACTAAACCTGAGCTTGAATGTTAAGATTATAATCCATAAAATAATAAATTTTCATTCAAGTGTAACTTGAACATATGATTTTCTTTTTCTCTCAAATGTCATAAGAAAACTAAATTTAATTCTAATATATATGCTCAATAATTCATCACTTCAAAAATAAAGGTTAAAAACACCTCTTTTGAGATTATAATAGAATACTAATAACAAATATAAATATACAATTGTATTTGAATCAATCTAATATTTATCAAACTCTTTAAATATAAAAATATAGAAAATCATTTAAAGAACTTTCATTTTAAGAATAAAGTACAAAGTGAACATATTATTTTAAACTTTTCAATATCATACTATTTATAACTTGTTTGTAACATTCAAAATATGTCACGTGGATGAATTCTTACATATATTATATGTATGCTTACTTTTTACAAGAAATTTATTAAAATAAAAAAACTTCAAAAACTTATAATAAAATTTATCATCAATAAATAACAATAAATTCAAACTAATATGGAATAACATCATACAAATAAATGAACAAAATATATATAATATAGATCATCATACAAATGTCACAATATATTGATATCATGATATGATCAATAATTACCTTTTAATTAATTTGATATATCATTCCTAGAATTTAATTTTCTTGAAGTTTTATATGTCTTTGACACAATAGATGACACAAAAATAGATGGAACAAGTGAAATATATTCAGTCACCTCAAACACAAATGCTAAGAGAAAAACTATAAAGTCAACAATATCAAGTGTCACTTGATAACACAATTGTCTGTTTGGTTTCATACAATTCTTGAAATACTTACACATATCACAATGTCAATAAAATATTTAAACAAATATATAATCACAATAATCTAAACAATAATAATAGAAATTAAGGATTAAACACCATGTAGCCTTCTAGGCTTAAGTTATTTTCTTTTACTTGCTTTTTGGACTTATGATTATTTCTTTTAATATTTTTCTTCACAACTTATTGCATTGAAAATATAATTACTTTTGATATCGTCTATAAACTATCTTCATCATCTTGATATCATCATTAATTTTTATATTTAATTTTAATAAATTGATGCATATTTATCCATATGACTTCTGGTCATATTATAATAATTTTATTTCTTTGTTTATATAACTTATAATCATCTTGTAATATTTGCTCATGGAATTATCACCCTCATAGATGTGTTTTCTTACTTTTAATATCACATAATCAATTTTTCTAAATATTGGTCTTAGTTAGAGGTGGGAAACAGGCTCGCCCACTTAAAAACAGGGCAGCCCGCCCCAAAACGGGCTAGTATTTTGCCAGCCCGAGCCCTTAGCTTGCCCTTTTTTAAAATTTTTAATATTTTTATAAAATTATTTTCAAAATTTTAAAATACTAATAAAAAATTTATAATATTATATAGTATAATAAAAAAATTGTTAATGTTATACTCTTAAAAATTCATATTTTTTAAAAAAATCTCAAATTTTATAACTATAAATTTAAATAAATATTAACATAATATTAATCAATTATAATATATCAATAAATAAGTAATCATCTTTACTAGTATTTAATAATATGAGTATTCAAAGTAATATTTATGTAAAATAAATAATAATATTAATAATTTAAAAAAATGGGCTAGCGGGTTGGCCTGCCTCAAAACGGGCTGGCATCGTTTCTAACCCATTTTCTGTGTTTTCTTAGTTCTAGTCTTAATACCATAGCAAAAATCTTTCAAAGCTATAAACTCTTTTTTGTCATTTGATGTTTGAATAATTAACCTTTAGGGCTTTTATATGTAATCATTAGATTATTAAAATTGTCATATGTCACAATATTTTTTTTATCATGCTATTTGTTAGAATCACAAAAAGGTCTTTTACTAAAGAATTATTATTAATAGTGGCTTCTGGCCATTTAATTGTAAATTAAGAGTATTATCGCTGCTAGTCATTTGATATATATAATAGAAGAGATAAATAAATTTATCAAATATAAATCAATATATATAGGAAAAGGAGTATATCAATATAAATAATTGTACAACAATTTAAATAAAGACAAGAATAATACTATAAAGAACTAAATTAAATAAATTCAAATTCATAATTAAATATGAATAAGAAATAAATCCATAATATATAAATCATAATATGTAATCAATATAATACTATTATGTAATATATGACAAAGGAAAATTGAGGTGAAATAAAAATGACTCATAAATATATAATCTGATAACAAAATTAAAATGTATAGAAAAGAATAATAGCATAAATACATAAGAAAACAATATAATACGAAGTAAAAGTATAGAAAATAAAAATTTGCATATGATAATTGAGTAAAAGAATACTTAAATAAAGGAAAAGTAATATAAAGTATTATTATATATAGTATAAGAACAAATAAATTTACGAGAAGTTCATACATCAAATTTTTAGAGGGAATTTATGTTGATAACGTATTATGGAAATAAAGAAAAATACAAGAGAGATTTGATATGAGAGAAATGAGAAAAATAAGATAGTATTGGAGAGAAAGAGTGAGTGATTCTTATTTATATTGTTATTCCTAATGTGTACATAATTCTCTATTTATAGGATACCAATATTAAGACTAATACTAAAGAATTATAAGTACATAAAGAAGGGAATTAAATAACATAATTATACAATTATAGTTTATAGAAAATAAATAAGTTAGAGACCCTTCAATTTGAAAGTTATAAGATATAATGCCATTCAATATAAGATAGAATCTTAAGAGATTATGAATATCTATACATAATATAATATTTATAACAATGAAGAGTTGAAGGACATTTTTACCTTGAATTATTGTCAAACTATTTGTAGACATAAAAGGTATACAAAACCAAGTAGTCTATTAATCATTCTTTAAGTTGTTATTTATTTCATAAAACACATGGACAGTGGTATGCGCAGAGATTAGGTACATACGAAAAGATGTAGACATAGATTCTTATAAGAGATGTAATGCATCTACAGCTAGAATAAAACCAATATACTGGGGTAAAATGGAAGAAAAAACTTGCAAAAATATAAGATGAAGATGCATCTAGCACCATGAATTTTTTTTAAGGTGCATCCAGCACTCTAAAATATTTTATGGTGTAATTTTTTCTCTAATATATTAAAAATGAAGCAATTTCACCCCAATCTAACTGATGCACAAATTGTCATTAATCCCAAATAACCTGTTCATGTTCTCAGTCACCTGCATCAGTGCATTACCTAGCCCTGAAGAAAAGAACCCTGTCACAAAATCATGAAAAGTTTGTGAATTTATGATCCCTTATCAAGTTATGTAACTAAATGCAGAGAGCTATGGAGAAGAGAGTAGGTACTAGTAAGGGTAGGAGTGAAGTCTCTGTCATCGTTTGTCTATGGCCATCTCCGTTGTCTTCTAGAAAACAACCTCCACTTCTTACATTTAGACGCAGTAACCTCTGAACTTTTATCAGATTCTTCCTTCTCAGTAGAAAAGCTTCTCAATAGCAGCTTCTGTGCAGAACTAATTGGCCTGGTTTCCACTGAGGAGGAAGAAGAAGCAGAGCCTACCCTTTGCTGCAATTGTTTCAGAGCTAAACGAGCAAAAGCCATTTTCATGTGTGAGAATTTTAGTGTTTTCTATTCAAGGTAGGAAGCCATTAATGAAGAAGAAAACAATATTGTTGTTCCTCGAAGATTTTCTAGGGGAGTCAAGCAGAGATAGGAGACATTGGTCACGGTGCTAGACATGGAGGCAGTGAGGTATTGTTCATATGCAAGCTTGTTTTTGGAATTAACCGTCATTTCTGCTCCAGTTAGGTTGGAGTTAAATTGCTCTATTTTTAATATTAAAGAAGTAAAATTGCACTATAAAATATTATAGGTACTAGATATATTTAAAAAAAATTCAAAGTGCTAAATGCCCCTTAACCCAACAATATATCTTGAGATATTTTAGGTGTAGATTTACCCATAATGTTTTCTTAAACTAGCGCATGGCATATAATCCAACAATGAAGGCCATTGGATTCACAGCCACCAACTTTGATTCACGTCATCATTTTTGTCTTCTCTCTTAGAATTGAGATCAACTGAACCACATCCAAGTCTTCTTCAACTTCAACCTTTTAGTTTCAATCCAGTATTACTCTCTCTTTCTTTGATGTCTCTCTATCCCTTCTTCACATGGCGTCAACCACAACAAAAGAGATAATTATAGAACTTCCAACATATATACGAGTCTACAGGGATGTCACCATCAAACGCTTCAAGAAAATCCAGATCCTGCCACCATCCGCCATCAATGATCGAAAAACCAGACCAATTTCATCGAAAGACAACGTCATCTCTGAAAACCCCCTCGTCGCTGCTCATCTTTATGTTCAGCAAAAGCAAACAGTCAGAGATAGAAGAATTCCAATCTTAGTCTATTTTCATGGCGATGGATTCATATGAGAATTAGCTTTCTCTGGTGTTTACCATGTTAACTTCAACGAGTACGTGTTCATTGTATGACAAACTCATTTATTTATATATATTGTCATTTAATTTGGATGGATTTTTGTCACTATAATTGATCTTTATTTCATTATTTTATTATCATTTGAATTAGTGTCTTACATTAAATTTGTGTTTATAGAGGCAAAATTGTCATATTTTGGCTTAATCATGATTAATTAATTTTAGGAAAATTGATTCTATTATTCATAAATTTTTGTTGTAGGGTACTTGGGAGAAATTAGAATTTAAAAGCTGAAAAGAGAAAATAACAACATATGATCAAAAAATATAAAGAAGGACCAAAATAATGTTGCTAAAGGACTAAGAGAAATGACAGAGAATGACCTGAAATTGAGAAACTCCTGCGAAGGACCAAAATCAAATGACAGTGAAGGACCACCAAAATTAAGAAATTATAGTGAGGGACTTGAAAATATAAAATATAGCTAAGTTCCCCGACACCAAAATGATGTCATTTTGATCTCAGCGCTAAAATATGATTTTTCTTCTTCTTTAGCAAGAGAACGCGCACGAGGGATGTTAGAACAGCGATAGAAACAGAGAGCAGAGGACGACAGACTACAGGGGACTTCCAACCTTCATTTTGGAGAGCTCCCTCGACTCCCTTCAATCTAAATCATTATTCCTTCTATCCATCTCCATTTTTCCTCTATTCCTCTTCATTTTTGGTGTCTTCCACTGTTCTCATCGTCATTTTTGGTTGATGACCATGGATGGCCGTGAAAACTCAATGGTGGCAGTGTTCCTAACTCCGATTCAATAGCAAAAGCAGGAGTTTGGGTCTTCAAAGGGGAGTTTGAATTACTCTAATCTTCTACCCATTAGTTATCTCGTGATTCCTAGGTCTTAGTATAGTTTTATAATTATTGGAAAGTTTTGTAATGATTTATTTGTTTTTATTGAAGATTATTGTGGCTGAATTATAGTTAGCAATTGATATTGTGTTAGTTATAGTTTTGATTTCATTACTTATTTTAGGTTAAGACATTGTATTGATATTTTTTTGAATATTTAGTGATTATTCTAAGTGGATTGAATTATTGAATCATTATATATATTACTGGCTTTAATTCTATTTTATGAATTATTAAGCAATAGTTTTTAGTATCTTTAGTTATATTTTATTATTTTGGTGGCAGTTAGTAGATTGAGACTTCAAAAAATATTTTGTAACAATTTGAGAAAATTCGATTATTGGATTAAAAGTTTAATTATAATTCTTAGTTCATTGTTTTTAACTCCTATACCTGTTTAAGTGATGATTGCATGTACTATTGAATTAGAGAGTTACTTTTATCATTGTTAATCACTTACATTTTCATTCAATTCACTCACTATCATCCCATATGACTTATTTTAAATTAAAAATACCAAAAACAAGTATTTTATGTAAGTTCAATTCATTGTAATTTTAGTGATAGTTAATCAAATCAAAACCCATTTTATATTTTAGGTTGCATTTCATTTAATTACTTAGGAATTTAATCTTATTTTGGCTCCTCAAAAGACAAGGAAGTGATGTTGCACTATATACAATCCTTAGTTAATTTTTGAAGTAACCCCAAGGCGACATCGGACTTAGGTTGTTTCAAGTGGCACCGCTGCTGGAGGGCTAAGAAATTGGTTCCCTAGTAAATGTCAAGTAATATTGACTGGGGGCTTATTTGTTGAGCCATTGTGTTAGTTGTCTAGTTAGTTTGTTTTAGTGTTTTATTAGTAGATTAAGCTTTAGTTTCTTCTCTCATCATCTTTTGTTGCATTTTAGTTAGTATTGCACAAGTTTTTGCATTTGATTTTAAAAAAACACATAGGTTCATCCTTGCATTGTATAGTTCATTTCCATTTGCATTTTGCATTAATTTGGCTAGATTAAAGTTTTGGTTTGCTCTTTGACTTGCTGTTTTTATTTTTACAGCTTTCTTTTTCCCTTTCGATTTGCTTGCTTTTGCATATTTTCAATCTCTTTCATACACTATTAAGTGTATAGTCATCCATACTCATACATTCTCATACACACAGACTTGCACTCATCATATTCGTTCTTGCTTGAATCTTGTTGTGTAAGTCAGTTTTGCACCTCTTTCTTGTTTGATTGTTATTGTTTATGCCTAGGAATTATAGTGCTTTACCTTTGATTCCCTTAAATCTTGAAATTGAGAGGTCCGTGAAAAAGATTAGAAGAGAGAGGAGAATAGATGGTACAAGTCAAGTTCTTGTTGAGGAGGAGCATAATTCACAAGAGTTAAATTTGTGGCCTAGTGAACAATAACCTAGTGAGAGAGCTACCTATAGTAAACACTTGTCTGTTAGTGATTCTGAATTAGAGAAAAAAACATGGATGGTGTTAATTGTAATAATGGACATAATGGGTCTAATAGGAACAATAGATATGGTGAAAACAACCTAGGGAATATGGTGAGGATAATAAAAGTATGAGGGAGATTAATAATTCCAATATTGATTATGATCTTTATTACTTTTATACTGATGATGTGAACTTTAAAATTAAAGGAGCATTAATTTATTCCTTACCTAGATTCCATAGACTTATAGGTGATGATATACACAAGCATTTGAAGACTATGCACATGGTGTGCTCTTCCATAAAACCACCCACGACAAATCTTGAAGATGTATTGAGGAAAGCATTCCACTTCACCTTAGAAGGCAAGGCCAAGGAGTGGCTTTACACATTACCTCAAAATTTCACCACATTGAACTGAGATCAGTTGAAATAACCATTATTAGATAAATATTTCCCTGTCTCTAAAACTTCAAGGCTAAAAACGGAGATAACAATGTTGTATAATGAGATAATGAATCTATGCATGAGTACTGGACAAGGTTCATTATACTCCTAGCTCATTGTCCACACCACAATATTTCAAAGAATTATATGGTCAACACTTTTTATGAAGGGCTCCTTCTATATCATAAGTCCTCAATTCATGCTGCTGCAAATGATTCACTCAAAGAATTGAGTCTCAATACTGCATGGGACTTACTTCAAAAGATGGCTACCAATAACCTTTAAACTAAAATTGCTACTTTGGGAAACCGAGTGGAGAAAAGGCTTAATATTTTGGAGAATAATGTGAATATCAAGCAAGTTAATTCGGTAGGTCACTCTCAAGCTATAGTAGTTAGTTGTGAGTACTGTGGGTCCATGATGTTATGCCTCTAATAATTATTCTTGATATGAAGAAGTTTCTACTCTCTACCAAAATAGGAAAGACCAATATCAAAAGAGGGATCCCTACTCTAACACCTTTAATCCGAGTTAGAGAGATCACCTTAACTTTAGATGGGGTGGGGATCAAAGCAACACTTAAGGAAATTCTTCCAATTAAGTGGTGTCTAATTAAGGGGCATCATCTTCTTTTTCTAAGGGTGATGAATTTCTTATGATCATGAGAGGAATTACAGGGATTAATTCAAGATTAGACTACAAGAAGACACAAATCGATGCTAAGTTGAATGATGTGGGGAATAAGATAGACTCATGTCTATAAAATGTGTTCTCTAAGTTGGAGCAAATAGAGACTAAACATGGAAACTTAAACCCTTTTGTTATTCAAATCTCGAACAACTTGAGTAAACAACAAGAAAAGAGTAATGGTTATATGTAACATCCTTAATTTACCCCTCAAATATACATAATCAAAAGCTAATTGAACCACTTATAAACCTCTTAAAGAGAAAAGAATGAATTTCTAAAAACCCTTTTCTCGAGTACTGTTCATATGTTAAAATTTCATATTACAGACCCAACTTTAGAAATTTATGATTAATTTTAGAAAAATTAAAATGGGGTGGTTAAAATTTCTAATGGAATATATTTCATTAATATTTGAGGGAAAAATATGAAACTGAGGTTTCATTGGACTAATTGATACAGTTTGATAGTTGAAAATTACTATTCATTTGTTAAATCTAGATGCTTCTAGTTTTCAAACCTTAACTTTAAAAATTCATTTCTCTTAACTCACTTATCCAAATAAGGTGTGTTACCTATTATTTTAAAGATAAACATTTTTAATTTAAGCTCACAAAATCTTGTGGTTAAATTCATTTATTTGATATATCAAATTGTCACTGGAACTCACTGCCTCAAAACCACGAGTTACCTCTTTCTAGATTTTAACTTTAACTTTAAAAAATTATATTAAATTGAAAACTTAACCAATTAATATTTTCATGATGTTCATTAAAGCTCAACATCTGAACTTTATTCATACTAATAACATAATTCGTTTAACAAAGCATTTAAAATAATGTTAGAATGCTACTACCTCTAGAGAGTATACATGCCAAGCTCATTTTAGTAATTCATAATGTATGGCACCACAAATATACTACAAGACAATCTCAAGGATACATATTTAGACCTTTTCCTTTTGATGTTTCAACACCTATAATATGGTCAATTGTATGGAAATAATGAGAGTTCAATGAAATCTCAATAGCAAGATACATAAACTATAACATCATGCATACTTGATGACAATGCTTAACATGTTATCAGGATGTGGGAGCTAACTTTACATCATCCATAAGCAATATCTAACATGCATATTATCATGAAATAAAATTCAAGGAGTTGCAACCATATAACCATCATTATTGTCGTCGTCATCATCATCAACATCATAAGCTCAACTAACAATCACAATCAACAAGTAAGCAAGCAATCAAATATCATTAATATTATAGTTAGGCTACTTGCTATGTCTTATGGATTCCTTGATATATTCTTTTTGGATTGGTGCTCTCCTAAAAAATATTAAAGCCTATACATTGCAAAAGCAATGACATCTTATAACTCAATTCAAAACATCGTTCCAAAGGCTAAGTTCACTAGGTTCCCTTTCTTGTTCAATTTTAGGACCTTTACATCCATTCATCCAAAATAAATTTCCAAGGTCTAATTCCACATAATTTTTCATGTAGAATCCAATTATGGAGTTAAATTTCAAAAATCAAACTCCTCTTTTATGTCTGTACAGAACCCGTGAAGTACCTGCAATTTTTCTAAAAATTTCTATTTTGATTCTAATACTTCCAATACTTATTTCTCTACTTATACCCACACAAATTTTCATTTTAAATCCATTAGAAGAATCAAAATCATCATATTTCAGCTTCTGTCTAGACTTTTGAACAATGACAGAATCAACAAAATAATAATTATAAACGTACATGATTTCACAAGTTAAAACCACTTCATTCTAGCTTATTTAAACTATCTATAACCTAAAATTCATCTTCTTTCAAAACCTATAACTCACATCTAGTAGTACCTCAAGGGGAAAAATATCATTTAAACCATTCAAACTCAGGAGAAATCTTCCTACTACAAAGTCCAAAGATTGGAGGAAGAAATTACCTTTATTGGCTTCAAGATTGGATGCTTTATTCTTGGCTCAAATGAAAATTTTACAAGAGTTTCCCCAGGTTCCTCCTTGCTACAGTGTGTAATCGGATTTGGGGTATTTATAGACTAAACCATGGGTGAATCAAGGGCAAGGATTAAATCTTGCACTATTGAAATCATTGGCCAAGATTGACTCTTCCAACTACCATGACATCATCTATGACATCACTAGGGCAAGATGGCATCTCACATGGTGAAATTCAGATTGAAATTTTTTTAGTTCAATCCGGTATCAGCTCGGTCAGATTTCCTAAAAATCAGAATATTTTTTTAATATAATTTTTTATTAAATTTCATAATATTAAATCTAGTGTATGGATTTTTTCTCCCATTGACATTCTTAAACTAAGTATAAATTTAATTACTGGCCCTTGAAAAATGACCAAATTGCCCTTGTTTCATTATTATTCACTTATTAACCATAATGGCATTATTGTCTTTTTACACTTCATCAGAATATTTCCTAACATTGGTAAAACATTTATGTATGCTCTTTGACTTTTGTCCAAAGTAAAATAACTAAAATACCCTCTATTCATTTTTATAACATAGGTGCATTTTTCGTCTTTTCATACTTTTTAGGATATTTTTGGGCACTGACCCCTAGTTTGGACTTGCCTAATTTTTCTTTCCAAGTTATGACTTTTTATTAGATATCTGATCCAATATTATTTGAAAAACATTTACTAAAAATTTAATTATTTTAGTAAATCATATCAGTTAATTGGGATCTCAAATCAAAATTTTGCTGCTAGTCAAACAGCTCAAAAAATTCTCTTCTATCATTTTTTGACTTCAAATTTATTGAGATTTCAGTTAAATTACTATTCACCTCTTGAACAATTAATCTTTTTCAAAAATACCATAAATGTCCTTTTTTTAAATTTCACTTAGGTCCCTTAATTTTGAAAATTCCTTTTATGTCCCTAAATTTTCTATAATCATACTTTATGGTCTCAAATTATGTCTACATTTACTTTTGGCCATGGAACTTTTAGGGTTTTCATTTTAGTCCTTTAAAACTTTACAATTAAGTCCCTTTGAACTTTACACTTATGCCATAAGGAACTTTCTTTTTTTACAATTTAGTCCCTTCATCTAATTACATTTTAACCTTTTCCTTCCTACACTTTATTTACACTGGATAAGAAAGTTAGGGATATGACATTCTATACCCACCAACATAGTGATAAATCCTAAATATTTGAATGTAATCACACTAAGAAGTAGTAAAGAAATTGCTGCTAAGAAAGTGCAATTCAAAGAGAATGAAGATGATGAAGAACCGGTTGATGAAATAAAAGTTGAGACTCCTCCTACTAACACTATTCAAGAAACTTTCCAAGTTGAGAAAGAAACTTATATTCAATCCAAAAGCCTACAAGAAAAGAAGCTCTCTAAGAAGTCTCAGAAGCAACCAGTAGTGCAAAATGATGAAAAGACAACAACTATCAGGAAGAAACCAGTGGATAAAGGATCACCTTCTGTCTCCAAAGGTGATGAGATAACATTCGTGACTTGCCTTTTCCAAATTCCTACTTGGTTAGTAAAAATATTGTTAACAAGAAAGACAACGATGAATTGTTTGAAATGTTTAGCAAACTTGAGGTTAATGTGCCATTGCTTGAATTGATTAAAAAGATGCTTAAGTGTGCTAAATTCTTAAAAGACCTATATACAAATAAGAGAAAGTATAGATATAATGAGAGAATCTAACTTGGGTTGAGTGTTAGCACCTTATTTAAGCCCCAGATACCCTTAAATGCAAAGACAGGGTTCTTTTACTATTTCTTGTACCATAGTTAGAACTATTATTTCTCATGCCTTATTTGGCTTAGGTGCAACAATTAATATCATGCTGACATTTGCTTATAATACCTTAGGTATTAAAACTTTGAAAGATACTAGTGTAGTGCTTGGTCTAGAGATATGACAATGAGATACCCTAAAGGCATTATTGAAGATATTCTTGTGCAGGTCAAAAGTCTTATTTTCCCAGCTGACTTTTATGTTATTGATATGACTAATGAGCTCCCTATTGAGAGTACCTTGATTCTAGGTAGGCCATTCCTTATGACTGATAAGACTATAATTAACATGTAAAATAGTCTTATCACTATGGGAATTGGGGATTAAGAAGTGTAATTTAATATTTTAGAAGCTATGAACTATAGTTATGAAGATTGTTCTTACTTGGGTATTAGTTTGATTAAATGTTAAATAATGATGTGGATCACTTGCATGATATTGATGTGTATGAGCCTGACTAGTATGATATGGTTATGAAGCATAATGATACATTTACTTGTTTATCCTCCTCCTATTCTTTTGATTTTTGTGCATGTAACGGTAACGTATAATGTATTTATTGCTTAGGGATAGATAGCTGGCTTTTTCTGCATGATTTTAATGCGTCATCTTATTTTGATTATGATATTATTGTTAATTCTGCACTTTATATCCTTGAGGAAGGTGTGTTTCTTGATTTTATAGGAACTGATGATAAAGGAGCTGTTATGCAAGCTATGAATATAGCTTCTCTTTTGAGTGACGCTAAAACATTAGAAGATGATAGCAGTGATCCTCCTACTGCCCTAAACTTTCAAATCACACTCTCACTTCTATTTACTTTCTTTTTATATTGATCAGACTGATCTTAATTCTCCTATTTGTAGGTCATCCAATGGTGGTATTGAGTCAAGAAGTGAATGACATATACACCACATGAGCTTATATCTCCTTCTATAAGCAACATGGACACACTACTCACATTAAATGGACTTGATATACCAAAGTTGGTTCATTCATTGTGTAACCCCTAATTTAGAATTGAAACCCTTTCCCTAACCTGAAATATGTCTTTCTTGCTGATGATTACAAATTGCCTGTTATTTTTTCGAGTTCTCTGACTAGTTTTGAAGAAGAAGTTGAATATGACTGTATCACCAAATAGGGGCGAATTAGGCGACTTTAAAATTTTTGAAACTCTAAAGATATTTGAATGCAAATAAAAAGTAAAGTTTATAATGATATCACCGAAAGAAGACGTTGATAAAGAAAAAATGTACAGGTCGATTTATACTAGTTCAGTCTAATCCACTTGACCTACATCCAATCCCTAGAGAACTCCTATAAGTATTCCATTATCTCTAAGATTCTGTGGGCTCTTGGTGCCTCAGTACATTTGCTTAAGAATACCCTCTCATTCCCCTTACAACCCATAAGATTACAATAAGTGAACATTTCTCTCACTTCCCCTTACAATCGTAATGTAATATTCTGATCAAGAAATCAACTTGAGCAAGTCAGAGAATGATTTAAGAAATTACAAACTCACTATTAGAGGAATTGTGATAAATATTTAAACTCAAACTCTTTCTAAATCTTTATCTCTCTTAGGAATATAAATTGCTATGTACCATAGAGTTTGAAACAGAGTGAAACAGAGATACAACTTATTGAATATAATCAAACTACACCATTTGTTGCATTTTCTTATAACTTTCAATTTCTTCACCTTTCTCATTTTTTGTTTCTTCTTTTATACTTCATTATTCATAAATCTGTTGAAGTAGTCGTTGAGATAGTCATTGTTTGTCACATCCTGATTTTTCCTTATCTATATAGAACAAATAATGGAACCTATAAGGGATAGATATAGGAAAGATTTTTAGAAGGGATTGTGACGATTATCATAAGAAATGATAAATGTTAGATGAGTTTTGAAGGAAGAAAATGGATTAAATTGTAAATAATAGAAGGTTCAAGGACTTAAGTGCAATTTAGAAAATATTCTTGGGCCAAAATGAAATGTACAGATAAATGATAGGCCAAGAAATATAATTTTAAAAAGTTTGAGGGACTAATGAAATTTGTCAAAAGTTCAAGGGCAAAATTATAATTATGGGAAAGTTGAGCAAAAAAGGGCTAAAACTGCCCAGAAGCAGTTTGAAATATCCTTACTTTTATACATTTTAGGGATTATTCAGTAGCATTTAGAATCACTTACAAGTCTTTGGACGCCCATTAGCTAAATCTGAAATTTTTCTCTTTCTCGGGTTATTGTTTATATGGTATTCCAGATTATGCGATGAATTTCAAAAAATCATAATTAATTCTACAAAAATCAAAATGAAGTGGTTCAAAAATCTATGTGAATTTAACATCTTGAAATTTAAATAAAAAATAATGTCTATACCAAATGATTAACCAATTAATATATTTTATTTGTAAAAATTTACTGTTCATTTGGTCAAAAATTCTGAAGACATATTCTATTCCTTTAATTTGGAAATTCATTTCTCTTGTTATACACGTCCAAATGAAATGTTATACCTATGCATTTAAAGCCCGGGATGTGTTCTACATGCTCATAAAATTTTGTGCAATAACTCTTTCCTTTGCTAGGTCAAATTGAAGTCACAACAAAACTACTTTAGGACCTGCGTTTTTACAATTTCAGTTTCTTTTCTTTCACTTCCAATAATTGTTCCAATATGTATAAGCCATCGAATAAGCTTCTCAATATTCATATACATCATGTGCATATTCCATAATTATTATAAATAGTTTCATCACATAAATAGACACCTTACATGTCATTTACATATATAGATAATTCATAGCATAGGCTAGGATTTCAATTACTTCACTTCCTTCCATTCTTTAGCTCTTCTCCATGTATACTTTTTTCATCATGCTAGACCTAAATTGGTTGGTTATAGGAGAGTGAGATTCTAGGGAATCTCAGTAGCAAACATTACCACTTAAATATGCAAGATGGATGCTAATGCATGATATGTAATTTCATTTAACTTTCTTTGATTAGTGACATGCCATCATGCTATATACTTTTACATAAAGTCATGGCCATGGAAAACATGTTATTCACAATAGATTCAACATCATTTATCATGTCACAACATCATTCAAATATCATATACATGTCAACACATAAGCATACCACATCAAGCACATAAAGAGATAAGTTCACTACCTTGCACTTAAGCTTTCCTCTTTATCTTTAGCACTTGCTCCCTAGCCTTCCAACTATGAAGCCTTTATGTCAATCACTTCTCAACATATTCTTGGATGTTTTAAGGTCCTAAACACATTCATATTCATCACATAATTCATTAGGACTCATGAACTCCAACCATATTCAAGACTAACCTTATTACACTCTTTATTATCATAACTTTCTCTATTTTTCACTAATCCACTTGGCTCTTGAACCAATTGATGTCTTGATTTTACCCTATACAATTTTATCTTTTGAATCCATTTATGAGATTAGAATCATGAAATTCTAGCTCCTTCATGGCCTACTGTACAGAACTGAACACATGCACATAATTCTTTCAAAAATTCTCATTTTTATTCTAATGCTTCCCACACTTATTTCTCCACTTTATCCCACACAAATTTTCATTTTAAAACCATTGGAAGCATAAAAATCATGAAATTCCAATCACTGTTCATGCGAGTAAACAGTAATAGAGAAGAATTTCAAAAACTACAATCTTGGAATTTCAATGTTTTCAAGGTTCAAAACCTTTTCAATCCTACACAAAATCATTATATAAATTCAATGGAAGCATTAAATCATTGAAATTCCATTTCCTTCCATCATGAACAGTGTATACCAAATAGGTTCATCCATAGCAAAGTCAAGAATATCAACTTGATTCAACAACCAATCACTTAACTAGTTTGTTTAAGCTTCAATCATATACTTCTAACTTGAATTTCTTTTTTCCCCTTTCATATAAGGTTTTTGGGCAGCATAACCCCTTAGAGAAAATTCAAATTTTCCTCCATGAAAACCCTAAGTTCTAGCTCCCAAATCAAAGGAAAATAAGTCAGGAGATATTGCTTACCTTTAATCTCTAGCTTGCTTGAACTTTGGTACTTTGATTCTTCTTTGTCTTGACTTGAGTTTCCATTTTGAAAGAGTTTCCCCTAGGTTCCATGAGCTCACAGTTTGAACCAGATTTGAGGGGGTATTTATCGAAAATTTCATGGAAAATCAATGGCTAAGATTACTTTGTGCATTATTTGATCTAAAGGCTCACATTTAATCTTGGATTTAACTTTTTCAAAAGAAAATTTATGACATCATCCATGACATCATAAGGGATAACTCATGGGACACCTTATGGGGGTATGTGGTGCAATTCTTATGTGAGGAAGTCTCTGGAAAAATTCAAGTCCAATCCGATACCGATCGGAGTAGTTTCACAACAACCTGACTATTTTCTATTCCTAATTTTTATAATATTCTAGGATATTTATTATGTCCTAGAAATCAATGTCTAGGCTTCTCATACCATTGACATAGTTATACTGAATATTTATCTGCTATGCATCCCTTGGGACATGACCAAAATACCCTTGGTGTCCTTTCTTACACTATATTAACCTTAAGGGCATAATTGTCATTTCACCCCTCTTTGTATCATTTCAGGATATATACTGGCTCAACTAATCATATTTGTATCATGTGCCACTTTTTTAGCCTGTTCCAGATGACCAAAATATCCTCCATCCATCACTAGTACACTCTATCTATATATGGGCATTTTCGTAATTTCGTACTTTTCTTGGACACTAGCCCCTTCTACTGATGGGCTTGTATCCTGGGTTTTGGTCCCTCCTTGGCATCATCATAGGCCTATATATGAGGTCATCTGATCTAAGTTTGTATAGGCTTACATACTGGTAAATCCCATAATCGGATCACGAGTGTTCTCAAACTCCTGTCAAAATTCACTTATATGGGAATAACTTTTTATATAGAACTCCTTCCAAGGTTTTGTTAGATCCATGACATCTAACACTATAGTGCACACTTTCCTATAGTTCTCCCACTTACATCTAAAGTCTATAAAATCTGATAAAATTTTAGATAACTTTTAGACTATCAGATAAATATCTGCTATTTAGAGCTCTAATAAAATTTCTGTATCATGTCAGATTAACCATCATATATTCCTCTATTTACTGATGGAATGTGGGAATGAAATACTTCCGGGCCATTTTAACCCTTTCCGGGCCGATCTTTCTATAATTACAAATTTGCCCTTAAACTTTTTACTTAATTATATTTAAGTCCCTTAACTTTTAAAAATTACCACTTTTGGCCCAACTTTTATTTCTACTTTAACTTTTTGCCTTCAACATTTTCTAATTTACTTTTTAGTCTTTCTCTTTCTTCAAGACTCATCTACCTTTATCATTTCTTCTGATCTTCGTCATAATCCGTTCTAAACCTCTTTCCACTATTAATATTATACAAATAGGGAAAAATTATGATATGACACAGTTTAATCCCAAATTTTTTAGTAAATAGAGAAAATTATTATGATCATATTAATGCAACACTAAATTTTGATTTGAGATCCCGATAAATTGATATAAATTTTTGAAGAAAGGAAAATTAATACAGTATTCTTTAGACCTCATAATCATATGAAATTTGGAAGTAATTTCTTATAATTAATATGATAATTTATGAAACTAACAGAACTCAAAAAGGAGTTATGTAGAATTTATGATGGAATTTACAGTAGTTTAAAACACTCGATAATACATTTTGGGAGAATTTCTTGGGAGTTGAGCCAATAAAGGGAGGGGACCATGTAAAAGGCCAAAAATGACATCTTATAGGCCCAATAATATTTGCAGATAAGTATATAGACCGGTGCTAATAATGACCCAGAAAAATATAAAATTACGAAAATGCCACTTAGTATGCCATTGTGTTGTGCCATTGAGCAAGAGATGAATGGAGAACATTTTGGTAATTTGAATAGGGTCAAAATTCTAAGGCAGGTACAAGAATGATTAATCATAGTTAATATATGCTCTGATAAAGTGTAAAGAGGTGTAAAATGATAATTATGCTCTTAGGGTTAATATAGTGTAAGATAGTAAACAAATGGCATTTCAGTCATTTCTAAAGGATGGTAAGCAAATAAATACCCAGTCCAACAATGTCAATGGTATAAAAAATTTGGACACTAGACTTATGGTCATAAAACATATTATGGAATCTTAGAAAAATTAAATTATTAAAACAATCTAGTTTTTGTGAAATTTGACCGGGTCGGTACTGAATTGGACTGAAATATTTTCAATCCGCTCCTAGTCCTAAATTATGCAAAACAAGGCCCTAAATAATGTCATGGATGATGTCATAAAGTGGCTTCTAGGGCAAGTTTGATACAAGAATGAATATGGACCATTGGATCAAATAGTGAAAGATTAAATATTAGCAATCCAATTGAACCCAAACTTTTCTATATATACCCCCTATTTTTGCAGCACGTGAAGCAAAGGAGAACCATGGGGAGGTGCTGCCAAAATAAAATATCAAGGCAAGATAAGGCAACTCCAAGTGCCAGTCAAGTAAGGATCCAAGGTAACTTCTTCCTCCTATTTTTGGATCTAAGGTAACTTCTTCCTCCTATTTTTGTATTATGTTGTAGGAAGATTTATCTTGTATTTGAATGGTTGGAACACCATTTTTATCTCCATTTTGGCTGCTTTACATGATCTGTAATTAAAGGGGAAGCATGAATTTTAAGTCATGGAATGTTTAGACAAGTTTAAACAAGTTAGAATTAAGCAGTTTGAGCTTAGGAAATCATGTAATCTTGGAATTGTAATATTGATACCCTTTCTATCACTGTTCATGTGCATGGTAAGGAGTTAGAATTTTATGATTTTGATTATTTCAATGTTTTTAAAATGAAAAATTGTGTGGGATAAAGTAGGTAAACAAGTATTAGAAGCATTGGGATTAAAATGATAATTTTTGACATTTAGGAAGGTGCTGTATGGTTCTGTATAGATATCATAGGAGGAGTTTGATTTTCATAATTCTAAGATTATATTTGGATTCCTTAGACAAAATTATATAGGATTGATCTAAGGAAATAATTATTACAAAGCTAAACCACTAACTCCAAGATTTAAGTTTAAAGTTAGGGGTTTTAAGGAAGTTAGTGTGCAATGTTTATGTAATAGATTTAATGAGTTGTATACACAATGTAATTATATTTTGGGCCATGATATATTAAAGAAAATGAGTTAAAGAGAATGAGCAAGCAACCAATTTTGGTTGGAAGTTTATAGAGCAAGTGCAAGAACAAATTGGTTGGAAGTTTATAGAGCAAGTGCAAGAACAAAAGAAAAGCTTATATGGACTTACCTCTTTATGTGCTTGATGTGATATGATTATATATTGACATATACATGATAATTGAATGATGTTGTAATATGATAAATGATATTGAATATGTTATGAATAATATGTTTCCCATGGCCATGCATTTTTATAAAAAGTATATAGCAAGATGGCATGTAACTAATTAAAGAAAGTTTAATGAAATTACATATCATGGATTAGCATCCATCTTGCATACTTAAGTAGTAATGTTTGCTACTAAGATTTTCCAAAATCTCATCCTCCCATAACCAACCATAATAGGTTATTTATGATGGAAGAATCATGCTTGATACATGAGCTAAGGAATGGAAGTGAAGAAGTAGACAAGTGATGGCATGCCATGTATGTTTCCTTGTTATATAATGTTATGTAATATACCATTATATGTAAAGAAAACATATATTAAATAATTATGACATGACCCCATGATGTATATGAATGTATAAGAGGCTAAAGAGATTGTTTATACATGCTCGAACAATTATTGGGAATTAAAGAAAGGAAATTGGATTGGTAAACATGTAGGTCTTGAAGCATTTTCATTGTGATTTCAGTTTAACTTAGCAAATGAAAGAATTAATTCATAAATTTTATGTGCATGTAGTACACATCTAGAGATTTAAATTCATAGGTAACACATTTCATTTGGATGTTTATATCAAGAGAAATGAATTTTTAAATTTAAGAGTCAGAATATGAAATTTCCAAAATTTACCATATAAACAGTAAAAGGTAACAATTTAACTGTATTGATTGGCAAGGTAAATGTCCATATTTATATATTTTCACTTAAATATATATTAAATAGCTTCAATTAGAAATTTGGAACATCTTTATACGATTTGTCTAGAATTAGTTATAAATTTTTAAAATTGGACTGTCAATCTAGAAATCACCAAATGAACAGTACCCAAAAGTCAAATTTAAAAATTTTAATTTTTGGGTTAAATTAATGCTTTTGCTAGTTAAATACACTTCTGAATACGTACTCTAAAAGGTTGAAAGTAGGATATTTCATTGTTAAATATAGTTGTTATTTCTGACGTGGACATTTGACTTATCGAAGGCTTATCAAAGAATACCCTTATCAAAAAGGTTTTCGATAAATTGTTAAAGAATTGCATTTAAAACATTGTAAATCTTATCGAACAAATATTCGATAATTAGCTTTATCGAAAATGACATTTTAATAAATCTTCAATAAATTGCATAGAGATAGTTCATGATTTATTGAATAGTTCTTTGATAAATGTCCTTATTGAAGAGTTCTTTGATAAATATTTTTTCAAAACATATTCTTTCAAACTTATCGATATATTTTACAATATATCATTTATCGAAGTGTTCTTTGATAATTGGGCTCTTGAATAACTTATCGATAAATACTAAAAAAATTTCCTTCACATGTTTTTAAACTGACTTTCAAACATTTAGATCTTTTCTTAAATCATGGAAGCAAATAGTCAAAAGATCATTTATCATTTTAGATCAAAATCATAAGAGCATCTCTTAGCATAACAGAACATATCACAATATCATAAGCTCTACCAGAAAGATCAAACATTTCATCATCAGAATAAGAGATTATAAACATCTAGCAAATAAGATCAGGCTATAAATCCACAAAGATAATCCATTTAATCAAATCAAAGTAATTCATAAGCTCAGCAAGGATATTCACACGACTATTGATTTGTACGGATTGTCGTAATCCTATGCATCAAAATAAAATTAATTGCACCCTATTAATGTAGTATAAGGCATAACCCTATCGTTATTCTCGACGAATCTTTTTATTGGAAACCTAGCAAACTAGTGACAAAACCATTAAAAACCTGAGTGAAAGTAAAATTTAGTTTTTGGGTTTGATTGATTTTTGAAGCAATAAAATAAGGGTACAGTAAAGTAAATATTTTTATATTTTTGATCAAGTTAGAAAATGAGTGGATTTTGAAAGGAATGTGTTGAGACAGACTCTTAATGATGGAAAACTATCTATACTTACTCTTAATATGATATGGGATTTTAAAATCACTAAGTTTTAAAAGAAACCTCAATCGATCGATTGAGTCCAGAATATTAATATTCTTTAAACTCCTTTAATCAAAGTTAGTTTAATAACTCTTAATGAACTATTAAAAGCCACTTAGCATGCAATTTAAATCAGATGATGTAGATGCCCTCAAATGATCATCTATCGATGACCATAGCTTTCAAGCAATCAAATTAGTTAGTAATGATCATTGATAAAAACCCAATTATTGAAAAATCAAAACTGAAATATTCATATTAAACCAACATCCAAATCTTCCAAATTTAATTACAAAACTTAATCTCAGAATAATTGATCGATATCCAATCCTTACTCATAAAATCAAAACCCTAGATCTAGGAATTCCAAAAACATAGGAAATATGAGATTAAAACAGAAAACTCCCTATGTGCATTACAGTCCATGAGCTCAAGATATGCGATCCATTACCAAGAGACTAAAGATTTAGCCTCTCATGACTCCTACTGTGCCACAATAGCTATCCAGATATGATGCCATGAAGAAAACATAAAGAGGTGATGGATTAATGATATAGAGATGTGAGATTCTGTGGAAAGGTGTAAAAAGATGAAAGATTAGTGTGTAGGATATGGAGAAGGTGTATAGAAGATTCGAATACTACTTCTTAGCCTAATCAGGTCCAAAAACCAGCCCCCTCACTTCTGTAGCTTCCTCTCCCTTTTATTCCCGCATGACCTAATCTAAAATGCGTAGGTTCAGCGATTGTCTCTTTTAGTCGCAACCAGATCCATGTTTTGGTCGCGACCTGTAAACACAGAGAAACTTCCCAGAAGAAAATATGTCGCGACCTTTGGACACTTTGGTCGCTACTAAAAAGCACAGAAGCATGATATGATTTTTTTTGTCTTGTGATTTCTTTTCTGCTCACGTTAGTCCTTGGTTCTCCTCTAAAATACCTGAAATTTAAAATCAAAGCTCACTGTAAAAGTTCAAATCAGTGGAGAAGTTTCTCCTTCTTGTTTCTTCTTGTTTTTTTTTGTTCCTTTTCTTTTCTTTTTAGTGCAATATGCTTTCCCCTTTTTTGGTTTTTTATTATTTGACACTTTGTATATAAAAGATGTAGCACGATTTCACAATGATTTGATTTTATGACATGAATAAGAAGTTTATTTCAAAGAGGTGCTCATTATATGTAACTTTCTATGATGGAAAGAAGAAAAGTGATGGGCTCAAAGGGGGTGAATATGGATATAATGAATGCCTCTATCATATTCAATAACATAAATGCGCAAGTAATTTTTAACTTAGAGCTAAGACAAGTTATAGAGAATATAAACCCATTGAATAACCACTCAATATAGAAATTTAGGCCGAGAATCCTTCCAACTAAGGTTTTCATCTAAATTACTCATAAGCTAAAGTCTCAAACAATGTTCATCATTCACTAGGCATTAAAATACTTATCACAATTGAAAACCCTCTTGAATGACGAATTAAAAGTTCCAAAGTAATCACTCAGAATCATATAATAATCCCAAATCTAACAGTAAAAACTTAAGTGTTTCCAATTCAATTTCCATTTTCAAAAATTCAAGTGTGACAATGGTTTCTATAAACATTTTATGCAAAAGGCTAAAAAAAAGGGCAATGAATCATTTATGAAAGTACCTTAGTGGCTCAAATGGAATCCTTCTATACAACATTGCAAAAGCAAAGAGAAGTTAAATGGACATTTTCACACTCAGGTTGTGACTAAAAGCGGTGAAAGTCGCGACCCAATTTCACAGTGAATGCTTACTCTAAACTTACAGAAACTAGTCGCGACCAGGAGAGAGTTATTGTCGCGATACAAATACATAGAGAGGTATTGTTGCGACCTAATGCACTTGTGTCATGACTAAGTTTCACAGAGAGTATATTAAGTCCAAAATTCTATGTCAGGTCACGACCATACAAGCACCACATGTGGGACCCACACTCATGATTAAAAGCACCACATGTTGCTTGTCTTGGAGAAGAAGAAATATTCAAGCAATCTGAGCCATACATTTATTTGAAGTAAAGACAAGTGGCACAATCTTAGGTGTTCATTCGAATAAGATATTGGAGAGCTCTTGAATTCTTTGGAAGTACTAAGTCACCATGTGAGGTGTCCTAGAGGAACCCATAATGGCGCCAAGTGTAGAGAGGATAAGGGAGAAGGAGTTTATACCATGAATTTAATAATAAAATAATATTAAGAAAGAGATAAAGTAAGATTAAGTTATAGTGCAACCAATTAAGAGCTAGATGAAGAGACTAAGACAATTTAATCAGTTAACCCATGTCAAGAGTCAAAGAAAGCTATAGGAATAGTTAACCAGATCTAGGGAATACACATATAAAGTATAAAAAGACAATAATGCCCCTAGAGTTATTTAAGTGAATAAAGAGAAGTTAAGGGCATTTTGATAATTTTCTAAGGGATATGTAATTAAGTTTAGACCCAGTCTAAAAATGTCAATAGTAGGAAAAATCTAGATACTGGATTTAAGGTCAGAAAATATATTATAGAATATCCAAAGAATTAGATTCAAAAAACAATATAGTTTTTGAGAAATTGGATTGAGTCGGTACTAAATTGGACTGGAATTTTCCATATTCTTCTTTCTCTCTATGGAAAAATGCCACCTTGCATGAAATTTCACCATGTGACTTGATTATGTAAGCAATGTGTCATCAAAATTTGGTGGGCAAGTTTTAATCCAAGGTTAAATTTTGACTATTGATTCAAATAGTGCAAGGATAGATCTTGCCATTGATTTCCATATGAAATTCACCAATACCCCTACCCTTCACCAAAAATGTGACCACCATGAAGAATAAAAGAAGCTCTATAGAAATAAAAACTTAAGCAAGTTCAAGAGACATCCAAGGTACTAAAGTTCAAGCTAGTTAGGAATTAAGGTAAGTAATCTATCCTAGCTTATTTTCCTTTAATTTGGAGGCTTGAACTTAGGATTTTAATAGAAAAAAGTGAGTTCTTCCCTCGGGTTGGCTGCTGGATGAAAATGAAGGATAAAGGAGGAAGATAAATTGAAGTTAGAAGCATGAAATTAGGACTTAGGTAATCTTGTATTGATGATTGTACCTTGAATTAATTGTGTAATCCTTGATTACCTACTTTAAGGGGCCTTTCATCCAAGACCAGGAACAGCACCAAGAGAGTTTTTTTTATGATTTTGATGTTACCATTGTGTCTATAAGGTGAAATTGTGTAGAATTGAGCAAAGGGACAAGAATTGAAAGGATTAAAATCAAAAGTGAAATTTTTGTGAAATCCCTTAGTGCTGTCACTATTTTGTATTGTTTATTTTACTAAGGAGGAGTTATACTTTATTAATTTTGACTTCATATTTGGATTCCTTGGGAAAATTTTTGTGGGATATGGTCAAGGAACAATTTAATTCAAAGGGTAAGACAATTTGCTAAAATTAAAGAAAGTTGTGAGTTTATCGGTTTCAGAGTTGAACATGAAACATCCTTACTCTTATACCTCTTAGGGACCATTCAGTAGTATTTAGAACTATTTACAAGATCTTGGAAGTTCATTAGCTAAATCTAAAATTTTACTCTTCCCAAGTTACTATTCATATGGTATTTCCAGATTAGGCGACGAACTTTGAAAAATCATAATTAATTTTAGAAAAATTGAAATAAAATGGTTCAAAAAGCTACGTGAAGATAAAATTTATCTTTAACTTTAAGGGAAAAATAATCTCCATACCACATACTTAGTGAATTAATACAGTTTAATCATCAAATATTACTGTTTATTTGGTCAAAAATTCTGGAAACAGATTCTGGTCCCTTATTTTGGAAAATTTGTTCTCTTTGTACATACATCGAAATAAGGTGTTCTTGATGTCAAAACAAATATTGACATGTTAACTAAATGTCCATAAAATTTTATACGTTTATTCCATCATTTATTATTCTTCATTACATCATGAGCATTGTGGCTCAACCATGTCATATAACATCATTACTTGCAACAATTTATACATTGATCATATAACATTTATATCATCCAATCCCTAACTTCTATTCATGCTTCTTCATCCTCTTTCATCATTAATAAACCTATGGGATTAGGATTACATGGAGGGGTGAGATTTCTTGGGAAATCTTAGTAGCAAACGGTACTAAACAATGCATGCATTAATGTAAATACTTATGCTTGCTTGTAAAAGTGTTAACATTGTGTAATATGCATGTTTCCATGTAACATATGAAATACAATTGGACAAAGTAATCATAGAAACTGAACTTCAATCATAAGCACATATGCAACACAATTCAACAAAGCTATAGTACAACTAAGCATAACATTCAATACATACAAGTTTAGGATAAATTTACTACCTCACTTGCTTGATTTCTTTCACTCTATCTTGCTTCTTTCTTCTCAATTCTCTTTGATGTGTGGCTGCCTCCTTGGAGTCCACAATCAAATCCTAATATCACATAATCATTCATCCATTACAATCTAACTTTCTCTTGAACATTGAGCTCATTTAACTATATTAACTTTCCTTAATCTTAACTAATGGATTTGGCCTTTGAATCAATTGATGTCTTAACTTTACCCTCCACAATTCCACCTTTTGAATCCATTAATGAGGTTAGAATCATAAAATTTCAGCTCCTATGTACTGTTCTGGACAGATTTGAAAACCATGCATAATTCTTCCAAAAATTCTCATATTGATTCCAATGCTTCTTATACTTATTTCTCTACTTTATCCCACACAACTTTTTATTTTAAAACCATTGGAAACATCAAAATTATGAAATTTTAATCACTTTTCATACAAGTGAAAAATAACAGAGAAGAACTTCAAAAACTATAATTTGGAATTCCAAAGCTTCCAAAGTTCAAAACCTATCAAATCCTACACAAAGTCATCATATAAATTCAATGGAAGAATTAGATCATTGAAATTCTATCTCCTTATATCATAAACAATATAAACCAAAATAGTTCAACTATGGCAAAGTCAAGAATATCAACTTGATTCAACAACCAATAATTTAACTAGCTTGTTTAAGCTTCAATCACATATCTCTAACTTTAATTTCTTCTTTCTCCTTTCATCTAAGGTTTTTGGACAGCATATATACCTTAGAGAAAACTCAACTTTCTTTCATAAAAACCCTAAGTTCAAGCTCCCAAATCAAAGAAAAATAAGTTAGGATAGATTGCTTACCTTTAATCTTTAGCTTGCTTGAACTTTGGATCTTGGATTCTTCTTTGTCTTGGCTTGAGTTTTCATTTTGTAAGAGGTTCCCCAAGAGTTCTCATGCCACATTTTTGAAGTTGAAATGTGGGTGTATTTATAGCCAAATTCTGTGGAAAGTCAATGGCCAATATCACTTTGTGCATTATTTGATCTCATGGCTCATATTTAATCTTGGATTTAATTTTTCTAAAAAGCTAACTATGACATGATCCATGACATCATCAAGGGACAACTCATAGGGTTATGTGGTTCTATTCCAAGAGAAAGAAACTTCTGAAAAAATTTCAGTCCAATCTAGTGCCGGCTCAGTCCGATTTCCTAAAAACTAGACTGTTTTATAAATTTAATTTTTCTGAGATTCCATAATATGCTTTCTAACCTTAAGTATAGTATCTATATCCTTGCTATCATTGACATTCTGGGACTGGGCCTGAACTTAATTACAGATCCCTTGGTAAATTACCAAAACATCCATTGATTTTTCTTTATTTACTTTAACATCTTAAGGGCATTATCATCTTTTCACACATCATCAGAGTATTCCCTGACCTTGGTCAACTATTCTAGGAATTCTCCTTGACCATCTAACCTTATTCAAATGACCAAAATGCCCTTTGTCTAACTCTGACTCAATGACACAACACAGTGGCATACTCAGTGGCATTTTCATAATTTTATATTTTTCTCGGTCTTTATTAGCCCTGGCCCACATACTTATTTAAAAATATTACTGGGCATATAATATGCCATTTTGGGTCCTCTACATGATCCACTACCTTCATGGGCTCAACTCCTCAGAAATTCCCCTGAAACATATTTATCAGGTATTTTAATACACTGTAAATTCCATAATAAATTCTACATAACTCCTTTTTGAGCTCTGTTAGTTTCATAAATTCTCATATCAATTATAGGAATTTATTTCTAAATTTCATCTGATTCTGAGATCTAGAGGATACTGTATTAATTTACCTTTTTTCAGAGATTAATATAAATTTTTCTCTATTTATTGGGAAAATTTGGGACTAATATGATTTTGGGCATTTTTGGGTCTTTTTTGGCTTAACTTTCTCATAATTACCATTTTGCCCTTGAACTTTTAAAAATTATACTTTACACCATAAAACTTTTAAACTTTTTATTTTAGTCCCTCATATTTATACCTTTGTCTAATCATTATTTTTCCTTTCTATTCACATCACAATCCTTTCCAAATCTCTTTCCACTATTAGTGTTATACAGATAGCGAAAAAGTAGGATATGACAGAACCAATCTTAGAAATTTGTTTGGTTGATGCAAGAAGACTAGGTAGTTGCTGTCATATCCTAATTTTTCCCTATCTGTATAGTATTGATAGTGGAAAGAGGTTTAGAAAGGATTATGATGAAGATAAGAAGGAATGATAAAGGTTATATGAGTCCTGAAGAAGGAGAAGGACTAAAACACAAAGTAGAAAATGTTAAAGGCCAAAAGTTAAAGTAGAAACAAGATTTGGGCCAAAAGTGGTAATTTCCAAAAGTTATGGGACTTAAATGTAATTAAGTAAAAAGTTCAAGGGAAAAATTGTAATTATAGAAAGATCAGCCCGGAAAGGGTTAGAACTTCCCGAAAGTATTTTAGTCCCATATTCTATCAGTAAATAGAGGAAGGTATACTGGATAATCTGACATGATACAGAAATTTTATTAGGGCTCCAGACAGCAGATATTTATCTGATAGTCTAAAAGTTATCTGAAATTTTATCAGATTTCATGGACTTCAGATATAAGTGGGCAAATTACAGGAAAGTGTGCCCTATAGTGTCAGATGTCCTGGATCTGACAGAACTCCAGAAGAAGTTCTGTCTAAAAAGTTATTCACATATCAGTGAATTTTGACGGGAGTTGGTCTAAAACTTATTTTTCCCTTAAATTTCAAGATGTTATGTTCATGTAGCTTTTTGAACCACTGCATTTCGAGTTTTCTAAAATTAATTATGATTTTTTGAAATTCGTTGCGTAATCTGGAATACCATATGAATAGTAACCTGAGAAAAAGTAAAATTTCAGATTTGGCTAATGGACTTCCAAGGTCTTATAAGTGGTTCTAAATGCTACTGAATGGTCCCTAAGACGTATAAAAGTAAGGATGTTATAATTGCAATCTTGACCATCTATTTGATGTTGTAAATACTATGACTTTGAAGGTTATAATTGTCCCTACACTTCAAATATTTCTCTATAAATACCCCTCCCTTTAAGTAATGTCCAAGCATGGAAATGGAAAGGAAATGCCACTAAAATTTAGGGAGGAGAGAGAAAGAGAAGGCAGTTATGGATTAGAGAGAAAGAGCAAGATTCAAGCTTTAATTAAGGTAAAATGACCACTCTAGCTCTTGATTTTGTAGTAGTTGTATTCTTGAGCTTGGGTATGAATTTTAATGGATTAGGAAGCTTGAAAATTCATGTTGATATGCTGGTTTAAGTATAGAATTTTAGAGAGAGATAAGTATGATGATAGATATATGTTTAAATGATACAAAAGAGTAGAATTCAAGTGGTTCTAGGTTGTAGTTAATTGAATTTCATGACTTGGTTGCTTAGATGGGTGCCATGACCTTACTGTGTTCTGTACCCTAGGATGTGATTTTTATGATTCTAAGGCTTCCAATGGATTTAGAATGAAAAATTATGTGGAACCAAGTTGAGAAAGTGAAGTTGGAAGCATTGGAATCAAAAGTAGAATTTTGGCACAAAGGAATATAACCTCTCGACCAAGGTAGTCTCATGGGAAAGAAGTGTAAGTTTTATAAATCCAAGCTCATCTTTGTATTATTCATGAAAAATTGTGTAGAATTGGCCTATTAGAATAATATTTAGAAAGCTAGAACACTAATCCTAAAATTAAGAGAACAAAGTTAAGCAAAGTGAGCTAGTCTTCCACATTGTGTGAGTTCTTGGTCCTAATGAGTTGTATGATTAATGTGGATATTTTTAGGACCTTGAGACATCCAATAGGATAATTTGATGCAGTTGACAAAAAGTCCACATTGTTGGAAAGACTAGGGAACGAAGTCATGAACAAGGAAAAATCTTATGTACAAGGTAGTAAACTTACCTAACTTATATTCTTGATATTTATGCTTGTGTGTGTTGATGTGTTGATTGATTTTCTTGATTATGTGAAGCATATATGAATATTTGTATCTCTATTTTTATGAATGTAATAGCCATAAAGATAATGCAAGAAACATTGAGCATGCACATATGTCATTATGTTATCATGATTTATGGTAAGTGAGCATATCATGCACCAAGCATTAAGCTTGCATGCATTAGTGGTAATGTTTGCTATTGAGATTCTTCCAAATCTCACCCCTACCTTAACCAACCAATATAGGTCATGAATTATGGAAGATGTATGCATAAAGAAGAGCCAAATGAATGGATGAGGAAAATTATAGAATTGTATGTTCTAAATGCTTATTTCTCCATTTATGTAAAAGTTATACAATGTGCCATTTTATGTAATGAAATTGTTTAGAATAATTATGGCATGTTTACATGATTAAGAATATATGAGAAATCAAGAGGATGTTTTATGCATACTACAATCATTTAAGATAAATAAAGAAAGAAGTTAGTAAGGTAAAAACGTAGGTTCTTAAGCAATGAGATTTCAGCTCCAGTTTGACTTAGCAAATGAATAAATTAAACCATAAATTTTGGTGAGCATATAGTAAACATCTCAATCTTTAAAATAATGGGTATTTTTTCCTAATTGGATGTTTGTGCTAAGATATATGAATTTTCAAATTTGAGGCATAGAATCTAGAAATTCTAGAAATGACATATGAACAGTAATTTCAAACAATTTAAATGTATTGAATAATCCAGTAAAACTGTAGATTTATATTTTTTACTTAAATAATATTGAAATAGCTTCAAGTATAAATTTGTAGTATCTCCATACGATTTTTTCGAATTAATTATGATTTTTTAAAATTGGACTATTAAACCTGAAAAATTAATAATGAACAGCACCCAATGACCAAATTGTAAATTTTTAATTTTTAGTATAATAGCTTATTTTGAGGTATTTATCTGGATATAATTATTTGAGCCATGAGGAGGCTTGAAAAATGTACGTAAAAATAGAAAATAAATAATTAAGAGAATAAATATATTTATAAAATTAGTCTCATTACCAAAAGGTTAGTAATGTGAGTTGCGAGAATACTGTAAGCTTAGGATGATAGTAAGAAATTTTACAGGAAATTAAAAAAGAAATCACTGAAGGAAGAGTTATGGCCCCAAGAAAATTCATAGAATTTCCTTATAATTAACGGAAGAATATGGAATAGACAGAAGAATTTTCTAAGCTCCAAAAGATCATTAAGAAATCCAAATAAATATGAGCAAAGTAAAGTAAGAAAATGGTTAAAAATCAAATGCCAAGATTTATCAAACTTACATTCCTTCCCTATGAAACTGTTTTGACCAAGAGGTACCTTTCTTGGTACTAAAGTTTTACTTTTGATTCCAATGCTTTTAACTTCACTTTCTTAAATTAAAATTTCGTGTTGCATTAAACTGATCAGATTAATTTTTTCTATTTAATGGTAAAATTTAGGACTGAAATGCTTTCAGCAGTTTTTAGCTTTTTCTAGCTTAACTTTCTATAATTAATATTGTAACATTCTGAATTTTGATAAAATGAATTTATAAAAAGTGGTTAGGCTTAAAAGCATTTTTTTAATTAAAAAGTGTTAAAGATTAAATTTCAGGAAAAAGGGTAAAAGAAATAATAATTATTAAAAATATTTTGAGGCTAAAAAAATTAAGAAAAAATTATGAAATAAATAGTTTAGGGATCTAAAAAATTATGAAAGAGTTTATTTTCTCAAAAGATAAATAAATAATTCAATAGTTATTTTTTATATTTTAAGGCTCTATTTTTTAAAAAATTCAAGAAAAATAGTTAAAAGTTACTTCATGAGATGAAATTTTTAGGAGAATTATCTTATACATTAGATAAGCTATTGGAGGAAGACAATCTTTATTTTATTAAAAAGATTAATTTTTAAAAAAAATTCAATATTTTAAAAAATATAAAAAAATTAGTGAATGTCCTTGCCCACCACCACTCCACTCCACTCCCCTCTTCATGTCCTGTGCCCTCCTCTTTCCTTTCATTAGGTCTCTCTTATTCATTCATCACTGACCCCTTACTCTTCAAAGAAAAGCGGACACCAGAGAGAGAGGTGAGAGCGAGAGCGAGAGTGAGAGAGAACGCGAGAGGAGTGACGTCGAACAGGTGACCGGAGGAGGGATGAGCTCGCGACGCCAGAGATTGAGTGAGGTAAGTTCTTTGACTCCGTTTTTAGCTATGACCACTGCTCTTCCGATTTTAGGTTGATTCATCGATTAAGTTGAGATTTTGGGTGGAAAATGGTTGATTTAGCTAAGATAAGTAAAGATTGAAACTCTTAAATATAGATTGTAGACTAAAGCGTGATGGATTGAAATTTGAACTGGGAAATTTTCATTAGAGTTCTTAGATGTAATGAATATGGGATAGGTATGTATGTGTGTTTAATATGGGATAGGTATGTATATGTGTGTTTAGTTCTACCTTCTCTCGTCTTCTTTTTCTGTTTGTAATTGTGTGTGGTGAGTAAATTCCAGTTTCTTCTTTCCCCTGTGGCTGGACGTTCAAAACAGGGGAGGATTTGGACTGTAGGTTAGTTGAAATATTTATTGAAAAGAGCTTCTTTTGAAAGGTATTTTTTAAAGCATTTTCCTGGTTGTCATGATGGAAGTTTGAAAGTTATGATCTAATTTTTCAAGTTTAATTTCATTCTCTTTCTATGTGAAACTGTTAGTGACTTTGAGGTTTTTAATTTGATTAATGAATCTAAGGATTAACATGTCTTGTGACATTTTGTTGATATATGAAGTGGTTTAGATAATGATTTTGAAAACTTGTTGCCTACAAGGTGTGCGTAAAAATGTTTGAAAGAGGATTTGTAACTAAATAATAGCTAAAGTTAATGTTACCTCTTTTCTCTTATTTGTTTTAATGCCATAATGTGTTGAAAGTTTGGGAATTGAACATATGTTCCTAAGACTATTTTAGGGTCCATAGGCTTGATTGCCTGTGTTGATGTTGGTTGGGAAGAACTTATGGGGTGAGACTTGTTCTAAAAGATTGTTTGTAGTTACATGTAAAATTTGTTAATAATCCAAGAGAGATAAGTTTGTTAATTAAGTAAATCAATATGTAAAAAAAAAAGAAGACGAAGAAAAGATTAATACAACATTAGCCACGTTATAGTGTGAATTATACATTTACAATAGTATATTACAAATAATAACAAATGAAAAAAAAATAGATAGGTTCATTCCTTTTGAATCCAATTTAGTGAAATTTATTATTTGAATGACCTATATTACTTTGCTTGTATTTGAAGGATTTCGAGGAAGTGTGTGTACATATATTCATACTTATATTTATGTGTGTATAAATTTATAATGTTGAGTTTATACTAGTGATCAAGAGAACGATAACCTTAGTGCATGAGTAAGTTAAAGTTGAATGATTTGTATTGTTTTGGTTTTACCATTGTTGCTAATTATGCTAGGAGAAATTTCTCATCAAGGCATATTAAAAAAAAGGAGGGTAATGGAATAAATAAATTTGAAATATAGAGACTAAAGGATGATTTTAAATTAAAGTTAATAGAGGTAATTTGTTTTGAGTAATTAGGTAGCTATATGGAAAACTTTTTTGGAGTCTTCTTAAAATGACAAATTGAAGCACTTGGGAGGGAGTTAACAGGTGAGTGAATAACATCACATGATAATAATATTTTTAATATATTTGAATCATTTTACTAAAGTATCAATTTTAAAGCATGAATTGCTAAAAGTATGTTTATTGGAAATTGTATACTTATTAGTTGATATTTGAATGTTTAGTTGAAATAACGACAATAGTTATTTAAATGATTTGCGTTATTTTAGTCTTTACAAATTATATGCATGAGGATTTAAAGAAAATTTTATTCAATGATTTTCATGATGGGTCACTCGTTATAACATATTAATATGAGATTTCAGTATTTACAAATTTTGTTCTTTATGAATATTAAATGGACCCCATGCATACTTAGACAAGTTTTTGAAGATGACTAAATATAGAACGCTAGTTACTAACAGCAATACTGTTAGTTCTTGGTGCATCATGGTTAAACTCGAGTTTGATGGATATTCGTGGGTATCGTACTCACGCCGGATATTCGTGGAATTTATTCTTGTGCATGTTATTCATGGGTCTTGTGCCTGCGCCTGTTATTCATGGGTCTTGTGCCTGTGCCTATTATTCATGGGTTTCTCACCTACGCCTGTTTCCATGGCTTCGAGCCTCGCCAGATTGGTTAGTTACCCTCGTGAACTATGTGTCCATATTTGTTATTTGTTCTATTGAAGTCCTAAAGAAAAGTATGATTTGAGAATTATTGGTTTATACGGATTTATTTAAATACAATGTCTTATTGGATATTTGGTTTGATTTGATTGATGATTTTATACAGTTTCATGGTTGCTATGATTCTATGTTCTAGAAAATTTATATGCATCTACAAAGCTTTATTATTTATAGTTAAATATGTTTTAAATTGTTTCTTTCTGCATTTTAAATTATTTTTAATAATGTGACGCTATTCACCGGTAGATTATTTTGGCTTCAGATAGCACTGCTGACTTTACACCTCCATCAAAATAGAGATGGTTCTCATGGTTGTTTAAAACTTATAGATACTCCACATAGTCTATAGGTTGGATCTCTGTCCTCGTTTATCTTTTCAAGATAATAATGATTGTATATGGTATGGTATTTATCATTTTGAAAGGTATAAATATTTTTATTTATGATAAATAATAAAATAGTTTATGCATATCTAAGATTATTATTCTATTAATTATGATGTCTAAAGGCTTATAGAATGTGAGTTCTCTCATATTCTATGCCGGTCACCCCTCAATTTTCGGGACGTGATAGTTTTGGTAACAAAGTCTAGGTTTCTTATTGTAACATGGAGCAAGGATTCTTCTTTGGGGTCTCGATTATCGTTATGAATCCGGACATAATAATAATCGAGGCATCATTGAAGGTCTAATAGGTGGTCCAATTATGCTATTTATGTTTTAATTATATAAGTCTTACATATTGAACTAAATATGCCTTATATTTACTTATATAGTGAAGATTTCTTGAGGATTTCAAGTGTCTAGTAGAAGGACTAGTAGCAGATAAACATATATTTGAGAATGTAAAAAGTAAAAAAAAAAAAGTAGTGTGAATGTTGAGGATAAATCATAAAAAGTTTTATTCTTCAAATAAGCATAAAAAAAAGAAAATGAGATGATAAGGGGCATGGTATTTAGAGTATTAGTTTTATTCTTAGCAAATGTTCTTACATATAGATTGTATAGTAGATAATACAATACTATAAGGTTATTTGTGCATGCTATTAGGATGAAGAAAATGGAAAGGAAGCAAATAGGGAAAGGAATATTTGCAACTTTTGGGATTGAGAGCTTTGATCTGACCTGTCCTTATCTTGAATAAGCTATTTCTATTGTCGTTAAGCTCTACCAAGTTCATTGGAATAGGAATAATTGGATATTGCAACTTAATCGAGTTTTACCCTTACAATTTTAGTTGAAATTGAATGTTTCTTTTAACCTATCTGATGTAGAGAAAGTTGAGTTGAATGAGGAAGTGGGATCATATGCATTTCGTTTAACATTGCTCTAAATTAATTTGAGCCATTGAACTTATTTCGCTGAAGTTATTGTTTTCTAAATTCAAATTGCATGTTCTTTGAATTTATCTTTAAAGTGTCATAATGTGGATTTTCTTAGTTTTGCATTTCTTTAGTTTCTGTTGTTGTGCATTTAACCACTGAGTTGTATGCTCTTGTTTTCAGTTACTGTTTCTAGAAACATTACCCATATTGAAATGATTTAAGAACCTTCACAAAATTGAAATTGACTTACTGTAACTAACCAATAATGTGTTGTGAATAAAAAATAATAATAAAAAATTTAAATTAATTTACCAACTTGCTTGAAACTGAATTTTGGGAAGTTGCATCATTAGGAGAATAACACCATTACCTATTTCCTTAGAAAAGTGTTGTCTTGTTGGATAGCTCATTTCCTCTTGGTTCCATGTGAATTCTCCTACTGCTGCACTTATGTAATTGATAAACCTGATTGCAAGTTAAAAAAAATTGTTCATGGTAAAATTAATTGATAACTGAAGCATAAACTGGTTTCTGCTATTGAAACTACACTTGGTTAGATTTTGGTGCATGTATTATTACATTGGAACCACACTTTGAGCTGCATAGTACTCTTGGTCTACTAAAGTTCTGATTCCTTACCACCTTGCATAGTGAAATACCTTGCATTATGTCTTTGTTGCAATCTTGAAAAATTTTTGTTCAACATCTTGAGCCAAATTCTAAACTATTTGATTTAGAAATTTTAAAGTTATACTTTAATTAAAGACATAGTCATTTGATCTTGATTTGTGCTTAATGGATCTGTTTTCCTTTCTACATTATAACATGTTTTTACTGTTGTGAATGCATAAATTCTGTTATAAGTATAAAGATACATCTAATTGAGTTTTCTTGAACATGAGTCTAGTTGTGTTTGTATTAAATTGATTTGGCTACATTATTTTGGAAGCCTTCATTATTCATTATTCATTCTTTACATCTATAGTTTGGGACTAAGTGCTTAACGCCTTATTGTAGTGAGATTGACTTAAAAGGTGATCTATAGATGAATATTTTATGATTTGGTTTGACTTTGATAGGTGGTTATTAGGTTATATTCTTCATGAATTTATGATAACACAGTGTAGTTGTAAATTTTGATTGTTTAAAAAAAAAAGAGAAAATGTGTGATGAATAAAGATCAAACACAAGTTAAATAGGTACATAGCATGGTTGATGTATTGTGGTTTGATTATGGGAATTACTATGAATTTAGAAGGTTGGCTAAAATGTTTGAGGTTTAAAAGTGTTAAAATATTCACTAAGTTGAATTGAAAATGGGAGCAATAAGTTAAGTTAGGCCAATTATTTTTTGAAATTTTGGAAATAGGAAATAGGAAAATGGAATAATGTGGCCGTTAGTTAGTGCTAAGCAAAAGATGCCTGAGGGGAGTTGGACATGTAAAAAAAACTGTAACAATGTAAACTACTTATTTAGAGACAAGTGCAATAGATAAAATTGAGCCAACCGAGCCCAATAAATCTCCTTTAGCGGCATCAAAGTCGTCATCTAGCATTTCTCAGTAAGGGTGTCTGACTATGGTAGACACCGGTTAGCTATCCAGGAAACGAATAGAAACAGAAAACACAATCTCTCCTAAATACCCTCTAAGCAAGGATCTCACCTAGAAAGAATTCAAGAGTCGAAGAGAATCTCTCAATATCTGAAATTATATTCAATACCATGATGTCCTGGTGTTAAGAATGCACCAGCATATATAGAGAAGGGAGATACATGGGTAATAACCGAAATGCATAAATGGCTCCTACATTATCGGGACTAGCTACTTCCTAGGATTTAGTGGACCTTAACCAACAGTAATGGACCTATTCTTGAAATAACCGAATGAGAAAATATTAAATAACTGAATAATACATGCAGACTCAGTCAACAAACATAACTGCTGCCTTCTTGCGTCTCTGATATGTTTGAATAGGAGTAGTGTTTATATCATTACACCCCCTTGAAAGACCGACTTGTCCTCAAGGCAAAATTCAGGATACTGTTGTCATAGAAGGTCATAATCCTCCCAACTTGCTTCCTCAACCAGTCTAGATGTCCATTGAATTAGCAGTTCCAGGTGGCGGCCCTTCCAGCTGTGTGACAGGACCTGGCTAGGATTTAAGAGTAACTCAAAGTCAGCTGACACAGGTAATTCTACAGGAGGGTCGGTAGGAGGATGTCCTTGTGCAGGGTGCAGTAAGGAAACATGGAAAACTGGGTGGATTCGCGCTGATTCTGGGAGCTCTAACTCATAAGCAACAGAGCCAATCTTCCTCAAGATCTTATATGGTCCAAAGAATCGGGGAGACAGTTTGGTGTACTTTCGATGAGCAAGGGAATGCTGCTTGAATGGTTGTAGGCGAAGGAAAACAGCATCACCAATGTTGAAGGTTTGCTCTCGTCGGTGTTGGTCTGCATAGGACTTCATCCTGTCTTGGGCTTTCTTTAGGTTGTCTGGAGTAGGCGCAACATGTTATCTCGGGTTTCTAATTGATCAGCAAGTTCTGTAATGCGAGTCTCACCCCATGTAAAAGGATGAAGCACAGGAGGATCTTGACCATAAACCACTTTGAAGGGTGTGGTGTTAGCAGATGTGTGAAAACTCGTGTTGAAGGAATATTCTGCCCAGCACAAGAATTTATTCTAAGATCAAGGTTGTTCATGAGCAAAGCATCGTAAGTATGTTTCAAGGCATCGATTGACAACCTCTGTTTGCCCATCAGTTTGGGGATGATAGGCAGTGCTCATCCTCAAACGTGTTTGGCTCAGCTTAAAAAGTTCCTGCCAAAAAGCACTTAGAAAAAGAGGGTCTCAGTCTGAAATGATGGAGCGAGGCATGCCATGTAGTCTAATGATCTCCTCACAAAAACGTGCAGCCACAGTTTTAGCAGTGTAAGGATGTGAAAGAGGGATGAAATGGCAATATTTACTTAGTCTACTACCACAAGGATAGTGTCAAAATTTCCAGATTTGGGTAAGCCAACTATGAAGTCAATAGATATATCATCCCATATGTGTTCAGGGGCAGGTATGGGCTGCAACAACCCAGCTGGTGATAGAGTTTCATACTTACTTCTTTGGCAAACAAAACACTGCTGCACCAGCTGTTTCATATCCGATTTCATACGAGGCCAATAAACAGTTGCTGCGAGGCACTTGAGTGTCTTCAGAAATCCTCCATGACCACCTGACGGAGTGTTGTGAGCTTCTTCAAGTAACTTAGCTCGTAAGGGGGAACACTCAGGAATTACTAGTCGTCCCTTGAAGTAAAGTCGTTGTCCCGCTAGTATGTATCCCGGCCTAGACTGAGAATTTTCTTTTAATTCTACAATAATTGGGGCTGTGAAGGGGTCTTGGAGTAAAGCTTCCTCTAGTCCCAGGAAGTCCATCAGCAAAGGCACCACCAAATAAAGGAAATCAGCATGTTGGGGTCTCTGGCAAAGTGCATCAGCTCCCTTGTTTTCTTTTCCTGCTTTGTAGGCTATGGAGAAGTCGAAGGGGAGTAACTTCAGAAGGAGGTGCTGCTGTGTGTTAGTGAGTGTCTGCTGTTCAAGGAGGTATTTAAGACTGGAATGGTCAGTTCAGACTGTGAAATGGCGACCCAACAAGTAATGACGCCATTTTTGCAGGGCTAATACCAGTGCTAGTAGCTCACGATCATATGCCGACTCGTATCTGGTTGAGAAAGAGAATCCCTTGCTAAAAAGAGCAATAGGATGATCCTGCTGCAATAAGATAGCACCTACCCCCTCCATAGAGGCGTCACATTCCACAGTAAATTCAGAGTTAAAGTCAGGAAGTCTAAGAACAGGCGCAGAGATTAATGCAGTTTTGAGCTGCTCAAAGGCCTTTTGTGCAACTGATGACCAACGAAAGGCATTCTTTTTGGTAAGAGCAGTAAGGGGACGAGCGATCATACCATAGCTTTTAACAAACCTTCTATAGTATCCGGTAAGTCCTAAGAAGCCTCGAAGCTCAGTAGCATTGGAAGGTACAAGCCACTCCCTTACTGCGCTGATTTTATCATGGTCAGTCTCTACTCCGTGGGCTGAAACCCGATGTCCCAAGAAAGATACTCGTGTTTGTCCCAATTCACATTTCTTGAAGTTGGCATAGTAAGAATTCTGCAGTAGGGTTTGGAACACAGTACGGAGGTGCTGTATATGCTGCTCAGGGGATACACTATATATGAGGATGTCATCAAAGAAGACCAGCACAAACTTCCTTAGATATGGCCTGAACAGGTCATTCATGGCAGCTTGAAATGTTGCAGGAGCATTAGTAAGGCCAAAGGGCATCACCACGTATTCATAATGTCCAGTGTGGGTTCTAAAAGCTGTCTTATGAATATCAGTATCCAAAACGCGAATTTGGTGGTACCCTGAGCGTAAATCAATCTTTGAAAAATATGCAGTCCCATGTAGTTCATCAAGTAATTCATCAATATTGGGAATATGATACTTATCTGGTACGGTGATTTTGTTGAAGGCGCGATAGTCAATACACATGTGCCAAGAGTGATCCTTTTTCTTCACTAGCAATACTAGACTTGCAAAGGGGCTTGAGCTAGGCTGAATGAACCCTTTTTTGAGGAGCTCCTCTACCTGTCACTTGATCTCATTTTTCTAAAAGTATGGGTACCGGTATGGCCTTAAATTTGGGGGTACTGTATCAGGAAAAAGCCGTATGGCATGGTAATGCTTTCGTAATGGGGGTAGCCCAGTGGGCTCATCAAAAACTACAGCAATGTCGGACATTAAATCAGTTATATTCAAACACCCTGTGGCATCAGATTCCAACTTAAGGTCTGGGATATACATAGCTTGCAGGGATGGGGTCGGACGTTCTGGCCAGGGTATTCCTTGCATCTTGTAGCCTTTTCCGTCTACCCAAAAGATCATAAACAACTCGTTCCAATTGGCTTGGATAGTATTCAGTGAAGCCAACCACTTGATTCCCAGAACCAAGTCAGATCCAACCAAGGAGAATGGGTAGAAATCCTGAGTAATATTTAAGCCAGGGAGCGAAACTTCAACTTCCTTGCAAATTTGGTTGCAATGTACCATGCTGCCGTCTCCTATCTGTACCAAATGTGGGAATACATGAGACCGGAAGGTGTAGGGTATGAACCAAGGAATCTGAGATAAAATTATGAGTGGAACCGCTATCCACCAACATTAGGACCTCCCGAGAAGCAATTGAACCGAGAAGCTTCATAGTGGTGGCTGTGGGTCGTCCTAGTATGGCATTGAAGGATATCTCGGCTTCCTCCACAACTTCCTATCTGACTTCATCCACGGATTCTAGCGTCTCTTATACAGGGTTCCCGTCATCGTCGACCTCCATGAGGGAAAATGTGCTAGAACAGCGATGCCCAGGACGGAAGAGATCCCCACAATGGAAGCATAGTCCCTTATCTCGTCTGTGTTGTCGCTCGACATCGATTACCATAGGCTTGGCTTGGGGTGTGAACTGGGAAGCAGATGGATGAAACTGTGTCATATTGGGTCGAGCAAAGCGGACTAGTTCACGTGCAGAAGTGGGCTGGTTGATGAGTGGATTATAACGGGTTGTGCCAAGGGAAGAGTTGGGTTTAGGGCTCCAACCCGAATTGTATTTCCTCTCAAATTCTAAGGCAAGGCTTACAGCTCTGTATACTATTTTGGGCTTGTGGAGTCGCACATCAATACGCAATTCCTCCTTGAGGCTATTGATGAAGACTCTAAGAAGGCAGTGCTTTGGCCACCTCTCGACTCGTGTAGATCTTCTAGCAAACTCTAGTATGTAATCATTGATAGACCCGTGTTGTTTGATGCTACCTAGGTATTCATCGGGATTCTGATATTCTGGTGGTCCATAATGTTCCTGCAGTACCTTCACCAAATACTCCCAATAGAGCAATGTCCTTTTGGTACTCATCCATGAGAATAGATCTAGAGCATCTCCTTCCAAGTGCATCGAAGCCATATCGACTTTATCTTCTTCTGGGATATCATAGTACCTGAAGTATTTCTCTGCTTTAAGGACCCATCCTCTCGGGTCACCACCTCCATATTTTGGGAAGTCGAGTTTCGCCTGAGGTGGCCTTGGAAGTCGCCGAGATGGCTCTGATTCATCATCACTGTCATCTGTCCAGCGCCTTGTCTTTCCTCAACCATGGTTGCATCTAACTGTTTGGGCTTCAAGGGCTGTGACCTTCTCCTGCAGTACCTCCAATGTTGCCAGCTTTGCAGCGATAGTCACCAAAGGGTCATCGCCTAAGGGGGCGTCGGGTTATACGTCCATATTTGTGTGTGAAGAGCGTGTGGTCACCATGCTTGATTAATACCAGCTTTGATACCAGAATGGTAGACACCGGTTAGCTATCTAGGAAACGAATAGAAATAGAAAGCACAATCTCTCCTAAATACCCTCTAAGCAAGGATCTCACCTAGAAAGAATTCAAGAGCCGAAGAGAATCTTTAATATCTGAAATTATATTCAATACCATGATGTCCTGGTGTTAAGAATGCACCAGCATATATAGAGAAGGGAGATACATGGGTAATAACCGAAATGCATAAATGGCTCTTACATTATCGGGACTAGCTACTTCCTAGGATTTAGTAAACCTTAACCAACAGTAATGGACCTATTCTTGAAATAACCGAATGAGGAAATATTAAATAACTGAATAATACATGCAGACTCAGTCAACAAACATAACTGCTGCCTTCTTGCATCTTTGATATGTCTGAATAGGAGTAGTGTTTATATCAGACTATCTATCTTGTTATCCTCTATGTTGTAGCAGTTATTAAGTCACTCACTTTCTCATGACTTGAGTCAAATTGTGTATTAACTGATGGTATTGGTTTTTGTATATCATTAGGCTGCATGTGTTGATCAGCTTGCCTAGCATAATTTGATAGGTTGGTTTTGGTATTTCAAATAGAGGTTTTGTACTTTTGGAATTAACTATTATTTTGGTGAGTTTGTTATCATATACAATTTAGGTAAGGTACCCAGAGGCAGAAAGGCTAATGACAGTTCCAGTTTTCTAGTTTTTTTTTCTTTTGGTTCTTAATTGTCATTTGAGTTTTTCCAATCAAATAGTTGTCATATGAAGCATTGGGTAATTAGAAGGGTCTGTATGCTTTACCAATTGCTTTAAGGGTTTTTATGAATTGTGAAATCCTTCTTTTTCTGTTGTGATTCTGCACCACTCTGAATGGCCCATGTTAAATGTGTCTTGACTCTAGGGCTATTTTTTTTTCTCATTATGACTTTATTGTGGTGGTAGAATTTATTTGCTTTAGGATATATGACCTTGACACTTCTTCAAGTGGCACAATTGTGATCTGTTTTGTGGAGTAAATTGTGAAAAGCCATACAATTAGTCATTTGTTGCAGCAATATCTGCCTTACCAGTTCTTTACAATCTAGTTCTAGTTCATGTCCTTGATTAAGATCACATTCCTAAGCTATAGATATTTCTTGCATATTGAACATCTAGTCTTCTGCAACAAAAAGGACATCTAGTTGTGTAATATGGGAATTTTGTAAGTTATTGGCTCATCTTGTTTTAGTTGAATTTGCTTTCATGCATGGTTGTTGTTTTGGACCTTTTGCGATAGTAAGTTGGAGTTTAAAGCGGTTTTCACATCAGATCTTGAAGACGACCATTTTTGCATGATAAAACACGGCTAAAGAGGTATAAATTTCTTCGAAATTTTTGATTGGTTCATACTATCATAGATAACTTTTATCTATTTAATTGTATGATCTGTGAATCTTGAAATGATGTTTGAGGATATGCATCATCACCATATGCACTTACTAAAATGGAGCACTAGAAAGAGTGGGCAACACATCATCCAATGATAGCAGCTTTTGAAGTTTGAGCATTCTATAAAGTATCGTTGGAAAATAAGCTATCAATTTTATTTTATTTTTTTTGTTTTGTGGCCGATGAATAATAAGATTATACGTGTAATGACTCTAGACAATATATAGATAAATAATATCATTTTAATAAGGCATATATTATTTCTTACAGTATTGTCACAAGTGAAGTTAATTGGTTGAGTGGTTGGAGAAAGTGCAGATAAGTGTGAGGTCTACGGTTCAAATCCTAACTCAAGCCAAAGTAGGGTTTTATTTTCTCCAGATGCTATATGAAAGTACCATACTGCCCTTCTATCCATTTTTTTATTTAGAAACTTCTTCTTTCTTTTCCTATCGGTAGTGGTGAGAGGGAAAATTCAGAGTAGCCTCGTGAGTCCTGAGATCCAACACTGCCGTGATTCCATCTCCCTTCGTCATCGTGCTGCTGTCACCAGTGACCGTCCCTATCACCGTGGCTTTCCCCATTTTTTTGTCAACGAGCAAGAGTGAGACATCAAAGAGGCAATAGAGGAGGGAAAGCAGAGGTTGTTGCCAATGGTGAAGAGGGTGATTGGAGAGTTGGATCACGCAAGGAATCAGTGGGTTCGACTCTGGTAGGTACTGTCTACCATTATTTCCTTTGATCAGCACATTTTAAGGTTGAAGTGCACTGTAGGTGAAACATCCTTATTTTTGTAAATCTTAGGGACCATTCAGTGGCATTTAGAACCACTTACAAGACCTTAGAAATCCATTAACTAAATATAGAATTTTACTTTTTGCGAGTTATTGTTCATATAGTAATCCATATTAGGCGATAAACTTCAAAAAATCATAATTAATTTTATAAAAATAGAAATGATGTGGTTAAAAAAAGTTGTGTGAAGATAATATCTTAAAATTTAAGGAAAAAATAATTTTCAGACCAAATGCTTAGTTAATTAATACAGTTTATTCGTCAACGATTACTGTTTATTTGATCAAAAATTCTGAAATAGATTCTGGTCCCTTATTTTGGAAAATTCGTTCTCTTTGTATAGACATCAAAATATGATGTTATTGGAGTCAAATTGAAGCTTGACATATTAACTAAATGTCTATAAAATTTTATACATTTATCTTATCATTTACTATTTTTCACTACATCATGACCATTACTACTTATATTGGTTATATAGAAACATTAGATATAACAATTCTTCACATAACATTTATACTATCAAATTTCTAGCTTCTCTTCATACTTCATCATCCTCTTCCATCATTCATAAACCTGCTAGGGTTGAGATTACATGGAGGGGGTGAGATTTATGGGAAAATCTCAGTAGCAAATGGTACTAAACAATGCATGCATTAATATAAATACTTGTTCTTGCTTGTGAAAGTGTTAACATTGTGTAATGTGTATGTTTTCATGTAACATATAAAATACAATTGGCCAAAGTAATAATAGAAATAGAGCTTCAATCATAAACACATATGTAACACAATTCAACATAGCCAAGGCATAACTAAACATAACATTCAATACATACAAGTTTAGGATAAGTTTACTACCTCATATACTTGACTTCTTTTCACTCTAACTTTACTTTGCCTCTTTCTTCTTACTTCTGTTTGATGTGTAGCTGTCTCTTTGGAGTCCACAATCAAATCCTAACATCACATAATCATCCATCCATTACAATATAATTTTCTCTTGAATATTGAGCTCATTTAACTATATTAACTTTCCTTAATCTTAACTAATAGACTTGACCTTTGAATCACTTGATGTTTTGACTTTACCCTACACAATTTCATTTTTTCAATCCATTATGAGCTTATAATCATGAAATTTCAGCTCCTATGCACTGTTTTGGACATATTTGAAAAACATATACAATTCTTCCCAAAATTCTTATTTTAATTACAATGGTTCCAATACTTGTTTCTCTACTTTATCCCACGCAACTTTTCATTTTAAAACCATTGGAATAATCAAAATCATGAAATTCCAATCACTTGTCATGCAAATGAACAGTACCAGAGAAGAATTTCAAGAATTATAATTTTCAATTCCAATGCTTCCAAGGTTCAAAACCTATCCAATCCTACGCAATATCATCATATAAATTCAATGGAAGCATTAGATCATTGAAATTCTGTCTCCCTCTATCATGAACAATGCAGACTAAAAGGTCTCAACCATGACAAAGTCAAGAATATCAACTTGATTCAACAACCAATCATTTAACTAGCTTGTTTAAGTTTCAATCACATAACTTTAACTTTAATTTCTTCTTTCTCCTTTCATCTAAGGTTTTGGACAGCACATACACCTTAGAGAAAACTCAACTTTCGTCCATAAAAACCCTAAGTTCAAACCCCAAATTAGAGGAAAATAAGTTAGGATAGATTGCTTACTTTTAATTACTAGCTAGCTTGAACTTTAGTGTCTCGAATCTTCTTTGTGTCGGCTTGAGTTTCCATTTTGACATAGCTTCCCCAAGGGTTCTCTTGCCATGGTTTTGAATAAGAAATACGGGGGTATTTATAGAAAAATCCAATGAAAAATGAATGGCCAAAATCATTTTATGCACTATTTGATCTAATGGCTCATATTTGATCTTGGATTAGCTTGCCCTAGAAGCCAATGAGAGACATCATCAAAGGAAACCTCATAGCCCATGTGACGAAATTACAAAGGGATGAAGCATCTGGAAAAATTCAATCCAATCCGGTACCGACTCAGTCTGATTCCCCAAAAACCAGACTGTTTTTTGAATTTAATTTATCTGAGATTCCATAATATGCTTTCTAACCTTAAATCCAGTATCTGGATTCTTTCTATCATTGACATTCTTGTACTGGATCTAAATTTAATTACAGATCCCTTGACAGATTATCAAAACACCTATTGGTTCTTCTTTATTTACTTTAATACCTCAAGGGCATTATCATCTTTTCACACATCATTAGAGTATTCCCTGATTTTGGTCAACTATTATGGGAACTCTCCTTGACTTTCTAACCTTAGTCAAATAACCAAAATGCCCTTCGTATATCTCTGACTTTATGACATAATACATTGGCATACTTAGTGGTATTTTCATAATTTTACATTTTTCTGGGTCTTTATTAGTTATAACCCACATACTTATCTAAAAATATTATTAGGCCTATAAGGTGCTATTTTGGGCCCTATATATGATCAACTTCCTTTAGGGGCTTAACTTCTAAGAAATTCGTCCAAAACGTATTTATCGGGTGTTTTAATCTATTGTAAATTTCACAATAAATTCTACAGAACTCCTTTCTGAGCTATCAGTTTCATAAATTCTTATATTAATTATAACAATTTAGTGTCAAATTTCATCTGATTTTGAGGTTTAAAGGATGTTGTATTAATTTTCCTTTCTTCTAAATTTTTCAGGACATCAAATCAAAATTTTGTGTTGCATCAAATTAATCATAATAATTTTCTTTATTTATTAGAAAAATTTGGGATTAATATAATTCTAGCTATTTTGGGGTCTTTTTTGGCTCAACTTTCTATAATTACCATTTTGCCCTTGAACTTTTGAAAATTACAATTTAGGCCCTAATTTTTTCATAATTACCCTTAATGGCCCAAAATTTATCTACTTTTTCCTTTCTATTCATCATCACAATCATTTTCAAATCTCTTTCCACTATTAGTATTATATAGATAGGAAAAAATTAGGATGTGACAGTAGGTGCCTAAAAAAAAATAAAGAAAAGAGAGGAGAAAGTGCAGACACCATGCTGTCATGAGAAATACATAAGTTTGATACTGTTTTGGACGTATATATGCCTATAAACAGCCAAGGTTTATGATTATTAGTGTATATATATATACACGTGTATATGCTTACTGTTGTAGAGGCCTCTTGCTGTTACCGTAAATGGAGAGTGTATATATATATATACAAGCTGCTGTCATGAGTAGTTGAGAGTTGTTTTGTTGTTGCAGAAGCTTGCCGTTGTGAGCATTTTTAGATTTGGAAATTTTTAGATTTCAATGAAAACTCGTATAAACAGTAAGAGTAAGAAAAGACTAAAGGATACTTGTAGTGGTTGATTTTTGAATTAGGAATTTCTGGTTGGTACTGTTAAAGGAAAACAATTGTATTGTGGAACCTTGCGATCTGGAAGCTTAGCTTGTGTTTATATATTGATTGATGTTTGGAAAAAAATTGTTGATGTATGGGTGTTGAGTTGAATTGAAGAATATGAAATTAAATATGGTTGCTAATATTGAAACTTTCATAGTTAAATTAAAGGTTATGGTTTTGTAGTTTAAATGTTACAAAGGGAAATGGAGAAAATGATAAGTAAAACTGTTGGAATAATTAAGTGTTAGTAAGTATATGTGTGACTTGCTATGATTGTGATAAATCAAAAGTATTTGGTATAAAAGAGATGAATTTCATTTCTTGATGGAATATGGAGTTTGAGAAAGGTAATAAAAAGAGCAATATTCTTAGAGCTTAATAATTAGTGAAGTATGTTAAATATTTGGAAGAAAAGAAGCTTATATGGATAAGGGTCCTATTTTTAGGAATGAAAATATTTGGGATATATAGAATTATAATAGTATGTTATAACAACTATTATAATTGAAATTTGAGTTTAAGTATTAATGTTTTATTTTTGGGGAATCTAGGAATTAAAGAGAGAATATTATTATGAAGAATAGAACAGGAATAAGCTATATCGGAGTCATATGTGAGTAAATAACGTCCTATTATAGTAACATTTTAATAATATCTTGCCACTTGATACAATTTATTTAAAGTATCAATTTTTAAGCATGATTTGTTAAAAGCATATTTATATGAATTAAGGGCTTCGATTATCATCATTAATTTTTCTTTCAAATGGTTTATATTGCCAAGTTTATTTATGGAATAAACAAAGAAAGTTTTGAAAGATATTTTGTAAATTTTTATATTGAGATGATGTTTCATTCTAAAATATTCTTAAATGAACTTTTATTATTTGAAAAAGAGTTTTCCTGCATATAAATTGAAAGAAATCTTGAGATTATATTTTGATTTTCATGCTGGGTCCTTGATTATGTAATATTGTTATGAGATTTCAGTATTGAAAGATCTTGTTCTTTATAAATGATAAGTTGACTCCACACATGCTTGAAAATGTTTTGGTGAGGACTAAATATAAAATGCTAGTTACTAACAACAATACTATTAGTCTTTGGTGCACTATGGTTAAACTCGAGTTCGATGGATATTCGTGAGCATAGTACTCAAGTCGGATATTCGTTGGATTTATTCTCATGTATATTATTCGTGGGTCTTATACCTACGCGTGTTATTCATGGGTTTCATGCTTGCACATATTTTCATGGCTTTGAGCTGCGCTGGATAGGTTAGTTACCCTAGTAGACTGTGTGTCCATGCTTGTTTTCGTTATGTTAAAGTCTTGTGAAAAGATAAGATTTAAGAATTGTTGTTCTAAATTGACTTCTTAGAATAAAAAATGCATTGGCTATTAATTTAATTTGATTAATGATTTTTATATAATTTCATTCTTCCTATGATTCTATACCCTAGAAATCTAGATTTATTAACAAGCTTTATTGTTCACAGTTTAACATGTTTTAATTTTTTCTTTCCATATTTTTAATTATTTTTATAATAGAATGTTATTCACCAGTATATTATTTTGGCTTCAGATAATGCTGTTGACCTTGTTCCTCCAGTTGAGTAGTGAAGAGCCTCATTTTTTATTTAAAGTGTTGATCCTTTTTGGCATATCTATTTATTATGTAATTATAAACTTATGAAACACTTGTATTATTTTGTGAGAAACTTAGATGCTCCACCTAGTCTATATATAAAATCTTAGTCTTTTGTCATTTTGTGAGAGTATGAGTACTAAACTATTTTGATATATGTCTGTATATAATTTAAAACACTTGTATGTTGTAGAATTTTTAGGAGGTCTGTTATACAAAGATAACTGCTGAAATTTCTCCAATGGACTTGACTTTTTGTTATAATGGAATATATATTATAAGTATTGTATCAAACGCTTTATTTAATGTTTAAGGCTTAAGGAATATGAATTCTTTCATATTTTGTGTCAGTCACAACTCGAATTTTAGGGCATGACAATAAGTATGGTAGAGTTGAAGGACTTAGACTATCAACTTTAGATCACATAATAGATTCTTTAATCCTCCTCCTCCGTGAAAGAGGTCTTTATTTAGTGTTGAAATAAAAAGCTTAGAAATAGATTTTTCGCTTCATTTACTTTACATAAAAAAAAGAGAGACTAATTATAAGGCTAACACAAAACAAGCATAACATTAAGATGAGTAGTTATAAGGTCAAATGAGAATTTTAGACATTTAGAATGGAAGATAGAATTAAGAGAAGGTTTCTTATAGCACAAAGTCATTTAAATGTCAGCACGCTTTAAATTTTGATGACAAAATTTATTTAACTGGGGAAAATTGTAACATTCTAAATTTTAAAAGAAGGAATTTATAAAAAGTGGTTAGGGTTAAGAGTATTTTTTTTAATTAAAATTGTTAAAGATTAAATTTCATTAAAAAGGGTAAAAGAAATAATAATCATTAAAAATATTTTGGGGCTTGAAAAAATTATGAAATAAATATTTTAGAGATCTAGAAAATTATAAAAGAGTTTATTTTCTCAAAAGATAAATAAATGATTCAATACTTATTTTTCAAATTTTAAGGCTCTATTTTTTAAAATATTCAAGAAAATTAGTTGAATGTTAATTTTTGAGATGAAATTTTTAGGTGAATTATCTTATAAGCTATATAAGCTAGTGGAGGAAGAAGATTTTTATTTTATTTAGAGGATTAATTTCTAGAAATTTTTCAATATTTTGGAAAATATAGAAAAATTAGTGAATGTCCTTGCCTACCACTACTCCACTCTACTCTTCCTGTCAAGTGCCCTCCTCTTCCCTTTCACTAGGTTTCTCTCATTCATTCATCAGGGACTCCTTATTCAAAGAAAAGTGGACAAGAGAGAGAGAGCCAACGCAAGAGAGGAGTGACGTCGAAAAGGTGACTAGAGGAAGGATGAGCTCGCGAAGCCAGAGATTGAGGGAGGTGAGTTCTTTGACTCCTTTTTTAGCTCTGTGACCTCTACTCTTCTGATTTTAGATTGAGTCATTGATTAAGTTGAGATTTTTGGTGGAAAAATGGTTGATTGAGTTTATGATAAGTAAAGATTGAAATTCTTAAATATAGATTCTAGACTAAAGTGTGATGGATTGAAATTTGAACTGGGAAATTTTCGTTAGAGTTCTTAGATGTAATGAATATGGGATAGGTATATGTGTGTTTAGCTCTACATTCTCTCATCTTCTTTTGTTGTTTGTAATTGTGTGTGGTGAGTAAATTCCAGTTTCTTCTTTCCCTTGTGGTTGGACGGTCAAAACAGGGGAGGATTTGGACTATAGGTTAGTTGAAATAGTAATTGAAAAGAGCTTCTTTTGAAAAGTAACTTTTAAAGCATTTTTCTGGTTATCATGATGGAAGTTTGAAAGTTATAATCTATTTTTTCAAGTTTAATTTCCTTTTCTTACTAAAGTATCAATTTTAAAGTATGAATTGCTAAAAATGAGTTTATTGAAAATTGTATACTTATTAGTTGATATTTGAATATTTAGTTGAAATAATGACAATAGTTATTTAAATGATTTACGTTATTTTAGTCTTTACAAATTATATGCATGAGGATTTAAAGAAAATTTCATTCAATGATTTTCATGATGGGTCACTCGTTATAACATATTAATATGAGATTTTTGCGTTTACAAATCTTGTTCTTTATGAATATTAAATGGATCCCATGCATACTTATACATGTTTTTGAAGATGACTAAATACAGAACGCTAGTTACTAATAGTAGTACTATTAGTTATTGGTACACTATGGTTAAACTCAAGCTCGATGAATATTCGTGGGTATCGTACTCACGTTGGATATTCATGGGATTTATTCTTGTGCATGTTATTCATGAGTCTTGTGCCTACGCCTATTATTTGTGGGTCTTGTGCCTGCTCCTGTTATTCGTGGGTTTCGCACCTACGCTTGTTTCTGTGGCGTCGAGCCGCTCTAGATTAGTTAGTTACCCTCGTGGATTATGTGTTCACGCTTGTTATTCATTCTGTTGAAGTTCTACAGAAAAGTATGATTTGAGAATTATTGTTTTACATGAATTTCTTTAAATACGATGTCTTATTGGATATTTGGTTTGATTTGATTGATGATTTTATACAGTTTTATGATTGCTGTGAGTCTATGTTTTGGAAAATTTATATGCATCCATAAAACTTTATTATTTACAATTAAATATGTTTTATATTGGTTCTTTTTGCATTTTAAATTATTTTTAATAGTCGGACGTTATTCATCGGTATATTATTTTAGCTTCAGATAGCACTGTCGACTATGCACCTCCAACAAAATAGAGAAGACTCTCATAGTTGTTTTAAACTTGTAAATATTCCACGTAGTCTTTAGGCAGGATCTCTGTCTTCCTTTATCTTTTCAAGATAATAATGATTGTATATGGGATGGTATTTATCATTTTGGAAGGTATAAATATTCAAAATGACCATTATGCTCCCAGGAACTTTCATTATTTACAATTTAGTCCCTGAACTTTCATTATTTGCAGTTTAGTCTCTAAACATCATTTGTATATTTTTGGGACTTCTACTTAAAAGGGTTTAGTAGCCTACCTATTTTAGGCTACATACTGGGCTTCTAGGCTTAAAAATCGGGATATGACAGGGATGGCATTGAGGGGGTGAAATTTCTAAAGAAATCTCTGTAGCAAACATATATCATATAATGTATGCAACTACATACTTTATGTCAATATATGTTCACTTAATAATTATGCTTGTATAATGATAACTTTATATGCTTCCATGTTTCCATAATTATAACATATGTTCATAGCATAAAAAGAAACATAGCATTACTCAATCATACATGCTTTACATAATCAAAGTAAGGAATTATCATATAAAACATCCAAGTAGCATAAGCATGCAAGTAAGGTAAGTTCTCTACCTCTATTACTTGATTTTCCTTACTCTTTTCCTTTCTAAATTTTCCTTGATGTGTTTCTTCCTTCTTTGAGTACACAAGTTAAAGCTTAAACATTTTATAATCATTCATTCATCATAACCAAATTATCTATCATTCATGAACATTAAACTCAATTAAACACTTAACCCCTAACTTTCTTTGTTTGTGGTTAATTGCCTTATCATTTGAATTAATTTGTGTTTTGACTTTACTGTATATAATTTTGACTTCTAAATCTATTTATAAGCTTAGAATTATAAAATTTTAGCTCCTTCATGGCCTGTTGGACATAATCGAAAGAAGTGTACAATTTTTCTCAAAATTTTTCATTTTGATTCCAATGCTTCTAATACTTGTTTCTCTACTTTATCCCACACAATTTTTCATTTTAAAATCATTGGAAGTATAAAAATTATGAAATTCATATCATTGTTCATATCATTTTCCAATTTTAATGCTTCCAAATTTCCAATCTTATTCAATCATACACAAAATCATCGTTTGAATTTAGTAGAAGTATTAGATAATTAAAATCATTGTCTTGTATAGTAGGTAGTTGAATGGTCCTAATGATATGCAAAGTCAAAATTACAAATTAATTTCATAACCAATAATCCAATCTAATTTATCTAAGTGCTAATTACATTAATCTAGCTTAATATTCCTTTTCTTCCCTTCCTTTAGCATTTCGGCCAGCATATGTTAAAGGGGAAAAATATATTTTCAACCTTTAAAACCTATGTTCGGCCAACATAGGTTAAACGGGAAAAATCTATTTTTCAACCTTTAAAATCTATGTTTCAATCTTCCAAAATATATATATAAGTTAAGAAGATTACTTACCTTATGCCTTAACTTCTTTGGATCAAGTGCCTTAAACATCCTCTTGGAATTGCCTTGGATTAGGTGAGTTTTCATTTTGCAAGAATTTTCCCTTGGGTTCAACATGTGCCATGGTTTTGTGAAGATGGGGGTATTTATTTTAAGGGACCATCTTGCCCCTCAATTTCATAATAATTACGATTCTTTAATTTTGAATTTAATTGGTTGGCTTTTAGATTAATTAACTTTAATCACAATTATCTTAATTTTTATTATATTTTAGCACATAGCATAAACTCCTCCCATTGCTCTTGGCACCATGTGGCATTACTCTAGGTCTCACAAGACACCTTGCATATTATGGAAATTTCCTTTAAAAATATCATGGAATATTATTAAAAATTGACTTAATCTCCAAGATAACCCTTATCACTTTGGGCCTTCTACCTTGGCACCATCTTGGGCCTTTCTTTGATCCAATTGCTAATTGGCACAACTTTCAAGGTATTTCCTTTACATGGTATCCTAAATCACCCTAATTTTTTTGGATAAATTCTATTCATTTCTTTTAATGTTTCTGACATATTTATAAATTCATTATAATAAAAATTTAATTTTTTGTAAAGTGCCATAATTTTTTGAGACCTTAAAGTTCTAATCAATATTCCATGTTTTCTTTAAATCCTTTATCGGTGTCATATTTCACCTTAAATTTTATAAATGATTTTACATGACTCATTTTATAAATAATTTCATTTTTGGCTCCTCAAAAGAGAAGGACTCGATGTTGCACTATATGTAATTCTTGTTAATTTTTGAAGTAACCCCAAGGAGACGTTAAATAAAGATTATTTCATTGTAACATCCCAATTTTTTATAAAAGTGATTTATAAGGTATTATTGAGGTCAAGAGTACTTTTCTAAAATTAAAAAGTCTCAAAGGTGAAATTTTAAGAAAAGAATAAAAGAAAGAATAAACATTAAAAATATTTTGGGACTCAGGAAAATTAGGAAAAATCATGAAATGAGTATCTTTTAGGACATAGAAAATTATTGAAAAGTTTATTTCCTCAAAAGAGACCCAAATGATTTAATAGTTATTTTTCAAATTTTTAAAGACATATTTTCTGGAAAAATTCAAGAAAAATAGTTGTATGCTTTCGTTTGGCCTGAAAAGTTTAGGGATATTATTTTATAAGTTAAAGGAACTATTTAAGGCATAAAAATCTTATAAAGTGCCCCTAATTAATTTTTGAAATTTATTCATAAATTTTAGTACCAATTGAAAAGGGTAAAATAGTAAATTTATGACCCTAAGTCTAAAAGTGGAATTGGGTCAATACTAAACTCAATTTATAGAGCCCAAAATATTTAAGAAGACAAGTTTCAAATTTTGGTATATTGGCCCAATAATAAAATTAAGGAATTAAGCTTATGTGATAAGCTTTCTGTAGGACCCAAGGAAAATAAAAATATATTTATCACCCATTAAAACACTTCAGCGACACACTTCCATTCATTTTCACCTCCACGCCAAAATTAGAGAGAGGAGGAGAGGGTTGACCAAGAGAAGAAGAAGAGGAACATAGAAGGTGAAGAGGTCAGGAACAAGAGATCCCTTAATACAAATGGATGTCTAGGCTAAGGTAAGGGTGTTGAACCTTATTCCATCATTATTTTCTTCATTTGGGGAGTGTTCTGTAAAAGGATATGATTCAAAATCTGACTTTTAGAGAGAGAAAGTGAAGAACATATATCAAAGCTTAAGGAAATACTGTAGATGGAATATAGGTTTTTTATTTGTTTCTTGGTTGGTATACTAAATATTGTTGTGGAAAGATAAATTTTGAATTTGGACTTTGCTGTATAGAGGAGATTATTGAATTTTTCCTCATGAAAATCTCATAAGAGTATCTAAATGCTAAAATAATTGAGGGTATATGTATTATATGATGGTGTTTTGTTGGACGCATAATGGAATTGAAATTGGAAAGTTAAAAGCAGAAATTGATCACCTATTTGGATGTTTGAAAATTAGATGGGTGTTTTAAAATATTATACTATGTTTTTAAGGATTTAAAACTGTTAGGAAATGGGCTGTCCACCCATGGTGGATCAGGCCCAATATTTGAGAAGCAAGGGGAGGGAACGGTTTGTGTTTTGAAATGAGGAAGTTAGATACGGTTATCTAACTCCCCTTCCTCACACACTTATACACACGTATGTGACATAAACGTAGAGGCAGAGGAATCAGTTTCGGTGAGTGAACAATCCTTTCGTGTGTGTATTCTCTGCAAACAAGAAGAGCAAGAGGCTCTGTTTTCCCTTCTCCTCTATTTCTTTGGTATTGCTTCCGGTGCACTGTTTGACGCCCTCCTTTCTCCTTTTGGTGTATTTGCTGTGAAAACGTACCTGGAATCCTTTGTTTGACTCACTAGATACCCACACAAAACTAGAGCACTTTAGAAGGCTCCCAGTTACGTTTTCATAGCAAATGAACCGAAAGGAGAAAGGAGGGCGTCGGATAGTGCACTGGAAAGCAATACCAAAGAAACAGAGGAGAAGGGAAAACAGAGCCTCTTGCTCTTCTTGTTTGCAGAGAATACACACATGAAAGGATTGTTCACTCACTGAAACTGATTCCTCTGCCTCTATGTTTATGTCACGTACGTGTGTATAAGTTTGTGGGGAAGGAGAGTTAGATAACCGTATCTAACTCCCTTATTTCAAAACACAAACCGTTCCCTCTCCTTGCTTCTCAAATATTGGGCCTGATCCACCATGGGTGGACAGCCTATTTCCTAATATCTCCCACTCACACATGGTGGATTAGTTATTGTGGCTCTAATCTCATTTTTCTTCCTTCTTTCATATTAGGTGCTTTGCCATGACCGCATAGGTATAACGTCTTCTTTTAGGCATTTGTACTAGAAATCTCCTTTATAGAGACCAGCACAAAGCAACCCTTTAGTGCAGCTCGATCAAATAAATTATAGTGCCTTGAATGTCCTAGATTTGCCCATATATACTTTTCTTATAGCTAATCTAATCCCTCTTGAGTCAATATATAACTCAGATAGCCTCTACTTATGCATAGTATCCAAACTTATGAAATTAACAAAATAATATCACAAGGGACCGGTCACAGACACTAGCATGGATGTGTATATTCTGTCAATCTTTCTTTCGCCCATATATCATTTTGATATGAATCAACCCCTTTCCTAGCATAATACCTTTGGTTCATATATAATTTGATCACAGGACATATACCAAAGTAGCAATCGCTGAAACATACCTCCATAATATTGTCAAAGTCAAAGGACATTAATGAAAGGATTATACCTTTCTGGAACTCACACAACAATGAAGCAGTGATTGATTCACTTGCTTTCCATTTGCGGCTCTTTAGCACATGTGGTATGAATCACATGTTACAGTGTTCCTCTTATCCTTAAAGAGTGTACGTCATTCTGATTATATCAATCACACCGTACAGACGTAAGTCTAGACACTCATATCATCTAAACCCAAACTCTTCAATTCTATTCATATAATATGACGTCAATTTTGAAGAATTTGTTATATGGCAACAGGTTTTGTGGATGTGGGTATCCATTGTTCGATCCATATCCTTACTCATAGATCTCATCTCAACTTACTGCACTTTTTAAGTCAAGGCGACACTTATTGTGTTTCTTCTCTACCATATCAACACTCTTGCTACTTTAATGGTGAACACATGTCTCATCTTTGAACACTTCTATAGCATCAAAGGCGTTGCTCGTGTGAGAGAGCTACCTTTTTCAACTTGTACGACATACTAGACATTGTATACTTTTATCCAGACATATAAGTAATAATAAATGACATGATATTATTAATAAAAATAAAATTATTACATACAATATGCAACTTTATATTTTTAACATGCCAATGGCTTTTACATGTTTCTCGAATATTTCTTTACCTATTGGCTTAGTCAGGGGATCTGCAACCATATATTTGGTTGAAATGTATTGTACAGTTACAATTTTCTGTGCTATATAATCTCTCACAAAGTTATACTTTATATCAATGTGTTTGGTCTTACTGTGATACTTAGGGTCTTTTGTGTAGGCTATAGCTGCAGTATTGTCACAGTGTATCAACACCGGATTGGTACTCTCGTTCTCAAATCCTAGGTGCTCGATAAATCTCTTCAGTCAAACATCCTCTTGTTCTACTGAAGTGCATGCTACAAACTTAGCTTCCATAGAGTGTAAAGCAATGTACATCTGCTTCTTACTACTCTAACATATGGCACTGTTGTTAAGCAAGAAGGTGTATCCAGAAGTAGATCTTCGTTCTTCTTCATCATCGCCTACATCAGCATCAGAATATCTGATTAAGTGCAGATTGCTTCCTTGATAACACAACTCATAGTCAGTTGTGCCTTTTAAGTATCTCAAGATCCTTTTCACTGCTTTCCAGTGTTTCTCACCAGGGTTGGACTAGAATTTGCTAACCAGCCCTACGACATAACAAATATCTGGTCTTGTACATATCATTGCATACATCAGACTACCAAAGGCACTGGCATATGGAACTCTTTCTATTTGCTTTTTATCTGATTCAGTTTTGGGACACATGTCAGAACTCAAGGCCACTCCAGTAGCTGCAGGGATATCCATGGGTTTGCATTCACTCATATTGAATCGTTCAAGTATCTTATTGATATAATTCTCTTATGAAAGAGTGAGGATTCTCTTGGAACGATTCCTTCGAATCTTGACTCCAAGTATGTATTCTGCTTCACCCATGTCTTTCATCTCGAAATTTGATGAAAGCCATTCTTTAATAGCTATCACAGAGTCAAGACTATTTCTAGCTAAGAGTATATCGTCTACGTATAAGGATAATATCACAAAGTTACCCTTAAACCGCTTAACGTAGACACAGTGGTTTTCCTCTATAATCTGGAAGTTATATGAGGTAATCTCCTTGTGAAACCTTAAGTACCACTGTCTGAATGACTGTTTTAATCCATAAATGGATCTTTTGAGTTTACACTTCTTGTGTTCAAACCCTTTTTCAATGAAACCTCTTGGTTGTTCCATATAGATTTCTTCATCCAGATCACCATTCAGAAATGCGGTTTTTACATCCATTTGATGTAACTCTAAGTTTAAACTGTTTACTATTGCTAGAATAAGTCTTATTGAATTGAAGTGCACAACAGGTGAAAAAGTATCCTCATAATCTATACCTTCCTGTTGTGTATATCCCTTTGCAACCAATCGAGCTTTGAATTTTTCAATTGATCCGTCCACCTTTCTCTTGATTTTGAGAACCCACTTGTTCCCAATGGCTTTGCGCCTTTTTGGCAAATAAACCAATTCCCAAACTTGGTTTTTCATCATTAAGTCAATTTCTTCTTTCATTGTTTTCTTCCATTCCTCCTTTGCAGGACCTGCTAAGGCCTTATGAACAGTGTGGGGTTCATCATCCCCTTCTGGAGTAACTAAGAGTGCTTTACCTTCTATTTGGAAGCGTCTCTTTGGAACACTTTCCCTGTTACTCTTTCTGATAGGAGCAACTTGCTTATCTTTTCTCATTTGTCTCAGTCTTTGTGTTGACCGTTCTTGGCTCCCACTCAGATTGACATACCTAGACGATTCTGGTTTGTCAATTTGTTCAGCACTGTCCTGTTCTTGAGTCTCATAAAGAGATACAGTGTGGTCAACATCTCCCCTACTAGGAAACTCCGTCTCAATAAATACAGGATCTCTTGATTCTGTTTCAGTCACTGTTCCATCTTCAATTTCACTTATGAATACATATCCTTTTGAGGGTTCAAAGTACCTTATAAAAATATATTTTTTCCCTCTAGGACCCAGTTTCCCATGTCTATGAGAATTATCATGGATGTATGTCGTCGAGTCCCAAGGTCTAAGGATGCTTAGATCTGGCTGACATTTAGTCCATAACTCGTAGCGTGTGGAAACGACTGATTTTAAGGGCACACGGTTAAGTATAAAGGTTGCCGTCAATAAAGCATCACCCCAATGTGAAATTGGAAGGTTTACTTGGGCCATCATAGACCTAACCATGTCTAGAAGAGTTATATTTCTTCTTTTGGCAACCCCATTCTGTTGAGGTGTGCTAGGGATAGTTAATTACCTAATAATCCCTTTTTTTCACAGAGATGTTTGAATTATTCTGAAAGGTATTCACGACCTCAATCCGTGCATAATGCTTTGATTCTATTGTCCATTTGATTCTCTACTTCATTCATGTATCGTCTAAAGCACTCTAGTGCCTCGGACTTATGTGAAATTAAATAGACATGACCATATTGTGAAAAATCATCAATAAAAGTAATGAAATACCAAGCTCCGTGTCTCACCCTCACACTCATTGGACCACAAATATCGGAATGGATTAATTGCAATGGGTTTTCGGCTCGTATTCCCTTACCGAATGGTTTCCTGGTAGCCTTACCAGCTAGACAGCTTTTGCATAATGACATATCCATGTTAAGGATCACCCTCAACAAGCCTTCTTTACTATTTTGATTAATACGTCCTAGTCTAGCATGCTAAATATTCATATCAGGATTATTTAAAATAATAGCAAAGCAATCATGAATATTAAAATCACTAGAATGATCCAAAATAAATAACTTTTGAAATCGGAAAGCTGAACCATAAAATATTGAGTTGCTACAAATGTCTGCAACTTTACCATGAAAGCTTACATTAAACCCAAAGTCTAGTAAGCAAATTACAGAAATTAAATTCCATCGGATTTTAGGAGCATGAAGCACATCATGCAGCATCAAGGTCTTTTCACCACGCAAAACAAGTTTGCAAGTGCCAATGCCTCGAACATCGATCCTTGTATTATTGCCAACGAAAAGCCACTTGCTTTGAAATAGCAACCGGCAGTATTCCATGAAAGATCCTCGATCTCGACTTACATGGTATGTGGAGTCTGAGTCAATAATCCAAGAAAAAGAAATATGTTCTGTCAGAAAAATAGTGCTAGAAATAAATGAGACATGTGTATTCACATAATTCCAGGACAGGTAGGCTTCCTGGTCTCTCCTGTGCTGAGCTGTATTTCCAGCCTTAGGCTCTACCATGGCCATTGTCAATGGCTCAATGGCATCTTGTTCTTCTATAATATATTGGACCTTTCGGTGCCAAATATCCCAGTTGTCCCCATTGAGTTTTTCCCCTTTTCAATTCAGCAATAATGTTCTTTGATGCCATTGTTCAATATCGGTTCTATGACAAACCTTTCCCACATTAATTTATTGAACTATAGAACATTTAAGTGAATTTACATATATATATATATATAGCACATGTAAAGTATACAATGTCATGTACTTTTATTAATTTTTGATTAGAAAATAATATCATTAGACCCATGATTAGGAGAATACATTTGTACCTCCCATCACACAAGCACTAGCAATGCCATCATTCTCTATCAAAATTAATATAAGTACTATGCTCATCAAATATTGCTTTTCAGAATACTCATCATTTAAAAAACCTCCCACTTATAAAAGGTATACATGAATCATAACATAGATAAAGAAATGAAATGAAACATGTTTTCTCTTACATACAAGGCATATGTCAAATGACAAGTCTTTACAAACAAAGAGTAATAAAGTATGTCTTTAACAAAGTAAAGCAATGGAAATGAAAGTACAGATTTACATCATTTGATATAAGCTTTACAATATTCTAACATCACTTTTCTTAGCTTCTTAAGCTCACGAGGAGGCTTTTTAAGGTTAGATACGAATTCTATTATTCTAAGCCAATTTTTCTTGCCCATGCGTCCTAGTTTTGGCTTGCCACTAACTCTTGTTGCTCTTATATATTCCATTATGACTTTCAAGTAGAATTCAATATGCTTCTTATCTGTCATGCATTCCATGTATTTTCCAATCATGCCATTAACGTCTTTTATGGTTGTTAATCTAGCTGCATCTCTTTCAGCTATGTTCATGGCCAAAGTAGGGGTAAGAGGTTGGTTCACTTCTTCACCATCCTCAACTTGAGATTCACTGTTAAGAGTAGGCATTATCTTGGAGTTTAAATCTGAAGACACCATTAAAGGTTGTAGAGGAAGTGGTTCGATAGGGAATAATGTTTCCAAGCATGATCCAGAATCATCTATTTCTTCTGGTTCATCTTGTGGAACTTCCTCCATCAACTCCTCTGGGTCTTCTTCAGAAAGTTCATCAAGATTTTGTTCTGGATCCTCCTCAGGTTCCCCCTCGGGATCCTCTTGAAGGTTTTCCTCTAGGTTATTGACCTCATCTAAGAATGAGATTTCATCATTTAAAGTATATCCCAGAGATTCAGTGCTAGATGAAGTCATTTTCACCTAAATAATAACACATTAATTATCATAATTTTTTGAAATTTTTAAATACTAAAACACGCCAGAAAATACACTGCATATTCATAAATAGGTTCAGAATTGCCCCCAAAATTAGGCAAATTATATGTCAAAATAAAGATCTTGATTTTAGGGATTTTTAAGACAAACCGCACCTCAATCGGAGGTCCCACGCTCCCTCACGCGCCCCAAGAAGGAAAAATTCAGAAGAAAAAAACTGAACGAAGCCCACTCTCGGCTGCTGTGCACGCGCCAATCTAGTGCTGCCACGTGTCACTACCACATGTCGTCACTAGAATTTCCCCAAATGTTTTTTAAAAAAAATTAAAAAACATTTTTTTTAAATTTTTTTACCATCAAAAGCAATGTTTGGAGCTAAGTTATTAAAGGTGGATCAATTTTATATACAAGGCAATGCATTTGTTTTGCTTGAAGATTTTTTTTTAAAGCTAAGAATATGAGTGTTGCTGGTAGTTGTGAAGTTATAATTTTTAAATTACTAGATTATGTGCTAAGACTTCAAAATGACGTTTTGAATAGAATTCTTGAAGCTGGAGAATGATCAAACTCATATTGGAGGCTTAACTGAAATATGTACTCACTGTTTAAAGTGCGTTAGAGTTTGAAATAGCGGTTATGGTTTAATAAATTACATGTATTAGGTGTGTAATGGCTCTTTTGAGTGTTTGTGACAGTTTTAATTCAATAAAGAAGAATTAATTGCTATTCTATTTTATGGCTCCCATGAACTAACAAGATAAGAAAGTAAGAGTGAGAAGTTTGGAAGATTAAAGAACAAATTTAATGGATTAAAAGATTGGGGATATGGAAGAGAGAAAGAGATTTATTATATTATTAAAAAAATACTCAGATATGATTATTAATCTACCTTGCACATATATATAAACTATAGGTTTTGATTTGTGTCTAAGCCCAACCAAGAAAGAGGTACTATCGAAGAGAAGAAAGCTAGAGGCAGATTAATCACCATTTCTTATGTTTGCATTGGTTACATGTTTATTGTGCCATACTTGTTGTAGTTAAACATGGAAAAATAGGAGAAAATAGAAAAGGAGATGTTCGCAATATTCGAAAAGGTGAGAGGGATTGTCAACGTGAAGAAAGGAAATGAGACGAAGGAAGCAAAGGCTAAGGGCTTTGGTACATGTAAATCCCTTATCCTATTTATTTCCATATCCATGTGCATACGTTAGTTATTCAGTTTAGTTATCTATAAGGTATTGTTCTCTATGGTTTATTTTGCATGCTTAGCTCTAACCGTGTATTTACATATTGAGATGATGATTTTGCTACTAAGATTCCCCCAAATTTCACCCCTTCTTTTACCATATACCCACAATAACAGCAAGTCCATCAGGGGGCAAGGCAAAGCTAGTGGATAATTAGTTGAGAAGGTAAAGATTGGAAGAAGCTAGCTTTATTTATTTTGTTAAATATATTATTATTTTGTTGTTGTATGCTAGTTTTATATATGTATGTAAATGGTTATTTATTATGGTTTGTAAGCAACATGTCTAAGGAGGATAAGATGGGCGCTTGGACGCCTTAGGTAAGTGCTAGGCTAAGTCTAGCAACTATATATGGTAGTAGTGTCAGTTAATATTATCTATTATGAGTTGTGATTTTAGAATAGGTAATTAATAGAGCTATAATATGAATTAGATCCTAAAACATTATAGAAATGTAGAAGACATCCTAAACTTTTAAATGAGTCTTATTTCATAATTTTTGGATGTGAGAATTATAAGTTATGATTTTTCTAGATACAACCCAGAAACTTGAAAATATGTTATGAAAAACTTTTATATAGATATGATATTTGGATACTCTGGACCAAATAGGTCATCTATAGATACCGAGTCTTATTTTTAGAACAAAGACCTTTGTAAGAGATAATAGTTGAGCTTTGAACAACTATTTTTTGAGTTTTATTGAATTACATATGAATCTTTAAAATTTTAAGAAAATTCAATGTTATTAGTACCCAAGTTTTAAAGAAATTTTTTTAAGTTTTTGGACTTACTAATAGTACTAATTGAGTTATATAATAGTTTTATAATGGCTAAATTATTTTGATAGGGGACTCTAGAATAAGAAAGAAATGTGACATTCGTGGTCTATAACATGCTCATGTCTGGGGACTACTGGCTCGCCCCAGAACACCTTCTGGCTGTATATGAATAGAAGATGATGAGAGAGAGTTTCTAAAGACAAGATGCAATCGAGAGGGATGAGAGGCAACACATTACACCTGGACAACTGGACTGACTTTGTGGGCCCACAAATATAAAGTAACAGATGTTTTATAAAGTTAATGATTTTGTCATTTTCCCCCCTCTTAAAAAGTTGTCTATGGTTTTGCACCCAAAAAATTTTATGGCGATCCGTACTATTTTTGGAAAATATTATAGGTAAATATACACCTTAGCTCTTTTTTTTTTTAAATTGTATCTACAAAGATTATTCATGTCATCAAAAAACATCTAACTTTTTTGGCTTTAACATGTAAATATAATTACTCAAAACAAATAAACACAAAGTTCAATTACAACAAACAGAAGGGCTCCATTCATGCGCTAAAAATAACAAAAAAGAAATAAGAAAAGCAAAAAACAAAATAGCAAACAATCCTCAACAAAACAAAACAAAAATTAAAGTATAACATTTCAAACTATACAATTATCATCAGCTAGAATCTTTGACAGAAGACAAGTGGGGCTGTAACTCCCAATCTTTCTAGTAATTCTTCAAAAAAGCTGCAGTAGCACACCAATCCGCAGCCAAATTTTTCTTTCTTGGAATCCGCTAATAGACACAACATCTAAATTTTTCCAAGATAAATGATTGCCTCCACCAAATTCAAGGACTCCCATTTCGGGCATATCATCTCTTGCTTAATTGATTAAATCAGTGAAAGACAGTCACACTCAATTTTAATAGTCTCAAAGCTAGCAACTATGCACCATTTAAGACAATGAAAAAGAGCTAAAGCTTCTATCATAAACGGGGAGAAAGATTCAACAGCATCCCCATTAAGCATAAGCAATTACCTGTCACATTTCTACTAACAGTACCAATACCAGCAGATTTAGTGTCAGCATCCTAGCTCATCCTTATCCCCAAAATGACTCCGAAGACTCAGGTAGAGTATTCAAAAGCCATAATCCCAAAATCTCATCTTCAAACTTAATACCCATTCCTGACAATTGCTCTAGGGGCCATTGAAATTTATTCAAGTGATCAGAAATAGAAGTCCCATCCTTGTATCTGAAATTCATCAGACAATTCAATAAATACAATTTATTATTGCGTAAATTAGAGGCATACAATGATTCAATCTTCTCCCACAAAGATTTTGCAAGTGTCTCATTATTAATATGATTATAAACATCATCATCTACAAATAGCAGAATAAAGCCACACACCTGCTGGTGCTCAAAGTCCCAATCCTCACATAAGACTTGGAATCTATCTTGTGGGAAGCAAATACAGGAAAATGCAAATATTTAACAAATAGCTAATCCTTCATTCTTAACAAATAGCGAATCCTTCATCTTGCCCTTTTACAAATGATCATTACTGCCATTTAAAGAAAAGATCCTATTTGTAACCAAATAACCCAGACAACTATACAATCAGGCTTTATGCTTATATTTAAGCACAATTAAAATGTTATTTATCAATAAGTGAAGGTTTATAATACATTAAATGCATTGTTTAAATTTTATGAATATATGAAATTAAGAAAATAAGAGAAAATTAAATTATCAATTGTTGGAAATTTACTATAAAGGGTGAAAGAAATTATAGTGGTTTAAGTGTGAATAAATAATCAATAAGCATCTTAAATAGTTGTTGATATACATATATAGGTAGATATAGGGAATATATCTATAATAGTAATAGAAATATATCTTTAGTTAAATATATATAATAATATATATTTATACTATAATAATAATATAGTATAAATATATATAACAATTATTCTGCATGTTCAAGTCCTACACAATTTTTTATGAGAAATCTAAATATGAGTTTAGATTTATGAAAATCAAACTCCTTCCCCATGTTATGCATAGTGGCCGAGAGATAGGTCTAGTGTCAAAATACCACTTTTGATTCCAATACTTCTAACCTCACTTCCTTAATTTCATATAATTTTTCATTATAAATCCATTGAAGCCTTAGAATCGTCAAAATCACATTGTAGGCATATAGTCACCAATTTATGCAATTCAACCAATTAGAAGCTAGACCAATTGAATCTTATTTATTCTAACTTGTTTGACATATTTCTAACATCAAACTCTTCCTTTTACTTTCATTCTAGATTTCGTCCAACATGCTTTAGGGAGGACATAATATAATTTCTAACCATTTATTCTAACAATTAATTCTCCCAACTACAAGTTTAAAGACTTAGGAAGGATATTTTCTTGAATCCTTACTTAATTAACCCTTGAATTGCTTCTTCTAGCTTTGAGTTTTCATTTTCAAGAGGTTCCTCATGGCTTCCTCATGCTTTACGTACTGCAGATTTGGGGGGTATTTATAGACTTTTAAAGGTTAAATCAATGGATAGTTAAAATTGCATCTTAAAAATCAATGGCCAAGATTTAACAATCCAACTCTTGCTTACATCATGATTACCTCATCTTTACATTATCCATGACATCATTCAAGCATGGTGGCATCAACTAGAAGGAAGGAGGAACCTATAGAAAACTCTAGACAAATCATGTCTAGTATCGTACTGGCTTAGTTCAATTTTTCAAAAATCAAATTGTTTCTTAACCTAAATTTTTTGAGATTCTATAATATGCTTTCTGACATTAAATTCGGTGTCTAGAAGTTTTCTACTATTGATATTTTTAGACTGTGTATAAATTTAAATACTAATCCCTAGAAAATGACCAAAAGGCCCTGGTTCATCTTTATTAACTTTAATAACTTTATGGGCATTTCTATCTTTTTACTCTTCATTAGGGTATTTCCTAACCCCTAGTCTCATATTCCTATAACCCTTTTGGACTGTCTGTCATAGTAAAATGACCAAAATATCCTCCATTCACATTTCTTATATGATTATGGATATTTTTATCTTTTTATATTTTATTGGGGTATTTCTTGGCACTAGCCCATATTTTTTGGACCTGCTTGATTTCTTATTCAGGGTGATATTATTTGTTAGATATCTTATCTAATATTTCCTCAAAATTTCTAATACTTCAAATATTCATATCAATTAATCAGAGCTACAAATAAAAATGTTGCTGTTAGTCCAACAGCTCTAGAAAATCCCTTCTATCTTCCCCTAAAATATGGGATTTTTTTCCTAAAATGATGCTTATGTCCTCATCTTTTCCAAGAATGGTATCAATGTCCCTTAATTTTTCATAATTACACTTATATTCTCAAGAATTACTTCTTTCACTTTAGGAACTTTTATACTTTACATTCTAGTCCCTTTGCTTTCTTATGTAGGCCCTTAAGAACTTTCTTTTATTCTAATTTAGTCATTCCTTCCTCTTTCCTCTTTTTGTGCCCAGGAGATTCTTCTGAAATCTCTAACTTTATTTACATACTTGTCCACAGAAACTTTTACTATTTACATTTTAATACTTGTACTTTCTCTATTTGTAGTTTAATACTTGATAACTCTCTGTATATTTCTACGACTTCTGCTCAAAGGAGCCTAGTAGCCTACCTATATTAGGCTACATTCTAGGCTTTTGGGGCTAAAATTTAAGATATTACAAAGCTCATTGCCCTTTTTCTTCGCCTCTAAAACTCTATTCTTTGGAAATATATGCCTTTTATAATTATGGACCAAAGCTCATTTGGTTCATTGAGAATCATCCACCGCTGCTTTACATGCAAAGCGACATTAAACCAGTAAAAGTCCCTAAATTTTAGTTCACCATCTTACTTTGATTCTATAAGAGCACTTCACCTGACCCAATGTGTTCTATTTTCATCTTCCCTTTGATCACACCAAAATCTAGCGAGAATACTATCCAAGTCTTTCCAGGTGTAAATGGGGAACAAGAAATACAACATATAAAATATTAGGACTTTAATCATTACCTTACTTACGATAGATTGGAGATTCTGTTTCCAACTTTAAACCTTTTTGCAAACTTTATCCTTCACTGATCCCTTCCATAGGATAAGGAGACCAAGATATTTCCCAGGATCTTCTACTTCCTCTACCCCAAAATCTAAATAATATAATGATGCACTTCCTCTGAGGTACTTTACGAGAAGCAAACACATGATTTCTAAATATTCACTAACTGTCCAGATGCCACACAATAGAAATCAATAATCTTTTTCAACATATATTTTCCCTATGGGCTTTGAGAAAGAAAATGAGTTATCAACAAAAAAAAAGGGTAATCTGGGAGAGTGGCTACTTAACTTAATACTCTTGATAATCTTGTCCACATAGAAGTTAAGCAATCTTGATAAAACATCAGAGACAATAATGAACAGGTAGGGGACAAGGGGTTACCAGTCTTAACCTATCTCCAGTTGGACATGGGCCACAACTCTACTAGATAACAATAGATTAAATTTAACGGAGCAAAGATAGGAATAAATTAGATCCACCCAAAGATTCTCCCTAAGAAAATTCCACTCCACCCTGTCATAAGCCTTGTTCATATCAAGTCTAAGTGTCATTTTTTCCTTACTTCCACTCTTAACAATTAAATAACGAAATGCCTCATGTGTAATTAAGATATTATCAAAAATCAACTGCTCAGGGACAAAAGCTCTTTGATTCAATGAAATGATATAGCATGCCTTTCATCCTATTAGTAATCGCATTGTAAAAGATTTTATAGTAAAAATTATATAAACCAATAGGCCTAAATTGGCTCATCATCTCCGCATTGTCTACCTTAGGCACTAACACAAGTTCAATAACATTGAAACTACCAAGAGAGAAGCCATGCTCAGAGACTTTTTTTACAAGGAAACATACCATCTCTCTCACAATGCCCTCCATATGGTCTCGGAGCTTTCAGAGCACCTAGTTGGAATGCAACATTTTTTATTTCTACATTAAGCACATTCATTAACAAAGCCTCATTCATCCATTAGTAATAGACCTATCAACAAATTGGAGCATAAACTCAAAATCAAGCTGACCATTTGAAAAAAATAACTATATAAAGTATGCAATAAAAGCACTCCCAATGTCTTCCTGATTATCCATCCAATTACCCTTTCCATCTTTACTCCATATGATTTTATTCCTTCTTCTTTTTTGTATAGTAGATTGATGGAAAAATCGAGTATTTTGATGCCCCACAATTCAACCATTGAACTCTTGATCTCTGTGCCCAATATTTTTCTTCCATTTCCCATAGTTCCTCAAGTTTAGTCATAATCTCCTCAGCATGAGTTGCTTGAGTTGCTTCCTCAGGTCCCCATCCACTAGAATAGCACTGCTTGAATTGAGACCAAAGTTGTTCTATTAATTTTCTAGAACCAACAAAACTTCTCTTTACTCCAAGCCATCAACATTTTTTGTAACATTTTCAAGTTGTTCTCAAAATATGCTACATAGTGTAACACAAAAAACTGCTACATAGTCTAAACTACTACCAATCCTATCATGCCAGTTATCTCAAACTGGTTGAGAGAAATCAGGGTCGTCTACCAAAATACATCCAAATTCGAACTGCCAAGGAGTTTTTTTGTTAGGAAATGTTTAGTAGGATGGAAGAGTTTTTTATGAAAGTGAAAGTGGAAATGAAGTGGAAGTAGAAATAGAATTAGGCTAAAAATATACTTTAAAATTTTGTTTAGTAGGATGGAAATGAGTATAGAATTTATATATATATATTTTATAACTTAAGGTAAAATAGTCTAAAATATATCACTTCCACTTCCATTATCTCATTTTTCAGCTTTTTTGATACAACTGAAATAGTCTAAAATGTTGGAAGTGGAAGTGAAAATGACTTCTATTGTATCAAACAAGGGAAGTGAAAGATTCCACTTCTATTGTACCAAACATACCATTACAGTATGCAGAACATAGCAATACAGGGCAATGATCAGATCTTACAACTTCCAAAATAAATCCCTACGCATTAGGAAACAAATTGTTTGGTAGATATAGCACACCACTGTATCCATTTTTCCCATAATAAAAGCACCCTATTCCCTTTTGTTAATCCAAGTAAATTGTCCCTCCTTTCAATTCCACCTGCACCATACCCCATTTGTACATAAACTCTTGGAAAATTTTCCATTCATTGCTATCATATATCTTGCCACCCTTTTTGTCCAAACTGTATAATAAGTCATTGAAGTCACCCATAAGAACCCACGGGATTTGATCACCAGGATTCAAAGATTGAATTACACTCCACCAATCCTTAATGTCCTTTCTATTTGGGGGACCATACACAAGGTAATGCAACCACAATAGTCCTTGGCCACTCAATCCAATTGAACATGAATGAAATTATGACAGCTACTAACAAACACAATATTCACAGAAGTATAAAACCAAATAGCTAAACCACCGGGCAAACCAACCAACTCAACATAAAAACCACCCTATTTTTAACTTTTTTTCTGAAGTTTTTCTATTTTTTTTATTCTAGATTCAAAAAGAAAAATAATATGTGGAAGAAAAATTTCTTTATTTGGTGCTTTAAGTGACGAACTATCAAGGTAGCCCCCAAATCTTGACAGTTCTAAGCTAAAACACTTATGGCTCCTTGGAGGTTATCGCTGGCCAGCCACCTGCCTCTCATCCTTAACAGAAAAAGTTAACGCTTCCCATCCTTAATAACATTACTTAGAATCATGCCCTAGGAGGAACCCCATGAAATTGAACCTATAATTCACAAAGCCGCATATTAACTTCACTTAAAGCTAACCAGGAAGGCCACTTTCTCATTATAATATGAGGACCCATGATACTCCATGCTCCCTAACTATTTGTTCATCATCCATAAGATTTTCAAATTTGAACAGACATTTATTGTCCTCAGCATCATTTATCTTAACTTTACCCACAACATTCCATACCTTTCACTACCAAAAAAAAAACTGAGAGTTTTAGCGGTTACAAGGAAATGTTACAAATTAAATGTTTAAGTTTGTAGCAGCTTGGCTCTAAACCACTATAATTTTGTAGTTTTTTGACCGTGAATAGTGTCATTGGTGACATTTGTAGTTGTTATAACTGCTACAAATATGCCGCCATCTGACACAAAAGTGGCACTGTATTTTGTGGTATTGAACCGTTGCAAATATTTGAGCCAGAAGGCAAGAAGAGTGAGGGGAATTTTGTAGCGGTTAAAATGCTGCAAAGTTCCTGTGGATCGAGGTCACTGACAGGTGTCAGTGATCATTGGCATTTATAGCAGTTACAAACCGATATAAAGTTCCTATTTTGAAATTGAAATTTTTTGCCCATGTTTAAGCTCATTGTCAAACATTTGTAGCAGTTTAAAACTACTGCACAATGCCCACAAAAATGAGACAAATGTCCACAAAGTAGTTACAAAGTTCTAAATATAAAATTTAAATTTTTCTTCCACATGCAAACTCACTGGGATACATTTGTAGCCATTTATAACAGCTACAAATGTCCACAAAATTGCTACAAAGTTCCATATATGAAATTCAAATTTTCCTTCCACACAAACTCATTGGGACATATTTGTAGCGATTATAAACATCTACAAATGTCTACAAAATAGCTTCAAACTCCACCCGATGTCTATAAATACCTCCACTTCTCATATTCTTACTCTTGTTCCTTCCTCTCTTCTTCCTCCTCTTGTGTTTTTTCTTCCTCTTTTCTTTATTTAGTTTTTATTTACATGGTGGTAAGATCATTTTGATTATAGTTTTTTTTTAAGTTTCTATACTTATTCTTTTTTAACATGTGTATTTTTTTGTTTTTAAGTCATTTTTTCATAATTTCGTAGATCTTTTCAATTAATTCTATATCCTATTTTCTGTAATTTCTTCACTTTCTAACTCTCTTCTACATCTTTTTTCATCTAATTCCATAACTTTCTAGCCACCTAATATCAACTTGTACACTTTTTTATTTTAATTATATCTTATCAAATAAAATATATCAAATTATATAACATAGTACAACTAAATAATATACTCATTTATCATAATTAAACTTTAACCTATCAAATTTAATAAATTATCTATATATCTACATATGGACATATATATACATGCTATTAAAGCAGAATTTTTTTTTATCAAATTTGGAACATTTGTAGCAGTTATAGAACTGCTACAAATTTTGGTGCCATGCTGAAATTTTTCTTTTTCCACCCAAAGTTACTAGCGGTTTCTAAATCGCTACAAAATCTTTTAAATCGCTATGAATGGTTATAGCATTTTGACCGTCATGAGTAACAGTTTTCTTAAACAGTTATGACACTGTTTATAGCAACTGGTTTTATAATAGTTGTGTAAACTGCTATAAAACGTTGTTTCAACGGTTTAAATCACTAAAAAGGCAAAAAAATGAAGTACTACAGAACACCTTTTTTTTGTAGTGTTTTGAGCCCAAGACTTGAAAGTTGGTCTATGAATTGCCTTCTTAGAGGCCACTAAGGCAGAATAAACTACCAGTAAACACGTTTGCTAGCCCGCAACCTGGACAAATTTGGCCTGTTTGAGCCGAATAAGGAAACAAAACAGGTGGGTTAATCAATTATATGGGCAGGATCCAGGCACACCCACAAGCTCCCCATGACTGCCTATATACATTTTATTTTTATATATAATATATAAGTTACTTATAATATATTAGTTGTCCACAATAAATCCTAATTCTTCTTCGATCTGTCATCCTTTCTTTGTGGTTTTTTTTTTGCAATTTCTAGACTCTGGCTATGAAAATTTGGAGTAGATGATGATATGAAGGGTTGATGGATATAAACGGGGTGCCCGTAACCCGATTAAACACTCCCAGTTAAAGTCGCCCCATTTGGTACAGGCTTAAACAGGTTCTCAACGGGTATTATTAGCTAACCTGAACCCATCTAAAAACACATGGGCAGGCTACGGGTTGACTCCTTGGACAGCCCGCCCGCCCGCCCGTTGCACACCCACAGAGACCACCTACACAATTAGCGCATATTTTCTAACCTTAAGCTTATCTCGCTCTTTGTCTTCTATTTCCATCTTTACGAATCACCCCACCTGTAGAAGTTCGCAGGGACCAAATCGGACACTACTTAAAATCAAGCACTACCAGGAAAAAAGAAAGCCAAGCATTGAGCTCTGCCACGCCACCAAGAATGATGGCGGCCAAAACCCCCACTGAGACAAGCTCATACTATCGATGAGAAGGCGATCAGAACCCTACTCCCACTATCAAAGTGAAACAATCTCACTGTACGGAGAGAAAAGTTAAGCTGGGTCATGTAAAAAAAATTTCTGATATATCTAATTAATTACTCTATGTGACAAGATGTTGAAAAGAATATTGATCTATTGAGCAAACACATTCAAAAAACATGGAAAGATTTTGACATTGAATATCCAAAAGTTGTCTATATAGATCCCTAAAATGTATGTTTTGCTTTAACTAATGAATAATTTAATTTTTTTGGTAATTTAAGTTGTAGTATGTGGCCAGTATATTAATACTTCTATGACATTCTGCCGGGGATGTTCTTGTAACAATTTTGGTTCATTATTTCCATAGTGATTCTAGGAACAAAGCCACCAAGTAATGATATAAATGTTTATTTGAAATTATTGATACAAGAATTAGTTGGACATATAGAATCTGTTAGGACTAAGGCTTATGATTCATATGATGATAACAACTTGTTCCATTTGTGTATAAAACAAATATTGACCATCATTGATTTCTTAGTGTTTGAAACATTATCAAGTGGAACGTGTGTACTATGCTATATCTTGTTATATATACTCGTTTACGTTTGATGGATAAGCTTGAACCCATTACAAATCAGGGACAAATAGGAATAAAGAAGAGTATGAGGCAAGTACGTGTAATATTTCCCTTTATTTAACAAGGGAGTTACGCAACGGTTGGAAGACTCTTTCATTATTATAATACTTGTGTGGGTGGTAGAAGGTGGATGTACAAGAAGTCATAAGCGAAAGAAACTTTGCACTCATCTCTCTCTCTTCTTTCAGCGTTGTTTGTTGTGTATATAAACAGATTCCGCACTATGATTATGTTTCGCATGGATAAATTAATCGCTCTATTGGATTAAGAGATACGTTAATTTCCTTCACAAGCGGTATTGATTTATTTTATTTTCATCTTTGTTTTGCTTCTATTTTTTAAATTAATGACGAGGCTTTTAAGAAAAGGCTTTAACGTTTCATTAAAAAAGTTTACATCTATTCATCACTTTTTGTAAAATTACAACCATAGTCTATAGACATATAACCTAATTTCCACAAAGAAAAAAATCAATCATATATATATATATATATATATATATTCACACATACTGTAGAATAAAACAACTTACCTTCTTCAATACACTGTACAATTAGACCATTCAGATAACAAATCTAGGTTACACTTTACTACTACCATCATTATATTTCCGTAGCAACCAAAGCTCTTGCACGATTGATAGTAACAAGAGACAAGTACATTTGCTCTTCAAGTTCCTCAACTTGCTTCCTTAACCCAACCTCACTCTTCTTCAGCTCCTTCACAATCTCCAAACCCAGCCTTTTCTCCTCTTTCCTTTCCATCCAAAACCTTATCTTCTCTCTATTTCTCTCGATCTCGTTGTGAAGCCGAGCCACTAAACGACTGGTCGTATCCAAGTCTCTGCTCAATATATATGTTCCCTTGGCTGCTACATCAAGTTGATCACAAACCTTACCAAGAAACCCACTACTTCTCAAAACCCTAATCCTTTTAGTCAGCTTTCTCTTGAAACTCTTCATATTCGGAAAGCACATTATTATTGCTGGTCCCATAATGATTGCCGTGAGAGTATGTGCTGCTAAAATTGTAGCTGTAGTTGCTACTATTCCACAAGCTAATGTTGCACAAACCCTACTTGCTTTCTTTGTGTATTTTATGTACTTGATCTTCCTCATCACTTTCTTCCTCATTGCCTTCAGATGTTGAAGCACGGATGAGTTGTTGTCGTTGATGGTTTTGAAGTCGAAGTTTTCAGGGTACAAAAATGGGTTTTTGGAATGCATAAATGATTGGAGGAGCTCGAATGCGACCAGTTCCAAGTTGCTCGAAGATTCTTGCTGCTGCTGTTCTTCTTTTTCTTCTTCGTATTGGTCTATGAAGTCTAATGCTCTTCGGATGAATCGGTGATTAGAGTGGACTTGGTTGATGCTTTTGAGGAGACGAGTGCAAAAGTGTGAAGCTGAAGCAGTAATGTTGAAGTAAGAAAGGATTAGGTGTTTGAGTTCTGGTTTTCTTGAAAGGATTAATGAATCATTAAGAATTGAAGGTATGGTTTCTTGGGCTGGTTCGAGGAGGATTTCGGAGAATTTGATGTAGTTTTCATAAAATAATGAAGGCTTGTTGGTGAATAAGTTCTGAGCTTTCGTGAAGAATTCAGCAAACGATTTTGTCCTCAGCGCCATGTGGTATTCCTCATGTACGTTGATATTATTGCTTTCTTCCACATTATTGTCATCTGAAAAAACACAGTAAACATATATAATCTGTATGTGAAGAATAGTAAGAAATAATTAAATAATGAGACATAATTAATGCAAATCTATGAAGCATAGATACATGAAAACGTTGTGGAGATTTTCCTTAACCCATATTTTGTTCTGCAAAATTAATGTCTATATATATATATATATATATATATTGTGTTGTGTGTTACTTGAATTGGAGCTTGATTTGTGAATATGGAAGTAAAATTGAATATATCATAAGGTAACTAGTTTAAGAAATTAATGAAGTGGTGTATTTGATATATCCGATCTAGATATATTATATCATAAAATAAATAGTTAATAAAATCTTTTACTCCCTCAAATTTTAAATTATCGGTTTTAATTTAATTTTTTATAAGTTTTTTCTATCTAAAATATTGATCATTATAATTTAATAAAAATATAACAATTTTACCTAAAGAGATTAAAACCTATGGTTTGAAACCTTAAAAACTAAAACCAAAATTCATATAAAAATGAGGAACTAAATATTATATTAATCCTAAAATAAAATATGGAACTATAGTGATGTGCTATGTTGTTTATATACTGTTTTGTGTATCGTGTTAGTGTAGTTAGTTTGCTTGTATCTTGTGTTCATCTTAGCGTGAGGACGTGAGGAGTCGTAGATAGAAAGAAATTCATTCGAAGCTTGACAAACAAAATACACACAAATTGATGGAATTCATTATCAAAACAAACTAAAAAAAAAAAAGGCATCCATGAATAAGGTTTCTGAAGGAAATAAATAATATTCCTTCGATATTCAATATAAGACCTAATTAGAGAGTTGATCTTAATTATAAATATAAGATTTATTTCTTATATTTATTATTTTTTCTAAAATTATCCCTATTAATACTCCCTTAACAATAATCAAGTAAGAGAGGAATGGATGAATTTAAAGAAAATTATTATGATATTTTAGAAAATATATGTCATATTAATTAATTTAATTAATTTTTTTAATCTCATCAAATTAATTAGTTAAATAGTTCCTACATTCAGGATTGGAGGAGTACTAACTTTTCAATAATGTATAAGAAAACTTTGCAGAGCCTTTTCACGTGAACTTTCAAGCAGCTGTTCAATACAAATTGGCCAAAAGAAAACACGAAGTTTTCATTTATTTGAAAAAATGGCATCCATATATATATATATATATATATATATATATTACAAAAATTAACTTTCAGAGAAGGAAGACAAGGAATTAATCCTAGAAAAATGGAATAGATCAGAAGTGAGAATTCGATTGTTAAAACTTTTCCTTTCTCTCAATTTGGAGGAAACTTCCCAAAATCCTAAAATGGTTTGGATAATTTTATAAGGTTAATGCAAAAAAAAAATGATTATTCTAATTAATAACTAACTTCCTTCCTAATTAATCTCAAAACAAAAATAAAACTTACAAACTTTTTCTTTACTTCCAGAAGTACTATCATCCCATTCAATTTACAAAGAATAATAATAATATGCAGAGGCCATATATAATAGATTCAAATAAAAAGAAGATAATTTGGCCAAAAAAATAAAAAATGAAAAGAAGACCAGCAAGAAAATAAAAACTCAAAATTAAGAAGTTAAATCCATATTTTTTATCCGAATTACAACTCACAAAACTGATGAGAACAATCACAGAGCACACATATATATAAATCTCCAAGCATTTCAAAGAAGATAATCAATCTTCCAAATGTAAAACAAGTTGGAAACTCGTACCTTTGTTGATGACATTCCCAGCTCTTAATTTTGCCAACATCTTTTCTTTGATGATCTTATTCCACAAACCTGGCCTTGATCAATAATTACTTATGAGAGATCTGTCTCTGTGTGTGTATACATAGATAACAAACAACTTCCTAGTTATTCTGTTGATGATGAAGATGATGCCTGTGTGTTTGCTTATAAAGCCTCATCATCATAGGGTCGTTATAAGGATTCACTCTCAAGTTTTCATTGTATTCTGCTAATTAATCTTTCACAGAGAAGCAGAATATTACATATAAAGTAATTACTTTTTTCCAAGTTATTTGCAGGCTTTCAGGCTGAAATTGATGTGAGTGCATATATAGCTCTATCCCTTTTCCTTCTTGAGGATTTTATGGCCTTTTTGGCTCATTTTCTCTTATAAGATTTGTCCCTTTTTAAGTTATATCTCCTTTCAAGCTTACACAAATTATATATTCCTTCTCAGGTGTAAGTGTAACATATACAAATATATATATATATATATACACACACACTTCTGATTAATTCATATTTACATTTATTTGACAGTTTGATTGAGTTCCTCCATATGTCTACAAGTGAGAGTAAAAACTTTTATAACCTAGAAATGTAAATTCACATGATTCTCCAATTTGAGAGGCAATTTTATTTTAACTATAATATTGTCTTAGTGGTAAATTGCATGAATTTTGTACATCAAAGATTTTATATTATTGTGTTCAGAAGAAGTAAATTTCTGATTAGAATGATGACTAAATTCTTAACTTTGCATACAATATTGATTAGACATAACTTTCTAAGCATGGTTTTTTTTTTCATGGTGAGTTTCTGTGTATGCTTTTGATTGTTATGTGAAATTACGAAATAATAAATAAAAAGGGAGAATTACATGCAAGTCTTGAATAAGAAAATTAATTACTCCTACATATAGATCATAAACACTTGTAAATGCTAAAATTGGACATATTATTAAAATTTGTCTTGTAAATGAGACTGAAGAAATAATTAATTTTCTCTTTTAAAACATAAATAATTAATTTTCTTATTTGAGACCTAATTGTAATTATCCCTAATAAGAAAATGTGAAACTAACAATGGTGTATTTCGATTGGCATTTGAAGAGCTGAACATCCCACTTAAACATCAAAACCATGATAATTGATATAGATTTGCTCAAACCGTGTAATTAACTTCATGATATTGATCCTATGTTATATGTTGAATGAACTTCATGATAGGGAAAATCACTTTTAAAATATAATTATATATATTGTACTAGTAATTTGCATATAGCCTCACAAACTTAACAAATACTTCAGCTTTTTAGAGATCCAAATTCAATCCAAACACAATACCAAAGAAGAAGCAGATGAATGAAAAAACAAAAGTTAAGAGGTACCCCAATCAGATCTACAAATATATACTCAAATTTGATTACCATATGAGATTATATATAAAAGCGCATAAAATTAGGGAATTTACCTCTTGATAATTGCATGGCCCATTTCCAGCTAAGGACAATACTGCTTCAAATTTTAAAAATCAAAATCTTCGAACAGGAGTTTTGTTGGCTAAACCTCTCAAAGCAATTGATTGTTATATTGTCGTATTATTTGCACACACACGCGTTGCTTATATATATATATATATATATATATATATGTATGTATGTATATGTATATAGCTTCCAAACCTCAAAATGGATATAGCTCAAGAGACCGACCATTAATTATTGTCATCATGATTTGACCAATTTTTTTTTTGTTCAGGTGTTCGTAAATATAATAATTGTGGGTATTTGTTTTGGCCTCTCGTAATTAATGAACCAGAAGATATTACACTACGTTTATGTTATTTTAATTTGTAAATGGATAAGCATATAAACTATACCAAGTTATAAACCTAATTAGTAATGAAATTGGCAATAGGTGTTAATGAGACAATCTATCTTTTAGGGTAATAGTGAGTCAACTTAGATATTTTCTTATGCTTGTGGATGCTACTAGATAATTATTAATTATTAATCACATTAATAACTATCAAAAGATGCATGAACCTCATAACGTTCTAGCTTTACATATAATAATAATAACAACAACAATAATAATAATAATAATAATAATAATCTATTTGCAATGCATTTGAAGGTCAAAATTAAATTACAAGATTAAACGCCCATGCAATAAAAAACCTTCACTAATTATTATTATTTTTTAAAAAATGAGTATATTGTGTTCATTTTTTATATAAAACTCAGATCATTCAACTTTAGTTGAAACGGTTTATATTTCTAATTTTTATTTTATTTCTTTTTAATTATCATTTAAAATTAGACATTAAAAATTATTTCATCATTATATTCTACTCAATAAGAGAAAAACTGAAAAATGTTTGATAATATCATGGAGTGAAAAAATATATTATAATTGATTGATTATTTCTCCACTCTGCGTCGCAAACATATTATAATTAATTATTTATTTATGATTATTATAAATTACTATTATGGTTAGAAATTTAAAATATTATATAATTAGTTAATAAGATTATTAATTAATTATATTATATTTACTCAAAATATTTTAAAGATCAAAGTGAAATTACTTATTAGGATTATTTATAATGACTTATAGATAAAAAAATTAAAAATATTGAGTCGGATCTACCCATACTCATTTTTAACTAAATTAAGTATTACAAGATTTTAAGGATATAGTTAATTGATGATTATATTACAACAAAAATAATACAATTTTTTACTATTTATTAATTGATGAGTTGATCAAATATTCAGTAACGAAATATAGTCGTCTCAATTTAATATAAAGAAAATATTATTTAATCAAAAAGTTGTATTGTATTAATTAATTCAATTATTGTAGATATTTTTGATGAATTTGAATGTGAAGTCATCGCTTAGAAGGAGAAGCTACCTACGTAGCTAGCTAGTATTGTGTTGTGTTGCCAAACTTGAAACCCAAATCCATCTTTGTTTTTTTTTCTGTTTCTCGGGAAAGCCAGAAAGAAAATAAGAAAGAAAAACCCATAAAGAAAACACATACTTGCGAGAGCGTCGTTCACAAGGGAGACAAGCCGACCAAATCAGCAATCTCGTTAAAGAGTTAGGAATTAGAAAGTTACGAGTATATAAGAAATTAACCATTTTTAGGTTATGAAAAGATATACACTTCAATGAAAACCCATAATTAATGCAAGAATGGTTCTTTCACAGATAAGAGATTCCTTAGGAGAGGAAAGAAATAGAAAAAGAAGAAAATTGAGAACATCTATATGCATGCGTGGAGATTTCAATTTGTGACGAGAAGGTTTAGACAAATATATATATATATATATATATATATATATATATATATATAATATTATGATATTATTTCTGAATTATTAAAATTGGAGTCACTTTATATATTTAAATGAAGTACTCCCTCCATTTCTTAATATAAAATTTAATTGACTAATTTAAGAAAGTTAAGGAAATCAAATAAATAACTTAATTATATTATATATTAAGTATCATTATATTATATATCAATTTATAAGTCAATAAATTAATTTAAAAAATAATAATAAATATAAATACTTTAAATTAATTTATTTAATTTTTTTAAATTAGTCAAATGAGTATTATATATTAAGGTACAGTGGTAATATAAGATAAGTGATATAATCCACAATCTATAAACAAACATTTTTTTTTCATGATATTAAAACTCAATTTTTGTCTGTTTGTCATACTAGTACAACATTAAACCAATTTTTTTGGCCAGTTTGATTAAGAGATTTTAGCATGTCGACGAGCTAGATTTTATATTTTTCCCCTATTAAACCTGAAACAATATTGTTTTGAGTTAAAAAAAAAGTAATAGTTTGTCATATATATACTTTATTAATTATATTTTATTAGATTATGTGTTGTTTATATATAAATTAAAGTTTTTATTTAAATATTATTCTTTTTAGAATTATATCTAAATACTTTTTGTTATAAAATAAGAGAAGATGAAGAAGTTAAAGAGAAGAAGAAATAACAAGATAAGAGATTAAAATGAAAGACAATGGAGTATTCCTTATATGCTTGTATACTCACTTATACAAATGTCTTGTGCATGAAAAGAGTTTCTTGTTGTTAATGTAGGTACAAAAGATGGTAATCTTGCTCAAAGCTCATTATGAATAGTTTCATTTGAGGCTACAAGATTTTAAATTTACATCTCAATATAATTTAGCTATTTTTAAAATAAATTCTCAATTGAAATTGTATAGTGAGAAAATAACATATGATGACTTATTAGAAAATTTTTTTTCAACCTTTCATGTTTAAAATGTGCTTATATAGCAGCAATACAGTGAGAAAGGTTTAAAAAATTATTATGAACTAATCTCATGTCTTCTTATGGCTGAATAAAATAATGAGCTGTTGATAAAAAATCATGAGATCCGTCCCACTGGATTAGCTCCATTTCCTAAAGTGAATGTGACCAAATGTACTAATTTTCATGCCCCTAGTCATGGTCGTAGTCATGGCCATCGTAGAGGATGTGGCAATTACCGTCATCATAGTGGTGGAAGTAATTATAATCCAAATACCCACCAAAAGAAGAAACATAATGAAGGGCATAAAAAAAGACAAGGGTGGTCCCTCAAAAACTGTAAAAAAATCTATATTACAGGTGTGGGATGAAGGGGCATTGGTCACGTATATGTTGTATGCCTGAGCATCTAGCAAAGCTTTATCAAGCCTCAATAAAAAAGAATTTGAAAAACATGGAAGCAAATATGATTTCCCAAGATGATGATGTTGAGGCAAATTTTGCATACAAGAACGATGATACTAATGAGTTAGATGATAGATTTGATACTATGGCACACTTAGAAGTGATTGATTTATTTGAGAATCATGATTAGACAAACAAATTTGACAGAAAAAGAATAAGACTAAAGTAGTTTATGTTTTATTTACATTTTATCCTAATTTAGTTTATGCTTTATGCTTTATTTATGTTTTCTTTTATTTTCTTGTTTTAAGAGCATTATTGCTAATAATGTATTTTGATACATTTATTTTCTTTTGATAAAGAAATGGTGTTCCTCTCTCTTTTATTAGGCACAAGAATGAAGATATATATCTCATAGATAGTGCTACAACACATACCATACTCAAAGATAAAAATATTTTTCTCATTTGACAATGAATGGTACAAGTATCAATATTATAGCAGGTAATACAAAACTAATTGAAGGCTCCGGAAGAGTAATGATAATATTATCCAAAAGGACAAATTTTGTTATTAATGATACTTTATATTCCTCTAAATCTCAAAAAAATTTATTAAGCTTTAAGGATATCCGCCAAAATGGGTATCATATTGAGACTATAGATGAGAAAAAAAATATTGAATAACTACATATTAAAATTGTTTGACATGTAGAAAAATGTGTTATTGAAAAGGTACCTGTATTATCTTCTGGTTTGTACTATACAAATATTAGTATAATTACAACAAATACAACAATAAACGAGAAGTTTACTGATAAAAATATATCCATTGTTTGGGATGACCAGTTAGGCCATTCCGGAGCAACTATGATGTGAAGAATTATTGAAAATTCACATGAATATCTATTGAAGAGCTAGGAGATTCTTCATTTAAAGATTTTTTATGTGTTGCTTGTTCTTGAAGAACACTAATCATAAGACCTTCATTAACAAAAATTGGATATAATCCCCTGCATTTCTAGACTGTATCCAAGGGGATATATGTGGACCTATTCATCCATCATGTGGACCATTTAGATATTTTATAGTTTTAATATATGCATCTACAAGATGGTCACATGTGTGTTATTTACATGTAATTTAGCATTTGCTAGATTGCTTGCTCAAATAATTTGATTAAGAAAACAGTTTCCAGAATATGCAAGTGAGTTTTCATCTGAAATGTTTAATGATTATTGCATGGCAACTAGAATAACAGTAGAGAAATCTATTGCTCATGTCCACACTCAAAATGGTTTTGCATAATCATTAATTAAATGCCTCCAATTGATTGCTAGACTAATGGTTGTGAGAACAAAACTTCCCATTTCATTTTGGGGACATGCAATTTTACATGCAATGGCAATTATACACATAAGGCCAATAAGTTATCATACATTCTCCCCATTACAGTTGGCTTTTGGTTAGGAGCCAAATATTTTTTATCTTATAATTTTTAGATATGTGGTATTTGTCCCAATTACTCCACCATAATGCACAAAGATTAGACCTCAGAGAAGGTTAGGAATATATATTGATTATGAATCTCCTTCAATAATCAAGTATTTAGAACCACTAATGAAGATTTGTTTATGGCACGTTTTGATGATTGTCATTTTGATGAGATAAATTTTCTAACACTAGGGGGAGATAACAAGCAACTGGATAAGGAAATTACATAGAAAACATTATTGCTATCTCATTTAGATCCTCGAATGCAACAATGTGAGCTTGAAGTTCAAAAAATAATTCATTTGCAAAATATTGCAAATCAATTGTCAGATGCATTTACTGACCCTAAGAAAATTGCTAAATCTCATATTTCAGTTGAAAATGCCCCAATTAGAATTGATGTCCTAATAAGACAAGTAGCAAGTGCAAATAAAACTAAATCATGCTTGAAGCATGGTAGACTTATCGGTTTCAAAGATAAAAATTCTACAAAAAAGAATAACAAATCAAGATGGCCAAATCTCATATTCCAGTCAAAGATAAAAATCCTAAAAAAAAAGAATAAACAATCAAGATGGTCAAGTTGAGGAGACTGGTCTTATAGGAGAGACCCATCACATAACAAATCAAAAGACCCCAGAAGAGGTCCAGGTACCTGAAAATAATGAAGATATCTCGATAAGTTATGTCACTACGGGAAAAAGATAGGACCGAGAAGATTTAGTCATCGACGATATTTTTTCATACAGTGTTGCTGTTGAAATAACTAATGAAATTGAGGATCTTGAACCTAAGTCAGTTGAAGAATGTAGACATAGAAATGATTGACCAAAATGGAAAGACGCAATTCAAGCAGAATTGAATTCACTTTTAAAACGTGAAGATTTTGGACCTGTAGTCTAGATACCAAATGGTATTGAAACAGTTGGGTATAGATGGGTTTTTGTATGAAAATGAAATGAGAAAAATGAAGTTGTTAGATATAAATCATGACTTGTGGCACAAGGTTTTTCGCAAAGACCTAACATTGATTATGAAGAAATATATTCTCATATGGTAAATACAATTACTTTAAGATATCCAATTAGTATAGTAGTGCATGAAAGATTTGATATACGTATGATGGATGTTGTTATAACATACTTATATGGTTCTTTAGATACTAAAATTTTTTATATGAAAATCCCTTAAGAATTTAAATTGCCTGAAGCATATAAGAATTCTCGAGAAAATTATGCAATTTATTTGCATAAATCCTTATACGGATTAAAATAATCTAGAAGAATGTAGTATAAACATCTAAGTAAATATTTATTAAAGGCAGGCTATAAAAATAACTCAATCAGCCCATGTGTTTTTATAGAAAGGAATACATCATAATTTGTTATAATTATTGTCTATGTGGATGACTTGAATATAATTGGAACTCTTGAAGAGTTTCAAAATGCAGTTGATTGTTTAAAGAGAGAATTTAAAATGAAAGATCTTAGAAAAATAAAGTTTTATCTCAGTTTATAAGTCAAGCACTTAACAATTGAGTTTTTCTTCATTAATCAGCTTATATTGAAAAATTATTAAAGCAATTTTATATAGATAAAGAGCATCCATTAACTATTCCAATGGTTGTGAGATCTCTAGTTAAATAAAAAGATCATTTTTGCCCTCAAGAGGAAAATGAAGAACTTCTTGGTCAAAAAATACCATATCTTAGTGCTGTAGGGGTACTAATATATCTTACTAATTTAATCGACCTAGTATTGTATTTATTGTGAGTTTATTGGCAAGATTTAGTTCTTCCCCAACAAGAAAACATTGAAATGGAGTCAAATATATATTTCGATACCTTTGAGGGATAATTGAGATAGGATTATTTTATTCTAATGAATATGGATCACAATTGATTGGTTATGCAGATGTAGAGTTTTTATCATATTCACATAAAGGTAGATCTCAAAAAGGATATTTATTTACTTGTGGAGGTATAGCTATATCTTGGCATTCAATAAAGCAAACTTTATCAGCTACTTCATCAAATCATGCAAAATAATTACAGTTCATGAGGCAAGTTGAGAATGTGTTTGGTTAATGTCAGTAATCCAATATATTCAAAGAATGAGTAGTCTACTTCCAGAACAAGAGATTCCAATAGTATTATATGAAGATAATACAACATGCATAGATCAATTAAAAGGGGGATATATCAAAAGAGATAGAACAAAACATATTTCTCTAAAATTCTTTTTTACTTATGATCTTTTGAAGAATGGTGATATAGATGGTCAGCAAATTCGATCATGTGATAACCTTGTAATTTGTTTACCAAGATACTACCAACTAAGCCATTTGAGAAATTAGTGTATGGTATTATACATAGATTCAAAGGCATAAATTGATAATATCATCAGGGGAAGCAAATAAGTACTTATTGTACTCTTTTTCTTTTAAGGTTTTTTTCCTACTGAATTTTCCTGAAAAGGTTTTTAATTAGGCAACCTAAATAAGTATTGTGTACTCTTTCCTTCACTAGGCTTTTGTCCCAATGAGTTTTTCCTATTAAGGTTTTAATGAGGCACAATATTTTTCATGGACATCCAATGGAGAGTGTTACAAATATTTTTTTGCATATGTGGATGTCCATATAACCCTTACCTCTTGGAATTTCTCTTAGGATTTCTTCTTCATTTTATGTCATAAACCTATAACCTCCCTAATGAATGACTTGAGAGGAGTTTTTTATTATTAATGTCATTATATTCATCTTTATTTCTTTATAACCTTATATTTAGTCTTTAATGGTTGTGGCCTATAAATAGTAGCCATGTATGTACAAGGCATTTGTAGAAGTGAGCATACAAGCATATAATGAATACTCTATTGCCTCTCATTTTAATCTCTTGTCTTGTTATTTCTTCTCCTCTTTAACTTCTTCATCTTCTTTTATTTTATAACACTTTTTATATTTTAATTATATTAAATTATTTTAGTCAAGAGAGGATTGACCTTAATTTAACCACAATTAAATCATTAACTCTCAAATCAGTGTTTCGATAAGTTCAATGATGGTATGATTTTCACTGCATTGCTTTCTAAAAGTTACGTTCCATAGATATTTTGATTTTGATTTGATCTTGATACGTGCTTCAACTTCATCCACATATATATCTTCGGGTCTCTCGTTCTATATGTAACGTCATGCATTATTTTCTGGGTCCGGGTTGCAATAACGATACCTATGTTTGATATATATATATATATATATATATATATATATATATATATATATATATATTAACGATTTAGGAGTCTATTATAATTTATATTTAAATTAATGAATTTTCGTCAAGTCGTTTGTGTGTGTGTTTCATCCTGACATAAGAGTTTTAGCTAATTTTTGTTAAGGAAAAATTTGTCCTCCAGGCATGAAGATTTTCATTCGTCAAGAATAACAAATGGAGTTATTGCATTTTTTTAATTAACATTTTTACTCATTAAAAATTATATTTAAGAAGTATGATACTGGATCTTATCTATATATGTTGATTGTCATATCCTAATTTTTCCCTATCGGTATAATACTAATAGTGAAAAGAGGGTTGGAAAGGATTATGACAAAGATATGAAGAAATAATAAAGGTTAGATTATTCTTTAAGGAAGAGAATGACTAAAATAAAAAGTAGAAAATGTTAAAGGCAAAAAGTGAAAGTAGAAACAAAAGTTGGGGCCTTAAGTGTAATTTTCAAAAGTTAAGGGGCTAAAATGCAAATAGCCAAAAGTTCAGGGGCCTAAGTGCAATTATACAAAAGTTCAGAGACCTAAATGTAATTATGAAAAAATTGAGCTAAAACAGGCCAAAAATGCCCGGAATCAGATTAGACCCAAACTTTACCAGTAGATAGACAAAATTATTCCGGTCAGTTTAACGCAACACAGAATTTTGATTTGAGGTCCCGATTAATTAATATAAATTTATGAAGTTAGAAGAATTATTACAGTATTCTTTAGACATCAGAATCAGATGGGATATTATAGAAAATTCCCATATTTAATATAAGAATTTATAAAGTTGACAGAATCAGAAAAGAAATCCTGTAGAAGCCTTACAGGATTTTACGGTGAAATAAAATACTCGATAAATAGGATCGGGTGATATTTATTGTGAATTGCTATAAAGGGCATAAAGGCAATGAACCCATGCCAAGTCCCAAATGGCGCCATAACGACCCCAATAAAGTAGTGAGACAGTTATGTGGGCCAGAGTCCAGAACAGTCTAGGAAAAGTGCGAAATTATGAAAATACCCCTGGATGTACCTATTGTACCAGTGATGGATGGAGGGTATTCTGGTCATTCTGGACAGGCCAAAAATGTGTAAGATGGTATAAAGATAATTAATTAGAGCCAGTGAATACTCTGATGATGTTTGAAAAGACGATAATGCCCTTTGAGAAATGAAAATAAAATCGGACACCGATAAAGGGTTAAAGGAAATGTAGGGAATTTTTATCAGGACTTCTGGGTCTCAGAAAATTATGAGACTTTACAGAAAATTTATTTTATATTAGAATGAATTTCTAAAAATGTTAGAACCATTAAAAGAGGTGTCTAGCATTTATTTCAAAATCAGGATATTTTAAGAATATCAGTATAAGAAAAGTACCTTGGGATTTGTGCCAATTAGCTATTGGACCCAAGGAAGGCCTATGGCAGGCCAAAAGTTTGTGCTAGGGAAGCCCATTAAGTCCCAAGAGTTGTCTTGAACCCCAAGTCCAATAATGAATAATTTATGAATTTTTGAAAAGAAAAAAAAAGAGATAAAGTGTGAATTATGGCTTGCATATGGTGGGACCCACACACCCACACACTTGGCGTCCAAGACAAGGGGGAGGAGAAGATTTTTGTCATGTGGATTTATCTCAAGTTGGCTTGGAAAGGAAGCTTGATGTAAGAACAAATATGAGCTATTAGATCAAATAGTGTACAAAGTGATCTTGGCCATTCATTTTCCATGGAATTTTTCTATAAATACCCCCTCAATTCTGCAGCAAACCTTGGCTTCATGGACCATTGGGGAAACTCTTGCAAAATGAAAACTTAAGCTAAGACAAAGAAGATTCAAGGTACCAAAGTTCAAACAAGCTAGAGATTAAAGGTAAGCAATCTCTCATATCTTATTTTCCTTTGATTTGGGAGCTTGAACTTAGGGTTTTCATGGGGAAAAAGTTGAGTTTTCTCTAAGGGTTGGTGCTGCCCAAAGACCTTAGATGAAAGGGGAAAGAAGAAATTAAAGTTAGAAGCATATGATTGAAGCTTAAACAAGCTAGTTAAGAGATTAGTTGTTGAATCAAGTTGATATTCTTGACTTTGCCATGATGTGCCCTGTTCGGTCTGCACTGTTCATGAGGGAAGGAAATTGAATTTCAATGATTTAATGCTTCCATTGAATTTAGATGATGATTTTGTGTAGGATTGGAAAGGTTTTGAACCTTGAAAGCATTGAAATTTCAAGATTGTAGTTTTTGAAACCCTTCTCTATTACTGTTCACACGCATGAACAGTGATTGGAATTTCATGGTTTTGATACTTCCAATGATTTTAAAATGAAAAATTGTGTGGGATAAAGTAGAGAAACAAGTATTGGAAGCATTGGAATCAAAATGAGAATTTTTGAAAGAATTGAGTGTAGTTTCGGTTCTGTACAGCATGTGATGAAGGAGCTGAAATTTCATAATTCTAAGCTCATAAATGGATTCAAAAAATGAAATTGTGTAGGATAAAGTCAAGACATCAATTGATTCAAAGGCCAAGCCCATTAGTGAAGATTAGAGAAAGTTATGACAATAAAGAATGTAATAAAGTAGACTTGAACATTGTTGAAGTTCATGGGTCCTAATGAATTATGTGATGAATATGAATGTGTTTAGGACCTTGAAACATCCAAAAAGATGTTGGGAAGTGATTGACATAAAGGCTTCATGGTTGGAAAGATAGGGAGCAAGTGTTAAAGATTAAGAGGAAAACTTAAGTGCAAGGTAGTGAATTTACCTCTTTATGTGCTTGATGTGGTATGCTTATGTGTTAACATATATATGATATTTGAATGATGTTGTGACATGATTAATGATGTTCAATGTATTGTGAATAATATGTTTTCCATGGCCATGCACTTTATGTAAGAGTATGTACCATGATAGCATGTCACTAATCAAAGAAAGTTTAATGAACTTACATATCATGCATTAGCATCCATCTTGCATATTTAAGTGGTAATGTTTGCTACTGAGATTCCCTAGAATCTCACTCTCCTATAACCAACCAATTTAGGTCAAGCATGAAGAAAAGGGTATGCATAGAGAAGAGCTAAATAATGGAAGAAAAGAAGTAAAGTATTGAGATTTTAGCATATACTATAAATTGTTCATGTATGTAAATGCCATGCAAGGTGTCCATTTATGTGATGAAACTATTGTAATACTTATGGCATATGTACATGATGTATATGAATGTTGAGAAGTTTATTTGATGGCTTGTGCATGCTAAAACAATTATTGGAAGTAAAAGAAAGGAAACCGAAATAGTAAAAATGTAGGTCCTGAAGCAGTTTTGTTGTGGCTTCAGTTTGATCTAGCAAATGAAGAAATTATTTCACAAAATTTTATGAGCATGTATTACACATCCAAAGCTTTAAATGCATAGGTAGAACGTGTCATTTGGATGAACAGCAAGAGAAATGAATTTCCAAAGTAAGAGACCAGAATCTGTTTCCAGAGTTTTTGACCAAATGAACAGTAAACTTCAACGAATAAAATGTATCAATTGGCTAATCATTTGGTCTGGAAATTATTTTTTATTTAAATTTCAAGATGTTATCTTCACGTAACTCTTTGAACCACTTCATTCTGAGTTTTCTAGAATTAATTATGATTTTTTAAAATTCATTGTGTAATCTGGAATACCATATGAATAGTAACCCGAGAAAGAGTAAAATTCCAGATTTGCCTAATGGACTTCCAAATCTTGTAAATGGTTCTAAATGCTACTAAATAGTCCCTAAGACGTATAAAAGTAAGGATGTTGTATTGATTCTTTTTTTACAAAATTTAAAGATCTATAAATTTTTAGCGTACGTTGACTTATAAAATATATTGAAAAAAAAATAATTTTTTACATATTCTTTATAATTTTTAAAACTATTATATTCTAATATATGATATATGATTTCAATTAATTCACTTAAACTTTTAAACAAAATTTATATAATCACATATAAGTTATTATATAAGAATGATTATCAACTTTTAGAATAATGTACACTACCATATTTATAAATATGCATTATAAATCAACAATATAAACTATTTTTAGTTTCTAATTCATTTTGTGAAAAAACCATAGTATATTTTGTTTTTTCTTTGTGCGTATAGTGTTAGGTACTTAGGCTCAAGTAAGATTTTGATGTTTTGTTAGATTATCAAATATTTTTTACTCAAATTATTAATTAGCATAAAGTGACATACAAAATATATTGAAAATTATAAAATTTTACATATTTTATCATTTTTAGAATTAATACATTTTAATATATGATATATAATTTCACTTAATATAGTTCATACAATTTTAAATTTTTTAACCAAAATTTATATACTCGCACATATTTTATTATATAAGAATATTTTCAATTTGTAATTTTATGTTTAAAATTTTTTTGTCATAATTCTTTTAAAAAAAAACGTACTAAATATATTTCCACCTAAATATGACAATTTGTCAAAAACATTTGCTTCCACAAGTGTCCAATGGATCCGTCCGTCCAATCACTGACAAATTCATATTAATTATCTTCATTCTTCATAAATCATAACAGCTACAACCAAAAATCCAAAATATATTGATTGAAGAATATAAGAGAGCTTCCAAGTGAAAATGCAAGCATTACAAAATAAGAGGGAAAACAAGCTAGCAGAGTCAGATACAAAAAATGTAGTGAAGAAAAAATAACAAAATAGAAAGGGTTGATGAGGGAGCATCATTCTTTTTTCTAAATTAAATATATAGGTCTATGCACTGCTAAAATGATTAAATGAATGAGCCTTTAAATTAAATCGTTATCATATATCCAATTGTAATATCTTAATATCGATATTTTTTTATATGTGCCTGATTGGAGTTGCAACGTATCATACATTACCTCTTATTGCCAATTGTAACATCTTATCCAACATATATGAAAATCTCTCTATCTCTCTCTAAAGAGAGACCTATCATTTTCCCATTGTCATTACACCTCAGCCATTTCCCATTTCACAGATAAATTACATGCACATCTTATCAAATAGTCATCACATATATGCTTTTATTGATTTATTATTTTATTACCATATTAATTCTTATTAATAATGTTAACTATTTATTCAAAAGGAAAGAGTAATATTTATTATTTGTTATTTTATATTGTTATTTGGGGTTGTTTTAGATAATTGTTTACCAAGTCACATATTTTTATGTTATTTTGCTTATTTAACATATCTTTAGGGACGTGTTTCTTCTTCATGAGTTCATTAGTCGTAAGGTCTCCCCATCTTCTTTGACTACATTTTTGGTGAGTTCTTTATTGAGATTTGGTAATAACTCCATATTTTATTCTTTTTCTTGTTTAATTTCTCCTTCAAATGGTGGTCTCATAACTTATCCGAGTCACTCCCCTTTTTACAAGATATTTGAAAACAAAAGGTGGATCGTGGAATTTATTCCTTATCAAAAGTCCTGTTGAAGTGTCGATTAAATGAGAGGAACAAAGTATGAAAGGAGTGTTCCATATTATCTCTCTCAATCAAATACTATTTCTACTCTTTTTTGTGAATTTATGTACAGATACAATATCCAATGTATTACTCCCTCCATAATCATTTTATAAGAGACAAATTTGTAGTATGGATACACTTATAAGTTTTCTCAAATTTATTTTGTGGATTTCCTATTTTACCCCAATTTAATCACTCCTATTACTTCTAGTAAAAGAAAATTACTCATATAATTTGTATTTAATTCCCACATATTCTCTCTCCATACCTCTGCTACATAAACGAGGGTATCAATCATTATAAAATTTAAACAGCATTTAATAATGTTAACTATTTATTAATAAAGAAAGGTCTGATCCTTTATATGTTGATAATTGTTTTTACAAAATTTAAAGATCTATCAATTTCTTATTTAAATTTTTAGCATACTGTGACAATTATAACGTATTTAAAAAAATATAAGTTTTTAAATTGCCTTTATAATTTGTAAAATTATTATACTTTAATATCTGATATATGATTTCATTTAATTCACTCAAATTTTATGTTTTAAAAATTTATATAATCTCACAGAAATTATTATAAAATAATGGTTATCAACTTGTAGAATTGTCTATAAAAATTATTATGGTAATTTTTTTTAAAAAAATGAACTCACTAGTTAATATATACGTATTATAAATCAGCAATATACACTATTTTTAATTTCAAATTCTTTTTGTAAAAATCCATTAGTATATATTGTTTTTTCTTAGTTTATCTAGTGTTAAGTTTAAGTAATAATTTGAGGATGTTTCAATCTAAATACAGAAAATTTAATTTAATTTCTGTAGAAGTATATATGTATGTTCACAAATTAAAATATTCTATGAGACATATTAATTAAAATATTTATGATGTCTTTCATCTCTCAAACTGTCTTCGTCCACAAATTAAAATACATTAATATATATATATATATATATATATATATATATATATATGGCAGCTAATACATCACCCTTAAACCAGAATTGCAATTTTAATTTTCAGCGTCTTAGGTACCTATATTTCCTTTGCTATGGGAAGTTGCGGCACCTGTTAGTGAAATATAACATTCCTATCTTCCCATCTCCCTGACGCAGTGATTTTTGGTATGCCCTCTTGAGTAATTTACCCCACATCCAAATGCATTTATCCTAGCATTTCACCTTCCTCGCCTCTATTTCCCCTTCCTTTCCCCATTTGATCCACTATTCTTCAAGAGTTAAGGAGTAAATTTGTCTTAGAAGTTTTTACTCATAAGCAATGTTGTAAGATTGCCCTCGAAGTATTAAAATGAGGTAATATTTCCTCTTATCATTAAAATATTAATAGTCAACATCAATTTTTTAACGGTCCATGTTAATTTTTTAATGGAATACGGCAATACTGATACATCCTGAAACTTTTAGGGTGATATTGAATTCAAAAAACTTATGAGGCAATATTACTCCTAAGTAGAAACTTGCAAAAAAAAAATTACACTTTAACGCTTTCCTTCAAGCTATATACATGGTAAGCATTTGTGTTTTTAGTTTATTTATGATTATAGTTTTCATAATCTTGCTCCTGTTACATTGATGGATGATCACATCACCCATTTCTAGTGACCAATTTATGTCATGTCATTAGCGATCAAATTAATCATATCTCGATGCAGAGTCAATGTTTGGCTTCACTCTAGATTAAACTAAGTGTGCGTAGAATGAGGAGTAGAAGATACCTTGACTAATTATAATTTCCTGTAGAATAAAGAGAAAATATTGAGAATAAAAGTAAGAGAAATGAAGATATCACAAATATGAAGAGTGCTTGTGTGATATGAAGAGCGCTTCTAAAGATTGATGCATTGCTATAATTGCTCAATAATATATAGGAATTGTAACAATTATATATACAAAATGCTTAATATGTAGAATCTTACACAACCTTCTTGGTCATAAGAATAAAATCGATAATTATATTTAGATCTAGCATACAATTGTATCAAGATTGATTAGTAAAAATCCACTTAGCATGTGATAAATTAAATAATAGATATTTTTTTTCTCTAACATGGATATTCAATCGAAAACCTTATAACTAAATATGTGAACTGAATATGAATAATTATAAGATGAAACATAAGGTATGAAATAAAGAACATCAAATTATAAATTGAAATAATAAATCACAAGGGTTTTATCACAAAGGTATGTCAATCAAAATCCTAGATCCAACATATACAAATGGGAAAATCATAAATTTACATAAAGAAAAATATTAAAACATAAAATTGCTCTGTAAGAATTGAAGGATTAAAAGTAGAGGAAAAACAAAAATCTCAAAGTATTATTAATCCTTAAATCAAATAGAATACAAACAGGCATTTATAGAAGTAGAAATATAAACTAATAGGCTAAATCTAAAATCATATCATAATCCGAATATCTTAGATTTATTTTCCTATATGATAATATCACATTCAAATATAATTCTAAATAATATCCAAACTTAACTCTAAATAATTAAATAATATCTTAACAAATATATCTATCACCCTTTTCAAACCCAAGATGGCTTGAGAGAAAGCAACTTGAGTTTGTCAATGAAAACTAGAATATTTGCAATAGAGCGAGTGACATGAGTTGAGATCAAGCATACGATCGACCTTACTCCTAGTCCAGGCAACTTGTCATGTTTGAGGGAGTAGTTAAGGTAGCAGGTAGACTAGAAGTATTAGAGATAACCTTACGAAGTAATTAAGGCCTCGAGGACTATAGTGGAGGATCCCAGAGTAGAATTGGCAGCAGTGGTAGAAACCTCATTAGTGGCATATGATGCAAGTTTGGAAGAGGAACTAAGGCTTGCTGATCGTTCCAGATCAGATCTAGGAGGGCAAGTGGGGCATTGATCAATAAGTTGCCCAATCTAACAGTGACAGAACATGGTAGGACAATTTGTAGCAATATGTCCCTTCTTTTGATAGGTTTGGCACTAAATATAGGGACACTGATCAAAAGAATGATTAGACTGAGGGCAGTGAAGGCAATATTTAGAAGTTCGCTCGGAGGTAGCGAAACCATCTTAAGAGTGAACTGTAAAAGTCCTAATCAAGTTTATTTAGAGTGGAGCCAAGGAAGAGCATTCTCAAGAGTCGAAAGTGGGCTTTAGTGAAGTAGAGAGGTTCGAATAGGCTCAAAATCATCTGTGAGAGCCATCAGGAATTGAATGAGACGAAGCTGATCTCGGTACTGTGAAAAAGACTATGCATCTTCCTCATGCTTCAAGATATGTTTTGAGTATGCTAACTGATCCCAGCTGGACTCAATCTTGGCCAAAAACTCATACATTGGTTTCCCTTTTTCCTGCTTCAGGACACTAAAGTCTTTCTACATTTGAAAATGGTTGGATAAATTAGATGATGTATAACGAATAGCAAGGTAATCCCATACCTCTTTTGTAGTCTCAAAATGACCAAACTGTTGATGTATGCTAACAATAGAGATATTCCAAAAACATGTGATAATCTAATAATTTTTGCTATCCCACTCATCAAGTCGTTCATTGAATTTCAAATCAGCCTTAGCATCTTCTCAAATAGGATATCGAACATCGCCAGTGACGTAGCGCCACAGCTTACGTCCTTTAAGAAATCCACTCATACTCTCCAACCATATACGGTAATTATATTGGAGACAATTAAGGTAAAAGAAATAGGCTGCACAACCCCTGACTTCTCCTTATGGAGTCAAACTATGTCAAAAGGCCATATGAAAACATGGAAGCAGGTACTGGAAGGAGATGTGTGATAAAAGAAATTATGTGGAATGGTATGGATCTGGAAGGAACCAGATGAACTATAAGAGCGGTGTGGGTTTGGAATGGAAGAAGACAAGTGCCATGGGTCTAGGACTGTCATATCCTAATGTTTGGGCCTAGAATCCTAGAAAGTAGCATAAAATAGGTAAGTTAAACCTCTTAATTTGAGCATAAGTCCCAAAAATATACAGATGATTTTTAAGGATTAAATTGTAAATAGATAAAGTATATGGACTAAAGTGAAAATAGAGAAAATTCCTATAGGCAAATATATGAATAAAATTAGGGACTCTATTAGAGTCTCAAGGGTTTAGAAAGAGAAAGAAAATCCTTTAAGTTATATGTAAGAAAGTTCAAAGGGACCAATGTATAAACTATAAAGGTTACATGGATTAAATTTAATGTAGTGATATGTTAAGGGAACATATAAATATAATTTTGAAATAATTAAGGGAGATAAGTGTCATTCTTGAAGAAGTCAATGATACAAAGGTAAATATAGAAATATACCCAAAAACTCAATAAACTAGAATTCAGTAGAAGATATAGGAGATTATTCTGAGCCGTTTAATGGGCGTCAGAATTTTGATTTGAGACCCTAATAAAATGATATGAATTTTTGAAGAATTAAAGTTACAGTAGATTTTTTTTAGTAATGATAGATCATATATCTACAAAAATATATAAACCCTAGATGGTTATATGAATAGAGGACAAGGGTTAGGAAATACCTTGGGAGAATATGAAAAGATGAAAATACCCTAATGTTATAAAAGTAAATGAAGGGCATTTTGATCATTTCCAAGGGTCAATTAATAAAATCCTTACAAGTCCTTTAATGTTAAAGTTATGAAGAACACATATACTTAATCTAATGTCAAAAGATAAATTATTGAACCTCATAAAAATTATATTCATGAAACAATATGATCTTTAGAAAATTTGATAGAGTTAGTACAAGATTGGACAGTATTTTTCAAGAACTTTCAAGAAGCTTTCTTCTTCCATAAGAGGACGCCACTTGTCATCAAAAGAATGGTGAGGATTTTAAAGATTTGTTTAAGTGTTAATGACCCTTTAATCTTGATTAAGAATTAATCAACCAATAGGATGTAAGACTAAGGCATTGTAAATATTAAGATAAAGAAGGGTATAATGGTCCCTAGAGGTCAAAATTTTGTTTATAAATACCCCACATATGAGCCTCACCAAGCAAAGAGAACTATGAGGAAATTCTTGCAAAATTGCCTCTCAAATTAAATCATGCAATCCAAGTTTTAATTGATCAAGTGGTCAAGGTAAGATATTTTCCTAAATCCTTAATCATATAGTTTAGAGGATTAATATTTTTTATTCAAATTATTGAGGTTACCAAGTCGTAATATTGTTAGTGACCCATCAAACCAAAAATTGCATCAACATTGGTGTTTTTGGTTTAGTTCTATTCATATCCTTGGAATTGCAATAAACAAAAAGAATGATAATATACATTGTTTACTGACGCAAATTGGTAAAAAAAATGATATGTATTATAATATGAAGTAGGTTAATATATTTTTAGGATTTTTTTAAATATAAAAACAAATACTTCACATGATCTTAGCTAAAAGGTCAAGAAATGTATCAATTTTTTCAAATGGAGAAGCACAAAAAAGAGAGTAGAAAATAAATAACATCATTTATATAAAATACAGGGTCAAAGTGCAACCCACCCCCGAAGTGTCCAACTTGTTACAACTTCTCAATAAATGTTTTTTGAGGCGCAATTTCTATCCCGTAATATTTTAAAGTGGGGAAATTGGCACCATAATGGATGGATGCAAACGTGTTGACTGTTAGTTGACTTAATTTTACTTATATGGCATGCCACATGACATCCACTTCAATTGTGTTTTGCCACATCACTAAAAAATTAAATGAGAAAAAACCATGTATGAAATAAAAAAATAAAAATAAAAATTCTCCATATCCTTAGGGAATCTAGAAAATCGATCTCTATCGTCCTCCCCAATTCTAGAATTAAAAGATATTTAGAAGGTGTCTGGGGTTACAAAGCATTGACGTTAAATGACACCGAAGAACATCATCAACCTTCTTCCTCATCGTGCAACTTGGGGTTCGAAGGTCACAGCAACCTGGTGACGGCCATCATTTCTAAATGTCCAAGATGGCACCATGGTGCAATGAAGGAGGTTCAAAGGTCCTTCAATCTAGCGACCCACAATGGCAACCTTTGTCCTGTAACCCATGGTGACAGTGGTCTCCATCTTTCAACCCCTCGTCAGATCTAACTTCCATCAATGTGGCTTCCTTTGATTGGCAACCTCCTCCATCTTGTGTAAGTGTTCTTGAATCTTGGTTACTTCATCATGGTATCATCTTGAAGTTCTGCCTTTTTCTTACCTAGGTCGTGTTCGTTGTTGATAGTGAAGCTTTTGTGAGATATTTATTATTTATTAGAACCTATTTAGATATTAATTAGGATAATTAATAAATATTTTTGAGTGCAGCCTGTAGTCATTGGGCCCAATCCAAGGTGGGTTATCGACTCATTTTATTTAAGGTTAATTTTCTGATGGTGGAAATTAACAATTCAGTTTTATCGTGCAATCACTTTTTGAGTCCAGAGCGAGACCTATTTTCTCAGTTCCTTTTTGAAGGTTCCCCACTGGTGACGACAGTAAACAAGTTGCTATCACTGTGCCTAATCACTAACTAGAAGAACCTGTTGTTTATCTGACAGTGTTATCTATTTGACAGGTATATTATTTTGATCCCAGTTCTCCTCAGATCAATCAAGCTAAGGCGAGAGGTAACTTTAAATCTTCCGCTATATCTCATAGGTTTTATATTTGAGTATGTTATAATTTGGATTGATTATATTATAATTGAGATGTTTATTTTTCTAACATGTGGCATCATAACCTTGTTTGAGATCTCTTTTGCCTTACTTATTGATCTTTTCTGTTCATGAATAACAATATGAGATGAATATGTGATACATGAATTTATTTCATTTTTATCCTTTAACCATTCCTCCTCTGTGAATGGTGAGAGAACAAGAGGCAAGAGAGAAAGAGAAAAGTTGCGACTACCGAAAAATGAGAAGTCGCTGCACTGACGAGAGAGTCATGGCTACTTGGAGGTGACGGTGAGAGTTACCATCGCTTGACTCACCGCGACACTGTGAGCATCACCGTTAAAAAGCCACTAGAAATAGAGCTTGAGATCGCCATGAGTTGGACAAGGAGCCACTATGTGAGATGCAGCCATTGTCGCCGTGTAAAGCTGTAGTGAGAACCGTCAGAAACTGACCCAAAATCTCTGGTAACTACCTCGCTGAAAATCGCTAGCGTCAATTGTCTTGGAAAGGATCTCGCGGCACGAGTCGACTGGCACTTGGGTTACTAAGTCGGGTTAGGTCAACCCAACTCAGCAGAAATGACGACCAAAATGGTGCATTTCGACCTTGAGCCAAAACGCATTGTTTCACTTAAGATTTATGGGCAGCTATTAAAAAAATTTCTGTTGGGCTATTTGCGTTCTGGGCTTGTTCAAAATTATTTTTTGGTGTGTTTTCGTTCTAGGCTACTACGGCTTTTGGGCCATAACAAAAAAAGAGGAAAAACTGCTTTTTGGGCTGCAGTTTTTGCTTTGGGCCATGCAGTACAATTTTTTTTGTGGAAAATGTTTTGGGCCTTTTTTTTGGATTCTTTTTGAAAATTATTTTGGGCTCCATTTTTGGACTTTTGTGTATGGGCCACTTGGTTTTATTTTCAAAAAATTATTTTTGGCCATTTAATTTGATTTTCTAAAAACTTTAATTACTATTACATGAACTATAAATGTTTAAATTAATTTCTCTATTATTTTAATTTTGGGATAAAGGTATTTACAAATTTTAACCTTTTTTATGTTATTTAATTGCCTATTAATTTCTCCCTTGACAATTAAATTAACTATTTAATTTTGTAAATACCTTTTGAGTTAAAATTAATTTATTAGATATTTTTGGGTGCATGAAATAGTGGGAGCATTTAAATTAAATTATTTAGTCACATTTGTTGATTAAATTAATTTATTAAATGCTCCATTATATAGTACATATTTGGATTTATATGCGCGTTATTGATATTTGTGATTAGTATGCAGCCTGTGAGGAGTAGCCACAAGATCCTTATTTATTTTTGTTGCGTGCATTAATTAATTACATATGGATTTAAAATATCAATTATAATTAAATATATAGTTATGATTTATCTTTACCCATAGGTAGATATCTCATGATTGTATATTTAATTAGGGGAGAATTAATTTCTCCATTAAGTTGTGCATATTTAGATTTTCAATGCACATGAATGATATTTGTGGTTAGTGTGCAATTCTTTGAGGAGTAGCCACAACATCCTTGTTTATTGAATATGTTGCATGCACTCATTAATCACATATGGATTTGAAATATCATTTATAATTAAATGTATAGTTATGATTTATCTTTGCCCACAGGTAGATATCTCATAATTGTACATTTAATTAGGGTGGGATATAATAGCCTCATTATTTTCTAATTAACCCACAGGTATTGGGAAATTACGAATGCATTCTAATTCCACCATTTGAGATAAATACATGGCTATGCTAATGCCTTTGCCCACAGATAGACATTATTGATACGTATTTATACTGCTTGCATGCTACATTTGAGCTAAGCATGCATACATGGCATAGTGACTTGTGATTCTTCAAATTATTACTGTGAGTTTATTTGTACGTTTGTCTATTTTTATTTTGTAGATCCAATTGCTTCCCCTAGGATTATGGCTGATGTAAGCAACAAAACAATCTTAGATGGCAGTATTAACTATGTTGACTGGAAAGATGATATTTTACTGCAGCTCAGTTTCTTGGACTTAGATTATACCTTGAGGTTTGATAAACCTCTAAGACCTGATGATGCCTCCAATGACAGAGAGGCAAAGGAAAGGTATAATATGTGGAGTAGAGTAACCGCTTATCTCTTCTACTTATAAAGCAAAGGATCACTTGGAGCATTAGGAGAGCAGTCCCTAAGTGTGACATAGCCAAAGGATACCTAGAAGCCTTAAATAAGCAATTTAAGGTGACAAACGAGCAGATGGGTGGTGCCATCATGTATGAACTATATGCTGTGAGGCTTACAAGCTTTAGTGGTGTGAGGCAAAATATAATGGAGATGAGAGGTATGCTTTCATCATGTGTTACTTTTGAATCTAACTTTTCTAGCATTAACGATGACACTTGGTGGATTGACATTGGTTCGATGATCCACATTTCAAATGCCATATAGGGCTTTCTGTCAGGCAGTAGGAGAGGAGATCCTGTGAAAGCCGTTGGAACTTTTGGCATAACCTTTTCAAACAATCATGTTTTGGAATTTTATGATATTTTTTATGTTCCCTCTTACAAAAGGAATTTGATTTCTATGTCAAAGCTCATTCCATTTGATTATCATCTAGTTCTTTCTAAGAAACTTATGACTTCGACAAAGAATTTTGTTTAGATTGTGAATTTAGTTATGATTGATGGCTTGTTTAAAATTGTTTATGATTCGCCTCAATCTCTTTCTATTTCGCGTGGTACTAAGAGAAGTATCATCAATGAGAATTCTTATGGCCTGTGGCATAGGAGATTGGGTCATATCTCTATTGATAGAATCAAAAGGTTAAATAAAAACATAATTCTTCCATCTTTAAACCATTCAGAGTTTGATTCTTGTGTAGACTGTATAAGGGGAAAGCAGACCAATAAGTCACATAAGGGGGCTAAAAGAAGTTATGAGTTGCAAGAAATTATACACACGGATATTTGTTACCCTGATTTGACTACACATGGTCAAAAGTACTTATCACCTTTATTGATGATTACTCACGATACATGTATCTCTACATACTTTATAATAAGAGTGAGGCACTAGATGCTTTCAAGGAATATAAGGTAGAAGTAGAAAAATAGATTAGGAAACCAATCAAGATCATGAGATAAGGTCGTGGTGGTGAGTATTACGACAGACACATTAGTGAATGACAAGCAGCAAGTCTGTTTGATGATTTTCTTTGAGAGCAAGGTATAATGGCTCAATATACTATGCCTGGATCATCTAACATGAATGGTGTAGCTAAAAGAAGAAATAGGACCTTGCTAGATATGGTTAGGAGCAAGATGAGTAGCTCCAAACTGCTGTCTTTCCTGTGGAAGGAAGCACTCAAGACAGCCACATACATATTAAACAGGGTTCCAACAAAGGCAGTGTCCAAGACACCCTTTGAAATTTGGAAAGGATGGAAACCCAGTTTAAATCATTTCAAGGTATGGGGTTGTCCTGCGGAAGTAAGAGTGTATAATCCACAGGAGCAGATGTTGGGCCCTAAGACCATTAGAGCTTACTTTATAGGCTATGCGGAGAGGTCTAAAGATTATAAGTTTTATTGTCCTCTACTTTCTACAAGGTTTATAGAGTCTAAGAATGCCAAGTTTCTTGAGAATGATGTGATTAGTGGGAGTGATTGTCTATTAGACGATCACATAGAGCGAACCACTAACATCATTCATGAGGGGACATCAATAGTTAATGATCATCCTACTGTTGGGATTGACATTGAATGTGATGTAGACCCTATGGCTCAAGTTGACGGTGCTGAACAAGATGGACACATACCTGATAGTCAACCTATCACACAAGTGGAACCACCAGAAAATGTGATAAAGGATGCCATTGTTTAGTAACCTGGTTCAACCCAAGAGGTTGAATTAAGGAGATTAACTAGAGAAAGAAGACTGGTATTACCTGATGACTATGTAGTGTATTTTGCTAAGGTTAACTGTGATATAAGTGTTGAGAATGATCCTTTAACATTTACTTAGGCTACGAAGAGTGTGAACTCTAAGTTGTGGCATGATGCTATGATTGATGAAATGAATTCCATGGCGAACAACCATGTTTGTGAACTTGTAGAGTTACCTAGTGGGTCTAAGGCCATTGGCTATAAATGGGTTTACAAAACTAAGAGAGACTCACAAGGTAACATCGATAGATACAAGGCTAGGTTGGTTGCTAAGGGCTTCACTCAAGTGGAAGGAATTAGTAAAACATTTTCACCTATATCTAAGAAAGATTCATTCCATATCATCATGGGATTGGTTGCCCATTTTGATATGGAGTTACACTATATGGATGTAAAGACTGCTTTCCTCAATGGTGAACTGGAGGAAGAAGTCTACATGAAACAGCCTGAGGGATTTGTTGTAGAAGGTAAAGAGTAATTGGTATGCAAGCTGAAGAAATCAATATATGGTTTGAAATAGGCTTCACCGCAGTGGTACTTGAAGTTCCATGAAGTGATCACATCATTTGGTTTTGTTGAGAACATCATGGATGATTGTATATACCACAAGGCTAGTGGAAGTAAAATCATATTCTTGATTTTGTATGTGGATGACATACTACTTGCTACCAATGATATGGGACTATTGCGTGAGGTAAAGTAGTTTCTGTTCAAGAGTTTGGACATGAAAGACATGGGTGAGGCTTCTTATGTCATTGTCATAAAGATCCATAGAGATAGAACCCAATGTCTTGTAGGCTTGTCCCAAGAGGCTTACGTTGTCAAAATACTTGAATGATTCAGGATGCAGAACTGTTCATCTAACATGGCTCCTATTGAAAAGGGAGACAAGTTTAGTCTAAGTCAATGTCCTGAAACTAAGCTTTATAGGAAACAAATGGAAAGAGTCCCATATGTCTCAGCGGTAGGAAGCTTAATGTATGTATAGGTTTGTATAAGACCTGACATCACTTTTGCTGTGGGTATGTTGGGAAGATACCAAAGTAATCCTTGGGAAGCACATTGGACAGTTGCAAAGAAGGTGTTTATATACCTACAAGGCACTAAATACTACATGCTCAAATATAGGAGAACATACAGTTTAGATGTAATTGGATACTCAGATTCATATCTTGGAGGATGCATAAACACAGACAAGTGTACATATGGTTACATCTTCCTATTGGCAGAAGGAGCTATATCATGGAGAAATGCTAAGCAAACTCAAACAGCTCCTTCTATCAGTGATGCTGAGTACATTGCATGTTTTAAAGCAAGTTTACAAGCTATTTGGATAAGGAATTTCATTGCTAGGCTTAAGATTGTGGATTTAGTCTCTAAGCCAATTAGAATGTATTATGATAACGCAACTATGGTGGCCATAGTGAACAACAAAAGGAATAAAAGTCGCAGCAAGTTTATTGAACTTAAATTCCTTTGCTTGAGAGAAAGGGTTTAGGATAACCAAGTTTTCGTTGAACGCATCAGTACACTGGATATGTTGGCTGATCCTTTGATGAAAGGGTTGAAGCCGAACATTTTTGCCACACATGTACCTCATATGGGACTTCGTCCTACTTTTGATTAGTGGAGGTATGAGCAATAAAATTGTATTTTGTGGTTTATCATTTCAAATTGTAGTTGTATACATTTATGTTATTGAAATTGATAATCATTGAGACAGGAACCGATTAACATTGAGTTCATGTATAATGTGATACCCATTAAGTGATGGTGCTACCTGTAATACATGGAAGGTAACACCCGATAAAAAGGGACTTTCTGCCTTGATTCTTGTATCACGACATCAATTTACCTAGATAGGGCAATGACCTTGAGTATACGGGCCAAGTGGGAGAATGTGAGATATTTATTATTTATTATAACATATTTAGATATTAATTAGGATAATTAATAAATATTTTTGAGTATGGCCCGTAGTCATTGGGCCCAGTCTAAGGTGGGTTATTGACTTAGTTTATTTAAAATTAATTTTCTGATAGTGGAAATTAACAATTCAGTTTTATCTTGCGATCACTTTCTGAGTCCAGAGCGAGACCTATTTTCTCAGCTCCCTTTTGAAGGTTCCCCACTAGTGATGGTAGTAAACAAGTTGCCATCACTGTGCCTAATCACTAGCTAGAAGAACTTGTTGTTTATCTGACAGTGTTCTCTGTTTGAGATGTATCTTATTTTGATCCCAGTTTTCCTCAGATCAATCAAGCTAATGGTGAGAGGTAACTTTACGTCTTCCACTGCATCTCATATAGGTTTTATATTTGAGTATGTTATAATCTGGACTGATTATATTATAATTGAGATGTTTATTTTTCTAATAGCTTCTTCCTCTTGTTGCCATCGTGAGTCTGTGAGATTTCTTCCTTGGTCTATTGCCTATGGTTAATTTGATTGTGATCTTAATATAGATCTTTTTCCTCTTGTTGACTTTGTGAATCTGTGAGATTTCTTTGTCCAATTCCATACTTTCCTTATGGGGATGAGTAGATCTTCAAGATTCAATAGTTCTAAGTCTTTGACTAAGGATTGAACTTCAATACATGATTTTTTTTCTTTTTAATTTCTTTAGTTGCGGGTTTGATATTATTGCGAATGATTGTTTATGGGTTGTATTATCGTGGTTTGATCTTCAAGACCACTTTCGATAGTGGTGTTGATGCCTATATTTTTTTTCATATGGACAAGGGTGATTAAGTCTTTTCCTATTATAATTATACATATATATATAATAAAAATAATAAAAAAGTGTGATGTGCATGCCATGTGGCATTTTTGTGTGGGGCCCATTTGATGTGTTTAACAATATTTCGTGTTTCAATCAACCAGGTCGAACATTACACCACTTAAAATACAACAAGATAGAAATTACTCCTTGAAAAACATATAATGAGAAATTTCAATAAGTTTAAAACTTTCTGGGGGTTACACTTTAACCCTAAAATAAATAACAGAACATAAATGCAACATTTAGCATTAAAGATGTCACCACTAAAGAAAAAGAATGAGAATATAGTAATAACTAAAAAAATTGAAGCAATCAAACAATATTATTATTTTTTGAATGAGAATTGTAAATCCATAAAGTCATCATAAAACTTACAACAACAAAAGAACAAACTGCTAAAATACAACCTATCTTCCCTCATCATCTCCCGCCTCCTGAGTTCCAAGAGGTGCAGGTTGATAAAGGATATACAAAAATTACCAACTAAACTATGAGAGAGTTTCGCTAACCAATCAGTAGTGGAAATGTCCTCCTAGTTAATGCGATTGAAAACAATGGACCAATCTCTATGGAGAAGAAATCTTAAAAGTGGTTTTAGCAGGACTTAAATACGCCATTCTACACTTAGCGTTCAAATTGCCCTTGTGAAAACCTTGCTAGAAAGGATAAGTTTGGAGAACCCAACCGCTGAGATCAGGTTTGGCCAAAACAAGAAGAAAAAGAAAAAGAAAAATCGCTGAGATTACATTGAGAGCAAGAAATGGGGGGTGGGGGGTGTTCAACTTTAGGAGTAGTGATGTTTAGGTCTTTTCAAATATTAGAGGAAATTAATATGTATTTTCTATAATTTTACTTTATTTTTAATTAGGTTCTTGTGGTTTTTTGTTGTTGGGTTCTTTCAGTTTTCTCAATTATAGGTATTAGTCCTATACTCATAATTTTTAAGATAAACAATGTTAAAAGTTGATGATGTAGTTTTATTTAATATACATATGGACTAATTTTATCACATGAATCTAAATAAAATTAAAATTAATTTTATTAAATAATTTTTAGATATATTATGTATCCTCCCTTCTCTCCCTCCTCTTTCCCTATCCTCTCCTGCATTTACAGAACTGTCTCCCTTATTTTTTTCAAGGTCTGACACCTACTTCCAATAGAAAAGAAGAATATTAAAGGATGAGAACTTGTAATTTTCCAACTCAACATCCTCTTTCTCTTATAGAATCTTCATTATTCTGACGCCTTCTTTAGTGTAAAAAATCTGAAAATATCAGTGGGGAGTGAAGGAATTTTTTTAAAATTTCCCCAAAACAGATTAAACTTAAGCAACCAAAAGCATCAGTTGCTCATTCTTGAGTTCAGACAAATTTGGCATTTAGTCCCATGAAAGACCACACTCAACTATCCTTCTACTTAAACATGTTGCCCTGTTGGGAAGTTGAAATAGATGAGACTATAAACTCAAATATTCACTAAAGCTCACAGATCAAGATTCTCTGGTGTTGGGTGATTCCAATGTGCTATATTCCAGCGAAGCTGGAACAGAGAACTTGAGACCTCACTTAGCTTTGGACTTGAACATGGAAGCTGTGTGAGATGATGATGATGATGATAAAGATTTTCTCTTGCCAAACTTTAACAAAAGTCTAATGATTCGTAGCATTGAGAACCCATCATTAGATAACAATAATATAAATACAGACATGGAGTTAAGGAGGAACAAAATACATGAGCACAGATAGTTGAACCTATAAGATACGAATTCAACCATTCATTAAGAGGTATACCACTGTCTTTCTAAAAGATATGAGCTTGAAAAGTAAGCAAAAATATTTTTTTGGGTACCTAAAGTAAGCAATTCAACAGAAGCCTACAGATATCTTTTTCTTAAACAACAATATTTTTTCAGCAACAAAATAGACCCAGAAGAACCGCATAAGTTGTAGTACTTAAAGGTTAAAAAATGTTGAACTTGAAAGTAAAAAACATTAGTAGTAATTAAACATTAATAATTAGATAATACATTGGACAATTTTTTATGTTGAACTTTAATATTAAACATTCTGTCACGGAGTAAGCTTTAGAATTAGAGCAAATAAAATATAGTAAAACTTAATGCCATGTTTGAACTTGTGAACCACTATTTTATTTGCCACACACGTGCACAAATACTCTCCATATCTAATATCGTTAAACCTCATAACTTGTACTAGTTCATGTATTAATTGCTATGACCATGCAACAAAAAAGGAAATATGATTATGCATTTTATAAACTATCATTTCATACATATGTTTGTTTGTGTAAATTGAACAGGAGAATCTTCAAATGGAAATTCAAGTCAGCTAAGCAAGGAAAGAAAATTTCTAATAAATGAAGATCAGACAGCAATTGGAACCATTTTGGTGAACTTAATGAAAAATGGGATTCTAATGCTAGGTACAACAAAGAAACTGGCTTCAATATACTTTATTTCTAGAAGAGTTGTTCAACGAATTTGACATCAAAGAAAGGGAACAAGATACGCATTGCATAGGAAGACTAAAAATTGTGGACGTAAGAGGATTCAGTTAGATGAGGTCCCCCTTAGACAACGCACAACATTAAGATCTCTATCATTTGTTATACAAATAAACAAAAGATCCCTTATAAGATTGATAAAGGCCAATGTTATACGACCTCACACTAATACATTCAAGCCCTTCTTGGTAAATGAAAGCATGATTTCTTGGTTCCAGTTTTACTTATCAATGCTTGAAGATCATCACATATCGGATTGTTCAACCTTAAATCTATGCACAACATTATCCATATTGATGAAAAATGATTTTACATTACTAAAAAGAAGGATAAGCATTACTTGGGAGCTATTGAGGAGGATCCACATAGGACATGCAAAAATAAGAACTTCATTACTAAGGTTATGTTCTTGGTTGCTTTGGCTAGATCAAGATTTTTCAATGAAGGTAATGAAATTTTTCTTGGAAGATTAGTTTCTTTCCTCTTGTGACTTATGACCAACACAGAGAAGGAGTATTAATGGGGAGGCGGGCACTTTGGTAACAAAGCCAATTTCTTCTATTAACAAAGTGTGCAGAAATTTTCTTTGCATCATGCACTACAAAAGAATTGACTTTTAGCGCAACAAAAGTCACCACCTATGAGATTGTCACCTATAATCATCAGCAGTGACAATTGAAAGACTCCGCTGAATGTCAACAATCAGCGGTAACATTAGGTCGTAGCTATAATGACCCTAGAAAAATAATCAGTTATGATATTAATTTCTTAAAGGATATATATATTTGTTGGCAGGGATATCACAAGAGGAATTGGATAGCCGAGTGGTTGGAGTCAGTGCTATTAAACTGGATGTCCCCTATTTGAATCCCAGCACCTGTAAAAAGTGAAATTTTATTTTTTTTGGCACCATGTGAATTGACAAAAATGCCTTACTATTTTTAACTTCTACTTACCTTTTCTTCCTTCATTTTCATCAACAGCCAGTAAAAATTTAGAGGAAATTCAGAGAAGCTTCATGACCCTAGACCCATTTATGTCGTGACTTCATCTCCTTCGCCGTCATCAACTGGGTTGCTCACAGGTGCCTCTATCTCATCTGCCTCATCTCTATTATTTCTATGAACTGAGCGAGAGAAGGGAGGGAGAGCTAAACGGGACCATTGGAGGTGAGGGTGGAGTGTTCACCAAAGTTTCTGCAGAGTCAAACTACCTTTGGTCCTCCATCATCCGCGTCACCATCAGCTTGCAAGCTATCACCGCCATCGCGCATTGTCATCACTGTGGTAATACTTCCTCTGTCATTACTATAGCGATTTTAAATCTCTAACTGCCTTCTTTATTATGGTGAAATCTCGTCAGGTATCTTGCCACTACTGAAGCTTCCTCATTTCTACGGTAATAGCTTCTACTATCCCTCTCCCTTACCACCACTGAAGACCACTGTGTGTCATCCTAAATGTTTATTCACTATACTACTAGTGATCCATAACTGTTATGGCCTGTGCACTATGGCTACTATGAAAACAAAATAGCAGAGAGAGAGAGAGAGATTGTAGGAGTTGTCACTGGGTAAGGTACTGGTTTGAGTTGGCAAGTCTTGCTAAAGTCAAGAGCTTGATGTTTTGATTTTGTGTTTTGTTTCTCTGGATTTTGATTTTAAGTTAGATTGTTGTTTTAGTGATGACTAAGTAGTTGGAATTTATTTAATAAGTCATGGATTATATTGGATAAGGTTTGTCCAATGAATGAACATGGGGGTTATTGGTGTTGATGAGTGTGACCATTGAGAATGTTTGATGTTTGAATGTTGAGATAGTTGGAAGCCTTGGGTTTCAAACTTGAAGCTAGAAACTAATTTAGGAAGTTTTTGATTAAGGATTTCAGTATCATGGAATTGGAACAAGTCTGTGACCATAGCCAAGTGTAGATTTAAGTGTATATTAATGTTACGTTGCTTTGTATGTTGTTATTATGTTTACATGTAAGGAATCCAAAAATTTGGAAGTATAGAAGCTAGAAATACCACTATTTTGATGTTTTAATATGTGCTGGGGTTAGATTCAAGTAAAAGATAAAATGTACTAAGCATTTAGATCCCCTAATGTGATAAATGGATGAAATGAAGTGATAGGCTTGGATAATGTTTTCAAACTTCCAAAATGATATTTTAGGATAGTAGAACTCAAGCTATGAATTTTCTTTCTTCCTCTATTTGGATAATCCGATGAGCTAAAGAAAAATTAATTAGAGGATGCTATTTTTGGGGTTTCTTGAGGTTAAAATTATAATAGAAATTTTATGTTATTGGACTATGTTTTAAGGTCTTAAAGAAATGAATGACATTCATTGATGGAATGCTTTATTTGTAGAAAATTTAGGAAAATGAGGAGAGAATATCATTTTAAAGAATAGAGCAGAAGTATGCTATTTTGGAGCATTGTAGGAGAGAAAATAACGTCCCCTAAAAATATGATATTTATAACAATGAATTGTTATTTGAAATATTCTATTTAAAGTGTTAAATTTTAAGTATGATTTTCTAAAGATATGGTTATATGATTTGATGGTTTTGAATTATATTACTGGTGTTTCTTTTCACTTGGTTCATTATATGATTATGCTTATGTATGAAAATGAATAAAGAAAAGTTTTGAAAAAGATTGTTATAAATGTTATATTGAATTGATTTCATCTATGAAATATTCTTGTGTGAATTTCATAATTTGAATAATTGTTCCATATACTTTAAATAAATCTCTTAATATTTTATTTTAAATGTTCATACTGGGGTTTCGTAATTATGAAGTATTTTTAGTGAAAATTGTTGCAATGGAAGGTATTGTGATCATGAAATGGCAAATGAACCCCACGCATGCTGGAAAGGTTTTTAAAAAGGACTAAATACAGAACACTAATTACTAATAGTAATATTGTTAGTCCTTGGTGCACCATAGTTAAACCCGAGCTTGATGGATATTCGTGAGTCTCGTACTCTCGTCAATTATTCATGGGTCTAGTACCTGCGCTTGTTTCAAGGCCTCGTGCTACACTTGGTTTGTTACCATCATGGACTGTGTGTGCACGCCTATTTTCATGGCCTCGAGCACACCAAATTGATTAGTTACACTCGTGGACTTTGTGTCCAAGCCTATTTTCGTTATGTTGAAGTCCTACGAAAAAAGGATTGATTTGAAATGATTGTTTTAAATGGTTTTCCTTAAATAAAAATGTTTACCGAAATATTTGTATTGAATTACAAAATATTATGATTTACATTTAAACATGTTGAAATTATTTATTTTTGCATTTTAAATTATATTTTTGGGATGTTATTCATGAGTAGATTATTTTGGCTTCAGATAGTGCTGTTGACCATATTCCTCTAGCTGAACAGTGAAGAGCTTCACGTTTGATCCGAAGCATTAATTTTTCACATATCTACTTTTGATGTAATTATAATTTATGAAATACCTGTATTATTTTGTTTGAAGCTTAAATGCTCCATCTAGTTTATAGATAATATTCTGGTTATTTTGAAAATATTTGCAGGTGATTTGAAACATTCACAATCTATTGTAGGATTGTTGGAAGGTCAGTTATACAAAGAAGATCCTACCGGAATTTCTACAGGTGACTTGTCTTTTTTATTAAAATGTAATATATATTATGATTACCACTTTAAACATTTTATTCAATATTTTAGGCTTAAGGACACTGGTACAAAATATGCTTTTTAAAGCCCTATTTTTAAACTTGTCCTTACAGAGATGATTTTAAAAAACATGACTAGTGGCATTTTTATAAATAAGATGAAATAGTTACACCCGATTAACATGTCAACGGTATAAAATATAATTACTACACCGGATACTAATATCAATAGGAGTAGATTAGCTGCATCATATTCTTACTCTTCAGTTTCTTATCTATGCTTTCCCGCTTCTTTTCTTTAACTTCTTCAGACCTTGCAAAGAACTTTTAGAACAAATAAAAGGTGGTATTTTTGTAAATAAGATAAAATATTTATATCAGATTTACATTGAACAAGTGTAAAATATATCTAACCAGTGTTAAATATGCTTTCTATTCTGACTCTTCAGTTTCTTGTCTATGCTTTCTCGCTTCTTTTCTTTAACTTCTTCAGACCTTGCAGAGAAGCTTTTAGAACAAATAAAATGTGGCATTTTTGTAAATAAAATAAAATATTTACACCGAATTTACATTGAACCGATGTTAAATATACTTTCTATTCTGACTCTTCAATTTCCTATCTATACTTTCCCACTTCTTTTCTCTATACCTTCTCAGGCTATTCATTTCACTTCTTCAGTTCCCAATGTTTATACTAATTATGATAGAAGGCCAATTGCATTCTTTGATATTCATTTCTAAAATCGTTCTTGTTCCTTAACCATATGTATACCACTCCTATGATCAGTACTTTTGCCTCATCACTTGATCTCTGTTTTATTTTATTTTCTTCTATCTAAATGCTCCAATGATTTCTTCCTTACATACACCTCCTTCTCCACCATACAAAAGAAATAGAGACAATTTTGACGATAAACATCCTGACCCTCACCCTATAGTTCCTTCTCTTCCTCCCCTGATTGTCACTTTGATGGAGCTGTAATGCTCTGGAGGACTCAGTGGAAGAATTGTCTAAGAAAGTTACTAGACTAAAAGACAGTTTCAGAGCTTTTCGCTCAGAAAGCTAAATGAATCAAGTTTCTTATTCTCTGAATGAATGAAGTTTCTTGTTCTGATAACATGTTACGTTCTTTTATTTTCCAAAACAAACAACAGCTTGAAACTAAACATATCAATGTCAGGTGTAGAATATAATGACCAGTTTAGAACAAGTTATTTCTACACCAGTCTTCCACTTCATCTAGTGTAGAGTTGTTCAATTTATATTATTTTATATCGGTGTAAAAGTGACCAGTGTAGAATATATTATCTGGTGTAGATTTGCTCACGAAATACCCTTTAATTTAATCAAAAGCCCCTTCGCACCTCCCATCTGTCATTTTCACTTGTTCGCACATTTAAGTCTTCTCGACCCTTCACAGCAGGTGAGTTTTGTTTTGAACTCCTTGTCTCAAGAATTGAAGATTTATGCATTACTGGTTATACCTTTTGCTTTTATTTGTGTTGGATTTATTGTTGTCATTTACTTGTTTTATTTGATTCATTGCTACAAGCTAGGTTTTCTTGTTTTCTATTTTCCAAGTTTTTTAGTCTTCCACAAATATGGATCATAGTTGGATAAATGCTAAACGAACAAGTGTTGAGTATGCTGAGGGGGTGAAGGAGTTTTTGGATTTTGATAAATAGAATGGTGATGATAATAATGGAAGGTTTTATTGTCCTTATGTGAGTTGTTTAAATGAGAGAAAACAAAGTCTTACAGATATGTACACTCATCTAATTTGTGAGGGGTTATGTGAGAGTTACACAATATGGGTATGTCATGGTGAAAATGTGGAAATGTCGAGTGCATATTAATAGTTGAAACATACCTTTGATGATGACATGGATACTAATGATCGGGTAGAGGACATGATTTGTGATATTGGAGACGATACTTTTATGCGATCACATGCATATGGTACTATCTTCAATGATGCAGAAAAACCTCTATACTTAGGGTACAGAAAATACAACTTGTTGAATGCAGTGTTTAGATTGGTAAGTGTGAAAGCACGGTATGGGTGGAGTGATAGAGGTTTTTCAGAATTGCTTGAGTTGTTACAAGACATATTTCCAGAAGAAAATGTGTTACCCAAACACTAATATGATGCTAAGAAAATAATATGTCCTTTAGGCATGCAGTATAAAAAGATTCAGGCATGCCTAAATGATTGCATACTGTACAGGAAATATTTTGAAGATGAGGAGAAATGTCCAATATGTAAGACACCAAGGTACATATCAAATAAGTCTCTTTTGCAAAGGTGTTATGGTATTTTCCAATTATACCAATGTTTAAGCATCTTTTTGCTAATGAAGATGATGCAAAAAAAATGTTATGCCATGCAACTGAAAGGATTTGTGATGGAAAGCTTTGTCATCTGGTTGATTCTTTACAATGGAAGAAGATTGATGACTTATTTCACGAGTTCAACAAGGAACCACAAAACCTAAGGCTTCAACTCAGTACAAATGGCATGAACACTTATGGTAGACTTCAAAGTATACATAGTTAATGGCCCGTCCTCTTGGTGGTTTACAACCTATCTCCCTTGTTGTGTAGGAGACGCAAGTATGTAATGTTGTCTATGTTGATCTCAGGACCGAAACAACTGGGAAATGACATAGATGTTTATCTAATGCCCTTGATCGAAGATTTGAGGAAGCTATGGGAAGGTGTGGATGCTTTCGATGCTATTAAGAAGGAGGTATTCAATATGCAGGCTATGATCTTTTGTACAATTAATGACTTTCCTACATATGGAAATTTGTCATGATATAGTGTTAAGGGACATAAAGCATGTCCCATTTATGAGGAAGGGACTTGCTACTATCAACTTTGTCATAGAAGAAAGACAAGCTACCTAGGTTATAGGAGATTTCTAAGATAAGGCCACCCATATTGTCGACTGAAGAAAAAAAATTTGTCATGATATAGTGTTAAGGGCCATAAAGCATGTCCCATTTGTGAGGAAGGGACTTGCTACTATCAACTTTGTCATAGAAGAAAGACAAGCTACCTAGGTTATAGGAGATTTCTAAGATAAGGCCACCCATATTGTCGACTGAAGAAAAAAAATTTTGGAGGCCAAGAATTTGAAAAATACTTAGAAGCCATTGATTGGAGAATAAGTTTATGAAAAGGTGAAAGACATCAATATTTCTTTTAGTAAAACTACCAAGAGAATCGAGAAAAATATATGAAAAAAAAGATATGTCTTCTTTGAGCTTCCGTATTGGCAACATCTTCAGGTAAGACACTGTATTGATGCATGCATATGGAGAAAAATGTGTATTATAGCATTATTGGCACACTTCTTGATCTACATGGTAGTTCCATAGACGCTTTAAAGGCAATATTAGATTTGTAAGAAATAAGAATATGTGAGGATTTACATCCAAGGGCAGATGATGAGGGGAGTTATTGTGTTGAAGAGATTAATAATTTGTTTAAGGATAAGAGAAAAAGTATTTGTGAATGTTTACAAGGAATCAAAGTTCCCTTTGGGTACTCATCTAATCTTAAGAAGATTGTGTCGATGAAAGATTTGAAATTAGTAGGCCAAAAAGTCTTATGATTTGAGAGAAGACTTAGGAAAACTAAAGAGAGAATTAAGGAATTTAGAGAAGAAGAAGCAAAATCTAGTTCCTCCTCTACTATTCCAGAGTCTGAAACTGAACTGAATATGACTGATATTAATCATAATGGGTAGAGAGAAAATGAAATAACAATGAATGCAGAAGATAATAGAAGTGTGAGGGAAATTAAAGGAGCTTTGATTACAGCCTTACCTAAATTTCATGGTTTTGTAGGAGAATGTCCACATAAGCACTTACAAACCATGCATATGATATGTTCTTCAATGAAGCCTCCAATGACTATACTGGATGATATCTTAAGGAGGTGTTTCCATTTTACCTTGGAAAGGAATGCTAAGGAGTGGCTATATAATTTGCCAACTTATTTCTCGACTCTTACATGGGATTAGCTAAAGTCAACGTATCTTGAACAGTTTTTCCCAGCTTCAAAGACCACTTAAATAAAGAAGAAGATCACTAATATTCTACAACAGGATTGATAATCTTTACATGAGTATTGGATGAGGTTTCTTAACCTGTTGGCTCGATGCCCTCACCATAACATGACCAAGGCTAATTTACTAGACATTTTCTTTGATGGTCTACTTCCTCATAATCAGGTTCTAACATCCTTACTTTTATACGTCTTAGAGACCATTCAGTAGCAATTAGAACCACTTACAAGACCTTGGAATTCCATTAGCTAAACTTGGAATTTTTCTCCTTCATGGGTTACTGTTCATATGGTAGTCCAGATTTCACAATGAACTTTGAAAAATCATAACTAATTCTATAAAAATCAAAATGAAGTGGTTCAAAAATATAATTGAGGATAACATCTTAAGGGAAAAATAATTTCTAGACCAAATGATTAGCCAATTAATACAGTTTATTCGCCAAAATTTACTGTTCATTTGGTCAAAAATCCTGGAAACAGATTCAGGTCCCTTATTTTGGAAAATCAGTTCTCTTTGTATAGAAATCCAAATAAAGCATTCTTGGTGTCAAAATGAAGCTTGGCATGTCATCTAAATTTCTATAAAATTTCATACATTTATTCTATCATTTACTATTTTTCATTACATCATGACCATCACTGCTTATGTTGATCATACAGCAACATTACACATTCACATAACATATATACTTTCCAGTCCCTAGCTTTTCTTCATGCTTCATCATCCTCTTTCATCATTCATAAACTTGTGGGATTGGGATTACATGGAAAGGGATGATATTTCGGGGGAAATCTCAGTAGCAAACGGTACTAAACAATGCATGCATTAATATAAATACTTGTGCTTGCTTGTGAAAGTGTTACTATTGTGTCATGTGCATGCTTCTATGTTACATATGAAATACAATTGGCCAAAGTAAACATATAAACAGAGCTTCATACATAAGCACATAGGCAACACAATTTAATCAAGCCATAGCAGAATCAAGCATAACATTCAATGCATACAAGTTTAGGATAAGTTTACTACCTTGAACACTTGACTTTCTTTCACCTTAACTTGCTTCCTTCTTCTCACTTTTCTTGAACATGTGGCTGCCTCTCTTGGAGCATACCAATCAATTCCTAACATCACATAATCATTCATTCATTACAATCTAACTTCCTTGAGCATTAAACTCACTTTAACTAACATAACTTCTTCTTGAACATTAATCTCATTAACTTTCCTTAATCTTAACCAATGGACTTGGTCTTTGAATAAATTGATGTATTAACTTTACCCTACACAATTTCATCTTTTGAATCCATTTATGAGCTTAGAATCATGAAATTCCTGGTCCTTCATCACATGCTGTACAGAACCAAAACTGCACTCAATTCTTACAAAAATTCTCATTTTGATTATAATGCTTCCCATACTTGTTTCTCTACTTTATCCCACACAATTTTTCATTTTAAAACCATTAGAAGCATCAAAATCATGAAATTCCAATCACTGTTCATACGAGTGAACAGTAACAGAGAAGGGTTTCAAAAACTATAATCTTGGAATTTCAATGCTTTCAAGGTTCAAAACCTTTCCAATCCTACACAAAATCATCATCTAAATTCAATGGAAGCATTAAATCATTGAAATTCAATTTCCTTCCCTCATGAACAGTGCAGACCAAACAGGTTCACTATTGGCAAAGTCAAGAATATCAACTTGATTCAATAACCAATCACTTAACTAGCTTGTTTAAGCTTTAATCATATGTTTCTAACTTTAATTTCTTCTTTCCCCTATCATCTAAGGTTTTTGGGCAGCACCTTCCCTTAGAGAAAACTCAACTTTTCTCCCATGAAAACCCTAAGTTCAAGCTCCCAAATCAAAGGAAAATAAGCTAGGAGAGATTGCTTACCTTTAATCTCTAGCTTGCTTGAACTTTGGAACCTTGAATCTTCTTTGTCTTGGCTTGAGTTTTCATTTTGCAAGAGTTTCCCCAAGGGTTCTTTGCTCACAGTTTGGCTGCAGAATTGAGGGGCTATTTATAGAAAAATTTCATGAAAAATGAATGGTCAAGATCACTTTGTACACTATTTGATCTAATGGCTCATATTTATTCTTTCATCAAGCTTACTCTCCAAGCCAACTTGAGATAAATCCACATGACAAAAATCTTCTCCTCCCCCTTGTCTTGGACGCCAGGTGTGTAGGTGTGTAGGTCCCACCATGTGCAAGCCATAATTCACACTTTATCCCTTTTTTTTTCTTTTCAAAAATTCATAAATTATTCATTATTGGACTTGGTCTCCAAGACAACTCTTGGGACTTAATGGGCTGCCCTAGCACGAAATTTTGGGCTGCCATAGGCCTTCCTTGGGTCCAATAGCTAATTGGCACAAATCCCAAGGTACTTTCTTTATACCGATATTCTTAAAATATCCTGATTTTGAAATAAATGCTAGACACCTCTTTTAATGGTTCTAAAATTTTTAGAAATTTATTCTAATATAAAATGAATTCCCTGTAAAGTCTCATAATTTTCTGAGACCCAGAAGTTATGATAAAAATTCCCTACATTTCCTTTAACCCTTTATCGGTGTCCGATTTTACTTTAATTTCTCAAAGGGCATTATCATCTTTTCAAACACCATCAGAGTATTTACTAGCTCCAATTAATCATCTTTATACCATCTTACATATTTTTGGCCTTTCCAGAATGACCAGAATACCCTCCATCCATCACTGGTACAATAGGGGTATCTAGGGGTATTTTCATAATTTTGCACTTTTCTTGGACTGCTCTGGTATAGGTTCATTACCTTTATTGCACAAATCCCAATAAATCTCACTTGATCCTATTTATCGGGTATTTTATTTTACCATAAAATCCCGTAAGACTTCTACAGGATTCCTTTTCTGACTCTGTCAATTTTATAAATTCTTATATTGAATATGGGAATTTCCTATAATATCCCATCTGATTCTGATGTCTGAAGAATACTGTAATAATTCTTCTGACTTCATAAATTTATATCAATTAATCAAGACCTCAAATCAAAATTCTGTATTACGTTAAATTGACCAGAATAATTTTGTCTATCTACTGGTAACATTTGAGTATGATCTGATTCTGGGCATTTTTGGCATATTTTAGCTCAACTTTTCCATAATTACATTTAGGTCCCTAACTTTTTACTTAATTACATTTAGGTCCCTAAACTTTTGGAAATTATCACTTTTGGCCCAACATTTATTTATACTTTAACTTTTGGCCTTTAACCTTTTCCAATTTTCATTTAGGTCCTTCTCTTTCTTCAAGACTTATCTAACCTTCATTATTTCTTCTTATCTTCGTCATAATCCTTTCCAAACCTCTTTCCACTATCAGTATTATACAGATAGGGAAAAATTTAGGATATGACACAAGTTTCATTGAATGTTGTAGCAAATGGATCCTTGAGAGATAAGACTTGACAAGCAAGTTGGGAGTTATTCCAAAAAATGGCCAATGAAGATCATCAGATAGAGGATCCAAGGAGAATACCCATATCTTCTTCGGGTAATTCAACTGTGATCTTAGTTGAAATAGCAACCCTGGGAAACAGAATGGAGGAGAGGATGAATTTGATTGAAAGAGAGTTGCATTCTACAAAACAAGTTCATGTAGTGGATACCTCACAAGCCTTGGTTACAGGATGTGAATCATGTAGTTTAATGATACATGCTACCAGTATATATGACAGATAGTATGAAGAAGTGGTAGCAATATATCAAGGGAGAGACAATCAATACCAGAAGAGAGACCCATACTCCAACACATATAACCCTAGTTGGGAGACCACCCAAACTTTAGGTGGGGGTGATAGGCTAAATTAATTCTAAGGAGGTGGTGTTTCCTTAAGCAACTACTAAAATAATGCAAGGTCTATAGTTCCAACTCACCCTAATACCTTATTAACATCAAGGCCAGATAAGACTTCTCAATTGTTGAAGAGTATGGCTGCACAGATGAACAATATGTATCATAGAATGACCAATATAGACAGCAAGCTCAAAGAGAATGATGGTCAGTTTGCCTCCACAGCTTCAATTGTCCAAAGTATGCAAAAAAATAATGCAGATGTGCATATAAAACTTGGAGTTAAGTTCCAAGAATGCAGATATCACAAGTCACTTAACTCAAGTCTCCAATACAGTGACTGATATTCAAGGAAAGAGTAGTGGCAGCATACCTTTTAAGAAGACCGTCATTAATCTAAGGGGTATGAATGTTATATCCCTCAGAAGTGACAGAAAGGTGCAAATTGGGAAATCTAAAAGTGCTAAAAAACAACAACTTACAATGAAGAAGTCAACCCAAGAGGAGAACTCACAAGCCTAAGTGGAGATACAAGAGTTGTAAAAAGAATCATCAACAGTACCAAGTCCAGCCTATAAAGGAAAGTAACTTGAGGAGAAGCCTGAGTCCAGCAAGTAAGGAACCTCTATGAACAAAGGCAATAAGGTAAGTATAAAAGATCTCCCTTTTCTTAACTCTTACTTTGCTGGAAAGAAAAAGATTTACCCTGATTTTGAAAAAGATGCTTATACTCTATTCAATAAGTTAAAAATAAACATCTCATTGGTTGAATTCCTTAAGAGAAACCCTAAATATACAAAACTTTTGAAGGAACTGTATGTTGATAAAAAGAAGTTTAGGCCTCTTAAGAGAATCCAAGTGAGTGCTAACGTGTCATTACTCTTTAAGGCTGAATTACTGATTAAGTGCCAAGACCTAGGATCCTACACAATCCCATGCACTATAGGAAATATTCCTATTAAGGGAGTATTACTAGATCTAGGGGCAGCCATTAATGTAATGACTTAGTCGATATATCAAGCTTTAGGTATCAACAATCTTAGAGACACAAGCGTAGTGCTCCAGTTAGCTGATAGGTCAATTAGGTATCCTAAGGGAATCCTTATGCAGGTCAAGGATTTAGTGTTCCCAGCTAATTTTAATGTTTTAGACATGTCCAATGAGTTAATAAATGACAACACTTTGATCCTAGGTGACCTTTCCTCCAAACTTTCAAGACCATCATTAGTATGAAGTATAGTTCCATCACAATGGAAGTAAGAGAGCATGTGGTTACCTTCAACATGAATAAAGCAATGAAATTTCCTTCTGATAATTCTATTTTTACCGCTTTGAATTCCATTGATTATGTTACTGAAGAGACTATGGATGAACATGAATTGAGTTTGCATGATAATGATAGAGATAATGCTTTTGTAAAAGGTTTGTTGAGTGATTTTGCAGGATCCCAAGATGTTCTAGAAGCTGGAAATACAACAATTGAAAAAGGTCAAGTTTCTATGACCCAAGGTCGCGACTAAATGACCTCTACGTCATGACTAAACATCAATCTAAGACTCGCTATGAAGCTAAGTTATGACCAAATGGCTTTAAGGTCATGACACAAAACTCCATAAATGATCAGTCGCGACACGAAGATGAAGGTGTCGCAACTAAATATCAATCTACTGAGGGACATCCTTTCTATTACCCTAAATCACGACTAAAAGATGACCAGGTTGTGACAACAAGTTTCAAAGACACACCCTATCAACTGGAGTCGTGACGAGAAGTTAAAAGGTCACGACCAAAAATGCCAGACACAACCAGGGAAGTCCAAACTCATTCAGTTCTATACTCCACTGTTTTGGTTAAAGGGCCAATACATTCTAACTCTTCTTAACCTTATTATCATTCCAAAATTACATCACATACCTTAAATGATTTGATCTCAAATAATGATGCAGAAATGAGAGAATTTAATCTCAACTATGTACAGCTATAGACCAATGTAAGCTGGATGTATCTCCTGAAGAGACTATAATCAAGATGGAATGTCCTAATGAATCGTAAATGAGTAACCTCCAACGATCTAAAAAAGAGAGTATTTCTAATTTAAATGATTCCCCCATTTGATTCCTTCCATTATCCAACCCCCAGAATTAGAGTTAAAAGATTTACCTTTTAACCTAAAGTATGCTTACCTTGAGCTAAACTCGAAATTGCCAGTCAAAATTTCTAGTTCTTTGACTGTTAACGAAGAGTCTAGGTTATTAAATGTGCTTAGAAAGAATAAAAAGGCCTTGGGTTGGCAATTAGCTGATATAAAAAGGATAGATGTGATTGTTTGCACCCATAGGATTCTGCTGAGTGAAGACTCCAAGCCAATTAAACAACTCCAAAGGAGACTAAATCCAATGATCTCTGATATGGTTAGAAAGGAGATTAGTAAATTGTTAAAGGCAGGAATCATATATACTATTTAAGATAGTGAATGGGTATCTCTTATGCATGTAGTGCCTAAGAAGATAGGATTGACAATAGTCAAGAATGAGAACGATGAATTGATACCTACTAGAGTGCAAAATTCATGGAGGGTTTGTGTTGATTATCAGAAGTTGAACGATTCTACTAGGAAAGATAATTTTCCCTTACCTTTTATTGATCAAATGCTTGAGAGATTAATAGGGAAAAGCCATTATTGTTTCCTAGATGGATATTCAGGATATTTCCAGATTCCAATAGACCTGAGGGACTAGGAAAAGACCACATTTACATGTCCCTTTGGTACATATGCCTGTAAAAGAATGCCATTTGGTTTGTGTAATGCTTCAGGCACATTTCAGCATTGTATGCTTTCTATATTTGCTTATTTCATTGAAAATCCATGGATGTATTCATGGACGATTTTACTAGATATGGAAATTCTTTTGATGAGTGTCTAGAAAGCCTTGATAGCATCCTTGCTAGATGTATTGAGAAAAAATTGGTTTTGAACTTTAAAAAGTGCCATTTCATGGTTGATCATGGAATAGTACTTGGACATCTTATATCTAGCAAGGGGATTAAAGTGGATGAAGCAAAAATTGAAGTCATTTCCTCATTCCCTACCCCATAACTTTAAAAGAACTTCGATCTTTTCTGGGGCACGTTGGATTTTATAGAAGATTCATCAAAGACTTTAGTAAAATTGCTTTGCCACTCTCAAAACTTCTTCAAAAAGACACTGAATTCATTTTTTCTGCTGACTGCAAAGAGGCTTTTGAAAAAATAAAGGAAAGCTTGGTTTCTCCACCTATCCTAACTTCTCCAAATTGGGATATTTCTTTTGAACTATCATGCGATGCTTCCAATTATCTTGTGGGAGCTATGATAGGACAAAAGTAAGGTAATTTATCTAGGGTGATTGCCTATACGTCAAAAATACTTGACGTTGCTCAAATTAATTACACCACTACTGAGAAAGAATTGTTTACTATTGTAATGGCTTTGGATAAATTCAGAGCATATCTCATTAACTCCAAAGTTGTTGTTTACACAGATCATGTAACAATCAAGTACTTGTTCCATAAACCTCAATCTAAGCCAAGACTTCTACGGTAGATGCTACTGCTTCAAGAGTTCGATATAGAAGTGAGGGATCGAGCTAGAAATATGAACCACATTGTAGATCATCTAAGCAGTTACCAACAGAGGCAAGGGGAATACTTAGTTCTGTCTTATTTGTGATTATTTCCCTGATCAATCCCTTTGTTTGATTGTTGTTGTAGAACCTTGGTATGCTCATTTAGTTAATTTCATTGAGACTAGCCTAATCCCATATCATTTGTCTAAGTTTTAGGCCTAAATGCTCAAGAGTGAATCTAAATACTTTATTTGGGACAAACATTTTCTGTGGAAGTTGTGCTCAGTTCAAGTATTAAGACGATGTGTCCTAGACTAAGATCACAAATCAGTTTTGGAAGTTTGCCATTTATGGGTTTGTGGTGGTCATTTTGGCGGGAAAATGACTGCATGTAGGGTCCTTGAATCTGGTTTTTATTGACCTTCCCTTTTCAAAGATGCTTTTGAGTTTTTTAGAGCCTGTGATAGGTGCCAAAGATTTGGGGGGATTAGTAAAAGGCATGAGATGTCACAACAACCTATTACGTTTTGTGATGGGGAATAGATTTCATGGGACCTTTTCCACCTTTAGCAGGATTTTGTTACATTTTATTAGTTGTAGACTATTTATCTAGGTGGGTAGAGGCCATTCCTACAAGACTAGATGATGCCCAAAAAGTCTCCAAGTTTCTAATGTCTCACATATTTAGTAGATTTGGAGTACCTAAAGCGTTAATAAGTGATCAAGACACCCGTTTTTGCAATAAGTTAATCAATCGCTTATTGGCAAAATATGGTGTCATTCATAAAGTCTCAACCCTATACCACCCTCAAACTAATGGTCTATCAGAGGTTTCTAATAGGGAAATTAAGCATATTCTAGAGAGGGTTGTTAAGCCATCCAATAAGGATTAGAATTTTAGACTTGACAATGCCTTGTGGGCGTACAGAACAACTTTTAAAACTCCTATAGGAATGTCCCCTATAGGACATTTTTTGGGAAGGCTTGTCACATGCCTGTGGATATAGAGCATAAGACATTTTGGGTAGTGAGGCCTGTAATGAGGACCTTACAGAAGCTAGTTCAGAGAGGTTGTTGTAGATTCAAGGGCTAGAAGAGATTAGATTAGATGACTACAGTAGCTCTAAAATTTATAAACAAAAAACAAAGTTATTCAACGATGCTCATATTTTGAGAAAGAGTTTTAAGGAGGGTGACAGAGTATTAAGGTACCAAGCTAGGTTCAAGTTAAAATATGGAAAATTCAAATCTAGCTGAGACGGACCTTACACAGTTGTTAAAGTCCACGAATTCGGGATGATTGAATTAAAAGAGGAAGTGACGGGCAAAATCTTCCAAGCTAATGATCACCATTTGAAACTTTATGAGGAATATGCTTTGTTTCCTTGAGGCCAGGTTGTCCCTTTCTTATCTTCTACATTTACAAGTTTTCCCTGATGTGATATGTTGACGATAGTTTGAGGATAGGAAAGGGATGTTTCAGTAGGATAGTTTTCATTTTATGTTTATTTTTGTTTATTCTAGGTGTCTTTCTATTTTGAACAACAACCCGTTACTGTCCATGTGTCGTTTACTCATTGATTGTTCTCCGTGGAACTTACACACTCACATACAAGATCTTAGCTTACCCATCTTGTCGTCTCTACCTTACTAGTATTGCTTTGCATGACTTGAATGTGATTGTGTGCTAAACTATTAATTTGCACTGAGTGATTAGGCTACCTACTATTTTGAAGCTAGATTTGATTGACTTTACAAAGCGATTATGATATTTTCTACTGTAGTTCTATTAATAGTGAGGACACTGTCAAGTGTAAGTATGGGGAGGATGTTATTCTGTAAAAAAAACTCTTCTATTAATCCAATCTTTCATCACAAATTTTTTGTTTTTGATCTTAATGTGTGTAACATCCTTACTTTTATACATCTTAGGGACCATTCAGTAGCATTTGTAATCACTTATAAGACTTTAAAAGTCCATTAGCCAAATCTGAAATTTTACTCTTTCTCGGGTACTGTTCATATGGTATTATAGATTACGCAATGAACTTTGAAAAATCATAATTAATTCTAGAAAAATCAAAATGAAGTAGTTCAAAAAGTAACATGAAGATAACATCTTGAAATTTAAGGAAAAAAATAATTTTCAGACCAAATAATCAGCCAATTAATACAGGTTATTCGTTGAAGTTTATTGTTCATTTGGTCAAAAACTCTGGAAACAGATTTTGGTCTCTTAGTTTGGAAATTAATTTCTCTTGTTATACACATCCAAATGAAATTTTCTACCTACACATCCAAATGAAATTTTCTACCTATGAACTTAAAGCTCTAGATGTGTGCTACACGCTCATAAAAGTTTGTGAAATAATTCCTTCATTTTCTAGGTCAAACTGAAGCCATAACAAAACTACTTCAGGACCTACATTTTTACTATTTCAGCTTCTTTTCCTTCATTTCCAATAATTGTTTCAGCATGCATAAGCCATCAAATAATCTTCTTAACAATCATATACATCATGTACATATGCCATAATTATTACAAATAGTTTCATCACATAAATGAACACCTTATATGGCATTTAAATACATAGATAATCTATAGCATATGCTAGGGTCTCAATTACTTCCATTCTTTAGCTCTTGTCCATGCATACGTTTTCCATCATGCTTGACCTAAATTGGTTGGTTATGGGAGAGTGAGATTCTAGGAAATCTCAGTAGCAAACATTACCACTTAAATATGCAAGATGGATGCTAATGCATGATATGTAATTCCATTAAACTTTATTTGATTAGTGACATGCCATCATGCTATATACTTTCACATAAAATACACGGCCATGGAAATATGTTATTCATAATACATTGAACATCATTTATCATGTCACAACATCATTCAAATATCATATACATGTCAACACATAAGTATACCATATGAAGCACATAAAGAGGTAAGTTCACTACCTTGCACTTAAGCTTTCCTCTTGATCTTTTGCACTTGTTCCCTAGCTTTCCAACCATGAAGCCTTTATGTTAATCACTTCCCAACATCTTCTTGGAGGTTTCAAGGTCTTAAACACATTCATATTCATCACATAATTCATTAGGACTCATGAACTCCAACCATGTTCAAGACTAACTTTGTTACACTCTTTATTGTCAGAACTTTCTCTAATCTTCATTAATCCACTTGGCTCTTGAACCAATTGATGTCTTGACTTTACCCTACACAATTTCATATTTTGAATCCATTTATGAGCTTAGAATCATGAACTTCCAGCTCCTTCATGGCCTGCTGTACAGAACTGAACAGAAGCATACAATTCTTTCAAAAATTCTCATTTTGATACTAATGCTCCCATACTTGTTTCTCTACTTTACCCCACACAACTTTTAATTTTAAAACCATTGGAACCATCAAAATCATGAAATTCCAATCACTGTTCATGTGAGTGAATAGTATCATGAAGAATTCCAAAAACTACAATCTTGAGATTTTAATGTTTTCAAGGTTCAAATCTTTTCCAATCCTATACAAAATCATCATACAAACTCAATGGAAGAATTAAATCATTGAAATTCCATTTCCTTCCCTCATTAACAGTGCAGGCCGAATAGGGTACACTATGGCAAAGTCAAGAATATCAACTTGATTCAACAACCAATCACTTAACTAGCTTGTTTAAGCTTCAATCATATGTTTCTAACTTTAATTTCTTCTTTCCCCTTTCATCGAAGGTCTTTGGGCAGCACCCCCTTAGAGAAAATCAACTTTTCCCCCATGAAAACCCTAAGTTCAAGCTCCCAAATCAAAGGAAAATAAGCTAGGAGAGATTGCTTACCTTTAATCTCTAGCTTGCTTGAACTTTGGTGCCTTGAATCTTCCTTGTCTTGGCTTGAGTTTTCATTTTGCAAGAGTTTCCCCAAGGTATCACAAGGCCACGGTTTGGATGCAGAATTAAGGGGGTATTTATATCCAAAATCCATGAAAAATCAATGGCCAAGATTGATTTAGTTACTATTTGATCTAAGGGCTCACATTTAATCTTGGATTTAACTTTTTCTAAAAAGAATAATTATGACATCATGTGGGACATCTCATGGGACACCTAAGAGGGATATGTGGTGTGCTGTTCATGTAAGGAAGCTTCTGGAAAAATTTTAGTCCAATCCGGTACCGATCGGAGCAGTTTAACAACAATCAGACTGTGTTCTGTTCCTAACTTTTTATAATATACCAAGATATATATTGTCCTAGAAATTAATGTCTAGGGTTCTTATACCATTGACAATGATTTACTGAAGATTTATCTGCCATCTATCCCTTGGAAAATGACCAAAATACCCTTGGTGTCCTTTCTTGTACTATACTAACCCTAGGGGAATAATTGTCATTTCACCCCTCTTTGTACTGCCTCAGGGCATATACTGGCTCAACTAATCATATTTATTCCATGTGCCATATTTTTAGCCTATCCCAGATGACCAAAATACCCTCCATCCATCTCTAGTACAATCTGGGCATCTAGGGGCATTTTCGTAATTTCACACCTTTTCTGGACGTTGGCCCCTTCTGCTGATGAACTGGTACCTTGGGTTTTGGGCCCTCCTTGGAGTCATCATAGGCCTATATATGAGGTCATCTGATCTCATTCTATCCATACTCACATACCGATAAGTTCCTTTATCGGATCACGGGTGTTATCAAACTCCCGTCAAAATTCACTAATATGTGAATAACTTTTTATACAGAACTTCTTCCAGGGTTTTGTCAGATCCAGGACATCTGACACTGTAGGGCACACTTTCCTGTAATTCCCCACTTATATCTGAAGTCCATGAAATCTGATAAAATTTCAGATAACTTTCAGACTATCAAATAAATATCTGCTATCTGGAGCGCTAATAAAAATTCTGTATCATGCTAGATTGACCATCATATCTTCCTCTATTTCCTGATGGAATATGGGACTGAAATACTTCTGGGCAGCTCTAACCCTTTTCAGGCTGAACTTTCTATAATTACAATTTTGCCCTTGAACTTTTCTCTTAATTACACTATGTCCCTAACTTTTTGCATATTTATATTTAGGTCCCTAAACTTTTGGAAATTACCACTTTTGGCCTAACTTTTGTTTCTACTTTAACTTTTGGCCTTTAAACTTTTCCAATTTTTGTTTAGGTCCATTTCTTCCTTCAAGATTCATTTAACCTCTATTATTTCTTCTTATCATCGTCATAATCCTTTCCAAACCTCTTTCCACTATCAGTATTATCTAGATAGGGAAAATCAGGATATGACATTTCTACCCCCCTTAAAATAAATTTTGTCCTCAAAATTTACTGAACACCTCAGTCAAGAATCTTGGATAAATATCCTTATCTTCTTTTTGACTAAGGACTGGGGTATCTATTTCTTATCTTTTATCTTAACATCTTAGCATAGTACCTTTCATGTCCGCATATCTTCATATTTTTACTTTTATTATTTTCTCTTATTCTGAATCAACTCAATCAGAGTTGAACGTTACTTCATTCTGCTACTTGCTTACTTGCTATGCATCTATTTGCATATGGACTCCTCACCATACTAAATTTGTGAGCAGTGTCCATTTCTTTCATATCAAACTCCCTTATATACTACTATACTCTAGAGTTTCTGTTAATTATTCATCATACTTCTTAGAGCAATTACTTATTACTCATCTGGGTATCTAGAAGAATTTTCTGAATATCTACAAAACTTTATCTCTCATTCTCATATTATCATACTTCTTATCATCTTCAATAACTCATCATAATACAGAGAGAAGACTTGTATCATCATTCTTTCTTTCGTTGCTTTCCTGCTAACTAGGAGCATATAGGAGCACATACTCTAACATGCCTAATGCTTGGCCAACATGTTGCAGGACTACATACCTGCCCATAAATGCAAAGCTCTAACATCGGAGCTCAAGCATTCCTTCTCTTAATATGCACAACTCTAACACTCGGAGCTTGCACAACTCTATCACATAGAGCTTACATTGCTCTAACATTCAGAGCTTTAGCATATTTTACAAACATAACATAACATAACATAATACCTGGCATTTTATGTAAGGAGTAAAAGCTCTCATTTGCTCTTTCACATGTAACATGATATTCGAACATCTTATCCCTTTAAAAACATAGCCTCTCAATCTATTTACAAGGCTAGCTATAAAGACACTTTATATTGTACTTCTCAATACATATTTATCATAACATATCTCATTAAGTACTCTTTATAGCATTTCTCATTTTGTATCTTTCATGTCATAACATGGCATATTTGGCCACATCTTATTATATCATAGTCTATCATCTTACATAGCTCTGTGCACATATGCCAAATTTTTATGGCATTTACACCTTTCCTATCACTTCCCAGGGGGTCACCTATCATTGGACTACCCATACCTGGGCACGCTTAACTAAAATATGTAGATAAAAATCTAAAGCACTGATGCTCACAGGCTCTAACCCTGGTACTTTACTATCTTAGACCCATCTTATACTATCTATCTTAGGTCTATCTGGCCTTCTAATCTCTTTATCCTCATCTGGAGGATCTATTTACCTTTCATTCTTATTCTTTGTAATTTTATCGTAAGGATCTCTTTATTCTCATTTGACCCTTTCTCATATCTTATGAAATATTCTTATAAATCCTTGGGATTCAAGACTAACAACTTTAACTCTGATTACTGGGTTCTTGTTGCGTGTACGAAGATTTTGAGTTCAGCCCCTAATAGTAATAAGGCTATCTGAAACTAGCATCATGGGTACTCTCTCTGTTATAAGTTAACCAACTTGTGAAGCTTCTATACCTTAACTTTTCCTTGGTATTCGTCCTTCCAAAGAAATACTGTACTTATGGCTCATTACTTTCTTTCTCTAGGCTTGGTCTACTACGACCCTCAGGATCTACTGCAATCAACCGTAAGTCTTTTTAGGATCTAACTGAGACCCTATGAGTCATACTAGGATCTAACTGCAATCCTCCAAAATCTATTGCAATTCTGTTGTATTGTATTCTCATCTCTAGAAGACCTAAACCAACGGACAAAGTTATAAGGTTAGTCACTTCCATATAGTTGTTAACTCCACAGATAATTCCCCAAAAATGATCACAAAAGCCAATATTATCTATTAGGACTTTTCTCATTTCCTCTATCACTCAGGAACTTCATATATCATTCTCATCTTTTATAACTTTACTATATCCATTACTGTAGAGAGCTATACAGGCTCTATCATGCACATATCTATCTATCTCATCAAAGGGACCTTACTCTATCTGAGTTATATTGTCCCACCTCTTGGCTTTATTTCAAAAGCAATCTTTCTCTATCTCAAGAGCAATCTAGCTCTATTGTAAAAATATTAACTCATATTATTTAAAAACTACTCTTTCTTAGAGCCACATCATCTTTCATATCTGCATCTCATTCCATTTTATACTCATAGCATATCATTTATATATCTTATTCCTACTAAAGGGGTATGTCCAGAGTATTATGATCATTTTGTAAGGAATTGAAAGACACGCAGTGGAAATTATCTTAAAAATTTTTTATTCCTTGCCAGGATCTACCGTATGTGTTTAAGTCAAGTGGGAAGAAGCATTACCCTCAGTGTGTCTCAGCGACTTCCACAGCTTTCGGTCATGACGTTCACAGCTTCTCTCTGCGGCTTGTGCTCCCTTTCTGATCACAAGAAGTCGACGACTCAGGTCGGCTTCCTCTACTGGTATCCACACGAACAACTTTTCAACCACGAATGACGTGCTAACGTCTCTTGTCCCTCCAGGGCTTTCTCAAGAGTTCGTCCTCTCCGTCTCTATTTCGGCAGTTTCTTATCTGTAAACCTTTTGCAGAGTCCCCTTCAGCCTTTCTGTGTTCTATGTGTGTGTCTGTTTTAAAACGTAGCTCCTAATATTAGATATATAGGATGCTCTGCGTTTTCCCTAACCGAAAAGGATTTTAGGAGTTAATCTTATATTAATTCCGAAAATAATACAATATCATATATTGTATAATTTTATAAGAAACTAATTAAATAAATAATATTAAATCCGTCCCACAGATTTAATTACCTATTTATTTAACTTTAAATAAAGATGAGACTGAACTATATTTGATTTATTCTCATAAAAAAAATTTTAGATATCCTATCAATTTGAATTTCAAATTCAAACATGATAGGGATTTAATTTATCCTTAAAATTAAATCTTATAAATATCTCTTATATAAGATATCCTATCAATTTGAATTTCGAATTCAAACGTGATAGAGATTTAATTTATCCTTATAAATTAAATCTTATAAATATCTCTTATATGAGATATCCTATCAATTTGAATTTCGAATTCAATCGTGATAGAGATTTAATTTATCCTTATAAATTAAATCTCATATATCTCATATATATAATATATATATATACAAATTTATATATATACGAATATAAATATAAATAAATATATATACATTCACCTGGACCATTCATTGAATCTGGATATGTCTTAGATTCAATGAATCTGGACATCATAGCTCGTGTTGGGCTATTTTGTGTGCGACCCTGTAGGCCCATATGAAGTTGGCAGTGGGCCATTTGCTATACTAGCCCACAAGTCGCAAGCGGTCTCTAGCAAGACATAACGACTACCCAAATCATATGAGGATCGATAAACGATGTAACCTTTTATACAACCATATCATGTCCCTTCTGTCACGCGATATTTTGGTCATGGATGAGGCATGGATAATGTCATCCTCCTATTCCCGACCGTTACTTTCTCGATCCCTGAGTAGTCTGACTATAGAAATGGAACTACCTTTCCATTACAGTATGGCCATACATTTCTCAGACTCACTCATCGAGGGGCCCAGTAATATCTCTCCACGAATGTGAGGGACAAATTCCATCTTGACCATTCACATTCCTCCGCATGAAAAACCACTAAGCCCGAACATAGTCTTTATGATCACTCGGTCAAAAGTGACTTTTGACTAGGTCAAAGCTGAGCGTTTTGTCATGTAGGAATCCATGATGATCTCAGGTCAAAGGGCATATTGACATGGTTTGTATATGAGAGAAGCTTATGACGTTACCCATGCAGTTCTCTCATAGCAGGTCGGTCCAACACCCTATACTCTTACATGTGCTTATGACTTTGATTTATATCTCTATACATCTTCAAAGTCATACTGGTCTTATTTCATCTGTGCTCCCACATAGATGATCGACCAGGGACATTTAGGATAATATTATGAATTATCCAAGGATGGTCATCATAGTAAACATGCAAATAATATGATAACTCAATTAATAGATTCATAAATCAATAATGTTCATAAGACAATGATTGGCCCCTAGGGCATGATTTCTAACATATTTATCTATTAATTTATCATCACCAAGTTAAATTATCTAATTGTATATCGTAGGACATGGGAGCAACATAACTTTCTCATATGGTATACTCTACCCAATACGTACTGTATAAGGGAAGTATTCATTTATCATAGCATACTCAACATACATAATATGCAAGGAGATGCAATCATTTAAGCATTCTCTAACATGCGTGTCATCATATGACAACTGCAAGGAGATGCAACTTCTCATGATAACTTATGGCAACATTATATCACTATTACATAGTTTGCTCAACCATTCCTTATACTCACATTGCAATTAAACAATTAACTAGGTAGAATTTAAAACATTCTGTCCCTTTATCACCTCAACTGCTAGGTCCTGATCATCTATTCAGGCACCTGAGTCATTTACTTGTTTCATTAAGACTAGTACATTACCCTTTTACTAGGGTATAGACTCAACCCTTCTTTACTCTTTATTACATAAGGAATAGGGGAGTTACTTCTTTGAATATGTGGCTACCTTACTAGGTCATATTCATTCTTTTCGTAATATTTCTCATCGCCTGTAAGACTTCTGTGTCCTTAGCCTGAAGGACTTATGTGTCCTTGGCCTTACTGTAATCTGACTGTAATCCATAACTGAGTTAGTTATTTTCTTTCAGTTAACTAAGGAAAGGTTTAGCTCATATCTTTATGCCATTCGAACTTTTAAGTTTTTCCTTATCCTCCTAAATTACTAACAGGCGAGAAAGTAACTCTTATTAAGCCTTAAGGTTCATATGAATGAACTTGATTAAGTATCCATCAAAAGGGTTCTCTTTCCTTTGCTCTAACCCTTTGCCTCACATTCACCTCTCTCTAATTGAGAGGAATACTTCTTTTAAACTCTTTGAGAAAAACTTCTCAAGTGAACAGATCACTTTCCATCTGGTATGGAGTAACTTCTGTATCTCTCTGTATCTCTTAACTCTTTATGTCTGTCAGTCTCAGTCTGCTCTTGACTGGACTATGATTCCTTATTAGTCTGTCTTTAGATCCTGACTAATTTAGGTCATAGGGATCTCATTTATCATCTAGCATTATTACTTCTGCTCTTTAGGGTAGAGCGTCAGGTTACTATCCCTTCGTGATGGCATCCCTCTATTTTAGAAACTTTAACTTTCTATCTATTATCCATCACGTCTTTAACCTTGGGCCATGTATTAGATCATTCTTAGGCAAGTATCATTCTAACTTCTTATCATTATGTTCAATAGAGACTAGATGCACAAAGTATTTTGTAATGTAGATCAACCCCTGATGATCATACGGAAGATTTACTTCTGAACCTCTTCTTAAACTGATCTTCTGTATCTCAGTTCATCGTACTATCTAGCTTGCCTACACTCTATGCTAAACCTCTAACTGATAACCTTTAGTGAGGTTAATATCTTCATTCCTATCATCAGGTCTCTATACATTTTAGTTGCCACCTGAGTACTTGCTAGTCGTATCTCATATTCTCTATAACCTTTAGTCGTGACCATCTCAACTTACTTATCACAACTTAATAGCTCTGTCTTCTTCCACTATCTGTTGGCATCTCTTTCTAACTGATAGATTGTCATCTGCGCTTTACTCTCAGACGGATAACCCAGTACCTTAAAGATATTCTCTAGTTTGCTGATCCAATCCTCCGCTTTCTGTACATCAAACTTTCCCTCGAACGTCAAAGGACTATGCTTACAGAACTTAGCCATCCACTGTTGAATACCAGCAGGATCTACTGTTTATCCTGTCTATCTTGGTGGCTTTGTTGTTTGTTAAACTATCTCTAGTTCTGTATTAACTATACCAGTAGACTCTAGCTGCCTTAGGTTCTCTACTGCTTCTGCTAGCACTGCTGCTATGGCAACATCCCTTTCCTATTCTCTCCTTGCTTGAGCTGCTCTTACTTCCTTAATTAGCTTCTATTGCTATTCTAATCATTCTAAAATCAACTGGTTAATGTCTCCAGTATTTTGGCGTTCGCCCGAAGAATTAGCTCTTCTTGTTCTTACCATTTTGTCTTACTATAGTAATATGAAATAGGAAAGGAATACTATAATTAACATAATTCACATTTCCTTCACAACACAGCATACAGCAAGTTTAACAGCATTACATAGGCTTTTCATAACATACATACATATACAATAGCCTCACTCTCACAAGTATATTCATAGGTTCACTTATGTATCAACCTAAAATAATTTATTCAGAGAATTTCTTAAGCCAGAAGCCTTTGCTCTGATACCAAAATGTAACATCCTTACTTTTATACATCTTAGAGACCATTCAGTAGCATTTGGAATCACTTACAAGACCTTAGAAGTCCATTAGCCAAATCTGGAATTTTACTCTTTCTCGGGTTACTGTTCATATGGTATTACAGATTACGCAATGAACTTCAAAAAATTATAATTAATTTTTGAAAAATAGAAATGAAGTGGTTCAAAAATATACGTGAAGATAACATCTTGAAATTTAAGGAAAAAATAATTTCAAGACCAAACGATTAGCCAATTAATGCAGTTTATTCGTTGAAGTTTACTGTTCATTTGGTCAAAAACTCTGGAAACAGATTCTGGTCCCTTAGTTTGGAAATTCATTTCTCTTGTTATACACATCCAAATGAAATGTTCTACACATAAACTTAAATCTCTGGATGTGTGCTACATACTCATAAAATTTTGTGAAATAATTCCTTCATTTGCTAGGTCAAACTGAAGCCATAACAAAATTGCTTCAGGACCTACATTTTTACTATTTCAGTTTCTTTTCTTTCACTTTCAATAATTGTTACAACATATATAAGCCATAAAATAAGCTTCTCAATACTCATATACATCATGTACATATGCCATAATTATTACAAATAGTTTCATCACATAAATGAACACCTTATATGGCATTTAAATACATAGATAATCCATAGCATATGCTAGGGTCTCAATTACTTCCATTCTTTAGCTCTTGTCCATGCATACGTTTTCCATCATGCTTAACCTAAATTGGTTGGTTATGGGAGAGTGAGATTCTAGGGAATCTTAGTAGCAAACATTACCACTTAAATATGCAAGATGGATGGTAATGCATGATATGTAATTCCATTAAACTTTCTTTGATTAGTGACATGCCATCATGCTATATACTTTCACATAAAATGCACGGCCATGGAAATATGTTATTCACAATACATTGAACATCATTTATCATGTCACAACATCATTTAAATATCATATACATGTCAACACATAAGCATACCATATGAAGCACATAAAGAGGTAAGTTCACTACCTTGCACTTAAGCTTTCCTCTTGATCTTTTGCACTTGTTCCCTAGCTTTCCAACCATGAAGCCTTTATGTTAATCACTTCCCAACATCTTCTTGGAGGTTTCAAGGTCCTAAACACATTCATATTCATCACATAATTCATTAGGACTCATGAACTCCAACCATGTTCAAGACTAACTTTGTTACACTCTTTATTGTCAGAACTTTCTCTAATCTTCACTAATCCACTTGGCTCTTGAACCAATTGATGTCTTGACTTTACCCTACACAATTTCATATTTTGAATCCATTTATGAGCTTAGAATCATGAACTTCCAGCTCCTTCATGGCCTGCTGTACAGAACTGAACAGAAGCATACAATTCTTTCAAAAATTCTCATTTTGATTCTAATGCTCCCATACTTGTTTCTCCACTTTACCCCACACAACTTTTAATTTTAAAACCATTGGAACCATCAAAATCATGAAATTCCAATCACTGTTCATGTGAGTGAACAGTATCATGAAGAATTCCAAAAACTACAATCTTGAGATTTTAATGTTTCCAAGGTTCAAATCCTTTCCAATCCTATACAAAATCATCATACAAACTCAATGGAAGAATTAAATCATTGAAATTCCATTTTCTTCCCTCATTAATAGTGCAGGCCGAATAGGGTACACCATGGCAAAGTCAAGAATATCAACTTGATTCAACAACCAATCACTTAACTAGCTTGTTTAAGCTTCAATCATATGTTTCTAACTTTAATTTCTTCTTTCCCCTTTCATCGAAGGTCTTTGGGCAGCACCCCCTTAGAGAAAATCAACTTTTCCCCCATGAAAACCCTAAGTTCAAGCTCCCAAATCAAAGGAAAATAAGCTAGGAGAGATTGCTTACCTTTAATCTCTAGCTTGCTTGAACTTTGGTGCCTTGAATCTTCCTTGTCTTGGCTTGAGTTTTCATTTTGCAAGAGTTTCCCCAAGGTATCACAAGGCCACGGTTTGGATGCAGAATTGAGGGGGTATTTATATCCAAAATCCATGAAAAATCAATGGCCAAGATTGATTTAGTTACTATTTGATCTAAGGGCTCACATTTAATCTTGGATTTAACTTTTTCTAAAAAGAATAATTATGACATCATGTGGGACATCTCATGGGACACCTAAGAGGGATATGTGGCGTGCTGTTCATGTAAGGAAGCTTCTGGAAAAATTCCAGTCTAATCTGGTACCGATCGGAGCAGTTTCACAACAACCAGACTGTGTTCTGTTCCTAACTTTTTATAATATACCAAGATATATATTATGTCCTGGAAATTAATGTCTAGGCTTCTCATACCATTGAAAAAGATTTACTGAAGATTTATCTGCCATCCATCCCTTGGGAAATGACCAAAATACCCTTGGTGTCCTTTCTTGCACTATACTAACCCTAAGGGCATAATTGTCATTTCACCCCTCTTTGTACTGCCTCAGGGCATATACTGGCTCAACTAATCATATTTATTCCATTTTCCATGTTTTTAGCCACTCCCAGATGACCAAAATACCCTCCATCCATCTCTAGTACAATATAGGCATCTAGGGGCATTTTCATAATTTTACACCTTTTCTGGACGTTAGCTCCTTCTACTGATGAACTGGTACCTTGGGTTTTGGGCCCTCCTTGGTGTCATCATAGGCCTATATATGAGGTCATCTGATCTCATTCTATCCATACTCACATATCGATAAGTTTCATTATCGGATCACCGGTGTTATCAAACTCCCGTCAAAATTCACTAATATGTGAATAACTTTTTATACAGAACTTCTTCCAGGGTTTTGTCAGATCCAGGACATCTGACACTATAGGGCACACTTTCCTATAATTCCCCACTTATATCTGAAGTCCATGAAATCTGATAAAATTTCAGATAACTTTCAGACTATCAAATAAATATCTGCTGTCTGGAGCACTAATAAAAATTCTGTACATGCTAGATTGACCATCATATCTTCCTCTATTTACTGATGCAATATGGGACTGAAATACTTCTGGGCAGCTCTAACCCTTTTTGGGCTGAACTTTCTATAATTACAATTTTACCCTTGAACTTTTCTCTTAATTACATCTATATCCCTAACTTTTTGCATATTTACATTTAGGTACCTAAACTTTTGGAAATTACCACTTTTGGCCCAATTTTTGTTTCTACTTTAACTTTTGGCCTTTAAACTTTTCTAATTTTTGTTTAGGTCCCTTTCTTCCTTCAAGACTCATTTAACCTCTTTTATATTTTCTGATCATCGTCATAATCCTTTCCAAACCTCTTTCTACTATCAGTATTATCCAGATAGGGAAAAATCAGGATATGACAATGTGTGTGATGAATTGCTGAAAATTAGATCCCCACTTTAAACTGTGTTGACAACTGGAAAGGTGTGAGCATGAAAAAATGTTTTGGGACTTTGACAATTATCACTCAGTAGTCTCTGTGAAAACTGGTCGGGACATTTGTGCTTTTTGGTCATAACTTGTAATGAAATTTTAGACTTAACATTCTCTCTATGAACTACGATCGTGACCTATGTACATAGTAGTCACGACAATAACTCTCTGTTGATTTGAGTGGCAACATGAGTACCTACCTAGTCGCAATTGTTCCTCTCTGTGTATTTGCTTCATGAAAGGTATATTCCTTGGTCGTGACGAAATATTTTGAAAATCCTAAGCATGCACCTCTATGACAAGTGGTCGTGACCTTCACTATTTTCAGTCGCGACCTATGTTTGAAAAATGTTCAATTATCTTCTCTTTGCTTTTGGACTTCTGTATAAAAAGACTCCTTTTGGACTACTTAGATTCTTTCACAAATGATTCATTGTTCCCTTATTTTAAAACCTTTTTAGCTCTAGAAACCACTGCCTCACTTGAACTATTTTCAAAAATATTGAAAATTAAATTTGAAACACATAAGCTTTTGCTGTTAGATTTAGATTATCACATGGTTCTAAGTGATTACTTTAAAACTTTTAAATCATCGTTTAGAGGGTTTTCAATTGTGATGAGTGTTTTAATACCTAGTGAATGATGAATATTTGTGAAATTAGCTTATGAGCAATCTAGATCAAAACCTTTGTTGAAAGGATTGTCGTCCTTAAATTCTATATTGAGTGATTATTCAATTGGTTTATATCCTCTAGAACTTGTCTTGGCTCTGAGTTCCGAATTACTTGTGAATTTATGAATTGAACATGATAGAGGCATTCTTTTTAAACCCTTTTATCCCAAATACAAGCTCACTATGTATTACATCCTTAGTCACCCCCTTTTGAGCCTATCACGTTTTCTTTTCATCATTCTTATATAAAGTCATATGTGCATAAACATCATTTTGAAATAATTTTTTTTTCATGTAAAAAATTCATTATTGTTGTGTTATTGTGCTATAGCTTCCATGAATGAGGTGCCAAATAAAAGAAGAGAAAAGAAGCATATTGCACTAAAAAAAAGAGAGTGAAAGAAAAAGGTGCAAGAGAAAGAAAGCAAACAGAAAAGAAAAGAGAAGTGAAGAGGGCACCATTATCAACTCTTATTAGCACAATTACCACAGCTACATCCCTAAAGACATGAATTCATGCTACGTATTTATTGTTGAATGCATATAGTACTTTCTATTCTTTATATTCTATTCCATGTGGCCCATCTACATAATTTCAACCCTAAAAAACCTCTTGATTCTTTGCATAAGTGTTATATAGTTACTAAGATTTAGAGCCATTAGAAGCATATGGTAGGATGTTTTCCAATTTGAATCTGAGTGAAAGAACCCTAATAATGAGAGGAAATAGAGAGCTAAACATTTACCCCCTTTGAGAGGATCTATTGCGCTCATACAGTTGAGGTTGATTTCACTTAGTAGTTGATTACTGGGCATTGCTCACATTATCACCTTTGCATTCCCAAAAGATGACGAATTATTTATTTTGAGGGTGAAATATGGATTATGTTGTTATCTTGAATTTAATAGCATTGTTCTAGGTGTGATTCATTTCTTTGTCTAGGAGTACAAAGGTTCAAGTGTGGGGGAATTGATAAGACACATTTTATATATGATTTCTGTGACATTTTTAAGAGTTTTATAACAACTTTACCATCTATTTTATGCCTTAAATTGTACTTTTTTGGTAATACATGATTGTGCATGGCAATGTGCTAATTAAAAGCTAATTAAAAGGCAATGTGCTAATTAACTCTTTCAAACTGCATATATTTTGTTATTTACTGATTTGGACTTTTACAATGAGCTTTTTACGTTAGATTACAGCTATTTTAGAAGAGAGCAAGGACCTGGACATAAATCACAAGTTAATGAAAATAAAATCATGCTCCTGCGCCTTTTAGTTGCGACCAAAGAGTCCGCCAGGCGTGACCTTGATTCTTCTGGAAGTCTCTCTGTGTTTACAGGTCGTGACCAAAACATGGATCTGGTTGTGACTAAAATGTGAAGTCACTGAAATTGCACGTTTTGAATTAGGTCATGCAGAAATAAAACGAGAAGAGGGCTACCATCAATCAGAGGCTGGTTTTTGACCTGATTAGTATAAGAAGCAGTACTCAAGCACTCTCTAATTGCCTCCTCCACATCTTCCATCATTCTACACCTCTCCACATCTCTACACCATCAATCTAATGTCTTCTCATCATTTCTTTATGGTATCACATCTGGTCAGCGATTGCAGTACAATAGGAGTCATGAGAGGCTAAATATTTAGTCTCTTGGTGATGGATCTGATATCTTGAGCTCAGGGACTAAAACAAGGAGTTTCTACTATTCTAATTTGCATCTTCTCATTTTATGATTGCTGCTAGATCTAGGGTTTTCATTTTTTGAGCAAGTTTTGAATATCGATTGATCATTCTCATATTAGACTTTGTAATTGAATTTGAATTATTTGACAATTTTCTTTTTAATAGAAAGTTTCAGTTTCAATTTTAAGAGAGTTGGGTTATTATTAGTGATTGTTGTTAATTAATTCAATTGCTTGAAATCTAGGGTTTTCGATCGAGGGTTTTTGATCAACGACTATTCGAGGGCATTTTCATTATCTAATTCAACTTACACACTAAGTGGTTCTGACAATTCGCTAATAGTTCTCAAACCAGCTTTGATCAAAGAGTTTTAAGGAAAATTAGGGTTATGGACTCAATTGATTGATTGAGGTTTTCTTTAAGTCTTAGTGATTTCAAAACTCTAATTTTAACGTGAGAGCAAGGATAGATATATTTTCATCATCAAGAGTTTTTCATAACATATTTCTCAAACCAACCAACTTGTTTTCCTCTTAATCAAAAATCCAAAAATATTTACTTTTCTGCACCCTACTTTTATTACATCGATCACTAAAACCCCAAAAACCATTTTATCCCTGCTAAGGTTTTTTATTGATTTTCACATCCAATCTGCTAGGTTTCCAAATAAAAGGCTCCTTGAGAAGAACAATAGGGTTGTGCCTTATACTATATTATATTAGGTGCAATTACTTTATTTTGATGGATCATACCACGACAATCTGCCCTTATCACTAACATCACATAATAATCCATCCATTACAATCTAACTTCCTTGGACATTAAACTTACTTTAACTAACATAACTTCCTTTGATCTTTACTAATTGATTTGACTTTTGAACTAATTGATTTCTTGACTTTAACCGACATAATTCCACCTTTTGAATACGTTTATGAGCTTAGAATCATGAAATTCTAGCTCCTATGCACTGTTCTGGACAGATTTGAAGAACATGTATATTCTTCCAAAAATTCTCATATTGATTCCAATGCTTCCCATACTTGTTTATCTACTTTATCTCACACAACTTTTCATTTTAAAACCATTTGAAATATCAAAATCATGAAATTCTAATCACTATTCATACAAGTGAACAGTAACATAAAAGAACTTAAAAAACTACAACTTAGAATTCCAATGCTTCCAAGGTTCAAAACCTATCCTATCCTACACAAAACCATCATATGAATTCAATGGATGAATTAGATCATTGAAATTCTATCTCCTTCTATCATGAACAGTGCAGGCCAAAATGGTTCAACCATGGCAAAGTCAAGAATATCAACTTGAGTCAACAACCAATCACCTAACTAGCTTGTTTAAACTTCAATCACATATCTCTAACTTTAATTTCTTCTTTCTCCTTTCATCTAAGGTTTTGGACAGAATATACACCTTAGAGAAAACTCAACTTTATTCCATGAAAACCCTAAGTTCAAGCTCCCAAATCAAAGAAAAATAAGCTATGATAGATTGCTTACCTTTAATCTCTAGCTTACTTGAACTTTGGACCTTGGATTCTTCTTTGTTTTAGCTTGAGTTTTCATTTTGCAAGAGGTTTTTCAAGGGTTCTCCTTCACAGTTTTGAGCAGAAAATAGTGGGGGTATTTATAGAAAATCTCATGGAAAATGAATGGCCAATACCACTTTGTGCACTATTTGATCTAATGGCCATAATTGCTCGTACATCAAACTTGGCCACCAAGCCAATTTTGAGATAAGATCACATGACAAAAATCATCTCTTCCCCTTGTCTTGAATGCTATGTGTGAGGTCTTGTTGCTCCCACCATGCGCAAACCCTAATTCTCACTTTATTCCTTTTTCTTTTCTTTTTCAAAAATTCATAAATTAGTCATTATTGGACTTGGGCTCCAAGACAACTTTTGGGACTTATTGGGCTGTCCTAGGATGAAATATTGGACTTCCCTATGCCTTCCTTGGCTCCAATAGCTAATTGGCACAAATCCCCAGGCACTTTCCTTATACCAATATCCTTAAAATATTCTGATTTTTAAATAAATGCTAAACACCTCTTTTAATGGTTCTAACATTTTTAGAAATTTATTCTAATATAAAATAAATCCCTTGCAAAGTCTTATAATTTTATGAGACACAGAACTCTTGATAAAAATTCCCTATATTTCCTCAAGACCTTTTACCGGAGTCCGATTTCACTTTAATTTCTCAAAGGGCATTATTATCTTTTCAAACATCATCAAAGTATTCCTTGACTATGGTCAACTATCTGGGAACTCTTCTTAAATGTATAAGCTTAGTCAAATGACCAAAATACCCTTCATTTATCTCTGACTCATTGACACAACCTAGTGGCATACTCAATGGCATTTTCGTAAGTTTATATTTTTCTCAGTCTTTATTAGCCCTGTCCCATGTACTTATCTAAAAATATTATTGGGCTTATAAGGTGCAATTTTGGGCCTTCTACATGGTCCACTACCTTCATGGGCTTAACTCCTGAGAACTTCCCCTGAAACATATTTATCGGATGTTTTAATCCACTGTAAATTCTATAATAAATTTTACAAAACTCCTTTTTGATCTCTATCACCTTCATAAATTCTCATATTAATTTTATGAATTTACTACCAAATTTTATCTGATTCTAAGGTTCAGAGGATACTGTATTAATTTCTATTTATTCAAAAATTAATATAATTTTTTTGGGACCTCAAATCAAAATTCTGTGTTGCGTCAAATTGATTAAAATAATTTTCTTTATTTACTAGGAAAATTTGGACTAATTTGATTCTGGGTATTTTTGGCTCAATTTTCAATAATAAGCATTTTGCCTCTGTACTTCTAAAAATTACACTTTAGGCCATCAACTTTTCGTAATTACACTTAATGGGCCAAAGCTTTTGTCTACTTTCATTTTCCACCAAGGAACCTTTAAACTTTTCATTTTAGTCCCTCTCTTTTTTTAAGACTCGTCTAACCTCTCTCATTCCTTCTTATCATCGTCACAATTCTTTCCAAACTCTTTTCTCCATCAGTATTATATAGATAGGAAAAAAATTAGGATATGACATTATCCAGGTATAAGAACTGCCTATTGTATATTGTATGCATACCAATACCCAAAAACACAACTATTTATTGATAACTCTACTTTTAATAGAAATTATTACAGCTCACTTATGATGTTCCCAACAATGAAGTCTTGAAGAAGAAGACGTTGTCTTATTGTGCTAAGCATTGGAGGGAAAAATGCATATAGTAGATGCTATGGTGAATTGATATGTTGTGAAAAATGAATCTTGCATTTCCCATGTTTCTTCCTTTTATATGTATTGGGGATTAACTACTTCAAGTCTTGTAGGGAAAAAAAGCAAAAGCAATTGAACACGCTCTCAAGAATGATTGCCCCCACACAATGCTGAAAGAGACTTGTTGGGGGCCAAGAGGAAGAGGCTGGAAGAGGATACTGAGTCTTATCATAGTGTTACTCTTATTCCCCTATCTCCAATATGTCACACAAATAATTGGTTGTACACTCACCAAAACAGGAGTGGATCATTTACAAGTATCACGTTCGCATGATTGCAGTAAAAATTATAAGTACTACTTGTATTATTTTGATTTAGTAGACTAATTATATTATTTCTTATATTTGCTCTTTTTATGTTATAGGTTGATCTTAAACAATAAAAAGCCCATGGCTCCTTCAAGTCAGATGGTAGGAATAATATCTTGACTATTACCACGGGCAAGTAAGAGTATAAGGTCGTGTCAGGGGAGTTGGAGGAGGTATCGGTGTAAGAGATTTTTTTAGAGCATGTCCATGACATTTCATATATGTCCCAAGGGTAGAGCTGGAATCATTATTATCCACCATGAAGGTAGAGGCTAAGGTATAGGCTAAGGCACAGATAGAAGCTTCCATTTAGGCACAATTACAAGAGGGGTTGGCAAAGATCAAGGAAGAAATGTTGCCATATTGACATCAAGGCAATAGGAGCTAAGTGCCACTCAAATGCTCTCACATGTTGCCCGTCCTAGTACTAAAGGGAGCTGTTACATGGCTGAGCTGATGTCAGAGCCTTGTGATCTATATATGGAGGATCCTATCAAAAGGTTAGTGGCATATGATTCCAGATTCAAATTCAGGATGATCAGTTAAGGGTGATAGTTGAAGACGTGATATTTGAAGATGCTCTTGTCCCAATTTTGACTGATGAGGTAAAGACTGTGAGTCAGGCAAAGGGGACTTTCATATTATGTCCAAAGTATCTTGTGTTGGATCACGTCGTGTCATCCCTAAGCGAACTTTCCAAACCTCCTAATTTGAGTGCCGTGCAACGTGTGATCCAATTGGCATTCAACGAAACATTCCATGTGGATGCGTTGCCTATGGATTTAGTTATGGGTAATATGGGGGCACCTGCCTTTGTTGACCATGCAGATGTGAAATTTGTTATTACTCCTAGGAATGAACAAACCTCCAGGTACATCCAAGTGTTTTCAATATAAGTCTAATTTAAATGTAAATATATGTAATAACAAAATTCATGTAAGCTGAATGTTTGTATTAACTAACATCGTGTTTGTATTAATTGTAGGTACATGAAAGCTGAGTTAGTTTCCAAGGGCAAACAAGGTCGATTCGAATTCCTATGCCCATTTCAAATTTATTCAAAAGGGACCTCGTAATCTTCAAGACTTTAGTACATTGCAACGAGGCTTAGTGAAACTGATAGTGATTGTTTCTTCGCACCATATATGTAGGAGTAGGAATAATAATATTTTAGTTTTTTTTTGTACTAGGTATGTATTTGCTTAATGCTAATAATCATTATTGTTTAATTATTTTCTACAACAATCATTGGCAATTGATCATACTATGTAAGTATACTTATAAAATTTTCTTCTTATGCTCCCTCCACTACAAGCCATCAGTTGATGCCAAGAAGATTATGAACATGTGAGTTTTCTCCTTATAGAATAATGGTATTTATAATAAATTAAATATGGTCTTTGTAATAAAATGGTTACTAAGTTCATAACTTTGGTCATAGGGCTAGGAGGACATTTGTAATTATAAGGGGTCTTAAGAAAGCCAACTCGGTGAGGGACTCTGAATGGATCACACTAAAGGTAATAAAAGTGTTAAGTCTTATGCTCCACGCAGTTTTTTGCTGATGACACATAATTTTGTTCATGTTTATATTATAGAGTCGAAGGCAACCCAAAGAAAGCAACTTGTGCGACTTCTATATGGTCAAACACATGATCAATATCATCTTGTCAAATATGACTGAACTAACTGAGGAGGTAAATTGTGTTTTAATGATTTCATATATTTCTGGTCTATTTAATATATCTTAGTAATTCTTTAATTTTTATTTTAATTTGATATTTTAGATGTTTGATCAATCTGACCCATTTCTTGAACAAGATATTGAGGACATGCACAATATTGGGTTGAGTTTTTTTGTTTAAATCATTTCTTTTCAATAGTATTTATCATTACCATAATACATTTTTTTATTTTTCTGTTCAAATAATTGTATATTTTATTGAATTTTGTTAAATGAATAATATAATGACCAATTGAAGATCTGCCTCTGCTATCTTGAACTTTGTCTCTGCTGCTGTCTCTTTGAGTCTGTATATTTGGGCAGTTTATTGATGAAGTTTTAAGGGATGGGGTTAATGAAATATTGAAGGGGTCATATTTTCAAAATACATTTAAAATGGACAAAAAGAATAACGGCAGGAGTAGAAACAGTATATGTAAACATGACAACATGTACACTAGTTGTATTTATAGTAAGGTGTAGAAAATTCATTAATTTATAAACATAACTAGTGTAAAAAATATTAATATACATTGGGTGCAAACATAACTGGTGTAACCAATTCATTAATCTACAGCAGTCGTTCAAAAGGGATCAGTTCAACCAATGTAGATATTAGCAAATTTTACTCCTAATTTCAAAAGAGACCGATCTAAATTCTACTCTTTCTACAACAGTGAACTGCTTGATTTAAAAAGTGTACACTTTCTAAACGGTATGTTTCTACACCGTTCATTGTCCAATATAGAATACCATTTTCAACCGATTTAGAAAGCCTTTTTTGCAGTAGTGGGAGTATGAATTTATTCATATTCTGTGCTAGTCACCACTCAAATTTTAGGACATGACAGTTTGATTTTAGAGCAAAGGTCTTCTATAGCTAAGTGGAGCAAGGATGCTTTAGTGGGGTCTCAATTATCATTATGAACCCGAGCATAATTATAGTTAAGGCATCATTGAAGGTCTTTTTAGGAAAATTAAAAGTGTTTTCTTTTCTTATTGTTTTGAAAGTATATTTCCCTTGAAATTGAATATTTTCTATGTTTTGTGTATAGATAAATTCCGCCTAGACGTCTACCAACTGGAAGAATCTCTAAGAGTGATAGGGGCTACAGATAGAGCCGCTATTCAGTAAAGTGACTTGAGGACTAGGGGAAGTCGACCCCTTAGACCTCTTCAAGAGATCCTATCTGAAGCTGAACTATCTAATCCATAATCCCCATAAATATTTAGCTTATTTAAACACGAGAGTTAAGAAGAGACATAATGTAATTGAAGAGGATAATATAGTATTCAAGTTGTCAGAATTCATTAAGTTGGATCCTCCTAAGTTCACAAGTTTTGATCTTTGAGAAGAACCTATGGAATTTCTAGAAGGTATTGAGAAGAGGTGTAAAGCTCTGAGATCTCCTGATGTTCAGTATGTGGAATTTGCCTTATTCTGGTTAGAAGGGATAGATAATGCCTTGAGCAAGATAGTACTTGGTTTACAGGGAGATAGAGTGCCATCATTATCATAGGCTGACTTTGAGGATATTTTTCTTAAGCACCATCTTCCTCAAAGTAAAAAGGATGCTAGAATCAAAGAGTTTCTATTATTGAAGTATACTTCAGGAATGACAGTGGCTGAGTATGATAGGAAGTTTACAGAGCTTTCTTCTTATGCATCTACATTGATTCCTTCAGAGAAAGATAGGATTTATAGATTCATTTAGGGATTATCGATATATATACATGATGTTGTGGACCCTATGTTGAATCATTTTGCTTCCTATGCTGATGTGGTTGATTATACTTTGAGAATTGAGCTGAAGCACATTAAAGAAGAAAGGGTTTCTGAGAAGTAGAAGATAGGGAGCAGAAGATTCCAAGGGTCTTCATTTAAAGAAAATTCCTCTCAGGACCAATCCCCATCATTTACTATGTAACCAGTGCCTAGATCTTATGGACCCTCTGTTGGCATTTTAAATCTGAGACCTAAATTTGGAAGTACTAGACCTCAACCTTATGTGAGACAGTCTAATTATTCTAGGTCTCCTTATGATAATTGTGTGAATTATCATTCACGGGTCTGTCATAAGGCCTTGAGTATATGTTATGGGTGTGGACAACCAGGTCATATGAAGAAAGAATGTCCGTTTGCTTAGCCTACTTTGAGTTATGGATCAGCTTGACCTTCTCCCTACCTTGCTACTTTTGCAGCCCTATCTATTGGAGCAACTTCTACCTCGACAGGTAGAGGTACATTAGAAAGACCTTCGGGAAAAAGGGCAAAACCTTCTTTTGGGCAACTCAAGCAAGGGTGTATATTATGACGAGGCAAGATACTCAAGCCTCTAATGCTATGGTTATAGGTATTATCACTATATGTTCGCAAAAAAGCTTATGCATTATTTGACTCTGGATCGACACATTCTTATGTTTTAGTATATTTTGCAAAAAGTTTAGGTAAAGACTTTGTCAAACTTGATTGTCTTTTTTCGGTTGCTACCCCAGTCAGGGAATCTTTGTTAGTTTCACAGGTGTATAAATCTTATGAAGTGTCTTTTGAGGAAAGAGAAAGTCTTGTTGATTTAATGATTCTTGACATGATTGATTTTGATGTAATATTAGGCATGGATTGTTTAGCCTCTTGTTATGCGACTGTTGATTGCCACTTGAAAGTGGTGAAATTTAATATTCCAAGTGAAAGTCCTTTTGTGTTGCAAGGGAATGAAGTAGATAGGTCAACTAACTTAGTTTCTGCTTTAAAAGCCCAATGATTATTGATAAAGGGTTATCAAGGAATTTTAGTTATAGTAAAAGATGTTGATAAGCCTATTGTCAGCCTATATCAAAATCCAGTTGTCTGTGAATTTCCTAATGTCTTTCCAGAGGAATTGCCTAGCTTACCTCCAAATAGAGAAATAGAATTTGGTATTGATGTTATTCCTAGCACGCAACCAATTTCCATTATGCCTTATAGGATGATGCCATCAGAGTTAAGGGAATTGAAGACTCTGCTGTAAGAATTGTTAGATAATGGGTTTATTTAACCTAGCACTTCTCCGTGGGGTGCACCTGTGTTGTTTGTGAAAAAGAAAGATGGATCTTTGAGGTTATGCATTGACTATCGACAGCTTAATAAAGTGACCATAAAGAATAAAGATTCATTGTCGCATATTGATTACCTTTTTGACCAGTTGCAAGGAGCACAATATTTTTCAAAGGTAGACTTGCGATCAGGATATTATCAATTAAAGATAAAAAAGGAAGATATTCCAAAGACAACATTTAGAACGTGGTATGGTCATTACAAATTTTTAGTGATGTCTTTTGGTTTGACAAATGCTCCTGTAGCATTCATGGACTTGATGAATCAGGTATTTAGAACATTTCTTCATAAGTTTGTATTCGTGTTTATTGATGATATCTTAGTATACTCCAAGAGTACAGAGAAGAATGAATATCATTTGCTGTTAGTATTGCAAAAGTTAAGAGAACATCTTTATGCTAAATTTTCCAAATGTGAATTCTAGTTAAGTGAAGTCACTTTCTTGGGGCATGTGGTGTCGAAAGACGGTATTAAAGTTGATCCTATAAAGGTTGAGGTAGTCAAAAGTTGGCCACAACCTATAACAGTCACCGAGATTTGAAGTTTCTTAGGCCTCGTAGGATATTATTCTCGTTTTGTGAATGATTTTTCAAGAATAGCTGCTCCATTGATAAGGTTAACTTAGAAGAATATGAAATTCAATTGGGATGATAAGTGCAATGGGAGTTGTTAGAAATTGAAGTTATCTTTGACTTCCGCTCTAGTTTTAAGCTTACCTTCAGGAGTTAGATGGTACACAGTGTATTGTGATGCTTCTCGAATTGGTTTAGGCTGTGTATTAATGTCGAATGGGCAAGTAATTGCTTATGCCTCTAGAAACCTTAAGAACTATGAGCAAAATTATCCAACTCATGATTTAGAAATGGCTGCAGTGGTGTTTGCTTTAAAGATTTGGAGACATTATCTATATGGTGAAACTTGTAAAATCTTCACTGATCATAAGAGTCTAAAGTACATTTTTGAGAAGAAGGATCTTAATCTCAAATAGAGAAGATGGATAGAATTGTTAAAAGATTATGAGTATACGATTATGTATCATCCGGGTAAAGTGAATGTAGTGGCTGATACTTTAAGTAGAAAGTATATGGGTAGCCTGGCACATATGAATGTTGAAAGAAGACCACTGTTGTAGGAATTTCATAAAGTGGAGCAAGAGGGAGTCGTATTTGAAATTGTTGGTAGAAGAGCATTTTTATCTCATTTACAAGCCCATTCCTCTCTAAATGAACAAATTAAGGAGGCTCAGTACTCGGATTCAAGATTATGCAAGCTATGAGATTTGGTTAAAGAGGGAAGTAATACAGAATTTGTGATTAACCATGAAAGTCTTTTGAGGTACAATGCAGGATTTGCGTGCCTTAAATTCAAGATTTGAGAAAGAAAATTTTAGAGGAAGCTTATCATTTGGCTTATACTATTCACCCTGGAATCACTAAGATGTACCAAGATTTGAAGCGTTATATGGAAGAAGTGTAGGTCTCCAATTGGATGGTTTAAAGTTGGTGACAGAGAGATATTTGGACTATATTTGGTTCAGGATACTAAGGAGAAGGTGAAAGCAATTCAATAAAGTATTTTTAAAGGTGTCGCCAATGAAATGTGTCATGAGATTTGGGAAGAAAGGCAAACTGAGTCCAAGGTATATTGGTCCCTTTGAGATATTAAATAAAATGGGCGTTGTAGCCTATTGATTAACCCTACCACCAGAGGTATCTGGAATTCATCTAGTGTTTCATGTGTCGATGGTATGGAAATATCTATATAGTCCCTCTCATGTCGTTGAATATCAAGAGGTTCATGTAAATGAAGACTTGTCTTATGATGAGTATCCAGTAACTATTATTGATAGACAAGTAAAGAAGTTTATATCAAAGGAGATTCCTTAAGTGAAAGTGTTATGGCATAATCATTCAGAGGAAGAAGCTACTTGGGAAATTAAGAGTGAGATGTGGATCAAGTACCCACACTTGTTCAAGAATTGAGATGAGCATATTTTCAAATTCGGATGACCTAATTTCTTAAGAAGGTAAGAACGTAATGACCCTAAAAAAATAATCAGTTATGATATTAATTTATTCAAGGATATATATATTTGTTGGCAGGGATATCACTAGAGGAATTGTTTAGCTGAGTAGTTAGAGGTAACGCTGTTAAACTGGAGGTCCCTTGTTCAAATCCCAACACTTGCAAAAAGTGAAATTTTATTTTTCTTGGGACCATGTAATTGACCAAAATGCCCTTCTTACCATTTTTAACATTTGCGTACCTTTTCTTCCTTCATTTATGTTGACAACTAGCAAAAATTCAAAGGAAATTTATATAAGCTTCACGAACCTGGATCTATTTTTGTCTTGACTTTATCTCCTCTGTCGTTGTCAACTAGGTTGCTCACAGGTGCCTCTGTCTCATCTGCCTTATCTCCATTATTTCTATGAACTGAGTGAGAAAAGGGAAGGAGAGAAAGTGAAAGTGATTCAACAAAGGTTGTTGATAGCTCAAAGCCAACAGAAATCCTACATAGATCATCGTCGTAGGGAATTGGAATTCATGGTCAGAGATAAAGTGTTCTTAAGGGTGTTGCCAATGAAAGGTGTTATGAGATTTGGGAGAAAAGGTAAATTAAGTCCGAGATATATGGGTCCCTTTAAGATTTTGGACAAAGTAGGTGCGGTAGCTTATATATTAGCCCTACCACCAGAGTTATCGGGAATTCATTTGGTGTTTCATGTATCGCTGCTACGGAAGTACTTGTATGATCCATCTCATGTTGTGGAATATCAAGAGGTTCATGTAAAAGAAGACTTGTCATATGATGAGTATCCGGTAGCTATCATTGATCAACAACTAAAGAAGTTAGGAAAGAAAGAGATTCCTTTGGTGAAAGTGTTATGGTGTAATCATTTAGAGGAAGAAGCTACTTGGGAAATGGAGAGTGAGATGCGGATCAAGTACCCGCACTTATTTGAGAACTAAGGTGAGCATATTTTCAAATTTGGAGGACCGAATTTCATAAAAGGGGAAGAATGTTATGGCTCAAGAAATTTTAATTTTCAAAAATCAATTTATTAAAGGGTATATATATTCATTGCAGAAAATTGCAAAGAGTAAGGAGTAGTAGAGTGGTCAGGGACAGAGGGTAAAAATCTGGGGTCCAGTGTTCGAACCCTGGAGATTACAGAGGTGAGATTTTTCTTTTATTTTTCTAACACGCAAAATTACCAAAATACCCCTCCCTCTTTTAGCACTATGGCACCGTACCTCGTTCGCCATTTTTTCTCTGATTTCTCTTTAGCGGCATAGACAGAAGGAAGCGACGATAGAAGCGTTACACCATGGGAGAGCCATTGTCATGTGACTAGACACTACTACCTTTTACTTCTGTCAATTCCACTGCTATGTCATCATTGTTAGTGTTACCGTATCATTGACAAGTTCCGTTGGTATGATAAATAGAGCCAGAACATGGGAAATCAGAAGAGAGACTTAGCATCTGGTAAGTTCTGTAGCTACCAGGAGACCCATCGCCATGCAATGGCCTATTTCCTTCACCTGTACTACCACCAGTGACATCAATCTCCTCTGCCATTGCTATTTTCTTTTGGGAAACAGAGCGTGCAGCGAGAGAAGGATGAGTATGAGATAGCGAACACCATGCGATGTTAGAGTAGTATTTGGAGAACAGAGACACAATTCATGTCACCTTTGATCGTATGAGGTAAGTTTTGGGATTCCGTCTTCACCTCTGGCACCTCAATTTTTTTTATTTCTTTTAAATGGTTCACCAAGAAAAATTGAGGTTTGAGAAGGTAATCTTTAATAAAGTAAATATTGATACTCTAAGGGGTGAATCAAGTCTTAATCTTGGAGTGTGGTTGTTATTTGTGCACTTTGAATCCTCAGAAATTTAAGCTGAAGAGAAATTGAATAGATATAGAATGTTGTAATGGTTGTACGTGGTTTCCATGTTCTGGGTCCTGAGCTTCGAAAGCAAAAACCCATCGTTCCTTGTTATGTTGGCTGATGACTAATTTTGGTTACTGATAGGTATGTGTTCTGTAATTATTTATAAAATGAAATGGAGTTAGAGGTTGTCATCAGGTATTATGGTCATTGGTTTGGTTTTAGGAAAGGATATATGTATGTTATGCTTATCCTGTGCGCTATGTATGGACGTATATGGTCGTTGTTTTGTTAAGAGTGTTATTGTAAGGAATAATTTTAATCAGTGGTGTCGAGTATATATATATATATACATTTATGCTATTGTTGCATGTAAGTTTTCTTACATCTTAGGGACCAAACAGTAGCATCTGGAACCACATATGATCAATAAAGTCAAATTACACAATCTGGAATTTTTTACCACGAGTTATTGTTCATTTGGTAAAACTCCAGACTAGTGATTCAACTTCAAAAATTCATAACTAATTCTAAAAAAATCAAAATGAAGTGGTTCAAGTTGCTATACAAAGCTAACATAAGCCTCTTTAAAGGGAAAATATGAATATGACCAAAATCTAGCCAATTAATACAGTATTAGTGTGGAAAATTACTATTTATTTGGTCATTTTACAGTTTCTAGATTTAGTTCCCTAACTTTGAAAACCTTGTTCACTTTGTACAAATATCATAATAAGGAATTCTTGGTATCAAAACAAAGTTCAACATGTCTATTATCATACTTTAGAGTCTCATACATTTATTCAAAGGTTAACTATTTTTCCTAAGTCTCAACAAAACATAACCAGAACTGAAATAAGTACTTGGACTAGGGATGCCAAACGGAAGTAAGTTAACAAAACCATATGGACTTGGGTTTGGATAATAAGGTGGTGACACTACTGGATACCATGGTTGGCATTTTGGGTATAAGCAAACCCAATCTAAGAAATCATCATTGTCTAAAATAAACTCCTCTGGACATATTGGTTCCGGATATGGATTACCATACTCATCTACTGGAATTACAAAAGGAACACTATAATCTGCTAGTGATAAATACCTGACTCGGTATCATTAAGAGAAACTACAAAAATAGGTACTATATCTATTGGCTCTCCGAACTGCATGTTCGAGCCTTTGGAAGACTGTCTGGATACTACTAACATTGGCCATTTGCTATGGAAGAATTTCTTCTCTGATGAAGTATGTGTAAAATCTGGGTCTTTCTTATCTACTTCCTTAAGAAAGGAATCAGCTTGGTTTACTGAGGGAATAGAGTTCTGCCTATGAACAACCATTATCTATCCCTGCAAAAACTAGCATAAATGAATATTCACTTATCCAAGATAGGTAAACTATCTAAATTAGAGAAGTTTCTAACCTAAACCTAGGCCAAAACCTCTTGCACTGATACCAAAAAATATAACACCTTACTTTCTTACATCTTAGGGACCAAAAAGTAGCATCTGGAACCACATATGATCAATAAAGTCAAATTACACAATCTGGAATTTGTGACCATGAGTTACTGTTCATTTGGTAAAACTCCACACAAGTGATTCAACTTCAAAAATTCATAACTAATTCTAAAAAAATCAAAATGAAGTGGTTCAAGTTGCTATAGAAAGCTAACATAAGCCTCTTCAAATGAAAAATATGAATATGACCAAAATCCAGCCCAATTAATAAAGTATTAGCATGGAAAATTACTATTTATTTGGTCATTTTACAGTTTCTAGATTTAGTTCCCTAACTTTGAAAACTTTGTTCACTTTGTACAAATATCATAATAAGGCGTTCTTGGTATCAAAACAAAGTTCAACATGTCTATTATCATACTATAGAGTCTCATACATTTATTCAAAGGTTAACTATTTTTCCTAAGTCTCAACAAAATATAACTAGAACTGAAATAAGTACTTAATACACCCACTACATATTTCCATACAAAGTCTCATACAACAAAGTATCTATGCATCATAACTTCTTCATTCTCCTTCCTTGCTTCCATAAGACAGCCCTGCTGTGATGTTTGTATAATAGAAGTATTGGAAAATGTGCCCTAGGGGCCAATCATTGTCTTATGAACATTATTGATTTATGAATTTATTAATTGTGTTATCATATTATTTGCATGTTTACTGTGATGACCATCCTTGAATAATTCATGATCTTATCCTAAATGTCCCTGGTCGATCATCTATGTGGGAGCAGAGATGAAATAAGACCAGTATGACTTTGAAGATGTATAGAGATATAAATCAAAGTCATAGGCACATGTAAGAGTACAAGGTGTTGGATCGACCCGCTATGAGAGAGCTGCATGGGTTACGTCATAAGCTTCTCTCATATACAAACCATGTCACTATACCCTATGACCTGAGATCATCATGGATTCCTACATGACAAACGCTCAGCTTTGACCTAGTCAAAAGTCACTTTTGACCGAGTGATCATAAAGACTATGTTCGGGCTTAGTGGTTTTCCATGCGGAGTAATGTGAATGGTCAAGATGGAATCTGTCCCTCACATTTGTAGAGAGATATTACTAGGCCTCTCGATGAGTGAGTCTGAGAAATGTATAGCCATACTGTAATGGAAAGGTAGTTCCATTTCTATAGTCAGACTACTTAGGGATCGAGAAAGTAACGGTCAGGAATAGGAGGATGACATTATCCATGCCTCATCCATGACTAAAATATCGTGTGACAGAAGGGACATGATATGGTTGTATAAAAGGTTACATCATTTATCGATCCGCATATGATTTGGGTAGTCGTTATGTCTTGCTAGAGACCGCTTACGACTTGTGGGCTAGTATAGCAAATGGCCCACTGCCAACTTTATATGGGCCTACAGGGTCGCACACAAAATAGCCCAACACGAGCTATGATGTCCATATTCATTGAATCTAAGACGTGTCTAGATTTAATGAATGATCCAGGGTTGATGTATATATTTATTTATATTTATATTCGTATATATATATTATATATAAGGGATATATAGGATTTAATTTGTAAGGATAAATTAAATCTCTATCACGTTTGAATTTGAAATTCAAATTGATAGGATATCTCAAATTTGATTTATGATAATAAATCAAATATAGTCCAATCTTATCTTTATTTAAATTAAATAAATAGGTGAATTAAATATGTGGGACAGATTTAATATAAACATTATTTATTTAATTAGTTTCTTATCAAATTATACAATATGTGATATTGTATTAATTTCAGAATTAATATAGATTAATTCCAAGATCCAATTCGGTTAAGAAAAACGCAGAGCATCCTATATATCTGATTTTAGGAGCTACATTTTTGGTACACAACACACAACACAAAAGGCAGATCGGAATCTGCAAAAGTTTTGCAGATAAGAAACTGCTAAAGTAGAGACGGAGAGGACAAATTCTTGAGAGAGACTTGAAGGGACAGGAGACGCTAGCACGTCGTTCGTGGTTAGAACGCTGTTCGTGTGGATACCAGTAGAGGAAGCCGACCTGAGGCGTCGACTTCTTGTGATCAGAAAGAGAGCACAAGCCGCAGAGAGAAGCTGTGGACATCTTCTTGCGATCGGAAAGAGATCACCAGTCTCAGAGAGAAGCTGTGGAAGTCGCTGAGGAACACCAAGGGTAATGCTTCTTTCCACTTGACTTAAACACATACGGTAGATCTTGGCAAGGAATAGGAAAAAATTTTTAAATTAATTTCCGCTGCGTGTCTTCCAATTCCTTACAGGAAGGGGTAAGATTTTAGGGGAAATCTCAGTAGCAAACGGAAACCAAACAGTGTAAGCAACTTAATGCTTGATGTTAATATGTGTGTGCTTAATGATCATGCTTGCATAATGATATCTTTACATGCTTCCATATTCCTTAAATTATAACATATGACCATAGCATAAAAATAAAAATAGCATCATTCAATCATACATGCTTCACATAATCAAAGTAAACATCAAACGCATAAAACATCCAAGCCAGCAAAGTATACAAGTTAGATAAGTTTACTACCTTAGAATAGCTCTCCTGTAACCCTTTCTTTCTTGGTGTTTTTGTATCCTCTTTCAAAAATGTAAAAGACTAATAATGGTAGAGTAATACACTTATTATAATCCATACCAATTCAGCTTTGAACCTAACTTAATAATTTACTTCCATTTTCTGAAACCAATAAACTCCTAACTTTCTTTATTTGTGGTTAATTGTCTTGTCCCTTGAATTAATTTGTACCTTGACTATATCCCACACAATTTTTTCCAAGGAATCCAAATATGTATTCAGAAATTTCAAAATTCTAACGTTTCCTTCAGGTCTAGATAGAAACAGAAACAACACCTATAATTTTCCAAAAATTCGTCTTTTCAATTCCAATGCTTCCAAGACTTTGATCTTACTTAATACTACACAATTTTGCATTGCAAACCCATTAGAAACATCAAAATCATGAAATTTCAATTACTGTTCATACACATGAATAGTAACAGAGAAGGTTTCAAATTCTCGCTTTCTCAATTTCAATGTTTCCAAGTTTCCAATCTTATTCAATTCTACACAAAATCATCATATAAATTCAATGGAAGCATTAGATCATTGAAATTCAATCTTCATCCCTTAGTTCTGTCCTAGTCTAAAAGTCACATAAATTGGGATTTCAAGGATTACACAATTAATTCAAGGAATAGCCAATAATCCAAGCTTATCTAAGTTAATATTTCATAGTTCTAACTTATTTTTCATCTTTCTTGATTTCTGTCCAGATTTGGACAGCATGCTTCTTTGAGGATTATTCCAAAATTTAACTATTAATCCCTAGTTTCAATCTCCCAAATTGAGGTTAACTAAGTTAGAATAAATTACTTACCTTGCTTCTTAGCTTACTTGATCACTAGGTACCTTGAATGCCTCTTGGAATGCTTTAGATTAGGTTGAGTTTTGAAATTGCAAGAACTTCCTCAAGGTTCTTGGCTCTACATTTTACAAAGGAAATGGAGGGGTATTTATAGAGTAATTTTTGGCACCTTAGGACTAATATACCCTTCTATTTCTTAATTATTACAATAGCTTAAACTTCATTCTCATTAGTTCAATTTTAGATTAATTAATCTTAATTATCATTAAACTATTTGTTATAATATTTTAATGTAATGAGGCACATGTGATAATTCATTCCTCTTGCTATGCTTAACATGTGGCACAAGGTGGGTCCCACATGAGACACCTCACTACACACCTCACATGTCTTAAAATTTCTTTCTTTTTTTATAAAAATATCTTAAAAATTCATTTGAGCACAAGACCATTCCTTATCATCCTGGGCTACTGTAAAACATCACTTGGACCCTGAATTGAGTCCAATTGCTAATTGCCTCAATTCCCAAAGCACATCCTATACCGATATCTTTAAATTCTCCTAATTTTTAGAATAAATTCTATAAAATTCTTTTAATGGTTATAATATTTTTAGAAATTCATTTTAGTATAAAATGAATTTCTTACAAAGTCTTATAATTTTTTGAGACTCAAAAATCCTGATAAAAATTTCCTACATTTCCTTTGAACCTTTATCGCTGTCCAATTTTACTGTAAATTTTATAATTAATTATACTGGAATCCTTTTTTACTTCTATCAGTTTCATAAATTCTTATATTATTTATAAGAATTTACTACCAAGTTTCATCCAATTATGAGGTCCACAAGATACTGCACTAATCTCCATATTCAAAAACTCATATCAATTTATTATGACCTCAAATCAAAATTTTGATAAACTAATCAGAATAATTTTCTCTATTTTATGGTAAAATTTGAGGCTAAAATGCTTTCGGGCATTTTTTTGGCTTTTTCTGTCTCAACTTTCTATAATTATCATTTTTCCCTTGAACTTTTAGAAATTGCACTTTAGGCCATGAACTTTTCATAATTACACTTAATAGCCCAAAGCTTATGTCTACTTTCATTTTGTACCATGAAACTTTAGAATTTTCACTTTATTCCCTTTCTTTTCCAAAATGACCATTTTGTCCTTAAACTTTAAATAATTGCAATTTAGTCCCTAGACTTTTACTAAATTGCAATTTAGCCCCTTTTTCTTTACAACTTCATACCTTCTCTCTCTTTAGCTTAAAACTTATTTTAATCACTATCTTTTCTTCTGATTACCATCACAATCCCTTTATAACCTCTTTCCTTTTTTAGTCTTATATAGATAAGGAAAATTTGGGATGTTACATTATTGTTGTTGTGAATGATTGTATATATATATACTGTGATTTCGGGTGCTGTGAAGGTGTATATATATTTGTGTGTGTATGGTTATGTTGCCAAGGGGAAGAGGAAATAGAAGCATGTGGTTATGTGGAATGATGCTGCTATTATGAATTAGAGAGAAAGAAGATAAAGAAGATAGGATTGCTGCTAATAGGCATATATATACATAAATGAATTTGAAATTTAGGAAGTTAATAGAATTAAGGAGAGATGAGGACATTGATGGCTGTTGTTCTGTTGGTGACGTATGATAACTTTCTAGTTTAGAAATGTATAAGAGTTTGCCTTCATGATTGGTTGTACATTAAGAATGATTATTTCTGTTAGAAGGTTGAATAGAATGTTAATATATTGTTTCGGGATATCAGGGAATTGAGAAGTAAAATCAATCGAAAAGTTGTTAGCTGAATAAAGTAAAGGTATAAGAGCGTGACAGGTAAGTGAATAACGTTCCCTTAAATTCACATTTTAAAATATTTTTATTGCATTTAAAATGTTGATTTTAGATATGATTTATGGGAAAGCTAGTTTTATGAATTCATGGTTTTAATTCTTAGAAATGGTTTTTCTTTCAAATTGTTTACAAAAGAATTACAATTACATATGAAAATGGATGAAGTTTTAGAAAAGAATTTGGTAAAAGTTACATTGAATCGATTTTTTATTCATGAAATATTCTTACATGAACTTCATATGTAACTTTATATTGATTTTAAATATTCATGCTGGGGTTTTGAAATTCAAAGTGGTTTTACCAAAGAATATTGCATTTGAAACGATTGAGAGGATTACATGTGAAATGGACCCCACGCATGTTGAAAAAGTTTTAGAATGGACATAATACAGAACGTTGGTTGCTAACAGCAGTACTATTAGTCCTTTGTGCACCTTGGTTACCTGAGCTCAATGGACATCTGTGAGTTTCATACTCACGATAGTTATTTGTGGGATTTATTCTCGCGACATTTATTCGTGGAATTTATTCTCGCGAAAGTTATTCGTAGGTTTTGTACCTGCGTATTTATTCATGGCTTCGAGCCACTAGATTTGTTATTTACCCTCATAAACTGTGTGTCCCACCTGTTATGTGGCCTCATGCCATGCATGGTTATTTACCCTCGTGGACTGTGTGTCCATGCCTGTTTGTGTGGCTTCGAGCCGTGTCAAATTGGTTAGTTACCCTCGTGGACTATGTCCATGCCTAGCTATGTTCTATTGAAGTCCTACGGAAAGATTATAGTTTTGAAAGGATTGTTTTTAAATGATTGATTTGAAATAGTTATTTCCAATTGTTTTCCCTAAAATAAAAATATTTACATAAAGGGTTGTATCGAAGTACGAAATGTTATTTGAAACATGTTTATACATTGTTTATTTTCGCATTCTTTTAAATCATGTTTTTTGGACGTTACTCACTAGTAGATTATTTGGCTTCATATATTGCATTGACCCTAATCCTCCCACTGAGCAATGAAGAGCCTTGTTGTCGAGTCGAAGTGTTGTTTTGAACAAGACTACTTTTAATGTAATTATTATTTATAAAGTACTTGTATTATTTTGATAAAAAGGTAAATGCTCCACATAGTTCTTAGAAAATATTCTAGTTATTTTAGAAAAATGTTACGGAAACTTTGAATATTTGCATTATGTTGTAGGATCATTGGAAGATCGGTGATACAACGACGATCCTGCCGAGATTCCTACAAAGGACTTGCTTTTGATATATGAAATATAATTTATTATGATTTTCATTTCAAAAGTTTCATTCAAGGTTTTAGGCTTACGGAATGTGAAATTATTCATATTCTATGCTGGTCATGGTTCAAATTTTGAGACGTGACATATACTTAATTTAAAAAATCTCCACCATAATTCATATTCTTTCATTTAGCTCAACACCATACTTCAATAATTATTCCATGTATAAATCCATCATCTCACTTCATGTAGGAATATAATCATCAACTTCTCTATACTCTTCAATTCCAACAATAAATTTCCATTTGCTTTTAGTTTAACCATTCTCCCTCCAAACTCAAACCATTACCTTACCTAATTCATCTATACATACATATACACAACATTATCATGACAACTTAGGTATAGTATATATATATCCTTCAATCAGCTACACTGCATACATATAGACACATGTTGTCCCACTATTCCCTACACAGTAGTAACATATAATGACCGCAAATGAGGGACACAGGATTAAGCACCTACTTCTCATTACCTAGCTTCAAGATTGTTAGAATTTCATAGCATAACACTCCATCTGTACCCTTCATTTCCAACACCAACATGGCAGCAGAAAAGAAAAAAGAAAATCAGTTTCTACTTGTAGCTATGAATGATCAATGAAGAGGGAAAGGTATTAGCTTACGATACACCACACTTGGTGGTCTTCAGCGGCAGCAAGGGCGTCGGACGTTGGGCTACAACATAAACTAATGGAGCTCCCACAAACACAAGGTAGCTACAGAACACATACACACATAGAACCTCTAGATCCATGACGAACCACCACCCTCACATCTTCGTTCTTCCACCCTCACTTCCTTACAACTCTCAGTAACTAGAAAGAAGAAGGTAAGTTAAAGATCTGGTTCTTGCTACAGTACTACAGAGGTATGAGACAATGGCAATAGCAGTAATGGCACACATCAATGGCACCACAACTGACAGAGAACTACCAGCGACGTGATTCTACATCAGCTGGTGAACACCCCTCCTCCACCTCCAATGACTCATGGCTGCTTCTTCCCCTACTCTCGCTCTAGTTCTTGGCAGAAGAGGGAAGTTACTGGAGGAAAAATAGCTCTGATTGCAACAACACCAACAATGACCTATGACAGACGCTAGTCGATGATGACTCATCCCAACAGTAGAAGGCTCAGTGTCACGAAGCTTCCTCCGAGATTCCCTCTGCTATCTCTCTCTCACTGTCAATGAAGCAGATGGGAGAAGAAAATTAAATTCTAAAATAAAAAGTAAGAGGGGCAGTTTGGTAATTTCACGCGTCTAGAAGAAAAATAAAATCCCACTTTTGCAGGTGCTGGAATTCAAATAGGGGACCTCCAGTTTAACAGCACTGCCTCCAACCACTCAACTATCTAATTTCTCTTGTGATATCCCTGCGAGAAAATATATATATCTTTTAATAAAATGGTTTCATAACTTGGTAATTCCTAGGGTCATTATATACTAACACTTTGTAATTAAATATAAATTTTCCAGTAAAACATTTTATTTAAAGAAATCCATTTACAATCATAATTTTTAAACATTCTTTTTCCGTAGGACTTCAACATAACAAAAACAACCTTGAACATACAGTCTACGGGGGAACTAACCAATCTGACACAGCTTGAAGCCATGAAACAGGTGCAGGTACAAAACTCACAAATAATAGGTGCATGTACAAGACCTACTAATAATAGGCGTGAGAATAAATCCCACGAATACCCGGTGTGAGTATGAGGCCCACGAATATCTATCGAGCTCAAGTTTAACCATTGTGCACCAAGGACTAACAGTACTACTATTTGTAACTAGTGTTTTGTAGTCAATCCTTTCTAAAACATTTCCAAGTATGCATGAGGTTAATTTAATGTTAAATAATCACAACGCTTTACAATAATGGAATTTCAGCAAGAATGTTTCAATATCATGAACCCCATCATGAACATAAAAAATAAAATCATAAAAGATTCCTTCCAATTCATATGAAATACTATTCAAATAATAAAATTCACATCAAAATATTTCAAAAAGAAACACCCACTCAAGATAACATTTACAATAGTCTTTTTCAAAACTTTCCTTATTCATTTTCATACATAACATAATCATATCACAATTCAATTAAAAAGGAACCCAATAATTTTAATCGAAGTCATTAATTCACATAACCATTCCTTTAGCAAATCATACTCACAAATTAACATTTTAAATGGAACATATCAAATAGCAATTTACTATAAAAAAAATATCATTTTTAAGGTATGTTATTCACTCACCCGCGATATTCCGATATAGCTTACTCCTGCTCTATTCTTTATAACAATATTCTCTACTTATTTTCCTAAATTTTTTAGAAGTAAAACATTCCATCAAAAATTACTATTTATCTCTTTTATACCAAACATGAAACATACAATCATAACTAATAGCCTTCCAAAAATTCCACTTTTTATTTCACCTTTCTTCTCCATAATCCATAAGGAATAAAATTTACCACATTTATGTTTATTTCCCTTAACTTGCTACAGTCACACCAATTTCCCTATACCCTTTAATTCCAACAATTTACTTTCATATATATAAATGTGCATATGCTATTCATGCCATGATATTTTTGGTCATGCATTTCATCAAAAAGATTTTGAGCTTCATCTACACGTGAGCATTTCATATATATATACATATCCATATATACACATATATGATGTAACACCATCTATTCTACTCCTCACACAGCATGGCTTCCCTCTTTATTCTTTCTTCTTTCTTTTCTTCCAAATAAAGCACATATTCCCTCTTAACTCTATTAACTTCCCATTTTTTCTTTTTCACATCAACTACAATACCCAAAAACCAATCACACACACAGCTCCATGGTTTCCCACACCACACACAAAATTAATCTTTTCCCATTACTACACACAGACTTGGCAAGCAGGGAAACAAGAGAATTTAGTTCTCAACTTAAAGCTGCGAATGATCAATGGAGGAGGAAAGGTATTGGCTTATTGTACACCACTAACCCAAAACAAGCTGGATGGAGACAGGGAAGAAACTTAGAGAATGTAGCTGCTATAGTAACCAGGACACTCATACCTAGCGAACTGCATAGGGAAGGGAGTTGGACGTTAGTTGTGATGAAGTAAAGGGTGAGCTTCTATACACGCCAAATAGTAGCATACAAGTTCACGACAACCAAAAAGAAAGAGGCGGGAGATCTCAAATTTGCTATAGTACAATAGAGACACTTGACAACGGGGACAACAATAACGGTGCAGGTCAACGAGCCACCAATGATAGAGAACTACCGGCACCGTGTTCTTACAGTAACCACCAATTATCCTTCCTTCTCTTCTACCTTCAGCGATCCAATAAAGATCTTCTCTTACCCTCACTCAGATCTAAGCAGTCAGGAAGACCATGACTATTGTGACAGCATGGCATTTGTAACAACAGTTCAGACGATGGGGAAGGCGATCATAGTAGCAATAGGTCTCACTATTGCAAAGCCTCTCCTCTGAACTCTCATTCTTGCGGTCACTAAAAATGGAAGGAGGAAGTGTGTTATAGAAATAAAAAGTAAGAGGGGCAGTTTAGTAATTTCACATGCTTGAAAAAATAAAAAAAACCACAGTGGCTTGAGTTGGGATTCGAACAGGGGACCTCCAGTTTAACTACACTGCCACCAACCACTCAACCATTCACTTTCTCTTGTAATTTTGCTACTAGAAAATATGTATATACTTTATTAAAAGGGTTTCATAACTGCGTAATTTCTAGGGTCATTACAATTATCTTTTTAATTTTACATTGGGAATAAATAAATTCTATTCCATCATTTTATTTTTAAAAGCCTCTTTTTTATTTATTTTATGGCAACTTATATGTCCTTTAATTTGTGTTAAACTTTAGCCGCCCTTTGTCTTTTTCTGATTTTCCATGGCTTTTGTCATCTTCTGATTTTTCCCTCAGTAGTTTATTAAGACTCATCAATTCCTTAATCCAACTAATAATTGATATGAAATTGGATTGGAGGAACCTGAGGCAACTCAAGGAAGACTAGAGGAAACTAGAGGAAGGCCAGAAGAAACTGAGGGAAGACTTGAAGACACTAGAGGAAGACCATATGTAATTAGAGGAAGAAATGAAACAACTGGATGAAGATTAGAAGAAACTCGACAAAGGGCACCATTGTGTTGCTGAAGGACACAAGCATCTTCAAGAAGGGCACCAGCAATTTAGGATAATATAGGAAAACATCCTACTCCATATGAGAATGAGTTTACCCCTAATCCATCCTAATTCCCATCCCTATCCCCATCCTTACCTAATACCTTTAGTTTAGTGCTTAATGATGAGGTATATGCTTGCCTATTGAACTTATTGGACTTTTCCTGTCAATGGTTGGAAGAGAGTCTTTGTTGCACTACGCCTTGGGGCCTCAATCAAAATTCACCAAGGATTGTACTATAACACTACCTAGGGTTGTTCTTACTTTGAAGAGTCAAAAATGAAATTAATTCCTAAGTAATTAAATAGAATGCAATCTAAACAATGAAATGAGGTTTGGGTTCTCAAAACTATAAAACTAAGATGCAAAAAAGTAAATGTCCTAAACTCCAATACTTTTGGTATTTTGAATAAAATGGATAGGTGAGTGGAAAATAGATGAAGTGAATCTCTTGAAAATGATTTTGAGGTAATCATTATTCACAAAAGGTAAATAGGAGTTTAAAAATTCTTCACAACACTAGGTTTCTTAAATACCAAATGCATAAGCCACTTGCAGGTCTAGCACTTTAATTAATAGCCACCCATTTTATAAAATACTATTGAACTCACAAAGTGTGCAAACATCAAATAGAACCAAGAATTGTAACTAAACTTTAAATCCAATAACAGAGCCACATTGATAAGACACATTTTGTATATAGTTTTTGTGACATTTTTAAGAGTTTTATAAGAACTTTACCATTTATTTTATACCTTAAATTGTACTTTTCTGGTAATACATGATTGTGCGTGGCAATGTGCTAATTAAAGGGCTAAATGGTAAATTAACTCTTCCAAAATGCATATATTCTATTATTTACTGATTTGGACTTTTACAATAAGCTTTTACGTTATATTACATGTATTTTGGAAGAGAGCAAGGACTAGGACAGAAATCACAAGTCAATAAAAGTGAAACCATGCTCCTGCGCCTTTTAGTCACAGCCAAAGAGTCTGTCGATAGCGACCTTAATTCTTCTTCAAGTCTCTTTGTGTTTATAAGTCACGACCAAAACATGGATCTGGTCATGACTAAAATGCGAAATCGCTGAAACTACACATTTTGAATTGGGTCATGCAGAAATAAAAGGAGATGAGGGATGCTGTCAAGAGGAAGGCTAGTTTTTGACCTGATTAGGCTAAGAAGCAGTACTCGAACACTCCCTGATCACCTTCTCCATATCTTCCATCGTTCTACACCTCTTTACAAGCTTCTCAACATCTCTACACTATCAATCTACCATCTTCTCATCATTTCTTCATGGCATCACAAATAGACAGCGATTGGAGTATAATAGGAGTCATGAGAGGCTAAATCTTTAGTCTCTTGGTGATGGATCTGATATCTTGAACTCCCATCATTCGTGACTACTGCTCTCTGTGATATTGAGTCGTGACTAAAACATACTTTAGTCACGACTAACTAAAACTTTTCTACTGTGCAACTTTCGTGACTAACTCTAACTGATTGCATTGATTATTCTCTATTATTTATGCATTGCATGCGTAAAAGAACTGAACTATTAGTGCCTTTTGAACCTAAAATTGAGTGAAGACTTAGGAAACTAAAGAGAGAATTTAGGAAATTTAGAGAAGAAGAAGCAAAATCTAGTTCCTCCTCTAGTATTCCAGAGTCTAAAACTGAATTGAATATGGCTGATATTAATTGTAATAGGCATGGAAAAAATGAAATACCAATGAATGCAGAAGATGATAGAAGTATGAGGGAAATTAATCATTCGCATGTGAATTATGATCCTTATGGTTTCTATACTGAAGAAGCTAATTTTGAGATTAAAAGAGCTTTGATTACAGCCTTACCTAAATTTCATAGTTTTACAGGAGAATGTCCATACAGACACTTACAAACCATGCATATGATTTGTTCTTTAATAAAGCCTCCAATGACTGCATTGGATGATGTCTTAAGGAGGTGTTTCCATTTTACCTTAGAAGGGAAGGATAAGGAGTGGCTATACAATTTGCCAATTCATTTCTCTACTCTTATATGGGATCAGCTAAAGTCAACATACCTTGAACAGTTTTTCCCAGCTTCAAAGACTACTCGAATGAAGAAAGAGATCACTAATATTTTGTAATAGGATGGAGAATCTTTATATGAGTATTGGACGAGGTTTCTTAACCTATTGGCTAGATGCCCTCACAATAACATTACCAACGCTAATTTAGTAGACATTTTCTTTTATGGTCTACTTCTCATAATCAGGTTTCCTTGAATGCTACAGCAAATGGATCCCTGAGAGATAAGACTCCACAAGTAAGTTGGGAGTTATTATAGAAAATGGCCAATGAAGACCATCAAATAGGGGATCCAAGGAGAATACCCACATCTTCTTTGGGTAATGCAAATGTGATCTTACCTAAAATAGCAGCCTTGGGAAACAGAATGGAGAAGAGGATGAATTTGATTGAAAGAGAGCTGTATTCCACAAAACAAGTTCATGCAGTGGATACCTCACAAGCCTTAGTTATAGGATGTGAATTATGTAGTTCAATGATGCATGCTACCAGTACATGTGACAGATAGTATGAAGAAGTGGTAGCAATATATCAAGGGAGCTGATAATCAATACCAGAAGAGAGACCCATACTCTAACACATATAACCCTGGTTGGAGAGACCACCCAAACTTTAGGTGGGGTGATAGGCCAAATCAATTTCAAGGAGGTGGTGCTTTCTCAAGCAGCTACCAAAATAATGCAAGGTCTATAGTTCCAACTCACCCTAATACCTTATTAACATCGAGGCTAGATGAGACTTCTCAATTGTTGAAGAGTATTACTGCACAGATGAAAAATATGGATCGTAGAATGACCCATATAGACAATAAGCTCAAGGAGATTGATGGTTAGTTTACCTCCATAGCTTTAATTGTCCAAAGTATGCAAAAGGATAATGAAGATGCGCATAGAAAACTTGAAGAGTTAAGTTCCAAGAATGTAGATATCACAAGTCACTTAACTCAAGTATCTAATACAGTGAGTAACATTCAAGGAAAGAGCAGTGGCAGCATACCTTTAAACTTATAATGAATACAGATATCACAAGTCACTCATCTCTACTACAGGTGTAAATTGGGAAATCTAAAAGTGTTAATAACAACAACTTATAATGAAGAAGCCAACCTAAGAGGAGAATTCACAAGCCCAAGTGGAGATACAAGAGCTACAAGAAAATGTAGCAATAGTACCAAGTATAGCTTATAAAGGAAAGTAACCTAAGGAGAAGCTGAAGTCAAGCAAGCAAGGAGCATCTATGCACAAAGGTAAGGAGGTAATTATAAAAGATCTCCCTTTTCCTAACTCTTAATTTGCTGGAAAGAAAAAGATTAACTCTGATTTTGTAAAAGATGCTTATACTCTATTCAATAAGTTAGAAATAAAGATCCTGTTGGTTGAATTCCTCAAGAGAAAACCTAAATATGCAAAAAAAAATTAAGGAACTATATGTTGATTGTCATATCCCCAATTTTCTTACCTAATATAACTGTACAGTTTATATGAAATGGATATGAGATTCTTGGAATAAACTGTATAAGATTAAGAAAGGAAAGAAAGGAAAGAAAGGGATTATGAACTAAGGAAATTTTAGGGACCTAAACACAAATTAGAAAAGGTTGAAGGCAAAAGTTAAAGTAGAAACAAAAATTGGGCCAAAATGGGTAATTTCCAAAAGTTTAGGGACCTAAATGTGAATAAGCAAAAAGTCAAGGACCTAAATATAATTATGGAAAAGTTCATCCAGAAAAGGCTTAGAACTATCTGGAAGTATTTCAGTTCTATATTTCATCAATAAATAGAGGAAGATAAGCTGGTTAATCTAGCATGGTACAGAAATTTTATTAGGGTCCTAGATAGTGGATATTTATCTGATAGTCTAAAAATTATCTAAAATTTTATCAAATCACATGGATCTCAGGTATAAGTGAATAAGTTACAGGAAGGTGTGCTCCATGACATCAGATGTCATGAATCTAATAGAATCCTGAAAGAAGTCCTGTAGGAGAAATTATCCCCATATTAGTGAATTTTGACGGGAGTTTGATAACACCCATGATCCAATTGTGGAACTTAGTAGTAAGTAAGCCTAGATAGAATGAACTCAGATGGCCTCATATATGGGCCTATGATAATGCCAAGGAGGGCCCAAGACCCATGATATCAGTTCATCAAGAGAAGGGGCCAATGGTCGGGAAAAGTGCAAAATTATGAAAATGCCCCTAGATGACTATAATGTACCAGTGATAGATGGAGGGCATTTTGATCATTTTGGATAGGATAAAAATGTGGGATATAGTATAAATATGATTAGTTAGAGCCAGTATATGCCCTGAGGCAGTATAAAGAGGGGTGAAATGACAATTATGCCCTGAGGGTTAATATAGTGCAAGAAAGCATACCAAGGGTATTTTGGTCATTTCCCAAGGGATGGATGGAAGATAAATACTCAGTCTAACATTTTCAATGGTATAAGGAACCTATACACTAGTTTTCAGGATAAAATACATATCCTAGAATATTATAAAAATTAGGAACAGAAAACAGTCTGATTTTTGTGAAACTGCTCCGATCGGTACCAAACTGTACTGGAATTTTTCCTATTAGTATGTTTCACTTTTTCTAGCAAAACATGACCCTAAATGATTTCATGCATGGCGTCAAAAGGGGAGGCTTCTAGGGCAACCTTGTGCAAGATTGAATATGGACCATTAGATCAAATAGTAACCAAATCAATCTTGACCATCCATTTCAACCCAAGCTCATGTAAGGAATTGGAAGATACGCAGCGGAAATTAATTTAAAAAAATTTTCATTCCTTGCGAGGATCTACCGCATGTGTTTAAGTCAAGTGGGAAGAAGCATTACCCTTAGTGTGCCTCAGCGACTTCCACAGCTTCTCTCTGCGGCTGGTGATCTCTTTCCGATCGTAAGGAGATGTCCACAGCTTCTCTCCGTGGCTCGTGCTCTCCTTTTGATCGCAAGAAGTCGACTCCTCAGGTCATCTTCCTCTACTGGTATCCATACGAACAGTGTTCCAACCACAAACGACGTGCTAGCGTCTCCTGTCCCTCCAAGGCTTTCTCAAGAGTTCGTCCTCTCCATCTCTACTTCAGCAGTTTCTTATCTGCAAACCTTTTGCAGATTCCATTCGGCCCCTTTCGTGTTATGTGTTGTTTTCAAAACGTAGCTCCTAAAATCGGATATATAGGATGCTCTGCGTTTTTCTCAACCGAATTGGATTTTTGGAATTAATCTATATTAATTCCGAACACAATATCACATATTGTATAATTTGATAAAAAACTAATTAAATAAATAATGTTTATATTAAATCCGTCCCACAGATTTAATTCACCTATTTATTTAATTTAAATAAAGATAAGATTGGATTGTATTTGATTTATTCTCATAAATCAAATTTGAGATATCCTATCAATTTGAATTTCAAATTCAAACGTGATAGAGATTTAATTTATCCTTATAAATTAAATCTTGTAAATATCTCTTATATGAGATATCCTATCAATTTGAATTTCAAATTCAAACATGATAGAGATTTAATTTACCCTTATAAATTAAATCTTATAAATATCTCTTATATGAGATATCCTATCAATTTAAATTTCAAATTCAAACATGATAGAGATTTAATTTATCCTTATAAATTAAATCCTATATATCCCTTATATATAATATATATATATACGAATTTATATATATACAAATATAAATATAAATATATACATCAACCCTAGATCATTCATTGAATCTAGACACGTCTTAGATTTAATGAATCTGGACATCATAGCTCGTGTTGGGCTATTTTGTGTGCGACCCTGTAGGCCCATATGAAGTTGGCAGTGGGCCATTTACTATACTGGCCCACAAGTCGCAAACGGTCTCTAGCAAGACATAACGACTACCCAAATCATATGAGAATCGATAAACGATGTAACCTTTTATACAACCATATCATATCCCTTCTGTCACGCGATATTTTGGTCATGGATGAGACATGGATAATGTCATCCTCCTATTCTTGACTGTTACTTTCTCGATCCCTGAGTAGTCTGACTATAGAAATAGAACTACCTTTCCATTACAGTATGGCCATACATTTCTTAGACTCACTCATCGAGGGGCCCAGTAATATCTCTCTACGAATGTGAGGGACAAATTCCATCTTGACCATTCACATTCCTCCGCATGAAAAACCACTAAGCCCAAACATAGTCTTTATGATCACTCGGTCAAAAGTGACTTTTGACTAGGCCAAAGCTGAGCGTTTGTCATATAGGAATCCATGATGATCTCAGGTCAAAGGGCATAGTGACATGGTTTGTATATGAGAGAAGATTATGACGTAACCCATGCAACTCTCTCATAGCGGGTCGGTCCAACACCTTGTACTCTTACATGTGCATATGACTTTGATTTATATCTCTATACATCTTCACAGTCATACTGGTCTTATTTCATCTCTGCTCCCGCACAGATGACCGACCAGGGACATTTAGGATAAGATCATGAATTATCCAAGGATGTTCATCACAGTAAACATGCAAATAATATGATAACACAATTAATAAATTCATAAATCAATAATGTTCATAAGACAATGATTGGCCCCTAGGGCACATTTTCCAATAGCTCATCTATAAATACCCCCTATTCAACCAAGAAAGAAGCACACAACTTGAAGCTAAAGCAAGGCAATCATCTCCCTTGATCTTGAGCTTTGTTCTAGCAAGCCAGCTCATAGTTTTAAGGGGATTTTGTGCTATATTTCCCTTATGGTTGCTGCTAGAAGTTTTGTCCATATGTGGTTAGAATATGAGTTTTATGTTATGGATAGTTTAGACAAGCTTAAACAAGCTAGAATCAAGTGGTATAGCTTAGAAATTCAAGTATGTTTGGAATTAGGGTTTTGTGTTCTTGCTGTTACTGTATATGACACTGTTCATATGATAGAATTTCATGATTTTGATGCTTCCAATGAGTTTAAAATGGAAAATTGTGTGGGGATAAAGTAGGAGAACAAGTATTGGAAGCATTGGAATCAAAATGTGAATTTTTGGAAAACAAGAGGGTTCCTTCGGTTTGGTACTGTACAAGTGGTATGATTTGATTTTGGAAATTGTAGTTTCATATTTGGATTCTACATGAAAAATTATGTGGAAATGAACTATGAGAATTTATTTTGGAGAAATGGAAGTATGAAACATAAAAGGGAGAAAGAAAGCAAGTTAGTAAAACCTAGTCTTAGATTTGGTTTCATGTTGAATTGTAACTTGATATTATTTTGTAATGGCTAGGTTTTGACATTTTTGAAGGAAGGAAATCATCCCAAGAAGATCTTGACAAGGATAGCTAAGAGGTAGCAAGAATACCTAACTATAGTTTCATGTTTGCTTAATTGTTTGCTTGCTTGTTGATTATGGTGTTTGGTTGAGCTTGAGATTATGTCATCATGTCTATGATGAAGTATGAATGATTGCAACTCCTTCCAACTTATGTCATGACAATATGCATGTTAGAGTTTGCTTATGTACCATTATGAAGTAGCTCCCATCTCATGATAACATGTTAAGCATCCAATTAATCATGCATGATATTATGGTTTGTGTAACTTGCTATTGGGATTTCCATGAAATCTCATTCCTTCCATATGCATAACCATGTTATAGGTGCTGGACTTCACAAGGAAAGAGGGTAAACATAGATGGATGAGTTGTATAATAAGTTACAATGCTTACTTGACATTATGGAAGAATATGATAGTATGCATGGTGTATGTTTAAGTAGTGCTATTATGAAGCTGTGACCTTGTGACAATTATTATGATTCCTAAACCAACAAGTTTGAATCTGAAATTTGGCATGATTATAGATAAGATATATATATTTAAATGAACACCAAGAATGTCAAAATTGGTTAAGTATTCGATTAGTTATGATTTTTCTAAATTGAAGTTAAAATCTGGAATTGAGATGAAGTAAGCGTTTAGAGGCAGCAACGTTCACGCGATGGTTTTATATATCAAATGAACGAATTTTTCTATGACATTTTATGAACTTAAAGAAAAAAACCACAGCTTCAAATCCATATGTAACACAGTTCATTTTGATAAGTAACTAAAGAGAAATGTATTTTTGAAGTTAAGGCAAAGAAAATGGAACTTCCAGATTTTACCAAATGAACAGTGATTTTCAACGAATAAACTAATTTCATTTGGACAAGAAAACCTCAGTTTCATATTTTTCCTTCAAATATCTATGAAATAGATTTGATTATAAATTGGAACCACATTATTTTGATTTTTCTACAATTAATTATGAATTTTCAAAGTAGGGTACATGTTCTGGAATTACCAAATGAACAGTAAAGTAAATAGTACCCGAGACCAATTCTTTTGAAAATGAAGGTTTACAAAGCAAATGATCATGTAATTGGTTCCAATAACTTCTAATGGAGTATAATTGAGGTTAAAAGTAAGGATATGACACTGATAAAAAGAAGTTTGGGCCTTTTGAGAGAATTCAGGTGAGTGCTAATGTGTCATCACTCTTTAAGGATGAATTACCACTTAAGTGCTAAGACCTAGGATCTTACACAATCCCATGCACTATAGAAAATGTTTCTATTAAGGGAGAGTTACTAGATCTAGGGGCAGCCATTAATGTAATGCCTTGGTCGGTATATCAAGCTTTAGATATCAATAATCTTAGAGACACAAGCGTAGTACTCCAGTTAGCTAATAGGTCAATTAGGTATCCTAAGGAAATCCTTGAGGATATTCTAGTGTAGGTCAAGGACTTAGAGTTCCTAGCTAATTTTTAGGCTTTGGATATGTCCAGTGAGTTAGTAATGATAGCATTTTGATCCTAGGCTGACCTTTCCTCCAAACTACTAAGACCATCATTAGTATGAAGCATAGTTCCATCACAATGGAAGTTGGAGAGCATGTGGTAACATTCAACATGAATGAAGCAATGAAATTTCCTTCCGATAATTTTTCTTTTACTGCTTTGAATGCCATTGATTATGCTGTTGAAGAGACTAGGGATGAATATGAATTGAGTTTGCATGATAATGATAGAGATAATGAGTTTGCAAAAGGTTTGTCGAGTGATTTTGCAGGATCGCAAGATATTCTGGAAGCTGGAAGTGCAACAATTGAAGAAGGGTCGGGTTTCTATGACCCAAGGTCATGACTAAATGACCTCCACGTTGTGACTAAACATTATCCTAATACTCACTATGAAGCTGAGTCATGACAAAATGGCTTTAAGGATATGACACAAAACTCTAAAGACGATCAGTCGCGCCATGAAGATAAAGATATCATGACTAAATATCAATCTGTTGAGGGACAACCTTTCTGTGAACATAAGTCGTGACTAAAAGATGACCAGGTTGTGACAACAAGTTCCAGAGACATACCCTGTCAACTGGAGTGGCGACGAGAAGCCGAAAGGTTGCGACGAGAAGCTGAAAGGTTGCGACCAGAAATGCCATACTCAACCAGGGAACTCCAAACTCCTTCAGTTCCACACTCCACTATTTTAGTTAAAGGGCCAGTACATTCTAACTCTTCTCACCATCATTCTCATTCTAAAATTACATCTCATACCTTAAGGTTTTTGAAAGATTTAATCTCTAAATATAATGCAGGTATGGAAAAGAATGATCCCAAGTATATTACAGTCATACCCCAACCTCAGCTTGGTACGACACTTGGGGAAGCAAATGATAAATTGGATTATCTACACAAGCTAGAGAAGAACAACTGCAGGGAATATATGAAGGATGTGAAGGAAAAACTTTCCAAGTTTGTTGCTGCTATGTAACATCCTTACTTTTATACGTCTTAGGGACCATTCAGTAGCATTTAGAACCATTTACAAGACCTTGGAAGTCCATTAGCCAAATCTGGAATTTTACTCTTTCTCGGGGTTACTGTTCATATGGTATTCCAGATTACACAACGAACTTTGAAAAATCATAATTAATTCTAGAAAACTCGAAATGAAGTGTTTCAAAAAGCTACATGAACATAACATATTTAAGTTTAAGGGAAAAATAATTTCTAGACCAAATGATTAGCCAATTGATACAGTTTATTCGTTGAAGTTTACTGTTCATTTGGTCAAAAACTCTGGAAACAGATTCTGGTCCCTTACTTTGGAAAATCATTTCTATTGATATACACATCCAAATGAAATGTTATACCTATGCACTTAAAGCTATGGATGTGTGCTACATGTTCATAAAATTTCATGAAATAATCCCTTCATTTGCTAGGTCAAACTGAAGCCACAACAAAACTGCTTCAGGACCTACGTTTTTACCATTTCAGTTTCTTTTCTTTCATTTCCAATAATTGTTTCAGCATGCTCAAGCCATCAAATAAGCTTCTTAACATTCATATACATCATGTACATATGCCATAAGTATTACAATAGTTTCATCACATAAATGGACACCTTACATGGCATTTACATACATAGACAATTTATAGTATGTGCTAAAATCTCAATACTTCACTTCCTTTCTTCAATTCTTTAGCTCTTCACCATGCATACCTTTTCTTCATGCTTGACCTAAATTGGTTGGTTATGGGAGAGTGAGATTCTAGGGAATCTCAGTAGCAAACATTACCACTTAAATATGCAAGATGGATGCTAATGCATGATATGTAATTTCATTAACTTTCTTTGATTAGTGACATGCCATCATGCTATATACTTTTAAATAAAGTGCATGGCCATGGAAACATGTTATTCACAATACATTCAACATCATTTATCATGTCACAACATCATTCAAATAACATATACATGTCAACACATAAGCATACCACATCAAGCACATAAAGAGATAAGTTCACTACCTTGCACTTAAGCTTTTCTCTTGATCTTTAGCATTTGCTTCCTAGCTTTCCAACCAATAAACCTTTATGCCAATCACTTCCCAACATGTTCTTGGATGTTTCAAGGTCCTAAACACATTCATATTCATCACATAATTCATTAGGACTCATGAACTCCAACCATGTTCAAGATTAACTTTGTTATACTCTTTATTGTCATAACTTTCCCTAATATTCACTAATCCACTTGGATCTTGAATCAATTGATGTCTTGACTTTACCCTACATAATTTCATATTTTGAACTCATTTATGAGCTTAGAATCATAAAATTCCAGCTCCTTCATGGCCTGCTGTACAAAATTGAACATAAGCACACAATTCTTTCAAAAATTCTCATTTTGATTCTAATGCTTCCCATACTTGTTTCTCCACTTTACCCCACACAACTTTTCATTTTAAAACCATTGGAACCATGAAAATAATGAAATTCAAATCACTGTTCATGCGAGTGAACAGTAATCGTAAGGAATCTCAAAGACTACAACCTTGAGATTTTAATGCTTCCAAGGTTCAAAACCTTTCCAATCCTACACAAAATCATCATATAAACTCAATGGAAGCATTAAATCATTGAAATTCAACTTCCTTCCCTCATGAACAGTGCAGACCGAACAGGGCACACCATGGCAAAGTCAAGAATATCAATTTGATTCAACCACCAATCTCTTAACTAGCTTGTTTAAGCATCAATCATAAGTTTCTAACTTTAATTTCTTCTTTCCCCTTTCATCTATGGATTTTGGACAGCACCTCCCCTTAGAGAAAACTCAACTTTTCCCCATGAAAACCCTAAGTTCAAACTCCCAAATCAAAGGAGAATAAGCTAGGAAAGATTGCTTACCTTTAATCTCTAGCTTGCTTGAACTTTGGAACCTTGAATCTTCTTTGTCTTGGCTTGAGTTTTCATTTTGCAAGAATTTCCCCAAGGGTCCATGAAGCTACGGTTTTGTGTAGAATGAGGGGGTATTTATAGCCAAAATCCAAGAAAAATGAATGGCCAAGATTGATTTGGTTACTATTTGATCTAAAGGCCCACATTTAATCTTGCATTTAACTTTTTCATAAAATAATAATTATGACATCATGTGGGACAGCTCATGGGACACCTAAGAGGGTTAGGTGGCGTGCTTCCCATGCAAGGAACCTTCTGGAGAAATTCCAGTCCAATCCCGTACCGATCAGTGCAGTTTCACAACAACCGGACTGTGTTCTGTTCCTAATTTTTTATAATATACCAGGATATGTATTCTATCCTGAAAATTAATGTCTAGGCTTCTCATACCATTGAAAATGTTAGACTGAGTATTTATCTGCCATCCATCCTTTGGAAATGACCAAAATACCCTTGGTGTCATTTCTTGCACTGTGCTGACCCTAAGGGTATAATTGTCATTTCACCCCTCTTTGTACTGCCTCAGGGCATATATTGGCTCAACTAATCATATTTATACCATGTGTCACGTTTTTAGCCTGTCCCAGATGACCAAAATGCCCTTCATCCATCTCTGGTACAATCTGGGCATCTAGGGGTATTTTCGTAATTTCGCACTTTTTCTGGCACTGGCCCCTTCTACTGATAGACTGGTACCCTGGGTTTTGGGCCTTCCTTGGCATCATTATGGGCCTATATATGAGGTCATCTGATCTCATTCTATCTAGGTTTACATACCGATAAGTTCCATTATCGGATCACGGGTGTTAACAAACTCCCGTCAAAATTCACTGATATGTGAATAACTTTTTATACAGAACTTCTTCTGGAGTTCTGTCAGATCTAGGACATTTGACACTGTAGGGCACAATTTCCTGTAATTTGTCCACTTATATCTGAAGTCCATGAAATCTGATAAAATTTCAGATAACTTTTAGACTATCAGATAATTTTCTGCTGGCTGGAGCCCTAATAAAATTTCTGTATCATGTCAGATTAACCAGCATGACTTCCTCTATTTACTGATGGAATGTGGGACTGAAATACTTACAGGCAGTTATAAACCTTTTCTGGCTGAACTTTTCCATTATTACATTTATGTCCCTGACTTTTTGCTTAATTACATTTATGTCCATAACTTTTTGGATATTTACATTTAGGTCCCTAAACTTTTGGAAATTACAACTTTTGGCCCACCTTTTGTTTCTACTTTAACTTTTGGCCTTTAAACTTTTTCAATTTTCGTTTAGGTCCCTTTCTTCCTTCAAGACTCATTTAACCTTTATTATTTCTTCTGATCTTTGTCATAATCCTTCTTAAACCTCTTTCCACTATCAGTACTATACATATAGGGAAAAATTAGGATATGACATGCTACATGCCAACCACAGTTGGGCAAGTTTAAGTTTAAAGAGGGACAATTCAAGATGAGCTTAGATGAATCTCAGTATAAGATGCGTAATTATGGAATACTAAAGTGGAGAGAGAGGGCAATGGGGAAAACCTTCTAATTAAATAGCCATCTCTCAAAGTTTTATATTTTCTCACCGCTTCCTTGAGGCTAGGTTGTCCCTTTCCTATCTCCTACCTTTACAAGTTTTCCCTGATGTTATATGTTGATGATGGTTTAAGGATAGGAAAGGGATATTTCAATAGGATAGTTTTCATTTTCTGTTTATTCTAGGTGTCTTTCAGTTTTGAACAATAACTCGTTACTGTCCATATGTCACTTACTCATTAATTGTTCTTTGTGGAACTTACACACTCACATATATGATCTTAGCTTACCCATCCTATCATCTCTGCCTTACTAGTATTGCTTTGTATGACTTGAATGTGACTGCGTGCTGAACTATTAATTTGCATTGAGTGATTAGGCTACCTACTATTTTGAAGCTAGATTTGATTGACTTTACAAAGTGATTATGATCTTTTCTACTTTAGTTCTATTGACAGTGAGGACACTATCAAGTTTAAGTATAGGGAAGGATATTATTATGTAAAAAAAAACTCTTCTATTAATCCAATCTTTCATCACAAATTTTTGGTTTTTAATCTTAATGTGTGTGATGAATTGCTGAAAATTATATCCCCACTTTAAACTGTGTTGATAACTGGAAAAGTGTTAGCATGAAAAAATATTTTAGGACTTTGACAATTATCTCAGTAGTCTCTGTGAAAACTGGTCGTGACATATATGCTTTTTGGTCTTGACCTATAATGGAATTTTGGACTTAACATGCTCTCTGTAAACTACAGTTGTGACCTATGTACATAGTGGTTGTGACAATAACTATCGATTTGAGTCACGACATGAGTACCTACCTAGTTGCGACTATTCCTCTCTGTGTATTTGCTTCATTTAAGGTACATTCCGTGGTTGCGACAAAATGTTTTGAAAATCTTGAGCATGCATCTCTATGACAAGTGGTCGCGACCTTCACAGTTTTTAGTCGTGACCTATGTTTGAAAAATGTCCAATTACCTTCTCTTTACTTTTGGAATGATGTATAGAAGGACTCCTTTTGGACTACTTAGATTCTTTCACAAATGATTCATTGTTCCCTTATTTCAAAACCTTTTTAGCTCCTAGAAACCACTGCCTCACTTGAATTTTTTGGAAAATATTGGAAATTGAATTTGAAATACCTAAGCTTTTGATGTTAGATTTGGATTATCACATGGTTCTAAGTGATTAATTTGAAACTTTTAAATCATCATTTATAGGGTTTTCAGTTGTGATGCCTAGTGAATGATGAACATTGTTTGAGACTTTAGCTTATGAGCAATCTAGATCAAAACCTTTGTTGGAAGGATTCTCGACCTTAAATTCTATACTAAGTAATTATTCATTGGTTTATATCTTCTAGAACTTGTCTATGCTATAAGCTCAAAATTACTAGCATATTTATTAATTGAACACGATAGAGGCATTCTTTCTAAGCCCTTTTATCCCAAACACAAGCCTACTACATATTACATCCTTAGTCACCCCTTTTGAGCCCATCACTTTTTATTTTCATCATTCTTATAGAAAGTCATATGTGCATAAACATCATTTTGAAATAATTTTTTTCATGTTAAAAATTCAATATTGTTGTGTTATTGTGCTACAGCTTCCATTAATGAGGTGCCAAATAAAAGAAGAGAAAAGAAGCTTATTGCATTAAAAAAAAGAGTGCAAGACAAAGGAAGCAAAAAGAAAAGAGAAGAGAAGTGAAGAGGGAACCATTGTCAACTCTTATTAGTACAATTACCACAGCTACATCCTTAGAGACATGAATTCATACTACATATTCATTGTTGAATACATATAGTACTTTCTATTCTTCATATTCCATTCCATGTGGCCCATCTCCATAATTTCAACCTTAAAAGACCTCTTGATCCTTTGCATAAGTGTTATATAGTTGCTGAGATTTAGAGACATTACAAGCATATGGTAGGATGTTGTTCAATTTGAATCTGAGTGAAAGAACTCTAACAATGAGAGGAAATAGACAGCTAAACATTAACACCCTTTGAGAGGATCTATTGCGCTCATACAGTTGAGGTTGATTTCCCTTAGTAGTTGATTACTTGGCATTGCTCACATTATCACCTTTGTATTCCCAAAAGACAATGAATTATTTGTTTTCAGGGTACACTATAGATTAGGTTGTTATCTTGAATTTAATAGTATTGTTCTAGGTGTAATTCATTTCTTTGTCTAAGAGTACAAAGGTTCAAGTGTGGGGAAATTTATAAGACACATTTTGTATATGGTTTTTGTGACATTTTTAAAAGTTTTATAACAACTTTACCAGTCATTTTATGTCTTAAATTGTACTTTTGTGTTAATACATGATTGTGCGTGGCAATTTGCTAATTAAAGGGTAAAATGGTAAATTAACTCTTCTAAACTGCATATATTCTATTATTTACTGATTTAGACTTTTACAGTGAGCTTTTATGCTGGATTACAGCTATTTTGGAAGAGAGCAAGGACCAGGAAAGAAATCACAAGTCAATGATAGTGAAATCATGCTCCTGTGCCTTTTAGTCGTGACCAAAGAGTTCGTCAGTCATGACCTTGATTCTTCTTGAAGTCTCTCTGTGTTTACAAGTCGCAACAAAAACATGGATCTGGTTGTGACTAAAATGCGAAATTACTGAAACTGCACATTTTGAATTAGGTCATGCATAAATAAAAGGAGATGAGGGTTATCGTCAAGAGGGAGGCTAGTTTTTGACCTGATTAGGCTATGAAGCAGTACTCAAATGCTCCCTGATCACCTTCTCCACATCTTCCATCGTTCTATACCTCTCTACATCTCTACACTATCAATCTACCGTCTTCTCTTCATTTCTTCATGGCATCATATCTGGACAAGGATTATAGCACATCAGGAGTCATGAGAGGCTAAATCTTTAGGCTCTTGGTGATGGATCTGATATCTTGAGCTCATAGACTGAAACGGGGAGTTTCTACTATTCTAATTTGTATCTTCTCATGTTATGATTGCTGCTAGATCTAGGGTTTTCATTTTATGAGTAAGTTTTGAATATCAATTGATCATTCTCATATTCGACTTTGTAATTGAATTCAGATTATTTGAACTTTTGCTTTTAATATAATACTTTAGTTTTGATTTTAATAGAGTTGGGTTATTATCAACAATCATTGTTAATTAATTCAATTGCTTGAAATATAGGGTTTTAGATCGATGACCATTCGAGGGTGTTTTCATCATCTAATTCAACTTACACGCTAAGTCATTTCTGACAGTTCGCTAATAGTTCTTAAACCCGCTTTGATCAAAGGGGTTTAAAGAAAATTAGCGTTCTGGACTCAATCGATTGATTGAGGTTTTCTTGGAGATTTAGTTTTAACGTGAGAGCAAGGATAGATACGTTTTCATCATCAAGAGTCTTTCATAATATATTTTTCAAACAAACCAACTCGTTTTCATCTTAATCAAAAATCTAAAAATATTTACTTTTCTGCACCGTACTTTTATTGCATCAATCACTAAAACCCCAAAAATCATTTTATCCCTGCTCAGGTTTTTCATTGATTTTGACATCCAATATACTAGGTTTCCAAATAAAAAGCTCATTGAGAAGAACAATAGAGTTGTGCATTATACTATATTATATTTAGTGTAATTAACTTTATTTTGATGGATCATATCACAACAATCCGCCCTCATCACACATCTACCAGAATAGTACAACAAGACTAAGGAAACTAAAAACCATTGTTTAATCACAATTCACATGTTCATAACAACATAATCAGAGATAGCATAAGACACCATGATCCAATGATCCAAGCCAACATAAAAAAACATAATATATTCACAATCTAACCCAGAGCAAAATAAATTGTATTAAAGTTAATTACAGGCAATATCAAACTCTAAGCAAAGATTCAATCACAATAATATTCTAATACAAAAATATAAGAAATATAAAACTCCCAATGATCATAAAACTATTCTAAGACCTAAGAATCATAAACTAATCAATCGGTAAAAACTTAAAGCAACAAAAAATATCTTACGATTAGTTATATATATAATTGCTTAGTTATTATTGAATAAAGGAGCATTCAATTTATATAAAGATATCAAGATTTTTTTATTAATAAAACTTACGGTGTTATAATAAGAAAGCTGAAAAAATACTTTATAAAATTAAGAGACAAAAATAAAAATATGTGTAAGGTAAAAGATTTTGATGCATTTTTGCCAATAAAAAATAAAACACACGCACATATAAATCATAAAGAATCAAATAATTTATAGTCATAAATGATATCACTTATTTATTAAACTAGATGCTTTGTGCGTGATGCATGTTAATTGGTAATATATGCTAAAATAACAAAAGCTTTATGAGATATAAAAAAGTGAAAGACAAAATAAAAAAGGTTATGTAAGGAATATAAAATTAACAATATATAGGGGTTCGGTGACAAATTCTCAGTCAGAATCAGTAATTAATCTGAATAAAGCGGCTAGATCTGTGTCTAGGCTTTGGCTACTCTTTTAATTTTAAATTTTACTATTCTTATTGTTGGGAGAATCGTAGTTAGGTCCCATGGAAGGAATTAAATTATAAAAAAGTTCTAAGAAATGATAAAATTATTGTGAAGTCCAATAGAACCTGAGATTTTTTCTTTTCAATTGTTAAAAGATATAACTGCCCCTAGTGTTTAATGAAAATTAAACCCTCTACCATTGCTTTCGTTCATCCTCCACAAAGTGAGCACATGAGGTGGAGCAAAAGCAAAAGGAAGAAGATGAAGTGAGCTTAATTAGTAGCTTGTTTCTCTTCTCCAGATGTTCTCCTTCTCTCGGTAGTCCTCGCTAGGCTCTTCTCTCTCACAAATTGTCATCCTCACAAATCCATGAACCTTTTACTCTCCTGGTTACTTCACGGGTGTTAGCTCTATTGTGGTGAAGAATGATATGGCGTTTATGTGAAGCTATGAACATTGCCAGTTAGTATTCCCCCTGATTCTTCTTTCTTTGTGTCGTGGGCTATTTTTCTTTCTTTGGATTTGTTGTTTGTGAAGGTTAATTTTGGATGTACTAATTTTTGGAAATGTAATTATTGCTTTTTGAATTCACATTTTTTGTGGGCTATTTCCTTCCTTTTCCATTCATCACATACATAATATGACCCCTTCTTTACCCTTACTGATAACTCAAACCCCCCACCTAAAAAAAATCATATCATATCATTCGCTAGAGCAAAATATTTTTTCAACTACTGCTATTTCTACTACACTCCATATATAGTCAGGGAAAATCTATTTTAACATAACCAAATATAGGTGAAACCATGATTATTGTGATTATTCATTCACTAGGTGAAACCATGAATCTCTGAAAATATCACTATGACTTGTGTGTTGATGAATCTTAGGCTTAGTCTCATCTAGGTACTGCTGATAGACATATGATGAAACTCCCTAAAGGGCAAGCATCAAAGAGATCACCTTTAGCCCATTGATTATGTCATGCAATAAAACCATAGCCAAAATTGTAGATTTTCAGGTTATTCTATCTATATCACACTAAATTCAATTTCATCTATAGGTTTGATTTTTTTCATTTTTACATAGCCAACAATATAGAATACTATGTTTCAAAGTGGGCACTTTCATAATCGTCTTTAGGGATCTATTCATGTTTGACAATCTTGCACACTAACTTAACTGCTATTAGTTATATTTTGACAGAGTATAGTCTGATATGGGAGGGGAGCATAAGTTGTTATTATAGCACACGATATTTGTTAATATAAGTGGTTGAGTTATTAATAATATGTATCTAGTACATGTTGTCATTACTGATAGTAAGATCGTCTGGAAAGCATATATTCTGTTATGTTCATATGAGGGGACAATTTAAAAATAATGGATGAGGTCAAACATATGTTAATGGTCAAGTGAGAAAAAGGATTGTGTATCAATTTTAGAACAAAAAGACTTAGCACTGTGGAAGATGCCATGAGCCTAAACACACAGTCAAGATTGAAATAATCGAAATCCGAGCTGAGAAATGGTGCTTGGTTGTATAGTTTTCTATGTAAATACAGAGCACACTAATTTTTTCCTTGTAAATAGCTAACCAAAGTGATAATATTATTTTTTTGTAAGCTTCATCAAGCTCCATCTTTTAGATGATAGGGTGAATCTTGATGCAAATAATTGTGTTTATTGTACTCATTTTATGTTTGCTTCTCATTATTGATGTAACTGTAAAGTGCATGTATATGAAGTTATATTCTCACTAGAGTAGTATTGGAAAGTCTTGTACCAAAGTTTTTCTTTTTACATAATAGAGTTGTCTTTTATTATTGGTGGAGTTGTTATTTTCATATACACAATATGTTCTTTCTGATTCAGTCTAGGTATTGTGCTTGAGTCCACAGTTCACTTTCTGTCTGTTCTAATCCTGGGAAGAATTATGAAGATGCCATTATTTAGAAGTGATAGAATTGTTATTTTTCCTGTTGTTGGTTTAGATTTTTCTACTGGTGCAATTGTTATTACTCCAGCATAGAGTGGTTATTTCTTGGTGGTGGAGTTGTTATTTTTTAGTTGTGGCGCTATTATTTTTTGTGTTGTTATTTTCTAGTGGCGGAGTTATTATTCCTTTATAAAAGAGTTGTTATTTCCCTTTGGTAGAGTTGTTATTTTTCCAGTGGTAGGGTTGTTATTTTTCTTGTTATTTCGGTTGTCAGGTTGTTATTTTTCAGTGGTAGAGTTGTCATTGGTTCATCAAGGAGTTGTTATTTCCTAGTAGTAGTAGGGTTGTTATGTTTCTAGTCGTGGGATTTTTATTTTTCTTGTTATTCCAGTTGTCAGGTTGTTATTTTTCAGTAATAAAGTTTTTTTATAGCATGGAGTTGTCATTTCCAATTACAACATAACCCATCAATTTAGATGACCCAAAATGCACTAGGCACACTTACCCAAGACTTGATACGAACCAAACATACCTCAGAATGAGTGGAAACATAACAACTCCACTACTAGGAAATAACGATTCTGTCGTGAAAGAATAACAACTTGGGTACATTTTTCCTAGGAATGAACTAAAAAATTACTGTCTAAACAAAACAATAACAACTTCACCATAAGGAATGAGAACTCCATTGTAAAGTAATAACAACTTGTCCACATTCTTTCCCAACTAATTGGGAGACTCAAAATACACTGGGCACACCAGCTTGAGCACATAAGTGTTATTGCTGCTTCTCACAAGGACTCCTCCAGCAACATTCAAATTTCTATCGAACCATGTATGAAGTGCTGAAGTAAGATGACAATTTACTTTAATGCAGACTTATATTATTACAAATGCAATGTTTTCACCTTCTCTATCACAATCAAGCCATAAAACAAGCTACTGGAACCTCCTTGCTTCCTACTCCAGTGTCCTTTTAATGCCCTTTTTGTCCTAAAGTAACAGAAATAGAGAAAATATGTAAGTAAATTACTCTCTACAAACAACATGAATAGAAAATATGCTTTCCAGATGATCTTACCATAAGTAATGACAACCTACACTAAACACAAATTATTAACAACTCAACCACTCATATTAACAACTATTGCATGCTATAATAACAACTCATGCTCCTCTCCCATATTAGACCATGTTCTATCATTCACATTTTACAGCAACATTTCTAACGCTCATTCTTTCTTACTACACTCAAGTAAAACTGAAAGAGTGAGTTGCATATGTGTCTAAGGCTTAGTATATTACAATGGAAAGAGGAATCTAAATAAGATTCAGCCATCTAACCACAAAACATTCAAATAAGTCTATTTTTTATCCTCAGCATCTTCTAAAGCCTCATTCTTCTTCAAAGGAAGAAACCATCATTTGGTTCTACATCAAATTCAAAAATCTAAATAAATCAGCACAATATTAATTTAGTTTTCAATCAAGGAAAATCACGTGCAGAACACAAAACCACATGTAAACAAGAAATTTCTCCTTTTCAATGTTTGTAGAAATAATTGGAAATGGAGCTTGCAAATTTTGGAAGTGATTAATGACTTTTTCATGCTAACAAATGCAAACTAATCTTAACACAAAAAAATAATACTAAAGAGAGTATGAATTCCCATTTCCGCATATATGTTTCTTCAAGAGTCAAACAATAATTTGTATTCCCATTAGAAGTCAAATTTAGGATTGAGGATCCTATAATAAGACGTTAACAAACTGACTAAAATAATAGTTTTCCATAAAAATATGTTTAGTGAAAGAACTATTCAAACACCTAAAGGACTTAAAAAATCATACCGATATCATATTGGAGATTGTATTAAGATTTGATTACACGAACAAAACAGCAATAGTCACATTCTAGAAGCTCCAAACCAAGAAGTCAGTTTTTGTACTAGATATAAATTATTAACAAATCAACCACTCACATTAACAACTATCATATGCTATAATAACAACTCATGTTTCCCTCCTATAACAAAGCGTGCTAAAAATTCTAGGTGACTATCGAAGAAGAATAAGGACAGGGAAGGGACAAAAAAGTCTGGGTGTCAGCAACAGAGCAAGGGACAAAAAATTTGGTCTCTCTGGGTGACCATGGAATGAGTGTTTTAGAGATTGGAATAAGGAAGAAAAATGAGGACGATGAAGAAGATTTATGTTATGGGAGTTTTAGTGGGATGGAGAAGGTGTGGGAGTGAACTACAAGAAGCTGATTTCCTTCTGCAAAATGAAATGTTGTGGTAAAGGTGTTTCAGATATGAGGAAGTGAAAGAAGAAGGTGTTTCTATAGAATGGAATATAGAGGGACAGTTATGTCTTTTTATGATTGGAAAAATTAACCTTATATCCTATGAGACTTCACAATAATTTTTTCATTTCCTGAAACTTTTTTATAATTTAATTCCTTTCACATGACCTAGCTATGATTCTCCCTTTTTTTTGTTACATTTATATTTTCTTTTCTTTTCTTTCAATTGCCTTGTCGGGAAAGCACAATGGAATGGTGGTGACGTCATTCAGTTGAATTTTTATTTACGTGGCACACTATGGCGAACAAACCAAGGGCTTCTCCTTCTGTTTATTTCTCAATACTCGTCCATTTTCAATTGTATTCAATTTTTATAATAATAAATGTAAGGAATTGGAAGACACGCAGCGGAAATTAACTTAAAAATGTTTCCATTCCTTGCCAGGATCTACCGTATGTGTTTAAGTCAAGTGGGAAGAAGCATTACCCTCAGTGTTCCTCAGCGACTTCCACAGCTTCTGGTCACGATGTTCACAGCTTCTCTCCGCGGCTCGTGCTCCCTTTCCGATCGCAAGAAGTCGACGACTCAGGTGAGCTTCCTCTACTGGTATCCACACGAACAACGTTCTAACCACGAACGACGTGCTAGCTTCTCCTGTCCCTCCAGGGCTTTCTCAAGAATTCGTCCTCTCCGTCTCTATTTTGGCAGTTTCTTATCTGCAAACCTTTTGCAGATTCCCCCTTCGGCCTTTCTGTGTTCTATATCTTTTTAAAACGTAGCTCCTAAAATCAGATATATAGGATGCTATGCATTTTCCTCTACCGAATTGGATTTTTGGAGTTAATCTTATATTAATTTTGAAATTAATACAATATCATATATTGTATAACTTGATAAGAAACTAATTAAATAAATAATATTTATATTAAATCCGTCCCACAGATTTAATTCACTTATTTATTTAACTTAAAATAAAGATAAGACTGAACTATATTTGATTTATTCTCATAAATCAAATTTGAGATATCATATCAATTTGAATTTCAAATTCAAACGTGATAGAGATTTAATTTATCCTTATAAATTAAGTCTTATAAATATCTCTTATATGAGATATCCTATCAATTTGAATTTTAAATTCAAACGTGATAGAGATTTAATTTATCCTTGTAAATTAAATCTCATATATCTCTTATATATAATGTATATATACGAATTTATATATATACAAATATAAATATAAATAAATATATACATTCACCCTGGATCATTCATTGAATCTGGACATCATAGCTCGTGTTGGGCTATTTTGTATGTGACCCTATAGGCCCATATGAAGTTGGCAGTAGGCCATTTGCTATACTGGCCCACAAGTAGCAAGCGGTCTCTAGCAAGACATAACGACTACCCAAATCATATGAGGATCGTTAAATGATGTAACCTTTTATACAACTATATCATGTCCCTTCTGTCACACGATATTTTAGTCATGGATGAGGCATGGATAATGTCATCCTCCTATTCCTGACCGTTACTTTCTCGATCCCTGAGTAGTCTGACTATAGAAATGGAACTACCTTTCCATTACAGTATGGCCATACATTTCTCAGACTAACTTATCGAGGGGCCCAGTAATATCTCTCTATGAATGTGAGGGACAAATTCCATCTTGACCATTCACATTCTTTCGCATGAAAAACCACTAAGCCCGAACATAGTCTTTACGATCACTCGGTCAAAAGTGATTTTTGACTAGGTCAAAGCTGAGCATTTGTCATGTAGGAATCCATGATGATCTCAGGTTAAAGGGCATAGTGGCATGGTTTGTATATGAGAGAAACTTATGACGTAACCTATGCAGCTCTCTCATAGCGGGTCGGTCCAACACCTTGTACTCTTACATGTGCCTATGACTTTGATTTATACCTCTATATATCTTCAAAGTCATACTGGTCTTATTTCATCTCTGCTCCCGCATAGATGACCGACCAGGGACATTTAGGATAAGTTCATGAATTATCCAAGGATGGTCATCACAGTAAACATGCAAATAATATGATAACACAATTAATAAATTCATAAATCAATAATATTCATAAGACAATGATTGGCCCCTAGGGCACGATTTCCAATAACAAATTGGGTAAAATAGTATCTAATATCTTATATTATTTTCTAGTTGTATATACACTCTAATATTATTTATATGTGTGAGGGAGAAAGAGAATCAGATTATTGCCTTATCTCAAATGGTGAGTTTTACTCCTTTGGTCCTTGTTTGATATTTGATAAATTTGTTGCCATTTTGTTTGTTCCTTCAACAACAATATATTAGGTCCTTAAATGTCATTTGTTGTTTTAAGCATTTAGTTCCAATTTCTCCCAAGTGTCCTACAATGAAAATTCACGGTAATGTAACATCAATTATCTTAAAAATCAATTAATTATAATTAAGACATTTTTGTCCCTATTAAACATCAAATCAAAGTAAGGTATACTATTCAAATAGTATAATTAAAAATCAATAATAATGACAAAACCCTATCAAAATAATATAAATGTTATAAAATAAGAGAAGATGAAGAAGTTAAAGAGGAGAAGAAATAACAAGACAAAAGAGTAAAATGGGAGGCAATAGAGTATTCCTCATATGCTTGCATATTCACTTGTCCAAATGCCTTCTACATAGCCATTATTTATAGACCACAACTATTAAAGACTAAACATAAGGTTACAAAGGATTAAAGATGAATAAAATGCCATTAACCACAAGAAACCCCTCTCAAGTCATTCATTGAGGAAGTTATAGTTTTATGGCATAAAGGGAAGAAGGAATTCGAAGAGGTAGAAGTTATATAGATATCCACATGTGCAAGAATATTTGTAACACTCCCCCCTTAGATGTCCATGACAGATATTGTGCCTCATTAAAATCTTACTAGGAAAAACCCGTTGGGACAAAAACCTAATGAAGGAAAAAGAGTACACAATATTTATTTAGGTTGCCTTATCAAAAACCTTTTCAGGAAAACCCAATGAAAAAAAATCCTTAAAATGATGAGTACATCAAGTACTTGTTTACTCCCCCTGATGACGTTGTCAATTTATGTCTTTGAATCTGCGCATTCCAATACCATACACTAACTTCTCAAATGGCTTAGTTGGTAGTGTCTTGGTAAACAAATCTGCAAGGTTGTCACATGATCGAATTTGCTAAACATCTATATCACCATTCTTCATATGATCATGAGTGAAAAAGAATTTTGGAGAAATATGTTTTGTTCTATCTCCTTTGATATATCCTCCTTTCAATTGAGCTATGCATGCTGTATTATCTTCATATAATACTGTTGGAATCTCTTGTTCTGGAAGTAGACCACTCATTCTTTGGATATGTTGGATTATAACCTTAGCCAAACACATTCTCGACTTGCCTCATGAACTCCACAAGTAAATAAATATCCTATCTGAGATCTACCTTTATGTGGATTTGCTAAAAATCCTGCATCTGCATAACCAATCAATTGTGATCAGGATTCATTAGAATAAAATAATCCCATATCAATTGTCCCTCGAAGGTATCGAAATATATGTTTAACTCCATTCCAATGTCTTCTTGTTGGAGAAGAACTAAATATTGCCAATAAACTCACAGCAAATGCAATATCAGGTCGTGTCAAATTAGCAACATATATTAGTACCCCTATAGCACTAAGATATGGTACTTCTGGACCAAGAAGTTCTTCATTTTCCTCTTGAGGGCGAAAATGATCTTTTTCTTTAACTAGCGATCTCACAACCATTGGAGTAGTTAATAGATGTGCTTTATCCATATAAAATTGCTTTAATATTTTTTCAATATAAGCTAATTGATGAAGAAAAACGCCATTTGTTAAGTGCTCGATTTGTAAACCGAGACAAAACTTTATTTTTTCAAGATCTTTCATTTTAAATTCTCTCTTTAAATAATCCATTGCTTTTTGAAGCTCTTCAGGAGTTCTAATTATATTCAAGTCATCCATATAGACAGTAATTATAACAAATTCTGATATATTCCTTTTTATAAAAACATATGGGCTAATTGAGTCATTTTTATAGCCTGCCTTCAACAAATATTCACTAGACGGTTATACCACATTCTTCCAGATTATTTTAATCTGTATAAGGATTTATGCAAACGAATTGCATAATTTTCTCAAGAATTCTTACATGCTTCAGGTAATTTAAATCCTTTAGAAATTTTCATATAAATTTTAGTATTTAAAGGACCATATAAGTATGCTGTAACAACATCCATTAGACGTATATCAAGTCTTTCGTGCACTACCAGACTAATTAGATATCTTAAAGTAATTGTATCCACCACAAGAGAATATGTTTCTTCATAATCAATGCCAGGTCTTTGCGAAAGACCTAGTGCCACAAGTCATGCTTTATATCTAACAATCTCATTTTTCTCATTTCGTTTTCGTACAAAAAATCCATCTATACCCAACTGGTTCAACACCATTCGGTATTTGGACTACAGGTCCAAAAATTTCACGTTTTGAAAGTGAATTCAATTCTGCTTGAATTGCGTCTTTCCATTTTGGCCAATCATTTCTATGTCTACATTCTTCAACTGACCTAGGTTCAATATCCTCACTTTGATTAGTTATTTCAATAGCAATATTGTATGAAAAAATATCATCGACAACTATATTTTCTCAATTCCACCTTTTTCCCATAGTGACATAACTTATTGAGATCTCTTCATTATTTCATGTACCTGGACCTCTTCTGGGGTCTTTTGATGTTATATCCTGGGTATCTCCTATAAGATCAGCCTCCTGAATTTGACCATCTTGATTGTTTACTCTTTTCTTTCTAGGATTTTTATCTTTGGAACCGATTGGTCTACTACGCTTCAAACGTGGTTTACTTTCATTTGCACTTGCTACTTATCCTGCTAGCACATCAATTCGAATTGGAGTATTTTCAGCTAGAATATGAGATTTAATAATTCTCTTAGGGTCAGTAAATGTATCTGGCAGTTGATTTGCAATATTTTGCAAATGAATTATTTTTTGAACTTCAAGCTCACATGTCTGTGTTCGAGGATCTAAATGAGACAATGATAATGCTTTCCATGTGATTTCTTTATCCAGCTGCTTATTATCTCCCCCTAATATTGGGAAATTTATCTCATCAAAATGATAATCATCGAAACGTGCCATAAACAAATCTCCCATTAACGGTTCTAAATACTTGATTATAGAAGGAGATTCATAAACAACATATATCCCTAACCTTCTCTGAGGTCTCATCTTTGTGCATTGTGGTGGAGCAATTGGGACAAATACCGCACATCCAAAAATTCTAAGATGGAAAATATTTGGCTTCTGACCAAAAGCCAATTGTAATGGGGAGAATTTATGATAACTTGTTGGCCTGATGCGTATAATTGTTGATGCATGTAAAATTGCATGTCCCCAAGCTGAAATGGGAAGTTTTGTTCTCATAAGTATTGGTCTAGCAATCAATTGGAGGCATTTAATTAATAATTATGCTAAACTATTTTGAGTGTGGACATGAGCAACAGATTTTTCCACTGTTATTCCATTTGCCATGCAATAATCATTAAACTTTTGCGATGAAAACTCACTCGCATTATCAAGACAAATTGTCTTAATTGCATATTCTAGAAATTGTGTTCTTAATCGAATTATTTGAGCAAATAATCTAGCAAATGCTAAATTAAGTATAGATAACAAACACACATGTGACCATCTTGTAGATGCATCTATTAAAACCATAAAATATCTAAATAGTCCACATGGTGGTTGAATAGGTTCATATATATCCCCTTGGATACGTTCTAGAAATGCAGGGGATTCTACCCCAACTTTTGTTAATGAAGGACTTGTAATTAGTTTGCCTTGAGAACAAGAAACACATGAAAAATCTTTAAATTGAAGAATCTCCTGACTCTTCAATGGATGTCCATGTGAATTTTCAATAATCCTTCTGGTTTCTCCGGGATAGCCTAACCGGTCATGCCAAACAATGAATGTATTTTTATCAGTAAACTTCTGGTTTACTGTAACATTTGTTTCAATTATACCAATATTTGTATAGTATAAATCAGATGATAATGCAGGTACTTTTTCAAGAACACATTTTTCTCCATGTCTAACAATTGTAATATATAGATATTCAATATTTTTCTTATCTATAGTCTTAATATGATACCCATTTCAACGGATATCTTTAAAACTTAACAAATTTCTTTGAGACTTAGAGGAATATAGAGCATCATTAATTATAAAATTTGTCCCTTTAGATAATATTATCATTGCTCTTCTGGAGTCTTCAATTAGTTTTGTATTACCCGCTATAATATTGATGCTTACACTATTCATTGTCAAATGAGAAAAATATTTTTTATCTTTGAGTATGGTATGTGTTGTAGCACTATCTATGAGATATATATCTTCATTCTTGTGCCCAATAAAAGAGAGAGGAATATCCATACTCTTTATCAAAAGAAAATAAATGTATCAAAATATATATTATTAGCAATAATGCTCTTAAAAGAAGAAAATAAAAGTAAACATAAATAAAGCATAAAGCATAAGTAAATTAAGATAAAATATAAATAAAAACATAAACTAAATTTGTTTCTCTAATCATGATTCTCAAAGAAATTAGCCACTTCTAAATGTGCCATAGCATCAAGGTCATCATATAGCTAATTAGTATCATCATTCTTGTATGCAAAATTTGCCTCAACATCATCATCTTGGAAAGTCATATTTGCTTCCATGTTCTTTGAATTCTTTTTTATGGAGGCTTGTAAAGCTTTACTAGATGCTCAGGCGTACGATAGGTACGATACCAATGCCCTTTCATCCCGCACATATAACATAGATTTTCCACAGTTTTTGAGAGACCACCCTTGTCTTTTTTCTGCCCTTCATTATATTTCTTCTTTTGGTGGGTATTTGGATTATAATTACTTCCACCACCATGATGACGGTAATTACCACATCCCCTACCACGGCCACGGTCACGGCTACGGCCGCTACCACGACCACGACCATGGGCATAAAAATCAGTGCGTTCAGTCACATTCGCTTCAGGGAATAGAGCTGATCCAGTGGGACGAATCTCATAATTTTTCATTAACAACTCATTATTTTGTTCAGCCACAAGAAGACATGAGATTAGTTCAGAATACCTTTTAAAACCTTTTTCACGGTATTGCTGCTGCAGGAGCATATTTGAAGCATGAAAGGTTGAAAAAGTTTTTTCTAATAAGTTCTCATCTGTTATTTTCTCACCACACAATTTCAGTTGAGAACTTATTTTAAAAACAACTGAATTATATTCAAATACAGATTTAAAATCTTGCAGCCTCAAATGCAACCATTCATAACGAGCTTTAGGCAATATTACCGTCTTTTGGTGATCATATCGTTCTTTTAAATTACTCCACAATTCTAACGGATCTTTCACTGTTAGGTATTCAGCTTTTAGCCCTTTATGTAAATGGTGGCGAAGAAAAATCATGGCCTTAGCCTTGTCTTGACTGCTTGCTTCATTTCTAGGTAAAATAGCATTCCCTAAATCTTTGGCATCTAAGTGGATTTCAGCATTTAAAACCCAAGACAGATAATTTTTTTCCAAGATATCAAGAGTAGTAAACTCGAGTTTCGTCATATTAGCCATGGATCAAACTAAAATAATAATAACAATTAGAATTCTGATAAAATTAATTAGAAAAATATGATAATAAAAATATAAATCAAATAAACAATATATATTAAACATAAATATAAATTCAATAAAAGTAACAAAATATAAATGGTATAAATAAAGAAACAAAGTAAATAAATAAAATAAATAACTATAAAATATATATAGTAATACATAAGAAAATAAAATAATGAAAACAACATAAATAATATAGAGAAAATAATACTACAATAGAAATAACATAAATTAAATAAGTAATATAAATTAAATATATAAATAATAACATAGTATAAGTATTTCGTAATATAAATAAGTGAATATTATATAACTATAATAAATATATAATAATGCTAAGAATACAAAGAAGATAAATAAATCAATTAAAATATAAATTAATAAATATATAAGGAGGGGGAATTGGAAATGTAAACAATATATAGGGAGAAAGAAAAATGTAAACAACACACATATATGTAAATGTATATAAATAGAGAATCAATCATAATATTGTATCAATATATCAAAAGAAGAAGAAAAATTAGAATAACATAATATTTTATATAAGAATAAAATACATTAAAGATAACCCATACACACATATCTAACAATAAAAATTAAAATGGATAGGAAATAATAACATAATAAATAACGGTAAAATATATAACAAATATATAAAAATAAATTTTGCTCATAATAATTAAGTAAGATGATAATAGAAAATAAAACATATATGATAATTAGATAAAGAGAAAACTAATATCCTTTGTACGTAATTAAACATAATAGTATATGAATTAATAAAGAGTTCATACCTTAAATTTTTCAGAGCAATGTCGTGCTGATAACATGTTGTAAAATAAGAGAAGAGAAGAAGTTAAAGAGGAGAAGAAATAACAAGACAAAAAAGTGAAATAGGAGGCAATAGAATATTCCTCATATGCTTGTATATTCACTTATCCAAATGCCTTCTACATAGCCACTATTTATAGGCCACAACCATTAAAGACTAAACATAAGGTTACAAAGGATTAAAGATGAATAAAATGTCATTAACCACAAGAAACCCCTTTCAAGTCATTCATTGAGGAAGTTATAGTTTTATGGCATAAAGGGAAGAAGGAATCCTAAGAGAAATCCCAAAAGGTAGAAGTTATATGGACATCCACATATGCAAGAATATTTATAACAATAAAAAATATATAAAAATATAGTTTGTCAATGGTTTTGGAAGTAAGATTTAGATATCTAGTTTTTTTATTGTTCATAGTCAAAAATTATTTTTTAAATTTAGCATATTAGCTAACATGCTTACTTATATGAAGGTTTATTTATATTTTTATTCATATAAATATTAATAATATTTTATGATTCTTATTTTCTCTTTAATTTCAATCATGCAACTCTCACAAGGTATAAAAGCATGTCCTTATGACTGAGAAGAAGAAGAAGAAACGCATCAATTCCCCCTATGACTCAGTTCTGCATGACTCTATTATTCAACTCTTCGTGCTTGTTGTTCTTTTCCTTCTCTTGTAGTCGACCTCTCTTCATTAGTGTCATTCCACAGTTTTGCACATGTGTGTGCAGTCGTCTCTGCCTCAAGTTTGCTTCTCCGATTTCTATCTAATAATTTGCTTTCACATCATCATCTCCTACCTCTGTCTAACATGTCACCACACACGTGTTCTTTCTTTTGTAGTTCTTCTAGTTTCGTCTAGTTCCACGCCACTCCATGTTGTAGTTCATCTAGTTTTGTACATCTAGATCCACTCAACATCTGTTTTTTTGTCCAGATTTTTAGGCCTCCAGTATAGATATTTTTCGTCAAGTTCGTAACTTTGTCTCAAGAGCCAAATTCATGACCCAATCATCTTTAGTATAGTGGTCCATACTAGTTTATGGGTGCAAAGTTCTATTGTTGGTTTTTCTATAATAATACTGCTCACATTTAAACTACCCCTCAGCATGAGGGGAAGTGTTGAGAAGACAAAGTATCCAACCTCCGGCTTAAAGGGAGTGTTGAGATGTTAATACAAGGATTGAAATGTAAGGACTCAATACAACAACAACAACAAGCCTTATCCCATTAAATAGGGTCAGCTACATGGATCATACGACGCCATTGTGCTCTATCAAAAACTAAATCCTTGGATAGGTTATTAACCAGGAGATCCTGCTCAATGACCTCTTTGAGCGTTCTCTTTGGCCTTCCTCTAGTCCTTTTAACCGGTGTCCATACTGTTTGATCCACCCTCTTCACTGGCGCATCCCTTCGCCTCTTTGTACGTGTCCAAACCACCTAAGACGGTTCTCTACCATTTTCTCTTCAATAGGTGCCACTCCAACTCTTCCCCGTATATGTTCATTACGAATCTTATCTTTTCTTGTATGCCCACACATCCATCTCAACATCCTCATCTCAGCTACCCCAACTTTATACTCGTGCTGTCCTTTTAAAGCCCAGCATTCACTTCCATAAAGCATTGTTGGTCTTATAGCAGTGCGATAAAACTTTCCTTTTACTTTATCATGTAAGGACTCAATAAAAGAAAAAAATTACAAAGATGAATTAAAAATCTTGTAGAATTATAAGAATTGATGAATTAATTTTCCTTATATTTATTTATTTTCATTATTTTATCATACTAAACATTACTTCTATATGCATATTTCCATCATCCTCCTTGTTCAATTCCCATTCTCATTTCTTCAAAAATATTTTCAACATTCCAAAATACCTCTCACGTGCTGTTTTTCAAACCTCTCACATGTGTGTACATTGGCTACACAAGACAAGGAGAGAGGCGGGATCAAACTCTTGACCTCTCATTTAGGGCTCGTTTAGTATGCTGAAAATGTTTTGATGCAAAAGGAAATTTTGAATTTTCCATTGGCAACAGATGTTTGGGCGCCATATTTTACAGGAAAAGAAATTCGCTCGAGTAGAAATTTTCCCTCAACCAATTTTCTGACATGGTGACAAAATCTAGAAGACAAATTTCCCCTAAAATTTTGTCGTCCTCATTATGGCCAGCCATTGATGAAATTCGCATTGAACCTAGCGGCAAAAAACCGTTATTGCTATTGCACGTTCGCTCTTCTCCCAAGTACTTGTCATTGGTTGATGGGCTTTCTTTTCCTCTCTATAATCGCCATTGTCGAATATACAAGAATAAAGAAGGCAAAAATAGGGACCACCGTCGAATGCAGAAGAATGAAGATTGAAAATTCTAAGGAGTTTCTTCCGAGGAACTCTTTCTTTAATTTTTTATTTTTTTCCATATTTTATATTTAATTTTAAGTAATATTTATATAATTATGATATTTTATAGGGAAAATACCAAAAAAGAGTATCTAAATTTCAAAATGCAAAAAAGAGTATATGAATATATAAAAGGATATATTGGGCATAAGTCCCAATCTTTCATTACAAAATTTGGGTAGAAAGATGAAATTGTCATTTTTCCTTTTCTCCTTCTCATCTTCAAAATAGAGAGTGTGGTTGTGCAAAGAGAGAGAAGGAGATAAGCAAAGCATTGAGGTCGTCAGAAAATATGACTAGAAAATGGCGAGGGCGAGCAAGATAGTGGGAGAGGAGGGAGAGTGGTGATGGGGTTAGTATCTATGAGTCTATAGGTGAGATCACTGGACAAAGATGAAGATAACGACGATGAAGATGAACAGTGAGGAGGAGGGTCAGATGGTTGTTATAGTTTAGTCATAAAAATCATTAAAAAATTAAGTAATCCTATTGTAGAAGTAGTAAATTATTTAAGTAATTACTTGTAATTAAGTTATTAAATAAAGTAATAAATGTCTTAACTAATGTAATAAAAATTATTATAAAAGTTATAATTCCATTATACAATATTAATTGATCTAAGTAATTACTTACAACTAAATTATTATAAAGAGTAGTAAATGATTTATCGAATGTGGTAAAAATTATTGCTCAAGTCATAAATCCTATTATAGGAGTAGTAAATTACTAAAGTAATTATTTACAACTAAATTGTTACAGAGTAGTAAATGTCTTAGGGAAAGTAGTTAAAATATTGCTCAAGAGATAAATCTTATTATAGAAGTAGTAAATGACTAAAGCAATTACTTACAATTAAATTATTACAAAGAGTAATAAATGTCTTAGTGAAAATAGTTAAAATTATTGCTTAATTCGTATATCCCATTATAGGAGTAGTAAATGACTAAAGTAACTATTTATACTTCTAAGGGCATTTTTATCTTTTCATCCCAAATTTTGAAAGAATAAATTGAGACTTTTGATGAATCTGTCATGTCACTTATTCATATATTACTTTTTATATTTTAAAATTCAAATAGTATTTTCTTATCTTTTCCCCTATTTTATATAATGTTTAATAATATTTATTATTTTAATATATTACTGTTATTACCTATGAAATGACTTATTTAATACTTTATACTATATTCATTAAGGGTTATATGGTTATGTGCCTGTTTGGTTTTTTTTAAACCAAGGTTTTAAATGTTCTTTTGGGACAAAATCTTGGTTTAGAGAAATTTTAAAATAAATAGTCATATTTATTCAAACGGGCTTTTGAACTAAATTATGGTTTAAAATCAATATTTCAGATAAGCTAATCAGAATAGCTTATAGAATAGTAAATCACTTATGAACTAACCAATTATTATATTACCCATACTTTTTCTTACACCCTCTTTTCTATTTTTTCTCTCTTTTCTTTTTTACACACTCTCTCCTCTCATCTCTTATCTCTCCTCATTTAATACTCATACTGTTTTTCGTAATTTACCAATAACAAAAGTACTTTTGGAAATAACTACCCAAACACTTATTTATTCAAAACCATTTTTTTTATAATCTCTTCTCCAAAAACTATTTTCTATAAGCTATTCAAATACATTTTTTTTTTATAAACTCGTTTTTAAAATTCTATCTAAACGGGTCCTATTTGTATATTTTTCATACCTATTTTACAATTTTCAACCTACCAAACATACATTTTGCATCAAACTATTTTCATCCCAGTGCATATCAAACATGTCATCAGTTGGAAATTTTCTATTCCCCTTTTTTTATTACTTTCCATCACGGTCAATTCTTCCTACAAAACGGGCATTGGAAGGTTGAAAATGCTATCATGAAAAGGAAAAATTTAAATTTTTCATTGGCCACAAACATTTGAGTGCCATATTTTTTGGGAAACTAAATTCGCGCGGGAAGAAATATCTTCCCTCATGTATTAGAACATTGCTCTTCCCCCCCCCCCCCCCCAAACTTTTGGTAGGATCCAATTTTTCAGTGTGATGAGAAAATCTGGAAGACAGCTTCACCCCTGAAGAAGTCAACGTGGTCATTGCCGCCAACCACTGATGAAGTTCGCGTTGAACCTAGCAATGAAGTCGCATGCCCGTTATCACACCATCGATTCTCTCCCCTGTACTTTGTCGTTGCTCGATGGTCTTTCCTCTCCTCTCCATAATCGTTGTCGAGTGCAAAAGAATAAAGATTGAAAATTATTGGGAGCGTCTTCCCATAGACTCTTTCTTTATATTTTTCTATATTTTTATATTTAATTTCATATTTATATATAAATTAATATTTATATAGTATTAAATAATGTATATATTATTATATATTATTTTAATATATTAATCTTATTGTAATAAGTGACATTTAATATTTATATTATTTATTTAGTCCTTTATATTTATAAATATTCATTAAAAATAATATAATCATTTAAATTTTTTTCCTACCTATTTTACCACCATTGTCAACTTAGCAATATAAGTTTTTCCATCAAATAATGTTTTTTTTCCCTAGTGTATGCCAAACATGTTAACGACTTCATCACTATCAATTATTTCTGCCAAACCACCCTAAACCAACCAGATAAGAGATTAGATATAACTGAAACTTCCTTCAACTGGGAACCGGCCGCTCCCTTACCCCTCATCTCGCATTCTGTTCTCAAATTTCTTGGTCTACCGGTCACTCCCGGTTTCACTAGTGGCTGCACTCACTCCCTCAACCCTGATCCACCTCCGAGCTCCGATTCCAAAGGACGCCGAATTTCCAAAACCCCAAACCCTAGAGAGAGAAGGCCCCACTAGGACGACGTTCGCTCACAGAGAGAGAATACGACAAGCCAGTCTCTTCGGGACGAGGTAGCAGAATTTGATGGCGTCGTCAAATTCAAGAAAATCGGATCTATTGCGACGATCGTCTTCTTCAGTTGCTTCTACTTCTACCGGACCCCAATCCGCATCCGCAGTCGCTGATAAGAACGTTAACAGAGGAAATTTGGCCTCCATGACCGTCAATGGCATTCTTCGCGATGCTTACGAGTCCGGGCTTACCACAGAGTCTACTCTCCTAGATGCCCAAATAACCTTAATGGAGACACCGGCCTATGCCGCCGCCGCCGCGACCTCCGCCGACGGAAATGCCGGCGGTGGGTCACTGAATGTTTCGAAAACTATGGATGATGTTTGGAAGGATATGATTTCTGGTGAAAGGAGGGAGTGCAAAGAGGAGGCACTCGATGAAATGATGACTCTAGAGGATTTTCTGGCCAAGGCTGGGGCTGTGGACGATGATGATGATGTGAAGATACCTGTGGTCCCCACCGATCGGATGAGTGGGGTTGTCTTTACGTTTGATTCTATTAACCCAACCACGTTCCAGTCATTAGATATGGTTGAAGGGTCGGCTGTCGGCTTCGGTAATGGAGTGGAGGTGGGTGGTGGAGGAGTAGAGAGCAATAAGAGAGGGCGTCCTGTTTTAGAACCGTTGGATAAGGCTGCGCTGCAGAGGCAAAGGAGGATGATTAAAAACAGAGAATCCGCAGCAAGGTCTAGGGAACGAAAGCAGGTATGCCCAAGATATAAATATATATATATTTTGTGGACTTTTGATATATAATTTGAAGTAACTGTTGGTTGTTCTGGTTTTTAATATTGGACTTCAGGCATACCAAGTTGAATTAGAGTCGATAGCGATGAGACTAGAGGAGGAAAAGGAGCAGCTGATGAGGGAAAAGGTGCTGCATTGTGGTCCTTTTGATAATTGGTGATCATGTTAACACGCTATGTTTCCAATTATTTTCTTAACAGTGTTTTTTATCCGGGCGAAGCATTTAATTCTGTGTTGCATTATAATAGGAGTAAGTTCTGCTTTATGTAAAACCATTCATGTGCTTCGTAGCTGTTTATGCGAATCAAAAGTTTCATGGAAACCAATATGTGTTCTCACTGACATTTAGAAAAATAGTAATTCTTATATACGCTTGGTTCTGTTATAATTATATGTTGATGGATTAATTTACTCCGAAATCTTCGCCTCCCTCCCATTTTCTCCTTTATATCCCCATCTATATGTACCAGTAGGATCTATGAATTAGAGTAGTTTTGTTCACAAGGCATGGTTCTGGTATAAGTACCCCTTTTGGTCCAAGTTTGTGCACTCATGGGATTGCAGTTTCAGGCTTTATTTTAGTGAGTTAACAAGTCCTCTTCTAAGTGATTTCAACATGAATAGAATTTGCCAGTACATTAATGACGAGGGTATGCTTAGTGTTCAAGATTTTGCTGGCTGATGGATTCCTAAGCTTGGTGCTAGTTTTCTTTCTACTGTGTGTGGAAAAATTATCAGACATTTTAGATCAATGTTGTTTGTTTATTAGGAATTTTGTAGTCATGGTCTGTCCAATTGTTGATTAAAATAAACAGAGAAGGTCATTTTACATGCTGAGTACTGACAATAATAAATTAACATGATCAATGTTAATAACTTTTTCTTATCAAATATAGTGTTTTTTATGGCTTAATGGTCCTTCAGACCTTTGATCTTTCCAACCAAAGAGTGTATTATACATCTTTTTTATTTTTTCACTGCTGACAAAAGATTTTTCGTGCAGGCCGAGAGGACCAAGAAAAGATACAAGCAGGTAATGATTTGTTCTTTCTGTTTTCTGATGTATTTTGCCCTCACTGATTTAATATCCCAAGGGTTTCTACTGACCGAATATAGTGTTAATGTCTGGTTTCTTCTAGTTTTTGCTACTTCAACGTGGTTTAGTGACATTTGCACATTTATCATGTTTTGGTTGACTAAACCATTTTTTTTATTGATTCATGATTTTCACTCTTTTCTGATTATACTGGAAGGTATTGGCGCAGTGTCTCATCAAAGGCGCTTACAATATGGGGTATCAACTTAGGAAACTTTTGCAATGCCATCTCCCCTGGCATCACCTGTTTAGGGGCTGTTTGGTAAGAGGGATTTGGAGGGGAGGTAAAATTTTTTGGGTTGGATTTAAAAATAAAAAAATAAAAAAATGGGGTTAAGATTTTTTAATTAATTTTTCTTTCCCTTTTATCTTACATATTCTCTTTATTAAAATTTTATAACCCCACTTCAATATTTTTAAATTCAACTCAGAAGAATTGCCCTCCCCTCCAAATCCCTCATTCCAACAGCCCAATGTTATTTGCCCCTTAGATGTCTTTAGTAGACTTAGAAAATTGCAAATAATTCCACCAAATTATCTTGTAGTACAAAATATGAAGCTTTAACCAGTTCATGCTGTTACAGTTCAGGGTTTTGGGCATTCACAGCTGTACTACCTCTAAAACCATATGCTTGCTATTGAAAGTCTCCTTTATTTGGCTCGCGACTAACCTGTTCGACTGTTTTACAGCTCATGGAAAGAGTTATTCCCATTGTTGAAAAGCAAAAGCAACCACGTGTACTCCGTAGGGTTCGCTCTTGGCAGTGGTAAATCAAATTTGCTTGAGGTGCAAAATGGGAACTGAAGATCGCCGATGATGTTGAACCGGGGATGACAAACTAAATAGAAATGGGCAAGTCAATTATTTCTTAAACTCAGACTCAAATCTATAAGTTGGCTCAGGTAGTTGGGATCAATGATTTGGGATATATAGTAAGGAATTGAAACCTGACTCAAGGAAAATTCCTTGACACACCTAAAAGAGTTTCCCCCTATTCGTAGAAGTTGAAAAGGTAGAAATCTGGAGTTGCACAGTTGGAGTAACGGGGGTTTTAGGCGAGTATATATAGCTTAGTCACGCTTTAGATTAGATTAATTATATGTCCAGAAAAGTATACATAAAATGTTTATATCATACGATATTTCAGGTTAGTCTTGAGAGTTGAGATCCAAGTTCTTTTAACCAATATATGAATGAGATCTGCTGGCTTTGATAACGTGAGACTGTTATCTGATAATGTAAGTGCATTATCATTAGTAGAGAATCTCACATGACCCATTCAGTGTCCTGTGTAATTGCATAGAGCTCACTAGTTATTGCTTGAAATTGATTTTGGGTTTCTGCCTGAGGTGTCTATGAGCTTGTTTTGAATTTTTTGTTTTTAAAAACAAAAACAAAAGTTTGGTTATAAGTTTTTGATTACGTGTTCTGTAAAACAAAAGCAAAAGGTCAACAATTTTACATGGTGTTATAAAATAAACAAATAGAGTAGAACGGGAGAATTCAAGAGCACAGAAGAGGGGATTTCTTATTCCTTTCAGGATACAGAATACAGTGTCTGCTTTCTATAGGCGTATTTTTATAATCTCAATTCTATTAGATCCTATAATTCCCTAATAATTGGAGATGATTGTAGTATAATGGAGATTATGGGAGAGATGTAGACATCCATAGAGATATTATTCATAACACTATCCTTTATATGTCCATAACTCAACGTGTTTCATTAAAAAAATTCTACTAAGAAAAACTTAGTGGAAGAAAAAAGAGTGTACATTAATTGATATACTTCATAGTGTTGTCTCGAGAAAACTCTTATTAGGAAAATCTAGACCTCTTAGTAGTATCAATTGATATCTTTGAGTTTGTGAAGTTAAATGTCATGAGCAAGCTTTTCAAACAACTGAAGCAAGAAGTAGCTTGATGAGCAAGTATGCTAGATTTTTGTTAGAATGAATTTGTTAGATATTAATTTCATGATCATTTTGAAGATCGTGGATGAAGAAAAATTTTAGTGAAATATATTTTTTATCTCATTTGATATACATTTATTTTAATTAGGTAATATATGTAGTATTATTTTTATACATGATTGCAAGGATCAATTTACATGATAAACTACAAGTTGTTCATATGCGATGTATTAATGATCTTAACTATACACACCTTTACTTCGTATATTGCTAAAAATTTTGTACACTTGGACGATGTGGCTAATATAATTTGTTTTCTATATCATTATGAAATAGTTATATTACGTGAATAAGTGTGTTTGGATCCTAGGTTGGAAAATAAATTTTGGGGCAAAACTTCAGTTTGGAAAATTTTTATACAAACAATTATTTTTGTCCAAAAATAATTTTAGCCAAAATTATGGTCTCAAACCATAGTTTTAAATAAGCTACTGAAAATAGCTTTTAGAACAGTAAAAGAGCTCATGGACTATTCAATTACTATTTTACTCCTACTTTTTCTTATACCCTCTCTCATCTCTCATTTCTCTCATATCTCTTCTTCATCCTTTCTCCTCTTTCTTTTCTCTTCTCTACACTCTATCATCTCTCATATTTCTTCTTTACCCTCTTCCCTCTTCCCTCTCTCCTATTTCTTCTCTACACTCTCTTCTCTCTCTCATATTTTAATCAAATCATACCATTTTTGGTAATTTATCTATATAAAAAGTAATTATACTACTAATCATTCAAATATCTCTATTTTTAAAATCTATTCTTCTCAAAATCTATTCTCCCTAAAATTTATTCTTCAGAATATATTCTTCAAAAATTAATCTAAACAGGCCCTAAATAACATATTTGTTATTTATCAATATGTGGGTGGGACAAAAATCCCGCACCTTTATAGCCAACAAGGTCAATCTTGGGCCAATTCAAGTAGAATAATCTTATGTAAATAGTGTTTTTACCTTTAGACATTATTTAGTTAGAGTTTCTCAAGGAGAAAAAAGATGAGAGAAGATATAAATATATTTGATTAGAAAAAATAGAGTGGAGTAGAGATAAAGTTTTTTGTCTTTATATATTCACTTTTATTTCAAAAGTGAGGATTTTTAGAGAAGAGAGAATTTTTTTATCTCACTATAACTAAATTATCCTTTATATATTTTTAATATTCTAATTGTACTCTCATAAGTTAATTTTTTTTTCATTCTCTTTATACATAATTTTTATTTTAATTATTAAAGTCTAATAAATATAGTAAATAATTTATATATTATATTAAAATATATAATAATTATAAAATTAATAAGAAATAATATTAAAATTTTATTATTTTTTTAATTTTTTTAATTTTATTAGATATAAAATTAATAAATTAAAAATAATAATTTTAATATAAAAAATAAATAAACTTAAATAAAAAAATAAAAAAATATTTATTAATTTTTAATTAACTCTCCCCCCTTCTAATTAAACTAAAAATATTATCTTTTCTCCCTTAAACTTCACAAGTTAAATTAAACAAATCTAAGTAACAATAAACCAGAATACAAGGAGTAAAAAGACCAATATTTGCCCAAATCAACACACACGAATCATTCAGATCAGAAGCCAAAGTGAGAATCTTGAATATCCACCCAGCACAAACTTATTACGAAACCCTTTGAACCCTTTAATTTTTTAGGTTAATTTTGGAACTCAGTGTAAACCTTGGATCTGAGGAAGAAGAAGGAAGATTTGCAGGCTCTCTTTCCTCCCTTATTCGGACGACGGAAGAGGAGCAGGTGGCCGGTGAGTGCGAAGATCGCCGACGGTAAGGTGGGAAGCTTGCCAACTGCGGGATGTGACGCTAGCCGATGAGGGTGAGTGCTGTGAGAAGCTCGCAGCCGTCGAAGGAAGAAGACAAACATCTCACCCCAGCCAAAATAAATAATGTGGGCCCAACAAAATAAAAATAACGGAATTTAGGTAGGGATAACGGAGATGATAAAAATACTCCCATATTTTAAATGATCATGTGTACTTTAGAGCTATTCAAAACTTTATTGTATCAAACCTTTAATTATAAAATTAACTAAAATACATAAATTTTATATCAATTACATATAATTTTTTAATATTTAAAAATTTTAATATTCTATATTTTAATTATCAAACACTTATATGTTAAAATTAATAATTTTTATCACATCATACTTTTTATATTTTTTATTATATACTATATCATTGAAAAAAATAATATTTTAATAATTTATATATAATTTTAAATAATTTATATTTTTATTTAAAAAATATATAGTTAAATAAATATTTTAAATATTTTTTTATTTTTAAATATTTAAAAATTATTTTAAATTATATGTTAAGTGTCCTATGTTATTTAAATATTTTATAAGTATTTTATTTTAATTAGTTAAAAAAATTTAAAATTAGATATGAATTATTAAATATTATTTTTTTAAAATGATATAATATATAATAAAAAATATAAAAATTATGATATGATAAAAATTATTAATTTAAATGGTAATTTTAATAATAAAAATATGAAATATTAAAGTTTTTAATTTAAAATTTTGAAAGCTAAAAAGATTATATTAACTCAAAATTTAAAAAACATTTATATATTTTAATTTATAAAATTTTATTGTTAAAATTGTACATTTACCTTTTAATAATTCTTTAACAATTAGAACAATGTATTAGCTATTTATCACGATCATTTAGTAATTAACAACAACTTACAAATTTCACACTTGTATAAATAAATGTAATATGTCTCTACAAATCTCACATCGATCAACTCTTACAAAATATCCCAGCCGCCAATGGGGCTGGTTGCTGATCAGCGCTAGAGTTCATGTTTGGTACATGTGGATTGAATTGGCATTCGTGAATAGTGATATTCGTCACACTAAATTACGCTTTCAAAATTCTTAAGGGTATTTTTTTGGTATTTACCCTATAAAATTAAGTGGGTTAACCTAAAATTACCCTGCTTTTAAATTATATCCCGTTTTAAAGTTAAGCGAGCCAACCAAGAGTTTCACCCATAATCCCAATTTTAGTTGTTTTCTTTTTTATTTTTCTTTTCTTTTGCGTTTTAATGGACTGATGTGTTTTTAAAACAATTTTCATTTGTGTTATTAAAGGAGATGGATTGATATTTCCTACATAATAGTGCAGTCAATCTACATTGACAAGGAAAACATTTTACAAATACATATGCTTTAACTTAATTTTTAATTTAGCAACTATCATTTTTTTCTTTTTATTAAATTATTTAATTTTACTCTCTTAATATTATTAGTTTCTTTACAAAGATTAACCAAGTAAATAGAACAAAGTTGAGTTACTAGTACTAGCAAATCAAAACTAAAGGATAAAAATAAGAAGAGAAAAAAATATATATACTAAATTAAAAATTCAGAGAAAGTATAGTGTTCATTTGTTTCTATGTTTATATTTTTAGAATATTTTTATAAAACTGTTTTTAAAAACAAATTTTAAAACTTAAAAGAAAATCTATTTGAAAAATTGTTCTAAAAATTACATTTGAAAAAAAAAATTTGTTTGCAAGTCCCCCTAACCATTCGATATTGTTTCAAACAAATAAACATACAACCATACGACACAGGCTTCTAACTATCCTAGCAAGCATTACCAAATATCAAATTTAATCATGTGAAATCCTGACAACTTATATCCCAATGATTTGCCAAATAGAGACTAAGATAAAACCCTATAAACACAATTAATAAATTCAGCAAAATCTCAATTGAACATGTTCCACTTAGAACCAAAACATAGCTTTTTCAAATTTTCTTTCCTTCCAAAACTTAACTCAAATTCAGTTTTGCACACAATTGAAATATAGCTATATGTTCCTCAACCCAACACAACAAGATATACGCATGCATAGCAACAGGTACCCCTTTCATCCCTTCAACTAATATATATATATATATATATATATATATATTACACATCTGAACAGATTCCAAGGAACACCAACTATAATTCCAAGTTTCTTCTTTGTTCCCTAATTCCATCAATTCACTTCTGCCAAATCATAAACCCATTATACATATGTATCCACAAACAAAAATTTCCAGGACCAACGATGCATATATATATTGAAACCACTGCTTCCGTGATATTCTATATTCTTAACAAAAAATTAGAGCAACCGAAAGCAATACAATGCAACACCTAAAAACATATCTTCACAGTGCAACAACAACACGGATATATGAGCATGAATGTGTTCCCTCAATCATAAACACAGTTCCTTATTCCTTTGTTTGATCACCTCAACAACAATGCATATAAATATCTATAAGTACATTCACAGCGCTAAGGGATGATCACACACAACATAAACCAAACACAGCTCACACATACACATTCAATAGAGATTGAAAACCACTTTGCAGCTCTCGGCATTCAGCACAACCAACTATGGGAAATCAATGTCATAGTTACCAGTGAGGATAGGGGAAGGTAAAAGAGACTCACCTCTGATGAAAATTAACCCCTTAGACTCGTCGCACACTCTGGTTGACGGAGACAAAAAAGTAGCCACAACCCTCACTCTATTTCTCACCAATAGAGATGACAGAGAAGCCACAATGCTGTCGACGGTAAGAAAAGGTTGAGGATTTGGACCTGCCATAGTAACCCCAGCAAATGCACACAGTAGCACACCAATGAAGTCCTTGCACAGCATTGAGCTCTCTTCCCTATTTTCTCACTTTCTCTGATTCACTGATAGAGAAAGAAATGCCACAAGACCTAATGGCGGAACCTTCAATGTCGCAAAAATTTCCTCATGCCTCCACTCGCCTGCCTTTACCCCCTGCTCCATATATAAATAAACAGATCTACGGTGAAGTGACAACATAGGTGCCATGACCTAAGCGAAGTTACAGAGGAGAAATTGACGAACACGGCATCGATGGTGTGACTTCCCTTCCCCTCTACTCTCTTCCTTTGATGCTGCTGAAACGTCTTTGCTGCGTCGCTTGATTCAGAGAAAGAAATGGTGAAGGTACGGCTCAGCAGAAATAAAACAGGGGAGGAGCAGTTTCATAATTTCACGAGCTAAAAATATAAAAAAGTGTTCACCTTAGCAGCGCCCAAGGATCAAACTCATGACCTGCGTATTCATCCTCAGCATTTGAACCATTCAACTAACGTGATTTCATCAACCTTAACTGCAACAAATATATATATACCCTTTGTTAAATTAATTTTTCTCTATTAACTTTTCCTGGCCATATCATCTTGATTCATTGGAGTTGGTAAAGGGGGATTGTTGTGGGCCATATATTTGGGGCTATGACGATCTCTTTTTGGCATTATGTGTGTTGATCGATGATAACAGGAATTTCACTCTCATCATCATTAAGGGCTGACGGTGGGTTGTGGCATCGCTGGTGGCTGTGGTAAAAGGGGGTGAGTTAAGATGGTGAGGTTCTTCGTATTGAAAAGAAAATGTGAAGGACTTGTATGTTATAAGTCCTTATCATCATCGCGTTTATGGCTATCTAACTGTAGGTGGGCATCGCTTGCCTCAAGTTGCTGTCGTTGGTTGTAGCCGATGATAGGGGTAAGAAGCTCGCCGGTGCCCACCGCCATTGGGTGAGGAGAACCGCTAGCTTGAGACATGAAAATGAAGGAAGGGCAAAACTAAATTCTACCAATAAGCATAAGACACCTGGACAAGAGTGGGTCCACTAAAAAATAAAGTAACAATTTAGGTAGGTTTAAGGGATATAACAAAAATGAGTTTAGGTAGGGTTAAGGGATATAACAAAAATGTTCCTATCATGTGTACTTTAGAGCTATTTAAAATTTTATAGCGATAGGTGTTCATAATGTAAAACGTTGTTAAAATTGCACATTTACCTTTATTATAAATAACCTAAAATATAGCCATGTTACAATTATTTATACAAGCGTTAAATTTGCAAGAAGTTACTAATTATTGAACTATTACGGTGAATAGCTGATGTGGTGTAGTGAATGGTTAAAGAATTATGATAAATAACTTAAAACAAGAGACTATTACATTTATTTATACATGTATCCAATTTGCAAGAAATTGTTGTTGATTGCTAAACAACTAATATAAAAATAATAAAATTTTGTTGACAACTTTTCAACGGTGACTGTGTTTTGTCATCATTGAAAGAAAGACTTTCAGTGGCATAGTGTCTATAGTGACATATATATGTCATGGCAAAAAATCTATAGTTTCTACAGCGATAATTTTTTGTCGCCATAAAAGGTCAGATTCAACAACTTTTGTATCGTTTAGAATAAATGTCACCACTAAAAATTTTCATACAATTTTTTCTCAATTTAGAGAGGTTTTAAGCAATTATCTAATATATATAATTAAATTATCGCATAATGTCATTTTTTAAATAAGAAATGAAGGAATTTCACATGTTATTGTAATAAGAAGAGATTATACAGATAATAATGTGATGTCTGTGAAAGAAGGAAATAAAGCAGGGGTATGTGCATGAGAGAGATATTATAAATGTGTGTCAATGAGCATGAGAATTAGTATGTATGTGTTAGAGACAATGTGTGAGAGGAGATAGAGAGAGGGAGATAAGGAGAAAGAAGGAACGTAAAATATATACATACATTCTTAGTTACTGTTGGATATGCCCTCTATTACTGCATTTCATGTAACATCCCAACTTTTATAAAAATGATTTATAAGATATTATTGAGTTTAAGAGTATTTTTCTAAAATTAAAAAATCTCAAAAGTGAAATTTTAGAGTAAGAATAAAGGAAAGAATAATTATTAAAAATATGTTGGGGTTAAGAAAAATTAAGAAAAAAAAATCATAAAATGAGCATTTTGGGGGTTTAAAAAAATTATAAAAGAGTTTATTTCTTCAAAAGAGACCCAAATGCTTTAATAGTTATTTTTCAGGAATTAAATTTTCTTAGAAAATTTAAGAAAAATAGTTAGAGTTATCTTTTGGCCATAAAATTTTATAAAAAATCCCTAATGAGTTTGAAGAAGCTATTAGAGAAAAATATCATTATTTTATTAAGAGGATTATTTTCTAAAAAATATTTGGTAAAAGTAAGACTTTTAGTGGCAACTTTGTTTTGTCACCGCTAATACATTTTAATATTTTATTAGGGATCTCCTTCTCTTCCTTATTCCTCAGCGTTGACGGCTTCAGAGAACAATTGAAACATTGAGAGTGGGAGACAGAGGGAGAGCATGAGGGAAGGACCAAAGGATTGTGATGTTGGAGGAGTGACCAGAGGACGGAGATCGAGCTTGTGACTTCGTTGGCCATCTAAGGTGAGTTCTTCGACTCCATCTTTAATCTTTCTCCTTTGTTTTCTTTCAATTATGGGGTGGGTCATCAATTAAAGTCAAGATTTTGAGTAGCTTTTGGTTTATTTAGTGAAAATGAGTAAGTATTTGAGTTTTCTGACTTCAAACTAAACCAAAAACGTTCGACGTTGGAGTTTCCGGTAGACTTTATGTGGCTATGCTTTTTGAAGTGTTTCTAACCATTTAAATTTGGGGTTTTGAGATTAAATCATTGATTAAGTAATTAATGAAGCTTAAAAATGTGGAATCAAGCTTTAATCTCGAAATACGGTTACTGTATGATCTTCTATATTTTTGAACAAGGTTACTAAATAGGGGAGCTTGTATGTGTGTGTTTGTAACCTTGATTTCCTATAAACAGAGGCAAAAATTGATTAATTGCATAAATGAACTAATAAAACGTGAATGTCAAGATTTTCCTTGTGTTTGCATGTGTGATATGTGTGTGATGATGAGTAGATAGACAGAGGAGATAGAGAGAGGGAGATGTGTATGCTTACTACTAGGGTAGTGTTGTATTTAATTTATGTGGCCTATACAATCAGAAAAAGTGATCGTTTTGCATAACATTTCTTACATGTTTTGCATGACAAAAGAAAAGAAAAGATTTTTTACATGTTTCCATGGCCTATATAGTAAAAGGAACTAATATAACATTTCATAGATGTTTTGCATGACAAAAGAAAAGATACAATAAAAAAAGTGATCGTTGATCACTTGTATGTAAAATTCTCAAAACTTGGGGTCCTTTTTTTTTTTAACTCCTTATCCTATTTTCCCTTTATTCAGATGTTAATCTACATTGGTAGATATTTCAGGCATTACAATATTTGATTATAAGTGATTTTTATGGGTCACTTATTTTGTGGTTTGACCAAAATTGCAACCCAAGGGAATATCTGGGTTGGAATAATTTGATGGGTAAAGTTCTTGAGTTGCTTGAGATGAAAGGTAATTGCAAAATTACATTTTAAGTTGCTCCTTATTTCATGTTTTACTCATGTACCATTTAATCCTCTTGGTCTTGTTATTTACCCATTTGTTTTCTTGAAGAATAACCATATACCATTCAATACTGAACAATGAATAGCAACAACTATATTTCACCTCTCATAACTGTAAAGGTTTAATTAGGAAGAGGTGGGAGAAAATGTTGGGAGAATGGTTAAAGGATTAGCTACAAAGATGAAGGCTTTTGTGGAAAGGTTCATTGGGATGGAGAATTTGAAGATGGAGATGATGAAGGAAACGAACCAGAGGTGTAGGTTGAAGATGGAGAATAATTGGATTGAAATTATTGTAAAATTACTGCAGAGAATTGTTGATCCAATTGTGGAGGCTTTCGTGTTCTCTAATAAGAACATGAACATATGTTCTCTATTATGTATACATCTTTCCTCTTGAAATTCATGATGGGTTACATAAATATGCCTGTGCAACTTAATTCATTCTTTTCCCTCTCTCTCCCTCAAAATGCATGCAATTCCCTTGATACTGAGGAAACAACATAGATTAGGGTTCCTGTAAGATTAAGTCTCAATATAAATGTCTATATATATGTTTTGTTTTCTGTGATTCATCGTATATTTATGTATTGATATGTCTATATAAATGTCTATATATGTGTGGTGATCAATGTTTTAAAATATAAGTTGCTTAGGATTAGATTTTTCTGTGCCTCTAGTTGATTTTATTTATATATGTAATGTCTTTATGAGGAACCTCATATATTTATGTATTGATATGTTTGTTAGATTTTCTTGCTGTATCCTAGGTTTAACTTTTTAGGGAATAAAAATGGATAAAAGTTGGTTATATATTAAAGACAGAGGCAATCTATTATATATTCGAGGAGTGTATGCTTTTCTAAAATGGGCATTTAGTCAACCTACCTTAGTAAATCAAATATGTTACCCTTGTAAAAGATGTATGAATGTTATATTTAAAGTGAGAAGAAATATTAGGACAGACTTATTAAGCAAGGGTTTCTGGAATAGTTATAAAGTGTGGGAGTTGCATAGGCAAATTAGAAGATTTCAGACAAATTGTGGAACTTCTAGTAATGACCTAGAAAATGATACTAATAATGTGAACTTTGTAAGTATGGTATATAATGAATATGGAGTTCCATGTGTGAATTATACAAATACTAGCGATTATGAGTGCGAAGAGCCTAATATTCAGGCTAAAAGGTTCTTTGACTTATTAAAAGATGCTGAAACTGAACTTTATCTAGGTTGTGTCAAGATGTCCAAACTTTCTTTTATTGTAAAGTTACTTCAAGTGAAGTGTCTTAACCATTGGAGTAATAAATCTATGGATGTGTTATTGGGCTTGTTAAAAGAAGTTCTCCCATAAGGGGCATTAGTGCCAAACTCAATATATGAAGCCAAGAAGATAATTCATGATCAAGGTTTAGATTACCATGAAATTGAATCTTGTGAGAATGATTGCATATTGTATTGGGGAGAGCACACAAATACAGAATCATGTCCTAGGTATAAGATGCTTAGATGGAATTTCAACAAACAGAAAGGGAAGAAAGTTCCATATAAAGTCTTAAGGCATTTTTCCATAACACCAAGTCTACAAAAACTTTATATGTCAAGAGATACAACTAAAGAAATGATGTGGCATAAGGAGAAACACTCAAATGATAATGTACTGAGATATCCAGTTGATTCTTTAGCTTTAAAACACTTTGACTATCAATACCCTAACTTCTTTACTGATCCAATAAGTGTTTGATTGGGTTTAGCAAGTAATAGATTTTAACCTTTTAGGAATATGAGTGCCAATCATAGTATTTAACCTGTTGTCTTGGTACAATATAACTTGCTACCATGGCTTTGCATAAAAAGCCCATAGTTTATGATGAAACTTCTTATTCCTAGTCCAAAGTGTCAAGGTGATGAAATAAATATTTACCTACAACTAATGATTGAGGAGTTAAAACAATTGTGGGAAGTAGGGGTATAGACGTATGATTCATATTCTCAATCAAATTTTATCATGCATGCATCAATTTTGTAGACTATAAATGATTTTCCCGCATATGGAAACCTTTCAGGGTTGTCAACTAAAGGTAAACTTGCATGTCCTTATTACCACAAAGACACACATTGCATTTCCATAAGGAGCAAGTTATCTTACATGGGGCATGTGTTTTCTTCCACAAAATCACCCATGACATAAAAATAAGGTATCATTTGATGGTAAAGAAGAGCATATGGATCCACCAATTCCATTGATTGGAGATGAAGTACTTAAGCAACTAGAACACTTGGGTGATGTGTCATTTGGGAAGGGTACAAAATGAAAGCGTCATACACATAATAATGCTTACAATGGGAGGAAAAGAAGTATTTTTTTTCAATTGCCTTATTAGAAAAATTACTAATACAACATAATCTTGATGTGATGCATATAGAAAGAAATATTTCTCATACTATTGTGTGCACGGTGATGGATTTAGTTGAAAAGACGAAGGATACAATTAAAAGTAGGTACAACTTGATGGACTAGGGCATTAGGAGTGATATACACCCAGTTGAAGATGGTAATAATGTTTCTATTCCTCTTGCTCCTTACACATTGTCCCTTGAAAATAAACAATCTCTTTTAAAATTCTTGGCTAACTTAAAAATGCCTAATACTTTTTCATCTAATATTTCAAGATGTGTCAACATTCAGAAGCAAAAATTATTTGATTTGAAGTGTTATGATCTCCATGTGTTATTGCAAGAGATATTTCCAATTGCAATATGTGGGTTATTACCTTTGAAAGTGTGTGAACCAATTATAGAGTTGTAAAGATTTTTTAAAAATATTTGTTCAAAGTGTTTGACTTGTGAACAACTTGACAAACTTCAAAGTAAGATAATATTGACATTGTACAGGTTGGAGACTATCTTCCCACCTATTCTCTTTGATGTGATAGTTTACTTGCCAATACACTTAGCAGGAGAGGCAAACATTACTAGACCAGTTCAATATCGTTGGATGTATCCAATAGAAAGGTAACATGTGTCAATATCATTGTATATTTATCATTCGTAACTATAGAAGGTTAATTAATTTTTATGCACTAGGTATGTGCGGACACTCAAATTATATGTTAACAATAAAGCTCGGCTGAAGGATTAATTGTAGAAGGATACTTGGAAGATAAAAGTCTCACGTTTTGCTCAAGATATTTGAAAGATTTTCCTACAAAATTTAATGTGCCACGTAGAAATGATGATATCAACAATAAGTTTTCAATATTTAAGAAAAGTGGTTAAGCTAGGGGATATTGAGTCAATTTCTCTTCCTTATGAAGAGTACTATCAAGCAAGAATGTATATGCTCTAAAGTTGTGAAAAAGTTTGGCTACTTATGGAGTAAGTTTACCTGATTTAAAGATAAAATTTATTTATCATAATGTATATTTTTCTTACTGCTATTAAAATTTTTAGGCAATATACAATAGAGCTTGAAGCCCAAGGATGAAGAAGTGAGCAGAGCAAATATGAGTTTTCTCAATAGTTTGATTCATGAGTAAGTTATAATGTTTTAAGCGATGGTATTTCTAGCTATTACATTATTGTAAGATATCTAACAAATGACTTTTGTCTTTAAAGGTGATATCATTGTTTACACAAAGCTATGTGAGTGATGAACTTATAAGTTTATCAATTAGTCTATTAACAATGGTCAATCGTTATTCTATGTTTATAGGCAATGGATTTTGTTTTCACACAAAAGATCATACAACAAGAACAAAAACCCAAAACAATGGCAACGTGGTTAAGGGTGATGACACTAATAATGACAAAGAATTATTATGGTGTGTTATAGCATATTTATGAGTTTGTCTTACATAGGCATCAGAAAAGTATACTTGTTTAAGTGTCATTGGTGGGATGCAGCTCATTATGACATAGGATATAAGGTTGATAAGTATGGGTTCACAAGTATTAATATACGATTGCATTACAAACTAATGAGCCATTTATTCTAGCATCTCAAGCTAAGCAAGTTTTCTATGTGGATGATATTGTTGCACCTGGTTGGCTTGTTCTTTTCAAAACAAACCCACGTGACTTGTTTAATGTACCAACTAAGAATAATAATGATGATAGTGGGGTCAATGGTCCTATGGTTGATAAAGAAGCTTATCAACAGTTGGTGGTATATTTAAATATTTACCATGAGAGTCCTACATAACTTGATGATATTTTTATTAAGTTATATGGAGAAGATGGATAAGCTCAAACCTTAGCTCAAAGAGAACTATCACAAATAAATAAAAATAATTCCATTGAGACTGGAACTAATGATGGAGAGGATTTTCTTGATGACTTTGATAGTGATACTGAAGAAGAAAGTGACATAGAAAATAAAATAGAACAAATTGATGAATCATAAGACATTGATAGAAGTGATAGTGCAACGGAAGATTCAAATGAATGAAATTTCTTGATATGGTAGATCTTATTAATATGTAGATTGATTCTTGATTGTTTTCTATTTAAAATTTGATTGATTATTACCTCCTAAATAAAATGTATATTTGTGTAGGATATGGCAGTATTAAAGAGAGGTCGAGGTGAGAAAGGTCTTTCTGTGATATTTCTTGACAACATAAATAGCCGAGGTACATGCTCTACACCTTAATCAAGACCTATTATTTCACCTCGATCATTGCAACGTCAACTTAAGAAAATGCCTGCCAACTCTCCCTTACTCCATATACTCAAAATAGTAGTACAGGTAAGTTTGTTTCAATTTTGTAATAATTGATTTACATCGCATGTAACATTTAATTGTTCTAATTCAACATGAATGATAAACTCTTTTACTACAATCAACAAGTGTAGAGGAGTTTATACGTCTATTAACATGAATTTTAGGACCACACAAGGATCAAAGATTCGAGTCAAATTTTTAGATTCCATGTTAAGAGCAATCAATCCAGAAGCAAGAGACTTTTCTAATTATTGTAGTTCAACTCTTAGAAGCACAATCTCTTTCAGGGATGGTGGAGGTAACTGGAAGAATATTTTTAAAACATATGGTCAATATATAATTTTAAAAATAAAGGTATTATTTATACCAAATTTTTATACTTATCTTACGTTATTTATATTATTATATAAAGTGTTTATATTTATTTGTTTTAGGGTAAATTTGAACCTGTTGATGCAATTTTTGAAGAAAAATTTTATATAGCTATATCAATTATTTTACAAAATTCATTCAGAAATTGGAAGACTAATCTACCCTCTCATATAAGAAATATGAGACTGATAAATATAGGTTGACTGATCCTCCTCAAACTATTAGTTTTGAAGATTGGGAGTAGTTATTAATATATTTTAAGACTGACATGTTTAAGGTACCTTATTATCCTTCTAACTAAATTATATTTTTTGTTTTAATAATTAAATTCTTATTAGTTACCAAATTTTGTTGTAGAACAAAAGTGCAAGAAACACGATAAACTGAGAAAACCTAATGACTAAACATACTTGTGGTCCTTGATCATTTGTAAAGATTGACTATTTTACAGTAAGTTCAATCTATTGCCACTATAATTTAATTTTTTAATCCTTTTTCATTTTAAAATATATTATTTATTTTTTCTTGTATATTATTCTTTTGTATAGAGATCCAACTACTGGACAACCTTCCCCTCTTGACCAGCTATAGGAGATAACACATACTAAGAAGACATTAGATGGACAAGTAGTGTGGGCTGACCCACACTCTGAATAGATTCATGTATGCATTATACTTTTATATTTTATTTTGATTTATTTTTATTTTTAATCTAATAGTTTTATATGTTTTTATTGTATAGTTGTATGCACAAACTTTCTCAGCAATCAGACCAAGATTTAGAGAGTGATGCTCGAATGACGACATAGGAAATATTAGCGATTGTTCTTGGCGAGAGGTTAGGGTATGTAAGAGGGAAAGGGTATGGAGCGGAGCTTTCAAAGAAGAGAAATTGCCCTCAATCTAGTGATAGTTCAGTTGTGCAAGAAGCTTATGACTCCTTCAAGTCAGATGGCAGGAATGACATCTTGACTATTGCCACGGGCAAGCAAGAACATGGGGCCATGTTAGGGCAGTTAGAAGAGGTGTTAGTATAAGAGATTATTTTGGAGCATCTCCACAATATTCCCCATATATGCTGAGGGCAGAATTGGAATCATTGTTATCCACCATGAGGGTAGAGGCTAGGGCACAGGCAAAAGCTTTAATGGAGGCACAATTACAAGAGGGGTTTGAAAAGATCAAGGAAGAAATGTTGTCCATGATGACATCAAGGCAACAGGAGCTAAATGCCCCCAATTGCTCTCAAATGCAACCCGTCCTAGCATTAAAGGGAGATGTGCATGGCTAGGTCAATGTCAGACGATGTTAAAACTTGTGATCTATATGTGGAGGATCTTCTCAAAAGGTTAGTGGCACATGGTTCCATCCATCTCTTAGGGGCAGTACTACCCACCACATCCAAATTCAGGACGATCAGTTAAGGATGGTAGTTGAAGATGTGATAATTGAAGATGCTCGTCCTAATTCCTACTAATGAGGTGAAGACAGAGTCAGTCAAATGGGACTTCCATATTATGGCCAAAGTATCTTGTTTTAAATCATGTCGTGTCATCCCCAAGCGAACTTCCCATACCTCCCAATTTGAGTGTCATGCAACGTGTGATGTGATTGGCATATGACGAAATGTTCCATGTGGATGCATTGCCTATGGATTCAATTATGGGTGACATGGGGGCACCTGCCTTTATTGACCATACAGATGTGAAATCTGTTATCACTCCTAGGAATGAACTAACTTTCAGGTGCATCCAAATATTTTTTATGTAAGTCTAATTTAAATGTAAATATATGTAATAATAGAATTCATGTTTGCTGAGTGTTTGCATTAACTAACGTTGTGTTTGCAATAATTGTAGGTATATGGAAGCTAAGTTAGTTTCTAAGGGCAAACAAGGTCGATTCGAATTCCTATGCCCATTTCAGACTTATCCAAAAGGGACCTCCTAATCTTTGAGACTTCAATACATTTCAAGGAGACTTGGTGAAATCGATATTGACTATTTCTTCGCATCATATATGCAGGAGTAAGAATAATAATATTTCATTTTATTTCATACTAGTTTTGTATTTCCTTAATACTAATAATAATTATTGTTTAATTAATTTGTACAGCAATTATTGGCAATTGATCATACTATATAAGTACACTTATAAAGTTTTCTTCTTATGCTCTATCCACTACAAGCTATTAGTTGTTTCCAAGAATATTATAAACATGTGAGTTTTCTTTCTTACAGAACAATGGTGTTTGTAATAAATATGATCTTTGTAATAAAAGGGTTACTAATTTCATAACTTTAGTCATAGGGCTATGAAGACTTGCAATTGTAAAGGGCCTTAAAAAAGCCAACTCGGTAAGGGACACTGAATGGATCATACCAAAGGTAATAAAAGTGTTAAGTCTTATGCTCCACAGTTTGTTTACTAATGACACATAATTTTGTTCATGTTAATATTACAGAGTCAAAGGCAACCCAAGGAATGCCACTTGTACGGCTTCTACATGGTTAGACACATGATCAATATCATCTTGTCAAATAGGAATGACCTAATTGAGGAGGTAAATTGTGTTTTTAATGATTTCATATTTCTTGTCAATTTAGTATATATTAGTAATGCCTTAGTTTCTTTTATTTTAATTTGATGTTTCAGATATTTGATCAATCTGACCAATTTTTTGAACAAGATTTTGAGGACCTGCACAATATTTGGGCTAAGTTTTTCCTTCTCATCATTCCTTCTCAATAGTATTTTTCATTAACAGAATACATTTTTTTTTTCAAATTGTTGTATTTTTTTTAATTTTATTAAATGAATAATGTACTGAGCAATTGAAGATTTGTCTCTGCTATCTTAAACTCTATCTCTACTACTGTCTCTAAGTCTGTATATTTAGGCAGTTCATTCATGAAGCTTCAAGGGATGGGGTTAATGAAATATTGAATGGGTTATTTTTTAAAAATATATTTAAACCGAACAAAGAATACCGGCAGGTGTAGAAAATATGTAAATATTACAATATTTACACCGATTGTCTTTATGGTAAGGTGTAGAAAATTGATTTATCTACAACGGGTGTAAACACAACTAGTGTAAAAAATGGATTAATTTACACTAGGAGTAAACACAATTGGTGTAAAAATTGATTAAACTATTCACATAACCCGTGTAGATATTAGTAAATTCCACTCCTGATTTCAAAAGGGACTGGTTTAAATTCTACTCATTCTACACTAGTGAACTGCGTGATTTAAAAAGTGTACACTTTCTACACGGTCTATTTATACATCGATCATTGTCCAGTGTAGAATACTAATTTCAACTGATTTAGAAAGCCTTTTTGCAGTAGTGTGTGCGTGCCCAATTGCATGGAGATTTGATAAAAAAAATTAAGAGGAGAGAGAAAAATGGAGGCAATGCTTGCAAAGATTGAAGAAAACGTACAACAGAGCGTGCAAAGATGGAAGAAGAGCGTTTGGAATTTGAGCAAAGACTAAAAGAGCAAAGGATACAAATTCAATTCGCTGCCTTGATGCAAAGGGGGTAACCACAGGCTCTTACTTCTTCTACTCCTAGTATTGGTCCTTCCATATAATGTTTATGTATAGACTAAATAATTTTATTTTCTTTTTAAATATGTTTAAGTAATTGAAGTAATTGGATATTTTATATGATCATCTGAATTATTCTTCAATGTTATTATATTTTGGTTTATTTAGTTATTTATTATTTTTATTATTAAATTAGATAATTTAAACAATAATATCAACTTTCAGCCGCAATATTTTTGTTGCCACAGATTTCACTTAGGTGGCACAGTTCATATCGCCGTTGATTCAACTTTTAGCGGCGATAACTCTATTGCAACAAATTATACTTTAGGCGGCAACAATCTTGTCACCGTTAATTGTTGACATTCAGCGGTGACTTTCAACTATCGCAACCAATATTTATAGGCGACAGTCTCATAGGCGGCGACAAAATATCACTGCTAAAGTGTTCCTTATTATGCGGGAATGATGTATAAGTAATTTATATATAGAAACATAGTGGTAGATAAGAGACTAACATTGTTAAAAAAATAAAAAAAATATTTTACTTATATCTAAATGAAAATATGTTAAATTTGCACTACGTTCTCTTTTATAATGGGTTATATAATATTTAATATTATAATTTTATTTTTTATATGGGTCCAGTATATTAATCTTATTTGTAATATAATTTTACCTATAATCTTTTTAATTTATTATAATTTTATTTATAATATTTTTAATTTGATGCAATTCTTTATATTTAAGAAATAAAATTATGAATGAAATTGCACCTAATTAAAAAGATTATGGATAAAATTACACCACAAATAAAATTAACATACTAGACACATAAAAAATAAGATCATAATATTTGGTGCTATATAACATTTTTATAATTAATAACTTTAAATAGTGGTAGTATTAAAAAATAATTAATATATTATCAAGAGACTGTTACACCCTTCTAAAAGTTACCTTATAATAAAGATAAGAGAAAATATATAGTTTCATAAAAATTGAAATCAAAATTACAAATTATCTAATATCTTTATTTATTTTTTATTCAATATAAATTGATATTAAGTAAATATGAGTTTTACAAATTATATAAAGTTAGAACACCTATATGTAATAAAAAATTTAAGAAAAGAAGGCAAAGTCATGGTCTTAATATTAATGGTAGAAAAACATAAAGCATTGCCAATATCTCTAGCCAAGTGGTAGTCAACGGGTAAAAGAATTGAGCAGAAATTTGATAGTCAACTTCAATTAGACAAGACTCGTGACTCCAAAATAATAAAGCTCTTAATTACTTGGAGAGAAAAACAAGACATGTTTCTGCTTGATTTCTCTATAAGAATTCTTTTATAATAGTGCCCTTATGATAGATGATTCCATAAAAATAGTGTTTGTTCACACTTTTGTATTTGTAAAGAAAAATATCCCAACATTCAGCATTGAGTGAGATGAAGGAATTAGGTAAAGAAGATAGACACCTATCCTTATCAACCCTGGATGAGTCATTGAAGGCCAAAGCGGAGAATGATGTAATTTGCCGAACTTGTTGAATGATGGTCAAAGGAGAATCACAGTACTCATGATTAAGGGCCTGATTGCGTTTCCTCCAGATAATATTGAGTAGGCAAATAAATTCCCACACGATGGAAGAAAAACCATTTGAAGGAAGCTAGAGCAAAGTTTGCTTCAACCATCCCTTAAACTCGTGCAAGTTCAAAGATGAGATCCTGATGAGCAAGCATCTAAACCAAACAAATCTAGCTAGGGGGCAGGAAATAAACAAATGATGTTTTCTCAAAATATCACAAGAAAGCAAATCATTATTCAATAATTTCCAAATGAAAAGGAGCGGCTTGAAGAATAGATGAATTTTTCACAAAAACTTCCATAAGTTATCATTAGTAGCATCATCAAGATTTCAAAAAAGTTGAGCCACATATCTTTGACAGTATAAATGCCTGAAGCATTGCCATTCAACAACAGTTTATCAGAAAAAGTTTAAAATTGGGAGAGGCATGCCAAGTATAGCGTTTGCTACATCTGGAGAGTAAAAGGACCCAATTAGAACTTCAAGATCTATCAGCTCGGATACTTACCCCCATAAAAGCAAACTCCAAAACTTGAAAGTAGAAGCTACCACCAGTTGATTCAAAGACAACTAAATGTAAAGCGGGAGATTACTGCAGCACTATCACAAAAGATGTGAAAATAAATCTTCCCTGTTCAAGCTGGCGACTGGATTGTTGCTGATTGGCGGCCCCAAAGAGTCTCCAATGGGGCGCGTGATTTGAGCAAAGAATTATAAGAGGTGGATTTGGAGAGATCGTCATCATAGTTACTTAAAGCCAGCTTCTCTTCCTTCTTGACATCCGCCCGCGAAATGAGAGTTTGAGAGCAGCAGGTCGAGCAGACTCCAAGTCATTGCTATTCCGTCAATTTCACACATTCAGGGAGGGAGAAGCTTCATCGGCTCCTCTCTAATCCCCCTACTCAATTCATGTCAGATCTTTGTTATTTTATTTTATTTTCTTTTTACACAACTAGAGAAGTTTGACACTGTTTGGGAAAGTGAGAGAAATTGGGAGTCAGAGACCTCAGTTAGAGAGGAGGTGGAGGCTACTGTTAATTATCTTTGATATAATTCTCTTATGAAAGAGTGAGAATTCGCTTGGAACGATTCATTCAAATTTTTACTCCAAGTATGTATTCTGCTTCACCCATATCTTTTATCTCAAAATTTGATAAAAGCCATTCTTTAATAGCTATTACCGAATCATGACTATTTTCGACTAATAGTATATCGTTTACGTCTAAGGATAACATCATAAAGTTACCCTCAAACCGCTTAACATAGACACAATGGTTTTCCTCTATCATCTGGAAGTTATATGAGGTAATCACCTTGTGAAATCTCAAGTACCAATATCTGCATGACTGTTTTAATCTATAAATTGATATTTTGAGTTTACGCTTCTTGTGTTCAAACCCTTTTTCAATGAAACTTATTGGTTGTTTTATATAGATTTCTTCATCCAGATCACCATTCAGGAATGCGGTTTTTACATCCATCTCATGAACTCTAAGTTTAAACTATTTACTATTACCAGGATAAGTCTTATTGAATTGAAGCATATAACAGGTAAAAAAGTATCAACATAATCTATACCTTCTTGTTGTGTATATCCCTTTGTAACCAATTGAGCTTTAAATTTGTCGCTCCATCCACCTTTTTCTTGATTTTGAGAATCCACTTGTTCCCAATGGCTTTACGCCCTTTTGGCATATCAACCATTCCCAAACTTGTTTTTTCATCATTGAGTCCATTTCTTCTTTTATTGCTTTCTTTCATTCCTCCTTCGCAAGACCTGCTAAGGCCTCATAAACAGTGCAGGGTTCATCATCCCCTTCTAGATTAACTAAGAGTGCTTTGCCTTCTATTTGAAAGCGTCTCTTTGGAACACTTTGCCTGTTACTCTTTATGGTAGGAGCAACTTGCTTATCTTTTCTCATTTATCTCGGTCTTTATGTTGACCGTTCTTGCCTCCCACTCAGATTGATATACCTAGAGGATTCTAGTCTGTCAATTTGTTCAGCACTGTTCTATTCCTAAGTCTCATAAAGAGATATAGTGCGGTCAATATCTCCCCTACTGGGAAACTCTGTCTCAATAAACACAGCATCTCTTGATTTTGTTTTAGTCACTATTCCAGTTTCAACTTCACTTATAAATACATATCCTTTTGAGCGTTCGGAGTACCCTATAAAAATACATTTCTTCCCTCTAAGACCCAATTTCCCATGTCTATGAGAATTGTCATAGATATATACCACTGAGCCCTAAGGTCTAAGGATGCTTAGATCTGACTGACATTTAGTTCATAACTCGTAGGGTGTGGAAGCGACTGACTTTAAGGGCACACGGTTAAGTATGAAGGTTATCGTCAATAAAGCATCGCCCCAATATGAAATTAAAAGGTTTGCCTGAGCCATCATAGACCTAACCATGTCTAGAAGAGTTCTATTTCTTCTTTCGGCAACCCCATTCTGTTGAGGTGTGCCATGGATAATTAGTTACCTAATAGCCCCTTTTCTTCACAAAGCTATTTGAATTGATCTAAAAGGTATTCACGACATCGATTAGTACGTAATGCCTTGATTCTATTGTCCATTTGATTCTCTACTTTATTTATATATTGTCTAAAACACTCTAGTGCTTTGAACTTATGTGAAATCAAATAGACATGACCATATCGTGAACATTATCAATAAAAGTAATGAATACCAAGCTCTGTGTGTCTCTTCCTCACACTAATTGGATCGCAAATATCAGAATGGATTAATTACAATGGGTTTTCGACTTATATTCCCTTACCGAATGGTTTTTTGGTAGCCTTACCAGCTAGACAACTTTTGTATAATGATATATCCATATTAGGGATCACCTCCAATAAGCCTTCTTTAGCCAATTTAATCATTCTATTTTAATTAATATGTCCTAGTCTAGTATGCCAAATATTCATATCAGGATTATTCGAAGTAATAGCAAAGCAATCATGAACATTAAAATCACTAGCAAGATCCAAAATAAAGAACTTTTGAAATCAGAAAGCTGAACCATAAAATATTGAGCTGCTACAAATGTCTGCAACTTTAGCATAAAAGTTTACATTAAACCCAAAGTCTAATAAGCAAACTACAGAAATTTATGTCAGATGTCAGGAGCATGAAGCACACCATGCAGCATCAAGGTCTTTCCACCACACAAAACAAGTTTGCAGGTGCCAATACCTCGAATCTTGAACCTCGATCCTTGCATTATTGCCAACGAAAAGCCACTTGCTTTGAAATGGCAACCAACGGTATTCTACAAAAGATCGTCAATCTCGACTTACATGGTCTATAGAGCCTGAGTTAATAATCAAAGAAAAAAATAGGTTCTGTCAGAAAAACAGTGCTAGAAACAAATGAGATATGTGAATTCACATAATTCACTGTTACTTTTCCGCTCTCGACCTATTTAGAACAGTCACATGTAAAATGTCCCATATTATTGCAGGCAAAGCATTTGACCTTCTTTAGTTATAGCTTTTTCTTGCCTCCTTTTTTTCGCTTTTTCTTGTACTTTTGCTTGCTTTTATTGGGTGGAGGACCGCCTTTCTTCCCATTTTTCTAAAATTTCTTACCCTTTTTGAATTCAGGCTTTGATTGGGAAGTACCAGCACCTTCGGTCAAATAGGCTTGTCCAGTAGCTTTATAAACCTCCAGTCATTTATCCTCTAGCTCCAAATGCTTAGCTACATCATTGAAAGTGATGATATTTTTATGGGCCAGATTGACTTTCATTTGCTCCTAACTGGCAGGGAGCGACCTGATGATAGCCTGCACTTGCTGTTTGTTAGATAGATTATGTTCAGCTTCCTTCAGTTAACGAATCATTATGGATATCTCTCGTAGATGTTGCCTCATAGGATTATTTGATTTTAGCTTATAGGTATCGAATTTAATTATCAACCTTTTAAGCTTAGTCATAGACACTGCCCCAACCTTATCCTTTAAGGCAATCCACATTGCTTGTGTTGTTTTGTGTGTTTCAAACTCATATATTAAATCATCAGCCATTACACTCAGCAGGGTGATTCTTGCGATACTATTCTTCCTTTTCCAAGACAGGTATGCTTCCTGGTCTCTCCTGTGCTGGGCAGTATTTTCAGCCTCAGGCTCTACCATTGATATTGTTAATGGCTAAATTGCATCCTATTCTTCTAGAATATATTGGACCTCTTATTGCCAAGTATCCCAGTTGTCGCTATTGAATTTTTCCCATTTGTTCAATTTAGCAATAATGTTCTGTGATGCCATTATTCAATATCGATTCTATGATAAATATTTTCCACATTAGTTTATTGAACCATATAACATTTAAGTGAATTTACATATATATAGCACAGTTAAAGAATACAATGTCACGTACTTTTATTATGTTTTTGATTAGAAAACAATAATATCACTAGACCCATGATCAAGAGAATAAGTTTGTACCTCCCATCACATAAGCACTAGCAACGCCATCATTCCCTATCACAAAATTTAATATAGGCACTATTCTCATCAAATATTGGTTTTTAGAATACTCATAATCTAAAAACACCTCCTACTTATAAAAAGGTATACATGAATCACAACTAAGATAAAGAAATGAAAAAAAATATGTTTTTCTTGCATATAAGGCATGTAATAAATGATAAGTCTTTACAAAGAAAAAAATAATAAAGCATGTCCTTAAAGTAAAGCAATAGAAATCAAAATACAAATATACGTCATTTGATATGAGCTTTACAATATTCTAACATTCCTTTTCTTAACTTCTTAAGCTCACGAGGCGGCTTTATAAGGTTAGATACAAATTCTATTGTTCTAAGCCAATATTTCTTGCTTCCTGGTTTGGGCTTGCCTCTAACTTTTGTTACTCTTATATATTCTATTATGACTTTCAAGTAGAATTCAATATTCTTCTTATCTGTCATGCATTCAATGTAATTACCAATCACGCCATTAACGCCTTTTATGTTTTTTAATTTGGCTGTATCTCTTTCATCTATGTTCATGGATAAAGTAGGGGTTAGAGGTTAGTTTACTTCTTCTCTATCCATAACTTGAGATTCACTGTTAAGAGTAGGCACCATCTTGGAGTTTAAATATGAAGACATTATGAAAGGCTATAGAGGAAGTGGTTCGATGGGGAATAAAGTTTCTGAGCACGGTTCGTAATTATTTATTTCTTCTAGTTCCTATTATGGAACATCCTCCATCAACTCCTCTAGGTCTTTTTCAAAAAGTTCATCAAGATCTTGTTCTGGATCCTCCTCAGGTTCCCCCTCGGGGTCCTTTTGAAGGTTTTCCTCTAGGTTATTGACCTTATCCAAGAATGAGATGTCATCATTTAAAGTATATCCTAGAGGTTCAATGCTAGATGAAGTCATTTTTCACCTAAATAATAAAAATATTAATTATCATAATTTTCTAGAATTTTTAAACACTAAAAACATCATAAAATACACTGAATATTCATATATAGGTCTAGAATTGCCCCCAAAATTAGAAAAATTATATATCAAAATAAAGATATTGATTTTAGGGATTTTTAGGAACAAACCGCACCTCAATCGGAGGTCTCACGCTCCCTCATGCGCCCAAAAAAAATTATAAAAAAAATAAAAATATGAACGAAGCCCATTCTCGGTTATTGCACGCGCTAGTCTGGTGCTGCCACGTGGCCATTGCCACGTTTCAGCCACTAGAATTTCCTCTTTTTCTTTTTTTAAAATATTTTTTAACTCAATTTTTTTAAGCGGGTTCGGGTTGGATCCATTGATCCGACTGTCCAATTACCCCTACTTCCAGAATAAATAAAAAAAACATGTTTTTTTTGGAATGAGATTCTATCAGCCCAATTTTTTTTTGTTATTGGACTGGGTTGGATGCAGCCTAGTCTGCAGGAATAGTGCTGCGTTGGATTTTTCTTTGTTTGTTTTTCTTTCAGGCATCAAAATTACGCCATTTTGGGTCATCTCTAACCTCTAGCAAGGTCGCGTAGACCCAACTCATTTTTAGCTGTAACTTCTCCATCTGATTTTGACGTTTTTGGTGTCGTTCTCTTCATTTTTTTCGTACTCAACATAATGGGATCAATTTCAAGGCTTGAATCCTCTATTTTCTAATGACTCAATTTCAAAACAAAAGTTCTCAATTATGGTTTAAATGCATGCTCTATACATATTATCACTAAATAAACACTTTAAAACAGAAATAAGCAAAGAACAATGCATAACCAAAAAACTAAAAAATCGCAGAGAAGCATGCGGAAGCATATAACTTGTCTCTGATACCATTGAAGGTTTTTTAGGCGTATCTGAGATGGTTTATTTTCTACCGAGATACCCACACGCAATCGGAGCACCTTGTGTAGACTCTAGTATGTTTCACAGCAAATTCACCAAAGGAAGAGTTTCGGATGAACAACAAAATGGAAGGAGAACAGAAGAGGATAAAAACAGAGCACACTCGTTTTCTTTTGCTACTAGAAAAAATGAACCACACCCAAGAGTCTGAAAATTGATATCCCACTTTGTTTCTTTGTTTGTGTGTATCTTATGGGAGGAGTGGGATACTTGTAACTCCCACTCCCTGATTTTCCTCTCTTCAAAAATATAATTGTTCCCTTCATTTTTATTTCTCATGGACCTGGGCCTAATCCACCAAGGGTAGACTAGCCCATTTTCTAACAATCTTCATCATCGTCAAAGGGAGCAACTGTGTCGGACCAGGACACAATTCATTGCCAAACACGACGCCCTTCTTTTCTTCTCAAGGATGTTGATTAGCATGGTTACATATATAGTATACTTGAAAAAAATTCCTGGAAACATGGAAACCATCAATCAAAGGCTAAGTTGAATCGCGGATGAAAGAGCTAGAATGAGATTTGTAAGCTTTGGCTCAGAAAGAACAAGAGGTTACTACTATCATAACACGAATTTCTAATAATATTAGTATATTAACATCTAATATCTAAGTTATCACATTCTATGAGAAATGTTTCGGAAGGTTCTTTTTCGGAATTCTTATAGGGAGACTATGCAAGGATGCTAAGAAAACTTAGAAAAACAGAAAAGAAATAACTTATTTTTTTAATTTTTTTCATTTTTACAATTTGTTTTGTGAGAATGGCGCAAATTGAATGGACAGCAGATGGAGTAAAAAGGAGGAATGAATTGGGTATTTTTTAGAACTTTAAAACTTTAAAATAGATGTAAGTAACAGAGATGAACAAAGAGCAAGTGAATGCGAACGACTTGAGATTTTCTATTAATCACTTAGAATTGAAACCAAGCACTTATCAGATAGCACAACTCTCCTCACAAGCTTGAGCTGTTTTAATTCTCAATCCTCTTAAAATTCCTCGCATTGACTAAAACCCTTCAAGAATATCACATTTTTTGTTATATAAAAGCAAACTTTATTAAGTGCATTTTGATTTCTTTTCAAACCATAATTTCAGAAATACTTTTGACCCAAACTTTGATTTCGGTAAAAAATTAAAGAAAAAGCCTCCAAATGTCCAAATAAGCTTATGGTGTAAACATGATTTGAAATTATAGTTTCGGAAAAATTTGTAAGAATAATTTCTTGATGATAAAAATACTGTTGAACTATGTAATGATCACTGTCTTTATATTTTTTCTATCATTTTACCTCATATCCTTTCTGATAATTTATTTAATAAAAAATATACTATGGTAATAACTATCAAAATACTTATTTTTTTATAATTACTTTTAATTTCTTTTAAAATCTTTTCTCCATAAGCTATTTTCTATAATAACTTTTAACCCATATGTTATTCTCTAGAAGATAAACCAAACCGGTCTTAAAAGATAAAAAGATCATAACATAAATCCCAACTCATGCATTAGAGCATGAATGAGAAGAACTTAAAGATACAACAAAATACAAATAAACAGAATAGAAACATGAACACCACCATATAAACTAAACAAAAGATACATGGAAATAAAAAAAAAAGATGTAATGGGCCAAGTTCCCATGAAACCGTGGTAGGTGTTAGAGAGCTCAAACATCTCCAAATGTGCAATGGATAGCTCTGAACAAGAAATTAATGAAGATCTCTTTATCACCGACAAGTCAGCAGTCACAACAGAGCACGGTTGTGATAGAGGGCCAAAAGAAATGGCCATAACATCACCCAATCCTCTAATGGAGTTGAAACTAGCAACTATCCTCTACAAAAAGGAGAAAGGTGGAAGAGTCTGATAACAGAGAAAGAGAATCACTCTAACAACTGAATCCCATCAACACCTGAGCTACGTACAATCAAAAGATCGAGCAAGTCCTGCACCTTGTGATAGAAAATAAAACACAGACAAAAAACAAAAACAGAACAAGAAAGATTATCAAATAAAATTAACAGAGGATTCAGAAAAGCCAATAAAGTCGTATTTGGATTCCTACTCCAAATCCAAACTGTCAAACAAGAAAAGCCTGTAAGGAATAGGAACAACAGGATAGAAAAGCAAAGGAAACGAAAGGACCAACCACAAGAAAGCAAGGAGATCTTATCTATAAGAAGAATGAGAGGAAGTCGTTTTGATGCATGCAGCATAAAAAAAGAAAAATAACTTCCAGACATAAACTTCTCTATATTCCCTCCAATAACTCCATTCCATTACCCAGTTACATTTGTTATGTGACTGAACTCAACGGTTTGCGTACGGTGATTCTATTTCGCAGAGACAAATCATATTACTTCGTCAGATTCAATTCACATCCATTTCCTTCAAGTATATACAAAAACAAAGCACAAAACAAAGGAAGTTCGGAGCTTTGAAGGATTCTAAGAGAATGAAACGTTTCTGACACTTGTTAATCCGTTCTCTAAATATCTTAGTGCTTGTTTGAATTTATGATTGATAAGTATATTCGCGTAAACCAATAAAAAATCTTCTCATATGTTTACTTTGTAAATAGTAAAATTACAATTAAAAAGTTATATTAGGGCTTCAAATTAAATAGTCAATCCAAACAAGCACGTGTTCAAAATAAGATTTATATTTATAGATTCCAAGTGATTTTGGCATTAGAAATGAAATCCAATTGTTACTCGTCGAAGCAATAAAAGGTAAAAAAAAAATACAATATTAGCAAAACGAAAAAAATCAAATTTAAAAGAACTAAATAACAACAATATATATTGATAAAAAAAGAATATATGCAACTAAACAGTAAAAAAATGCAATATTAGAAAAACGAAAAAAAATAAAAGAACTAAATAACAATAATATATGCAACAAACAAATTTACAATAATGTCACTAAATTACAAACACAATAGTGTCATAACAATCAATAACAATTATATAGAAAATAATGTGATAAATGCAATACCACCAATTATAATGTCATAACAATAACTAACCGTGACAATTATTTTGTCACCACCTACTTCCCCACTTATCTAAATATTGTCTGACCCAAATTGTCGGACCTGGCTTCCCTCTATCTTTACAGTCCACGTCTCACCTCTACCCAAAATTACATTGTATTGATGTAAAATATTGATTTAGTTTTTTTTAAATATTAATCCCTCTAGTCTTAATTATAAAAATTAGTAAAGTTTTTTTAGATAGATTTAGTAAGTTAAATAAAATATTTAATTATGATCAAATCCAATATCTCAAGATGAATTTATATTATATACTCTCTAATTTACTCAAATTAGTTAATTAGTTCTTATATTAGTTATAATTAATTGATTTATTCGACTTTCTATATCTATTTTAAAAATTCAACTAGTTACTATAATTAGGACATGGGATAGTATATATTTTCTTAAAGTACTTTTTCAGTAGCATCAAATATTAAAAGTGTATTAAAAGTACTTTTTTACATTTAACACCCTAAAATATTTTTTTTAGTGGCGCATAGTATCTAGCATCTTGCACCTTGATAGAGGTCAACCCTAAAATAATTTCAATAGAAACTAATATCCTAAATTAATTTTGAGCACATCCATCATTTTAAAATATTTTAGGAAATCCACAAAAAGAACCTAAAAATTGATAAAAGACAGAACGAGTATCTAAATATTAGTAATCTCACTTAAGTGTGAGAACCCAAAGTGGGATATGAAATTCAAACAAAATAACTAAAATGGCCTTCAACAAATTTATTGATCCCATTCTCGTTAACTCTTATCGCGAAAGAGTTTTAGTTATTAAGTTATGTAATATCCTACCTAAAAGCACCTAAAACTTAGCATATCTCATGTATGAATTACCATGGTAATTAAAGGAACAAACTAAAAAATTTTCAATTTAATATTCCATTACCATGATATATGATGTTGTCTGTTGTTAGTGCTCAAATTATTTACTAAACTAATCTCTATGTAGTATAGAGGTCAACCTAGATCATATTATTTATGTGGAGTCAATACATGGTTTAACTCTATATAACTAGGTGTGCGTAGAAAGAGGAGTAAAAGAGAACTTGATTAATTGGAATCTTTTAGAAAAATAAATAGAAAATAATGAGAATAAAAGCAAGACAAATGAAGGATATTACCAATCTAAAGACAAATGCTCTCAAGGATTGATGCGTGACTATCATCATTCAATAATATATTAGAGTTATAATAATTATATGCTAAATCTCTAGTATGCAGAACCCTAAATAATCCTCATGGTCATAATAATAAAATCCATAATTATAACTAGATCTATTATACAATTGCATCAAAAATTATCATTGAAAAGTTTCACTTAGCATGTGATAAATTAAACAATAAATAGTTTATTCCTCTAATATGGATATTTAACTGAAAACTCTATAACTAAACATGTGAACCCAACATGAAAAATTATAAGAGGAAACCAAATATATTAAATAAAGAATACCAAATTATAAATTGAAATAATAAATCACAAGAGTTTAATTACACATGTATCTCAACTGATACCCTAGATCCAATATATACAAATATTAAAACATAAACCTAGGAAATTATAAACTTGCATAAAGGAAAATGATTAAATCATAAAATTATTTCTCATAATCTAAAGCACAAGAACTCAAGTCACAACATCTCTCCTCAAGAACTTAGAAGGAAATGGATGGAATTGTAAAAAAGATGAAGATGATCATTGTGATGATAGTGGTTATTGGTGTTTCAAATGGATGAGTCTTGTTGTCCTTTATATAGCCTTAGACTGTGGCCTTGGTGTATTCCTTGTTGATGTGGGACTCTCACTGATTGACTCTCTAAATGATGATGATTTATCTTCTAGATCCTTCTAAGCTATCACATTTTCTAATATCTTCAAAGATAATTCTTTCAACTCAAATATCCTAAAAATAATTGAAATAAAAAGTAATAGGATCAAGGAGATAAAACAATTAATAAGAAAATAGGAAAAGATAACACCCTTATCTATTGTCTTTCAATTAAATTCAAATGTTGGATATTGATGAATTATCTTTGAATTAATTCAAATGATATTGAATTAATATAATATAACATAATGCTAATATTATATTAAAGGAATGAATTAATATAATAAAATATAATATGAATATAATATATTATTGGATGTATTTTGATTTTCTCTAATTAGATATTATAATTTCCTCTTTCAATTTGACAATTCATCAATTAACCTTCCTCATATAATATAATTGTGTAGTAGTTGATGTAGGTCCTAATCATCATTTATTTTTTCTTATTTTCTGAAATAAATAAAAGCAAAATACCTTCATACAAATTAATTCAATTTAGAGAAATAATGAAATCAATAAAAACACAAGAAAATAAAAATTTTAATAATTTAATTCATATAATCAATTAAAGAACAAAGTGAGCAAAACTACTGCAATAATACCTATTAAATATGATAAATTATCTAAAATAGAAAGAAAATAATATAATAAAATAGGGATTCATCAATACAAAATGGAGTATCCTACACTTGCTTCATACCATAGTTATATAGAAAGATAACCACTTACCACAACCACTTACCACAAATAACTATGATAGAAAGGAACAACTCAAGGAACTATCATGATTATAAAAGGTCTTCATTTAACCTTACGCCTTTAACCATGTTGTAAAGGATTCAGCCTTTAACATGGTCAAAATATCTCTAACCTGATTGACACATTTATAGCATTTCCATAATAGAAACAGAAGTGATCTATTAGACAAATCCATAATAAATACTAATCATTATTATTTTAAGCAACCACCACAGAATTTAGGTCTAGATCCACAGTCCACAAGGCAAAACTATAATAATAATAATAATGTCCCAAGCAACATAAGTGTCCAAACAAGCATAATAGTCCCAAATTAAACAAATTAATAGTTCGAATGAATGTCATGGCTTTAGGTGGCAATTAAACAGAGAGCAAAACATAACACTAAAAATCAAAGCGTGGTCACTAGCCAAAGTGACCTCCCACCTTCAAAGCCTATCTTGATGCGCCTCTTTTGCTGCTCTCACTTGAAAAGATATATATAACAAGTTGAGACCACTGTCTCAGTAACATAAATTCCTACCCATCTTACCTACTAAGTGAGGTTCCAGGTGGGACTGATATTAAAAACAAACAACATACATTAAGGATTTGTAACATGCAAAATTTATTAAATAGCATATTGAATCAAAGGAGAATACTGGCAATTACATAACCGTCTTAGTTATTCATATTTAATAGTCATACATTCATCACAGTAATTCACATTTATATTGTGTCCAATTCATGCTTTATAACATCCTTATAACTGCTGACTTGAACCTATGGGTTAAGTTATAGACCATATGACTGAAAACTCTCACAAGCTCCCCACACATGTTATGCAAAATAGCCAAAGTCAGTAAAGTGCATGTAGGCCATGGGTTCCTCTAGAAAAGGGATATGCTGCCCCAGTGGGTTTACTACCTTGTATCCTAACATGTTTACTACCCTCGGGGAATACTACCCCAAATGCCTCTGGAGTATTGCAAATAAGGGTGTACTTCCCCTCAAATGGCCAACCATAGTGTGTTATGGAGGCAAACCATATGTTGAAGTGTCAATCCCAACAAGTCTCCTCCCCATTATCAATACTGCATCATAACTATCATATAATCATCACATCGTATTAAATGTCTCACAACTTATACATTTCATAGTATTTAGTAATCACAACATCCTACATCTTATCGGATAACTCTAGGGTAAGTTTACCACTTGCATCAAATTCTCATGGTTTAACTCATGCTCATTATCATAAGGTCATACTAGAAGTAACATCACATGGGATCATCATGTTCAATAAGCGCAATAGAGCAAAACACACAAGAACATCTAGTTGGACTGCTCACCGTAGCCAGACATTACATTATGTTAGAAATTTGAAATTCAAGCATTCAGGTCCTTTATCTAGTCCTGAGGTTCCAAAGTTCACAACCTTTTTACCATTCAATTGTCTCACAAAGCCAAACCTAGGTGCCAAAAGTTATATCTATCAATCCTAACAAGTTAATCTATCCCAATTCATTTTAAGGATATCCTACAGGGTTTTTCATTTACTCTAAGGTCTCACAAAGACGCCATCAGATAAAATAGGTAAGAATCCACATTACCTCTTTATCATTCTTTCCCAAATTGCTCTAGGATACTCTTAGAGCATCCTAGACCACTCTTACAACAACCTACAATAAATGATAAACAAATAAATTATGGATCTGTCTCTAAAAAGTAAGAGGAGACTAACAAAGGTCTCTAAGGGTTCCTAAAGTAACTCAGAAAAAGCATGTTTTGTTTGAGTTAAATTACTCCCATCTTGAATGTTTAATCCAAAATCTAATCGTTGAAATTTACTAACTGAATATCATAAGGATGTTGTCCAAATTTCAGCTTGATCCAATGGTCAACACAATCAAAATGCTCAATTTATCCTTTAAGGTTCTATTAGTGAAATTCAGAAAGAGGGGATCAGTACAAAGTTAATAACTTACTCAAAAACAAATCCTGAATTCCACTCTTAGATATGACAAAATGGATGTCCTAGACATGTTAACCATATTATGCCTCGATCTAACGGTTAATGAAACTGCAAATGAAACTTCATCAAAGCTGCAAAATAATTGCATTTAATGCTCTTATTTGCAAACTACCTAAAACTTTATAAAACCAAACATCCAAATATTAATATTAAAACACGAGACTGGGCAACTTATTTGTATACCTTAAGTATCTAGAATTCTCTTAGACTCAAAAACATGGAGTCTAACATTTATCCCCCTTTTTGATTATGGGAAAACACAAGTAATAAAAACAAGATTATTTAAACATAGACAAGAATAGATTAAATCATCAAATTGTAGATTTAAACAAGTATGATCAAAACAAAAAGTTAGCAATGTTAGCAAGCAATGACAGCAATTATGATAGCAAACTACAACAAACTATGATCAAAATATAATATCATTAAAACACTTGTAAGTATATAATATAACCATAGTATGACTTATAGCATAACTTATCTAAGCTTATTAGTTCCTCTCATCCCTTTTGACATCATTAAAAATAAAAATCAATTAAGGCTTAGAAGAAGAAGGCTTTGATGCATAATGAAACATCCTCATTTTCATACATCTTAGGGACCAAATGGTAGCATCTGGAACCACTTCTAAGGCTATCGAAATCAAATTACCCAATCTAAAATTTTACTCTTAGCGAATACTGTTCACTGTGTAAATTCTAGAGGAGTAACCTAACTTCAAAAAATCATAACTAATTCTAGAAAAATCAAAACAAAGTGGTTCAAATTGCTATACGAAGCTAACTTAATGCTATTTCAGGAAAAAATAACTTGTTGACCATGCCTTGACCAGGTCAACATCAGTCAACGTCCAAAATTTACTATTTATCATGCATTTTCCCCTGATTCCAGCATTTTGGTCCCAACATTTGCACTATCCAATCCCTAGCTTCTCTTCATGATTCTTCAATCTTTCCTCATCTTAAACCTGTGGGATTAGGATTACGTGGAAGGGTGGTGAGATTTCTGGGAAATCTCAGTAGTAAATGAAAACCATACAATGTATACAACTACATGCTTGATGTTACTATGTATGTACTTAATGATCATGCTTGCATCATGATAACATACATGCTTCCATGTTACTTAATTATAACATATGGCCAGAGTATAAAAGAAATAGAGCATTACTTAATCATATATGCTTCACATCATCAAGGTAAGAAAACATCACATAAAACATCCAAGAAGTATAAGCATACAAGTAGGTAAGTTTACTACCTGGCGTGAAGCCTTTCCTTCCAGCTCTTAGCCTTGTCTCTAAGGTCCCTTCTTTTCATAAGTCAGAGCTTATACATAGCATAATAATATCTTTATTATTATCCAGTATAGCTCTACTTAACTCATGCTTAATTAGGGGTAATATCCTTAATCGGACATTCCCCTAACTTTCTTTCTATCTATGGCTACCTTTATTAATAGAGATATTTCTCTATTCTAACCACTAAGAGCAATCCTATAACTTATTAGAGCAGGGACTAGAATAACTTACCTCATTCCTAAGCTTTGCCAAGTCCCAAGCTTCTTGGACTGTTCCTGGCTCCACCAGAACTCCTCCTTTCTTTCCTTTCTTTCTCTCTCCTTTCTCTTTATTTGCCTTGCTTGGCCGTGGCATGGAATGGGAGGGGAGTGGGGTATTTATGGGTGAGTGGAGGTGGAATGAATGGCTCAGATCAAATCATGATGAATGGCCCAGATCGCTTAGCTTCCTCAAGAAGCTTTGCCTGCATTGTCATGATGACATCCTCCTCCTTGATGACTCACCATTATGACATCAACCAAGGACACCTCAGGGGGTATGTGGCACAAATGGTGGGGCCCTTGGGATACCTCACCAGCTGACTTAGCCTCTCCAGAGAATTCTAGAGCCTTTTCCTGGAATGAGCGACCGAGATTGTGCCACGTGTCTTCTTTACTTTTTCTCCTTTTTCTAATCTCATGACATGTGTCCTTAACTTTTCTTCTTTTCCTATAATAATGCCATGTGGCACCTTGTGGGTCCCTTTTATGCCACCTCATGATTCCATATCACTTTTCCCAGTTCTATCTTTGACTGGGTAACTTTACTATATTAAAAATCACTAAAATATTATTTTAATACCTCTCAAACTCCCATAACTACTCGACCTACGTTTTTGGCCTTTGGATTGCTATCTTGGGTTTCTAACCAAGCTTAAGCACTCTGGTGTCTCGGTTCCCAAGAAACACTTCTTACTTCTTCTTTATGCCCACAGGGACTTTCACTATTTTCCCTGAATTTTCACTTTCTTCCAGTTTAGTTCCTGAACATCATCTGTACACTTCTGGGACTCCTGCACAATAGTGTCTAGTAGCCTTCCTTTTTCAGGCTACATACTAGGCTCTAGGCCTAAAAATTGGGATATGACATTTCTCCTCCCCTTAAAATAAATTTCGTCCTCAAAATTTGAGGGTTAAATCTCTATTCATTCCTTGATGAATAGTTTCCTCTGAGGAGAATGTCTGTTTCATTTCATAAAATTTTCTTGACTTTCTTAGCTCTTCTTAACCTTTCTAACTATCTCGCATAACTTTGTGTATCTCTGCCAAACTTTTGTGGCATTTACAACCTTTCTCATATAACTGTGTTATATTTGTACTCTATCTTAGACCTTCTTCTCTGGGTCTCGCTAACCTTCTAATTTCTTTATCCTTATATGAAGGATCTATCTACTCATACTCTTCTATTCTCAAAATATATGGGGTTCTCTTCTCTATTCCTTAGGCATATTTCTACAACACTTTTGAATATCAGCACCTAGACTTGAACTTGGACTCCATCTTTATTTAAGGAAAACTAAGTTCAGTTTGTATATAATATAGGCTATTTGAGAAAAATCATTATAAATAAGTTTTCTAGAGGAGTTAATCAAATAGTGAAGCTCCTTACATTAACTTCGTCTTTAGTACTCATCTTTCTAGAGAGATACTGTACTGTTCTCATTTCTTCATGGCTCATTACTTTCCTTAGCTAGGTCTAACTGTGACCTCGGGATCTAACTGCGATCAACTGTAAGCCTATTTAGAATCTAACTGCGACTCTGAAGCTGTTAGGATCTAATTACGACCCTTGAGCCATGCTCGGATCTAACTGCGATCCTCTAGAATCCTCTGTGAATCTATTGTACTATATCATCATCTCTAAAAGATCTCATCCAACAAACTAAGTTATAAGGTTAACCGCTTCCACTTGTTGATAACTCAATAAAAATTTTAAAATACATATAGTAGCCCATATTATTTACCCAGACTTTACTTATTTTCCCTCTTACTTAGGAGTTCCTTCTCATCTTTCTTACTCTGTTATAGTTTACCAATCATGGTCTAACCACCTGCCATTGCATTCTGTTGCTATGGCCTCATCATAACTTCTCATTTAAATATGTGTTCTAACTGCGAGCCATTTGAACTATGCTCTAACTACGAGCAATCTGTATCAGATCTAACTTTTATTTGAAGAGTAATCTGAACTCATCTCAATCTACCTTTATCTGATAGTCATCTGTATCATATCTAACTCTTATCTGAAGAGTGATATGAAAATAATCTCTTTAATGTTATCTTTTGCTCTTTCTGTATACCATTTATTCTGATAGAGTTATAACACTACCACCTTCTTGGTACTTGCTGTAACCCTAACATAAGAAATAGCCCTGAGTACTGTATTCACAAGTCTATAGAAATACCTGAGTAACCCCAATCATACTATAACAACTGTCCCACTTACTGAGACTGTCTCTCATCCTGGTTACATTCTTATTGCATGTCGTATGGTATGGGAGCAGCATAACTTTCTCATCATAAACTCTACCCTACATGTACTGCATGAGGGGAGTATTCATAGCATACTCTAACATGCGTGTCATCATATGACAATTACAAGTAGATGCAACTATTTATCATAGCTCATGGCAACATAAGCCATATCATCACCACATAAATATGCTCAACCATCCATCATACGTACACTACAATTGAACAATTAGCTAAACTTTAGAACATTCTTTCCTCTATCCTATTATTTACCAGATTCCAAACATTCATTTAGGAACCTGAAATAACTACTCATTTAAATTAGGCTGCCACATTATCCTCTTACTAGGGTATAGACTCAACCCTTTATTACCCTTTCTTACATAGGGAATAGGGGAGTCACTTTATCTTTGAAACTGTGGCTACCTTTCTCTCTTTAAACATTATAAACTTTTTTCTTTGTAACACAGAATTCAATCCGTGAGCTAACTTAGTCATTAAACTCTCAACTATCTCTTAACTCTTTCTTTCTATCAGTTTCAGTCTACTTTGGACTAGACTGTAGTTCCTCTGTCTTGGGAACATCAGCTTTTTATCTACTAATCATCTTATCTCTAACTATTGATTCTTTTGTTCAGAAAATACTAGCTGAACAAATTCTTTCGCAATGTAGATCTACTCACATAGAGGATCTACTCCTGAACATCACCTTAAACTAATTTTCATATCTCATTACTTTATACTATCTTCCTTGATTATGCTTCCTACCAATCCTCTAGTTGATTAACTTCAACCAGGTTGGTACCTTCATTATTATTGCCACTGTAATGTTTAGCAGCTTCCCTTAACCTGGGACTAGTCAGCTTCTGTCTTTATCCATAGAGAAAACTGCTCCCCAGATGTTATCCTGCTTAGTCCAGCCACATCGTGCTAAGAAACACTAGACCTCGATGGTAACCACTGATTAAGGCTAACTACTTCCTTGAAGATTACCCCATAAAGCTGTAAGGCATGGCGTACTGTTCTATATATCTAGGTGTCACTGTTTCTAAATAGTGAATGTAAAATTCTCCTTAAAATAATAACTATTAATCATTTAAAATCATTTATACCTTAATTGGCTACAAACTAACCATGTTTATAAATGAGTTTCATAATTTTAAAAGAGTTAACCATAGTAGAAAAAAAGCTTTGCAAAGATTCCAAAATGAACACTACCATGGTTATAAAAGATTTTTCTTAATCAACCAATAAATATGATTGGAAATCCCAAATTACTCTTCCAACACTCATAATTCTCAATTTCAACTTTTAAAAGGAGTCTCTGAGCATTGAACTTGAGTAAACCATCTCAATTCCATAACACAATAACATACAGTATGATACAATTAATATGGCAAAATAGCTACTGTGGATCCATAAATTCGCATGCATAACCCTGAGAGGTCTCTGACCTTCTACCAGCACACATTGTACAAAATAGTAAATTATCATCGTATAAACAAAAATATGCCCTATAGTGGCAATTTACATCTATTCAGCACATAAATATAGAGGATAGTGCTATACAGGTCAAATAGCACCATTATGCCTCTGGCACCTTCCCGTGAGAACCAGCAATTGAACTAACTCCTGAAAAATGTTAATAACCATAGGATGAGAAAAATGTCTCAGTAACCAACAATCCTACTCATCATGCATACTAACATGTGCTCATGAGGTGTCAAGTGGGACATTTAATAAAATATACGAGATAGAAAATAATATATTATCATAATATAATCAGACAGAAATATCATCCCAATTCCTCCCATCAAACCAACTGAACCGCCTTATACCTGCCGACCAAACCCATGGACTAGTGATAAGTACCATATGAATGGCCACTCAAAAAGCTAACCGGTCGAGTGTTATGGATCGGCCAAAATCCATAGAGCACAAGACTGGACCATGGGTTCATTCCCCCTCGATAAACTGGTGGGGGTGTTGCAGCCCCTCAGTAAACTGGTAGGGCAAGTCCTTCGGTAAACTAGTGGGACGAAAGCCAACCATCGAGCTCCAATGGAGGTTATACCATGTGGTAGAAATACAACTCCATCATTACTAATCCCCAATACATAATTCTCAAGATATTCATAATAATCAAAAGCTCAATAGTTCAATAATCAATAACATCAATAAATGACATAATAGAGTTTTACTCAAAATAATACTTTCTTCAAATTCCAATATCAAGATATAACATGTTTTAATCTCTATTTAAACTTTCTAAATCCCACAAGATAATTTTCAATAAAACTAGCAATCCACTTTTCTCAATATAATCATATCATCATCAGTAGATTTATATATATCAAATCACTCACAAACATCATATTAACAAACACAATGAGTGGAAAGTGGTTACCTTTCTCCAAAGCTAACAAAAATACCACAAATGAGTAGCCACGGGCTTAGGTCACAACTCTCTAGTCAATCTACATAGTTTATATAAATGTGTATCAATATGTTATTAATTTAACACAACATATACTTTTAAATAAATACTCATATTTCTCTTTTAACTTTATTTTATTTAAAAATTATTAACTCAATATCATAACTAAATTTCTCTATCACAATTACATATCTATTTTCTAAATTATCATTCCCATAATAATCTTATATTACCTCAACTTTATTCTACTAATATATATTCTCATATAACATCACACTCTTCAAACAACCCAAAAACCCCAAATTTATAATCCTTAAAGTTTCACCCAAAATTTCAAATGCTCACATATCTAAATCTTCATTTCAATATTAAATCACATCATTTCTAAATTTTAATATCTCATTTAACCTATCAATTAACCCATAATTATTCAATTTGACCAAAATCCCAAATTTCTCTAATCTAGGGTTTCAACAAAAATACCCATTTTTAATTTACAAACTCTAGCAACAATCTAAACCGATTAAATATCAATTATACCTCCAATAAACATACCTCAATTGTTAAACTCAAATTAAACCAACAAAATTTCCATATTAAATCATCTCTACTCTCTAACATTTAAACCCTAACTCTAACTCTCTCAAATAATACAAATAGAAAAATTCTAAACCGATTAAATGCAAGTATTTACTTATCTTTATAATTCTATGGTTCTCCTTTGTTGAAAAATCACACTTATTCCAAACCTTAATCCTCAAACTTCTTTGCTCCTAACAAAAATTATATTTCTAAATAGCTCTCTTAGTATAGAAAAATAATTAGGAAATAACTATAGTAATTGAAAGATTTTATAAGAACTAACCGAAGCTTAAATAGATATGATATTCTTTAAAGAAGAAGCTCCAGCAGCTGAACGAAAATGGCGAAGGAAGAATAAGGAAAGAAAGAAACCGCGTGCTCTAGAAATGTTTGTGTGTGTGTTAAATTTAAAAATAGATGTGGGCCCCACTTGCTTTTTTTTATATATAATATTATTATATAAATCCTTGTTCCAGCGTACCATATGCTTATTGTTTTTTTTTTCATTCATTAATTTTCCCCAACCACGTCTTCTTTCTTCTTCTCCTTCTTTCTTTTTGTTATTTTTAATATATATATTACCAGGATGCTTTTTCTTCTTCTGATCTTTTTTTTCTTTTATTGTCTTTTTATTACTATTAATAGAAACAATATATTGTTATTATTATTTTTTTTAAAACTATTTTAACTTATGTAATTAAATTAAAATTTTATCTATTAGGAATTAATTTCTGCTAATACTACTTAAAACCTAAAATAAAAATAGGGATGTTATAGTGAACACCATCCCCATATCTTCTGCTAGGGGGAGAACCTTTAGTTCAAATCTCTAACTACACCAGAGCATCACTGAGCTAGAACCTTCTGTTCTATGCCATAATCTAGAATCTTATGCTCTGTGCCAGAACCCTTTGCTCTGAACTAGAACCCTCTCGATTATGTACCAGAACCTTCTGCTCTAAGCCAGAATCCTCTGCTCTTATGCCAAAATGAAACATCCTCATTTTCATACATCTTAGGGACCAAACGGTAGCATCTGGAATCACTTCTAAGGCCATTGAAGTCAAATTACTCAATCTGAAATTTTACTCTTAGCGAATACTCTTTATTGTGTAAATTCTAGAGGAGTAACCTAACTTCAAAAAATCATAACTAATTCTAGAAAAATTGAAACGAAGTGGTTCAAATTGCTATACGAAGCTAACTTAAAGCTATTTCATGAAAAAATAACTTGTTGACCACGCCTTGACCAGGTCAATATCAGTCAATATCTAAAGTTTACTATTCATCATGCGTTTTTCCCTGATTCCAGCATTTTGGTCCCAATATTTGCACTATCCAATCCCTAGCTTCTCTTCATGCTTCTTCAATCTTTCCTCATCTTAAACCCGTGGGATTAGGATTAGATGGAAGGGGGTAAGATTTCTGGGGAAATCTCAGTAGTAAACGGAAACCATACAATGTATACAACTATATGCTTGATGTTACTATGTGTGTGCTTAATGATCATGCTTGTATCATGATAACATACATGCTTCAATGTTACTTAATTATAACATATGGCCATAATATAAAAGAAACAGAGCATTACTTAATCATACATGCTTCACATCATCAAGGTAAGAAAACATCACATAAACCATCCAAGCAGTATAAGCATACAAGTAGGTAAGTTTACTACCTGGCGTAAAGCCTTTCCTTTCAGCTCTTATCCTTGTCTCTAAGGTCCCTTCTTTTCATAAGTCAGAGCCTATACATAGCATAATAATATCTTTATTATTATCCAATATAGCTCTACTTAACTCATGCTTAACTAGGGGTAATATCCTTAATCTGACATCCCCTATCTTTCTTTCTATCTATGGCTACCTTTATTAATAGAGATATTTCTCTATTCTAACCACTAAAAGCAATCCTCTAACTTATTAGAGCAGGGACTAGAATAACTTACTTACCTCATTCCTAAGCTTTGCCAAGTCTCTAAACTCCTTGGACTGCTCTTGGCTCCACCAGAACTCCTTCTTTCTTTCCTTTCTTTCTCTCTTATTTCTCTTTATTTTCCTTGCTTGGCCGTGGCATGGAATAGGAGGGGAGTGGGGTATTTATGGGTGAGTGGAGGTGGAATGAATGGCTTAGATCGAATCGTGATGAATAGCCCAGATCGCTTAGCTTCCTCAAGAAGCTTTGCCTGCATCATCACGATGACATCCTCCTCCTTGATGACTCACCATTATGACATCATCCAAGGACACCTCAGGGGGTATGTGGCGCAAATGGTGGGGTCCTTGGGACACCTCACCAGCTGACTCAGCCTCTCCAGAGAATTCTAGAGCCTCTTTGTGGAATGAGTGGCCGAGATTGTGCCACGTGTCCTCTTTAATTTTTCTCCTTTTTCTAATCTCATGAATATGTCCTTAACTTTTCTTCTTTTCCTGTAATAATGCCATGTGGTACCTTGTGGGTCCCTTTTATGGCACCTTATGATTCCAGATCACTTTCCCCAGTTCTATCTTTAACTGGGTCACTTTACTTTATTAAAAAGCACTAAAATATTATTTTAATACCTCTCAAATTCCCATAACTACTGGGCCTACGTTTTTGGACTTTGGATTGCTAGCCCAAGCACTCTGGTGGCTCAGTTCCCAAGAAACACTTCTTACTTCTTCTTTATGCTCACAGGGACTTTCACTATTTTCCCTGAATTTTCACTTTCTTCTAGTTTAGTCTCTGAACATCATCTGTATACTTCTGGGACTCCTGCACAATAGGGTCTAGTAGCCTTTCTTTTTCAAGCTACATACTGGGCTTCTAGGGCTAAAAATTGGGATATGACACAAAGTACAAAAGAAGGTCTAGGAGTAGAGGGAGAATTTAGTGCGATAAGTAGTTCACTAATAGAGAAATTGGTTTGGGAATTGTCAACCTTGGCCTTAAAGTCTACCACTTCTTGTCTTAGTGCTTTGAGAACTTGTGTTTGAATATCAATGAGATTGTAAAGAATCCCAAATTGATCCTTTGATTTTTCATTAGTGATATCAAAAATTGACTTGTCTTCAAGGGACTATCAAAAATCATTGAATAGTTTAAGAATTCCCTAAAAGGAAGCTTGGCCATATTCTCTCCTAAAAACTTTTCAATTCTTGTTGCAGTACATGATGGAGAGATGCTTGAACAAAAGATAGAGCATATGGTTGAGTAGGTCCTACATAAGATTGAGCTTCATCTTGTTGCCTTGAGGTTGATGAAACATGTTGCTTCCCTTTTCCCTTTTCAGCTAGCTTGCTTCTAGATGGCAAGGGTAATATGATTCTCATCCTAAGTATCTGCTCATCCCTAAATCTTGGAATCTTTACTTCTTTATCCCTTTTCTCTAGATACTCAATGTTGTTGTGATGAAGAATGAAGGAGACTAGTTGGGGGTAGGGAATATGAGTGACCTTGGACTTGTCATAGTGAAAGTTGTAGATTTCACTATATATCCAAGCACCTATATTGATATTCTCTCCACTAATAATTCTTGCTAATAGTAGATAATAATCTTGATTAAGATATGTGAAGCTCCCTGACTTGTTAACCATGCTTCTAAAGTAGGTGTAGTGAATTATCCTTTGATAATCACACATATCTTTAGGGATAAACTTTAAATCTCTAGTAAAGTTATCACTAAGCATCAAAACTTTATAAATGTCCTTAAGTGACAGTGCAGGTCCTTTCACATGATGAGTTGTCCTAAGGAGAAGATTAATTATGTCTCCATCAAGCCTAATCTCCTTGCCTATTACTTCTCTCCATCTTCATAATATACTCTCTATCTTCATTCACTTCATCATAAGTCTTAATGTTGCAATATAATCTTCTATCTACTTTAAGGCTGTAAAACAAATTAATACGTAACCAATTTTCATAATACTTCATGGAATTTGATAGATCTAATTGGGTATTGTCATTATATTTCAAGTAGTCTAAGTCCACATAGACTACAAGGCATAAATCCCTATCAAAAAATTCTAATTTGTATTTCCCTTTGTCTAATCCTTTATCTATTTGTCCTATGGGTAATTCTTCAGTAGTATGAATAGAAGTAAGGATAGAAGTACCTTGAGAGGAATCAAGTTTTCCTCTTCTAGCAGTTTGCTTCTTCCTTTGACCATATAGAGGAATAGAAGGTTGAGAAGAAATTCCCATGTTGAGGTAGCATTAACTGCTTGATTGATTTTGTCATTATAATGGGTGTTTTTTGATCCAGATTCTTCAGACACAGTGGGCAAGATGTGCCTCTTTCTCTTTAAAGTGAGTTACTGTGAGCAATGTTGTGTACAAATTATAGGGTAACTGAGTACCTGTGGTGGAGGAACAACATCTTTCTTGACTTTGGGCATGAATAAAGGTGATTTTGACTTAGAAAAAGTCACTGGCTTCTTTCCTTTACTACTTTAACTCCCAATATTGGCATTATTGGTCTTCACCATTTTTACTATGAACACTAATAGAGATGAAGAAAATGAGAAATTTGTGAGTGAAGAGAGGTTTGAGAAGTTGGGGGAAGATTTGGAATGTTTAAAGGACGAATTTAAGGTTGGAAAATGGTTAGAGAAGTTTTAGTTATAGAGAGTAGGGAGGTTTTTTCAAATATGGTTGGATAAACTGACACAGTAACGGTCATATTTTGCATTTATAACTGCTAATTTTTTTATAAGCACTTTGATAAGGACCCTTTTGAAGTGTTTATCGATAAATATCAATAAAAATCTTTTACACAGTTCATTTAGCGAAAGGCTTTTCGATAAGTGCTCTTGTCGAAAAGTTTTTCAATAAATGTTTGTATTTATAGAGGTTCAAAGACCATTAACTAGAGCTTACCTCTCATTTATCAAAGCTTTTATTGATAAATAGTTCGATAAATCCTACCACTCAACAGAAAAGGTTTCATAAAAGAATTTGCTATCTTTTTCGATGTGCTTATCAATAAGACCCTTTATCGATATCTTCTGCGATAAATCTTTGATTTCTTCAATATCACTAAACTTCCATTTATGAAGGCTTCTTCGATGAACTCTCTTATTGAAGTGTTATTCGATCAATTATGGCATTTTCCTGCAAAGCAAAATTCTTGATACTCTAATACTTAAATTAGTGACTCATCAAAACATGAATATGAAATTTAAAAAAAAAAGTTTAGAACCATCTTACAACTCATTAGGATTCACCATTCCAAATACTCTTCTTATGTAATTGAATTGTTCTTTTACCAAAGGTTTTGTGAAAATATCAACTAATTGCAGACGAGTAGGATAAATTATACTTTGATATCTTTCTTATGAAAATGATCTATGAAGAACTGATGTCTTACTATCAATATGCTTGGTTCTTGAGTGAAGTACCGGATTCTTTCATAAATTGATGGTGCTTGTATTGTCATAAAGAAAAGGTATCTCCTTGAATTGAATTCCCACGTATTGTAATTACTATTTTAACTATAAAACTTGAGCACAACAACTTCCTGCAGCCACATATTCAGCTTTAGTTGAAGATATAACAACAATATATTACTTCTTGCTGAACCAAGAAATAAGATAAGCACCAAGAAATTGGCATTATTCACTAGTGCTTTTTTTTATCAGTCTTGTAGCTAGTATGATCTGAAATTGAGTAGGCTACCAAGAATTCTCCACCTCCTTTAGGAAACCATATTCCAAGGTTGATGGTTATAGACAAATATCTGAATATTCTCTTTACTGATTCATCATGAGATTTTTTGGGTGCAACTAGATACCTTGCACACATGTCTATACTGAATTGAATGTTTGATCTACTTGCTATTATATATAAGAGAGATCCAATCATTGCGTGATACTTTGTGATATTTAATTCTTTCTGTAACACCCTAAATTTCATAAAAGGGATTTATAAGGAGTTATTGAGGTCAAGAATATTTTCCTAAAAGTAAAAAGTCTCAAAGGTAAAATTTCAGAAAAAGCATAAAGAGAAGGAGCATTTAAAAATATTTTGGGGCTATACAAAATTACGAAAAAAAATCATGAATTGAGTATTTTAGGGACCTAGAAATTAATTGAAGAGTTTATTTCCCCAAAAGAGGCCCAAAAGATTTAATAGCTATTTTTAGGGAATTAAATGCCTATTTTCTTGAGAAAATTCGAGAAAAATAGTTACGAGTTATCGTTTATCCCAAACATTTTAGGATAATTATCCTATGAGTTAAATAAGCTATTAGAGGAAGAAAATCCTTATTCTATTTTAAGGATTATTTTCTAGGAATTTCTAAAGGTTCTAGAAAATATGAGAAATGATGAAAATAAGAGTAGACCAATAGCTAATTTTTTATCTAATTACGCTCTCTCCCACGTGATTCCTTCTTCTATCAGAACCACTCCTTTCCTCCATAAGTCTTTGCTAGCATCCTCTTCACGCTCATTCCTTATCCTTTTTTCTCCTTCAAGATAGAGCAAACAAGTGGGAGTGAGTGTCACATCCTTAATTTTAACCTTAGTTATACTCAATTGGAACCCATTTGGACCAATTACATAACATTTAGCATAAAAAAGATGTATTTTCAAAAGTTGGTTTCTCGGATATTGTTCATGCTATTGTTCATTTGGTAATTCCAGAATATGTACTCAACTTTGAAAATTCATAATTAAATATAGAAAAATCAAAATAAGGTGGTTCTAATTTCTAATGAAATATTTTTCACTTAATTTTGAGGGAAAAAATTATAAAACTGAGGTTTCCTCATCCAAATGAAATCAGTTTATTCATTGAAACTTACTGTTCATTTGGTAAAAATCTGGAACTCCAGTTTCTTCGCTTAACTTCAAAAATTCATTTCTCTTTGGTTACTTGTCCAAATGAGATGTATTACCCATGGATTTAAAGTTCCAGATGTGTACTCTAAGTTCACAAAATTTCATAGAAAAACTCTTCCAAGTGCCATATTAAATTATTATTGAAACATCACTGCCTCTGCATGCTCACTTTATCTTAGTCCCAGATTTTAACTCCAACTTAGAAAAACTATAACAAATCGAATACTTAACCAATTGAGGCGTTCTTGGTGTTCATTTAAATATCTATATCTTAGGTATAATCATGCCAAATTTCAAGTTCAAACTCATTGATTAAGACATTTTAAACATCATCACACCATTATGGCCTCATAACACAATTACATAATCATACATCATACATCCATCATGTGCTTCCATAATGCCAAGTAACTCATGTAACTTATTATACAAGTTCATCCATCTATGTTTACCCTATTTCCTTGAGAAGTCTCAGCACCTATGACATAGTTATGCATATGGGAGGAATGAGATTTCATGGAAATCCTAATAGCAAGTCACACAACTATAATATCATGCATGATTAATTGGATGCTTAACATGTTATCATGAGATGTGAGCTACTTCATAATGGTACATAAGCAAACTCTAACATGCATATTGTCATGAAATAACTTGCAAGGAGTTTCAATCATTCATACCTCATCATCAACATGATGACACATTCTCATGCTCAACCAAACACCATAACTAGCAAGCAAGCAAATAATTAAGCAAACATAAAACTATAGTTAGGTATTCTTGCTACCTCTTAGCTATCATTGTCAAAGTCTTCTTGAGATGATTTCCTTCCTTCACAAATGTCAAAACCAAGCCATTACAAAGTAACATTAAGTTATGTCATATCCCCAATTTTCTAACCTGATGTACCTATACAGTTTATCTACAATGGATATAAGATTCTTGGAATAAACTGTATCACATTGTGAAAAGAAAGGGAATGATTAATAACTAAGGAAAGAATAGAGACCAAAATGAAAATTGAAAAGTTTGAAGACAAAAAGTTGAAGTAGAAATAAAAGGAGGGACCTAAATGCACTTAATAAAAAGTTCAGGGACTAAAGTGCAATTATTCAAAAGTTAAGGGACCTATATTTAAATATGGAAAAGTTGAGCCAAAATAGGCCAAAAATGCCCAGAATCAGATCAGACCCAAATTTTACCAGTAGATAGACAAAAATATTTCGGTCAGTTTAACGCAACACAGAATTTTGATTTGAGGTCCCGATTAATTGATATAAATTTCTGAAGTCGGAAGGAATTATTATAGTATTTTTCAGATCTCATAATCAGATGAGACCTTATAGAAAATTCATATATTTAATATATGAATTTATAAAATTGAGAGAGTTAGAAAAGAAATCCTGTAGAAACCATATGGGATTTTAAAGTGAAATAAAATACTCGAGAAAGAGGATCGGGAGAACTATAGTGTGAATTGGGCCATAAAGGCAATACAAGCAATAAGCCCATACTGAGGCCCAAATGGCGCCATCATGAGCCCATTAAGGTGACTGGACAATTTATGTGGGCCAGAGACCAGAACAGTCCAGGAAAAGTGCAAAATTACGAAAATGCCCCTGGATGCCCATACTGTGCCAGTGATGGATGGAGGTCATTTTGATCATTCTGGACAGGTCAAAAATGTGGTATGTAACATCCTCATTTTCATACGTCTTAGGGACCAAACAATATCATCTAGAACTACTTCCAAGGCTGTTGAAGTAAAATTATTCAATCTGGAATTTTACTCTAGCGAGTACTGTTCACTGTGCAAATTCTAGAAAAGTAACCTGACTTCGAAAAATCATAACTAATTCTATAAAACTCAGAATGGAGTGCTTCAAATTGATACATGAAGCTAACATAATTATATTTCAGGAAAAAATGACTCGTTGACCATGCCTTGACCAGGCCAACATCAGTCAATGTCCGAAGTTTACTGTTCCTCCAATGTCCTGTCCCTGATTCCAGCATTTTGGTCCCAACTTTGATAAATCATATCTTTATGTGTAGACATCCAAATAAGACATTCTATATATCAAATCGAATCTTAGCATGTCTACTATTTACTGGTAGAATATCATACATTTATTCAATCATTTACTATTTATAATTACAGCTCAACTGTCACTGCCTCCATCACAAGTTACTGTTCATTGTGACAATTTCCAGCAATTATACATACATGAATCACATATCAATCATGCTAATTAACATCTATTCATGCATATTTATCTCCTCCATCTTGATAAGACCTGTTGTAATTGGATTGATTTGGAAGGGGTGAGATTTCTGGGGAAATCTCAGTAGCAAATAGCACTAAACAATGCATGCATTAATGTGAATACTTGTGCTTGCTTGTGAAAGTGTTAACGTTGCATAATGTGCATGCATCCATGTTACATATGAAATAAAATTGGCCAAAGTAATCATAGGAATAGAGCTTCATACATAAGCACATGTTCAACACAATTCAATAAAGCCATAGCACATCAAGCATAACATTCAATGCATACAAGTTTAAGATTAATTCACTACCTGACATGTAGCTTTTCTTCTAGCTATTAGCCTTTGGTCTAAGGTTCATTCTTTCCATAGGTTAGATCCTATACATAGCATAATAATATCTTCATTATTACTCTATCATTATAGCTCTAATTTACTCATGCATAGCTAGGGGTAATATCCTTACTCCGACATTCCTCTAACTTTCTTTCTATCTATAGCTAACTTTATTAATAGAGATATTTCTCTATTCTAACCATTAAGAGAAATCCTCTACTTTATTAGAGCAGGGACTAAATAACTTTCTTACCTCATTCCTAAGCTTTGCCCAGTCCCTCGGCTCCTCAGACTGCTCTTGGCTCCACCAGAACTCCCTTTCTTTTCTTTCTTTATGTCCTTCTCTCTTTCTCTCTTTCTCTCTTCTTTCTCTTCATCTTTCTTGCTAGGCCGTGATGTGCCTTGGAATGGGAGGGGAGTGGCCTATTTATAGGTGAGAGGAGGTGGAATGAATGGTCCAGATTGATTCACGATGAATAGCTTAGATTACTTGCTTCCTCAAGAAGCTTTGCCTGCATCATCACGATGACATCACCCTCCCTGATGACTCACCACTCATGACATCATCTAGGACACCTCAAGGGACACCTCAAGGGTATATGTGGAGAAATGTAGGGCCCTTGGGACACCTCACCAGCTGACTCAGCCTTTCCAGAGAGTTCTAGAGTCTTTTCCCTGAATGGACGGCCGAGATCGTGCCACGTGTCCTCTTGCTTTTTCTCCTTTTTCTCTAATCATGCCATGTGTCCTTTGCTTTTTCTCTTTTACTATAATGATTCCATGTGGCGCATTGTGGGCCCCATTTATGTCCTCTCATGATTCCAGATCACTTTACCCAGTTATATCTTAGACCGGGTCACTTTACTTTATTGAAAAAGCACTAAAATATTATTTTAATGCCTCTTGGGCCTACATTATTCTTGGGCTACGTTTTTGGGCCTTTAAATATCATCTTGGGTTTCTAACCAAGCCCAAGCACTCTGGTGGCTCAGTTCCCAAGAAACATCCTTAGTAAATTACTAAAATGCCCTTACTACCTCTTTAGTACTTCTAGGGGCACTATTGTCTTTTCATACCTTATCAGAGTATCTCTTGACCCTGGTAAACTATCCAGATACCCTTTCTTAACTGTCTAACCTTATTCAAATGATCATAACGCCCTTCGTCTGACTCTGATTTAATGACACATCACAGTGGCATACCTTCAGTGGCATTTTCATAATTCTTTATTTTTTCTCGGTCTTTATTAGCCCTGGCCCACATATTTATCTGAAAATATCATTGGGCCTATAAAGTGCCATTTTGGACCCTCTGTATGATCCATTATCTTTATGGGCTTAATTCCAGAGAAATTCCCCCGAAACCTATTTATCGGGTATTTTAATCCACTGTAAATTCTGTAGTAAATTCTACAGAACTCCTTTTTAAGCTCTGTCAGTTTCAAAAATTCTTATATTAATTATAGGATTTTACTGCCACATTTCATCTGATTATGAGGTTTAGAGAATACTATATTAATTTTCTTTCTCTTTGGAAATTAATATAAATCTTTCGGGACCTCATATTAAAACTTTGTGTTGTATCAAACTGATCATCATAATTTTCTCTATTTATTGAGACCTCTGCTCAATAGGGTCTAGTAGTATCCCTTTTTCAGGCTATATACTAGGCTTTAAGGCCTAAAAATTGGGATATGACATGGTACATGATATAAATATGATTAATTAGAGCCAATATATGCCATAAGGTAGTACAGAGAGGGGTGAAATGACAATTATGCCCTTAGGGTCTGTACAGTGCACGAAAGGACACCAAGGGTATTTTAGTTATTTTCCAATGGATGGATGACAGATAAATACTTAGCCAAACATTTTCAATGATATGAGAATGCTAGACATTAATTTCCAGGATAGAATACATATCCTGATATATTATAAAAAATTAGGAACAGAACACAGTCCGATTATTGTGAAACTGCACTGATCGGTACCGGATTGGACTGAAATTTCTCCAGAAGGTTCCTTGCATGGGCAGCACGCCACCTAACCCTCTTAGGTGTCCCATGAGCTGTCCCACATGATTTCATAATTATTCTTTTTAGAAAAAGTTAAATCCAAGATTAAATGTGAGCCCTTGGATCAAATAGTAACCAAATTAATCTTGGCCATCCATTTCAACCCAAATTTTCTATAAATACCCCCTCATTTCAGACCATGTGCGGAAGCCTTGAGAACCATAGGGAAAATCTTACAAAATTTCTATTCAACCAAGAAAGAAGCAACCAAAGTGAAGTAACAAGCAAGGTAATCATCTCTCTTGATCTTGAGCTTTGTTCTAGTAGGTTAGCTCATGGTTTTAAGGGGTTTTCATGCTATATTTCCCTTATGGTTGCTGCTGGAAGTGTTTCTCATATATGATTAAAATATGAGTTTTATGTTATGGATAGTTTAGACAAGCTTAAACAAGCTAAAATCAAGTGGTATAAGCTTGGGAATTCAAGTATGTTTGGATTTAGGGTTTTGTGTTCTTGCTGGTACTGTACGTGGTACTGTTCATATGATGGAATTTCATGATTTTAATGCTTCCAATGAGTTTAAAATGGAAAATTGTGTGGGGATAAAGTAGGAGAACAAGTACTGGAAGCATTGGAATCAAAACGTGAATTTTTGGAAAACAAGAGCATGCATTTCGGTTTGGTACTGTAGCAATTGGTATGTTTTGATTTTAGAAATTCTGATTTCATATTTGGATTCTACATGAAAAATTATGTGGAAATGAACCATGAGAATTTATTTTTGAAAGGTGGAAGTAGGAAGCATAAATTAGAGAAAGAAAGGGAGCTAGTGAAAATGTAGTCTTGGATTTGGTTTCAAGTTGAGTTGTAACTTGATATTATGTTGTAATGGCTAGGTTTTGACATTTGTGAAGGAAGGAAAGCACTTGAAGAAGATCTTGACCAAGATAGCTAAGAGGTAGCAAGGATACCTAACTATAACTCATGTTTGTTTAATTGTTTTGCTTGCTTGTTGATTATGGTGTTTGGTTGAGCTTACGCTTATGTCATCATGTTATGATGAAGTATGAATGATTGCAACTCCTTGCAAGTTATGTCATGACAATATGCATGTTAGAGTTTGCTTATGTACCATTATGAAGTAGCTCCCATCTCATGATAACATGTTAAGCATACAATTATCCATGCATGATATTATAGTTTGTGTAACTTGCTATTGGGATTTCCATGAAATCTCATTCCTTCCACATGCATAACTATGTTTTAGGTGCTGGATCATTTCAAGGGAAGAGAGTAAATGTTGATGAATAAGTTTGTATAATAAGTTACATGACTTACATGACACTATGGGATGATATGCTAGTATAAATAGTGTATATTTTTGTAATCCTGTTTTGAGGTCGTGGTGATGTGATAATGTTTATGACATTTAAATCAACGAGTTTTAGACTGAAACTTGGCATGATTAAATTTAAGATACAGATATTTAAGTGAACACCAAGAACGCCTCATTTGGATAAGTATCCGAATTGTTATGATTTTCCAAAGTTGGAAGTAAGATCTGGAATTGAGATAAACCTGAGAGGCAGTGATGTTCATGCAACGATTTCATATATCAAATGAACGAGTTTTTCTATGAAATTTTATGAGATTAAATATAACGTCTAGATATTCAAATTCATAGGTAACACAGTTCATTTGGATAAGTAACCAAAGAGAAATGAATTTTTGAAGTTAAGCAAAGAAACTGGAACTTCCAGATTTTACCAAATGAACAGTGATTTTCAACGATTAAACTGATTTCATTGGGACAAGAAAACCTCAGTTTCATATTTTTTACTCAAATATATGTGAAATATATTTCATTAGAAATTGGAACCATATTATTTTGATTTTTCTACAATTAATTATGAATTTTTGTAGGGTACATGTTCTAGAATTACCAAATGAACAATAAAAGTGAACAGTACCCTCGAGAGTAAATCTTTTAGAAATGGATGTTTTCAAAGCAAATGATCATGTAATTGATTTTAATCACTTATAATAAAGTATAATTGAGTTTAAAAGTAAGGATGTGACAAGTTACAACTCAACTTGAAAATAATTTCAGGGCTAGGTTTTCACTAGCTTCCATTCTTTCTCTATTTTATGTTTCATATTTGCATCTTTCTAAAATAAATTCTCATAATTTATTTTCACAAAATTTTTCATGTAGGATCTAAATATGAAACTAGAATTTCCAAAATTAAAACACCCCAAGAGCTACTGTGCCAAATCGAAGTGAATACCCTTATTTTCCAAACTTCATATTTTTATTTCAATGCTTCCAATACTTGTTCTCCTACTTTATCCCCACACAATTTTTCATTTTAAACTCATTGTAAGCATCAAAATTATGAAATTCCAACATATGAATAGTTTCACATACATTAGAAGCCTCACATAAAACCCTAACTTCATGCATACTTGAATTTTCAAGCTTATACCACTTGGTTCTAGCTTGTTTAAACTTATCTAAACCATCCATAACATAAAACTCATATTCGAACCATATATGGACAGAACTTCCAGTAGAAATCACAAGGGAAATTTGGCACAAGAACCCCTTAAAATCAAGAGCTAGCTTGCTAGAACAAAGCTCAAGAACAAGGGAGATGATTACCTTACTTGTTGCTTCAAGTTGTGTGCTTCTTTCTTGGTTGAATGGAAATTTTGCAAGAGTTTCCCTATGGTTTCCCAAAGCTTCCGAATCCAATCTGAATGAGGGGGTATTTATAGATAAATTTGGGTGGAAATGGATGGCCAAGATTGATTTGGTTACTATTTGATCTAATGGTCCATATTCATTCTTTAAACAAGCTTGCCCTAGAAGCCTTAGTATTTATGCCATGCATGACATCACACAAGGCCATGTTTGTCTAGAAAAAGTTAAATATGCTGATAGGAAAAATTCTAGTCCAGTTTGGTACTGATCGGAGCAGTTTCACAAAAACTAGACTGTTTTCTATTCCTAATTTTTATAATATTCTAGGGTATGCATTCTATCCTAGAAACTAGTGTCTAGGTTTCATATACTATTGAAATTTTTAGACTGAGTATTTATCTGCCATCCATCCCTTGAAAAATGACCAAAATACCCTTGATACTTTTTCTTGCACTATATTAACCCTAAGGGCATAATTGTCATTTTACCCCTCTTTGTACTACTTCAGGGCATATACTGGCTCTAACTAATCATATTTATATTATATTACACATTTTTGGGCCTATCTAGAATGACCAAATTGCCCTCCATATATTATATTGTGTCCTTAAGTCAGAGTCAGATGAAGGGCATTATGATCATTTGACTAAGGTTAGATAGTCAAGAAAGGGTATCGAGATAGCTGACCAGGGTCAAGAGATACTCTGGTAAGGTATGAAAAGATAACAGTGCTCCTATAAGTACTAAAGAGGAACTAAGGGCAGTTTGGTAATTTACTAAGGATGTTTCTTGGGAACCGTGCCACTAGAGTGATTGGGCTTGGTTAGAAACCCAAGATGACAATCCAAGGCCCAAAAACGTAGGCCAAGAGTAATGTGGGCCTAAGAGGCATTAAAATATTATTTTAGTGCTTTTTCAATAAAGTAAAGTGACCTGGTCCAAGATAGAACTGGGTAAAGTGATCTGGAATCATGAATGGGGTCCACAAGACACCACATGGCATGAATACAATAAAAGAGGAAAAGCAAAGGACACATGGCATGATTACAGAAAAAGGAGAAAAAGCAAGAGGACACGTGGCACGATCTTGGCCGTCTATTCAGGGAAAAGACTTTGGAACTCTCTGGAAAGGCTGAGTCAGCTGGTGAGGTGTCCCAAGGGCCCCCCATTGTGCCACATATACCCTTGAGGTATCCTGGTTAATGTCATGAGTGGTGAGTCATCAGGGAGGGTGATGTCATCATGATGATGCAGGCAAAGCTCCTTGAGGAAGCAAGCAATCTGAGCCATTCATCAAGAATCAATATGAACCATTCATTCCACCTCCTCTCACCTATAAATAGGCCACTCCCCTCCCATTTCAAGGCATACCATGGATTTGGCAAGAGAAAGAAGAGAAAGAAGAGAGAAAGAGGGAAAGAGAAAGAAAGGAAAGAAATGAAGGAGTTCTAAGGAGCCGAGGGACTGGCCAAAGCTTAGGAATAAGATACGTAAGTTATCTAGTCCCTGCTCTAATAAAGTAGAGGATTGTTCTTAGTGGTTAGAATAGAGAAATATCTCTATTAATAAAGGTAGCTATAGATAGAAAGAAAGCTAGGGGAATGTCAGAGTAAGGATATTACCCCTAGTTAAGCATGAGTTAAGTAGAGCTGTACTAGATAATAATAAAGATATTATTATAGGCTCTAACATATGAAAAGAAGAGACCTTAGAGACAAAGCTAAGAGCTAGAAGAAAAGGCTACATGCCAGGTAGTAAACTTATCCTAAACTTGTATGCATTGAATGTTATGCTTGATATGCTATGGCTTTGTTGAATTGTGTTGAATATGTGCTTATGTATGAAGCTCTGTTCCTATGATTACTTTGGCCAATTATATTTCATATGTAACATGGAAGCATGCACATTATGTAATGGTAACACTTTCACAAGCAAGCACAAGTATTCACATTAATGCATGCATTGTTTAGTACCGTTTGCTATTGAGATTTCCCCAGAAATCTCACCCCTTCCATATCAATCCAATTATAGCAGGTCTTCTCAAGATGGAGGAGATAAAGATGCATGAATAGATGTTAATTACTTAGCATGGTTGATATGTGATTCATGTATGTATAATTGCTGGAAAATTGTCACTGTGAACAGTAACTTGTGGTGAGGCAGTGACATTTGAGCTGTAATTATGAATAGTAAATGATTGAATAAATGTATGATATTTTTCTAGTGAATAGTAAATATTCTAAGATTCGATTTTATATATAGAAAGTCTCATTTGGATGTCTACACATGGAGATATGATTTTTCAAAGTTGGGACCAGAATGCTGGAATCAGGGATAGGACGCTGGAGGAATAGTGATTTTGGAACGTTGACCAAAGTTGACCTGGTCAAGGCGTGGTCAACGAGTCATTTTTCTCTGAAAGATCATTATGTTATCTTCGTGTAGCAATTTGAACCCCTTCATTTCAATTTTTCTAGAATTAGTTATGATTTTTCAAACTCAAGTCACTCCTCTGGAATTTGCACAGTGAACAGTATTCGCTAAGAGTAAAATTCTAGATTGAGTAATTTGACTTCAACAGCCTTAGAAGTGATTCCAGATGCTACCGTTTGGTCCCGAAGACATAAGAAAATGAGGATGTTACATATATGCCATGGATTGGGGCTTTAAACTTAGTGGATGGATAAATGAGAATGATTTAAGGAGATTGAGGCTAACCATTAGAAGCATTGGCATATGAAAGGAGGAAATAGAATTGACATGAAAAGTATATTAAAAAAGAACACTATGAGAAGTTTTACTTTTAGGTATATTTAGTAATAACAGTTATAATAATAAATACAAATACCAAGATATAAGAATGACATTTGAATATTGATGGCAATTATGGGTATGTGAATGTGGAACAATATGGTTGATATTAGCACAAAGTAAATAATTAAATTAATTGAGCATTATAATAACATGATATAATAGTAATATAAGTTTTGTGATTTGAAAATAATTTTAATTGGCATGGGAAAATGATAGTAGTTTAAGAAAAAGTTATCAACATATTGGAAAACCATGTAATTAAATAGAGTGGTGTACCAAAAATGTGACATAGAACTATAGGAGATTTCAATTGCTTTACGTGGTTATGAGGAAGTGAAACTCAGAAATAACATGAGAAAATAATGGGAAAAGGAAATAATGAAGGTTATAGTATGTTTAATTTTGGAGATCAAATTCCTAAAAAGAGAGTGCTCATCTAGCTCTGGTATGGTGAATGATTTTGAAATGTAAGATCTTATATGTTTTGGTAAGAAAGACTTTAGTGTTATGATAGACATAGATAAAGATAATACTTACAAGATACTGAAAGAAATTCCAGATAGACCTATTGTTATGACTGTGGAACATTGTAACATAAAATGTAGATTATTTGATATAAAATTTTGTGCCCAAGATCAATAGAATAAGTCCATCACTGTTAATGATACTGTTAGGATTATTGGGGGCCTATACAAGGGTAAAATGAGGAATAGTTAGATACATATATAGAGGGATTGTCTTTCTATATGTCATAATGAGGAAGAGATTTGAAACATCAAACTTTTACCACCTCAAAGTACGTATTCAAAAGCATATTTTGTTAGCGGAAGTATTATATTGGCCCAAAAATTAAAATTTTAAAACTTACTTCTCGGATACTGTTCATTTGGTAATTTTTAGATTTACAGTCCAACTTTAAAAATTCATAACTAATTGTAAAAAAATTATATGGAGGTGATCCAAATTTCTAATTGAAGCTCTTTTATAGCTCTTTAAGGAAAAAATATAAATATGGACGTTTACCTTGCCAATTGTTACTTTACTATTCATATGGCAAAGATTCTGTCTTTTAATTTTGGAAATTCATTTCTCTTGATATACACATCCAAATGAAGCATATTACCTATGCATTTATTGATCTGGATGTGTACTACTTTCTCATAAAATTTTGTGAATTAACTCATTCATTTGCTAGATCAAACTGAAGCCACAACAAAATTGCTCCAGGACTACATTTTTACCATTTCAGTGTTCTTTCTTGTCTTTTTAATAATTGTTCTAGCAAGCATAAACCATTTCTTTTGCTTTTCATACCTTAATATACATCATGGGGTTATGCCATAATTCTTTCATACATTTTCTTTATATCTAATGGCATATTACACAACATTATATACAAGACTAATATACAGGCATGCCATCACTTGTCTACTCTTTCTCTTCCATTCCTTAGCTCATGTTCCAAACATGATTCTTCCATCTTGAATAACCTATTCTGGTTGGTTATGGGAGGGTGAGGTTCTAGGGAATCTCAGCAGCAAACATTACCATTTAAACATGCAAGATGGATGCTAATGCATGATATGTAATTTCATTAAACTTTCTTTGATTAGTGACATGCCATCATGCTATATACTTTTGCATAAAAGTGCATGGCCATGGAAAACATACTATTCACAATACATTCAACATCATTTATCATGTAACAACATCATTCAAATATCATATACATGTCAACACATAAGCATACCACATCAAGCACATAAAGAGGTAAGTTCACTACCTTGCACTTAAGCTTTTCTCTTGATCCTTTGCACTTGCTCCCTAGCTTTCCAACCATGAAGCCTTTATGTCAATCACTTCCCAACATATTCTTCAATGTTTCAAGGTCCTAAATACATTCATATTCATCACATAATTCATTAGGGCCCCTAAACTCTAACAATGTTCAAGACTATCCTTGATAAATTCTTAACTCTTTACTAACATAACTTTCTCTAGTCTTCGCTAATTAACTTGGACTTTGAACCAATTGATGTCTTGAATTTAACCTATACAATTTCATCTTTTGAATCTATTTATGAGCTTTGAATCATGAAATTCTAGCTCCTTCATGGCCTGATGTATAGAACCGAAACATATACACAATTCTTTCAAAAATTCTCATTTTGATTCTAATGCTTCTCATACTTGTTTCTCTACTTTATTCCACACAATTTTTCATTTTAAAACCATTAGAAGCATTAAAATCATGAAATTCAATCATTGTTCATGCGAGTGAACAGTATAGAGAAGAATTTTAAAAACTATAATCTTGGAATTTCAATGCTTCCAAGGTTCAAAACCTTTACAATCCTACACAAAATCATCATATAAATTCAATGGAAGCATTAAATCATTGAAATTCCATTTTCTTCTATCATAAACAGTGCAGACCGAACAGGTTCAACCATGGCAAAGTCAAGGATATCAACTTGATTCAACAACCAACCACTTAACTAGCTTGTTTAAACTTTAAGCATATGTCTCTAACTTTAATTTCTTCTTTTCCCTTTCATCTAAAGATTTTGGACAGCACAACACCTTAGAGAAAAATCAACTTTTCCCCCATGAAAACCCTAAGTTCAAGCTCCCAAATCAAAGGAAAATAAGTTAGGATAGATTGCTTACCTTTAATTTCTAGCTTTCTTGAACTTTGGTACCTTGAATCTTCTTTGTCTTTGCTTGAGTTTTCATTTTGCAAGAGTTTCCCTAAGGGTTCTTGAGCTCACGGTTTTGGTTCAGATTTGGGGGTATTTATAGCCAAAATCCATGAAAAATTAATGGACAAGATTAATTTGTGCACTATTTGATCTAATAGCTCACATTTAATCTTGTATTTGAATTTTTCAAAAAGGTAATTATGACATCATCCATGACATCACCAAGGGACAAATCAAGGGGCTAGGTGGCGAAATTCCAATAGGGGAAGCTTCTGGAAAAATTCTAGGCCAATCTGGTATCAGTTCAGCCCGATTCCCCAAAAACAGGACTGTTTTCTAAATCTAATTTTTCTAAGATTCCATAATATACTGTCTAACCTTAAAACCAGTAATCAAATTCTTCCTACCATTGACATTCTTGGACTAGGCCAAAACTTAATTACAGATCCCTTGGGAAATGATAGAAATGCCCTTGGTTCACTGTCTTGCACTATATTAACCCTAAGGGCATAATTGCAATTTTACACCTATTTACTTCTTATCAGGGCATATATTGACACTGACTAATCACTCCTGTACTTGCCTGGACATTTTTGAGTTGTCCAAATGACCAAAATGCCCTTCATCCAACTCTGACTCAGTGACACAACACAGTGGCATACCTTTAGTGGCATTTTCGTAATTTTGTATTTTTCCCGGTCTTTATTAGCCCTAGCGCACATACTTTTTTAAAAATATAATTGGGCCTATAAGTCGCCATTATGGGCCCTCTGTATGATCTACTGCTTACATGGACTCAATTCTTGAGAAATTCCCCCGAAACATATTTATCGGGTGTTTTAATCCACTGTAAATTCTATAATAAATTGTACAGAACTCCTTTTTGAGCTATGTCAGTTTTAAAAATTCTTATATTAATTATATTTGCGAAATTGCATCTAATTTTAAGGTCCAGTCGTTTGTGTATTAATTTTCTTTTCTTTAGAAATTAATATAAATTTTTTTAGGAGCTCATCAAAATTTCATGTTGCGTCAAATTGATTAGAATAATTTTCTCTATTTACTGGAAAAATTTAGGACTAATCTGATTTTGGGTATTTTGGACCTTAAACCTTTTCTACTTTTCATTTTAGTCCCTTTCTTCCTTCAAAACTCATATAACCTTTATCATTTCTTCTGATCATCGTCATAATCCTTTCTAAACCTCTTTCCACTATCAGTATTATATAAATAAGGAAAAATTAGGATATGACATTTCTACCCCTTTAAATAAATTTTATCCTTAAAATTTACTTAACACCTCAGTTAACATCTTGAATAGATATCCTTGTCTTCTTTATGACTAAGGATTGGGGTAAGTATCTCTTATCTTCTATCTTGACATTTTAACGAAGCAAATCCTCATATCTTTATTGTGATCATTCTTCTATTCTGAATGAACTTAATCAGAGTTGAACTCCACTTCATTCTATTACTTACTTACTTGCTATGCATCTATCTGCATATGGACTTCTCACCATACTAGACTTATGGGCAGTGTCTATTTCTTTCATATTAAACTCTCTCATATACTGCTATATTTTGGAGTTTCTGTTAACGACTCATCATACTTCTTAATGCAATTGCGTATTGCTCATCTGGGTATCTAACGGAATTCTCTGAACATCCGCAAACTTTATCTCTCATTTTTCATATCATCATATTTCTTAGGAATTACATCATTCTATTAGTTGCTCATATCGTTTTAAACATTCATCACAGTATAGAGAGAGGACTTATGTCATTATTCTCTTTTTCGTTGCTTCACTACTAAATAGGAGCATATAGGAGCATATACTCTAACATGCATAATGCTTGGCCAACATGTTGCAGGACTACATACCTGCCCATGAATGCAAAGCTCTAACATCGAAGCTCAAGCTTTCCTTCTCTTAATATGCATAGCTCTAACACTCGAACCTTGCACAACTTTAACACTAGGAGCTTGCACTGCTCTAACATTTGGACCTTTAGCATATTTTATAAACATAACATAACATAATGCCTGGCATTTTATGCAAGGAGTGAAAGCTCTCATTTTCTCTTTCATATGTAACTTATCATTCAAACGTCTTATCTCTTTAAAAAGGGAGCCTCTCTATCTGTTTGTAAGGCTAGCTATAAAGCTACTTCATATTGTACTTCTTAATACATATTTCTTGTAACGTATCTCATTATGTACCTTTTATAACATATCTCATTTTGTATCTTTCATGCCGTAACATGGCATATCTGGCCAAATTTGGCTATACCATAGTGTATCTTGCTTTGTCATAATATATTTTGAGATACCATACTTCAACATTATCTTTAACTTATAACTTTACTAGCCTTTAAGAAAATTCTTCTAAATATTTCCTTTCAAATCCATTTCATTTGGACTTGACATAATGGTTTTAATCACTTACTGTTCAGAACCCTTTCTAACTTTTCATAGCTCTTTCTATCATTTTACACAACTCTGTGCATATATGCCAATTTCTATGGCATTTTCACCTTTTTTTATCACTTCCCAGAGGCTCACCCATCATTAAACTACTCTTACCTGAGCACGCTTCTGAAGCATTGGTGCTAATAGGCTTCAACCCTGGTACTTTACTATCTTAGACCCATCTTATACTATCTCTCTTGGGTTTATCTGGCCTTCTAATCTCTTTATCCTCATTTGGAGGATATACTTATCTCTTATTCTCTGTAATCTCATAGTAGGGATCTCTTTATTCTTATTTGACCCCTTCTCATATCATATGAAATATTCTTATAAATCCTTGGGACTCAGGATTAACAACTTTAACTTTGATTACTTAGTTCCTGTTACGTGTAAGGAGATTTGAGTTTAGTTCCTGATAGAAATAAGGCTATTTGAAACTAACATCATGGGTACTCTCTCTATTATGACCTAACCAACTTGTGAAGCTTCTATACTTGAACTTTATCCTTGGTATTCGCCCTTCCAAATACATACTGTACTTATGGCTTAATACTTTCTTTCTCTAGGCTAGGTGTACTGCGACCCTCGAGATCTACTACGATCAACTGTAAGCCTCTTTAAGATCTAACTGCAACCCTATAATTTTGTTCTCTGGGAGCCATACTAGGATCTAACTGCAATCCTCTGGAATCTACTGTGATTCTGTTGTACTGTATTCTCATCTCTGGAATATCTAAACCAACGGACAAAGTTACAAGGTTAGTCACCTCCATAAAGTTATTAACTCAATAGATAATTCCTCAAAAATGGTCACAGAAGCCAATATTATCTATTAAGACTTTACTTATTTCTTCTATCACACAGGAATTTCTCATATCATTCATATATTTCATAATTTGACTATATCCATTACTGCATAGAGCTACATAGGCCCTACCATGCATATATCCATCATAATTCGTTCATTCTCTGGGCTCTATCTCTAGAGCAATCTGACTCTATTGCAAGAGCAATATAGCTCTATTATGAAAATGTTAACTTCTATTGCATAGACGCTGCTCTTTCTCAGAGCTACATTATCTTTCATAACTATGTCTTATTTCATTTTATGTTTATAGCATATCATTCATGTATCTTATCCCTACTGAAGGGATATGTCCTGAGTACTATGATCATTTATCTATAGATTTACTATTAATCTTCATCTCTAATCTCATCCCTTGCCTTATCATTACCAAGTCAAATTATCTAATTGCATGTTGTATGCTTTGGAGCAATAACTTTTTCATCTAGTATACTCTACCCTGTATATACTACGTGAGGGGAGTATTCATTTATCATAACATACACTAACATGCGTGTCATCATATGACAACCGCGTGGAGATGCAACTTCTTATCATAACTTATGGCAACATAAGCCATATCATCATTACATAATCTGGTCAGCCATTCTTTATGTACATACTGCAATCAAACAATTAACTAGGTAATCTTTTAAAGCATTCTGTCCTCTGTCATATTATCTATAGCATTATCTGATTAGATTATTATCAGATTTGACATAACTATTCTTCTAACTTAGGCTACCACGTTACCCTTTTATTAGGGTATAGACTTAACCCTTCATCAGTCTTTCCTACATAGGGAATAGGGGAGTCACTTTATCATTTTAATTGTGGCTACCTTTCTCTCTCTCTAAACATCATAAACTTCTTTTCTTATTTTGCATACATTTACCGCTCTTGTTGAACTTCTATAATTACCTAAGAAAAACTCTTTCTTTGTAACACAGAATTCAATTTGTGAGCTAACTTCTCAATCATTCAACTCTCATTGCTTGTATGGATGAACTTGGCTAAGTATTCCTCAAAGAGTTTCCCTTTCTCTGCTTTGACCCTTAGCCTCACGCTCATCTCTATCTAACTGAGAGGAATGACCCTGGTAAACTATTTGATAAAAATGTCTCAGGTGAGCGGATCAATCTCCATCTTATATGGAGTAACTTTTGCATCTCTCTACTATCTCTAAACTTTTTCTGTCTGCAATCTCAGTCTACTCTAGACTAGACTGTGATTCTTTTCTAGTCTATCTCTGGATCCTGACTAACTTGAGCCACATGGACCTCATTCGTCATCTAGCATTACTACTTCTGTTCTTTAGGGTGCTCTACCCTAGGTCTGCTAGGTTACTGGTTGTTCATGATGGTATCCTTCTATTCTTGGAACTTTAACTTTTATCTATTAATCATCATGTCTCTAACCTTAAGCCATGCATTAGGGTCCTTCTTAGAAAAGTCTCATTCTAATTTCTTATTATTCCATTCAATAAAGACTAGTTGCCCAAAGTGTTTCATAATATAGATCAACTCCTGATGATCATATGAAGGATGTACTTCTGAACATCTTCTTAAACTGATCTTCTATATCTCAGTACCTTATACTATTTGGCTTGCCTGCATACTGTGTTAACCTCTAACTGACAAACTTTGGTGAGATTAGTGTCTTCATTCTCACTATGAAGTCTCTGTGTATTCCAGTCGTGACTTGAGTACTGGCTAGTCGTGACACATACTCTTTGTAAACTTTCGTTGCGACCATCTCAACTTACTCGTCACAACTTGATAGCTCTATGTTCTTCAGTTGCGACCATAGGTCATCTTCTGTTATAACCTGGTCTGCTTATACATTAGTTGGGTCCTATGCTTAGACTTATCGTGACCTAATAGCTCTGGAGCTTCCTGTCATGACCAATAGTCTTTACTCATCACAACCAAAAGCTTCTGTAAATATTTGTCACGATCTGTGGCTTAACTCATAGCGACTTATCTTCTATAGAACTTCTAGTCACGACCTAAACTGATTCACATCGTGACTGAACCATAACTTTTTCTAAATATTTACTTCTAACGTTCCTGACTTTGATGAATTGAGTCAATTGAAACTCATTCATAGCTATATATCATAATCATATTAAATTAATAACATATTCACATAAATGTTCAACCAATTATCATCTTATTGTATCACATCAGAACTTATATTTCAGTTCACCTTAACATTTGTACATACATTACATACATGTCAATTCCATATCCGGAGTACATCAGAACCATCATACATCTATGTAATTACTTTACACTATTTACATTACCCCTCATCTCTTTTAGATTCTTTTCTAGGGAATAATGGACTATAAATACTTTTGCATACAGAAGTACCACCTCTGTATATCAGTTAACATATCATTTGCCTAAAACTCACTTATCTCTATGTGCCATGTAAGGGTATATGGTAGTATATGACTTACCACTACTTCATGCTAGTTTGCTAGAGTGTAAACCTGATTTAAGTCAATACCCTCTATTGTATATCTGTCTATCATCCCTACTATGACATTGAGGAACTACAAATAAATTGTCTACTTTTTTATCTCTACTTTATCCATCCCTTGACTTAGACTGAATAATTCACTCTCTACAGCTTTCTTAAGACTGATATGGTCAACATTATCTGTCTTTAACAAATAAAGCTGGGGTTGACTAGGATCAGGAATATCACACTGAACTTTTTCTATAAAGTCACATATTCCTGGACTTTGGGAATGGATAAGAATTGTTACAAACTCTGACTGAATCTCTGGATTAATGGACTGTTGTATATTACTTATCTCAAATCTATCCACAAACTCTGGTAGAGGAGGAATAATATATGGTCTACCCATAATGCAGTACCAGTATCAACTTCCTCAACCGTAATATGTCTTCTCATCAAAGGAATTAAACTCACATTAAGGTTAGAGGGCACTCCAAAAACTCATATTATATCTTTTATCATCTCTTTCTACTAATCCTCAAGAAATTTCTGAAGCTATTGATCTTTAGCATACATCTCCAAGATCCTATTTATCAGTTTTAGGAATATGAGATAGCTACCATGTTAGGCCACCTTAACTAGGTACATTTATTCTACCACAATATCTCTTATCGCTTGTAAGACTTCTGTGTCCCTAGCCTACAGGACTTATGTGTCCTTGGCTTCACTATAACCCATAACTAAGTCAACTTTTTCAAATGGCTCACATTTAATCTCGTATTTGACTTTTTCAAAAATGTAATTATGACATCATCCATGATATCACCAAGGGACAAATCAAGGGGCTAGGTGGCAAAATTCTAATAGGGGGAAGCTTCTGGAAAAATTCCAGTCCAATCCGATACTAGTTCAGCCCGATTCCCCGAAAATCGGATTGTTTTATAAATCTATTTTTTTTAAAATTCTATAATATACTATCTAACCTTAAATCCAGTATCCAAATTCTTCCTACAATTGAAATTCTTGGACTGGACCAAAACTTAATTACAAATCCCTTGGGAAATGACAAAAATGCCCTTGGTTCACAGTCTTGCATTATATTAACCTTAAGGGCATAATTGTAATTTTACACCTATTTACTTCTTATTAGGGCATATACTAATACTGACTAATCACTCCTATACTTTCCTAGAAATTTTTTACTTGTCCAAATGACCAAAATGCCCTTCATCCAACTCTCACTCAATGACACAACATAGTGGCATACCTTCAATGGCATTTTTGTAATTTTGCATTTTTCCCTGTCTTTATTAGCCCTAGCCCACATACTTTTCTGAAAATATCATTGGGCCTATAAGTAACCATTCTGGGCCCTCTGTATGATCTACTGCCTACATGGGCTCAATTCTCGAGAAATTCTCCTGAAACATATTTATCAGGTGTTTTAATCCACTGTAAATTTTATAATAAATTCTACAGAACTCCTTTTTGAGTTATGTCAGTTTTAAAAATTCTTATATTAATTATATTTGCGAAATTTCATCTGAGTCTGAGGTCCAAACATTACTGTATTAATTTTTCTTTCTTTAGAAATTAATATAAATTTTTTTAGGACCTCATCAAAATTCCATGTTGCGTCAAATTGATCAGAATAATTTTCTCTATTTATTGGGAAAATTTGAGACTAATTTGATTTAGGGAATTTTGGGCCTTCAACCTTTTATGCTTTTCATTTTAGTCACTTTCTTCCTTCAAGACTTATCTAACCTTTATCATTTCTTTTGATTATCGTCATAATCCTTTCCAAACCTCTTTCCACTATCATTATTATACAGATAGAAAAAAATTAAGATATGACAAGATTTATGGTTATATAACTAGTAAATATCATATATGTGAGAAAGTTAAACTTAGTGCTGGTGGTTATAGTGAAAAGGGTCATAGTCTAGATTCTTCAGTTGTTGAATATTTTCCAACATCTCCTAAATCTCCTTTGTAACCTAAAAAACCATGGCAATAAAGAGAACATTACCGTGAATTTAGCAAAGGAAATTATGATGGATTATATACTATGGATCAAACTTTGAGAATTAGAGTGGACCTTTGAAGCGATATCTTTATCATGTCATAGTTATACATAACTCTGAGGTTATTGTGACACTTTATTCTCAGCAAAAGGCTCTTATAGTTAAATATAAGCATCTTTCTGAGGCATGAAGTTCCCCTAACATGATCCAAGGTATGATTTAGGTTTTTGAGCACACTGTTCAAGCTTTATTTGATTATGATACTAGCTATTCCTTTGTTGCTTTTGAATGTGCCAGACGATTAAGATTAAAAGTTGATAACTATCTTAGAATATTGCTATGCGTGTCATTGTTGCTTGTGTATGCTTACTAGCAAGATGAATCTACGATCGATTCATTTTTCTTCCTATGACAATTTAGATGTTAAATAGCATTACTTTAGTGACAAAGATGTGTCAGGTGAAGAGATAGCATGGAATTTTAATGAAGAAAGTAAGGAAGCCACAAGTCTAAAATTAAGATATTTCATTTATAGCCTAATGGCTAAGAGCTGATTAAGTCAACTAGTGGTAGAGATTTATACCTTGTACAAAGGCAAAGTGATGACCTAAGCCTTGAGATAATGAAGGCGGCCTATAGAGAGCAAGGTAATAAAATAAATTTTCTCTCAGTACCATAGCTAGTAAAGGTAGTAACACTTGTAAAAGTTAGAGTAAGGTTAATGGTATTAAAAATAGTGGCTATAAGGTTGAGTAAGAAGTTTGGAGAGTTAGAATGGCACTATGAAAGAATCAAGTAAAGGGCTAAAGATGTGAGTATAAAAATAAGAGAGACCCAAGAGAGACAACATGAGAAAGGTGTAAGATAGTAAAGTACAAGGGGGCTATAACATCCTTACTTTTATACGTCTTAAGGACCATTCAGTAGCATTTAGAACTACTTACAAGACCTTGGAAGTCCATTAGCCAAATTTGGAATTTTACTCTTTCTCGAGTTATTGTTCATATGGTATTCCAGATTATGCAACAAACTTCAAAAAATCATAATTAATTCTAGAAAAATAGAAATAAAGTGGTTCAAAAAGCTACGTGAAGATAACATCTTGAAATTTAAGGGAAAAATCATTTTCAGACCAAATGATTAGCCAATTAATACAGTTTATTCGTTGAAGTTTACTGTTTATTTGGTCAAAAACTCTGGAAACAGATTCTGGTGCCTTACTTTGGAAATTCATTTCTCTTGATATACACATCCAAATGAAACGTTCTACCTATACACTTAAAGATCTGGATGTGTGATACACGTTTGTAAAATTTCATGAAATAATTCCTTCATTTTCTAGGTCAAACTGAAGCCAAAACAAAACTACTTCAGGACCTTCATTTTTACCATTTCAGTTTCCTTTCTTTTACTTTCAATAATTGTTTCAGCATGTATAAGCCATCAAATAAGCTTATCAATATTCATATACATCATGTACATATGCCATAAGTATTACAAATAGTTTCATCACATAGATGGACACCTTATAGGCATTTACATACATAGATAATCTATAGTATATGCTAGGATCTCAATTACTTCCACTCCTTTATTCCACTCTTTAGCACTTCTCCATGCATACATTTCTTTTAAAAATTCTCATTTTAATTCTAATGCTTCCCATACTTGTTTTTCCACTTTATCCCACACAACTTTTCATTTTAAAACCATTGGAAGCATCAAAATCATGAAATTACAATCACTATTCATGCGAGTGAACAGTAATTGTGAAGAATTTCAAGAACTACAATCTTGAGATTTTAATGTTTCTAAGGTTCAAAACCTTTCTAATCCTACACAAAATTATCATATAAATTCAATGGAAACATTAAATCATTGAAATTCCATTTCTTTCCCTCATGAATAGTGCAGACCAAACAGGGCACACCATGCAAAGTCAAGAATATCAACTTGATTCAACCACCAATCACTTAACTAACTTTAATTTCTTCTTTCCCCTTTCATCTAAGGTTTTAGGGCAGCACCTCCCCTTAGAGAAAACTCAACTTTTCCCCTATGAAAACCCTAAGTTTAAGCTCCCAAATAAGAGGAAAATAAGCTAGGAGAGATTGCTTACCTTTAATCTCTAGCTTGCTTGAACTTTGGTACCTTTAATCTTCTTTACCTTGGCTTTAGTTTTTATTTTACAAGAGTTTCCCCAAGGTTCATGAGGCCACAGTTTGGATGCAGAATTGAGGGGGTATTTATAGAAAATTTCATGAAAAATCAATGGCCAATATTGATTTAGTTACTATTTGATCCAAGGGCTCACATTTAATCTTGGATTTAACTTTTTCTAAAAAGAATAATTATGACATCATGTGGGAAAGCTCAAGGGACACCTCATGGGGGTATGTGATGTGCTTACCATGCCAGGAAGCTTCTAAAAAAATTCTAGTCTAATCCGGTATTGATCGGAGCAGTTTCACAACAACTGACTATTTTCTGTTCCTAATTTTTTTATAATATACCAGGATATGTATTCTGTCCTTGAAATCAATGTCTAGGATTCTCATACCATTGACATACTTATACTGGGCCACAACTTAATTACATATCCCTTGGGAAATGACCAAAATACCCTTGGCGTCTTTTCTTGCACTATATTGATCCTAAGGGCATAATTGTCATTTCACCCCTCTTTACACTGCCTCAGGCCATATATTGGCTCTAACTAATCATATTCATACTATGTCCTACATTTGTGGCTTATCCAGAATGATCAAAATGACCTCCATCCATCACTGGTATAATCTGGGCATCCAGGGGCATTTTTGTGATTTTTGCACTTTTCTTGGACTGCTCTGGACCCTGGCCCACTTAACTGTTCAATCATCATATTGGGCATACTATGGCACCATTTGGGCCTTGGTTTGGGCTCATTGCCTTTATGCCCTTTATGGCATAAATCCCAAGACACCTCTCCCGATCCTAATTATCGGGTATTCTATTCTACCGTAAAATCCCGTAAGAATACTATATGATTCCTTTTCTGACTCTATCAGTTTTATAAGTTCATATATTAAATATATGAATTTACAGTAAAGTTTTATCTGATTCTGAGATCTAAAAAATACTACAATAATTCCTTCTGACTTCAGGAATTTATATCAATTAATCTGGACCTCAAATCGAAATTCTGTGACTCCTTAAATTGACCAGAATAACTTTGTCTATCTACTGGTAAAATTTGAGTCTAATATGATACTAAACATTTTTGAGCATTTTTCAGTTCAGCTTTCTCATAATTACATTTAGGTCCCTGACTTTCTGCTTATTTACATTTAAGTCCTTAAACTTTTAGAAATTACCACTTTTAGCCCAACTTTTGTTTCTACTTTAACTTTTGGCCTTTAAACTTTTCTAATTTTTGTTTAGGTCCCTTTCTTTCTTGAAGACTCATTTAACCTTTATCATTTCTTTTGATCTTCGTCATAATCCTTTCCAAACCTCTTTCCACTATTAATATTATACAAATAGGGAAATTTTAGGATATGACAGGGGCTGTCAGTACTAGTGTTTCAAATTCTTATCATCACTATTTAATTAAATGTGCTCAGGCAGGAGTAGTCTAAGGATGGGTGGTTCCCCAAGAAATCATGTGAAAAGGTGTAAATGGTCAAAAAGTTCAGCAGAAATGAACAAAGTTCTACAAAATAGTAGAAAAGTTGGGAAAAGTTAGGCCAATTTATGCACAAAGTTTTATGAGAAAGTAGAAAAGTTAAGAAAAACAATAATTATTAAGGTATATAGTTAAGTGACCTTAACTTTAAAATTTTGAGGACAAAATTTTTTTAAGAGGGGGAGAATTGTGACATCTTGAATTTTATAAAAGGGATTTATAAGGAGTTATTGAGGTCAAGATTATTTTCTTGAAAATAAAAAGTCTCAAAGGTAAAATTTTAGAAAAAGAATGAAGAGAAGAATAAGCATTTAAAAATATTTTGGGGCTAAGAAAATAAGAAAAAAAATCATGAATTAAGTATTTTAGGGACCTAGAAAATTATGGAAGAGTTTATTTCCCCAAAAGATTTAATTGCTATTTTTAGGGAATTAAATGCCTATTTTCTTGAGAAAATTCAAGAAAAATAGTTAGGAGTTATCGTTTATACCAAACATTTTAGGGAAATTATTACCTTATGAGTTAAAGAAGCTATTAGAAGAAAAAATCCTTATTCTATTTTAAGGATTATTTTCTAGGAATTTTTTAAGGTTCCAAAAAATATGAGAAATGATAAAAATAAGAGTAGACCAATAGCTATTTTTTCTCCAATTACACTCTTTCCTATGGGATTACTTTATCTATCAAAACCACTCCCTTCTTCTATATGTATATGCCAGTGTCCTCTTCATACTCATTCCTCGTCCTTTCTTCTCCTTCAATATAGAGCGAACTAGCCGGAGTAAGAGCAAGAGCAAGATAAGAAAGAGAGCCGCAGTGAGAGAGTAGTGTAGTGACGATGAGCTTGAAAGAGAGTCACGACACTCGATAGAGAAAGTAGAGGATGTTGTCAAAGGAGGAGATGTCAGAGAGTGTTCGTCAGAGTAGGTCTCAACTAAGGTAAGCTTCCTCAATGTCTTTCCACAATTTTTTGGAAATTAGTAAGCTTTTGGGTCGAGAAATACTATAGCTGTTAGAAAAAAGTATAGAAAAGAGAGAGAACAAAAGCTGATCATCTGGTTTAGGGCCTTGTTTTGAGTTGGAAATGATCTATATATATGCATTAGCATGCCTTTGCATAAGCTTCGTTATGGTGTTGTTTTGAAAAAAAACTAAGGATGCCTTGCTGCTGTAATGTTGCTTTTGTAACTGATAGGATAGGTATATATATAAGTTGTTGTAATGAGAAGAAGAGGAAGATGTTGATGTTGATATTGATGAGTGTATGTCGCTTGCAAGGAAAAAGAATAGAGAGAGATAAGGATGTTGGGGATGGACTTTACTACTGTGACATTATTTAATAAAGAAGAAAAGAATAAAGAGGAGGACGTTGGTGGTGATGGTATGGTTAGAGCATATATATATGTATATATATTACGTTAAAAGAAAGTAAAAATGAATAAAGAAATTAATAAAGTTAAAAAGGGAATAAGTTATGAAAATATTAGAGGAGATATTATCCCCTAAGATTAGAAGAGATTTTTATATGGGATAATGGTCATAGAGTAGTTTTGTACCCATTAGAATTAAAAATGCAAAGTTGAGGTCTAAGAGACAAAGCAATAGTAATAGTAATGAAAAATAAATAACCTCAATTATTATAATGGGATTAGCAATTGATGTTTGATGCTTATTTAAGGCCATTGAACATTATGGAAGTGAAGTTAAAGACTTGGGCAATGAGTATCCAAGTATGGATAAAGAGGAGAATAAACAAAGAAAGAGATGGTTAAAGCTTAAAGATTGACTAGGGAATTGTGAACTAAGTATAGGCTCCTCATTTATGGTACTTCCATTAGCTTTGGTGAGAGGTAACCACTTTCTACTCATTGAGTGTGCTAATATGATGTTTGAGCTATTTGATATATATAAATCTACTAATGATAATATGATTATATAGAGAAAACATGATTGATAATTTTATTAAAAATTGTCTTGTGGGACTTAAAGTTTAACTTGGAAAGTTTGAATTTAAATTATAAACTTATTATATCTTGAGATTGGAATTGGAAAAAAGTTATTATTTGAGAAAAACTCTATTGTGATATTTATTGATGTTATTGATTATTGAGTTATTGAGCTTTTGATTAATATGATTATCTTGAAAATTATGCATTGGCCATTGATGATGATGGAGTTATATTTCTACCACATGGTATATCCTCTATTGGAGCTTGATGGTTGGCTTTTGTCTCACCAATTCATTAAGGGACTTGCCTTACCAATTTACCGAGGGGCTGCAATACTCCCACATGTTTCCAAGGGGCATGAACCCATGGTCCGGTCTTTTGCTCTATGGATTTTGGCCAATCCATAACATTTGACCTGTTAGCTTTTAGAGTGGTAAGTTATATGGTACTTATCACTAGCCCATGTGTTTAGTTAGCGAGTATAAGGTGGTTTAGTTGGTTTGATGAGAGGAACTAGAGTGGTTATCCATTCGATTATATTATGATAATGTATTATTTTCTATCTCATGTATTTTATTAACTGTCCCACTTGACATCTCACGAGTACATGTTAGTATGCATAATGAGTATGATTGTTGGTTATTGAGATGTTTGTCTTACCCAGTGGTTTTTAACATTTTTTATGTGATAGCATTATGCTAGTTACTCCGGGAAGGTTTCAAAGGCTTGATTAGTGCTATATCAATTGTATAGTCTCTTCCTCTTGACTTATGTGAGAAATAGTTATATATTGCCACTGTAGGGCTCATTTTGCATATTTTAATATAATAAGATAGTTTATTTAGATTTGATTTAGATTTGATGCTGTGAATACATGTTGGTTGTGGATTTGAGGCTCTAGGTTGTTGCTTGTTTTTTGTTGATTATGGATCCACTTTTAGAACATGTGATATTGAGAGTTATTTATGAATGAGTATTATATAGGATTTTGGCTGTAAAGTGGGCTTATATGATGTTATTCTTGTGTTTGATGCTCAAGGGCCTATTTGAGATATTGTGATGATAACTATGATAGTGGTGTTAATCGGGGCTCCAACCCAAATCCTTTCTAATATAGTTTTATATACGAATATTGTGTGAAGCTCTTATATCCATGATAGTATCTTTATATATGTTTTACTCATTTCTTTCATGGATAACTTTTTCAAGATAAGTTGAATTCTTTTAACCATGATAGTACGTGAAGGTAGTTTTGTCCTTCTCTATCATGGTTAACTCTTTAGAAGTAAAGTTTTTTTTCTCTAGACTGATAAATTTCAAATGATTAACAAAACTTATTTTCATTATGGTTAGTTTCTAGCCAATTTTGGTTAAATTGATTAAGGTGGTTAATTATCATTATCAAAAGGAGAATTTTTACACTTTCCTTTCTTATCTACATCCAACTCAATTGTTGAGCTAATAGGATTGAATTTACCCATATTCTCCTTGTTGTTATGAGGGAAACATTTGCTTCCAAAAATTCTTAGATAAGCTATGTTTGGCTTTCTTCCTTTATACAGTTCATAGGGAGTCTTCTCAAGCATTGTTCTGATATAAGCTTTATTAGATATGTAGCATGTTATGCTCATTGTTTATGCCTGGAAGACTTGAGATATTCTGTTCTCATTTATTATAACTCTGGCCATGTCAGTCAGGACTCTATTCTTCCTTTCTACTACTCCATTTTGTTCATTCTTGATAGACACAATAGAAATACCTTTATCATTTTGGACCTTTTTAGCAAATATAACAAATGCTTAAAATATTTCATCTTTAGAAGAAAGAAACAAAGTCCAAGTAAATCTTAAATAGTCATCTACTGTCACAAGAGTATACAAGTTTCCTCCAAAACTTTTGACTCTTGCTAGACCAACCAAATCCATATGAAGCTTTTGGAGTGGCCTTTCAGTTCAGACTATCTTCTTTTATTTGAAAGAAGACTTTGTTTGTTTCCCTTTTTGACATGCATAACAAACAACATAATTTTCAAATTTAATTTTGGGTAAAGTAATTACTAAATCCTTTTTAACTAATTTTGAAACTTGGCCCATATTAACATAAACTAATCTTTTATGCCAATTAAGACCATGGCACTCTACTAGGCAACCAAGTCATGAAAATTTCTAGATTTAAACCAATAGCAATACCAGTTGATCATACTCTTGAATCATGGCAATCCTCAATCAATTACAAGCTAGAATCACTTAAATCATACTCTTTTTTATCCTTTAAACATATATCTATCATCATACTTGTCTCTCTCAAAATTGAGATTTAAACCAATAGCAATACACAAGATTTCAAGCTTCTAAATCCATTAAAATTCCTACCCAAGCTCAAGAATACAACTACTATAAAAGCAAGAGCAAGAGTGGTCATTTTACCTTGATTGAAGCTTGAATCTTGCTCTTGTTTCTCTCCCATTTGTAGCTGCCTTCTCTTTCTCTCTCCTCTCTAAATTTATGTAGAATTTCCCCTCAATTTCCTCACTTGGATGGCACTTTAAGGGAGGGGTATTTATAATGTTTTACTTACTAAAATGCCCTCTAAGTTGCCTAAAATTACAAGATCAAATGGATGGTCAAGATTGCACCACACATCCACCGTGCATCATATTTTCCTCCTCTTGCATCATCTTCATGACATTAATAAGGCTATGTGGTGAAATCTCAAGAGAAGGAGGAACGTAAGATTAAATCTTAGCCCTTGATTTTTCTTGACAAATTGGATTATGTCACTTGTCTCTACTTTACTTATCTCACATTTGTTTGAATATCTTATAGGCCTTTTCGATCTTAAAAAATTCTTCTGTATGCTCCATAATCTTCCTTTAATTATAGGGAATTTCCATGAATTTTCTTGGGCTCACTATTGGAAATATACTTTTTAAAGCCCCATTTTTAAATCGGTCCTTATGGAGACAGTTTAAAAAAATGACTGTGGCATTTGTGTAAATAAGATAAAATACTTATACAGGATATACACGTAACTGGTGTAAAAGATAATTACTACACATTATACTAATAACAATAGGTGTAGATTAGCTAAGTCATATTCTGACTCTTCATTTTCTTATCTATGCACTCCCGCTTTTTTATGTAACTTCTTCATACCTTGTGGAGACGCTATAAAACAAATGATTGATGTCATTTTTATAAATAAGATAAAATATTTACACCCGATTTACATTAAACTAGTGTAATATATATGACTGGTGTTAAATATACTTTCTAATATGACTCTTCAGTTTCTTGTCTATTCTTTCCTGCTTCTTTTCTCTGTACCTTCTTAGCTCATTCATTTTACTTCTTCAGTGTTGGAAATTGTGCCCTAGGGGTCAATCATTGTTTTATGAACATTGTTGATTTATGAGTTTATCAATTGTGTTATCATATTATTTGCATGTTTACTGTGATGACCATCCTTGGATAACTCATGATCTTATCCTAAATGTCCCTAGTCGGTCATCTATGCGGGAGCAGAGATGAAATAAGACCAGTATGACTTTGAAGATATATAGAGATATAAATCAAAGTCATAGGCACATGTAAGAGTACAAGGTATTGGACCGACCCGCTATGAGAGAGCTGCATGGGTTACGTCATAAGCTTCTCTCATATACAAACCATGTCACTATGCCCTTTGACTTGAGATCATCATGGATTCCTGCATGACAAACGCTCATGTTTGACCTAGTCAAAAGTCACTTTTGACCAAGTGATCATAAAGACTATGTTCGGGTTTAGTGGTTTTTCGTACGGAGGAATGTGAATGGTCAAGATGGAATTTGTCCCTCACATTCGTAGACATATATTACTGGGCCCCTCGATGAGTGAGTCTGAGAAATGTATGGCCATACTGTAATGGAAAGGTAGTTCCATTTCTATAGTTAGACTACTCAGGGATCGAGAAAGTAACGGTTAGGAATAGGAGGATGACATTCTCCATGCCTCATCCATGACCAAAATATCATGTGACAAAAGGGACATGATATGGTTGTATAAAAAGTTACATCATTCATCGATCCTCATATGATTTAGGTAGTCGTGACGTCTTGCTAGAGACTACTTGCAACTTGTGAGTCAGTATAGTAAATGGCCCACTGCCAACTTCATATGGGCCTACAGGGTCGCACACAAAATAGCCAACACGAGCTATGATGTCCAGATTCATTGAATCTAAGACGTGTCTAAATTCAATGAATGATCTAGGTTGATGTATATATTTATTTATATTTATATTCGTATATATATATATTATATATAAGGGATATATAGGATTTAATTTATAAGGATAAATTAAATCTCTATCACATTTGAATTTGAAATTCAAATTGATAGGATATCTCAAATTTGATTTATGAGAATAAATCAAATATAGCCCAGTCTTATCTTTATTTAAATTAAATAAATAGGTGAATTAAATCTGTGGGACGGATTTAATATAAACATTATTTATTTAATTAGTTTCTTATCAAATTATACAATATGTGATATTGTTTTAATTTCAGAATTAATATAGATTAATTCCAAAAATCCAATTCGGTTGAAGAAAACGCAGATCATCCTATATATTTGATTTTAGGAGCTACGTTTTCAACAGACAACACATAACACAAAAACACAAAAGGCCAAACGGAATCTGTAAAAGGTTTGCAGATAAGAAATTGCTGAAGTAGAGACGGAGAAGACGAATTCTTGAGAAAGCCTTGGAGGGACAGGTGACGCTAGCACGTCGTTCGTGGTTGGAACGCTATTTGTGTGGATGCCAGTAGAGGAACTTGACCTGAGGCGTCAACTTCTTGCGATCAGAAAGAGAGCACAAGCTACAGAGAGAAGCTGTGGACGTCTTCTTGTGATGGAAAGAGATCACCAGCTTCGGAGAGAAGCAGTGGAAGTCACTGAGAAACGCTGAGGGTAATGCTTCTTCTTGTAAGGAATTGGAAGACACGCAGCGGAAATTAATTTAAAAATTTTTCCATTCCTTGCCAGGATCTACCGTATGTGTTTAAGTCAAGTGGGAAGAAGTATTACCCTTAATGTGCCTCAGCGACTTCCACAGCTTTCGGTCACGACGTTCACAGCTTCGCTCTGCGGCTCGTGCTCCCTTTCTGATCACAAGAAGTCGACGACTCAGGTCGGCTTCCTCTACTGGTATCCACACGAACAGCTTTTCAACCACGAACGACGTGCTAGCGTCTCTTGTCCCTCCAGGGCTTTCTCAAGAGTTCGTCCTCTCCGTCTCTATTTCGGCAGTTTCTTATCTGCAAACCTTTTACAGAGTCCCCTTCGGCCTTTTTTTGTTCTATGTGTGTTTCTCACTTTAAAACGCATCTCCAAAATCAGATATATAGGATGCTATGCGTTTTTCTCTGTCAACCGAATTGGATTTTGGAGTTAATCTTATATTAATTCCAAAATAATACAATATCATATATTGTATGATTTTATAAGAAACTAATTAAATAAAATAATATCAAATCCGTCCCACAGATTTAATTACCCATTTATTTAATTTTAAATAAAGATGAGACTGAACTATTTTTGATTTATTCTCATAAATCAAATTTGAGATATCCTATCAATTTAAATTTCGAATTTCAAACGTGATAGAGATTTAATTTATCCTTATAAATTAAATCTTATAAATATCTCTTATATGAGATATCCTATCAATTTGAATTTCGAATTTCAAACGTGATAGAGATTTAATTTATCCTTATAAATTAAATCTTATAAATATCTATTATATGAGATATCCTATCAATTTGAATTTCGAATTTCAAACGTGATAGGGATTTAATTTATCCTTATAAATTAAATCTCATATATCTCATATATATAATATATATATATATATACGAATTTATATATATACGAATATAAATATAAATAAATATATATACATTCACCTGGATCTTTCATTGAATCTTGACATGTCTTAGATTCAATGAATCTGGACATCATAGCTCGTGTTGGGCTATTTTGTGTGCGACCCTGTAGGCCCATATGAAGTTGGCAGTGGGCCATTTGCTATACTAGCCCACAAGTAACAAGCGGTCTCTAGCAAGACATAACAACTACCCAAATCATATAAGGATCGATAAACGATGTAACCTTTTATACAACCATATCATGTCCCTTCTGTCACGCGATATTTTGGTCATGGATGAGGCATGGATAATGTCATCCTCCTATTCCTGACCGTTACTTTCTCGATCCCTGAGTAGTCTGACTATAGAAATGGAACTACCTTTCCATTATAGTATGGCCATACATTTCTCAGACTCACTCATCGAGGGGCCCAGTAATATCTCTCCACGAATGTGAGGGACAAATTCCATCTTGACCATTCACATTCCTCCGCATGAAAAACCACTAAGCCCGAACATAGTTTTTATGATCACTTGGTCAAAAGTGACTTTTGACTAGGTCAAAGCTGAGCGTTTTGTCATGTAGGAATCCATGATGATCTCAGGTCAAAGGGCATATTGACATGGTTTGTATATGAGAGAAGCTTATGACGTTACCCATGCAGTTCTCTCATAGCGGGTCGGTCCAACACCCTGTACTCTTACATGTGCTTATGACTTTGACTTATATCTCTATACATCTTCAAAGTCATACTGGTCTTATTTCATCTGTGCTCCCACATAGATGATCGACCAGGGACATTTAGGATAATATCATGAATTATTCAAGGATGGTCATCATAGTAAACATCCAAATAATATGATAACTCAATTAATAAATTCATAAATCAATAATGTTCATAAGACAATGATTGGCCCCTAGGGCACGATTTCCAACACTTCCCACTTGACTTAAACACATACGGTAGACCCTAGTAAGGAATGGAAAAAAATTTTAAATTAATTTCCGCTGCGTGTCTTCCAATTCCTTACATGTAGTCCCAAGAAGTACTCTACATTTTGGTATTAGAGCATAAATTTCTTGTATGATATGAGATTATTACTAGATCCTAACCATAAACAGTAAGCATATTGTTAAGTTAGGATATGTTATGGGATAGTTAACATTGCTTAATTAAGCAAATGTTACAAATATATATATTAGATTTCATAAAGTTAAGACAGAGGCTTCAGTTAATAAGGGAAACCCCAGGCTAGTTATGATATATGGATATGGTGTATATCCAGACTTTGATCATCCCTTAGTCAATAAAGAGAGTTTAAAGGAGAGTGTGGGGGATCAGTCAGGAAAGTCTACAGTAGATTACCCCATAGATGTTTCTATAGACTTAAACCTGCAGTCTGGAGGTGATGTAGAGATTCATTCTGAAGCCTTGAATACACCATATGATATTGAGTCTAGTGACTCTACATAGTATGAGGATTGTTAGAGTACCCTCTAACCCTGATATAAGTTCTATTCCTCTGATGAGATGACACATTATGGCTGAGAAAGCTGAGTACTGGTACTGGATTATGGGTAGACTAGATATTATTCCTCCTCCACCAGAGTTTGAGGATAGAATTATTATGAGTAATAGATCATGGTCCCCTAATTCAGATATCTAGTCAGAGTTTATGATAGTTCTTGTCCATTCCCAAACTCCAGGAATCTGTGACTTTATAAAGAAAGATTAGTGAGATGTTCTTGGTTCCAATCAACCCCAGTTTTCTTTGTTAAAGACAGATAGTGTTGACTATATTAGTCTCAAGAAATCTGTGGAGAGTGAATTACTCAGTCCGGGTCAAGGGATGGACAGAAGTAGAGATTAAGAATAGTTAGCTATCTGCAGTTCCTCAATGCCATAGTAGGAATGATAGACAGACATATAGTAGAGGGCATTAACCTAATATACTTTAGAGGACTGGTATGAGATTATAGTAAGTCAATAGTCATGAGACTAAAGATGCCAACCTCACTGAAGTCTATCAGTTAGAGATTTAGTACAGAGTATAGGCAAGTTAAGCAGTATGAAGCATTAAGATATAGAAGATCATTTTAAGAAAAGGTTCAACAATAGATCCTCCATATGATCATCAGGAGTTGATCTACAGTACGAAAGACTTTGTGCAGCTAGTTTTTATGGAAAAGAATAATGAGAAGTTAGAATGAGACTTGCCTAAGAATGATCTAATACATGGCTTAAGGATAAAGATGGGATAGTTAATAGATAGAAAGTTAATGTTCCCAATATAGAGGGATTCTATCATGAAGAGATAGTAACCTAACGCTCTGCCCTAGAGAACAGAAATAGTAATGTTAAGTGATGAATGAGATCCAAGTGACCTGAATTGGTCAGGATCTAGAGGTAGACCAGAAAAGAATCATGGTCTAGTCCAGAGTAGACTAAGACTGATGGACAGAAAGAGTTAAAAGAATTAAGAGATACAGAATTTACACCATACCAAATAAAGAGTGATCCACTCACTTGAGAAGCTTTTCTCAAAGAAGTTTAAAGGAAGCATTCCTCTCAATTAGAGAGAGATGTGAGCGTGAGGCTAAGGGTTAGAGCAAAGGAAAGAGAACCCTTTTGATGGATACTAAATCGAGTTCATTTATATGAACCTTGAGGCTTAGTAAGAGTTATTTTCTCTCGCCTGTTAGTAATCTAGGAGGATAAGAGAAACATAAAAGTACAAATGGCATAAAGATAGGAGCCAAACCTTCCTCAATTAGCTGAAAGAGAATAGCTGACTCAGTTATAGATTGCTGTGAGGCCAAGGACACATAAATCCTTCATGCTAGAGACATAGAAATCTTACAGGCAATAAGAGATGATATGATAGAATAAATATGTAAGGAATTGGAAGACACGCAGTGGAAATTAATTTCAAAATTTTTCCTATTAATTGCCAGGATCTACCGTATGTGCTTAAGTCAAGTGGAAAGAAGCATTAACCTTGGTGTTCCTCAGTGACTTCCACAGCTTCTCTCTGCGACTGGTGATCTCTTTCTGATCGCCAGAAGATGTCCACAGCTTCTCTCCGTGGCTCGTGCTCTCTTTCTGATCGCAAGAAGTTAACGCCTCAGGTCAGCTTCCTCTACTGGTATCCACACGAACAGCATTCCAATCACGAACGACGTGCTAGCATCTCCTGTCCCTCCAAGGTTCTCTCAAGAATTCGTCCTCTCCGTCTCTACTTCAGCAATTTCTTATCTGCAAACCTTTTGTAGATTCCGTTCGGCCTTTTGTGTTGTGTGTTGTGTACCAAAAATGTAGCTCCTAAAATCAGATATATAGGATGCTCTGCGTTTTCCTCAACCGAATTAGATCTTGGAATTAATCTATATTAATTTTGAAATTAACACAATATCACATATTGTATAATTTGATAAGAAACTAATTAAATAAATAATGTTTATATTAAATCCGTCCCACAGATTTAATTCACCTATTTGTTTAATTTAAATAAAGATAAGATTGGACTATATTTGATTTATTCTCATAAATCAAATTTGAGATATCCTATCAATTTGAATTTCAAATTTAAACGTGATAGAGATTTAATTTATCCTTATAAATTAAATCTTATATATCCCTTATATATAATATATATATATATATATGAATTTATATATATACGAATATAAATATAAATATATACATCAACCCTGGATCATTCATTGAATTTAGACACGTCTTAGATTCAATGAATCTGGACATCATAGGTCGTGTTGGGCTATTTTGTGTGCGAACCTGTAGGCCCATATGAAGTTGGCAGTGGGCCATTTCCTATACTGGTCCACAAGTCACAAATGGTCTCTAGCAAGACAAAATGACTACCCAAATCACATGAGGATCGATAAACGATGTAACCTTTTATACAACCATATCATGTCCCTTCTATCACGCGATATTTTAGTCATGGATGAGGCATGGATAATGTCATCCTCCTATTCCTGACCGTTACTTTCTCGATCCCTGAGTAGTCTGACTATAGAAATGGAACTACCTTTCCATTACAGTATGGCCATATATTTCTCAGACTCACTCATCGAGGGGCCCAGTAATATCTCTCTACAAATATGAGGGACAGATTACATCTTGACCATTCACATTCCTCTGCATGAAAAACCACTAAGCCCGAATATAGCTTTTATGATCACTCGGTCAAAAGTGACTTTTGACTAGGTCAAAGCGGAGCGTTTGTGATGTAGGAATCCATGATGATCTCAGGTCATAGGGCATAGTGACATGGTTTGTATATGAGTGGGCAAATTATAAGTGGGCAAATTACAGGAAAGTGTGCCCTACAGTGTCAGATATCCTGGATCTGACAGAACTCTAGAAGAAGTTCTGTATAAAAAGTTATTCACATATCAATGAATTTTGACAGGAGTTTGTTAACACCCGTGATCCGATAATGGAACTTATCGGTATGTAAGCCTGGATAGAATGAGATCAGATGACCTCATATATAGGCTCATAATGACACCAAGGAAGGCCCAAAACCCAAGGTACCAGTCTATCAGTAGAAGGGGCCAGTGCCAGAAAAAGTGCAAAATTACGAAAATACCCCTAGATGCCCAGATTGTACCAGAGATAGATGAAGGGCATTTGGTCATCTGGGACAGGCTAAAAACGTGACACATGGTATAAATATGATTAGTTGAGCCAATATATGCCCGGAGGCAGTACAAAGAGGGGTGAAATGACAATTATGCCCTTAGGGTCAATATAATGCAAGAAAGGACACCAAGGGTATTTTGGTCATTTCCCAAGGGATCTATAATTAAGTTATGGCCAGTAAAAGTATGTCAATGGTTTGGGAAGCCTAGACATTGATTTTCAGGATAGAATACATATCCTGGTATATTATAAAAAAATTAGGAACAGAAAACAGTCCTGTTGCTGTGAAACTGCACCGATCGATACTGGATTGGACTGGAATTTTTCCAGAAGCTTCCTTACACTATGAGCACGCCACCTAACCCCTTGAGGTATCCCTTGATGGGTCCCACATGATGTCATAATTATTATTTTATGAAAAAGTTAAATCTAAGATTAAATGTGGGCCTTTAGATCAAATAGTAACCAAATAAATCTTGGCTATTCATTTTTCTTGGATTTTGGCTATAAATACCCCTCAATTCTGTTTCAGAACCGTAAGCTCATGTACCCTTGGGGAAGCTCTTGAAAAATGGAAACTCAAGCCAAGACAAAGAAGATTCAAGGTTCCAAAGTTCAAGCAAGCTAGAGATTAAAGGAAAGGGGAAAGAAGAAATTAAAGTTAGAACTATATGATTGAAGCTTAAACAAGCTAGTTAAATGGTTGGTTGTTGAATCAAATTGATATTCTTGACTTTCCCATGGTGTGCCTTGTTCAGTCTACAATGTTCATGAGGGAAGGAAATTGAATTTCAATGATTTAATGCTTCCATTGACTTTGTATGATGATTTTGTGTAGGATTGGAAAGGTTTTGAACCTTGGAAACACTAAAATCTCAAGGTTATAGTCTTTGAGATTCCTTATGGTACTGTTCACTCGCATGAACAGTGATTGGAATTTCATGATTTTGATAGTTCCAATGGTTTTAAAATGAAAAGTTGTGTGGGGTAAAGTGGAGAAACAAGTATGGGAAGCATTAGAATCAAAATGAGAATTTTTGAAAGAATTGTATGCTTATGTTCAGTTCTGTACAGCAGGCCATGAAGGAGCTGGAATTTCATGATTCTATGCTCATAAATGGATTCAAAAGATGAAATTGTGTATGGTAAAGTCAAGACATCAATTGGTTCAAGAGCCAAGTGGATTAGTGAAAATTAGAGAAAGTTATGACAATAAAGAGTGTAACAAAGTTAGTCTTGAACATGGTTGGAGTTCATGAGTCCTAATGAGTTATGTGATGAATACGAATGTGTTTAGGACCATGAAACATCCAAGAAAATGTTCAGAAGTGATGGACATAAAGGCTTCATGGTTGGAAAGCTAGGGAGCAAGGGCTAAAGGTCAAGAGAAAAGCTTAAGTGCAAGGTAGTGAACTTATCTCTTTATGTGCTTGATGTGGTATGCTTATGTGTTGACATGTATGTGATATTTGAATGATGTTGTGACATGATTAATGATGTTCAATGTATTGTGAATAACATGTTTTCCATGGCCATGCACTTTATGTAAAAGTATATAGCATGATAGCATGTCACTAACCAAAGAAAGTTTAATGAAATTACATATCATGCATTAGCATCCATCTTGCATATTTAAGTGGTAATGTTTGCTACTGAGATTCCCTAGAATCTCACTCTCCCATAACCAACCAATTTAGGTCAAGCATGAATAAAAGGTATGCATGGAGAAGAGCTAAAGAATGGAAGAAAGAAAGTGAAGTATTGAGATTTTAGCATATACTATAAATTGTCCATGTATGTAAATGCCATGTAAGGTGTCCATTTATGTTATGAAACTATTGTAATACTTATAGCATATGTACATGATGTATATGAATGTTAAGAAGCTTATTTGATGGCTTGCGCATGCTGAAACAATTATTGGAAATGAAAGAAAAGAAACTGAAATGGTAAAAACGTAGTCCTGAAGCAGTTTTGTTGTGGCTTCAGTTTGACCTAGCAAATGAAGGAATTAGTTCACGAAATTTTATGAGCATGTAGCACACATCCATAGCTTTAAGTTCATAGGTAGAACGTTTCATTTGGATGTGTATATCAAGAGAAATGAATTTCCAAATCAGGGACCAGAATCTGTTTCCAGAGTTTTTGACCAAATGAATAGTAAACTTCAACGAATAAACTGTATCAATTGGATAATCATTTGGTCTAGAAATTATTTTTAACTTAAATTTCAAGATGTTATATTCATGTAGCTTTTTGAACCACCTCATTTTGAGTTTTCTATAATTAATTATGATTTTTTGAAATTTGTGTAAGGAATTGGAAGACACGCAGCGGAAATAAACTTTAAAAATTTTCCATTCCTTGCCAGGATCTGCCGTATGTGTTTAAGTCAAGTGGAAAGAATCATTACCCTTAGTGTTGCTCAGCGAATTTCACAGCTTCTCTACGTGGGTGGTGATCTCTTTCTGATCGCAAGAAATCGACGCCTCAGGTCGGCTTCCTCTACTGGTATCCACACGAACAGCGTTCCAACCACGAACGACGTGCTAGCGTCTCCTGTCCCTCCAAGGCTTTCACAAGTCTCCGTCTCTATTTCAGCAGTTTCTTGTCTGCAAACCTTTTGCAGATTCCGTTCGGCCTTTTGTGTTCTGTGTTATTTTCAAACGTAGCTCCTCCAATCAGATATAGAGGATGCTATGCGTTTTTCCACCTGACCTAATTGGATTTTGGAGTTAATCTTATATTAATTCCGAATTGATACAATATCATATATTGTATAATTTTATAAGAAACTAATTAAATAAAATAATATTAAATCCGTCCCACAGATTTAATTACTTATTTATTTAACTTTAAATAAAGATGAGACTGAGTTATATTTGATTTATTCCCATAAATCAAATTTGAGATATCCCATCAATTTAAATTTCGAATTTCAAACGTGATAGAGATTTAATTTATCCTTATAAATTAAATCTTATAAATATCTCTTATATGAGATATCCTATCAATTTGAATTTCGAATTTCAAACGTGATAGAGATTTAATTTATCCTTATAAATTAAATCTTATAAATATCTCTTATATGAGATATCCTATCAATTTGAATTTCGAATTTCAAACGTGATAGAGATTTAATTTATCCTTATAAATTAAATCTTATAAATATCTCTTATATGAGATATCCTATCAATTTGAATTTCGAATTCAAACATGATAGGGATTTAATTTATCCTTATAAATTAAATCTCATATATCTCATATATATAATATATATATATACGAATTTATATATATACGAATATAAATATAAATAAATATATATATACATCAACCCTGGATCATTCATTGAATTTTGACACGCCTTAGATTCAATGAATCTGGACATCATAGCTCGTGTTGGGCTATTTTGTGTGCGACCCTGTAGGCCCATATGAAGTTGGCAGTGGGTCATTTCCTATACTGGCTCATAAGTCGCAAGCGGTCTCTAGCAAGACATAACGACTACCCAAATCACATGAGGATCGATAAACGATGTAACCTTTTATACAACCATATCATGTCCCTTCTGTCACGCGATATTTTAGTCATGGATGAGGCATGGATAATGTCATCCTCCTATTCCTGACCGTTACTTTCTCGATCCCTGAGTAGTCTGACTATAGAAATGGAACTACCTTTCCATTACAGTATGGCCATACATTTCTCAGACTCACTCATCGAGAGGCCCAGTAATATCTCTCTACAAATGTGAGGGACAGATTCCATCTTGACCATTCACATTCCTCCGCATGAAAAACCACTAAGCCCAAACATAGTTTTTATGATCACTCGGTCAAAAGTGACTTTTGACTAGGTCAAAGCTGAGCGTTTGTGATGTAGGAATCCATGATGATCTCAGGTCATAGGGTATAGTGACTGGTTTGTATATGAGAGAAGCTTATGACGTAACCCATGTAGCGATCTCTCATAGTGGGTCGATCCAACACCTTGTACTCTTACATGTGCTTATGACTTTGATTTATATCTCTATACATCTTCAAAGTCATACTGGTCTTATTTCATCTCTGCTCCCGCATAGATGATCGACCAGGGACATTTAGGATAAGATCATGAATTATCCAAGGATGGTCATCACAGTAAACATGTAAATAATATGAAACACAATTAATAAATTCATAAATCAATAATGTTCATAAGACAATGATTGGCCCCTAGGGCATATTTTCCAACAAAATATGGCCTAGTAAGGTAGGCACAGATTCAAAGATAAAGTGACTCCCCTATTCCTCATGTGAGAAAGAGTAAAGAAGGGTTGAGTCTATACCCTAGTAAGAGGGTGATGTGGCAGCCTAAATGAAACAAGTAAATAACTCATGTACCTGAATAGATGATCAGGACCTAGTGGTTAAGGTAATAAAGGAACAGAATACTTTAAAGTCTACTTGGTGAATTGTTTAATTACAATGTGAGTATAAGGGATGGTTGAGCATATGTATATGATAGTGATATGGCTTATGTTGCCATAAGATATGATGAGAAGTTGCATCTCCTTGCAGTTGTCATATGATGACACGCATTTTAGAGAATATTTAAAGGATTGCATCTCCTTGCATATTATACAAGTTGAGTATGATATGATAAATGAATACTCACTTTTTACATTACATGTAGGGTAGAGTAGATATGATGAGAAAGTTATGTTGCTCCTATACGCTACGACATGCAATAGAGCTAGATTACTCTTGCGATAGAGTAAGACTACTTTTGAAATGAAACTAAGAGATGGATAGCATAGCTTATGTAGAGTAATATTCTTCAAATGAGATGAATAGATAATGATAGACATATGCATGGTAGAGCCTGTGTAGCTCTCTGCAGTAATGGATTTAGTAAGTTATAAAGTATGAGAATGATCTGAGAAGTTCCTGAGTGATAAAAGAAATGAGCAAAGTCCTAACAGATAATATTGTCTTCTGTGATCATTTCTGGGGAATTATCTATGGAGTTAACAACTATGAAGTGACTAACCTTGTAACTTTGTTCGTTGGTTTAGGTCTTCCAAAGATAAGAATACAGTACAATAGAATCGCAGTAGATTCCAGAGGATTACAGTTAGATCGTAGTATGGCTCACAGGGTCACAGTTAGATCCTGAAGAGGCTTACGGTTGATCGCAGTAGATCCCGAGGGTCACAGTAGACCAAGCCTAGAGCAAGAAAGTAATGAGCCATAAGTACAGTATTTCTTTGGAAAGACGAATACCAAGGAAAGGTTAAGGTATAGAAGCTTCACAAGTTGATTAACTCATAACAGAGAGAGTACACATGATGCTAGTTTTAGATAGCCTTATTACTATCAGGGACTGAAATCAGAATCTCCTTACACGTATCAGAAACTAATTGATCAAAGTTAAAGTTGTTAATCCTGAGTCCCAGGGATTTATAAGATTATTTCATAAGATATGAGAAAGGGTCAAATGAGAATAAAGAGATCATTACGATGAGATTACCAAGAATAAGAATGAAAGACAAATAGATCCTTCATATGAGGATAAAAAGAGATTAGAAGGCCATATAGACCCCAGAGAGAGCATAAGATGGGTCTAAGATAGTAGAGTACCAAGATTTGAGCCTATTAGCACTAGTGCTTCAGATTTTTATTTGCACATTTCAGTTAAGCGTGCTCAGGCAAGAGTAGCCCAATGATGGGTGACCTCATAGGAAGTGATGAAAAAGGTATGAATGCCATAGAAATTTGGCATATGTGGGCAGAACTATGTAAAATGATAGAAAGAGTTATGAAAGGCTAGAAAGGGTTATGAATAGTAAGAGACTAGAACCCTTATGTCAAGTCCAAATGAAATGGATTTGAAAGATGAACTATGATATAGCCAAATTTGGCCAGATATGCCATTTTATGTCATGAAAGATACGAAATGAGAAGATATGCCTTAAGAAGCGGCTATATAGCTAGCTTTGTAAATAGATAGAGAGGCTTTTGTTCGGGAAAAGATAAGATGTTTAAATGATGAGCTATCTGTGAAAGAGCAAATGAGAGCTTTGGGAGCTTCTACTCCTTGCATAGAATGCCAGGCCTTATGTCACATTATATTATGTGATGTTTACAAAATATGCTAAAGTTCTAAATGTTAGAGCAGTGCAAGCTCTAAGTGTTAGAGCTGTGCAAGCTCCGAGTGTTAGAGCTGTGCATATTAAGAGAAGGAATGCTTGAGCTCTGATGTTAGAGCTTTACATTCATGGGTAGGTATACAGTCCTGCAATATGTTAGCCAGGCATTATGCATGTTAGAGTATATGCTCCTATGTGCTCCTGTTTAGCAGTAGAGCAATGAAAGAAAGAATAATGATATAAGTCTTTGCAGATATTATGATGAGTTATTAAAGATGATAAGAATGTATGATGATATGAGAATGAGAGTTAAAGTGTGCGGATGTTCAGAGAATTCCGCTAGATACTTAGATGAGCAATAAGTGATTGCACTAAGAAGTATGATGAATAGTTAGCATAAGCTCCAGAATATAGCAGTATTCGAGGGAGTTTGACATGAAAGAAATGGACACTTCTCAAAAGTCTAGCATAGTGAGAAGTCTATATGCAGATAGATGCATAGCAAGAAAGTAATAGAATGAACTGGAGTTCAACTCTGATTGAGTTGATTTAGAGCAGAAGAATAGTCATAACGAAGATATGAAGATCTACGGATATGGAAAGTACTCCGCTAAGATGTCAAGATAGAAGATAAGAGATAAATACCCCAATTCTTGATTAAGGTGTTGAGTAAATTTTGATGACAAAATTTATTTTAAGGGGGTAGAAATGTCATACCTAAATTTTTCCCTGTCTGTATAACACTAATAGTGGAAAGAGGTTTGCAAAGGATTATGACGAAGATCAGAAGAAATAATAAAGGTTATATAAGTCTTGAAGAAAGAGAAGGATCTAAACAAAAATTAGAAAAGGTTAAAGGCCAAAAGTTAAAGTAGAAATAAATGTTGGGCTAAAAGTGGTAATTTCCAAAAGTTTAGGGATCTAAATGTAATTAAGTAAAAAGTTAGGGACCTAAATGTAATTATGGAAAAGTTGAGCCAAAACATGCCAAAAATACCTAGAATTAGATCAGACTCAAATTTTACTAGTAGATAGACAAAATTATTCCTGCCAGTTTAACGCAATACAGGATTTTGATTTGAGGTCCCGATTAATTGATATAAATTTATGAAGTCAGAAGAATTATTACCGTATTCTTCAGACATCAGAATCAGATGGGATATTATAGGAATTTATAAAGTTGACAGAGTCAGAAAAGGAATCCTGTAGAAGCCTTACGAGATTTTACAGTGAAATAAAATACCCGATAAATAGGATCGGGTGAGATTTATTGTGAATTGTGCTATAAAGGGCATAAAGGCAACGAACCCATACCAAGGCCCAAATGGCGCCATAACGAGCCCAATAAAGTAGTGAGACAGTTGTGTGGGCCAGAGTCCAGAGCAGTCCAGGAAAAGTGTGAAATTACAAAAATGCCCCTAGATGCCCCTATTGTACCAGTGATTGATAGAGGGTATTCTGGTCATTATGGACAGGATAAAAATGTGTAAGATGGTATAACGAGGATTAATTAGAGCCAGTAAATACTCTGATGATGTTTGAAAAGACGACAATGCCCTTTGAGAAATTAAAGTAAAATCGGACACTGATAAAGGGTTAAAGGAAATGTAGGGAATTGTTATCAGGACTTCTGGGTCTCAGAAAATTATGAGACTTTACAGGGAATTTATTTTATATTAGAAATCATTTCTAAAAATGTTAGAACCATTAAAAAAGGTGTCTAGCATTTATTTCAATTAGCTATTGGACCCAAGGAACGCCTATGGCAGCCCAAAATTTTGTGCTAGGGCAGCCCATTAAGTCCCAAGAGTTGTCTGGGAATCCAAGTCCAATAATGAATAATTTATGAATTTTTGAAAAGAAAAAAAAAGGGATTAAATGTGAATTATGGCTTGCGCATGGTGGGACCCACACACCCACACACTTGGCGTCCAAGACAAGGGGAGGAGAAGATTTTTGTCATGTGGATTTATCTCAAGTTGGCTTGGAGAGTAAGCTTGATGTAAGAACAAATATGAGCTATTAGATCAAATAGTGAACAAAGTGATCTTGGCCATTCATTTTCTATGGAATTTTTCTATAAATAGCCCCTCAATTCTGCAGCCAAACCGTGAGCAAAGAACCCTTGGGGAAACTCTTGCAAAATGGAAAGTCAAGCCAACACAAAGAAGATTCAAGGTTCCAAAGTTCAAGCAAGCTAGAGATTAAAGGTAAGTAATCTCTCCTAGCTTATTTTCCTTTAATTTGGGAGCTTGAACTTAGGGTTTTCATGGGGAAAAGTTGAGTTTTCTCTAAGGGAAGGTGCTGCCCAAAAACTTTAGATGAAAGGGTAAAGAAGAAATTAAAGTTAGAAACATATGATTGAAGCTTAAACAAGCTAGTTAAGTGATTGGTTGTTGAATCAAGTTGATATTCTTGACTTTACCAGGAGTGAACCTGTTTGGTCTGCACTGTTCATGAGGGAAGGAAATTGAATTTCAATGATGTAATGCTTCCATTGAATTTAGATAATGATTTTGTGTAGGATTGGAAAGGTTTTGAACCTTGAAAGCATTGAAATTCCAAGATTATAGTTTTTGAAACCCTTCTCTATGACTGTTCACTCGCATGAACAGTGATTGAAATTTCATGATTTTGATGCTTCCAATGGTTTTAAGATGAAAAATTGTGTGGGATAAAGTAGAGAAACAAGTATGGGAATCATTGGAATCAAAATGAGAATTTTTGAAGGAATTGAGTGCAGTTTCGGTTCTGTACAGCATGTAATGAAGGAGCTGAAATTTCATTATTCTAATCTCATAAATGGATTCAAAAGAGGAAATTGTGTAGGGTAAAGTCAAGACATCGATTGATTCAAAGACCAAGTCCATTAGTTAAGATTACGGAAAGTTAATGGGCTTAATGTTCAAGAAGAAGTTATGTTAGTTAAAGTGAAGTTATGTTGGTTAAAGTGAGTTTAATGCTCAAGGAAGTTAGATTGTGATGAATGAGTGATTATGTGATGTTAGGAATTGATTGGTATGCTCCAAGAGAGGCAGCCACATGTTGAAGAAAAGTGAGAAGGAGGAAGTAAGATAAGGAGAAAGAAAGTCAAGTGTTCAAGGTAGTAAACTTATCCTAAACTTGTATGCATTGAATGTTATGCTTGATTGTGCTATGGCTTGATTGAATTGTGTTGCCTATGTACTCATGTATGAAGCTCTGTTTATATGTTTACTTTGGCCAATTGTATTTCATATGTAACATGGAAGCATGCACATGACACAATAATAACACTTTCACAAGCAAGCACAAGTAGTTACATTAATGCATGCATTGTTTAGTACCGTTTGCTACTAAGATTTCCCCCAAAATCTCATCCCTTTCCATGTAATCCCAATCCCACAGGTTTATGAATGATAAAAGAGGATCATGAAGCATAAAGAAAAGCCAGGGATTGGATAGTATATATGTTATGTGAATGTGTAATGTTGTTGTATGACTAAAGTAAGCAGTGATGGTCATGATATAAGGAAAAATAGTAAATGGTGGAATAAATATGTGAACTTTTACAGACATTTAGCTGACATGTCAAGCTTTGTTGTGACACCAAGAATGCTATATTTGGATGTATGTACAAAGAGAACTAATTTTCCAAAGTAAGGGACCAGAATCTGTTTCCAAGATTTTTGACCAAATAAACAGTAAATTTTGGCGAATAAACTTTATTAATTGGCTAAACATTTGGTCTGGAAATTATTTTTCCCTTAAATTTCAAGATGTTATCTTCATGTAGCTTTTTGAACCACTTCATTTCGAGTTTTTTAGAATTAATTATGATTTTGTGAAGTTTGTTGTGTAATCTAGAATACCATATGAATAGTAACCCGAGAAAGAATAAAATTCCAAATTTGGCTAATGGACTTCCAGGGTCTTATAAGTGGTTCTAAATGCTACTGGTTGGTCCCTAATACATATGAAAGTAAGGATGTTACATCCACAACATTCCCCATATGAGCTGAAGGTAGAGCTAGAATCATTATTATCCACCATGAGAGTAGAGGCTTGGGCAGAGGCTAGGCCACAAACAGAAGCTTCAATTGTTGCACGATTACCAAAGGGGTTGGCAAAGACAAGAAATGTTGTCTATGATGACATCAAGACAATAGGAGCCAAGTACCCCTATTCTCAAATGCAACCTGTCCTAACACTAAAGGGAGTTATTGCATGGTTGAGCCTGTGTCAGAGGATACTGAACCTTATGATCTATATGTGTCATATCCTAATTTTTAGGCATAGAATTCAATATGTAGCCTGAAAGAGGTAGGCTACTAGGCCCTGTTGAGTAGAAGTCCCAGAAGTATACAAATGATGTTCAGGGCCTATACAAATAATGAAAGTTCAGGGACTATAATGCTTACAATTGGAGGAAAATAATAATTTTTTTCCAATTGCCTTATTGGAAGAACTTGCTAATATGGCATAATCTTGATGTGATGCATATAGAAAGAAATGTTTCTCATAAGATTGTGTGCACGGTTATGGATTTGGTTGGAAAGACGCAGGATACAATTAAAAGTAGGTACAACTTGATGGATTTGGGTATTAGGAGTGATATGCACCCAGTGTAAGATGGTAATAATATTTCTATTCCTCTTTCTCCTTACACATTGTCCCCTAAGAATAAACAATCCCTTCTAAAATTATTGGCTAACTTAAAATGCCTGATACTTTCTTATATAATATTTCAATATATGTCAACATTCAGAAGCAAAAACTATTTGGTTTGAAGTGTCATGATCACCATGTGTTATTGCAAGAGATATTTCCAATTGCAATACGTGAGTTATTACCTTTTAAGGTGTGTGAACCAATTATAGAGTTAGGAAGATTTTTCAAAAGTCATGTTCGAAGTCTTTGTCTTGTGAACTACTTGACAAACTCTAAAGTTAGATAATATTGACATCGTGCAAGCTGGAGACTATCCTCCTACCTGCTTTCTTTGATGTGATGGTTTATTTGCCAATACACTTGGCAGGGAAGGCAAAAGTTGCTAGACCAGTTCAATATCGTTTGATATATCCAATAGAAAGGTAACATGCGTCAATATCATTGTATATTTATTACTCATACCTATAGAAGTTTAATTAATTTTAATGCACTAGGTATTTGTGGACACTCAAATTATATGTTCACAATAAAGCTCGGCCTGAAGGATCAATTACAAAAGGATACTTGGTAGATGAAAGTCTCATGTTTTGCTCAAGATATTTAAAAGATTTTCCTATAAAATTTAATGTGCCATGTAGGAATGATGATGCCAATTATGCTATCAACCCTGAGTTTTCAATATTTAAGAAAAGTGGTCAAGTTAGGGGATATTGTGAGTCAATTTCTCTTCCCTATGAAGAATAATGTTAAGCAAGAATTTATGTGCTCCAAAATTGTGAAGTTTGACCATTTATGGAGTAAGTAGCTTGACTTAAAGAGAAAATTTATTTGTCATAATGCATATTTTCGTTATTGCTTTGAAAATTTAAAGGGAATATACAATAGAGCTTAAAGCCCACGGATCAAGGAGTGAGCTAAGCCAATATGAGTTTCCTCAATGATTTCATTCACAAGTAAGTTAGAACTTACGTGCTCCAAAATTGTGAAGTTTGACCATTTATGGAGTAAGTAGCTTGACTTAAAGAGAAAATTTATTTGTCATAATGCATATTTTCGTTATTGCTTTGAAAATTTAAAGGGAATATACAATAGAGCTTAAAGCCCACGGATCAAGGAGTGAGCTAAGCCAATATGAGTTTCCTCAATGATTTCATTCACAAGTAAGTTATAACATTTTGAGCCATAACATTTCTAGAAATTACATTAGTATAAAATATCTAACACATGACTTTTGTCCTCAAAGGTGACATCATTGTCTACACAAAGCCATGTGGTGATGAACTAATAAGTTTATCAATTAGTCAATTGACGACAGTGAATCATTATTCCATGTTCATAGGCATTAGATTTCATTTTCACACAGAAGACCGTGCAACAGGAAAAAATCCCAAAACAGTGGTATCTTGGCTAAGGGTGATAACACTAATGCTGACAACGAATATTATGGTGTGTTAGAGCATATTTATGTGTTGTCTTATATAGGCAACAAAAAAGTATACTTGTTTAAGTATCATTGGTGGGATATAGATCATTATGAGAAAGGATATAAGGTTCATAAGTATCAACACATCATATCCATTACAAACGAATGAACCATTTATTCTAGCATCTCAAACTGAGCAAGTTTTCTATCTGGATGACATTGTTGCTCCAGATTGGCTCGTTGTTGTCAAAACAAACTCACTTTACTTGTTTAATGTACCAACTGATAATGATATTGATGATAGTGGGGTCAATGATCCTATGGTTTATAAATAACCTTATCAACAGTTAATGGTAGACTAAATATTTACTATGAGAGTCCTACACAACTTACTAATATTATCATTAACTTATATGTAGAAGCTGGACAAACGTTGTAACATCCTTACTTTTATACGTTTTAGGGACCATTCAGTAGTATTTAGAACCACTTATAAGACCTTAGAAGTCCATTAGCCAAATCTGGAATTTTACTCTTTCTTGGATTACTGTTCATGTGATATTCCAGATTATGTAATAAACTTCGAAAAATCATAATTAATTTTAGAAAACTCAAAATGAAGTGGTTCAAAAATCTACATGAAGATAACATCTTGAAATTTAAGGGAAAAATAATTTCCAGACCAAATGATTCGCCAATTGATACAGTTTATTCGTTGAAGTTTACTGTTCATTTGGTCAAAAACTCTGGAAACAGATTCTGGTCTCTTACTTTGGAAATTCATTTCTCTTGATATACACATCCAAATGAAACTTTCCACCTATTCATGTAAATATCTGGATGTGTACTACATGCTCATAAAATTTCATGAAATAATTCCTTCATTTGCTAGGTCAAACTGAAGCCACAACAAAACTGCTTTAGGACCTACGTTTTTACCATTTCAGTTTCTTTTCTTTCATTTCCAATAATTGTTTCAGCATGCACAAGCCATCAAATAAGCTTCTTAACATTCATATACATCATGTACATATGCCATAAGTATTACAATAGTTTCATCACATAAATGGACACCTTACATGGCATTTACATACATGGACAATTTATAGTATATGCTAAAATCTCAATACTTCACTTCCTTTCTTCCATTCTTTAGCTCTTCTCCATGCATACCTTTTCTTCATGCTTGACCTAAATTGGTTGGTTATGGGAGAGTGAGATTCTAGGGCATCTCAGTAGCAAACATTACCACTTGAATATGCAAGATGGATGCTACTGCATGATATGTAATTTCATTAATCGTTCTTTGAATAGTGACATGCCAACATGCTACAAACTTTTACATAAAGTGCATGGCCATGGAAACATGTTATTCACAATACATTCAACATCATTTATCATGTCACAACATCATTCAAATAACATATACATGTCAACACATAAGCATACCACATCAAGCACATAAAGAGGTAAGTTCACTACCTTGCACTTAAGCTTTTCTCTTGACCTTTAGCCCTTGCTCCCTAGCTTTCCAACCATGAAGCATTTATGTCCATCACTTCCCAACATCTTCTTGGATGTTTCATGGTCCTAAACACATTCATATTCATTACATAACTTGTAACATCCTTACTTTTATACGTCTTAGGGACCATTCAGTAGCATTTAGAACCACTTACAAGACCTTGGAAGTCCATTAGCCAAATCTGGAATTTTACTCTTTCTCGGGTTACTGTTCATATGGTATTCCAGATTACGCAATGAATTTCAAAAAATCATAATTAATTCTAAAAAAATCGAAATGAGGTAGTTCAAAAAGCTACATGAAGATAACATCTTAACATTTAAGTGAAAAATAATTTCAAGACCAAATGATTCGCCAATTGATACAATTTATTCGTTGAAGTTTACTGTTCATTTGCTCAAAAACTCTGGAAATAGATTCTGGTCCCTTACATTGGAAAATCATTTCTCTTGATATACACATCCAAATGACACGTTCTACCTATGAATTTAAATCTCTCGATGTGTGCTACATGATCATAAAATTTCGTGAACTAATTCCTTCATTTGCTATGTCAAACTGAAGCCACAACAAAACTGCTTTAGGACCTACGTTTTTACCATTTCAGTTTCTTTTCTTTCATTTCCAATAATTGTTTCAGCATACTCAAGCCATCAAATAAGCTTCTTAACATTCATATACATCATGACATATGCCATAATTATTTCAAATAGCTTCATCACATAAATACACACCTTACATGGCATTTACATACATGGACAATTCATAGCCTATGCTAGAATCTTAATACTTCACTTTCCTTCTTCCATGCTTTAGCTCTTCTCCATGTATACATTTTCCTTCATGCTTGACCTAAATTGGTTGGTTATGGAAGAGTGAGATTCTAGAGAATCTCAGTAGCAAACATTACCACTTAAATATGCAAGATGGATGCTAGTGCATGATATGTAATTTCATTAACTTTCTTTGATTAGTGACATGCCATCATGCTATATACTTTTACATAAAGTGCATGGCCATGGAAACATGTTATTCACAATACATTCAACATCATTTATCATGTCACAACATCATTCAAATAACATATACATGTCAACACATAAGCATACCACATCAAGCACATAAAGAGGTAAGTTCACTACCTTGCACTTAAGCTTTCCTCTTGACCTTTAGCCCTTGCTCCCTAGCTTTCCAACCATTAAGCCTTTATGCTAATCACTTACCAACATGTTCTTGGATGTTTCAAGGTCCTAAACACATTCATATTCATCACATAATTCATTAGGACTCATGAACTCCAACCATGTTCAAGACTAACTTTGTTACACTCTTTATTGTCATAACTTTCTCTAATTTTCACTAATCCACTTGGCTCTTGAACCAATTGATGTCTTGACTTTACCCTACACAATTTCATATTTTGAACTCATTTATGAGCTTAGAATCATGAAATTCCAGCTCCTTCATGGCCTGCTGTACAGAATTGAACATAAGCACACAATTCTTTGAAAAATTCTCATTTTGATTGTAATGCTTCCCATACTTGTTTCTCCACTTTACCCCACACAACTTTTCATTTTAAAACCATTGGAACCATCAAAATCATGAAATTCCAATCACTGTTCATGTGAGTGAACAGTAACCGTAAGGAATCTCAAAGACTATAACCTTGAGATTTTAGTGTTTCCAAGGTTCAAAACCTTTTCAATCCTACACAAAATCATCATACAAACTCAATGGAAGCATTAAATCATTGAAATTCAATTTCTTTCCCTCATGAACAGTGCAGAACGAACAGTGCACACCATGGCAAAGTCAAGAATATCAACTTGATTCCACAACCAATCACTTAACTAGCTTGTTTAAGCTTCAATCATATAGTTCCAACTTTAATTTCTTCTTTCCCTTTTCCTTTAAGGTCTTTGGGCAGAACCTTCCCTTAGAGAAAACTCAACTTTTCTCCCATTAAAACCCTAAGTTCAAGCTCCCATATCAAAGGAAAATAAGATATGAGAGATTGCTTACCTTTAATCTCTAGCTTACTTGAACTTTGGAACCTTGAATCTTCTTTGTCTTGGCTTGAGTTTCCATTTTGCAAGAGCTTCCCCAAGGGTACATGAGCTTACGGTTCTGAACCAGAATTGAGGGGTATTTATAGCCAAAATCCAAGAAAAATGAATGGCCAAGATTGATTTGGTTACTATTTGATCTAAAGGCCCACATTTAATCTTGGATTTAACTTTTTCATAAAATAATAATTATGACATCATGTGGGACAGCTCATGGGACACCTAAGAGGGTTAGGTGGCGTGCTGCCCATGCAAGGAACCTTATGGAGAAATTCCAGTCCAATCCGGTACTGATCATGTAGTTTCACAACAACCGGACTGTTTTCTATTCTGAATTTTTCTATAATATACCAGGATATGTATTATGTCCTGGAAATCAATGTCTAGGCTTCCCACATCATTGACATACCTGTACTGACCACAACTTAATTACAGATCCCTTGGAAAATGACCAAAATACCCTTGGTGTCCTTTCTTGCACTATATTGACCCTAAGGGCATAATTGTCATTTCACCCCTCTTTGTACTGCCTCAAGGCATATATTGGCTCAAATAATCATATTTATACCATGTGTCACATTTTTAGCCTGTCCGAGATGATCAAAATGCCCTTCATCCATCTCTGGTACAATCTGGGCATCGAGGGGCATTTTCGTAATTGTGTACTTTTTCTGGCAATGGCCCCTTCTACTGATAGACTTAGTACCCTGGGTTTTGGGCCTTCCTTGGCATCATTATGGGCCTATATATGAGGTCATCTGATCTCATTCTATCCAGGCTTACATACCGATAAGTTCCATTATCGGATCACGGGTGTTAACAAACTCCCGTCAAAATTCACTAATATGTGAATAACTTTTTATACAGAACTTCTTCTGGAGTTCTGTCAGATCCAGGACATCTGACACTGCAAGGCACACTTGCCTGTAATTTGCCCACTTATATCTAAAGTCCATGAAATCTGATAAAATTTCAGATAACTTTTAGACTATCAGATAATTTTCTGCTGTCTGGAGCCTTAATAAAATTTCTATCTAATGCCAGATTACCCAGCATGACTTCCTCTATTTACTGATGGAATGTGGGACTGAAATACTTACAGGCAGTTCTAAGCCTTTTCTGGCTGAACTTTTCCATAATTACATTTATGTCCCTGACTTTTTGCTTAATTACATTTAAGTCCCTAAACTTTTGGAAATTACCACTTTTGGCCCAACATTTATTTCTACTTTAACTTTTGGCCTTTAAACTTTTCTAATTTTCGTTTAGGTCCCTTTCTTCCTTCAAGACACATTTAGCCTTTATCATTTCTTCAGATCTTTGTCATAATCTTTCCTAAACCTCTTTCCACTATCAGTACTATACAGATAGGGAAAATTTAGGATATGACATAACTCATTAGGACTCATGAACTCCAACCATGTTCAAGACTAACTTTGTTACACTCTTTATTGTCATAACTTTCTCTAATTTTCACTAATCCACTTGGCTCTTGAACCAATTGATGTCTTGACTTTACCCTACACAATTTCATATTTTGAACTCATTTATGAGCTTAGAATCATAAAATTCCAGCTCCTTCATGGCCTGCTGTACAGAATTGAACATAAGCACACAATTCTTTGAAAAATTCTCATTTTGATTGTAATGCTTCCCATACTTGTTTCTCCACTTTACCCCACACAACTTTTCATTTTAAAACCATTGGAACCATCAAAATCATGAAATTCCAATCACTGTTCATGTGAGTGAACAGTAATCGTAAGGAATCTCAAAGACTATAACCTTGAGATTTTAGTGTTTCCAAGGTTCAAAACCTTTTCAATCCTACACAAAATCATCATACAAACTCAATGGAAGCATTAAATCATTGAAATTCAATTTCTTTCCCTCATGAACAGTGCAGAACGAACAGTGCACACCATGGCAAAGTCAAGAATATCAACTTGATTCCACAACCAATCACTTAACTAGCTTGTTTAAGCTTCAATCATATAGTTCCAACTTTAATTTCTTCTTTCCCTTTTCCTTTAAGGTCTTTGGGCAGAACCTTCCCTTAGAGAAAACTCAACTTTTCTCCCATTAAAACCCTAAGTTCAAGCTCCCATATCAAAGGAAAATAAGATATGAGAGATTGCTTACCTTTAATCTCTAGCTTACTTGAACTTTGGAACCTTGAATCTTCTTTGTCTTGGCTTGAGTTTCCATTTTGCAAGAGCTTCCCCAAGGGTACATGAGCTTACGGTTCTGAACCAGAATTGAGGGGTATTTATAGCCAAAATCCAAGAAAAATGAATGGCCAAGATTGATTTGGTTACTATTTGATCTAAAGGCCCACATTTAATCTTGGATTTAACTTTTTCATAAAATAATAATTATGACATCATGTGGGACAGCTCATGGGACACCTAAGAGGGTTAGGTGGCGTGCTCATAGTGTAAGGAACCTTCTGGAGAAATTCTAGTCCAATCCGGTACCAATTGGTGCAGTTTTACAGCAACCGGACTGTTTTCTGTTCCTAATTTTTTTGTAATATACTAGGATATGTATTCTTTCCTGGAAATCAATATCTAGGCTTCCCACACCATTGACATACTTGTACTGGCCACAACTTAATTACAGATCCCTTGGAAAATGACCAAAATACCCTTGGTGTCCTTTCTTGCACTATATTGACCCTAAGGGCATAATTGTCATTTCACCCCTCTTTGTACTGCCTCAGGGCATATATTGGCTCAAATAATCATATTTATACCATGTGTCACATTTTTAGCCTCTCTCAGATGACCAAAATGCCCTTCATCTATCTCTAGTATAATCTGGGCATCCAGGGGCATTTTCAAAATTTCAAACTTTTTCTGGCACTGGCCCCTTCTACTGATAGACTGGTACCCTGGGTTTTGGTCCTTCCTTGGCGTCATTATGGGCCTATATATGAGGTCATCTGATCTCATTCTATCCAGGCTTACATACCGATAAGTTTCATTATCGGATCACGGGTGTTATCAAACTCCCATCAAAATTCACTGTTATGGGAATAACTTTTTATACAGGACTTCTTCTGGTTCTGTCAGATTCATAACATCTAGCACTGTAGGACACACTTTCCTGTAATTCCGCCACTTATATCTGATATCCATGGAATTTGATAAAAATTCAGATAACTTTTAGACTATCAGATAATTTTCTGCTGTCTGGAGCCTTAATAAAATTTCTGTATCATGCCAGATTAACCAGCGTAACTTTCTCTATTTACTGATGGAATATGGGACTAAAATACTTCTGGGCAGTTATAACCCTTTTCGGGCTGATCTTTCTATAATTACAATTTTGCCCTTGAACTTTCTCTTAATTACATTTATGTCCCTAACTTTTTGGATATTTACATTTAGGTCGCTAAACTTTTGAAAATTATAACTTTTGTTTCTACTTTAACTTTTGGCCTTTAAACTTTTCCAATTTTCGTTTAGGTCCCTTTCTTCCTTCAAGACTCATATAACCTTTATCATTCCTTCTTATCTTTGTCATAATACTTTCTAAACCTCTTTCCACTATCAGTGCTATACAGATAGGGAAAAATTAGGATATGATAAACGTAGACCTTAGCTCAATGAGAACATCACAAATATGTAAAAGTAATGCCATAGAGACTGGATTTAGTGACGAAAAGGATCTTATTGACGACTTTGATAGTGATACTGAAGAAGAAAGTGACATAAAAACTGAAATAGAAGAAACAAATGAATCAAAAGATATTAATAGAAGTGATAGTGAGATGGAAGATTCAATTGAATGAAATTAATTGATATGGTAGATTGTATTAATATCTAGATTGATTATTGATTACTTGCTATATTTGATTTGATTGATTGCTATTTCCTAAATGAAATGTATATTTTTATAGGATATGTCAGTATTAAAGAGAGGTCGAGGTAGGAAAGGTATTTCTGTTACATCTCATGACAACACTCCTAGCCGAGGTACATGCTCTACACCTCAATCAAGACCTGTTATTTAACCTCTATCACTGCAACAGCAACTTGAGGAAATACCTGTCAATTTTCCTCCTACTCCCCATACTCAAAATAGTAGTGTAGGTAAGTTTGCTTCAATTTTATAATAATTGATTTACATCGCATGTAACATCTAATTATTCTAATTCAACTTCAATGATAGGCTTTTCTAGTGCAATCAACAAGCGTAGAGGAGTTTAAAAGTATATTAACGTGAATTTGAGGACTATACAAGGAGCCAAAATTCGAGTCAAATTTTTTTATTCCATGTCAAGAGCAATCGGTCTAGAAGCAAGAGACTTTTCTAATTATTGTAGTTTAACTCTTAGAACCACAGTATCATTCAAGGATGGTGGAGATAACTGGAAGAATATTTTTGAAAAATATGGTCAGGATATGATTTTAAAAATAAAGGTATTATTTATGTCAATTTTTTTTACTTATCTTAGTTTATTTGTATTATTATATAAAGTGTTCATATTTATTTGTTTCAAGATAAATTTAAACCTGCTGATGCAATTGCTGAAGAAAAGTTTCATATAGCTATATCAATTATTTTACAAAATGCATTCAGAAATTGAAAGACCAATATGCACTCTTACTATAAGAAATATGAGAATGATGAGGATAAGTTAGTTGATCATCCTCAAACTATTATTTTTCAAGATTGGGAATGGTTATTAATATATTTTATGTCTAACATGTTTAAGGTACCTCACTATCCTTCTAAATAAATTATCTTTTTTGTTTCAATAATTAAATTCTGATTAGTTACCAAATTTTGTTGTAGAACAAAAGTGCAAGAAACATGATAAATATAGAAAAACAAATGACTAAACATGCTTGTGGTCCTCGATCATTTGCAGAGATTGAGTTTGCTACAATAAGTTCAATCTATCACCACTATAATTTAAGTTTTTAATCAATTTTTATTTTAAAATATATTCTTTGTATTTTCTTATATATTATTATTTTGTACAGAGATCCTACTACTGGACAACCTACCCCTCCTAACCAACTGTGGGAGATAATGTATACTAGGAAGACATTAGATGGACAAGTAGTATGGGCTGACCCACACTCTGAATAGATTCATATATGTATTGTAGTTTAATATTTTATTTCAATTTAGTTTTATTATTAATCTAATAGTTTCATATGCTTTTTTATGGAGTCGTATGCACAAACTTTCTTAGCAACAAGACTAAGATTTAGAGAGCGATGCTCGAATGACGTCAGAGGAAATATTGGCAAAAGTTCTTGGTGAGAGGTCAGGGTAGGTGAGAAGGAAAGGGTATGGAGCAGATCCTTCAAGGAAGAGAAATAGCCCTCAATCTAGTGATAGTTCAGTTGTACAGAGTTTGATAAAAAATTCAAGAGGAGAGACAAAAAATGGAGGCAGAGCATGCAACATAGCGTGAAAAAAATGTAAGAAGAGCGTGTGCAATTCGAGGAAAGACTAATGGAATAAATAGAGCAAAAGATACTAGCTGAATTCGTTGGGGGCAACCACATGCGCCTACTTCTTCTATTCCTAGAATTGGTCATTCTATATAATGTTTAGGTATAAACTGAACAATTTTATTTTAATTTTAAATAATTAAAGTAATTTAATATTTTATACGATAATCAAAATTATTTATCAATGTTATTATATTATGGTTTATTTAGTTATTTATCATTTATTATTTTTGTGATTAAATTCTATTTTTTTCATATAAGAAAAATTTATAGGAAAAAATTTACAAACAATACCAACTTTTAGCGGCGACAATGATTCAACTTTAGGCGGCTTCAATTTTGTCACCGCATATTAGGTTAAAGTTGCCGCTTTTGACTTACCTTTGATGACGACACTGATTGGATGACTTATGTTAAACTTTCAGCGGTGACTTATTGTCGCTGTTAATGATTGACATTAAGCGGCAACTTTCAATTGTCGCCGCCAATGTATATAGGCAATAGTCTCATAGGAGGTGACTTGACGGTGACAATATATAGCCGTTAAAGGTATTCAACGGCGACTTTTATACCTTTTGTCGCCATAGAAAGTCAATTCTTTTGTAGTGGTTTGAGCTAAGAATATGTTATTGTAAAGAGTATGTTCATTACTAGAAGACAAGAAGCTTTATTTACATCGTTTTTCTTGATTTCATTCTATGACTCAAGGACGAATACGGAATCAGCAGGCCTATCAAACAAAAAGGACGAATAGGAAAGCTGCCAAAGTGCTAATATATTTAAGAAAAACTAAACCATACTTTACGTTTATTTTATTATAATTTATTATATTTAAATTAGGTCTTTATAATTTGATCTATTATAGATATCCATCATCATTGAGTATAAAAACAGTTATTTTTAATTTATAAAATTTCATGATAGACATTATGAAATTTTCTTTCCTTTCAAACAAAATAAACTATTGGAGCCTAATTTAAATAAATTGAGATTAACTATAAGATTTTGCATATTAATTTTTCCTATATTTTATTCCCCATATCTCAGCCACATCTAAAATTGTCAACAACAAAAAAACAAAAGAGCCACATCTGTTATTTTGATCACACTGAATATATACCCTTCCAATGCTTGTAACATATAAAATATTGTCAGTTTATGACAAACCTATAAAATTGTTCTATTCAAGCATAGTTTTTGGTCATATATATGTATTTTCCAATCATTTTGATAAGTTTATTTGTTAAAACTTAAACGGATTAACTTCTTTATTTGACATGCAAATGAATGAAATTAAGAGAAACTTATTATAAACATTCTAAAGTAGTAAAAGATACTAAAGAATGATAATTCTCTCACTTCTTTTGTACGATTTTCCCTCTTTTGCAGGTGAGGAATTCTAATTGGAATTTATTCAGATCATGTTATTTAATTAGGAGTTGTGGGAGCTAGCTATATGGATGTGTACTTGTTTAATTTTCATATTTAGAGTAGAATACATTAATTGGCTTACCATCAATTTTATTCCAATAACCAAGACGCCCTTTCTAATGGCTCTCATTCTTATTATAGCAACGAATAATACGTAACTGATGAAGTTAATTCAAATTAATTATTTCATGTAAAATTTTGAAATTACTCTCAAAGTCATTATTTAATGTAACCAAGACCCCCCTTTCTAATGTCTCTCATTCTTATTATAGCAACGAATAATACGTAACTAATGAAGTTAATTCAAATTAATTATTTCATGTAAAATTTTGAAATTACTCTCAAAGTCATTAATTATATTTATAAAGATTAATGTGTAAAAATACTCATACGCTTTTTCCAGATGTGCACCTGACACCATAATTTTTACTTTGGTGCAAAAATGCCTATAAATTTCTCTAAACAAAGCAAAATGCCACCTCTATTAACATTTTAATTTGGTGTGTTCCACATTATTTTTTAAATGATTATTTTAAAAGAAAACTCCTCACTCTCCCTCTCTTCCAACACCCTCTCGCCTCTTCGTCTGTCAAACATGTCTCTCTCCTTCTCTCAAACTGTGACAGCTTGCTGACGGAAAGATCAGAATAGAATGGCCAGGAATGACAACAATGAACTCTCCTAAAAAATTCCCACTATTTATTTATTTTCTCTAGATTGGATGGTGGGAGAAGACCAAAGCGCCTAATATGAATGAGATCCATTCAGCTCAATAACTGGTTAATTCTTTGCTTGAAACTGGCTATTCACTTATGTGGTTGATTTCTACACACCTGGTTGTGGAGGTTGCAATGCCCTTCATCCCAAGTTATGCATATAAATGTTGATAAATAAAGAAGAAAACCCCAATATGATGAAAACATATTAATCTATAATCTGTAATTTCTAAATTTGCTTCAGATCTATCAAATTCCTGAGATGTACCGATATACAAAGTTTCATCAAGCCAATCACAAGAAGCTAAGACCCATGTTCATTCTTATGTTGCCTTTCTTAAGATTATCATTATAAAATAAGTTTGTGTCACCCGCATTGGAGGTGAGTGATTGGCACTGGAGTTAGAGAGAGAGGGATGAGCATTGAGAAATTGAGAAATTAATGTTAGATATTTTTTTATTATTATGAAATATCTTCTTAATTCAAGTAGATGGATTGCATCTATATGTTATTGTGATATATTTAGAAATTAGAAATTCTAGATTTGTTAGTTTATTAAATCTAGATATTCTGAATATTACAATAATTATAATATATTGCAGATATTATGATATTCTAATTTGAATAAAATATCTAATGATTGTGGCTCTTGACTCAGTTGTACCTAATCTATTTTATGATATTACACTATTGCAAAAAATGCTTTATAAATCGGTTGAAAATGGTGATCTACATCGGACAATGACCGGTGTTGAAACGGACCGTTTAGAAAGTGTACACTTTATAAATCGGGCAGTTAACCAGTGTAGAATTTAGATCGGTCCTTTTTGAAATATGGCGTAGAATTTTCTAATGTCTACACTGGTTAAATAGATCCCTTTTGAATGGTTGCTATAGATTTATGACTTTTTTACACTGGTTGTGTTTTCACTCAATGTAGATTAATGAATTGTTTACACCGGTTGTGTTTACACCCGATGTAGATTAATGAATTTTCTACACCTCTCTATAAAAGACAACCGGTGTATATATTATCATATTTACATATATTGCTCTACTCCTAACCTTTTGATAGGATCCTTCACATATAGATTATAAGGTTCAGCATCCTTATACACCTTTTTGGACATGCAATAGCTCTTTTTATTGCTAGGATGGGCTGCATGTGAGAGCATTTGGGTGGCACTTGGCTCCTATTTCCTTGATGTAAATGTGGACAACATTTCTTCCTTGATCTTTACTAACCCCTCTTGTAATTGTGCCTGAATTGAAGCTTTTGTCTGTACCCTAGCCTTTGCCCAAGCCTCTTCCTTAGCATCTTCCCTCAAGGTGGATAACAATGATTCCAACTCTGCTCTCGGGACGTATGGGGAATGTCATGGAGATGCTCCAAAAAATCTCTTATACCAACACCTCTTACAACTCCCTTGACACAACCCTATGCTCTTGCTTGCCCGTGGCAACAATCAAGATGTCATTCCTACCATAGTGCATAGGATTGTGTATGATCCTGGGTCTTGGCACTTAATTGACAATTCAATCTTAAAAAGTGATTACACATTAGCATTCACCTGAGTTCTCTCAATAGGCCTAAACTTCTTCTTATTAGCACACAATTCTTTTAAAAATTTAGCATATTTAGGGTTTCTCTTGAGGAATTCAACCATAAGAATATTTATTTGTAACTTATTGAACAGATTAAAAGTATCTTTTACAAATTCAGAATCAATATTTTTCTTTTCAGCAAAATAAGATTTAGGAAAAGGGAGATATTTTGTACTTACCTCCTTACCTGTATGCATAAAGGCTCCATGCTTGCTCTACTCCACCTTCTCCTCAATTTGCTTTCCCTTATATGCTGGACTTGGTATTATCACCTCTTCTTCTTGCTTTTGGGGTGCCTTCCTGAGCATAAGCTATTGTTCTTTAATACTTTCTAATTTTCCAATCTTCATCCGTGAGATTGATGAATTTTCAACTTCAGGATCTTTCATATCCTCCTGTACTGTATCTATAACATCCTTACTTTTATACATCTTAGGGACCATTCAGTGGCAATTAGAACCACTTATAAGACCTTGGAAGTCCATTAGCTAAATTTGGAATTTTTCTCCTTCACGAGTTACTGTTCATATGGTCAAAAAATCAAAATGAAGTGGCTCAAAAAGCTAAGTGAAGATAATATCTTGAATTTTAAGGGAAAAATAATTTCCAGACCAAATGATTAGCCAATTAATACAGTTTATTCGCCAAAATTTACTGTTCATTTGGTCAAAAATCCTGGAAACAGATTCTAGTTCCTTATTTTGGAAAATTAGTTCTCTTTGTACAGACATCCAAATAAAGCATTATTGGTGTCAAAATGAAGCTTGGCATGTCATCTAAGTGTCTGTAAAATTTTATACATTTATTTCATCATTTACTATTTTTCATTACATCATGACCATCACTGCTTACATTGATCATACAGCAACATTACACATTCACATAACATATATACTATCCATTCCCTAGCTTTTCTTCATGCTTCATCATCCTCTTTCATCATTCATAAACCTGTGGGAATGAGATTACATGGAAAGGGATGAGATTTCGGGGGAAATCTCAGTAGCAAACGGTACTAAATAATGCATGCATTAACGTAACTACTTGTGCTTGCTTGTGAAAGTGTTATTATTGTGTCATGTGCATGCTTTCATGTTACATATGAAATACAATTGGCCAAAGTAAACATATAAACAGAGCTTCATACATGAGCACATAGGCAACACAATTCAATCAAGCCATAGCACAATCAAGCATAACATTCAATGCATACAAGTTTATGATAAGTTTACTACCTTAAGCACTTGACTTTCTTTCTTCTTATCTTGCTTCCTCCTTCTCACTTTTCTTGAACATGTGGCTGCCTCTCTTGGAGCATACCAATCAATTCCTAACATCACATAATCATTCATTCATCACAATCTAACTTCCTTGAGCATTAAACTCACTTTAACTAGCAAAACTTCTTCTTGAACATTAATCTCATTAACTTTCCTTAATCTTAATCAATAGACTTGGTCTTTGAATCAATTGATGTCTTGACTTTACCCTACACAATTTCATCTTTTGAATCTATTTATGAGCTTAGAATCATGAAATTCCAGCTCCTTCATCACATGCTGTACAAAACCAAAACTGTACTCAATTATTTCAAAAATTCTCATTTTGATTCCAATGCTTCCCATACTTGTTTCTTTACTTTATCCCACACAATTTTTCATTTTAAAACCATTGGAAGCATCAAAATCATGAAATTCCAATCACTGTTCATGCGTGTGAACAGTAATAGAGAAGGGTTTCAAAAACTATAATCTTGGAATTTCAATGCTTTCAAGGTTCAAAACCTTTCCATCCCTACACAAAATCATCATCTAAATTCAATGGAAGCATTAAATCATTGAAATTCAATTTTCTTCCCTCATGAACAGTGCAGACTGAACAGGTTCACTCTTGGCAAAGTCAAGAATATCAACTTGTTTCAACAACCAATCACTTAACTAGCTTGTTTAAGCTTCAATCATATGTTTCTAACTTTAATTTCTTCTTTCCCCTTTCATATAAGGTTTTTGGGCAGCACCTTCCCTTAGAGAAAAATCAACTTTTTCCCATGAAAACCCTAAATTCAAGCTCCCAAATCAAAGGAAAATAAGCTAGGAGAGATTGCTTACCTTTAATCTCTAACTTGCTTGAAATTTGGAACCTTGAATCTTCTTTGTCTTGGCTTGAGTTTTCATTTTGCAAGAGTTTCCCCAATGGTTCTTTGATCACGGTTTGGCTGCAGAATTGAGGGGCTATTTATAGAAAAATTCCATGGAAAATGAATGGCCAAGATCACTTTATACACTATTTGATCTAATGGCTCATATTTGTTCTTACATCAAGCTTACTCTCCAAGCCAACTTGAGATAAATCCACATGACAAAAATCTTCTCCTCCCCCTTGTCTTGGATGCCAAGTGTGTGGGTGTGTGGGTCCCACCATGTGCAAGCCATAATTCACACTTTATCCCCTTTTTTTCTTTTCAAAAATTCAAAAATTATTCATTATTGGACTTGGGCTCCAAGACAACTCTTGATACTTAATGGGATGGCCTACCACGAAATTATGGGCTGCCATAGGCTTTCCTTGGGTCCAATAGCTAATTGGCATAAATCCTAAGGTACTTTTCTTATACCGATATTCTTAAAATATCCTAATTTTGAAATAAATGCTAGACACCTCTTTTAATGGTTATAACATTTTTAGAAATTCATTCTAATATAAAATGAATTCTCTATAAAGTCTCATAATTTTCTGAGGCCCATAAGTGCTGATAAAAATTCCCTATATTTCCTTTAATCCTTTATCGGTGTCCGATTTTACTTTAATTTCCCAAAGGGCATTATCGTCTTTTCAAACATCATCAAAGTATTTACTGGCTCTAATTAATCATATTTATACCATATTGCACATTTTTGGCCTATCCATAATGATCAGAAGTCCCTTTATCCATCACTGGTATACTATAGGCATCTAGGGGCATTTTCATAATTTCGCACTTTTCCTAGACTGCTATGGACTCTAGCCCACATAACTGTCTCACTACCTTATTGGGCTCATTATGGTGCCATTTGGGCCTTGGTATGGGCTCATTAGCCTCATTACTTTTATGGCACAAATCCCAATAAATCTCACCCCGATCCTATTTATCGGGTATTTTATTTCACTGTAAAATCCCGTAAGGCTTCTACAGGATTCCTTTTCTGACTCTATCAATTTTATAAATTCTTATATTAAATATGAGAATTTCCTATAATATCCCATCTGATTCTAATGTCTGAAGAATACTGTAATAATTCTTCTGACTTCATAAATTTATATCAATTAATCGAGACCTCAAATCAAAATTCTGTGTTGCGTTAAACTGGCCGGAATAATTTTTTCTATCTACTGGTAAAATTTGAGTCTGATATGATTCCGGGCATTTTTGGCCTATTTTGGCTCAACTTTTTCATAATTACATTTAGGTCCCTAACTTTTTACTTAATTACATTTAGGTCCCTAAACTTTTGGAAATTATCACTTTTGGCCCAATATTTATTTCTACTTTAACTTTTGGCCTTTAACCTTTTCCAATTTTCGTTTAGGTCCTTCTATTTCTTCAAGACTTCTCTAACCTTCATTATTTCTTCTAATCTTTGTCATAATCCTTTCCAAACCTCTTTCCACTATCAGTATTATACATATAGGGAAAAATTTAGGATATGACAGTATCATCTTCCTTAAAATTCACTTTTCTTCCACTTATGAGTGATATGACAATCAGACCCTTCAGATTAATGATAGTATTCGAAGGTATGCTGCCACTACTCTCTGTTTGGACATCACTCACTATTTTGGAGACTTGAGTTAAATGACTTATAATATATGCATTCTTGGAACTTAACTCCTCAAGTTTCCTCTGCACATCAACATTATCCTTCTATATACTTTGAAGGATTAAAGCTATAGAGGTGAATTGACTGTCATTCTCTTTGAGCTTGTTGTCTATATTGGTCATTCTATCGTCCATGTTGTTCATCTGCATAGCCATACTCTTTAACAATTGAGAAGTCTTGTCATATCCAATTTTTTTCCTATCTGTATAATATTAATAGTGGAAAGAGGTTTGGAAAGGATTATGACAATGATCAGAAGAAATGATAAAGGTTAGACGAGTCTTGAAGGAAGAAAGGGAATAAAATGAAAAGTGGAAAAGGTTGAAGGCCCAAAAATGCCCAAAATTAGATTATTCCCAAATTTTCCTAGTAAATAGAGAAAAATATTCTGATCAATTTAACGCAACATGGAATTTTGATATAATGTTCCGAAAAATTTATATTAATTTATGAAGAAAGAAAAATTAATATGTATCGTCTGAACCTCAAAATCAGATAAAATTTGGCAGTAAATTTCTATAATTACTATAAGAATTTTTAAAACTAATAGAGCTAAAAAAGGAGTTCTATAGAATTTATTATAGAATTTACAGTGGATTAAAACACTCGATAAATATGTTTCGAGAGAATTTCTCAGGAATTGAGCCATGTAGGCAGTAGATCATATAGAGGGCCCAAAATGGCACCTTATAGGCCCAATGATATTTCTAGATAAGTATGTGGGCTAGAGCTAATAAAGACTAAAAAAATTGCAAAATTACAAAAATGCCAGTGAAGGTATGCCACTGTGTTGTGTCATTGAGTCAGAGTTGGATGGAGGCCATTTTGGTCATTTAATAAGCCAAAAATGTCCAGGCATGTATAGGAGTGATTGGTTAGTGTCAGTATATGCCCTGATAAGAAGTAAAGAGGTGTAAAATGACAATTATGCCCTTAGGGTAAATATAGTGAAAGGCAGTGAACCAAGAGTATTTCTATCATTTTCCAAGGGATTTGTAATTAAGTTTTGGCCCAGTCTAAGAATGTCAATGGGAGGAAGAATCTGGATACTAGATTTAAGGTTAGACAGTATATTATAGAATTTTAGAAAAATTAGATTTATAAAACAGTCCGGTTTTTGGGGAATCGGGTTGAATTGGTACTGGATTGGACTGAAATTTTTTCAGAAGCTTACCCCCATTGGAATTTCATCAGCTACCCCCTTGAGTTGTCCCTTGGTGATGTCATGGATGATTTCATAATTCTTCTTTTTGAAAAAGTCAAATTCAAGATTAAATGTGAGCCATTAGATCAAATAGTGCAAAAATTAATCTTGGCCATTGATTTTCCATAGATTTTGGCTATAAATACCCCCAAGTTCTGCCCAAAACTGTGAAGCACATGAACCCATGGGGAAACTCTTGCAAAATGAAAACTCAAACTAAGACAAAGAAGATTCAAGGTACCAAAGTTCAAGCACGCTAGAGATTAAAGGTAAGTGATCTATCCTATCTTATTTTCCTTTGATTTGGGAGCTTGAACTTAGGGTTTTCATGGGAGAAAAGTTGAGTTTTCTCTAAGGTTTTGTGTTGCTCAAAAACCTTAGATGAAAGAGGAAAGAAGAAATTAAACTTAGAGACATATGATTGAATCTTAAACAAGCTAGTTAAGTGGTTGGTTGTTGAATCAAGTTGATATACTTGACTTTGCCATGGTTGAATATGTTCAATCTGCACTGTTCATGATAGAAGGAAATGGAATTTCAATGATTTGATGCTTCTATTGAATTTATATGATGATTTTGTGTAGGATTGGAAAGGTTTTGAACCTTGGAAGCATTGAAATTCCAAGATTATAGTTTTTGAAATTCTTCTATGTTACTGTTCACTCACATGAACAGTGATTGCAATTTCATGATTTTGATGCTTCTAATCATTTTAAAATGAATAATTGTATGGGATAAAGTGGAGAAACAAGTATGGGCAGCATTAGAATCAAAATGATAATTTTTGAAAGAATTATGTATATGTTTTGGTTCTGTACAGCAGGCCATGAAGGAGTTAGAATTTCATGAGTCTAAGTTCATAAATGGGTTCAAAAGATAAATTGTGTAGGGTAAATTCAAGACATCAATTGGTTTAAGAGCCAAGTTGATTAGTGAAGATTAGAGAAAGTTATGATAATAAAGAGTGTATCAAGGTTAGTCTTGAACATTGTTGGAGTTCATAGGTCCTAATGAATTAAGTGATGAATATGAATATGTTTAGGACCTTGAAACATTCAAGAAGATGTTGGGAAGTGATTGACATAAAGTCTTCATGGTTGGAAAGCTAGGGAGCAAGTGCAAAAGATCAAGAGAAATGCTTAAGTGCAAGGTAGTGAACTTACCTCTTTATGTGCTTGATGTGGTATGCTTATGTGTTGACATGTATATGATATTTGAATGACTTTGTGACATGATAAATGATGTTTAATGTATTGTGAATAATATATTTTCCATGGCCATGCACTTTTATGCAAAAGTATATAGCATGATGGCAAGTCACTAGTGAAAGAAAATTGAATGAAATTACATATCATGTATTAGCATCCATCTTGCATGTTTAAGTGGTAATATTTGCTACTGAGATTCCCTAGAATCTCACCCTCCTATAACCAACCATAATAGGTTATTCAAGATGGAAGAATCATGTTTTGAACATGAGCTAAGTAATAGAAGAGGAAGAATAGACAAGTGATGGCATGCATTTATACTAGTCTTGTATGTGATGTTGTGTAATATGCCATTAGATGTAAAGAAAATGTGTGAAAGAATTATGGCATAACCCCATGATGTATATGAAGGTATGAAAGGTAAAATAAATGGTTTATGCATGCTAGAAAAAGTATTGAAAATAAAAGAAATGAAATTAAAATGGTAAAAACGTAGGTCCTAGAGCAATTTTGTTGTGGCTTTAGTTTGACCAAGCAAATGAATCAGTTAATTCATGAAATTTTATGAGAAAGTAGTACACATCCAGATCTATAAATTCAAAGGTAATATGCTTCATTTGGATGTGTATATCAAGAGAAATAAATTTCCAACTTTAAGAGACAGAATCTGAAATTTCCAGAATTTGCCATATGAATAGTAAAAAGTAATGATTTAACTGTATCAATTGGCAAGGTAAACGTCTAGAATTATATTTTTTCCTTAAAGATCTATGAAAGAGCTTCAATTAGAAATTTGGATCACCTCTATACAATTTTTCTACAATGAGTTATGAATTTTTAAAGTTGGACTGTAAATCTGAAAATTACCAAATGAACAGTACCCGAGAAGTAAGTTTTAAAATTTTAATTTTTGGGCTAATGTAATGCTTCCGCTAACCAAATATGCTTCTGAATATGTACTCTGAGGTGGTAAAAGTAAAATGTTTCATTTTGGTATTAGAGCAAAAGGTTATGGCATTGGTACAGAATAAAGTTTAGCATAGAACAGAGGTTCTGGTGCAAGGTAAACTTGCTCTGATTATGAAATAGAGTATGCAGCGGTTACCTAAGGCCCAATTGAGGTTGAGATTGAGGTTAGTAATGGGTTACTTGTTCACAGTCCAACTAAGATTATGGATTGGTGATGAATGCTCTAGGAAAATGAAATATTGAGGCTTAATAAGATATACCTTCTCACCTGTTAGTGACCTAGGAGGATAAGGGAAAACTTAAAGGTATAAATGGCATAGAGATATGAGCTAGACCTTCCCTCAGTTAACTGAAAGAAAGCAGCTAAATCGGTTATGGATTACAGTGAAGCCATAGGACGTGACTAATGAATGAGTAGAATAGGTTACGACAGAAGATGACCTATGGTTGTGACTAAAGAACACTGAGCTGTCAAGTTGTGATGAGTAAGTTGAGATGGTCGTAACTAAAGTTCACAAAGAGTATGTGTCACGACTAGCCAGTACTCAGGTCGCGACTGGAATACACAGAGACTTGATGGTGAGAATGAAGAAGCTGACCTCACTGAAGTTTGTTAGTTAGAGGTTAACATAGCATGCAGGCAAGCTATACAGTACGAGGTACTAAGGTACAGAAGATCAGTTTAAGAAAATGTTCAGAAGTATATCCTCCGTAAATAAGCAAGCAAACAATTAAGCATACATGAAACTATATTTAGGTATTCTTGCTACCTCTTAGCTATCCTTGTCCAAGCCTTCTTGAGATGATTTCCTTCCTTCACGAAAGTCAAAACTTAGCCATTACAAAGTAATATCAAGTACAACTCAACTTGAACACAAAACCAAGACTAGGTTTTTACTAGTTTCCATTCTTTCTCTATTTTATGTTTCATACTTCCATCTTTCCAAAATAAATTCCCACGGTTTATTTCCACATAATTTTTCATGTAGAATCCAAATATGAATCTAGAATTTCCAAAATCAAATCATGTTACAAGTTGTTGTACAGAATTGAAAGACACCCTTGATTTTCCAAAAAATCACACTTTGATTCCAATGCTTGCAATACTTGCTCTCCTACTTTATCCCCACACAATTTTCCATTTTAAACTCATTGGAAGCATCAAAATAATGAAATTCCAACATATGAAAAGTGTCACATACTATAGCAGCCATGAACACAAACTTCCATTTACTTGCATACTGGAATTCCTAAGCTTATACCACTTGATTCTAGCTTGTTTAAGCTTGTGTATGTTGGAAATCGGGCCCTAGGAGCCAATCATTGTCTATGAACATTATTGATTTATGAATTTATTAATTGTGTTATCATATTATTTGCATGTTTACTGTGATGACCATCCTTGGATAATTCATGATCTTATCCTAAATGTCCCTGGTCGGTCATCTATGCGGGAGCAGAGATGAAATAAGACCAGTATGACTTTGAAGATGTATAGAGATATAAATCAAAGTCATAGGCACATGTAAGAGTACAAGGTGTTGGACTGACCCGCTATGAGAGAGCTGTATGGGTTACATCATAAGCTTCTCTCATATACAAACCATGTCACTATGCCCTTTGACCTGAGATTATCATGGATTCCTACATGATAAACGCTCAGGTTTGACCTAGTCAAAAGTCACTTTTGACCAAGTGATCATAAAGACTATGTTCAGGCTTAGTGGTTTTTCATGTGGAGGAATGTGAATGGTCAAGATGGAATTTGTCCCTCATATTCATAGAGAGATATTACTGGGCCCCTCGATGAGTGAGTCTGAGAAATGTATGGCCATATTGTAATGGAAAGGTAGTTCCATTTCTATAGTCAGACTACTCAGGGATCAAGAAAGTAATGGTCAGGAATAGGAGGATGACATTATCCATGCCTCATCCATGACCAAAATATCGCGTGACAGAAGGGACATGATATGGTTGTATAAAAAGTTACATCGTTTAACGATCCTCATATGATTTGGGTAGTTGTTATGTCTTGCTAGATACCACTTGTGACTTATAGGCCAGTATAGCAAATGGCCTACTGCCAACTTCATATGGGCCTACAGGTCGCACACAAAATAGCCTAACACAAGCTATGATATCCAGATTCATTGAATCAAAGACATGTCCAGATTCAATGAATGATCCAGGGTAGATGTATATATTTATTTATATTTATATTCGTATATATATAAATTTGTATATATAAATTATATATAAGAGATATATGAGATTTAATTTATAAGGATAAATTAAATCTCTATCACGTTTGAATTTAAAATTCAAATTGATAGGATATCTCATATAAGAGATATTTATAAGATTTAATTTATAAGGATAAATTAAATCTCTATCACGTTTGAATTTGAAATTCAAATTGATATGATATCTCAAATTTGATTTATGAGAATAAATCAAATATAGTTCAGTTTTATCTTTATTTTAAGTTAAATAAATAGGTGAATTAAATCTGTGGTATGAATTTAATATAAATATTATTTATTTAATTAGTTTCTTATCAAATTATACAATATATGATATTGTATTAATTTTAGAATTAATATAAGATTAACTCTAAAATCCAATTCGGTAGAGGAAAACGTATAGCATCCTATATATCTGATTTTAGGAGCTACGTTTTAAAAGATATAGAACACAGAAAGGTTGAAGGGGAATATGCAAAAGGTTTGCAGATAAGAAATTGCCAAAATAGAGACGGAGAGGACGAATTCTTGAGAAAGCCCTGGAGGGATAGGAGACGCTAGCACGTCATTCATGGTTGGAACGCTGTTCGTGTGGATACCAGTAGAGGAAGCCAACCTGAGTCATCGACTTCTTGCAATCGGAAAGGGAGCACGAGCCATAGAGAGAAGCTATGAACGTCGTGACCAGAAGCTATGGAAGTCGCTGAGGAACACTGAGGGTAATGCTTCTTCCCACTTGACTTAAACACATATGGTAGATCTTGGCAGGGAATGAAAAAATTTTTAAGTTAATTTCCGCTGCGTGCCTTCCAATTCCTTACAGTCTAAAATATCCATAACATAAAACTCATATTCTAACCATATATGGATAGCACTTCTAGTAGCAACCACAAGGAGAATAGGGCACAAAAACCCCTTAAAATCAAGAGCTAGCTTGCTAGAATAAAGCTCAAGATCAATGGAGATAATTACCTTGCTTATTGCTCCAAGTTGTGTGCTTCTTTCTTGGTTGAATGGAAATTTTGCAACAATTTCCCCATGGTACTCAAGGCTTCTGAATAGGGTCTGATTTGAGGGGGTATTTATAGAGAAATTTGAGTGGAAATGGATGGCCAAGATTGATTTGGTTACTATTTGATCTAGTGGTCTATATTCATTCTTAAACCAATCTTGCCCTATAAGCCTTAGTATTTTTGTCATGCATGACATCATTAGGGCCATGTTTGGCTGGAAAAATTTAAATATACTGATAGGCAAAATTCTCGTCCAGTCCAGTACCGATCGAAGTAGTTTCACAAAAATCAGAATGTTTTCTGTTCCTAATTTTTATAATATTCCAAGATATGTATTCTATCCTGGAAATCAATGTTTAGGTTTCTTATTCCCTTGGAATTGTTAGACTGATTATTTATCTACCGTCTATCCCTTGGAAAATGACCAAAATACCCTTGGTGTCCTTTCTTGCACTATATTAACCCTAAGGGCATAATTGTCATCTCACCCATCTTTGCACAACCTTAGGGCCTATACTAGCTCTAACTAATCATATTTATACTATATCCCATGTTTTTAGCCTATATAGAATGACCAAAATGCCCTCCATCCATCACTGGCATAATATAGTCATCTACGGGTATTTTCGTAATTTCATACTTTTCCTGAACACTGCCCCTTCTACTGATGAATTGGTATCATGGGTTTTGGGCCCTCATTGGTGTCATCATAGGCCTATATATAAGGTCATCTGAGCTTATTCTATCCAAGCTTACCTACTGATAAGTTCCATAATCGGATCAGGGGTGTTCCTAAACTCCCGTCAAAATTCACTAATACGGGGATAACTTTTCATATAGAGCTTATTCCGGGGTTCTGTCAGATTCATGACATCTGATGTCATGAGGCACACCTTCCTGTAACTTTTCCACTTATACCTGAGGTCAATGAGATCTAATAAAATTTTAGATAACTTTCAGACTATCAGATAAATATCCACTATCTGGAACCCTAATAAAATTTATGTATTATGCTAGATTAGCCAGCATAACTTTATCTATTTACTAATAAAATATGGGACTAGAATACTTCTAGGTAGTGCTAAATCTTTTCTGGCTGAACTTTTCTATAATTATATTTAGGTCCCTGACTTTTTGTTTAATTACATTTAGGTCCCTAAACTTTTGAAAATTACCACTTTTGGCCTAACTTTTATTTCTACTTTAACTTTTGGCCTCCAACCTTTTCTGATTTTCGTTTAGATCCCTCTCTTCCTTCAAGACTCATTTAATCTTTATTATTTCTTTTGATCATCATCATAATCCTTTCCAAACCTCTTTCCACTAACAGTATTATATATATAAGGAAAAATTAGGATATGACATTAGCCGTGGATATAAAGAAAGTGAGGGGAATGTCAGATTAAGGGTATTACCTCAAGTTAATCATGAGTTAAGTAGAGCTATACTGGATAGGATAATAATGAAGATATTATTATGCTATGTATAGGCTCTGTCCTGTGAGAAGAAGGAACCTTAGAGCAAAGGCTAAAGAGTTAGTGGAAACGCTACTCGCCAGGTAGTAAAACTTATCCTAAACTTGTATGTATTGAATGTATGCTTGATTGTGCTATGGCTTTGTTAAATTATGTTGCATATGTACTTATATATAAAGCTCTGTTTCTATGATTACTTTGGCCAATTGTATTTCATATGTTATATGGAAGCATGTACATTACACAATATTAACACTTTCAAAAGCAAGCACAAGTATTTACATTAATGCATGCATTATTTAGTACCGTTACTACGGAGATTTCCCCATAAATCTCACCCCTTCCATATCAATCCATTTATAGCAGGTCTTCTCAAGATGGAGGAGATAAAGATGCATAAATAAAAGTTAATTATTTAGCATGATTGATATGTGATTGATGTATGTATAATTAGTTGCTGAAAATTGTTACTGTGAACAGTAACTTGTGGTGAGGCAGTGACATTTGAGCTATAACTAAAAATAGTAAATGATTGAATAAATATATGATATTTTACCAGTAAATAGTATACATGCCAAGCTTTGATTTGATATATATAAAATCTCATTTGGATGTCTACACATGGAGATATGATTTTTCAAAGTTGGACAAAAAATGCTGAAATTAGGGGAAGAACGTTGGATGAACAGTAAATTTTGAGCGTTGACTGATATTGATTTAGTCAAGGTGTGGTCAACAGGTTATTTTTCCCTAAAATTTAATTAAGTTAGCTTTGTGTAGCAATTTGAACCACTTCATTTCAATTTTTTTAGATTTAGTTATGATTTTCTGAAGTCAGGTCACTTCTCTGGAATTTGCACAGTGAATAGTACTTGGTAAAGTAAAATTCCATATTATGTAATTTGACTTCAATGACCTTAAAAGTGGTTATAGATACTACCATTTGGTCCCTAAGATTTAAGAAAATTATGATATTATAGGGCTTATGGGACACCAACTTCAGCCTTTAAATGGGTTCAATGCCTTTATGGCACAATTCCCAAGAAAATCCACCCAAAAGTATTTATCGAGTGTATTATTTCACTATAAATTCTATCATAAATTCTACATAACTCCTTTTGAAATTCTCTTAATTTCATAAATTCTTATATTAATTATGCAAATTTTCTACAAAATTTTGATTAGAAAGTCCATAAGGTCCTATAATAATCTCTATACTTTAAAAATTAATATCAATTATTTAGGGCCTAAAGTTAAAAACTATGAAAAATATGCCTGGCCTGATTACAACTCTTTATTTACTGCTAAATTTAGGACTATAATATTTTTTTGGCAATTTTGAACCTTCTTTGGCTCAACTTTCTCATAACTACAATTTTGACTATGGATTTTGAAAAATTATACTTTAATCCCTAAACTTTCACTATTTCCACTTTGGTCCCTACTATACTTTTTATAATTACACTTTATGGACCATAACTTATTTCTACATTTATTTTAGACCTTGGGACTTTTCTAAATCATACTTAAGTCCTTGAAATTTCTATTATTTGCAATTTAATCCCTAGACTTTCACTATTTTAAGTTTAGTCCCTAAAAACCCTCTGTATGTTTCTGGGACTTCTGCTTAAGGGACTTGGTAGCCTCTCTATTATAGGCTTCTAGGCCTAAAATTGGGATATGACATTTCTTCCCCTTAAATAAATTCCATCCTCAAAATTTAACTCGTACCATAGTCAAATAGCTTAGGATATATCTCTTGTATATCTTTCTCTGTTTCATGACTAAGGTTTAGGGTATCTATCTCTTATCTTGACATCTGGAAGAGTTCTCTTAACTTTCACAAAAACTGCATATCTTTATCGTGCTACTATACACCCCTTTTATCATAATCAACTCAATCAGAGTCAAATTCTGCTTCTTTCTATTACTTGCTTACTTGTCATGCATCTATTCGTTTATGGATAACTCATTATACTAAACTTGTGAGTAGTGTCCATTTCTTTCATATCTAACCGTTTAAAATTTTGATATAATTTTGGGTCTCTATCACTTCTCTTACTATTCTTGTTCTCTAATTATTCGTACTATCTTATTAGCTCCTCACATGTTTCTTATTGTGTATCTCTCTTTGAATATCTTGAGATACCATAACTCTAACATGCTATTTGACTTACAAATTTTCCAGCCTCTCAAGAGAATATTACGCTTTTAGCTTTCTTTCTTTAAAATAAAGTCATAATCTAAATCTTTCCTTTTAGATTCCCTCTTTGGATCGAACATATAGGGTTCTACTCTTTTGCTTTACAAAACTTTTTCTAACTCTTATTAGCTTTTATTATTATCTTACATAACTTTGTGCATCTATGCCAAACCTATGTGGTATTTGTTGGAAAATGTGCCCTAGGGGCCAATCATTGTCTTATGAACATTATTGATTTATGAATTTATTAATTGTGTTATCATATTATTTGCATGTTTACTGTGATGACCATCCTTGGATAATTCATGATCTTATCCTAAATATCCCTGGTCGGTCATCTGTGCGGGAGCAGAGATGAAATAAGACCAGTATGAATTTGAAGATGTATAGAGATATAAATCAAAGTTATATGCACATGTAAGAGTAGAAGGTGTTGGACCGACCCGCTATGAGAGAGTTGCATGGGTTACGTCATAATCTTCTCTCATATACAAACCATGTCACTATGCCCTTTGACCTGAGATCATCATGGATTCCTACATGACAAACGCTCAGCTTTGGCCTAGTCAAAAGTCACTTTTGACCAAGTGATCATAAAGACTATGTTTGGGCTTAGTGGTATTTCATGCGGAGGAATGTGAATGGTCAAGATGGAATTTGTCCCTCACATTCGTAGAGAGATATTACTGGGCCCCTCGATGAGTGAGTCTGAGAAATGTATGGCCATACTGTAATGGAAAGGTAGTTCCATTTCTATAGTTAGACTACTCAGGGATCGAGAAAGTAACGGTCAGGAATAGGAGGATGACATTATCCATGCCTCATCCATGACCAAAATATCGCGTGACAGAAGGGACATGATATGGTTGTATAAAAGGTTACATCGTTTATCGATTCTCATATGATTTGGGTAGTCGTTATGTCTTGCTAGAGACCACTTGCGACTTGTGGGCCAGTATAGCAAATGGCCTACTGCCAACTTCATATGGGCCTACAGGGTCGCACACAAAATAGCCCAACACGAGCTATGATGTCCAGATTCATTAAATCTAAGACGTGTCTAGATTCAATGAATGATCCAGGGTTGATGTATATATTTATTTATATTCATATTCGTATATATATAAATTCGTATGTATATATTATATATAAGGGATATATAGGATTTAATTTATAAGGATAAATTAAATCTCTATCACGTTTGAATTTGAAATTCAAATTGATAGGATATCTCATATAAGAGATATTTACAAGATTTAATTTATAAGGAAAAATTAAATCTCTATCACGTTTGAATTTGAAATTCAAATTGATAAGATATCTCATATAAGAGATATTTACAAGATTTAATTTATAAGGTTAAATTAAATCTCTATCACGTTTGAATTGGAAATTCAAATTGATAGGATATCTCAAATTTGATTTATGAGAATAAATCAAATACAGTCCAATCTTATCTTTATTTAAATTAAATAAATAGGTGAATTAAATCTGTAGGACAGATTTAATATAAATATTATTTATTTAATTAGTTTCTTATCAAATTATACAATATGTGATATTGTATTTGGAATTAATATAGATTAATTCCAAAATCCAATTCGGTTAAAAAAAACGCAGAGCATCCTATATATCCGATTTTAGGAGCTACGTTTTGAATACAACACATAACACAAAAGGGCCGAATGGAATCTGCAAAAGGTTTGCAGATAAGAAACTGCTGAAGTAGAGACGGAGAGGACGAACTCTTGAGAAAGCCTTGGAGGGACAGGAGATGCTAGCACGTCGTTCGTGCTTGGAACGCTGTTCGTGTGGATACCAGTAGAGGAAGACGACCTAAGGAGTCAACTTCTTATGATCGGAAAGAGATCACCAGCCGCGGAGAGAAGCTGTGGAAGTCGCTGAGGCACACTAAGGGTAATGCTTGTTCTCACTTGACTTAAACACATACGGTAAATCCTGGCAAGGAATGGAAAAATTTTTAAATTAATTTCCGCTGCGTGTCTTCCAATTCCTGACAGTATTTGCACCCTTTCTTATCACTTCCTAGGGTGTCACCTATCATTTAGCTACTATTGCCTTAGTATGCTTAACTAAAAAGTGCTAATAAAAATATAAAGTACTGGTGCTAACAAGCTCCTACCCTAGTACTTTACTATTATAAATACTTCTTATATTGTCTCTCTTGGGTCTAACTGGCTCTTATTCTCATTCTCTATAGCCTCATCTTAGGGATCTCTCTCTTTTTACTTCACCCTTTCTTATATCTCATAAGATATTCTTCTTCTCATCCTTAGGTATCCACCTATAGACTTATAAATCCTGGTACTCAGGACTAAAAACTTTCAATTTGTTAACTCTAATTTCTTTTTTGGTTAAGAAAATTTTGAGTTCAGTCCAAAATAATAAGGCTATCTAAAATTAACTTCGTGGGTACTCTCTCTATTATGAGTTAACTAACTTGTGAGGCTTCCCTACCTTAAATTTGTCCTTAGTAATCGTCTTTCTAAAGAAATATTATACTTATAGCTCATTATTTTTCTTTCTTTAGGCTAGGTCTACTGCGACCCTCAAGATCTACTGTGATCAACTGTAAACCTTTTCAGGATCTAACTGTGAACCTAGAATTCTATTCTCTATGAGCCATGCTAATATTTAAATGCGATCCTCCAGAATTTACTACAATTCTATTGCATTGTATCCTTATCTTTGGAAAGCCTAAAACCAATGAACTTAGTTACAAAGTTACTTACTTCCACTTAATTGGTAACTGAACTGATAATTCCCCAAGACTGACCACATAAGGTAATATTATCTATTAAATCTTTACTCTGCCTTAGACCCTCTTTTCTAGGTCTCTTTGGCCTTTTAATCTCTTCATCTTCGTCTGGAGGATCTATCTAATTATACTTGTATATTATTATGACATATAAGGTTTTCTCTTCTGTTCCTTAGGCATACTCCTACAATTTTTTGAATCCCAATACTTAGCTTTATACTTGGATTCTGTCTTCACATAAGAGAAATTAAGTCTAGTCTAGTAGCTACATGGAAACATTATGGATACTCTCTCTATATGACTTAATCAACACCTTGTTCTTGGTGATTGTCTTACCAGAAAGATATCAATTTTGTCCTATTCCTCTTCTTTATGACTTTCATGATCCTATCCTTAGACTAGGTTATTTCATGACTCAAAATCACCCGCTGTGGTCTTAAGCCTTTTCAGGAATATTGGATTCTAAGACATCATTCCCTTATGAATCATGATAGGATTAATTGTGATTCTTCTGAAAAACTTCAACCAACAAACAATATTACAGGGTTGTATGCTCCTTTTTATTGATAACTTATCAGGTAATTCTCTAGTACTATGTTCCATAGCCCATCTTACTTATCAAGACTTCACTTAACCTCTCTCTTATACTTCTCAACTTTCTTTCATTCTTGTGGCTTGCCATGGGTTGTTACCTTGTGCAATCATGGTCTAGCCATCTGCAAATGGCATAATCAATTGTCTTATGTTATTATGGCCATATCATAACTTCTTATTTCATCTCATATGAATATATGCTTTGTATCAGATCTGTTCTTATTTAAGGAGTGATCTAAACTCATCTAAGTCTAGCTCTATCTAAAAGCCATTTTGTTTCAGATCTAACTCTTATATGAAAATTGATCTAAAAGCCATCTCTTTACTATTGTCTTTTGTTCTTACTGTATGCCATATCTTTTGATAAAGTATAACACTACCACTCTCTTGGTTCTTACTATAACTCTACCATAAGAAATGGCCCTAAGTACTATATTTATAAGCTTGTAGAAATACCTAAGCAGCCACAATCATACGATAAACGACTGTCCCACTGATAACTGTCATTTTAATTTTCAAACAAGTAACTAAGCTAACTAATAGTAAATTGAAGCTAACCTAGGTCGATTCACAAAGAGCCTAAATAGATGCTAAACTTCCTAATTAATCCAATAAGCCACAAATTAACAAATTAATCATATAAATTGTGAGATGAGATGTTGGAACTAATTCTAAATATAAATCCTATGCTACAGTTTATAATTTTCGGTGTTTATGATGATGAAATGAATCAATGACAAGTGTTTTCCCTTGGACATTACCTTACCTTCATTATCCATAGAGTATGATAGTTAATTAGTTTAGTAGAATGTGTTAGCTAACAACTCGTCAGCTAAATCTCAATCAAAGCTATAACTCACATACATTGAATAGAGAAATATGAATAATTCAACTTAAAAGATATAAGAAGATGAATTAAATAGATACAATTGTACTCTGTTATATAATTGCTCTAATTAACTATAGCCATATCCAACTCAGTTCAAGGATGAGAATCGATGAAAGTTCAATTATGTAGAAATAGGAAATCCAACTCGGTTCCCTAATCATTTATCATCTACTAACTCTAATTGAATCAATAAACTAGAATTAACTACATCAACTCCATACAATTAAATCTGAATTAAAGACACAATGAACTCCCTATTTTAGATCAAGCATTCTTGTTCAGTATCATGTCCATGAGAGCACAACAACTCTAGCTTTCCATTGATGTCAAAACTTCAATAATAGTAGTAAGTCCAGTAGCATTCATGGTGAATGTAGAAAGAGAATATGAAGATGGAAAACTTTCCTCTAGTTCTATTGCCTATAACAGAGAAAAGTAGAGTATAGAAGAGAGAGAATGGAGATGGAGTTATGGAATCTAGATGGAGTAGAGTGTAATATGTGAAGAGTGGAATGAAAAGTGTGGTCTGATATGGAATGTGTGTAGATAACTTGAGAGTCTGGTATATGACGTGTGATAGATTATGTCTGATATGTGCATGATATATAGAAGTGTGGAATGAGTGAACTAATATGATAAGCTATCCAGAAGTAAATAACTTATTCCCATCACGTGAATGTATCTCTTATTGTCCAGTTGCCATGTGATTTATGGTAGCTCCTAGTTTACAATATATTAGGCCATTTGTTCAGTCCAGCGCATGCCTAATCTGTTACAAAACATTTATGAATCTCTCACTTGCTTTTGTTTATCAACTCCTTAATTGCTAGATCCAGTTCATGCCAATCTATTAGCAACTCTATTGAATCCACCTTCTAGCTATCAAACCCATCTAATTACATTCTAGCCGATTCTCCTTCTCATTCGATTACAGCAACAAGTTGACTTGGTGATTAATGAAATTTTCGTGAAATGAGAAATTAAAAGATAAATTATTTATCTAATGTGATAATATTCCAATATATGACCAAAATTATATCAATTAATTCTAGCTTAGGCTTTCTATAGACTTGTAACCATTCTACATCTCTACCACTAAATGCCACAAGGGTTGTGAATTAAAGGGTCTTTATTAGGTTGTAATGTTGAAAAGGCTAAATGATGAAATGGAAATAAGTTTCAATGATTAATGAAATACTGCACATGATCTTACTTCTTCAAGTTACCTCAACACTTAATCATAATTCCAATTCTGCAATTACAGAAAATAACAAGTTATCATATAACTTCCTTTTATTCAAGTTGAATATCACCTCTTTCTTATTATATGATCTATCTCTTCTTTGTTTTTCTCTTTATTTTTTTTCTTTCAACTATTAAGCTAGATAACAATTATATTAAAGTTCATATATTCAACAAGTAGTTGCACTTAATAATCATTTTACAATTAAGGAACTTATTACAGCAACAAATATCTTGTACAACATTCATTAATCAAGGATAGAATTTTAAAAGAAAGTGAAGATCTCAAAGGTTTTAAACAAAGGGTTTAATTTTTATGTAGCTACTATTTAGTCAAAAAGGTTTTAGAAATAAATGCCCTTATCATATTTACAATTTGAAGAAGCTAATGTGGTTTTCAATTAAGGATTGAGACAAGTTCTACAAAGTTACCAAACTAGATGGTGTCACATAATGTAAATGAGTATATGTTGGAGGGTCAAAATTCTTCCATCTGGCTTACTCTCCCTAATTAACTCACCACGACAAGATTGAATAAAATTAATTATGCACAATTTCCAGTAGTAAATCATGAAACAAGCAACTCATACTTCATCAAGTTTGCCGATATTCAAAAGTATATAAGTATATGTTCAAAATTCAATTTGATTCCATGACAGTAAATTCCAACAGACCAAGCAACAATTAAAATAAGAGAAAAAATTTTTAGCAGAGGGTTACTTGTAATCTCGACAAACAGGACACTAGGTCGCGATTGTTTTACATAGTGAGGAAATCTTCAGAAAATAAGAAATATTAGTCACGATAGAGATGGACACTGGTCGCGACTCCTAATGACAAAGAGTAAACTTATTAAACACAATTGCTCTAGTCACGATCCAAGTGTCAATCTAGTCATGACCAAAATTAACAGTTACAGTCGTAACAAAGATAAGCATAGATCACGACTAGTAAACTCCATAAACTATGAACTCCTGGTTGCGACAAAAATAAGCATTATTCATGACTAATTTTCACAAAGAAGAAACTTGACATATTCGCACACATTAGTTGAGATAAGAACAACATAATGTTGCCACCAAAATATACAGAACCACAGTAATTATCTTATTTTCATTCACCCATTTCACACACTAGAGTTCATACTCCCCCACACTTAATTTCTACAATGTCTTCAATGTGAAGAAGTAATGAAGAACATGCAAAAGTAGAAGTAATGAGGACAAAACTAAACTAGAATCTAAAATGAATTCGTAAGTATTTCTATCTACCCCTACTGACTTGATCTCCTCACCCACACTTAATCAACAATTAAAATTTCAAGTATATAAGTAAAACATACTATTGTTAGTGGGGAAACAAGGAAGGAGACAACTCGAACATTATGAGGATTTGAAGTTCTCTTTGTATAGCTTTAATAAGTGGCCATTAAACTAAAATGCTATACTATGTGCTTCATCCTTTCTTGTTAATATAGCTTCTACCCATCTTGAGAAATAATCCACAGCTAGCAGAATATAGGCATACCTAACAGATAGTGGAAATTGTCTTATTGATATACTACTGTATATCTAGTTCTATCCATGTAGTGAAATTATGTGATGTTGGACAATATCCTTTAATTTATACATCCCTAAAATGTCTAAAATTTCCAAGTTAAAGCCCCTATGAATAGGGTTAGAATGCAGGATATTATAACTATTAAATTGAGAACTCCCTAGCTCAGACATTCTAGCCTCTTATCTTTCAAAGTCTGCTACATTATCCTTGCCCTGTAATTATGTTAAATCTGCCATAAACCTTTGTGGATATTGTTCATCACTTGAAACAATATGGTTTGCTCCAATTGAAGAAATAGTAGATGAAGATGAAGAACAATCATCTATAGTGGGAAGCCATCCATCAATTTTAGAATTAATCATAACACATCAACATTAGATGGAGAAAAACATAAAAATTAGTGGTAGAGTAAGAAATGTAAGGTTCTTCAACTTCATCATCATTATCAATATCATCACACTTATTTTCAAGTGACACACCAATAATGTTGAGTCCTAGGAGAGAATAATCCTGATGTGGGTGGCTATACATGTTAAACTAAATTATGTTCCTACCAAATTCCATTTTAATAATTCCATCTTTCATGCAAATCATGGTGTTAGTTGTCTTCAAGAATGGCCTTCCTAGAACAAGAGTACTATCATCAAGAGACTTATTTGACATATCCAAAACATAAAGATCAATAGAAAAACAAGATCCTTAACTTGAACTAAAATGTCTTCCAAGATTCCCTTAGGATTTATAGTACTTTTATCAGCCAATTGAGCTAACACACTAGTTGGTTTAATAAAATTCACTCTTAGAGCATGATAAACTAAATTAGGCATCACATTAATAGTATCACCTAAATCTAATAATTCTCTAGGAACAATTATCTTGCCAATTCTACAAGGAATAGAAAATGCACCTGGATCTTGACACTTCACTAGAAGTTGAGCTTTCAAAAGTGTAGAAGCTTTAGGTCCCACTTACACCAGTTTATTATGATTGTATCTTTTCTTGTGTGTGCTACTGTCCTTCAAACACTTTGGATATTTTGGTACTTTTTGAACCCTTTCTAGCATAGGCACATTTATTTCAATCTTGCTAAAAAATAATTACTTTCTTGTTCTGCTCCTATAAGGATTTCTTCTTACTACTCATGAATTCCCTTGGTATAGGTAAATTCTTCATATTCGCTTCTTTCTCAGTTGAACTAGAGTTTATTTCTTTCTACTTGAGCTCTGAATTTACTTATAACCATGTTTCTTCAGTTGTATCCACTATAGGATTTCTTAACTCGGGACCCATAGCCTCAAGTAGCCCAGTTTCGTTGATATTTGGCTATCCACAACCTTTATAATCTTGTGTAGAGTCGATTGACTTTCTCTAAGATCAAATGTAATATTTTTCTCCCTGAGGAGTTGTGCTTCCTTCTTGCTTTCAAACTTCTCAATGTTATTTATCATTAGACTACTAGAATGAGTATCTACCTCATATTCCTTAGCATCCATAACTTGTTCCCCAACTTTATTTTTACTTTTCAAACTTATAGGATTCACAGATTTAGGGTTAACAACTATATTTGAAGGTAGATTTCCACCAATTCTTGCCTGGATATCACTTACTGAATTGGCTAGCTATGATACAGAGCCATTCATGTTTGTAACTTTTGTTTCCCACTGTTCTATTTTACTCTCCAAGGTAGCAAACTTAGAATCTATCATTGCTAGGTTGCTTTCTACTGTAGAACTCAAGTCCTTGAAGTTAGAGCTGAAGTTTGTGTTTATAGAGTTTATGTTTGAATTCAATTCATTAATGCTATTGATTATCTCAGATATTCCATCATTCTTTGAAGTAGAAGGTACTTCCATGGTTCTAGAAGATTCAACCACTTGTCTATCATTGTTGAATCTGTTTTGCCCAAAATTCTTGTCTCCACTTCCATCCCTTCATCTGAAATTGGGATGATCACTCTATCCTTCATTATATGTGTTGGAGTGTGGATTCTTTTGTGGATATTGATTTTTTTGCCCTAATAGATGGCTAATACATCTTCATAGTGTGTAAGATAATTAACACTAGTATATATAGGATAATAACAAGCTAACAACTAGGAGCAACTAGAGCTTGAGAGTATGGGCTTTGAACATGTGAATTACTTAAGTGAGCAACTAAATTGTTGATTTGAGCATTCACAGCAGCAACTTAAGAAGATAATTATTATAATCTTGAGAAGACCTTACAGAAATCTCATGGACTTGCCTAGCATCATAGCCCTATACTACTTGTTATTGTTTGCTATCTTATCAATCAAATTCCATGCTTCATAAGGAGTTAAATCATCAATAGAACTCCTAGTAGTTGTATCCAAATTCTTTTTGCATACAAAACGCAATCTTGAATGAAAATACTACACCAAATGCTCACTTAGAATCTGGTAGTATGGGCATCTAGCTAGCAGCTCTTGAAACCTTCCCTAAACTTCATAAAAAGACTCTTCAGCATACTATTTTGTAGTAAAGATTTCCATACTCAATGTAGCAGTCTTGGGAGTAAGGAAGTATCTCTCTAAGAAAGCATTCCTCAAGTTATTCCAGAGTCCAAGGCTTGAGGTGTATGATATGGCAGCATATAAAACCATTCCTTTGCCTTTCCTTCATGTGTATAATGAAATACTTGTCTCTACACAGCATCCATATCAGCACCTACAGGTTTCATGGATGAGCAAACTCACTGCACAGTCTTTAAATGATTGAAAGGATCCTCACTTGCCAATCTATAAAACTTTGGTAAGTTACTCAACAAAGGACATTTCAGCTCAAAATTAACATATAAAGTAGGACAAGTGGGAAAATGATCAAAGTTTACATTAGAAGAAGTCAATTCTCTTATGCTCTTATGTGCCCTTCTATTATTCATGTTATTCCCTTCTATTATTCATGTTATTCTCTTCTTGTTGCTTGTTTTGTTTATTTTGATTATGAGTATCAGCTTACACTCATTAACATGCTCAATGACAAAATGGTTAATCTAAGATATCACCAAATATAAATTAAGTCTCAGCTACAATAGATTGACTAGAAAAACTAAGCTCAATAACAGATACAATACTAGCTTGATTTAGGATCTTAGCTTTCTTAATTTGCCTAAGTGTTCTATTGATTTTTCTGTACAAAGGAAAGAATTTAGAGCTTCTAGACATGAAATTTCACTCAACAATTATGCAGGATAAAAAATACATCAACAATGCAACAATCTCACTTAACCAAAAATCACAAATAGTAGATATCGCGATAAAAATGAATTTCAAGTCGTAACTGTTAGTCACAAAGAGCAAATTTTGAAAATCAGGATTTTTGGACATGACCAAATGTTACTTTAGTTGCGACTAAAAATCACAGAGAGCTATTTCTTGAAAGTAGAAGTTTTGGTTACGACTAAATGTCACTCCGGTCGCAACTAAAAGTTATAAAGAGCAAATTTGATAGATAAAGAATTTTGGTTGCGACCAAATGTGTATATAGTCACAAGTAAAAATCATAGAAACTCTCAAAAATCAATTTTTGTAGTCTAGTCACAACTAAAAAGGCAATTGGTCGTGACTCAAAAAGACAAAACACTAAATTCTCAAAAAACAAAACTAAAACACCTATATTCTTTTGATGTTTTGGAGGCCTAGCAGATTGCTTAGAAAACCTTACCAATTAAGGCTCCTTGGCAATGGTGTTATTTTGATCACTGTCATTTTAGTTATCAAACAAGTAACTACGCTAACAAATATAGTAAAGTGAAGCTAACCTAGGTCAATTCACAAGGAGTTTAAATGGATCCTAAAGTTCCTAATTAATCCAATGAGCCACAAATAGCAAATTAATCAGATAAATTGTGTTATGAGATGTTGAAACTAATTCTGAATGTAAATCCTATATTACTATTTATGATTTTAGCTGTTTATGATAATGAAATGAATCAATGACAAGTATGTTCCCTTGGAGATTACCTTAGTTTCATTATCCATAGAGTATGAGGAGTTAATTAGTTGAATTATAATGTGTTAGCTAATAACTCACTAACTAAATCTCAACCAAAGCTACAACTTACAGATATTAAATAGAGAAATATGAATCATTCAACTCAAGTGATAGAAGCAGATGAATTAAATAGATACAACTATACTCTGTTATAGAATTACTCTAATTAAATACAACTATATCTAACTCAGTTTAAGGATAAGAATCAATCGAAGCTTAATTATGTAGAAATAGGAAATCTAACTCGGTTCCCTAATCCTTTATCATATACTAACTCTAATTGAATCAATAAACTAGAATTAACTACATCAACTCAATACAATTAAATCTGAATTAAAGATAATGAACTCCTTGTTTCAGATCAGGGATTGTAGTTCAATATCATATCCAAGAGAACACAGTAACTCTTGTCTTACATTGTTGTTAGAACTTCAACAACAGTAGGAATGGTGAATGTAGAAAGAGAAGATAAAGATAAAATAGAACTTTTCTTAGGTTCTATTGCCTAGAATAGAGGAAAGTAGAATATAGAAGAGAGAGAATGGGAATGTAGTTGTGGAATCTAGATGGAGTATAATGTAATGCGTGAAGAGTAGAGTGAAAAGTATGGTCTGATATGGAATGTGTGCTGATGATGTGAGAGAGTATGGTATATGGTGTGTGATAGATGATGTGTGATATGTGCATGATATATTGAAGTGTGGAATAAGTGAAATGATATGATGAGTTGTCCAGAAGTGAATGACTCTTTCCCATCACGTGAATGCATTTCTTATTGTCTAGCTGCCATGTGATTTTTGTTAGCTTGCTATTTGCAATCTGTTAGCCCACTTTTTTAGTCCAGCATATACCCAATTTGTTATAGCACATGTGTGGATCTCTCACTTGCTTCTGTTTATCAGCTCCTTAATTCCTGGATCTAGCATATGCTCAATCTATTACCACTTCTGTTGAGTCCACCTTCTAGGTATCAAACTCATCTAATTACATTCTAGCTTATTCTCTTTCTGATTATGTTACAGTAGCAAGTTGACTTAGTGATTAATGAACACTTTTGTGAAATGGGAAATTAAAGGATACAAATTATTTATCTAATGTGATAATATTCTAATATATGACCAAAATTATATCAATTAATTCCCAACTATCTCAATTTTATATTATTAATAATTCTTCAATATATTGATAAATGAGGACAAAAATCAATAATAAAACTCTCTTTAAAAATACTAAAATCAATACAAATAAGAATTTATCAATAACTTGATGAGACTGTCTATTATTCTGGATACTTTCTATTACTATCTTGCTTTTAGTTTTCTCATCTAATTAACTCTCATCATCTAATCTTAAACATTTATCCCTATTCCTAACTTTAATCTAACTTTAATCCTAGTTTTAAATACCTTATCTATTTCTTTAATCATGTGGAGTAAACATACCAAGTCTGGGGTAGTTCTACTACGTGCATGCCAGACTTTATCGTTCAAATATGCAGAAGTTGCTATCACCCTTAAGTTAATAGGAATGATGGCATAGAACTAACATGAATATTCAATTGCTCTATATAGTCATTACTATAAATGGATGACTAGAGCCTAAATCACATATTGCATCTACTTAACGATCATTTATCCATATTGTCTCTTGAATCATCCTAAAAGACTTCCTTGCCTCTTCTACGATCAGGGGCAAACTTTCTTCTACATTAGAAATCTCTTACCAATCATATTCTGTAAATATTCCCTGCCAAAATGTCCCAACTTGCCATATATGTAGCAACTTCCTTGACCTATTAAACAAAATTTATCTCCATGGTCTCTACCACATATTTTGTTTCTATCAAGCTTTAATTGCAAACTTGCATCTTCTAATCTTTTACTTCTTCTATTTCTAATCATTTGCTCAATTTTTGAACTCTGTTGCTTCTTATTATTTCTTCAAAAAGCTGAAGGACTTGCTGGAACCATCCCTATCTGAATCATCGAAAGGGGTTCATCTTTCATCTATTGTTGTTGCTTCAGCTTATTTGAAATACTTTGTACTGGTCTACTGAATCATTAGTTACTCTGTGATGGAATTCCTCCCTTTCTGAAACATTAACTCTCAGTCTATTTATCATTACATCTTTAACTTTAATTTGTATGCTAGGTATGTCTCTAGACAGGCCACGATCTAGCCTCTACCGCTTTCATTTAGAAAAAAAGACTAGCATAATAAAGTCTTTCATAATGTAGAACTATTTATGAACTTTCCTTAAACTAATTGTTCATATGTCAATGTATCACGCTAGCTAGCTTAACTGCATCCTGTACCAATCCTCTAGCTAATAAAATTTAGTGAGGTTAGTGCCTTCATTCTCATAGTCTCTATAGCATCTGATTGCTACCTTTAAATACACTGAACAATTCTAATTTGTCCATATACAAGTACCATTTTCTTAGGCTTTATCAATTTTCTAACCAATTAACTATCCCTTTAAGTTTAGTTTGGACCTCATCAAGATCTTCTTTAAGCCATCTACCTATCTATCTCTTTAGGTTTGGCTTTGGCCTCATAATATACATTAATCAATTTACATTATGGTTCTTAGGTGTTTTCTCACTCCTCTAGCCACTCTTACTATCTTTAACAATTATAAATAGTATAGAGAAAGGACTTATGCAACTATTCTTTCCTTTATTTTACTGCTAAGTAGGAGCACGTACTCTAACATGCATAATGCCTAGCCCACGTGTTGCAACACTGCATACCTACTCATGAATACATAGCTCTAACATCAAAGCTTAGGCATTCCTTCCTTTAATATGTACAACTCTAACACTCAGAGCTTGCACTGCTCTCATTCAGAGCTTCAGCACATTTTCACAAACATAACATAATGCTTGGCATTTTATGCAAGGAGTAAAAGCTCTCACTTGCTATTTTATCTATAGCATAACATTCAAACATCTTATCCTTACAAAAGGGAGGCTCTTTATCTATCTACAGAGTAAGCTATAAAATTATCTTCTCATTCATAAAATTAGAGGGAGAGGACTTATACCAATATATTCTTTCTTACATGCTTAGTATTTTGTTAAGTTATGTCACTAAGTTTATTCTTGGCCAATCACACTATTATTGGGTAAAGTCAACTCCATTTGCCTTACCTAAGTTGTATTCCTTTTTTTCTTAATGGAGGGCATATTATTCTGTCAATCAATGTCAACTCCATTTTAACTATATCCCCTTTCTGCATAGATAGGGTATCTTGCTTTGTCTAGAGCAATATCAACTTAGACTCAGAGCACTAGTTTCGTGTCCTTATTTCACTCTCAGTTATGATAAATTGGAAATAGTGTGAACCAAATGACACCTCTTTTACTTAGAAAAATGAATTTTCACAAAAATAAATTTTGGATACTGTTCATTTGGTATTCCAGATTACAGACTCAAATTTAAAAATTCATAATTAAATTTAGAAAAATAAAAATAAAGTGGTTCAAATTTCTAATGAAAGTTATTTTATTAAACTATGGGAGAAAAATATAAAACTAAGGTTTCATTGGCTAAATGAATAGAATGTTTTTGTTGAAGAAACAATATTCATTTGGTAAATCTAGAAATTCCAGTTTTCTTGCCTTAATTTCAAAAATGTATTTCTCCTTGTTCACTTATCTTAATGAAGAATGTTACCTATAGATTTAAAGCTCAAGACATGTTCTTTAAGCCCATAAACTTTTGTGGAAACATTCGTTCATTTACTATTTCAAATTGGCTTCTGAACCTCACTAACTCTCGACACTCATTTTATCTCATTCCAAATTTTATCTCTAAATTGGAAAAATCATATTAAATCAAAAACAAAACCAATTGAAGCGTTCTTGGTCTCCATTTAAATCTCTGTATCTTATATATATTCATGCTAAATTTCATGTCATAATTTGTTGGTTAAGTCATGAAAAATACTATCATAAGGTCACTGCCTTATATTACATACACACCATAATGTACTATTGCACCCCATAATGTCCAAATGTCCAAATTGCCAATTTATCTTTTAATACAAGTTCATTCATCCATATTTAACCTTTTCCCTTTGGAGGTTCTAGCACCTATAACATGGTTATGCATATGGAAAGAATGAGATTTCATGGAAATCTCAATAGCAAGTCATACAAACTATAATATCATGCATACTTAATTAAATGGCTAACATGTTCTCATGGTATGGGAGCTATTTCATGACCATACATAAGCAAAATCTAACATGAATATTGTTATGATATTAATTGCAAGGAATTGCATCCATTCATACATCATCATCATCATAGCATCATCTTAAGCTAAACCAAAGATCACAACTAACAAGTAAGCATAAAGTCAAAGAACCATAAGATTATAGTTAGGTATTCTTGCTACCTTTTAATCTATCTTTATCAAGCTCTCCTTGAAATAATCTTCTTTCCAAACAAATGTCAAAACGTAGCCATATAAAGCAATAACAAATCAATTTCAAAGCAAAATACCTTCCTTGGCTACTGTATAGAATCAAAATACCTCTTTTTATTTTCCAAATATTCTCATTTTGATTCCAATGCTTCCACTACTTGTTTCTCTACCTTACCCCACACAATTTTCCATTTTAAACCCATTGAAAGCATTAAACTCATGAAATTCTCATATATGAATAGTGATCTATACAATGGTTGTCATATCCTAATTTTTATGCCTAGAAGCCTAATATGTAGCTTGAAAGAGGTATGCTACCACGCCCTGTTGAGCAGAAGTTCCAGAAGTATATAGATGATGTTCAGGGACTAAACTGCAAGAAAATGAAAGATTAGGGACTAAATTGTAAATAGTGAAAGTTCCTGGGGGTATAATGGTAATTTTGAAGAAAGAGAGGGACTAAATTGGATAGTCTAAAAGTCCTAATGCCAAAACTGAAAGTAGATAAAAGTTGAGGGACTAAAGTGTAATTTCTTAAAGTTTCTAAGGGTAAAATTTTAATTATAGAAAGTTGAGCTAAAAAAGGTTTAGAATTGCCTGGAAGCATTTTAGTCCCAAAATTCATCAGTAGATAGAGAAAGTTATGCTGGTAAATTTTATTGGAGTTCCAGATAGATGATATTGAACTGATAGTATGAAAGTTATCTAAAATTTTTATCAGATATTCTGGACCTCGGATATAAGTGAAAAAGTTATAGGAAGATGTATCCTATGAAGTTAGAGGTTAGGAAAGTAACAGAACCCCGAAAGGAATTTTGTAGGAAAAGTTATTCACGTTTTAGTGAATTTTGACGAGAGTTTGTGAACGCCCTAGATCTAATTATGAAACTTAGCAGTAAGCAAGTTATGACTTAATGAGCTCAGATAATGTCACAGAGAGGCCCATGATGATGTCATAGAGAGGCCTATAATGTCAGTCCATGTGAGTAGATTTACATTACAAAAGAATTTGTTCAGCTAGTGTTTCCTAAATAAAAGAATCAAAAGTTAGAATGAGACTTGCCTAGGAATGATCCTAGCATATGGCCTAAAGTTATAGATGAGATGGTTAATAGATAGAGAGTTGATGTTCCCAAGATAGAGGTACCGCATCATAAAGAAACAGTAACTTAACATAAGTAATAGTAGTTAGCAGACCTAGGGTAGCGCACCCTAGAGAACATAAGTAATAGTAGTAGATGATGAATAAGATCTATACGACATAAGTTTATCAGGATCAAGAAAAAGACTAGAAAGAAGCCATAGTCTGGTCAATAAAATACTGGGACTGATAGATAGATAGAAGAAGTTAAGACATAGTAAAGAGATGCAAAAGTACTCCACAGAGATGGAGATTGATCCGCTCACCTGAGAAGTTAGTTCATGGATTGAATTATGTGTTACAAAGAAAGAGTTTTTCTCAGGTAGTTATAGAAGTTCAACAGAGTGGTAGATATATGTAAGAGAAGAAAAAGAAGTTTATGATATCTAGAGAGAAAGGTAACTTTCAAAGATAAAGTGACTCCCTTATTCCCTATGTAAGAAAAAGTAATGAAGGGTTGAGCTATGCCCTAGTAAGAGGGTAATGTGGTAGCCTAAGTGAAGCAAGTAAATAACTCAGGTTCCTGAATGAATGATTAGGACCTAGCAGTTAAGGTGATAAAGGGACATAATGCTTTAAAAGATTACCTAATTAATGGTTTAATTGCAGTGTGCGTATAAGGGATGGTTGAGCAAATAATGTAACAATTATATGGCTTAGGTTGCCATAAGTTATGATGAATAGTTACATCTCTTTGCAGTTGTCACATGATGACAAGCATGTTAGAGAATGCTTAATGATTGCATCTATGTGCATATTATGCATGGTAGAGTATGCTATGATGAATAAACACTTTTTTTGCATTACATGTGGGGTAGAGTAGATATGATGAGAAAGTTTTGAAAAAAAAATTATTGCTCCCATGCCATATGACATGCAATTAGATAATTCAACTTGGTAATGATAAAGCAATAGAAAAGGAATAAATAAGATTAGTGATGAAGGTTAGTAGCGAATTTATAAATAAATAATTACAGTATTCAGGACATATCCCTTCAGTAGGGATAAGATCCAAGAATGATATACCATGAACATGAAATAAAACGAGAACCATTTATGAAAGATGATGTAGCTCTTATAAGGACCAGTGTTTATGTAATATAAGTTATCATTCTCGCAATAGAGCTAGATTGCTCTTGCGATAGAATCATATTACTCTTGAGATAGAGCCAAGAGAATGGACAGTACAGCTCATGAAGAGTAATGTCCATCATATGAAAGAAACATATTATGACATATATATGTATGATAGAGCCTATATAGCTCTCTCCAATGCTAAATGTAGTAAAGCTATAAAAGATGAGAAGGGTATGAGAAATTCCTGAGTGATAGAGGAAATGAATAAAGTCCTAATAGATAATATTGACTTCTGTTATGATTTTTGGGGAATTATCTGTTGATTTAACAACTATGTGAAAGTGACTAACCTTGTAACTTAGTCCAATGGTTTAGGTCTTCCAGAGATGAAAACGTAGTATAATAGAATCGTAGTAGATTCTGGAGGATTACAGTTAGATCCTAATATGGCTGACAAAGACTAGAATTCTAGGGTCACAATTAGATCCTGAAGAGGATTACGGTTGATCGCAGTAGATCTTGAGGGTCACAGTAGACCTAGCCTAGAGAAAGAAAGTAATGAGCCATAAGTACAATATTTCTTTGGAATAACGAATACCAAGGAAAAGGTTAAGGTAGAAAAGCTTCACAAGTTGATTAACTCATAACAGAAAGAGTACCCATGATGTTAATTTCAGATAGCCTTATTACTATTAGGGACTGAACCTAGAATCTTCTCACACGTAACAGGAACTAAGTAATTAAAGTTAAAGTTTTAGTCCTGAGTAACATATATTTATGAGTTTTTAGATAATATGTCTAAGGAAGAAAAAAGAATATCTCATAAGATATCAGAAAGGGTCAAATAAAAATAAAGAGATCTCTAAGGTGAGATTACAGAAAATAAGAATGGGAGACAAATAGATCCTCTAGATGAGGATAAAGAGATTAGAAGGCTAGATAGACCCAAGAGAGATAGTATAAGAAGGGTCTAAGATAGAATAAAAATAGAACACAATTCTATGAGAAAGAATATGCTAGGGCATAAAGCTATAAGAAAAGTAACTTAGCCCTAACCCAGTAGAACGCTTAGTTGAAATATGCTCAGATAAAGTAGCCCAATGATGGGGAATTAATGAGAAAGTGTGTAAATGCCACAAAAGATTGGTATAGATGCACAAAGTTATGTAAGATAGTAAGAAGAGTTAAGAAGAGTTAGAAAAGTCAAGAAAATATTATGAAATATAAGGGATATTCTTCTTAGAGAAACTCTTCATCAAAGTATGAATAAAGATTTAATCCTAAAATTTTGAGGACGAAATTTATTTTAAGGGGAGGAGAAATGTCATATCCTAATTTTTAGGCCTACAAGCCCAATATGTAGCCTGAAAGAGGTATACTATTAGGCCCTGTTGAGCAAAAGTCCCTAAAGTATATAGATGATATTCATGAACTAAACTACAAATGAAAGATTAAAGACTAAATTGTAAATAGTGAAAGCCCCTGGGGCATAATAGTCATTTTGAAGAAAGAAAGGGACTAAACTGGAAAGTCTAAAAGTCCCAAGGCTAAAGATGAAAGTAGATACAAGTTGTGGGCCATTAAGTGTAATTATGAAAAGTTGAGGGACTAAAGTGTAATTTCCAAAAGTTTCTAAGGGCAAAATTGTAATTATAGAAAGTTGAGCCAGAAAAGGCTTAGAACTGCCAAAAAGCATTTCAGTCTCAAAATTTATCAATAGATAGAGAAAGTTATGCTGGTTAATGTAGGAGGATACATAAATTTTATTGGAGTTCTAGATAGATGATATTTAACTGATAGTATGAAAGTTATCTAAAATTTTTATTAGATCTTCTAGACCTTAGATATAAGTGAAAAAGTTATAGGAAGATGCATCATATGAAGTCAGAGGTTAGGAAACTAACGGAACCCCGAAAGGAGTTTTGTAGGAAAAGTTATTCACGTTTTAGTGAATTTTGATGGAGTTTGTGAACGCTCGAGATCTGATTGTGAAACTTAGCAGTAAGCAAGTTATGACTAAATGAGCTCAAATGATATCACAGAGAGGCCCATGATGACGCCAAGTGAGCCTAAACCCATGATATCAGTTCAACGATTAAAGTGGCCAATGTCCAGAAAAAATGCAAAATGACAAAAATACCCTTATGTTATAAAATAATTAAATAAAGAGTGAAGGGTATTTTGGTTATTTGATTAAGGTTAGACAGTCAAGGAAAGTTACCTGGATAGTTGACCAGGGTCAAGAAATACACTAGAAAGGTGTGAATGCCCCTAGAATTATCAAAGAGAAACTAAGGGCATTTTGGTAATTTTCCTTTAAGGCATTTTGAGAGTTATTATATTGGACCTTTCTTGTCCTTTAGGATCCTAAACTAAATTTCTCACACATTATAATTTCTTCTAATATAGCTTGTGTGAGAAATGTAACCTAATTTTCCACAATAATTGTAAATAATAGATGATACACTTTACGAATATACTTATTGGTATTGTGTTGGTCGAGTGGAAGAAGTTTATAATCATTATGCAAAATTTCTTTCTCCATATTAGATATTTTAGTGATATCTTTAGATACAAAATATTTTTACTTTTTGAAATAGCACTATAATTGGTTGAAAAAACATTTTAGGAAAATACTTAAAAACATTTTTCTCCAACCTATAAGAAGGATTAAAATTGTTTACCATTGAAATATCTTGAGCTCTGGATAATGATTCATCATATTCATATGCATTGAGCGCTTCTTTTTTACTCTCTTCTTTCTCTTCCTCTTGTTTCCTTGTGTTGACCATTTCTTGAAGATGTTATGTGATTTCTCCTTCTTCAGCATCATCTTCCATTTGTTCCTCGATAGATGGTTTGCAACTTTCAACTATTAATGAATTGTTAACAATATCAACTTTAATATAATTGGCAAAATAAAATATATAGAATCAAGAGTTTTGAAAGTCTCTAACATTAGAGCAAAATTTGATTTTCATATAATCATTTTCAGAAAAATCATTGTATACATTTTTCATTACTCTAAGGTTCAGGGAAAACAATTTCTTCTTATTTTTATTTTAATCCTTTCTTGGTTTAAAATCAAAATTAGTTGAAAGGATTTTCCTCATATCACAATCAAGAGTTTTCAAGAATATGGTCACATGACCTTTCCAATACAAAAAATCATAATTTTCTAAAACAAAAGGAATAGTGATATCAAAACCTTCAAAAAAATTATCACAATCAAATATATACATGATCTTTACACTTGAGATTGTTAGATCTTTTAACAATTGACCTTATTCTGATACCAAATATTGAATATAGATATGTCACCAAAGATGGCGGTGAATTGGTTGATTTTAAAATTTTAAAAACTCTAAAGATATTTGAATGAATTTAAATAGTAGAGTTTAGAATGATATCACTTAAGGAAGAAGTTATTGAAGAAATATTGTACGTAGTCAATTTTATACTGGTTCAGCCAAATCGTCTTGACCTACGTCTAGTCCCTATAGTACATCTGAGTGTTCCACTATACTCTAAGATTTTTGTGCTCTTGGTGCTTTAGTATATTCATGTGAAAATCCTTTCACTACCCGTTACAACCTGCAAGGATATCTAGTGAGAATCCCTCTCAACTCCCCTTTACACCCGTAAGGTTGCAATCACTCAAGAATCCTAGTTGAGCACTTTAGAAAATGATCAATAGGTATAAAACTCTCTCAATAGAGTGAATAAGATAAACACTTAAGCTCAAGTTCTCAAGTTTCTCTCTTCTAAGAATATAATATACTCTAAACTAATGATGAGAAACAAAGTGAAACAGAGACTATCACTGAATATGATTGAAGTGCATTATAGGCATTTGTTATATCTTCTTCTATTTTTTAACTTATTCAACTATCTCTTTTTGGATTCTTCTTCTTTTATACTTGTTCTTCATAATTCCATTGAAGTAGTTGTTGAGATAGTCATTGATGAATATAGTTGTTATTGCTGACATGTATATCAGACTTTAGCTCTTTATTGATGTCTTCATTTATCCTGTAAATGATCCTAAAACATGCTTTGGTAAAAATATATAATTAATGTAAACATAAAGAAATTATTTCCAAATGATTTAGAAATAAAGATCAAAATATGATAAAGTCTGGTTAAAACACTTTTCTGAAAATGGCTTTACTTATCGAAGAGCTTATCGAAAAAACACTTATTAGACAGGTCTTAGATAAATTGCTGAAGAATTGCTTTCGAAACTATTTAAATCTTATCAATCCAATCTTTGATAATCAGCCTTATCAAAAAGGACTTCAATAAAGTTTCAATGAATTGCACATTGATAGTTCATGATTTATCAAACAGTTATTGATAAATGTCCTTATTGAGTAACTCTTTGAAAAATATTCTTTCAAAATACATGCTTTTAGGCTTATCGATATATTTCATAATGCATCATTTATCGAAGTGTTCTTCAATAAATAATCTCTTTGAATAGCTTATTGATAAATGCTGAAGAACATCTTTTCAAACAGACTTACAAATCATTCAGATCTTTTCTCAAATCATGTAATACTCTTAGAAACAGATAATCAAATGATCATTTATCAATTCAAAATTAAGACGTAAGATCATCTTATATCATATCAGAACATATCAAAGCTTGAGTAAAATTATTTAGCATATCAGAATAAATCATGAGCATATAATCATTCAACAAATAATATTAGGCTATAAATTCATGAAGATCATTCATTCAATCAAATCTAAATAAGTCAGAAGCTCAACAAAGATATTTTAGAACTATCAATCATATATGATATCAGTTTAAGCTTGACATAAAAATCTTATCCAAGATCTCTTCGATAAGTATACTGATTGAATAGATTTATCGATAAGAGGATAATGAATCTTTATTAATAATCATATCTTCATAACTTCAAGACAAAAAAAACTATAGATGATTCAAGCATATCAATCAAACATTATAAGAAATGAATAATCATCAAAACATTTCAAACAAACAAATCACCATCATAGACAACAATCAAAATCAGGATTCTAATGAGTTGAATTTGAAATAATTTATCTTTTCTTTCTTCCAATTGATCTTGTAAATTTGTGACACAAGATTCCAAATATCATTTAAAAGAAAACATTTCAACCATATTACTATAAAGATCCTTTATGAAAATAGAGTTCTCGGTGATCTGGATAAACTTAAAAAGTTAAACATTTCCATTCTCTGGTCATAAGATTTTATAAATCATGTTAAACAAGTATCATAATATTTTATCAAAAGCAAGTAGCAGAATACATGGAGATCATTTATCAATCCTTTTCGCAAATTTATAGACTTTTCCTTATTTATCAAAGAATTATTCAATAAATCGCTTTATCAAATAATTCTTTGATACATGAGTCTTTAAAGAACAAAACTCTACTTTGAAGACAGTTTTCATTGATTAAAGATCTTATCGATAAATACCATGTTTGATCAATTCTTTGATAAAAGCTTTTATAAAATTCTTTTCAAAACTAAGTCTTATAAACTTTATCGAAGACTTCTATTATAAGTCTTCTTATCAAATAGAGGTTCAAATAATTTCAGTTTTAGAACAAAGACTCAAAATTTTCACAATCTTAGTTTAGATTGTTTTATCAAAGTCTTTATCGATAAGGGACCTTATCAAATAGGTCTTCAATAAATGCTTTTCAAAAATTATATTTTCCTTCAAAAGTTCTTTCTTATTTATCGAATAATTTATTGAATGATGACCTTATCAATAATCTTATTGATAAATGTCATATCCTAAATTTTCCTTATCTGTATAGTACTGATAGTGGAAAGAGGCTTAGAAAGGATTATGATGAAGATCAGACGAGATAATAAAGGTTAGATAAGTCTTAAAGAAAGAGAAGGACCTAAACGCAAATTGGAAAAGGTTAAAGGCCAAAACTTAAAGTAGAAATAAATGTTGGGCCAAAAGTGGTAATTTTCAAAAGTTTAGGCACCTAAATATAATTAAGTAAAAAGTCAGGGACATAAATATAATTATGGAAAAGTTCAGTCAGAAAAGGCTTAGAACTGCTTGTAAGTATTTCAGTCCCACATTCCATCAGTAAATAGAGAAAGTCATACTGGGTAATCTGGCATGATATAGAAATTTTAGTAGGGCTCCAGACAGCAGAAAATTATCTGATAGTCTAAAAGTTATATGAATTTTTATCAGATTCTATGGGCATAAGATATATGTGGGGGAATTACAGAAAAGTATGCCCTACAGTGTCAGATGTTATAAATCTGACAGAACTCTAGAAGAAGTTCTGTATAAAAAGTTATTTACATATTAATGAATTTTGACGGGAGTTTGATAACACCCGTGATCCGATAATAGAACTTATCGGTATGTGAGCCTAGATGAAATGAGACTAGATGACCTCACATATAGGCCCATGATGACGCCAAGAAGGGCCCAAAACCCAAGGTACCAGTCTATGAGTAGAAGTGGCTAGTGTCCAGAAAAAGTGCGAAATTATAAAAATGCCCCTGGATGCCCAGATTGTACCAGCGATGGATAAAGGCATTTTGGTCACCTGGAATAGGCTAAAAATGTGGCACATGGTATAAATATAATTAGTTGAGCCTAGATACACCCTGAGGTAGTATAAAGAGGGGTAAAATGACGATTATACCTTTAGGGTCAATATAGTATAAGAAAAGACACTAAGGGTATTTTGGTAATTTTTTAAGGAATGGATGGTAGATAAATACTCAGTATAACCATGTCAAGGGTATGAGAAGCCTAGACATTGATTTCCAGGATAGAATACATATCCTGGTATATTATAGAAAAATTCAGAACACAAAACAGTCTGGTTGTTGTGAAATTGCTCCGATCGGTACCGGATTGGACTGGAATTTTTCCAAAAGCTTCCTGGCATGGTGAGCACGCCACATAACCCCTTGAGGTGTCCCTTGAGCTGTCCCACATGATGTCATAATTATTCTTTTATGAAAAAGTAAAATCTAAGATTAAATGTGAGCCTTTAGATCAAATAGTAACCAAATCAATCTTGGCCATTGATTTTTCTTGGATTTTGGCTATAAATACCCCTCCATTCTGAAGCCAAACCGTAAGCTCATGGACCCTTGGGGAAACTCTTGCAAAATGAAAACTCAAGCCAAGACAAAGAAGATTCAAGGTTCCAAAGTTCAAGCAAGCTAGAGATTAAAGGTAAGCAATCTCTCCTAACTTATTTTCCTTTGATTTGGGAGCTTGAACTTAGGGTTTTTATGGGAGAAAAGTTGAGTTTTCTCTAACGGGTGGTTCTTCCCAAAGACCTTAAAGGAAAGGGGAAAGAAGAAATTAAAGTTAGAACCATATGATTGAAGCTTAAACAAGCTAGTTAAGTGGTTGGTTGTTGAATTAAATTGATATTCTTGACTTTGCCATGGTGTGACTGTTCAGTCTGCACTGTTCATGAGGGAAGGAAATTGAATTTCAATTATTTAATGCTTCCATTGAGTTTGTATAATGATTTTGTGTAGGATTTGAAAGGTTTTGAACCTTGGAAATATTAAAATCCAAGGTTGTAGTCTTTGAGATTCCTTACAATTATTGTTCACTCGCATGAACAGTTATTAGAATTTCATGATTTTGATGGTTCCAATGGTTTTAAAATGAAAAGTTGTGTGGGGAAAAGTGGAGAAACAAGTATGGGAAGCATTAGAATCAAAATGAGAATTTTTGAAAGAATTGTATGCTTATGTTCAGTTCTGTACAGCAGGCCATGAAGGAGCTGGAATTTCATGATTCTATGCTCATAAATGGATTCAAAAGATGAAATTGTGTAGGGTAAAGTCAAGACATCAATTGGTTCAAGAGCCAAGTGGATTAGTGAAAATTAGAGAAAGTTATGACAATAGAGTGTAACAAAGTTAGTCTTGAACATGGTTGGAGTTCATGAGTCCTAGTGAGTTATGTGATGAATATGAATGTGTTTAGGACCATGAAACATCCAATAAAATGTTGGTAAGTGATGGACATAAAGGCTTCATGGTTGGAAAGCTAGGGAGCAAGGGCTAAAGGTCAAGAGAAAAGCTTAAGTGCAAGGTAGTGAACTTACCTCTTTATGTGGTTGATGTGGTATGCTTATGTGTTGACATGTATATGTTATTTGAATGATGTTGTGACATGATAAATGATGTTGAATGTATTGTTAATAACATGTTTCCATGGCCATGCACTTTATGTAAAAGTATATAGCATGATGGCATGTCACTAATCAAGTGGTAATGTTTGCTACTGAGATTCCCTAGAATCTCACTCTCCCATAACCAATCAATTTAGGTCAAGCATGATGGATAATGTATGCATGGAGAAGAGTTAAAGCATGGAAGAAGAAAAGTGAAGTATTTAAGATGTTAGCATATGCTATGCACTTTCCATGTATGTCAAAGCCATGTAAAGTATCTATTTATGTGATGAGATTGTATGAAACAATTATTGTATAACCCCATGATGTATATAAATTCAGAAAAAGCAAAAGAGATGATTTATGTATGCTGGAACAATTATGGAAAGTGAAAGAAAGGAAACTGAAATGGTAAAAAACTAGGTCCTGAAGTAGTTTTGTTGTGGCTTCAGTCTGACCTAGCAAATGAAGGAATTATTTCAAGAAATTTTATGAGCATGTAGTACACATCCAGAGCTTTAATTGCATAGGTAGAACGTTTCATTTGGATGTGTATATCAAGAGAAATGAATTTCCAAAATAAGGGACAAAAACTGCTTCTAGAGTTTTTGACCAAATGAACAGTAAACTTCAACGAATAAACTGTATCAATTGGCTAATCATTTGGTCAAGAAATTATTTTTCCCTTAAATTTCAAGATGTTATATTCATGTATCTTTTTGAACCACTTCATTTCGAGTTTTCTAGAATTAATTATGATTTTTCAAAGTTCATTGCATAATCTGGAATACCATATGAACAGTAACCCGAGAAAGAGTAAAATTCCAGATTTGGCTAATGGACTTCCAAGGTCTTGTAAGTGGTTCTAAATGCTACTGAATGGTCCCTATGACGTATAAAAGTAAGGATGTTACAATAAATGTTATTTATTAGTTTAAAACACTTTTTGAATCTTCTCTAAATTCATTATCGTTATCAAAACATTAACATTGGAGTCTACATAGGTAGGTTCTACAGAAGTAAGAGTGTACAATCCACATGGAAAGAAATTGGATCCTAAGACTATTAAAGCATATCTTGTTAGCTATGCTGAAAAGTCTAAGGGTTACAAATTCTATTGTCCTCCACCTTCAAGAAAGTTTGTTGAACCTAGGAATGCAAAATTTCTTGAGAATGATGTGATTAGTGGGAGTAATCAATTGCAAGATGATCACATAGAGCAAACCACTAACACTGACGAAGGAACATCAGTGATCCATAATACTCCTCCAGTTAGAGTTGTTATAGAACATGTTCCTATAACTCAAGTTGACAATACTGGACATGACGAACATATTCAGGTTAATCAATCTATCGCATAACAATATAATGTAATAGAAAATGTTCCAAATGAACATCATCAACCAAATCAAGAGGTTGGATTAAAGAGGTCAACAAGAAAAAGAAAATCAGAATACATAGTGACTATAAAATGTATCATACTGAGTGTGACTGAGGTAATTGTTGAAAATCATCCGTTGTCATTCTCTCAGGTTATGCAAAGTATAAACTCTAATGCTATGACTGATAAAATGGAATCTATAGCGAATAATCATGTTTAAGTACTTGTAAAGTTAGGCCAAAATCATTTGTTGTAAGTGGGTTTACAAAACCAAAAGGTACTCACATGGTGACATTAATTGCTATAAGGCTAGGTTAGTTGCTAAATGTTTCACACAAGTGGAAGGAGTTGACTATAGAGAAACCTTTTCTCCTATATCCATAAAGGACTCTTTCCGCATCATCATGGCATTGGTTACACATTTTGATCTAGAGTTGCACTAAATGGATATTAAGACTACATTTCTTAATGGTGAGCTTGAGGAAGAAGTCTACATGAGGCAACCTAAAAGATTTATTGCAAATGGAAAAAAGAACATTTGGTTTGCAAGTTGAGAAAATCAATCTACCGCTTAAACAATCTTTACGACAATGGTATTTGAAGTTCAATGAAGTTATCACATATTTTCGCTTAACTAAAGCATGTTTTAAGATCATTTATAGGATAAATTAAGAGATCAGTAAAGAGCCAAAGTCTGATATCCACATCAGCAATAACGACTACATTTATCAATGACTATCTCAACATCTACTTCAATGGAATTATGAAGAACAAGTGTAAAAGAAGAAGAAGCCAAAAAGAGAAAGTTGAATAAGTTGAAAAATAGAAGAAGATAAACAAATGCCAACAATATACTACAATCATATTCAGTGATAGTCTCTTTTCACTTTGTTTCTCATCTTTGGTTTATAGCATATTATATTCTTAGAATAGAGAAACTTGAGAACTTGAGCTTAAGTGTTTATCTTATTCACTCTATTGAGAGAGTTCTATTGTATCAATCATTTTCTAAAGTACTTAAGTGGGATTCTTGACTGACTGTAAACTTATGGGTATAAGGGGAGTAGCGAGGGATTCTCATTGGATATCCTTACAGGTTGTAAAGGTAGTGAGAGGATTTTCACATGAATGTACTAAGGCACTAAGAACCCACAAAATTTTAGAGTATAGTGAAACACTTAGAGGTGCTCTAAGGACTAGACATAGGTCAAGTGGTCAAGTGGATTTGGCCGAACCGGTATAAAATTGACTATGTACAATCTTTCTTCAACAACTTCTTCCTTGAGTAATATCATTATAAACTCTACTATTTAAATTCATTCAATGCATATACCACAAGGTCAGTGGGAGTAAGATCATATTCTTAATTTTTTATGTGGATGACATATTGCTCATAATGGTACAAAATATGCTTTTTAAAGCCCTATCTTTAAAATGGTCCTTACGGAGACGTGAAACAGTTTTTGTTCAAGCGTTTTGACATCAAAGATATGGGTGAGGCATCTTATGTCATTGGCATTAAGATTTATCACAAGAAACCATATCAACGTAATTCTTGAACCATTCAAGATGAAAATTGTTAACCTAATATAACATTTATTGTGAAAGGAGATATATTCAATTTAGACAAATGTCTTAAGGAAGATCTTAAAATGAAAAAAAATGGAAAGGGTTCCATATGCCTCAGCAGTAGGAAGCTTATTGTTTGCACAAGTTTGTACAACACCTGATATAGCTTTTATTATGGGTATGTTGGGAAGATACCAAATTAATCTTGGGGAGGCTTATTGGACAACTGCAATGAAAGTTTTGAGGTACCTTTAAGGTACAAAACATCATATGCTCACATATAAAATAACAGATAATCTTGAAGTGATTGAGCACTTTGATTCAGGTCTAGCTGGTTGTCGAGATACAAGTAGCTAGATCTACTCCTAGCTATATCTTTCTATAGCATAGGGTGTTATATCATGGAAAAGTGCATAACAAACACTTGTAGCTATGTCTACTCGTGATGCTGAGTATATTGCTTGTTTTGAAGCAAGTTCACAAAGAATATGGATAAGAAATTTCATTATTGGCCTTAAGATTGTGAATTCAATCTCTAGGACCATTAAGATGTATTACGATAGCAAAGCTGTAGTGGCCCTCGCCAATAACAAAAGGAGCGGGAGTAAAAGTAAGTTCATCAAAATGAAATTCCTTTCCATGAATGATAGAGTAAGTGATGGCCAAATTTATGTTGAAAACAACAATACAAAGGAAATGCTAGATGATCCTCTGACTAAAATGATGCGATCGAAAGATTTTGTCATGTACTTCATATGGGGCTTTAGCCCTTACTGTCATGAATTAAGGTATATGAGACAATGAATTTTCAATTTATGATTTATCATCTCTACATTTTAGTTTTGTATATATTCATGTTGGTTGAGATTGCTAAATATTGAGATAGAAACCAAATAAACATTAGAGTTTATTCATAAGGTTCTGATCCATTAAGTAAGGGTATACTTGTAATGCATGGAAGGAAATACTCTAATGAAGAGGACTCATTGCTATGATTCCTGTAGTATTTATTAATGAACCTAGACAAGATGAATGACTTTACTGTGCGGGCCAAGTGGGAGAATGTTAGAATTTTATTATTATTATTATGATATATCTTGTTAATTCAAATAGATGGATTGCATCTAGATATTATTATGATATATTTGAAAATTGGAAATTCTAGATTTGTTAGTTTATTAAATCTAGATATTATGAATATTACAATAATTATAATATATTGCAGATATTATGGTTTTCTAATTTGAATAAAATATCTCCTGATTGTGGCCTTTGATTTAGTTGTACCAAATCTGACTTAGGATATTATATAGTCAAATTACATATTATTATTAACGTTGATGGGAGGTTATAATAGGATATATTGATTTAGGGTTAGAGTGGTCGATATTGAATCAATATCACAAAATAGATACCTTGCTCTCGTGAGGGTTCCCTAACTGGTGAAGGCTATTCTTTGACTATCACTGTGTCTATCTTCTAGTTACAAGAAATCCTTATTATTATTTGTATTCTTCTAACCTTATGCTTTGTATTTCTATATTTGTTATGAAAAAGATGGAGCCTTGAGATTTTTTTTCTTCAGATCAACAAACATGGCGAGAAGTATTTATTTAAGTCTTTCGCTGCTGCTCTATCTTGTAGACTGTATAATCATTTAATTGATATTAAGTTATGTGTTTGTCCAATAATTAAGAAAGAGAGGCTGACGGAAGAGGGTGGAAGGATAGGGAGAGAGTGAGGAGTTTTCTTTTAAAATAATCATTTAAAAGCAATATGTGGGGCCAACTAAACTTCAAAGCTAACGGAAGTCTGTTTGATTAACTGATATCCCATTTTTGCTTCATTTAAAGGTGTCATGGGTATTTTTACACCCAATTAAAGTTTATAGTGCCGAGTGCAGATATAAAAAATGCTTATAGGTATTTTTATACTTTAGCCAAATTTATAAAAGTGAATTTTTGGTTAAAGTGAGATCTCTTGCAACGTAATAGTCAAACATGCATTTAAAGATCATCGCACTCACATATATACTAGCAGGCAAGCCTAGTTTGCTAGTTACATGTGATCTTACACAGATTTCGCCAAGAAACTGTTGAATCTCCTCGATGCAGGAACTTTGCATATGCATTCACAAACTTTTGTGCCTAAATCATCCTTAATCTCAGTACTATAGCCAGTTTCCGTATATAGTACCTGTTCCAAAGCATCACTCCTCCAAAGTATGAAGATTCTGTCACACTCGAAAGAACTTCAAGCTTGAGCTTTTCTGGTGATATGTAATCATAGGGCGCTGTAGATGTCTCTTTCGACGCTACTAAGCCCAAGAACACTGAGATATCAGCTAAACCTGGCTTCAACGTCCATGTCGTTCATGATTCAAGAAGCTATGTGAAGTCGTCGCCTCCTGAATATTTTCATGATTTCCAGTTGCCGTAGTATAAAACCCAGAGATAATCAAAATGACCTTTATGGATTGCTCTGTCCAAGGATGTGATATCGAAGTATGGGGCTCCTGATATGTAAATCTTTCTGTCTTGGGTCGAATAACCATTCATCGCCACCACAAGTTTGTCCCATGGCTCAGAGCTGTCTTCAATGTGGGCAAGATCGATGCTGTCTAAGGCCATCGCTCCAAGAGTGCTGGATTCGCTGCTTAGAAAGTTACCATAGAGATACTTTTCCAATGAATCGGGATCATAGACGGAGTCTACTTCGACAGAAAGAAAGACTTGGATGCCTTTGCTTTGACAAAGTTGAATTTGTGACGCTAGGACTTTGCAATAACCGGAAGGACAGTGGTCTCTCAAGTATAAGGTTATTTTGCTGCCAGAGGCATGGAGGTATGCGATAGAGACGATGTTGTAGATATCAGAGTCACATGCATCGCCTAAGGTGCCTTCAGCAGATTCGCTATATTGTCCCCAGTAGACTACAATTTTGCCATCAGGGGTGTTTACGGGACAATCAACAGCATGGGAGGGCTTGATGATAATGGTGGAAAGTGTGAGGAGAGAAAGAAGGAGAATGAGAACTTGATTTTTTGGAAGCCATAATTCATGAGCTTGAGGTTTTCTTGATTAGCTTAGAGTTTCATGGTAGAATGGATTATGTCTATTTATAAGGATATTGGACGAAGGTGCCGAAAGCAATTTCATATAGGAATTGCTATAATTAATTATTCATTCTAAGTTTATAACAATCACGTGTATTATATGGGCCGTTGATAAGAAAAAACAAATTTTAAGCAAATAATATAAAAAGTCACATATTATATCTCATCTCCTATCAGGGGACAGCAACAGGAATTTTATTTTTTTAATTATAGATATTAATAAAAGTAATTATCTTGTCAGTCCTTCACTAAATGTTTTAAAAGTAGACCTTGCCTTTTCCAACTTAAATATCCATATGACTTCAATTCAATTATCATTTTTCAAGCTCACCTTTCATGAGCACGAAACCTAAATGGTTCAGATTTAACTTTTTTTACATATATTATTTTTAGAAAAATATTTTATGTGTATATAATCTGAAACCAAGATAATCTTTTAATGGTCAATTTTCAAAAAAATATTTAAAAATTATCAATTAAAAATTTTAAATTTAGACCATTGAAACTGTCTTTAGATGCTGCGGATCTCACAGTAGTGATGAGCATGACAAGAAGCACCAAAACTGAGTCTGATCTGGTTCATTACTTGGAGCAAAGTGTACAATTACTATTAGAAAAAAATATTTATTATAATGTTACTTTATGGCAGTTATAAGCAAAATCTTCGTAAAAAAAGGCGGTAGTATTTTTATAAATAAATTCTATATTTTTTATGACGAATTTTATCAAAATTCCTATAAAAAATATCTTTAACGAAGATTCTATAAAAAATTGTCGTTTAAAATATTCTATCTGAGTTTACAAAATTTAGGTGTAGTAAAAATAGGACTTTTAATGCAATTTCTTTACAAATTGTCTTTAAAAGTGGAACAGCATAGTTACTACACTATGCTATTTCTGGTGTGAGTGATGATGTCAAAAGGACAGTAATTCTCGGATTAGGATTTGTGTTGTACTCTAACCCAGAGCTGGTTGGTGCTGTCGTTCCTATTTATATTTTTCTTGCTTTGAATCTAGTTCTGTGCTGTCATTTCAATACACACACACACATATATATATATATATATATTCCTAATTCATGTTTTACTTTTGCTTGAGTGGCTGTGCTGAGATATCATAATGTTTTAATGCTTGCAGACTCCTCGAATTGTTTCTCTATTATCCGAGTCTTACAATCCTCATGTTAGATACACCGCAGCACTGGTACTGGTCTTGGAGTGGACATTTAAAAACCCCATTATCAGTTTCACTTTCAAATATCCACTCCAAGATTTAAATCCCTAAAAATTTAACAATTCTAGCCTAATTATAGTTTTACTTTCACTTTTTTACAGCAGTTTATTTCTACCCTACCACGACAAACTTGGACGAATATCATTTTTTGGCATGTTTCTCTTATTTTCAGTGCCTATCTATGCTATTAACCTTTTTCTCTATCATCTCCATTGTCATCCTCTTTCGTGAAAGACGCAAGTCACCATTTAATTTTGTCAGTTATTTATTTTTCTTACTTTTTCGGTTGTTTGTTATTTATAAATTGTAATACATCATATGGGCTATCATCCTTGTATAAAATACTTATATGTTTTCTTTTCTATTTGCCATATTTCTCTTCACTATTTCAATAGCGCACTCGTTTGAATCTCTTCACCATCTTATCAAAAGGAGCTTGAAGAGCTTCAATAGCAAAAGCTTTCTAGATATTCAACTTTTTTTGCAGATATGTAACTTTTGCTCCAAATCCAGTCTAATACTTTTTTGGAATAGTCAAATTAATATTCATATGGTATTCAAGATTCAGCGATGAACTTTGAAAAATCATAATTAATTCTAAAAAGATCCAAATGATGTCATTCAAAAAGCTACGTGAAGATAACATCTTCATATTTAAGGGAAAATGATTTCCATACCAAATTCTTAGTCAATTAATACAGTGTATTCATCAAAGGTTACTGTTCATTTGGTCAAAAATTCTAAAAACAGATTCTGATCCCTTACTTTGGAAAACTCATTCTCTTTGTATAGAATTTCAGCTTTTGAATCCATTTATGAGCTTATTATAATAATCATGATATTCCAGCTCCTATACACTATTCTAGATAGATTTACAAAACATACAATTATGCGAAAAATTCTCATTTTGATTCTAATACTTCCAATACTTGTTTCTGTACTTTATCCCATATAACTTTTTATTTTAAAACCATTGGAAGTATCAAAATAATTAAATTATAATCACTATTTATGTGAGTAAATAGTAACAGAGAAGAATTCCAAGAATTATAACTTTAAATTTCAATACTTTTCAGGTTTAAAACCTATCCAATCCTACACAAAATCATCATATAAATTCAATGGAAACATTAGATCATTGAGATTCCAACTCCTTCTATCATGAATAGTCCGTACTAAAATATATTTTCAATGGCGAAGTAAAGAATATCAACTTGATTCAATAACCAATCATCTCACTAGCTTGTTCAAGCATCAATCACATAATTCTAACTTTAATTTCTTATTTCTCCTTGGACAACATATACACCCTAGAGAAACCTCATATTTCTTCCATGAAAACTCTAAGTTCAAGCACCCCAAATTAAAGGAAAACAAGATAGGATAGACCACTTACCTTGATCCTTAGCTAGCTTGAACTTTGGCACCTTGAATCTTCTTTCTCTTGGCTTGAGTTGGCATTTGGGCAGCACCTCCGCAAGGGTTCCAAAGCCATGGTTTTGGACAAAAAATAAGGGGATATTTATAGAAAAAAACCATGGAAAATTAATGGCAAAGATCACTTTGTGCACTATTTGATCTAATAGATCATAATTCCTCTTACATCAAACTTGCTCACCAAGCCAATTTGAGATAAGATCACATGACAAAAATCTTCTCTTCCCCTTGCCTTCGATGCCATGTGTGAAGGTTTGTGAGTCCCACCATGTGATAACCCTAATTCTTACTTTATTCCTTTTTCTTTTCTTTTTCAAAAATTCATAAATTATTCATTATTGGACTTGGGCTCCAAGAAAACTTTTGGTACTTATTGGGCTACCTTAAGATGAAATCTTGGGCCTCTCTTTGGTCCAATTGCTAATTGGCACAAATCCCAAGGTACTTTCCTTACATCGATATTCTTAAATTACCCTGATCTTGAAATAAATGCTAGACACCTCTTTTAATGGTTCTAACAATTTTAAAAAGTTATTTTAATATAAAATGAATTACTTGCAAAGTGTCATAATTTTTTGAGACCTAAAAATCCTGATAAAAATTTCCTATATTTCCTCAAGACCCTTTTATCGGTGTCCGATTTCACCTTAATATCTCAATGGGCATTATTGTCTTTTCACACATCATCATAGTATTCCCTGACCTTAGTAACCTATTCTAAAAACTCTCCTTGACTGTTTAACCTTAGTCAAATGACCAAAATGCCCTTTGTTTATCTCTGGTTATTGACATAACACAGTGGTACACTTAGTGGCAGTTTCATAATTTTACATTTTTCAGATCTTTATTAGCCTTAGCCCATACACTTATCTAAAAATATTATTGGCCCTATAAGGTGCCATTTTGGGCCCTCTACATGGTCCACTACCTTTATGGGCTAAATTCCCAAGAAAATCCCCTGAAATATATTTATCGAATGCTTTAATCCACTGTAAATTTCATAATAAATTCTGCATAACTTCTTTTTGAGATCTATCAATTTCATAAATTCTCATATTAATTATAAAAATTTACTGCCAAATTTCATCCGATTCTGAGGTCCAGAGGATATTGTATTAATTTTTCTTTCTTCATAAGTTCATATAAATTTTTCAGAACTTAAAATCAAAATTCTGCGTTGTGTCAAACTGATTAGAATAATTTTCTCTATTTACTGGAAAAATTTGGGAGTAATATGATTCTGGGTATTTTTGGACATTTTTCGGCTCAACTTTTCATAATTACCATTTTTCCCTTGAACTTTTTAAAATTACACTTTAGGCCATCAACTTTTCATAATTGCACTTAATGGCTCAAAGCTTTTGTCTACTTTACAATTTGCACCATAAAACTTTTAGACTTTTCATTTTAGTCCCTCCTCTTTATACTTTTGTCTAATCATTATTTTTCCTTTCTATTCATCATCACAATCCTTTCCAAACCTCTTTCCACTATCAGTATTATATAGATAGGAAAACTTAGGATGTGACATTTGTACCTACTTAAAATAAATTTTGTCCTCAAAATTTACTTAGCACCTTAGTCAACTATCTAAGATATATATCCTCTTTATATCCTTTTATGCTTCATGACTAAGGATAAGAGTATCTATATATTATCTTCTATCTTGATATCTTAACGCAATACTTTCCATATCTACAAATATTTATATCTTTGCTGTGATTATTCTTATTTTCTGAATCAACTCAATCAGGGTTGAACTCTACTTCATATTTTACTTGCTTACTTGCTATGCATCTATTTCTATAAAGACTTCTCACCATACTAGAATTGAGAGTAGTGTCTATTCCTTTCATATTAAACTCTCTTAAATATTACTATATTCTGGAGTTTCTATCAACTACTCATCATACTTTATAGCACATATATCTTATTACTATCTTAACATCCGTAAATCTTCATTTTTTGCTTTCATATCATCATACTTCTTCTTCATATCATTTTTAATAATTCATCATAATACAAAGAGATGACTTACGTCATTATTCTTTCTTTCTTTACTTTACTACTAAATAGGAGCACATAGGAGCATATACTCTAACATGCATAATGCTTGGCCAATATGTGGTAGGCTACATACCTACTTATGAATGCAAAGCTCTAACATCAGAGCTCAAGCATTCATTTCCTTAATATGCACAGCTCTAACACTCAAAGCTTGCACATCTCTATCAGATGAAGCTTGCACTACTATATATTTGGAGATTTAGCATATTTTACAAATATAACATAATGCCTAGCATTTCATGCAAGGAGTGAAAGCTCTTGCTATTTTATCTGTAACATAACATTCAAACATCTTATTCCGTTCAAAAAGGGAGCCTCTCTATCTGTTTACAAAGCTAGCTAGAAGGCCACTTCATATTGTACTTTTTAATACATATTTCTCATTATGTATCATGACGTATCCTGAGATACCATAAGTCTAGTATTCTCTTTAATTATAACTTTTCTAGTTTTTGAGAAAACTCTCTGAGGAAGATCTTGCTTTTAAGTCTTTCTAACTTTCTCCTAACATAAATATGTAATTTGAATCTTTCTTTTCAAATCCACTCTATTTGGACTTCACATAAGGGTTCCAATCTCTTACCGTTCATAACCCTTTCTAACTTTTCATAGCTCTTTCTATAATTTTACATAACTTTGTTCATCTATGCCAAACTTCTATGGCATTTACACCCTTTCTCATCACTTCCCCGGGGGTCACCCGTTATTGGCTACGATTGCCTGAGCATGCTTAACTTAAAAGCACCGATAAAAACCTGAAGCACTGGTGCTAACAGGCTCTAACCCTAGTACTTTACCATCTTATACCCTTCTCGTACTATCTCTCTTGGGTCTACCTAGCCTTCTAATCTCTTTATCTTCATCTTGAAGATATATTTATCTCTCATTCTTAATCTCTGTAATCTCATCTTAGGGATCTCTCTATTATTCCTTGATCCCTTCTCATATTTTTTAAGATATTCTCATAAATTATGGGTACTCAAGACTAACAACTTTAACTCTAATCACTTAATTTCTTGTTCGTGTAAGAAGATTATAAGCTCAATCCATGATAACAATAAGCTATCTAAAACTAATATCAGGGTACTCTCTTTATTATGAGTTAACTAACTTGTGAGGCTTCCCCACTTTAACCTTGTCCTTGGTAATTTGTCATTCCAAAAAATACTGTACTTATGGCTCATCCATTTTCTTTCTTTAGACTAGGTCTACTGTGACCCACAGGATGTACTGCGATCAACCTTAAGCCTCTTCAAGATCTAACTACAACCCTAGAATTCTATTCTCTATGAGCCATGCTAGAATCTAACTACAATCTTCCAGAATCTACTACAATTCTATTATACTGTATTCTTATCTTTGGAAGACCTAAACCAACAGACTAAGTTACAAGGTTAGCCACTTCCACTTAGTTGTTAACTCAACAGATAATTTCTCAAACATGACCACATAAGCCAATATTATCTGTTAAGACTTTACTTATTTCCTCTATTACTAAGGAATTTCTCTTATCATTCCCCTCTTTTATAACTTTACTATATCTAATACTATAGAGATATACACAGGTTCTACCATACACATATTTATCATAATATGTACATCTCATCTAGTAGACATGGCTTTAACATGAGTTGCACTGTCCATTATAGCTATTGCCACCGGCCGTACTTCTTTTCTGGCCAGGTCTCTCTGGAATAGTTGTCTCTCTGCTCATCGGTCTCATCAGTATCCGGTATTCAGGCTGTTCTCAATGATTCTGTAGGCCTCTACTGCTTTATTAAACTGGTTGTATTGTTGGAGAGTCATCTTATCTTTCAAAGTAACATTTAGTCCCCTGACCATTCTCTCTGTCATCCAATGTTCATCATCCACCTGTCACAAATAAGTGGAATACTGAGAAAGACGGATGAACTTAGCCAGGTACTTGTCAAACGATTCTTTCTCCCCTTATCTCAGCATAAGAAACTCTGCTTCTCTTTCATCTCGTACTGACTGAGGGAAATACTTTTCATAAAACTATTCAAGAAATACTTCCCATGTGAAGGAATGTGTCTTGCCTATAGAAACAACTCAGTGTTCCTCCACTATCTATCTGCATCTCTTTCTAGCTAATAGATTGCCATATGTGCTTTACTCTCAGACGGACAATCAAGTACCTTGAAAATCTTCTCTAGCCTGCTGATCCAATCTTCTGCTTTTTGTACATCAAATGTCCCCTCAAACATTGGAGGAATATGCTTATAAAATTTAGCTATCCATTATTGAATGCTAGTGGGATCCACTGTCTATCCCATTTGTCTTGGTGGCTCAGCTATCTGTTGAACCATTTCTAGTTCTGTATTAGCTGTACCCACAAATTCTGGTTGTCTTAGATTCTCTACTGCTCTCCTATAGCTGCTGCTATGGCAGCTTCCCTTTCCTGTTCGCTCATCGCTTAAGCTACTCTTACCTCTTCAATCAACTTTTGTTGTTGTTCTAATCGTTCTAAAATGAACTGGTTAATGTCTCCAGCATTCTAGGGTTCTCCCGAAGAACCAGCTATTCTTGTTCTTACCATTTTGTTTTACTATTGTAATAGGAAAGGAATACTATAATTAACATAATTCATATTTCATTCAAAACATAGCATACAGAAAGTTCAATAGCATTACATGAATCTTTTATAGCATACATACATGTATAAGATCATCACTAGTCATAAATACATAGATCACAGTAACATTCATAGATACAACCATTACATTATGCTTTCTCATAATAGATCCTAATAAGCTCTCCTACCATATAGATTCAGTCATGGATGTCCTTATAAGGTTCCTCTTCAAAATACTAGTCTAACCCCACTCTCCACATTGCTATGAGAGGCAAGATATCATCCATGATATTAGTCCAAGCCTCAAGAGTGAGGGTATCTAAACAACACTCGATAGGCTTCTCGTACTCTTGTTATGAAGTCCTTATAAATTCTATAATCCTGATTGACTTCTCTAATCAACATTCTTCATATGTCATATAACTGTCTAGCTAGTTCCACGGTTTTCTTGAAGTGCTCTTCACTCTATCCCCAGGGGTTAGCTCTATAACCTGGTGGTCATCCAGATATATCTCTACCATTGGCTTTTTAGTTCCATTGGGACCTGGGATATCTTTAGGGTTTGGTATATGACTAGGTCCAGATATATCAATTGTATAACTGGGTCTAGGTATATCAACTGGGTTAGGCACTTGACTTGGACCAAGAATTTCTACCTCAGTAGCCTGCCTATGTAAAGGTTCTGTAGCACCCCTAACATAAGAGTATCCCTTATCAGACTGTTCCTCTTGAGGGTCTACCATATCTCTATCATCTACCAGATCTGCATCCTCCTCTGTGCTACAGTCAGCCTTTTAGGTGGTACAATATTAATAGGTGGGGCTGGAATAGGTTCCTCAGGTACATCCTCCTCTGATGACTCATCATCATCTATCCCATTTGATCCATCTGAAGAACTATCTATCCTGTCTAATTATGAATCACTACTAGAATCTCATATATGGATCACTGGAGGAAGTCCAAACTCCGGATCATTTACCAAAGCCTCAACCACCTTTGGGTTCAACCCTTATCTATCTAAACTAAAGACTTCTGGTATAGAATCCCCCTAGTTTATTGTAGTTTCTGAAGTCCTAGACTCAACCATCTTTACCCTGTAATAACTAACTTAGTGTCAATTATGCAGATGTTTACTTATACATTAGTCTATAAATAATCTATTCAGAGCATTTTTTAAGCCATAATCCTTTGTTCTGATACCAAAATGTTGTATCCTTATTTTTAACCTCAATTATACTCATTTGAAAGTCATTGGAACTAATTACATAGTTTTTTGTTAAAAAACATTTATTTTCAAAAGAATTACTCTCGGGTACTGTTCACTTCTATGGTTCATAATTAAATGTAGAAAAATTGAACTAGGGTGGTTTCAATTTCTAATAAAATCTATTTCATTACTCTTTGAAGAAAGAATATAAAACTGAGGTCTAGTGTCCAAATGAAATCAGTTTATTTGTTGAAAAATACTGTTTATTTGGTAAAATCTGGAAGTTCCAGTTTCTTTGTCTAAAATTCAAAAATTCATTTATCTTTCATTACTTATCTAAATGAACTGTGTTACCTATGTATTTAATGCTCTAGACGTGATCTTTAAGTTCACCAAATTTCACAGAAAAACTCATTCATTTACTATACAAAATTTACGTCAGAATGTCACTGCCTCTAATTGCTTACTTTCTCTTAGTTCCAGATTTTAACTCCAAATTAGAAAAATCATAACAATTCGAATACTTAACAAATTGAGGTGTTATTAGTGTTCATTTAAATATCTATATCTTAGCTATTATCATACCAAATGTCAAGTTCAAATTCGTTGATTAAGGTGTCATAATCATCATCACACCAACATGGCCTCATAACACAATTACAAAATCATACATCATGCATCCATCATATCCTTTCATAGTGACATGTAACTCATGGAAATGGTTATACAAGTTCAACCATCAATGTTTACCCTTTTTCCTTGTGAAGTTATAGCACCTATAACAAAGTTATGCATATGGAAGAAATGAGATTTTATGGAAATCCCAATAGCAAGTTACGCAACCATAATATCATGCATGATTAATTGGATGCTTAACATGTTATCATGAGATGGGAGCTACTTCATAATGGTACATAAGAAAACTATAACATGCATATTGTCATGACATAACTTGCAAGGAGTTGCAATCATTCATACTTCATCATCAACATGATGACACAATCTTATGGACAACCAAACACCATAACCAACAAGCAAGCAAAGATGAAACTATAGTTAGGTATGTTTACTACCTCTTAGCTATCCTTGTCAAGGTCTTCTTGAGATGATTTCCTTCCTTCACAAATGTCAAAACCTAGACATTACAAAAGTAATATAAAGTTACAACTCAACTTGAACACAAAACCAAGACTCGGTTTTCACTAACTTCCTTTATTTCTCCATTTTATGTTTCTTACTTCCATCTTCCCAAAATAAATTCTCATAGTTTGTTTACATAAAATTTTTCATGTAGAATCCAAATCTGAAACTAGAATTTCCAAAATCAAAACATGCCTAATGCTACAGTAACAAACTGAAGCAAATCCCCTTGTTTTCCAAAATTCACATTTTGATTCAGTTGCTTCCAATACTTGTTCTCCTACTTTATCCCCACACAATTTTTCATTTTAAACTCATTGGAAGCATCAAAATCATAAAATTCCAACATATGAACACTGCCATGCACAGTAACAGCAAGAACACAAAACCCTAATTCCAAACATACTTGAGTTTCCAAGCTTATACAACTTGATTCTAGCTTGTTTAAGCTTGTCTAAACTATGCATAACATAAAAATCATATTGTAACCATATATGGACAGCACTTATAGTAGCAACCATAAGGGAAATATAGCACAAAACCAACCTTAAAACTATGAGCTAACTTGCTAGAACAAAGCTAAAGGTCAAGGGAGATGATTACCTTGTTTTTTTCTTCAAGTTGTGTGCTTCTTTCTTGGTTGAATGAAAATTTTTCAAGAGGTTCCCTATGGTTCTTCAAGCATGCCTAATGGGTCTGATTTAAGGGGGTATTTATAGATGAGCTTGAGTTGAAATGGATAGCCAAGATTGATTTAGTTACTATTTAATCTAATGGTCCATATTCATTCTTTAAACAAGCTTGCCCTAGATCCTTTGCTTTTGATACCATGCATGACATCATTTAGGGTCATGTTTGGTTGAAAAAGGTAAAATATACTGATAGGAAAAACTTCTAGTCCAGTTTGGTACCGATTGGAGCAGTTTCACAAAAACCAGACTGTTTTCTATTCCTAATTTTTATAATATTCCAGGATATGTATTCTATCCTGGAAACCAGTGTCTATGTTCCTCATACCATTGACATTATTATACTGAGTATTTATCTGCCATCCATCCCTTGGGAAAATACCAAACTACCCTTGGTGTCCTTTCTTGCACTATATGAACCATAAGGGCATAATTGTCATTTTACCCCTCTCTGTACTGCCTCAAGGCATATACTAACTCTAACTAATCATATTTATACCTGTTACACATTTTTGGCCTGTCTAAAATGACCAAAATACCCTCCATGTCATATCCTTAATTTCACCCTCAATTATACTTATTGAAAAGTCATTGGAACCAATTACGAGATCATATCCCTTAGAAACATTCATTTTCAAATGACTTGCTCTCGGGGGCACTGTTCACTTTCATTGTTCATTTGGTAATTCTAGAACATGTACCCAACTTTGAAAATTCATAATTAAATGTAGAAAAATCAAAGTAGGTTGGTTACAATAAAATTTGAGATAAAAATATAAAAATGAGGTTCCATTGTACCAATAAAATCGGTTCATTCGTTGAAAAACACTATTAATTTGGTAAAATCTGGAAGTTCCAGTTTCTTTGCCTTAACTTCAAAAATTCATTTCTCATTGATTTCTTATCCAAATGAACTGTGTTAACTATAGATATAAAGCCCTGGATGTCCATTTTAAGTTCAAAAATTTTCATGGAAAAACTCGTTCATTTGCTATAAAAAATTAGCATCGGAATATCATTGCCTCTAGTTGCTTACTTTCTCTTGATTCCAGATTTTAACTTCAACTTGGAAAAATCATAACAATTCGAATACTTAACCAATTGAGGCATTTTTGGTGTTCATTTAAAGCTCTATACCATAGATATTATCATGCCAAATTTCAAGTTCAAACTCATTGATTAAAGCATTCTAATCATCATAACATCATCATAGCCTCAAAACCTGAATATAGAATCATACATCATACATGCATCATATCCTTTCATAGTGACATGTAACTCATGTAATTGGTTATACAAGTTCAACCATCAATGTCTACCCTTTTTCCTTGTGAAGTTCCAGCACCTATAACATGGTTATGCATATGAAAGGAATAAGATTTCATGGAAATCCCAATAGCAAGTTACACAAACCATAATATCATGCATGATTAATTGGATGCTTAACATGTTATCATAAGATAGGAGCTACTTCATAATGGTACATAAGCCAACTCTAACATGCATATTGTCATGACATAACTTGCAAGGAGTTGCAATCATTCATACTTCATCATCAACATGATGACACAATCTCATGGACAACCAAACACCATAACCAACAAGCAAGCAAACAATTAAGCAAAGATGAAACTATAGTTAGGTATGTTTACTACCTCTTAGCTATCCTTGTCAAGATCTTCTTGAGATGATTTCCTTCCTTCACAAATTTCAAAACCTAGACATTACAAAGTAATATAAAGTTACAACTCAACTTGAACACAAAACCAAGACTAGTTTTTCACTAACTTCCTTTGTTTCTCCATTTTATGTTTCTTACTTCCATCTTTCCAAAATAAATTCTCATAGTTCATCTCCACATAATTTTTCATGTAGAATCCAAATATGAAACCAGAATTTCCAAAATCAAAACACATCATAAGTTGCTGCCCTTGACCGAATCAAAACCCTTGTTTTCCAAATATTCACATTTTGATTCCAATGTTTCCAATATTTGTTCTCCTACTTTATCCACACATAATTTTCCATTTTAAACTCATTGGAAGCATCAAAATCATGAAATTCCAACATATGAATAGTGTCACGTATAGTACCAGCAAGAACACACAACCCTAATTCCAAACATACTTGAATTTCTAAGCTTATACTACTTGATTCTAGCTTGTTTAAGCTTGTCTAAACTATTTATAACATAAAACTCATATTCTAATCATATATGGACAGAACTTCCAGTAGCAACCACAAGGGAAATATGGCACAAGAATCCCTTAAAATCAAGAGCTACCTTGCTAGAATAAAGCTCAAGATCAAGGGAGATGATTACCTTGCTTTGTGCTCCAATTTGTGTTCTTCTTTCTTGGTTGAATGGAAATTTTGCAAAAGTTTCCCTATGGTTCTTCAAGCATGCCAAATGGGTCTAATTTGAGGGGGTATTTATAGATGAGCTTGAGTTGAAATGGATGGCCAAGATTGATTTGGTTACTATTTGATCTAATGGCCCATATTCATTCTTTAAAAAAGCTTGCCCTAGAAGCTTTCCTTTTTAGGCCATGCATGAAATCATTTAGGGTCATGTTTGGCTGAAAAAGATAAAATATACTGATAGGAACAATTCTAGTCCAGTTTCGTATTGATCAGAGCAATTTCACAAAAAGTGTCATATCCTAATTTTTCCCTATCTGTATAGTACTGATAGTGGAAAGAGGTTTAGAAAGGATTATGACGAAGATAAGAAGGAATGATAAAGGTTATATGAGTCCTGAAGAAGGAGAAGGACTAAAACGCAAAGTAGAAAATGTTAAAGGCCAAAAGTTAAAGTAGAAACAATATTTGGGCCCAAAGTGGTAATTTCCAAAAGTTTAGGGACCTAAATGTAATTAAGTAAAAAGTCAATGACCCAAATGTAATTATGGAAAAGTTGAGCCAAAACAGGCCAAAAATGCCCAGAATCATATCAGACTCAAATTTTACCAGTAGATAGACATAATTATTCCGGTCAGTTTAACGCAACACAAAATTTTGATTTGAGGTCCCGATTAATTGATATAAATTCCTGAAGTCAGCAGGAATTATTGTAGTATTTTTCATATCTCAGAATCAGATGAAACTTTACTATAAATTCTTATATTTAATATATGAATTTATCAAACTGACAGAGTCAGAAAAGGAATCCTGTAGAATTCTTACGGGATTTTATGGTAAAATAGAATACCCGGTAAATAGGATCGGGAGAGGTGTCTTGGGATTTGTGCCATAAAGGGCATAAAGGCAATGAGCCCAAACCAAGGCCCAAATGGCGCCATAGTAGGCCCAATGTGATGACTAGACAGTTAAGTGGGCTAGAGTACAGAGCAGTCCAGGATAAGTGCGAAATTACAAAAATACCCCTGGATGCCCATACTGTACCAGTGATAGATGGAGGTCATTTTGGTCATTCTGGACAGGCCAAAAACGTGGGACATAGTATAAATATTATTATATAGAGTTAATATATGCCCTGAGGTAGTACAAAGAGGGGTGAAATGACAATTATGCCCTTAGGGTCAATATAGTGCAAGAAAGGACACCAAGGGTAGTTTGGTCATTTTCCAAGGGATGGATGGCAGATAAATACTCAGTATAACATTTTCAATGGTATGAGAAGCCTAGTCATTAATTTCCAGGATCGAATACATATCCTGGTATATTATAAAAAATTAGGAATAGAACACAGTCCGGTTGTTGTGAAACTGCACTGATCGGTACCAGATTGGACTGGAATTTCTCTAGAAGGTTCCTTACACTATGAGAACGCCACCTAACCCCTTGAGGTGTCCCTTGAGCTGTCCCACATGATGTCATAATTATTATTTTATGAAAAAGTTAAATCCAAGATTAAATGTGGGCCTTTAGATCAAATAGTAACCAAATCAATCTTGGCCATTCATTTTTCTTGGATTTTGGCTATAAATACCCCCTCATTCTGCAGCAAACCGTAGCTTCATGGACCCTTGGGGAAACTCTTGCAAAATGGAAACTCAAGCCAAGACAAAGAAGATTCAAGGTTCCAAAGTTCAAGCAAGTTAGAGATTAAAGGTAAGCAATCTCTCCTAGCTTATTTTCCTTTGATTTGGGAGCTTGAACTTAGGGTTTTGATGGGAGAAAAGTTGAGTTTTCTCTAAGGGGTGGTGCTTCCCAAAGACCTTAAAGGAAAGGGGAAAGAATAAATTAAAGTTAGAAACACATGATTGAAGCTTAAACAAGCTAGTTAAGTGGTTGGTTGTTGAATCAAATTGATATTCTTGACTTTGCCATGGTGTGCCCTATTCAGTCTGCACTGTTCATGAGGGAAGGAAATTGAATTTCAATGATTTAATGCTTCCATTGAGTTTGTATGATGATTTTGTGTAGGATTGGAGAGGTTTTGAACCTTGGAAACATTAAAATCTCAAGGTTGTAGTCTTTGAGATTCCTTACAGTTACTGTTCACTCGCATGAACAGTGATTGGAATTTCATGATTTTGATGGTTCCAATGGTTTTAAAATGAAAAGTTGTGTGGGGTAAAGTGGAGAAACAAGTATGGGAAGCATTAGAATCAAAATGAGAATTTTTGAAAGAATTGTGTGCTTATATTCAATTATGTACAGCATGCCATGAAGGAGCTAGAATTTTATGATTCTAAGCTCATAAATGGATTCAAGAGATGAAATTGTGTAGGGTAAAGTCAAGACATCAATTGGTTCAAGAGCCAAGTGGATTAGTGAAAATTAGAGAAAGTTATGACAATAAAGAGTGTAACAAAGTTAGTCTTGAACATGGTTGGAGTTCATGAGTTCTAATGAGTTATGTGATGAATATGAATGTGTTTAGGATCATGAAACATCCAAGAAGATGTTGGGAAGTGATGGAGATAAATGCTTCATGGTTGGAAAGCTAGGGAGCAAGGGCTAAAGGTCAAGAGAAAAGCTTAAGTGCAAGGTAGTGAACTTACCTCTTTATGTGCTTGATGTGGTATGCTTATGTGTTGACATGTATATGTTATTTGAATGATGTTGTGACATGATAAATGATGTTGAATGTATTGTGAATAACATGTTTCCATGGCCATGCACTTTATGTAAAAGTTTGTAGATGTTGGCATGTCACTAATCAAAGAAAGTTAATGAAATTACATATCATGCATTAGCATCCATCTTGCATATTTAAGTGGTAATGTTTGCTACTGAGATTCCCTAGAATCTCACTCTCCCATAACCAACCAATTTTGGTCAAGCATGAAGAAAAGGTATGCATGGAGAAGAGCTAAAGAATGGAAGAAAGGAAGTGAAGTATTGAGATTTTAGCATATACTATAAATTGTCTATGTATGTAAATGCCATGTAAGGTGTCCATTTATGTGATGAAACTATTGGAATACTTATGGCACATGTACATGATGTATATGAATGTTAAGAAGCTTATTTGATGGCTTGTGCATGCTGAAACAATTATTGGAAATGAAAGAAAAGAAACTGAAATGGTAAAAACGTAGGTCCTGAAGCAGTTTTGTTGTGGCTTCAGTTTGACCTAGCAAATGAAGTAATTAGTTCACAAAATTTTATGAGCATGTAGCACACATCCAGAGCTTTAAATTCATAGGTGGAACGTTTCATTTGGATGTGTATATCAAGAGAAATGAATTTCCAAAGTAAGGGACCAGAATCTGTTTCCAGAGTTGTTGACCAAATGAACAGTAAACTTCAACGAATAAACTGTATCAATTGGCGAATCATTTGGTCTGGAAATTATTTTTCCCTTAAATTTTAAGATGTTATCTTCATGTAGCTTTTTGAACCACTTCATTTTGAGTTTTCTAGAATTAATTATGATTTTTTGAAATTTGTTGCGTAATCTGGAATACCATATGAACAGTAACCCAAGAAAGAGTAAAATTCCAGATTTGGCTAATGGACTTCCAAGGTCTTGTAAGTGGTTCTAAATGCTACTGAATGGTCCCTAAGATGTATAAAAGTAAGGATGTTACTAAAAGCGTACTGTTTTATGTTCTTAATTTTTATAATATTCCAAGATATATATTCTATCCTGGAAACCAATGTCTAGGTTCCTCATACCATTGAAATTGTTGGACTGAGTATTTATCTGTCATCCATCCCTTGGGAAATGACTAGAATACCCTTGGTATCCTTTCTTGCACTATATTAACCCTAAGGGCATAATTATCATTTTACCCCTCTCTGTACTGCCTCAGGGCATATACTGGCTCTAACTAATCATATTTATGCCATTTTACACATTTTTAGCCTATCCAAAATGACCAAAATGCCCTCCATTCATCACTGGTACAATATGGGTATCCTAGGGCATTTTCGTAATTTCATACTTTTCCTGGACTACTCTAGACTCTAGTCCACCTAGCTGTCCAGTCACCATATTGGGCTCATGATAGTGCCATTTGGGCCTTGCCATGGGTGCATTTCCTTTATGCTCTTTATGACACAAAGCCCTAGACAACTCTCCCAACCATATTTATCAGATATTTTATTTCACCGTAAAATCCAGTAAGAATTCTACAGGACTCCTTTTCTGACTCTGTCAGCTTTATAAATTCTTACATTAAATATAGGAATTTACTATAATGGTTCATCTGATTCTGAGGTCTGAAAAATACTGTAATAATTCCTTCTGACTTTAGGAATTTATATCAATTAATTGGGACCTCAAATCAAAATTCTGTGACTCCTTAAACTAACCAGAATAACTTTATCTATCTACCAGTAAAATTTGGGTCTGATATGATTATGGGCATTTTTGGCATGTCTTGGCTCAACTTTTCCATAATTACATTTAGGTCCCTGACTTTTGGCTTATTTATATTTAGGTGCCTAAACTTTTAGAAATTACCACTTTTAGCCCAACTTTTGTTTCTACTTTAACTTTTGGCCTTTAACCTTTTCTACTTTGTGTTTAGGTCCCTATATTTTCCTTAGACAATAATCCTTCTCTTTCCTTTCTCATTCTGATACAGTTTATTCTAAGAATCTCATGTCCATTTCATATAAACTATACTGTTACATCAGGTAAGAAAAATTGAGGATATGATATTATCTTTTCAACTATGGCTACCTTTATCTCTTTAGACATCATAAACTTCTTTTTCTTATCTTGCATACATCTATCGCTCTGTTGAACTTCTACAACTACATGAGAAAAACTCTTTGTAACATAGATTTAATCCATGAACTAACTTCTCAGTCATTCAACTCTCACTGTTAATGTGGATGAACTCAGCTAACTATTCATTAAAGGATTTCTCTTTTATTATTTTAACCCTTAGCCTCATGCTCATCACTATCTATCTTAGAGGAATGTTTCTTGTAAACTATTAGAGACAAACTTCTCAAGTAAGTCGATCAATCTCCATCTATATGGAGTAACTTATGTATCTCTCTACTATCTCTTAACTTTTTCTGTCTATATATCAGTCTCAGTCTGTTCTTGACTGAACTGCAATTCCTTTCTAGTCTTTTTCTTGATCCTGACTAACTTAAATCATATGAATCTCATTCATCATCTATTTTATTACTTATGTTCTCTAGGGTGCTCTACCCTAGGTCTACTAGGTTACTGTCTCTTCATGATAGTATCCCTTTATTTTGGGAACATTAACTTTATATCTATTAACCATCATATCTCTAACCTTATGCCATGTATTAGGCTCAATTCTAGGAAAGTCACATTCTAGTTTATAATTATTTTGTTTAATAAATACTAGCTGAACAAATTATTTTGTAACATAGATTGACTTCTAATGATCACACGGAGGATCTACTTCTGAACCTCTTCTTAAACTAATTTTCTTTATTTCAGTACCTTGTACTATGTGGCTTGCCTATCCACTATGCTAATCCTCTAACTGATAAACTTTAGTGAGGCTGGTATCTTCATTCTCGTCATTAGGTCTCTATACAACCTAGCCACAACTTGAGTACTAGCTAGTCGCGACTCATACTCTATGTAAACTTTAGTCGCGGCCATCTCAACTTAATCATCATGACTTGATAACTCTGTGTTCTTCAGTCATGACCATACCTCTTCTTCTATCATAACCTGATCTACTGTATACATTAGTCACATCCTATGACCAACCCATTGTGACCTGAAAGCTCTGTGACTTTCCATTGTGGCCAATGGTCTTTACTCGTCATGACTAAAATGCCGATGTGAATATTTGTCGCGACTCATGTCTTAACTCGTTGTGACTTAACTTCTCTAGGACTTCTAGTCACAACCTAAAATACTTCACATCCTGACCTGGGTGTAGCTTTCTTCAAACATGATGTTCTAGTATTCGTTTCCACTACATATTCGGGGTACATCATAACTATCATACATCTATATAATTACTTTACTTTACACTATTTACACATTTACAATACCCCTCATGTCTTTTACATTCTTTTATAAGGAATAGTGAACTATAAATACTTTTGCATATAGAAATGCCACCCCTATATATCAGTTGGCAGATCATTTGCTAAAAACTTACTTAGCTCTATGGGCCATGTAGGAGTATATGGTAATATCTGCCTCACTACCATCTCATGCCAATCTTCTAGAGTGTAAACCTGATTCAGGTCAATGCCCTCTATTATATATCTATTTATCATCCCTACTATGACATTGAGGAAATGCAGATAAACTGATTGCTCTTGATCTCTACTTCTATCCATCCTTTGACCTAGACTGAGCATTTCACTCTCCACAGCCTTCTTAAGACTGATATAGTCAATATTATTTGTCTTTAACAAAGGAAGCTAGGGTTGACTAGGACCAGAAACATCACACTGTTATTTATTTGTATAGTCATATATTCCTAAACTGTGAGAATAGGAAAGGTCTGTCGTAGACCCTAAATGGATCTCTAGATTAAAGGACTATTATAGGTTACTCATTAAATCTATCCTCAAACTCTGGTAGAGGAGGAATAATATCTGGTATACCTGTAATCTAGTACCAGTACTCAACTTTCTCAGCTGTAATTTGTCCTCTCATAAGAGGAATAGGGCTTACATCAGGGTTAGAGGGCACTCCAAGAACTCATACTATATAAAATTACTAGACTCATCATCATCTGGTTATGCAGAACATCAAGATGAACCTTTACATAACCTCCAGATTGTAGGTTTTAATCTATAAAAGCATATGTAGGATATTCTACTATAGACCTCCCTGATTGATCCCTTATACGACCATCTGAACTCTCTTCACTATTTGAGGAGGATTAAAGTCCGAATATACATAATCTTCATATATCATTACTAGCCAGGGGTCTCCCTTATTAACTAAAGGTTTTGACTTAACTTTATAAAATCCTATATCTACTCTTGCCGGAGTTACTTAAATAAAAAATACTAACTATCCCAATAAATACCCTAACTTAACAAAGTGCTTACTACTAAGAGTTAGGGTCTAGGGACTGTCTTATATTATACCATAAACTTCTGTTTTGATACCAAAATGAAACATCCTTACTTTTGTACAACTGAGGGACCATTTAGTAGCATTTAGAACCACTTACAAGACCTTAGATGTCTATTAGCTAAATCTGAAATTTTTACTCTTCTCGAATTATTATTCATATGGCATTCTAGATTCAGTGACAAACTTCAAAAAATCATAATTAATTCTAAAAAATCTAAATAATAAGACTTATCTAACCTTTATTATTTTTTCTGATCTTTGTCATAATCCTTTCCAAACTTCTTTCCACTATCAGTACTATACGGATAAGAAAAAATTAGGATATGACACTCCCTTTCTGAAAGGGATAAGATGTTTGAATGTTATATATATATGAAATACCAAGTGAGAGCTTTCACTCCTTGCATGAAATGCTAGGCATTATGTTATATTTGTAAAATATGCTAAAGCTCCAATGTTAGAGTGGTGTAAGCTACATGTGATAGAGCTGTGTAAGCTCTGTGTGTTAGAGTTGTGCATATTAAGAAAAGGAATGCTTGAGTTTTGATGTTAGAGCTTTGCATTCATGGCAGGTATGTAGTCCTGCAACATGTTGGCTAGGCATTATGCATGTTAGAGTATGTGCTCCTATGTGCTCCCCAACAGTAAAGTAAAGAAAGAAAGAATAATGACATAAGTCCTCTCTCTATATTATGATGAGTTACTCAAGATGATAAGAAGAAAAGAAGTATGATGATACAAAAATGAGATATAAAGCTTTGTGAATGTTAAGAAAATTCTACCAACGACAACGTGCTTCAATAGCGTCGACTGTCGAGTACTTCTTTCCACCTCCTGCGACACTCTTTTATTCCCATTCTCGCTCTACTTATCGGACACAGACATGAACTGTAGAAGAGATGGCTGCTCTGGCGGTAACAACATGGGCAGAGAACTCACTGAAGCAAGGTAGTGGCAGTGTCTGGTCACACAGTAGCAGATTTCTTGTGGCGTGAAGCTTCCATTTTCCTCTGTTATTTCTCATTTATAGACTGAAATGGCATAAAGAAATGCCATTCTAAAATAAAAAGGTAAGAGGGGCAGTTTGGTAATTTCATCGGTATCTAAAAAATATAATTCTCACTATGGCTGGCTAATTGCTCTTGAAATTTCACTACAAGAAAATATGTATATAATCTTAAATAAATTATTATCATATCTAACATTTTCTAGGGTCATTACAATTAGGTACCATGAAAATAATAATTTTTCTTGAAACTTTTAAAATTCATAACTAATTCAATTTAATTCCAAAAATAATAATTTAAAGATTTATTTTTGTCACTCTAAAACATATGTTTTTAAAAACATATTTTTCTTAAACAAATATGACCGAGCTCATTCTATGACCCAATTAGTTCTAAGACTCTCACTTTTCAAAACTGGATATTACAAATTTGTATATTTTATCAAATTTGTGGGCCAAATTTAAAAAATCATATATTTTTTAACACGTTCAAAAATTATGAACTATAACTTATTTTAAAGCTCTAGATGTGTACTATTTTTCTGCCAAATCTCAAAAGATAACTCTCATGATTGCTCTATCTCTAGATGTGACTTATAAAACCATACTAAATACTACATAATTTGCGTCATACATTCTTTCCATGTTCTTCACATGGAGTTTAACTTAACTTAGGACTTGGGTCCAACCATCCTTTTCCTCCTTATAGTAGCTAATGACATCCCTTTATACATAAATAATTTACACAACATATTAACAATCAAAATAAAAGTCCTCAAGAGCTTCCCTCTTGCTTACTGATGGTGAAATTTCAAAATACACTACTAGAAAAAAGTGTTGTTTTGGGAGTGTCGTGAATTCCACGGTCATTGTAAGTGTACCTTTTAATGGCCATTTTATAACCGTCATTAAAGGTATCCTTTCAGAAAACCACTATTAATTGCTTGAATTTCTTTTTTCCTTTCCTTGACTTACACCCACCATCATCCACCTCAATCACACTCATCAAAAGCAATAGACTAGAGATCCATAAGCTTTTTCCATTAAATCTCTTCGAGCACTTCCAACAAGGTCTATCTACCGACACCCACTATTAGCCACCATGGTCATCCTCGCTAAAAAGTTACAGACTTGGCAAAAAAAATAAAGTTCTGGAGAAAAAGTTACAGATCTAGTGAAAAGGTTGAAGATTTAGAAACCTTTTTCTATTAAAGCTCTTCAAGATCTTGATGTATTATAATTTATAAACAACAAATGAAGAAGAACCTCAGTTAGCTTTTGCTATATGATGTATTATAGTTTATAAACAACAATTAATTGAAAAATAAAAAAATGAGCAAATAAAGAAGTTACACGGTGACTTACGACTTTCACGATAGAGACGACGGAGAACGACATTTACGACTGAGATGAGCACTAGAGACTACAGAGAATGACATCAACGACTGAGATAAGCACCGAAAGTAAGGGGAAAATACTAGAAAATTTCCTTTGACAAAGTTTCTATATAGTATCGTCATGATAAGTGATTTTTCTAGTAGTGATAACAAAGTATATAGTCTAAATCACATCTAAGGACACTGTCTTTTACACACCCTTACACAACCAAGAGTCATGTCAGAAATATACTTCTTTCTTTGATACATCCTTACACAATATTTACAATATTTTGAACAACCCCCCACATGTGTCAAAGAAACACCATTAGCTAAATTACACACATGGATATAATAACCATTGTATCTAATGGTCCTATGGACTATGAACCAAACATAAACTAATAATACTTAGTATACAGAGATGCCAGTTGTCTTATATATGGATTAACTAGTACCTTTTAGGCATATACTAGAGGTACTAATAGTCAGATTATACCCCCAAATTTCTACTATTTACTAAGTTATTTTGCGTGTTAGGTGGCTATGCGCGTGTCCTGGTGTATAACTACTGCTCTAGAGATTTTGCCACAATCTCATAGGAGCTACCCATACTCCTCATTTGTATAGGTGATTTCTTTAAGTGTATATATACTGAATACATCATCCTGTAGGATTTGAAATCATTAAGAGCTTTTTTCTTAACCCTTAAATATGCAATCTACCACTTTCTCGCACACCATGAGAAAGTACGAGTAATAATATTTTGGTGCTAGTAGAACTAACAAGCGATTTGTTTTTACCTATTGAACCTTCTTCATGGGATCACCGATCACAATGATTGGGTTATTATCGCTCTCATAATCAAATTAGCTTTAGTCATATTACCCTAGATGTCTCAACAATTTTTTTCTCCCTAGGTATTTTGTTAATGGATCTGATAGGTCTATTTGGACTTCACAAATAGATTGAGATAACTCCACAATTCTTTATTAAACTTGCTTATACACATAGTATCTCAAATAATTGTACCATTGTTCTCTCAACAATGTTTATAGCCTTTTGGCAATTATAAGTCATCCACACTAAATATTGGTTTACAACAAACTTTTTGCTAAAAAGTTTTCAACAACTCAGCTTCTAGTTTCTGTTATCTCCAAAGTAATAAAATTTGAATCACATAATATTTTATCTTTACCCTAACTAAAGATAAATAACCACTTAACATCCATTTTTTCAATACAACGGAAACACTTAATACATTATATTTTTTATGTATATAAAATTAAAATTTAAACATCTGTTTCTTTTGATACCACGGGAATCTATCATATATGATACCAATATCTATAGTGCTCCTCAAATATTTCATTCTCCTCATGAGATTGAATTTTTATGTATGTATGCCCAATCTCCACGCAACATACATCATATCACAAGAATTAATATTAATGCATCAAATTCTCATAATTTGTGCATAAACAAATTGAGGAAACAACACTCCAAATAATGAGTTAGCATCATAAGGAATATTCGCATGATGGTTCTTAAAAGCAATCTTTCAAACACTTTTTAAATCATCTTTGATTCATTTAAAACTCAAATTTAAAATAACATAAAAATAATCAATATATTTTCACAATAATCATGTATATTTAAACTGTCACATCCTTACTTTTAATCTCAATTATACTCCATTCAAAGTGATTGGAACCAATTACATGATCATTTGCTTTTAAATCATTTATTTCCAAAAGAATTGCTCTCGTGTACTGTTCATTTTTACCATTCATTTGGTAATTCCAGAACATGTACCCTACTTTGAAAAATCATAAGTAATTGTAGAAAAATCTAAATGAGTTGGTTCCAATTTATAATGAAATCTATTTCATTGAACTTTGAGGGAAAAATATAAAATTGAGGTTCCATTGTCTTAATGAAATCAGTTTATTGAAAAATACTGTTTATTTGGTAAAATCTGGAAATTTCAGCTTCTCTGCCTTAACTTCAAAAATTAATTTCTCTTTGGTTACTTATCCAAATGAACTGTGTTAGCTATGGAGTTGAATCTATAGATGTCCTCTTTAAGCTCATTAAATTTCATAGAAAAAATCTTTCATTTGATATATAAAATCATTGTGTGAATGTCACTGCCTCTCGGCACTCATTTTATCTCAATTCCAGATCTTACTTCCAACTTTGGAAAATCATAACAATTCGGATACTTATCCAAATGAGAAGTTCTTTGTGTTAATTTAAAGCTCTGTATCTTAAATTTTATCATGCCAAATTTCTAACTAAAAAGCTCTGAATTAGGCATCATAATCATCATCACATCACCACTGCCTTAGAACAGGTTTATGAAAACATACACCATGCATACTAGCATATCATCCCATAGTGTCATGTAAGTCATGTAACTTATTATACAAACTTATTCATCAACATTTACTCTCTTCCCTTGAGAGGATCCAGCACCTAAAACATAGTTATGCATGTGGAAGGAATGAGATTTCATGGAAATCCCAATAGCAAGTTACACAAACTATATTATCATGCATGAATAATTGGATGCTTAACATGTTATCATGATATGGGAGCAACTTTATAATGGTACATAAGCAAACTCTAACATGCATATGTCATGACATCACTTGCAAGGAGTTGCAATCATTCATATTTCATCATAACATGATGACATAAGCTCAAGCTCAACTGAACACCATAATCAACAAGGAAGCAAAACAATTAAACAAACATGAGTTATAGTTAGGTATCCTTGCCAAGGTATTCTTGAGGTGCTTTCCTTCCTTCACAAATGTCAAAACCTAGCCATTACACAATAATATCAAGTTACAACTCAACTTGAATACAAAACCAAGACTAAGTTTTCACTAGCTCCCTTTCTTTCTCTACTTTATGTTTCTTACTTCCATCTTTCCAAAATAAATTCTCATGGTTCATTTACACATAAGTTTTCATGTACAATCCAAATATAAAACTAGGATTTCCAAAATCAAAACACTTCAGTTGCTACAGTACCAAACCGAAGTTAAGCCCTTGATTCCTAAAAATTCACATTTTGATTCCAATACTTGTTCTCCTACTTTATCACCACACAATTTTCCATTTTAAACTCATTGGAAGCATCAAAATCATGAAATTCCATCATATGAACAGTACCACGTACAGTACCAGCAAGAACACAAAACCCTAAATCCAAACATACTTGAATTTCCAAGCTTATACCACTTGATCTAGCTTGTTTAAGCTTGTCTAAACTATCCATAATATAAAACTCATATTTTAACCACATATCGGCAGCACTTCCAGCAGAAACCATAAGGGAAATAGAGCACAAAAACCCCCTTTAAACCATGAGCTAACTTGCTAGAACAAAGCTCGAGATCAAGGGAGATGATTACCTTGCTTCTTGCTTCAAGTTGTGTGCTTCTTTCTTGGTTGAGTGGAAATTTTGCAAGAGTTTCCCCATGGTTCCAAGGGCTTCCAAATATGTCTGAAATGAGGGGGTATTTATAGAGAAATTTGGGTGAAAATGGATGGCCAAGATTGATTTGTATACCATTTGATCCAAGGGCTCACATTTAATCTTGAATTTAACTTTTTCTAAAAAGAATATTTATGAGATCATGTGGGACATATCATGGGACACCTAAGAGGGGTATGTGGCGTGTTGTACATGTAAGGAAGCTTCTAGAAAAATTCCAATCCAATCCGGTACCGATCGGAGCAATTTCACAATAACCGGACTGTGCTCTATTCCTAATTTTTTATAATATAACAGGATATGTATTTTGTCATGGAAATTAATGTCTAGGCTTCTCACACCATTGACAATGATATACTAAAAATTTATCTTCCATCCATCCCTTGGGAAATGACCAAAATACCTTTGGTGTCCTTTGTTTCACTGTACTAACCCTAAGGGCATAATTATCATTTCACCCATCTTTGTACTGCCTCAGGGCATATACTGGCTCAACTAAATCATATTTATTCCATGTGTCAAGTTTTTATCCTATCCCAGATGACCAAAATGCCCTCCATCCATCACTGGTACAATCTGGGCATCTAGGGGCATTTTTGTAATTTTGCACCTTTTCTGGACACTAACCCCTTCTACTGATGGACTAGTACCTTGGGTTTTGGGCCCTTCTTAGCATCATCATGGGCCTATATATGAGGTCATCTGATCTCATTCTATCCAGGCTCACATACCGATAAGTTCCATTATCGGATCACGGGTGTAGGGAACATCTTACACTGTAGGGAACACTTTCCTGTAATTCCCCCATTTATATATGATGTCCATGGAATCTGTTAAAAATTCAGATAACTTTTAGACTATCATATAATTTTCTGTTGTTTGGAACCCTAATAAAATTTCTGTCATGCTAGATTGACCAGCATATCTTCCTCTTTTTTATGATAGAATATGGGACTGAAATACTTCCGGGTAGTTCTAACCCTTTTCGGGCTGAACTTTCTATAATTACAATTTCGCCCTTGAACTTTTTACTTAATTACATTTAAGTCCATTAACTTTTAAAAATTACCACTTTTGGCTTAACTTTTGTTTCTACTTTAACTTTTTGCCTTTAACCTTTTATACTTTGCGTTTAGGTCCTTCTCTTTCTTCAATACTCCTCTAACCTTTATCATTTCTTCTAATCTTCGTGATGATCCTTTCAAACCTCTTTCCACTATTAGTATTATATAGATAAGGAAAATTAGGATATGATATTTCTACCCCCTTAAAATTAATCTCATCCTCGAAATTTACTCAACACCTCAATCAAGGATTTGGGGTATCTATCTCTTATCCTTTATCTTGACATCTTAGCGGAGTTCTTTTCATATCCGTAATTTTTCATATTTTACTATAATCATTCTTCTGTTATAAATCAACTCAATCAGAGTTGAACGCTACCTTATTCTACTACTTACTTCATTGCTTTGCATCTATTTTCATATGGACTTCTCACCATAATAAATCTGTGAGTAGTGTCCATTTCTTTCATACAAACTCCCTCATATACTACTATACTCTGGAGTTTCTATTAACGACTCATCATATTTCTTAGTGCAATCACCTACTGCTCATCTGAGTATCTAGCATAATTCTCTGAACATCCGCATAACTTTATCTTTCATTTTCATATTATCATACTTCTAATCATCTTTAATAACTCATCATAATACAGAGAGAGGACTTATATCATTATTCTTTCTTTTATTGTTCTACTGCTAAACAGGAGCACATAGAAGCATATTGGAGCACATACTCTAACATGCATAATGCCTTGCCTACATATGGCAGGACTATGTACCTGCTCATGAATGCAAAGCTCTAACATCGGAGCTTAAGCAGTCCTTTTCTTAATATGCACAGTTCTAACACTCGGAGCTTGCATTGCTCTAACATTTGGAACTTTAGCATATTTTACAAACATAACATAACATAACATAGCATAACATAATGCCTAGCATTTTATGCAAGGAGTGAAATCTCTCATTTGCTCTTTCACATGTAGCTTAACATTCAAACATCTTATCCTTTTCAAAAAGGGAGCCTCTCGATCTGTTTACAAGGCTAGCTATAAAGCCACTTCATATTGTACTTCTCAATACATATCTCTCATAACGTATCTCATTACATACTTTTCATAACATATCTCATTTCATATTTTTCATGCCGTAACATGGCATATCTGGCCAAATCTGGCTACATCATAGTTTATCATCTTACATAGCTCTATACATATATGCCAAATTTCTATAGCATTTACACCTTTCTTATCACTTCTCAGGGGGTCACCAATCATTGGACTATCCTTGCTTGAGCACGCCTAACTGAAATGTGCAGATAAAAATATGAAGCACTGAGGCTCACAGGTTCCAACCCTGGTACTTTACTATCTTACACCCAACTTATATTATCTCTATTGGGTCTATCTGGCCTTCTAATTTCTTTATCCTTATCTGGAGGATATATTTACCTTTCGTTCTTATTCTTTATAATCTTATTGTAAGGATCTCTTTATTCTCATTTGGCCCTTTCTCACATCTTATGAAATATTCTTATAAATCCTTGGGATTCAAGATTAACAACTTTAACTTTGATCACTTAGTTCCTGTTAGGTGTAAGGAGATTCTGAGTTCAGTCCCTGATAGTAATAAGGCTATCTGAAACTAGCATAATGGGTACTCTCTCTGTTATGAGTTAACCAACTTGTGAAGCTTCTATACCTTAACTTTTCCTTGGTATTCATCCTTCCAAAGAAATATTGTACTTATGGCTCATTACTTTCTTGCTCTAGGCTTAGTCTACTGTGACCCTCAAGATCTACTGCGATCAATCGTAAGCCTTTTCAAGATCTAAAAGACCCTGTGAGCCATACTAGGATCTAACTGCAATCCTTTGGAATCTACTGCGATTTCGTTGTATTGTATTCTCATCTCTAGAAGACCTAAACTAACGGACAACGTTACAAGGTTAGTTACTTCCACATAGTTGTTAACTCCATAGATAATTCCCCAAAAATGATCACAGAAGCCAATATTACCTATTAGGACTTTTCCCATTTCCTCTATCACTCAGGAACTTCATATATCATTCTCATCTTTTATAATTTTATTATATCTATTACTACAGAGAGCTACACAGGCTCTACCATGCACATATATATCATCATCTATTCATTTCATCTGAAGGACATTACTCTATATGAGCTATACTGTCCACTTTCTTGGCTTTATTTCAAAAGCAATCTTAATCTATCGCAAGAGCAATTTAGCTCTATTGCAAAAAAATATTAACTTATATTACTTAGAAACTGCTCCTTCTTAGAGCCCTATCATCTTTCATAACTGCCTCTCATTTCCTTTCATATCTATAGCACATCGTTCATATATCTTATCCTTACTGAAGGGATATGTCCTAAGTACTATAATCATTTATCTATAAATTCACTACTAACCTTTCATCTTTAATCTCATTCTCTATCCCATTGACTATCATTATCTGATCATAAATTCTCATTCCATTCTTTAGGAATTAACTGGGTAACTATTTTGTTTATCACTTTTCTATTGCTTTACCATCACCAAGTTATCTAATTGTATGTTGTAGGGCATGGGAGTAACATAACTTTCTCATCTGATATACTCTACCTATACATACTACATAAGGGGAGTATTCATTTATCATAGCATACTCAACATGCATAATATGTAAGGAGATACAATTATTTAAGCATTCTCTAACATGCTTGTCATCATATGACAACTGCAAAGAGATGCAATTTCTCGTCATATCTTATGGCAACATAAGCCATATCACTATTACATGGTTTGCTCAACCATCCCTTTATACTCATATTGCAATTAAACAATTGACTAGGTAACTTTTAAACATTCTGTCCCTTTAACACCTCAATGGCTAGGTCCTGATCATTTATTCAGGTACTTGAGTCATTTATTTGTTTCACTTAGGCTACCACATCACCATCTTACTAGGGTATAGACTCAACCCTTCTTTACTCTTTCTTACATGAGGAATAGGGGAGTCACTTTATCTTTGAACATGTGGCTACCTCACTAGGTCATATTCATTCTATCATATTATCTCTTATCGCCTGTAAAAATTATGTGTCTCTAGCCTAAAGGATTTATGTGTCCTTGGCCTCACTGTAATCCATAACTGAGTCAACTATTCTCTTTCAGCTACTGAGGAAAGGTCAGCTCATATCTTTATGCCATTTGCACTTTTAGTTTTCCTTTATCCTCCTGGATTACTAACAGGCGAGAAAGTGTCTCTCATTAAGCCTCAAGGTTCATATGAATGAACTCGGCTAATTATTCATCAAAGGGTTTCTCTTTCCTTTGTTCTAACCCTTAACCTCACGCTTATCTCTCTCTAATTGAGAGGAATACTTCTTTTAAACTCTTTGAGAAAAATTTCTCAAGTGAGCATATCACTCTCTATCTCGTATGGAGTAACTTCTGTATCTTTCTGTATCTCTCTATTATCTCTTAACTCTTTCTGTCCGTCATTCTCAGTCTACTCTAGACTAGACTGTGGTTCCTTTCTAATATGCCTCTAGATCCTAACCAATTCAGGCCACTTGGATCCCATTCATCATCTAGCATTATTACTTCTGCTCTATAGGGTAGAGCGTCAGGTTACTATCCCTTCATGATGGCATCCCTCTATTTTGGGAACTTTAACTTTCTATCTATTATCCATCACGTCTTTAACCTTAGGCCATGTATTAGATCATTCTTAGGCAAGTCTCATTCTAACTTCTTATCATTCTGTTCAACAGAGACTAGCTGCATAAAGTGTTTCGTAATGTTGACCAACCCCTAATGATCATACGGAGGATTTACTTCTGAACCTCTTCTTAAATTGATCTTCTGTATCTCAGTACATCGTACTATCTAGCTTGCCTGTACTCTATGCTAAACCTCTAACTGATAACCTTCAGTGAGGTTAGTATCTTCATTCCTGTCATCATGTCATATCCTAAATTTTCCCTATCTATATAATACTGATAGTGGAAAGAGGTTTGGAAAGGATTATGATGAAGATCAGAAGAAATAATAAATGTTAGATAATTCTTGAAGAAAGACAAGGACCTAAATGTTGGAAAATGTGCCCTAAGGGCCAATCATTGTCTTATGAACATTATTGATTTATGAATTTATTAATTGTGTTATCATATTATTTGCATGTTTATTGTGATGACCATCCTTGGATAATTCATGGTCTTATCCTATGTCACATCCTTATATTTATACATCTTAGGGACCATTCAGTAGCACTTAAACCACTTTCAGGGTCATTGAAGTCATAACACTTAATCTGGAATTTTATTCATATCGAGTACTGTTCACTGTGGCAAATTCCAGATGAGTGACCTGATTTTGAAAATTTATAACTAATTCTATAAAAATCGAAATGAAGTGGTTCAAATTGCTACATGAAGCTAACTCAAATATATTTCAGGGAAAAATCATTGGTTGACCAATCCTTGACAAATTTCACGTGGGTCAACGTTTCAATCTTACTGTTCATCCAATGACTTTCTCCTGAATCCAGCATTCTGGTCCCAACTTTAACAATTTATATCTTTTCGTGTATACATCCAAATTAGACATTCTATATATCAAATTAAATCTTAGTATGTCTACTTTTTACTCTAAAAATTTCGTACATTAATTCAATCCTTTACTATTTTTAATGATTTATCAAACATGAATGGGTCTTCACGAGTTACTGTTCACTGAGCCTATTTTCAGCATTTAGTCTTTACATACTCAAGCATACAGCCAACACATATCAGTCATACAGGCCAGATAACAATTAATATCAAATAATCAACTGTTATAAATTAGTGCATGATTAACTCCCTCATATTTTATTACATCCTTTTCTGTCTAACAACCGGCAGCATAACTGCTACAATTCTTCTTTAGAAAGTAACTGATGTTGTACCGATTCGGTAATTCCCTTATGCGAACTACCATTCTGCGTAGTACCCAGGAAAGACTGGATGAACCTGCTGGGTCCACTCACTTCCAGCCTCCTTAGACAGCACTACGTACACAGTACGTATCAGTTCCTTTCTTTGTTCCGTCTTCGTTGTCGGAATTTCGGCAGCCTACCGGCGTCTCTTAAGATTTCCAAATTTTATTTTGACAGAACCTCCCCTGTAATGTTATGTTTGGGAATGAGATTCAAAAGAATCCCAGTAACAACAATCATAACAAAATATGTAATGCAAAGTGACGGTGCTTGCTTGTGACTGTGTATAGATAAGTATGCTGCATGCTTCCATATTCAATAACATATGATCATAGCATTGGAATAGAGCTTCAAGCATAATATATAGGACAACAATCAACCAAACAAAATAACACATCACAAAGACATTACATAAGAGCTAGGATTAGTTATTACCTCAAAAGCAGAGCTTCAGAACTTCCTTACTACTTCCAACTCCACCAGAACTTCCTTTCTTTCTTTCTTTCTCCTTCTCTCTCTTCTTTCTCTCTCTTTTCTTGCCAAAAACGTGGGATGCATAAAATGGGAGGGGAAGGGGGTATTTATAGCTTTAATGGATGGCATTCTTGTAATTTTGAAGCCATCTGAACATGTGGTCCTGGTTTTTCCTGGAATTTCCTATTTTCTTTAATTCTTTTTACTGCATCACCCTGGACACCTCATGGGACTCCTCATAGGACACCTCACCACCCATATTCTTCATGTGACGAAATTTGGAGGTTCTGGAAGCTTTCCGGTCCAATCTGGTACCGGCCCGGTCCATCGCCTCGAAAAACGTGCCGTTTTCTGAATCTGATGTTTCTGAAGATCCTTTTTATGTCTACTGACCTCACATTTAGTATCTAGACCCTTTATATCATTAAATTTTTAATACTGGGTCCAGACTCAATTACAGATCCCCTGCGAAATGACCAAAATGCCCTTGGTGCCCTATCTTGTCCTATTTTAATCCCTAAGGGCAAAATCGTCATTTCACACCTTTCTGGACCCGGTCAAAGCTTATACTGGCTCTAGTCAACCTTATTTAGACATGTCTTGACCTCTGGGTCTGTCCAAAATGACCAGAATACCCTATATTCATCTGCTGCCCTTTTTGTACAACATAGGGGCATTTTCGTAATTTCGCACTTTTCCGGGGTTCTGCTGGACACTGGCCCACCTATCAGTCCAAGAGTCTTATTGGGCCTCTAATGGCGCCATTTTCGGGCTTCCTGGGTCCATTACCTGTATGGCACGCATTACGAGGATTCTTCCTTTAATACAATTCATTGAATATTTTAACTATTATTTACCGAGTATATACCTTTTCCGGTCACCGGCTCTTTTTCCCAGATATAGTGTCCTACTGTGTTCAGGCATCCTTGGGGGTTATAACGGTCATCTGACCGAAGTCATCTGATCGCATTCAGCCTCTTTAAAAATACCGATAAATCTTCTACCCGGATCCCCGGAGGCCTCACACTCCGTCTGGATTTTTTTATTTTGTGAATAACTTTTCCTACAGACCTCCTATCGGTATCCTGTCAGTTTCCCGACATCCGCCCATAAAGGCGCATCATCCTGTATTTTCCCACTTATATCTGAAATCTAGGGTATCCGGTATAAATTTTTATAACTTTTGGACGATCAGTCCATTTCTGGCTATCTGGAGTCTTCAAAAATTCCGGTATTAGGCTTGGTTACCCGGCGTCACCTGCCCTACCTTCTGGTAGAATCTGGGACTGACATGCTGTCGGGCAGTGCAAACCACTTCTGGCCTATTTTCTTTAATTATACTTCAGCCCCAGGGAACTTTTCCTTCTTTATAATTAAGTCCCTTAATTTGGCTAAATTACACTTTAAGACCCCATATTTTTGTCTACCTTTCATTCCTAACTTTAAACTTTCCATAATTGCATTTAGGTCCCTTAATTTCCTTTCTTTTGCAATTTAATCCTTTTCTTTACATAAAGGTACACATGTTTTTCCTGAAACAGAGCTCATATATTCCGTTTAATCTGTACATAGGAACTAGTACAGAAGATTAAGGATATTACATTTCTCTCCCCCTAAAAAATAAATTTCGTCCCCGAAATTTACATTACATCTATCCTATACCAATAATTCAGGGTACTTTTCTCTCATCTTTTCTTCTGTTTCCCATGTAGCCTCTTGTTCAGTCAAACCTTTCCAGATCACTTTAACTAAAGGAATCTGCTTATTCCGCAACTGCTTGACTTTTCTATCAGCAATTCGCACCGGTCCAACCTCATAGGTCAAGTCATCTCGCAGTGTAACCTCATCTTGCTCTATCACATGAGATGGATCTGGAATATACTTCTTTAATTGGGAAACATGGAACACATCATGTATCTGGCTGAGATTCGGAGGAAGAGCTAACTTGTAGGCTACTGCTCCTATCTTTGAGAGAATCTGGAATGGCCCGATGTATCTTGGATGCAACTTCTTCACCTTAATCGATCGTCCGGCTCCTGTGGTTGGAGTTAACTTAAGGAATACATGTTCTCCTTCTTCAAATTCCAACGGCTTCCTTCTGACATCTGCATAGCTCTTCTGTCTGCTTTGATCCGTCAACAATCGTTTTCTAATTACCGCAACTTGTTCTGCAGTTTGATCCACTATATCCGGACCAAGCATTCTTCTCTCGCTCAACTCTAGCCAGCATAAGGGGGATCTACATTTTCGTCCATAGAGTGCTTCAAAAGGTGCCATCTGTATACTGGCCTGATAACCATTGTTATATGCAAACTCTATAAGAGGTAAATGGATATCCCAGCTGCCTTTGAAATCTAGGACACATGCTCTCAGCATATCCTCTAACGTCTGTATTGTTCTTTCAGATTGACCATCTGTCTGAGGATGATAAGCTGTACTGAATCTGAGAGTAGTGCCCATTTCTTCCTGTAGAGCCCTCCAGAAATTTGAAGTAAATCGTGGATCTCTATCAGACACAATGCTGCTTGGGATACCATGGAGCCTAACGATCTCCTTTATATACAGCTTTGCCAGCTTTTCTAGAGAATCTCTCTTATTGATTGCCAGGAAATGTGCTGACTTTGTCAGTCGATCGATTACTACCCAAACCGCATCATGTCTACTTGGTGTCAAGGGTAGTCCTTCCACAAAGTCCATGGCAATCCCATTCCATTTCCACTCAGGAATATCTAAAGGCTGCAACGTTCCTGCTGGTTTTTGATGTTCAACTTTCACTTTCTGGCAGGTTAAGCACTTAGATACGTAAGCTACAACATCTTTCTTCAGTCCAGGCCACCAGAATAATCTTTTAACATCATGGTACATTTTGGTCATACCTGGATGTACCGTATATCGGCTTTTATGTGCTTCCTCCAGAATTCTTTCCCTTAATCCCCCAACATTTGGGATATAGTGTTTTCCCCTAAACTGTAGCAATTCGTCTGGGGACATCCCAAAATCCCTTGTCTTCCCTTTCTCCAGCTTGTCTTTGAATATTGCTGCGAGCTTATCCTGTTTCTGAGCCTCTTTGATCTCATCTTCTATGCAAGTTCTGACATGAACTCCTCCAAAAGGATTCTCCGTCAGTTGCATTTGATATAGAGGGCTCCAGTCGCGCATATCTTCTATCAGTTCCAATTCCTTGATCATCATGTATGCAACCTGCACCACCTTTCTACTCAGGGCATCAGCTACCACATTGGCTTTTCCTGGATGGTATTTAATCTGGAAGTCATAATCTTTTAACAATTCCATCCATCGCCGCTGCCTCATGTTCAGCTCTTTCTGATCCTGCAGATACTTCAGGCTTTTGTGGTCGCAAAACAACTCTATCGTTGCTCCGTATGAATAGTGCCTCCATATCTTCAGGGCATAGACCACCGCCGCAAGCTCCAGATCATGAGTGGGATAATTCTCTTCATGTGGCTTTAACTGCCGAGAGGCGTAGGCTACTACTCGACCTTGCTGCATAAGCACACATCCCAGGCCCTGCTTGCGAGCATCAGTGTAGATTACATAAGTCTGAGTTGGGTCTGGAATAATCAGCACGGGAGTAGTCGTTAATCTCTGCTTCAACTGCTGGAAGCTAGCCTCGCACTTCTCATCCCACTTAAACTGCTGATTCTTTCTGGTCAGCTTGGTAAGTGGTAAGGCAATTCGAGAAAAGTCTTGAATGAATCGTCTGTAGTACCCTGCTAGGCCGAGAAAACTTCTAATCTCTGCCACTGTCCTTGGCTGTTCCCAGCTCAAAACTGCTTCAAATTTGCTAGGATCTACAGCTACCCCGTCTCGGGATATGACATGACCGAGAAATTTGACTTCTGAAAGCCAAAACTCGCACTTACTCAGCTTAGCATAGAGCTTCTTCTCTTTAAGGATACCTATACCAATAATTCAGGGTACTTTTCTCTCATCTTTTCTTCTGTTTCCCATGTAGCCTCTTGTTCAGTCAAACCTTTCCAGATCACTTTAACTAAAGGAATCTGCTTATTCCGCAACTGCTTGACTTTTCTATCAGCAATTCGCACCGGTCCAACCTCATAGGTCAAGTCATCTCGCAGTGTAACCTCATCTTGCTCTATCACATGAGATGGATCTGGAATATACTTCTTTAATTGGGAAACATGGAACACATCATGTATCTGGCTGAGATTCGGAGGAAGAGCTAACTTGTAGGCTACTGCTCCTATCTTTGAGAGAATCTGGAATGGCCCGATGTATCTTGGATGCAACTTCTTCACCTTAATCGATCGTCCGGCTCCTGTGGTTGGAGTTAACTTAAGGAATACATGTTCTCCTTCTTCAAATTCCAACGGCTTCCTTCTGACATCTGCATAGCTCTTCTGTCTGCTTTGAGCCGTCAACAATCGTTTTCTAATTACCGCAACTTGTTCTGCAGTTTGATCCACTATATCCGGACCAAGCATTCTTCTCTCGCTCAACTCTAGCCAGCATAAGGGGGATCTACATTTTCGTCCATAGAGTGCTTCAAAAGGTGCCATCTGTATACTGTCCTGATAACCATTGTTATATGCAAACTCTATAAGAGGTAAATGGATATCCCAGCTGCCTTTGAAATCTAGGACATATGCTCTCAGCATATCCTCTAACGTCTGTATTGTTCTTTCAGATTGACCATCTGTCTGAGGATGATAAGCTGTACTGAATCTGAGAGTAGTGCCCATTTCTTCCTGTAGAGCCCTCCAGAAATTTGAAGTAAATCGTGGATCTCTATCAGACACAATGCTGCTTGGGATACCATGGAGCCTAACGATCTCCTTTATATATAGCTTTGCCAGCTTTTCTAGAGAATCTCTCTTATTGATTGCCAGGAAATGTGCTGACTTTGTCAGTCGATCGATTACTACCCAAACCGCATCATGTCTACTTGGTGTCAAGGGTAGTCCTTCCACAAAGTCCATGGCAATCCCATCCCATTTCCACTCAGGAATATCTAAAGGCTGCAACGTTCCTGCTGGTTTTTGATGTTCAACTTTCACTTTCTGGCAGGTTAAGCACTTAGATACGTAAGCTACAACATCTTTCTTCAGTCCAGGCCACCAGAATAATCTTTTAACATCATGGTACATTTTGGTCATACCTGGATGTACCGTATATCGGCTTTTATGTGCTTCCTCCAGAATTCTTTCCCTTAATCCCCCAACATTTGGGATATAGTGTTTTCCCCTAAACTGTAGCAATTCGTCTGGGGACATCCCAAAATCCCTTGTCTTCCCTTTCTCCAGCTTGTCTTTGAATATTGCTGCGAGCTTATCCTGTTTCTGAGCCTCTTTGATCTCATCTTCTATGCAAGTTCTGACATGAACTCCTCCAAAAGGATTCTCCGTCAGTTGCATTTGATATAGAGGGCTCCAGTCGCGCATATCTTCTATCAGTTCCAATTCCTTGATCATCATGTATGCAACCTGCACCACCTTTCTACTCAGGGCATCAGCTACCACATTGGCTTTTCCTGGATGGTATTTAATCTGGAAGTGATAATCTTTTAACAATTCCATCCATCGCCGCTGCCTCATGTTCAGCTCTTTCTGATCCTGCAGATACTTCAGGCTTTTGTGGTCGCAAAATAACTCTATCGTTGCTCCGTATGAATAGTGCCTCCATATCTTCAGGGCATAGACCACCGCCGCAAGCTCCAGATCATGAGTGGGATAATTCTCTTCATGTGGCTTTAACTGCCGAGAGGCGTAGGCTACTACTCGACCTTGCTGCATAAGCACACATCCCAGGCCCTGCTTGCTAGCATCAGTGTAGATTACATAAGTCTGAGTTGGGTCTGGAATAATCAGCACGGGAGTAGTCGTTAATCTCTGCTTCAACTGCTGGAAGCTAGCCTCACACTTCTCATCCCACTTAAACTGCTGATTCTTTCTGGTCAGCTTGGTAAGTGGTAAGGCAATTCGAGAAAAGTCTTGAATGAATCGTCTGTAGTACCCTGCTAGGCCGAGAAAACTTCTAATCTCTGCCACTGTCCTTGGCTGTTCCCAGCTCAAAACTGCTTCAACTTTGCTAGGATCTACAGCTACCCCGTCTCGGGATATGACATGACCGAGAAATTTGACTTCTGAAAGCCAAAACTCGCACTTACTCAGCTTAGCATAGAGCTTCTTCTCTTTAAGGATACCAAGAACAATCCTCAAATGCCTTTCATGCTCCTCTGGAGATTTGGAGTACACCAGAATATCATCAATAAAGACCACAACGAACTGATCTAGATAAGGCCTGAAAATCCGGTTCATATAGTCCATGAAAATAGCAGGTGCATTGGTTAGTCCAAAAGGCATCACCAAAAATTCAAAATGTCCGTAGCGCATTCTGAACGCCGTCTTTGGAATGTCATCTGGCTTGACCCTTAGTTGATGGTAGCCAGATCTCAAGTCAATCTTGGAGAATAAGCTCGCTCCTGCCAATTGATCTAGCAGGTCATCAATTCTGGGAAAAGGATACTTGTTCTTAACTGTAAGCTTATTTAATTCCCTGTAGTCAATGCACAGCCTTAAGCTACCATCTTTCTTCTTGACGAACAGTACTGGAGCACCCCATGGCGATACACTGGGTCGTATAAAACCTTTCTCCAATAGCTCCTCAATTTGCTACTTCAGTTCCATCATTTTGTTGGGAGCCATCCTGTATGGGGCTTTTGATACTGGTCCAGCTCCAGGTACAATGTCGATCGCAAACTCCACTTCACGCTCTGAAGGCAATCCCTGAATCTCCTTTGGAAAGACTTCAGGAAATTCATTGACTACAGGAACCTCCTCGATGCCTTCCTCCACTTCTGTTTGAACAGAAAAGAATACCACATATCCCTGACATCCTTTCCGTAGATATTTTTCTGCCTGAGCCTATGTCACGAAGTTCAGTTGTACTTCTAAGCTCCGATCAGTGATCTTTGGACCAAGAACTAGGGTCTTGTTTCTGCAGTCTAACATCACATTATTGGAGGATAACCAATTTAAACTGAGTATGACTTCAATCTCCTGGAAAGGCATACAGATTAGGTCCAGGGTGGTACTACAGTGCTCATAACGCACCACACTATTTAGACAGGCATCAGATGTGATCACCCTAGCGTTGGTGGGGGTTTTCACCTTGGATCATCTCAGATGATCGCTGAGCATCCTCTCTAGTGAGTGCAAACACTCGTCCCGCCGTCCTTGGCCTTGGATCAGTTATAGCTTAAGGACATTCTCTGGAAAAATGTCCGGGCTTTCCGCAGGTGTAGCATACATTCTGGCCCATCAAACATGGTCTGTCACCATGATTCTTTCCACACTTTTCACATACTGGGGCCTTCGGATCCCTGTTATTGGATCTTCCGCGAAAATTTCCCCTATTAGGCCTCTTGGTCTGCCACGGGCGCTTTCTTTTCTTATAGCCGCTCCCACTGGCCGCTTCTTGATTCCGTCTGGCCTTATCAGGAGTCGCTTGATCTTTACTCCCAGATTTGGACAGCATTCTATGATTCATGCTGTTCTCAACGATTCGACATGCTTCCACAGCCTTATTGAACTGGCTGTATTGTTGGGGAGTTAACTTCTCCTTTAACATAGAATTCAGCCCTCGAATCATTCTTTCTGTCATCCAGCGTTCGTCATCCACTTGGCGTAGGTAAGTTGAATATTGAGATAGCCGGATGAACTTGGCCAAATATTCATCAAAAGCTTCTTTTTCTGCTTGCCTTAGCACAAGGAATTCAGCCTCCCTTTCATCTCTAACAGATTGAGGGAAATATTTCTCATAAAATTGCTCAAGAAATACTTCCCAGGTAACTAGAATATCTCTTGCTTGGAGAAGTAATTCTGTATTCTTCCACCATCTATCCGCATCCTTTTCCAATTGATAGATGGCCATTTGGGCCTTGGTTTCAGTCGGGCAGTCGAGGACCTTAAAGATCTTCTCTAATCTGCTGACCCAATTTTCTGCTACATGTACTTCAAATGTCCCTTCGAATATGGGAGGATTGTGTTTGCAAAATCGCACCATCCATTGTTGGATGCCAACTGCCTCCTCCCTTGATTTAACCCTTCTCTGGGGCTGTTCTGCCTGCTGTGGTACTTCTTCAGATTCTCTACTAGTTACTCCTGAAGGCTCTGGCGGTCTTAAATTATTTACAGCTGCTGCTACTGCCGCGGCTATGGCAGCATCTCTGTCTTGTTCATTTCGTGGTTGAGCAGCTCTTATTTCTTCTATCATCTTTTGTTGCTGTTCTAATCGTTCTAGAATCATTTGATTAAGGTTTCCAGCCTCTCGGGGTTCCTCAGCTAGAATAGTTCTCCTTGTTCGTACCATTTTGTTATACTTAAAAACAGAAGGAAATACAATAAATTTCATTTCACACATAATATACATACAGAATATATGTACATATCACAGTACCATTCTAGTCTTTTATACTCTAATTTTCTTAAACTTTATTCTAATGTATTCTTCTACTAGGTAGATCCAGTCGGATATGGTACAATATGATTCTCTATCAAAATACTGGTCCAACTCCGATCTCCAGGTAGGAGTCTTCGGCAATACGTCATTCATAATTTCTAGTCAAAACCCCATGGTTAACACATTTGAATCCCAGGCTTGATATATGGCTTTCACCCTTGTGATAAACTCCTGGTAGACCGAATAATCTTGATCTATGTTTTCGAACAGGGTCTGCCTCAACTCGTATAGTTGTCGGGCTAATGCTACCGAGCTCTCAAGTTGCTCTCTACTCAGGTTCCTCCCTGGGACCATTCTTACGATTAAACCTCCCAAATACATTTCTACCAGAGTCACTTCGGGCCTACTGGAACCTGGCGCATTACTCTGAACACGTACTTGGCTGGACCCTGAACTGTCTGTTATATTCAAGGGTACCGCACATATGGAAATGGCAGGAATAGGGCCTTCTGTTATCATCACTTCCTGATCATCAATTGGAAAGTTTGATCCTATCAAGGAACTATCCTCCTCAGAATCACCAGCTACTGGAGGTGTCCAGAGGTCAGAATCATTGCTTACTATCTCTTCTTCTGAACTATCTGAACTAGAGACCTCTGGTCTTAATTCCCATTGGTTTACCGTAGTTTCAGACCCAAATCTATGTCTAGCCATCCTGCAAACACTACTTAGTGTCAATTATGACGGCTTTATCATGGTATATCTTTCTATAAATCATCTATTCAGAGCATTTCTTAAGCCAGAATCCTTTGCTCTGATACCAAAATTGCAGAGTCCTTCTTGGGACTACAAAAGGTACCTCAGACGCAAGTTTTACGCAACAGCCTCTCGACTGCAATGTAACCTCCCGGTGGCAAAGCCGGTTGGCCATGTCGAGGTAAGAGCCAACGCTTCGTCCCACTCTCACGCAGTGAGAACCCCCGATCATGGTGAAGAATCTTAGCCATCTCATAACTTGCTCTGATACCAAAATGTCACATCCTTATATTTATACATCTTAGGGACCATTCAGTAGCACTTAAACCACTTTCAGGGTCATTGAAGTCATAACACTTAATCTGGAATTTTATTCATATCGAGTACTGTTCACTGTGGCAAATTCCAGATGAGTGACCTGATTTTGAAAATTTATAACTAATTCTATAAAAATCGAAATGAAGTGGTTCAAATTGCTACATGAAGCTAACTCAAATATATTTCAGGGAAAAATCATTGGTTGACCAATCCTTGACAAATTTCACGTGGGTCAACGTTTCAATCTTACTGTTCATCCAATGACTTTCTCCTGAATCCAGCATTCTGGTCCCAACTTTAACAATTTATATCTTTTCGTGTATACATCCAAATTAGACATTCTATATATCAAATTAAATCTTAGTATGTCTACTTTTTACTCTAAAAATTTCGTACATTAATTCAATCCTTTACTATTTTTAATGATTTATCAAACATGAATGGGTCTTCACGAGTTACTGTTCACTGAGCCTATTTTCAGCATTTAGTCTTTACATACTCAAGCATACAGCCAACACATATCAGTCATACAGGCCAGATAACAATTAATATCAAATAATCAACTGTTATAAATTAGTGCATGATTAACTCCCTCATATTTTATTACATCCTTTTCTGTCTAACAACCGGCAGCATAACTGCTACAATTCTTCTTTAGAAAGTAACTGATGTTGTACCGATTCGGTAATTCCCTTATGCGAACTACCATTCTGCGTAGTACCCAGGAAATACTGGATGAACCTACTGGGTCCACTCACTTCCAGCCTCCTTAGACAGCACTACGTACACAGTACGTATCAGTTCCTTTCTTTGTTCCGTCTTCGTTGTCGGAATTTCGGTAGCCTACCGGCGTCTCTTAAGATTTCCAAATTTTATTTTGACAGAACCTCCCCTGTAATGTTATGTTTGGGAATGAGATTCAAAAGAATCCCAGTAACAACAATCATAACAAAATATGTAATGCAAAGTGACGGTGCTTGCTTGTGACTGTGTATAGATAAGTATGCTGCATGCTTCCATATTCAATAACATATGATCATAGCATTGGAATAGAGCTTCAAGCATAACATATAGGACAACAATCAACCAAACAAAACAACACATCACAAAGACATTACATAAGAGCTAGGATTAGTTATTACCTCAAAAGCAGAGCTTCAGAACTTCCTTACTACTTCCAACTCCACCAGAACTTCCTTTCTTTCTTTCTTTCTCCTTCTCTCTCTTCTTTCTCTCTCTTTTCTTGCCAAAAACGTGGGATGCATAAAATGGGAGGGGAAGGGGGTATTTATAGCTTTAATGGATGGCATTCTTGTAATTTTGAAGCCATCTGAACATGTGGTCCTGGTTTTTCCTGGAATTTCCTATTTTCTTTAATTCTTTTTACTGCATCACCCTGGACACCTCATGGGACTCCTCATAGGACACCTCACCACCCATATTCTTCATGTGACGAAATTTGGAGGTTCTGGAAGCTTTCCAGTCCAATCTGGTACCGGCCCGGTCCATCGCCTCGAAAAACGTGCCGTTTTCTGAATCTGATGTTTCTGAAGATCCTTTTTATGTCTACTGACCTCACATTTAGTATCTAGACCCTTTATATCATTAACTTTTTAATACTGGGTCCAGACTCAATTAAAGATCCCCTGCGAAATGACCAAAATGCCCTTGGTGCCCTATCTTGTCCTATTTTAATCCCTAAGGGCAAAATCGTCATTTCACACCTTTCTGGACCCGGTCAAAGCTTATACTGGCTCTAGTCAACCTTATTTAGACATGTCTTGACCTCTGGGTCTGTCCAAAATGACCAGAATACCCTATATTCATCTGCTGCCCTTTTTGTACAACATAGGGGCATTTTCGTAATTTCGCACTTTTCCGAGGTTCTGCTGGACACTGGCCCACCTATCAGTCCAAGAGTCTTATTGGGCCTCTAATGGCGCCATTTTCGGGCTTCCTGGGTCCATTACCTGTATGGCACGTATTACGAGGATTCTTCCTTTAATACAATTCATTGAATATTTTAACTATTATTTACCGAGTATATACCTTTTCCGGTCACCGGCTCTTTTTCCCAGATATAGTGTCCTACTGTGTTCAGGCATCCTTGGGGGTTATAACGGTCATCTGACCGAAGTCATCTGATCGCATTCAGCCTCTTTAAAAATACCGATAAATCTCCTACCCGGATCCCCGGAGGCCTCACACTCCGTCTGGATTTTTTTATTTTGTGAATAACTTTTCCTACAGACCTCCTATCGGTATCCTGTCAGTTTCCCGACATCCGCCCATAAAGGCGCATCATCCTGTATTTTCCCACTTATATCTGAAATCTAGGGTATCCGGTATAAATTTTTATAACTTTTGGACGATCAGTCCATTTCTGGCTATCTGGAGTCTTCAAAAATTCCGGTATTAGGCTTGGTTACCCGGCGTCACCTGCCCTACCTTCTGGTAGAATCTGGGACTGACATGCTGTCGGGCAGTGCAAACCACTTCTGGCCTATTTTCTTTAATTATACTTCAGCCCCAGGGAACTTTTCCTTCTTTATAATTAAGTCCCTTAATTTGGCTAAAATTACACTTTAAGACCCCATATTTTTGTCTACCTTTCATTCCTAACTTTAAACTTTCCATAATTGCATTTAGGTCCCTTAATTTCCTTTCTTTTGCAATTTAATCCTTTTCTTTACATAAAGGTACACATGTTTTTCCTGAAACAGAGCTCATATATTCCGTTTAATCTGTACATAGGAACCAGTACAGAAGATTAAGGATATTACATCCTAAATGTCCCTGGTCGGTCATCTATGTGGGAGCAGAGATGAAATAAGGCCAGTATAACTTTGAAGATGTATAGAGATATAAATCAAAGTCATAGGCACATGTAAGAGTACAAGGTGTTGGACTGACCCGCTATGAGAGAGCTGCATGGGTTACGTCATAAGCTTCTCTCATATACAAACCATGTCATTATGCCCTTTGACCTGAGATCATCATGGATTCCAACATGACAAACGCTCAGCTTTGACCTAGTCAAAAGTCACTTTTGACCGAGTGATTATAAAGACTATGTTCGGGCTTAGTGGTTTTTCATGCAGAGGAATATGAATGGTCAAGATGGAATTTGACCCTCACATTCGTAGAGAGATATTACTAGGCCCCTCGATGAGTGAGTCTGAGAAACGTATGGCTATACTATAATGGAAAGGTAGTTCCATTTCTATAGTCATACTACTCAGGGATCGAGAAAGTAACGGTCAGGAATAGGAGGATGACATTATCCATGCCTCAACCATGACCAAAATATCGTGTGACAGAAGGGACATGATATGGTTGTATAAAAGGTTACATCATTTAACGATCCTTATATGATTTGGGTAGTCGTTATGTCTTGCTAGAGACCGCTTACGACTTGTGGGCTAGTATAACAAATAGCCCACTGCCAACTTCATATGGGCCTACAGGGTCGCACACAAAATAGCCCAACACGAGCTATGATGTCCAGATTCATTGAATCTAAGACATGTCCAGATTCATTGAATCTAAGACATGTCCAGATTCAATGAATGATTCAGGATAGATGTATATATATTTATTTATATTTATATTCACATATATATATATATATATAAATTCGTATATATACATTATATATAAGAGATATATGAGATTTAATTTATAAGGATAAATTAAATCTCTATCACGTTTGAATTTGAAATTCAAATTGATAGGATATCTCATATAAGAGATATTTATAAGATTTAATTTATAAGGATAAATTAAATCTCTATCATGATTAAATTTGAAATTCAAATTGATAGGATATCTCATATAAGAGATATTTATAAGATTTAATTTATAAGGATAAATTAAATCTCTATCACATTTGAATTTGAAATTCAAATTGATATGATATCTCAAATTTGATTTATGAGAATAAATCAAATACAGTTCAGTCTTAGCTTTATTGTAAGTTAAATAAATAGGTGAATTAAATCTGTGGGACAGATTTAATATTATTTATTTAATTAGTTTCTTGTCAAATTATACAATATATGATATTGTATTAATTTCGAAATTAATATAAGATTAACTCCTAAAATCCAATTCGGTAGAAGAAAACATAGAGCATCCTATATATCTGATATTAGGAGCTACATTTTGCATAGAGATATACATAGAACACAGAAAGGCCGAAGGGGACTGGGCAAAGGGTTTGCAGATAAGAAACTGTCAAAATAGAGACGAAGGGGACGAACTCTTTAGAAAGCCCTGGAAGGACTAGAGACGCTTGCACGTCGTTCATGGTTAGAACGCTGTTCATGTGGATACCAGTAGAGGAAGTTGACCTGAGTCATCGACTTCTTGCGATCGGAAAGGGAGCATGAGCCGCGGAAAGAAGCTGTGAACGTCGTGATCAAAAGCTGTGGAAGTCGCTGAGGCACACTAAGGGTAATGCTTCTTCCCACTTGACTTAAACACATACGGTAGATCCTGGAAAGGAATGGAAAAATTTTTAAATTAATTTCCACTGCGTGTCTTCCAATTCCTTTCACTAAACGCAAATTGGAAAAGGTTAAAGGCCAAAACTTGAAGTAGAAATAAATGTTGGGCCAAAAGTGGTAATTTTTAAAAGTTTAGGGACCTAAATGTACTTGAGCAAAAAGTTAGGGACATAAATGTAATTATGGAAAAGTTCAGCCAGAAAAGGCTTAGAACTGCTTGTAAGTATTTCAGTCCCACATTCCATCAGTAAATAGAGGAAGTCATGCTGGGTAATCCGGCATGATACAAAAATTTTATTAAGGCTCCAGACAGCAGAAAATTATCTGATAGTCTAAAAGTTATCTGATTTTTTATCAGATTCTATGGATATCAGATATGTGTGGAGAAATTACAGGAAAATGTGCCCTACAATTTCAGATGTTATGAATCTGACAGAACCCCAGAAGAAGTTTTGTATAAAAAGTTATTTACATATTAATGAATTTTGACGGGAGTTTGATAACACCCGTGATCCGATAATGGAACTTATCGGTATGTGAGCCTAGATGAACTCACATATAGGCCCATGATGATGCCAATAAGAGCCCAAAACCCTGGGTACCAGTCCATCAATAGAAGGGGCTAGGGTCCAGAAAAAGTGCGAAATTATGAAAATGCCCCTGGATGCCCAGATTGTACTAGCGTTGGATGAAGGGCATTTTGGTCACCTGGGATAGGCTAAAAACGTGGCACATGGTATAAATATAATTAGTTGAGCTCAAATACACCCTGAGGCAGTATAAAGAGGGGTAAAATGATGATTATGCCCTTAGGGTCAATATAATGTAAGAAAGGACACCAAGGGTATTTTGGTGTTTTTCCAAGGAATGTATGGCAGATAAATACTCAGTATAACCATGTCAATGGTATGAGAAGACTAGAAATTGATTTCTAAGATAGAATACATATCCTGGTATATTATAGAAAAATTCAGAACAGAAAATAGTCCGGTTGTTGTAAAACTGCTCCGATCGGTACCAGATTGGACTGGAATTTTTTCAGAAGCTTCCTGGCATGAGGAGCACGCCACCTAACCCTCTTAGGTGTCCCATGAGCTGTCCCACATGATGTCATAATTATTCTTTTATAAAAAATTAAAATCCAAGATTAAATGTGGGCCTTTAGATCAAATAGTAACCAAATCAATCTTGGCCATTCATTTTTCTTGGATTTTGGCTATAAATACCCCCTCATTCTGCCCAAAACCGTGGCCTTGAGAACCATAGGAAACTCTTGCAAAATTTTCACTCAACCAAGAAAGACGCACACAACTTGAAGCAAGAAGCAAGGTAATCATCTCCCTTGATCTTGAGCTTTGTTCTAGCAAGTTAGCTCATGGTTTTAAGGGGTTTTCATGCTATATTTCCCTTATGGTTGCTGCTGTAAGTGCTGCTCATATATGGTTAAAATATGAGTTTTATGTTATGGATAGTTTAGACAAGCTTAAACAAGCTAGAATCAAGTGGTATAAGCTTGAGAATTCAAGTATGTTTGGATTTAGGGTTTTGTGTTCTTGCTGGTACTGTACGTGGTACTGTTCATATGATGGAATTTCATGATTTTGATGCTTCCAATGAGTTTAAAATGGAAAATTGTGTGGGGTTAAAGTAGGAGAATAAGTATTGGAAGCATTGGAATCAAAATGTGAATTTTTGGAAAAAAGGGACCTTCAGTTCGGTTTGATACTGTAGCAACTGAAGTGTTTTGATTTTGGAAATTCTGATTTCATATTTCGATTCTACATGAAAAATTATGTGGAAATGAACGATGGGAATTTATTTTGGAAAGATGGAAGTAAGAAACATAAAGTAGAGAAAGAAAGGGAGCTAGTGAAAACCTAGTCTTGGATTTGGTTTCAAGTTGAGTTGTAACTTGATATTATGTTGTAATGGCTAGGTTTTGATATTTGTGAAGAAAGGAAAGCACTTCAAGAAGGTCTTGACCAAGATAGCTAAGAGGTAGCAAGGATACCTAACTATAACTCATGTTTGTTTAATTGTTTTATTTGCTTGTTGATTATAGTGCTTGGTTGAGCTTGAGCTTATGTCATCATGATATGATGAAGTATGAATCATTGCAACTCCTTGCAAGTTATGTCATGACAATATGCATGTTAGAGTTTGCTTATGTACCATTATGAAGTAGCTCCCATCACATGATAACATGTTAAGCATTCAATTATTCATGCATGATATTATAGTTTGTGTAACTTGCTATTGGGATTTCTATGAAATCTCATTCCTTCCATATGCATAAACTTGTTATAGGTGTTGGAACTTCACATGGAAAAAGGGTAAACATGGATGAATGAGGTTGTATAATAGGTCACATGAGATATTTGACTTTATGGAAGCATATGATGGAATGTATGGTTGAATAGTGTATGATTCTGTAATTCTATTTTGAGGCTGTGGTGATGTGACGATGTTTATGATGCTTAACTCAACTAGTTTTAGTCTGAAACTTGGTATGATTAAAGTTAAGATATAGAGATTTAAATGGACACCAAGAAAGCCTCATTTGGATAACTATCCGAATTATTATGATTTTCCAAAGAGGGCAGTAAGACCTGGAATTGAGATAAAACGAGTGCTAAGAAGCAGTGACGTTTACGCAATGGTTTCATATATCAAATGAATGAATTTTTCTATGAAATTTGGTGAGCTTAGAGAGGACGTCTAGTTATTTAATTCTATAGGTAACAAAGTTCATTTGGATAAGTAACCAAAGAGAAATGAATTTTTAAAGTTAAGGCAAAGAAACTGGAACTTCCAGATTTTACCAAATGAATAGTGATTTTTAACCAATAAATTGATTTCGTGTGAACAAGATAACCTCAATTTCATATTTTTTTCCTCAAATATTTATGAAACATATTTCATTATAAATTGGAAGCACATTATTTCAATTTTTCTACAATTAATTATGAATTTTCAAAGTAGGGTACATGTTCTGGAATGACCAAATGAACAGTAACAGTGAACAGTACCTGAGAGCAAATCTTTTGGAAATGGATGTTTTCAAAGCAAATGATCATGTAATTGGTTCCAATCATTTCTAATAGAGTATAATTGAGGTTAAAAATAAGGACGTGACACATCAGGTCTCTGTGCATTTTAATTGCCACCTAATACTTGCTAGCCGCGTCTCATATTCTCTGTAACCTTTAGTCGTGACCATCTCAACTTACTAATCACAACTTAACAGCTCTGTCTTCTTCCACCATATGTCGGCATCTCTTTCTAACTGGTAGATTTCCATCTGTGCTTTACTCTCAGACAGACAACCCAGTACCTTAAAGATCTTCTCCACTCTGCTGATCCAATCCTCCACTTTCTGTACATCAAATGTTCCCTCGAACATCAGAGGACTATGCTTACAGAACTTAGCCATCCACTATTGAATACCAGCTGGATCTACTATCTGTCCTATCTGTCTTGGTAGCTCTATTGTTTGTTGAACCATCTCTAGTTCTGTATTAACTATACCAGCAGACTCTGGCTGCCATAGGTTTTCTACAGCTTCTACTATGGCTACTGCTATGGTAGTGTCATATGCTAATTTTTCCCTATCTGTATACCACTGATAGTGGAAAGAGGTTTGGAAAGGATTATGACGAAGATCAGAAGAAATCATAAAGGTTAGATGATCCTTTAAGGAAGAGAAGGACTAAAATGAAAAGTAGAAAAGGTTAAAGGGCAAAAGTTAAAGTAGAAACAAAAGTTGGGCCAAAAGTGGTAATTTCCAAAAGTTAAGGGACTTAAATGTAATTAAGTAAAAAGTTCAAGGGCAAAATTATAATTACAGAAAGATCAGCTTTGAAAGGGTTAGAACTACCCGAAAGTTTTTCAGTCCTATATTCTATCAGTAAATAGAGGAAGTTATGCTGGTTAATCTGGCATGATACAAAAATTTTATTAGGGCTCCAGACAGTAGAAAATTATCTGATAGTCTAAAAGTTATCTAAATTTTTATCAAATTCTATGGACATCAGATATAAGTGGGGGAATTACAGGAAAGTGTGCCCTACAGTATCTGATGTTATGAATCTGACAGAACCCCGAAAGAAGTCCTGTATGAAAAGTTATTCCCATAATAGTGAATTTTGACGGGAGTTTGATAACACCCGTGATCCAATAATGGAACTTATCGGTATGTGAGCCTAGATAGAATGAGATCATATGACCTCATATATAGGCCCATGATGATGCCAAGGAGGGCCCAAAAACTAGGGTACTAGTTCATCAGCAGAAGGGGCCAGTGTCCAGAAAAAGTGTAAAATTATGAAAATGCCCCTGGATACCCATATTATACCAGTGATGGATGGAGGGCATTTTGGTCATCTGGGACAGGCTAAAGATGTGGCATATAGTATAAATGTGATTAGTTAGAGCCAGTATAGTCCCTAAGGCAGTACAAAGAGGGGTAAAAAGATGATTTTACCCCTAGGGTCAATATAGTGTAAGAAAGGACACCAAGGGTATTTTGATCATTTCCCAAGGGATCTGTAAGTAAGTTGTTTCCAGTAAAAGTATGTTAATGGTATGAGAAGCCTAGATATTGATTTCCAGGACATAATACATATCCTGGTATATTATAAAAAATTCAGAACAGAAAAAGTCCGGTTGTGGTGAAACTACTCCGATCGGTACCAGATTTGACTGGATTTTTTCCAAAAGTTTCCTTACACTATGAGCATGCCACATACCCCCATGAGGTGTCCCATGAGGTGTCCCACATGATGTCGTAATTATTCTTTTATGAAAAATTAAAATCCAAGATTAAATGTGAGCCTTTAGATCAAATAGTAACCAAATCAATCTTGGCCATTAATTTTTCTTGGATTTTGGCTATAAATACCCCCTCATTTCTGCATCAAAACCGTGGCTTCATGGACCCTTGGGGAAACTCTTGCAAAATGAAAACTCAAGCCAAGACAAAGAAGATTCAATGTCCCAAAGTTCAAGCAATCTAGAGATTAAAGGTAAGCAATATCTCCTAGCTTGTTTTCCTTTGATTTGGGAACTTGAACTTAGGGTTTTCATGGGGGAAAAGTTGAGTTTTCTATAAGGGGTGTTGCTTCTGAAAGAGCTTAGATGAAAGGGGAAAGAAGAAATTAAAGTTAGAAGCATATGATTGAAGCTTAAACAAGCTAGTTAAGTGATTGGTTGTTGAATCAAGTTGATATTCTTGACTTTGCCAAGAGTGAATCTGTTTGGTATGCACTGTTAATGAGGGAAAGAAATGGAATTTCAATGATTTAATGCTTCCATTGAGTTTGTATGATGATTTTGTGTAGGATTGGAAAGGTTTTGAACCTTGAAAACATTAAAATCTCAAGGTTGTAGTCTTTGAGATTCCTTATGGTACTGTTCACTGGCATGAACAGTGATTGGAATTTCATGATTTTGATGGTTCCAATGGTTTTAAAATGAAAAGTTGTGTGGGGTAAAGTGGAGAAACAAGTATGGGAAGCATTATAATCAAAATGAGAATTTTTGAAAGAATTGTATGCTTATGTTCAGTTCTGTACATCAGGCCATGAAGGAGCTGGAATTTCATGATTCTAAGCTCATAAAAGGATTCAAAAGATGGAATTGTGTAGGGTAAAGTCAAGACATCAATTGGTTCAAGAGCCAAGTGGATTAGTGAAGATTAGAGAAAGTTATGACAATAAAGAGTGTAACAAAGTTAGTCTTGAACATGGTTGGAGTTCATGAGTTCTAATGAGTTATGTGATGAATATGAATGTGTTTAGGACCTTGAAACATCCAAGAACATGTTGGTAAGTGATTGACATAAAGGCTTCATGGTTGGAAAGCTAGGGAGGAAATGCTAAAGATCAAGAGGAAAGTTTAAGTGCAAGGTAGTGAACTTACCTCTTTATGTGCTTGATGTGGTATGCTTATGTGTTGACATGTATATGATATTTGAATGATGTTGTGACATGATTAATGATGTTGAATGTATTGTGAATAACATGTTTTCCATGGCCATGCACTTTATGTGAAAGTATACAGCATGATGGCATGTCACTAATCAAAGAAAGTTTAATGAAATTACATATCATGCATTAGCATCCATCTTGCATACTTAAGTGGTAATGTTTGCTACTGAGATTCCCTAGAATCTCACTCTCCCATAACCAACCAATTTAGGTCAGGCATGATGGATAATGTATGCATGGAGAAGAGCTAAAGCATGGAAGAAGAAAAGTGAAGTATTTAAGATGTTAGCATATGCTATGCACTTTCCATGTATGTCAAAGCCATGTAAAGTATCTATTTATGTGATGAGATTGTATGAAAGAATTATTGTATAATCCCATGATGTATATGAAATCATAAAAAGCAAAAGAGATTATTTATGGATGCTATAATAATTATGGAAAATGAAAGAAAGGAAACTGAAATGGTAAAAACGTAGGTCCTAAAGCAGTTTTGTTGTGGCTTCAGTTTGACCTAGCAAATGAAGGAATTATTTCACAAAATTTTATGAGAATGTAGTACACATCTAGAGCTTTAAATTCATAGGTATAAAGTTTCATTTGGATGTGTATATGAAGAGAAATGAATTTCCAAATTAAAGGACCAGAATCTGTTTCTAGAGTTTTTGACCAAATGAACAGTAAACTTCAACGAATAAACTGTATCAATTGGATAATCATTTGCTCTGGAAATTATTTTTTCCTTAAATTTCAAGATGTTATCTTCATGTATCTTTTTGAACCACTTCATTTTGAGTTTTCTATAATTAATTATGATTTTTTGAAGTTTGTTGCGTAATCTGAAATACCATATGGGCAGTAACCCGAGAAAGAGTAAAATTCCAGATTTGGCTAATGGATTTCCAAGGTCTTGTAAGTGGTTCTAAATGCTATTGAATGGCCTAAGACATATGAAAGTAAGGATATTATAGGCAGCATCCCTTTCCTATTTGCTCCTTCCTTGAGCCGCTCTTACTTCCTCAATCAGCTTCTGTTGCTGCTCCAGTCATTCTATAATCAATTGGTTAATATCTCCGGTGTTTTGAGGTTCACCTGAAGAACTAGCTCTTCTTGTTCTAACCATTTTGTCTTACTATAGTAATAGGAAATAGGAAAGGAATACTATAATTAACATAATACACATTTCATTCACAACACAGCATACATCAAGTTCAACAGCATTATATAGACTTTTCATAACATACAGACATATACAATAGCCTCACTGTCATAAGTACATTCATAGGTTCACTTATGTATCAGTCTAAACTAATCTATTCAGAGCATTTCTTAAGACAGAATCCTATACTCTGACACCAAAATGTCACATCCTTACTTTTACCCTCAATTATACTCCATTAGAAGTGATTGGAACCAATTACATGATCATTTGCTTTGAAATCATCCATTTACAAAAGAATTGCTCTCGGGTACTGTTCACTTTTACTGTTTATTTGGTAATTCCAGAACATCTACCCTACTTTAAAAAATCATAAGTAATTGTAGAAAAATCTAAAAGAGTTGGTTCCAATTTCTAATGAAATCTATTTCATTGAACTTTGAGGGAAAAATATAAAATTGAGGTTCCATTGTCTTAATGAAATCACTTTAATCGTTGAAAAATACTGTTCATTTGGTAAAATCTGGAAATTCCAGCTTCTCTGCCTTAACTTCAAAAATTAATTTCTCTTTGGTTAACTTATCCAAATGAACTGTGTTAGCTATGGAGTTGAAGCTATAGACGTCCTCTTTCATTAAATTTCATAGAAAAAATCTTTCATTTGATATATAAAATCATTGCATGAACGTCACTGCCTCTCAGCACTCATTTTATCTCAATTCCAGATCTTACTTCCAACTTTGGAAAATCATAACAATTCAGATACTTATCCAAATGAGGTGTTCTTGGTGTTCATTTAAATCTCTGTATCTTAACTTTAATCTTGCCAAGTTTCAGACTAAAAATCTTTGATTTAAACGTCCTAAACATTGTCACATCACCATGGCCTCAAAATAGGGTTACAAAAACATACACCATGCATACTAGCATATCATCCCATAGTGTCATGTAAGTCATGTAGCTTATTACACAAACTTAATCATCAACATTTACTCTCTTCCCTTGAGAGGATCCATCACCTAAAACATAGTTATGCATGTGGAAGGAATGAGATTTCATGGAAATCCCAATAGCAAGTTACACAAACTATAATATCATGCATGAATAATTGGATGCTTAACATGTTATCATGAGACGAGATCTACTTCATAATGGTACATAAGCAAACTCTAACATACATATTGTCATGACATAACTTGCAAGGAGTTGTAATCATTCATACTTCATCATAACATGATGACATAAGCTCAAGCTCAACCAAACACCACAATCAACAAGCAAGCAAAACAATTAAACAAACATGAGTTATAGTTAGGTATCCTTCTACCTCTTAGTTATCCTTGTCAAGGTCTTCTTGAGGTGCTTTCCTTCCTTCACAAATGTCAAAACCTAGCCATTTCACAATAATATCAAGTTACAACTCAACTTGAATACAAAACCAAGAATAGGTTTTCACTAGCTCCCTTTATTTCTCTACTTTATGTTTCTTAATTCCATCTTTCCAAAATAAATTCTCATGGTTCATTTCCACATAATTTTTCATGTAGAATCAAAATATGAAACTAGGATTTCCAAACTCAAAACACTTCAGTTGCTACAGCACCAAACCGAAGTGAAGCCCTTGATTCCCAAAAATTCACATTTTGATTCCAATGCTTCCAATACTTGTTCTCCTACTTTATCCCCACACAATTTTCCATTTTAAACTCATTGGAAGTATCAAAATCATGAAATTCCATCATATGAACAGTACCACATACAGTACCAGTAAGAACACAAAACCCTAAATCCAAACATACTTGAATTTCCAAGCTTATACCACTTGATTCTAGCTTGTTTAAGCTTGTCTAAAATATCTAAAACTCATATTTTAACCACATATCGGCAGAACTTCCAGCAGAAACCATAAGGGAAATAGAGCACAAAAACCCCTTAAAACCAAGAGCTAACTTGCTAGAACAAAGCTCAAGATCAAGGGAGATGATTACCTTGCTTCTTGCTTCAAGTTGTGTGCTTCTTTCTTGGTTGAGTGGAAATTTTGCAAGAGTTTCCCCATGGTTTCAAGGGCTTCCGAATAGGTCTGAAATGAGGGGGTATTTATAGAGAAATTTGGGTGAAAATGGATGGCCAAGATTGATTTGTATACTATTTGATCAAAGGGCTCACATTTAATCTTGAATTTAACTTTTTCTAAAAAGAATAATTATGACATCATGTGAGAAAGCTCATGGGACACCTAAGAGGGGTATGTGGTGTGCTGTCCATGTAAGGAAGCTTCTAGAAAAAATCAAGTCTAATCCGGTACCGATCGGAGCAGTTTCACAACAACCGGACTGTGCTCTATTCCTAATTTTTTATAATATACCAGGATATGTATTTTGTCCTGAAAATTATTGTCTAGGCTTCTCATACCATTGACAATGATATACTGAAGATTTATCTTCCATCCATCCCTTGGGAGATGACCAAAATACCCTTGGAGTTCTTTCTTGCAGTGTACTAACCCTAAGGGCATAATTATCATTTCACCCCTCTTTGTACTGCCTCAGGTTATATACTGGCTCAACTAATCATATTTATTCCATGTGCCACATTTTTAGCCTATCCCAAATGATCAAAATGCCCTCCATCCATCATTGGTACAATCTGGGCATCCAGGGGCATTTTTGTAATTTTGCACCTCTTCTGGACACTGACCCCTTCTACTGATGGACTGGTACCTTGGGTTTTGGGCCCTTCTTGGCGTCATCATGGGCCAATATATGAGGTCATCTGATCTCATTCTGTCCAGGCTCACATACCGATAAGTTCTATTATCGGATCACGGGTGTTATCAAACTCTTGTCAAAATTCACTGTTATGGGAATAACTTTTTATACAGGACTTCTTCCGGGGTTCTGTCAGATTCATAACATCTGACACTATAGGGCACACTTTCCTGTAATTTCTCCACTTATATATGATGTCAATGGAATCTAATAAAAATTCAGATAACTTTTAGACTATCATATAATTTTCTGCTGTCTGGAACCCTAATAAAATTTAGGGAAAAAGACAAGAAGAGCCCATTTCAATTTCAGAATGACAATTTGGGCATGTGAATATTTAAAAGGACAGATTGGGCAAGAGACCCAATCTGTCATTTATAAATTTGAGTGAAAAGACTAAATGACCCTAGAAGCATTTGAAGAAAAAGCTGAAGAATGAAACTCAACAGAATAAAGGGAGAGAAAAAGCAAACAACATAACTAAATGGCCCTATTTCCTTCGCTGGTTCATCACAAACTTCACTACCCATTAACCTTTACTTAATTCATTTTAGGTTGTCACTAAGATAATGACCAGATCTTCAACCTCATATCACCTTTTCTCATTGTCCTCCTTCTTTACCCTCACCCTTCCATTCTCAACTTCCATCACTGCTGGCCCACAGTCATAATCTGGTGAAAAAGAACCCCAATGCAGTGTAAATTTGGGTCGTCAGTAAATGTCACTAGCGGAGCTTAGTCGGGCATTGATGGCGGCGTGCATCCTCCTTTTCCATCCTCCTCTCTTTTGTCTTCTCCACATCATAGCATAGATTTAGGTCACCAAATCCCTTCTCTCATTTTTGTCTTCTTGCACGTTTTCATAAACCTCTCTAGTTGGCTTGTTCATCCGTGTTCTTGTTACAAAGTTCCATATATGTTTCTTTCCTTCTTCTTTTTTATCTAGTTTAAATGAAGTTGGTTTGCTCTTGTTAGATGAACAATTCTTGTTGATGGTTAGAGAAGAGAAAATAAGTGTGGCCAAAATCTACATACATAAGCCTTAACTTCATTCTTCCTTGATTAAATTATGTCATACTTTGTTGACTAAAATATACAAAAATCCCAATAGTTGGTTGCGATAACACTCTAACATTTGATTTCCATCGTGTGTTGACAGTGGTTCTTCACAAAACTTGAAATTTTAAGTGTTGCTGTTGATTGAAGAATAAATAAGCCACATAACTTGTTCAAGTGACTTATTCCTTCAGTAAAGTTAATGGGAGATTTTAGGTTTGGTATTAATGGGTGATATATCCGCAAAATGTATTTTGCTTTGCTTTTCACAGGTTAGAAAGGATTATAAAATGCAAAGGACCTTGTACAGATTGAACAAGCCACTTTAACAAGTGAAAGAGCTCCTCCAAGACTAGATGCATATACTATTAATAGTCATCCATGCCCCATCTATAATTGCTCCACTAATGGTATATGAGATAGCAAACAATACTACAATCTGATTATGATGAATAATATGATATATTGTTATCTAGATTACTTTAAATTATCTCACAGTGGGTTTTAATAACAATACCTATAAAACAAAATGATTTCATAACTTTAACCTCTGTTGTCAAAGTGACTTTGCATTTAGGATTAGGAGGAAGATAGGGTTAAGCGATTATAATAGAAAGAGTGTAGCAGATTGTGGGGATTTTAGGTGTAAAACATGTTTATAAGCATGTGTGTCATCTATATCATGAGTCAAATGATATAATTTGCAACACAAGATGTTGACAGCATAGGTTGAGAGAGAAAAAAAGATAATAAAACAAAGAAAGTTACACTAAAATCTCCCCCCACCAATGGGGTTGTGTTGAATAATCACTTTCCCAACACCTTATAATCACTAATCTACGCTAGAGGAATCATGAAAGCTGACAAATAGAAGAGAGAAACTACATGATCCCTGTTTTTCCTATTTTCTTCCATAAAAATAAATCAACCCATAGAGAGGCCACCAAGAGCAAACAATCATACTAGGTAATGTTAAAGATATTCCCATAAAGAATTGAACCCAAGTTTTCAAAGAGATACCATCTCATGCCTATGCTTTTGAATTTATATTATTTATTTAGGTATTTTTATGACTATAATGCTGATATTTTGACTTGGATAGAATAATGGCAGGGGAATATTAGCTAAAGGGCCTTGTACAGATTGACAAGCCGCTTTAGCAAGTGGAGGAGCTCCACCAAGACTAGATGCATATACCATTAATGGTCATCCATGCCCCATCTACAATTGCTCTATTAATGGTATATGAGATAGCAAACAATACTACAATTTGATTATGATGAAGAATATGATATATTGTTATCTAGATTGCTTTAAATTATCTCATAGTGGGTTTTAGTAACAGTCCCTAGAAAACAGAATGATTCATAACTTCAACCTGTTATAAACATACCTGACTAAAAATGACTGCTCTTCTAACATAATATATCATAACTTATAACCGCTTGTACTTAACGTTTTTGTCTCCCATTTTCCTTTTTTTCTCTCATATGTGTTTTTTCCCCAACATTTCAAATATCCATAAAATTGATGTGATTACTGGGAGGACCTATATGTTAAGAATTATTAATGAAATATATAAGTTTCAATTAGCCCAAGCTGTCAATTCTGGAAGCTTGTTATAGGAAGATAAATGGATCATATACTGAAGATTCTCCTGATGCACCCTAAAGCTCTATGACTTTGTATATAGGGGACCTAATAAAATTTGTTATGATACATAGTCATTGAATGGGACCAGAACAAAGGTCCTTGAATATGGCAATAAGGTGCAAATAATTCTACAGGACACTGGTACAGTAAACACTGAAAATCACCCAATATATTTTCATGGTCACAGCTTTTATGTCATAGGTTATGGCACATGGAACTATAACCCACAAACTGTAAAATTCAACTTAGTGGATCCCCTTTACATGAGTACACTCGGAGTTCCAATGGGTGGATGGGCATCGATTCAATTTGTTGCTGATAATCCATGTATAAAAATGTAAAACATCTATCTTATTTGTCTTTTTAGCTATTTGGTTTAATGTTTCTGTCATTTTTCTGCAGGGATATGCTATATGCCCTATCACATTGACATACACTAGTCATGGGGACTAGGAATGATATTTATTGTGGAGAATGGAAAATGAGATCAAGAATCCTCACCACACCCTCCCACAGATATGCCACAACCTGATCTGGATGATGTTTAAATTGTTGTAATGTCTAATTTTTATAATGTTTCATTTTTGGAAAGTTCATCCATTGATCAACTGATGTTGCAACTTATGCAATAACATTTCTCTGTACGACATTTGTAGTGTTAAACTTTCTAATGACTATGACTAAATTTTATAATGACTATGTACATATGGTATTTGTAACTCGTTCAATGCTGTCCACAAGTAATGCATTAGGTTTGCATCGCTCAAAATGATATTTACAACTCCGACAATGGTATTTGTAACTCTCACAATGGTATTTACAACTCCCACAATAGGATTTACAACTTCCATAATGGTATTTGTAATTAATTGTACAATGATATTTGTAAGTCCCACAATTGGATTTAGAACTGCTACAATTGGATTTACAACTCTGACAATAGGTTTTATAACTTCCACAATGGTATTTGCAACTCTGACAATAGTATTTGTAACTTTCATAATTGAATTTACAAGTTCTACAATTAGATTTACAACTCTGACAATGGTATTTGCAAGTTCCATAATAGGATTTGCAACTCCCACAATGAGATTTACAACTTCCATAATAGTATTTGTAACTAATTGCATATGATATTTGCAAGTCCCACAATTGGATTTAGAACTACTACAATTGGATTTGTAACTCTGACAATGGGATTTACAACTTCCACAATGGTATTTGTACCTCCAACAATAGTATTTGCAACTGCCACAATTGGATTTACAACTTCCATAATTGGATTTGCAACTCTGACACTGGAATTTGTAACTTCCTCAATGGCATTTGTAACTCCGACAATGGAAACTTGCAACTTCCCCAACGATATTTGCAACTTCCACAATAGAATTTACAACTTCTACAATAGTATTTATAACTAATTGCACAATGATATTTGCAAGTCCCACAATTGGATTTGCAAGTCTGATAGTGGAATTTGTAACTCATTTTATGAAGTCTGTAACTAATGCAGTTAGTACGCTACTCTACTAATAAGGTTTGCAACTCCTGCTATGATATTTATAACTTCAATAATAGGATTTGTAAGTCTCACAATGGGATTTGCAACTTATAGTCATAACGTATCGCACAATTTCATTGATGACATTGACTACGTAACTTAGTCCACTTGCAAAAAATCATCCTACCCATGACAACAATTACATTACATATGAACAAATGACAAACAGACATTAATATTCCACTTGAGCCTATTGTTTTTAACCATTAACACTATACATCATATTCTATGCACTATATATTTACTTCTTATACCGTAAACATTATGTATAAAAAGGATAAATTGAATACCAAAAGATCATCCATCATGTACTAACAGTCAACTTCACATTGGAACTGGATTTTTGCATGTTTTACTAATATAGCTAGCTTAGTTGTAAAAATCATTCATGAAATTGTAAATACCATTAGAAGAATAGTAAATGACCCAATTAATCATTTTCATAGAACAACTCAAAAACCATCCTTTAAACAGGGTCCCCATCTATAGAGACATCCATAAAAACTAGGGGATTATTCTTCTTTGCCATTGTCTTTCTTTTACAAATCAAAACTCAAGCAAACATAACCCCTGAGAAATGCAGAGCCACGAATTGTATGGAGTAGATGTGAAGCACCTAGGCTTAAGCATGATGCACCAGGTCTCCTGTCAATGGCAATTGCTAATCGTGATACTCTTAGTTCTCACTTTATGTGATCACCATCTGCACAGGAAGCAGTTCGAGGACTTAATATATTGAAGAAAATTGAAGATGTGGGTGATGAAGATGGTTGTCCATCTGTAATTGTTAAAATCATCAATTGTGGTGAATATAGTGAAGATGGAAAGAAGATGAATAAATTGACTTCTGAAATCAATAATCATGAAGCACGACGGAAGTGAAAACAAAAGTGACAGTAGCTCTGATGGTGAAAGTCTTGATGCTCAAGGGAAGGAGAAAAGGCGCAAAGATTATTCTCTGAAAAATGATGAAGTTCAGTTTCCCCTAGCTGGGTTTAGAGAAGTGAACACACCAAAGAATAAGGAAGCATCCCGAAAAGAAAATGGATAACGGCATAACAACTCTTCATTTATTTCAAGGGTAATTTGGTATTTATACACAAATTTATAAATGATAGATTGGGCTCCCTACCCAATCTGTCCTTTTAAATATTTAGATGCCCATATTGTCATTCTGGAATTGAAATGAGTTTTCCTTGTCTTTTTCCCTAAAATTTATGTGTCATGCTAGATTGACTAGTATATCTTCCTCTATTTTCTGATGAAATATGGGACTGAAATATTTTTGGGCAGTTCTAACCCTCTTGAAATGTCAAAAGTTTAACAAAGACATAAATAAAAATAAATCTCAGAAGTTTAAAGCATAAATATAGTAAAAAAAAGTCACAACTAATTTATCTTAACTCTCATTTTCCACATTTGTATTATTTGTAGAGGTCTTAGGTAGTTTAATACCCATTCCATGCAATGTAGACATAATTGTCCTTCTTGAAGATGTTCATGCCATTATAGAATCTCTTGATTATGTTGTGAATCTATTGGTTCTCCTAGCCTGTGTAAGCTAGTAATCTTCATGGCAATTCATTGATATCATCAGTATGGGTCCCTATGTTGATGGAAGAAAATGACCATTGAGAAGCACAACCAATATCTTCAACCTCTGATTTGAACCCATAGATGCGACTCTTCTTGTTCTTACCACCTACAATCTCTAACCATAGGTTAAGTTCTTCCTGATTAGATTGCACCCTTGGAGAATAGGGAGAACTTGTGGATGTTGCTTTTCACCTCAAGAAATCATCCTATAAACAAAAAGTAATTGGAGTACATAAAATAAGTGCATGTTCTTTTTTTTAAAGAATTCATCATCATGTCATATAAAAAAAGGTTATTGAAGCCTTGTGCAGCATTTCATAGCCAACCAGCAAGTATATACTAGATAATTCATAACAATAAACAAGATTCAGGGGGAAAAATAAACCTGCCCTAACTTTTTACATGGTTTATGATTAATTAACAAGGTTACATAAATACCAAGGAGAGTTGTCAGCTCAATCTTAAGCACAAAACTAAAAAGTATCTAACACTAAATTTAAGGATCTCTAGAACATCAACTTCATAAGAGTCTAACTAAACGTAGAACAAAAAATGATTACAAGTCTAATAGAAAAAGCTTCTGAGACAATGATTAGAAGTGTCCCAACAATTGCATAATAGCTTGAAAGCAATATGCCAATATCTTAATGAAAGAAAAGCTACATTTATATTTTTCTAGATTTGGAACAACATGAACATAAATGTTATAATCACATTTGCAACAAAGAGTACAGAGCAAAACTTCTAGTGTTAAGTTGCAAGAAATTAAGATATAAATTGTAGATGTCCATTTTTTCTATACTCAAAAGTTTTACAAAAAGAGAAGCATATGGAAAAAATGCCCAACTTAGCCTAACTATGGGTATAAACTGCACAGTCAAATTTACAAAGGAGCCCCAAATTAAAGATATCACTGAGTTTTCACTATATATGTCTTTTAAAGTTTATGTACAAATTGATGGGAATATCTTTATTTAAAATATCCAACCCAAAATACAATATCTTATGATATATCCCCAGAGTAAAAGTTTTTTTATTGACACCTACTTAGACCTTTTGAAACATCCTTACTTTTATACATCTTAGGGACCATTTAGTAGTATTTAGAACCACTTACAAGACCTTGAAAATCTATTAGCTAAATTTGGAATTTTACACTTCTAGAGTTACTACTCATATGGTATTCTAGATTCGGTGACAAACTTCAGAAAATCATAAATAATTCTAGAAAAATTAAAATGAAGTGGTTCAAAAAGCTACGTGAAGATAACATCTTGAAATTTAAGGAAAAAATAATTTTCAGACCAAGTACTTAGTCAATTAATACAGTTTATTCGTCAAAGATCACTATTCATTTGGTCAAAAATTCTGAAAATGGATTCTGGTCCCTTACTTTGGAAAATTCATTCTCTTTGTGTACACATCGAAATAAGGTGCTCTTGGTGTCAAAATGGAGCTTGACATGTTAACTAAATGTCTATAAAATTTCATACAATTAACTCAGCATTTACTATTTTTCATTACATCATGACCATCACTACTCACATTGGTCATATCGTAACATTACATATAACAATTCTTCACATAACATTTATACTACCCAATCCCTAGCTTCTCTTCATGCTTCATCATCCTCTTTCATCATTCATAAACCTTCTAGGTTTGAGATTACATGGAGGGGGTGACATTTATGTGAAAATCTCAGTAGTAAATAGTACTAAACAATGTATGCATTAATGTAAATACTTATGCTTTCTTGTGAAAGTGTTAACATTGTGTAATGTGCTTGCTTCCATGTAACATATGAAATACAATTGGCCAAAGTAATCATAGAAACAGAGCTTCAATCATAAGAACATATGCAACACAATTCAATAAAGCCATAGCATAACCATGCATAACATTCAATACATACAAGTTTAGGATAAGTTTACTACCTCATATACTTGACTTTCTTTCACTTTATCTTGCCTCTTTCTTTCTCACTTCCCTTTGATATGTGGCTACCTCCTTGGAGTCCACCATCAAATCCTAACATCACATAATCATCCATCCATTACAATCTAACTTCCTTGGACATTAAACTTACTTTAACTAACATAACTTCCTTTGATTTTTACTAATTGACTTGGCCTTTGAACCAATTGATGTCTTGACTTTACCCTACACAATTCCCCCTTTTGAATCCATTTATGAGCTTAGAATCATGAAATTACAGCTCCTATTCACTATTCTAGATGATTTGAAAAACATGCATAATTCCTCCAAAAATTCTCACATTGATTCTAACACTTCCCATACTTGTTTCCCTACTTTATCCCACACAACCTTTCATTTTAAAACCATTAGAAACATCAAAATCATGAAATTTCAATCACCCTTCATACGAGCTAATAGTAATAGAGAAGAACTTCAAAAATTATAACTTGGAATTCCAATGCTTCCAAGGTTCAAAACCTATCCAATTATATACAAAATCATCATATGAATTCAATGGAAGCATTAGATCATTGAACTTCCATCTCCTTATATCATGAACACTGTATACTAAAATGGTTAAGCCATGACAAAGTCAAGAATATCAACTTGATTCAACAACCAATCACCTAACTAGCTTGTTTAAGCTTTGATCACTTATCTCTAACTTTAATTTCTTCTTTCTTCTTTCATCTAAGGTTTTGGAATACCTTAGAGAAAAATCAACTTTCTTCCATGAAAACCTAAGTTCAAGACCCCAAATCAAAGGAAAACAAGTTAGGATAGATCACTTACCTTAATCTCTAGCTAGCTTGAACTTTGGTACCTTGAATCTTCTTTTTCTTGGCTTGACTCTTCATTTGAGCAACACCTCCCCAAGGGTTCCAAGGGCCATGGTTTTATGCAGAAAATGGGCATATTTATAGGAAATCTCATGGAAAATGAATGGCCAATATCACTTTGTGCACTATTTAATCTAGTGGCTCATAATTGCTCTTACATCAAATTTGCCCACCAAGCCAACTTGAGATAAGATCACATGACAAAAATCATCTCCTCCCCTTATCTTAGATGCCATGTGTGAGGTCTTATGGGACCCACCATGTGCAAACCCTAATTCTCACTTTATTCTTTTTCTTTTCTTTTTCAAAAATTCAAAAATTATTCATTATTAAACTTGGGCTCCCAGACAACTTTTGAGACTTATTGGGATACCCTAGGAAAAAATATTGTGCTTCCTTATGCCTTCCTTGGGTCCAATAGCTAATTGGCACAAATCCCAAGGAACTTTCCTTATACCGATATCCTTAAATTATCCTAGTTTTGAAATAAATGCTAGACACCTCTTTTAATGGTTCTAACATTTTTATAAATTCATTCTAATATAAAATAAATCTTCTACAAAGTCTCATAATTTTTTGAGATCCAGAGGTCCTAATAAAAATTCTCTATATTTTCTCAAGACCCTTTATCAGTGTCTGATTTCACTTTAATTTCTCAAAGGGCATTATCGTATTTTCACACATCATCAGAGTATTCCCTGAATATGGTCAACTATTTTAGGAACTCTCCTTGATTGTCTAACCTTAGTCAAATGACCAAAATGGCCTTCGTCTAACTCTGACTCAATAACACAATATAGTGGCATACTAGTGGTATTTTCGTAATTTTATATTTTTTGGTCTTTATTAGCCCTAGCCCACGTACTTATCTAAAAATATTATTAGGCCTATAAGGCACCATTTTTTGCCGTCTACATGATCCACTACCTTCATGGGCTCAACTCCTGAGAAATTCCATGGAACGTATTTATTGGATATTTTAATCCACTGTAAATTCCATAATAAATTATACATAACTCTTTTTTGAGCTCTATCAGTTTCATAAATTCTCATATTAATTATAAGAATTTACTGCCAAATTTCATCTAATTCTGAGGTCCAGAGGATACTGTATTAATTTTCCTTTCTTTAGAAATTAATATAAATTTTTCGGTACCTCAAATCAAAATTCTATGTTCCGTCAAACTGATCAGAATAATTTTCTCTATTTATTGGGAAAATTTGAGACTAATTTGATCCTGGGTATTTTTTGTTCAAGTTTCAATAATTACCATTTTGCCTTTGAACTTTTGAAAATTACACTTTAAGCCCTCAACTTTTCATAATTACACTTAATGACCCAAAGCTTTTGTCTACTTTTATTTTCCACCATGGTACCTTTAAACTTTTCATTTTAGTCCCTTTCTTTCTTCAAGACTCATCTAACCTTTCTCATTCCTTCTTATAATCGTCACAGTCATTTCCAAACATCTTTCCTCTATCAATATTATACAGATAGGGAAAAAATATGATATGAAATTTCTACCTCCCTTAAAATAAATTTTGTCCTCAAAATTTACTTAGTATTTGACTCAACAATCTTAGATAGATATCCTTTTCTACTTTATGACTAAGGATTGGGGTATTTATCTCTTATCTTCTATCTTGACGTCTTAGCGGAGTACTTTCCATATCCATAGATCTTCATATCTTTGCTGTGACTATTTGTCATTTCTAAATCAACTCAATCAGAGTTGAACTCTACTTCATTATATTACCTGCTTACTTGCTATGCATCTATTTGCATATAGACTTCTCACCAGACTAGAATTGTGAGTAGTGTCAACTTTTTTCATATTAAACTCTCTCAAATATTACTATATTATGGAGGTTCCATCAACTACTCATCATACTTTCTAGCACATATCTCTTATTACTTATATGAGTATCTAGCTGAATTTTCTTAACATCCACAAAGCTTTATATCTCATTTTCATATCATCGTATGCCTTTTCTTCTTATCATCTTTAATAACTCATCATAATACAGAGAGAGGACTTATGTCATTATTCTTTCTTTCTTTACTTTACTGTTGGGTAGGAGCACATACTCTAACATGCATAATGCCTGGCTAACACGTTACAAGACTACATACCTACCAATGAATGCAAAGCTCTAATATTAGAGCTCAAGCATTCATTTTCTTAATATGCACAACTATAACACTCGGAGCTAGCATAGCTCTGTCACATGGAGCTTGCACTGATCTAACATTTGGAGTTTTAGCATATTTTACAAATATAACATAATGCCTGACATTTCATACAAGGAGTGAAAGCTCTCACTTGCTAATTTATTTGTAACGTAACATTTAAACATCTTATCCCTTTCAAAAAGGGATCCTCTCTATCTGTTTAGAAAGCTAGCTACCAAGTTATTTTGTATTATATTTCTCAATACATATTTCTCATAATATATCTCATTATGTACTTTTCATGCTGTATCATGGCATATATGGCCAAATATGGCTATATCATGGTCTATCACATCCTTTCATGACTTATCTTGCCTTATCATGACATATCTTGAGATACCATAAGTCTAATATTCTCTTTAACTTATACTTTGATAGCTCTTGAGAAAACTCCTCTAAATATTTCCTTTCAAATCCATTTTATTTGGACTTGACATAAGGGTTCTAGTCTCTTATCGTTCATAACCCTTTCTAACTTTTCATAGCTCTTTTTATCATGATATATAACTTTGTCCATCTATGCCAAACTTCTATGGCATTTACACCCTTTCTCATCACTTCCCAGGGGTCACCCATTATGGGCTACTATTGCCTGAGCACGCTTAACTGAAAAGTGCTGATAAAAATCTGAAGCACTGGTGCTAACAGGCTCCAACCCTAGTACTTTACTATCTTAAACCCTTCTCATATTGTCTTTCTTGGGTCTATCTGGCCTTCTAATCTCTTTATCCTCATCTAGAGGATCTATTTGTCTCTAATTCTTATTCTCTATAATATCATCTTAAGGATATCTTTATTCTTATTTGACCCCTTCTCATATCTTATGAGATATTATTTTTCTCTTCCTTAGCCATATTATCTACAAACTCATAATTATCTGTTACTCAAGACTAAAAACTTTAACTATGATTACTTAGTTCCTATTGCATGTAAGAAGATTATGAGTTCAGTCCCTAATAGTAATAAGGCTATTTGAAATTAACATCATGATTACTATCTCTGTTATGAGCTAACCCACTTGTGAAGCTTCTCTTACTTAACCTTGTCATTGGTAATTGTTCTTCCAAAGACATACTGTACTTATAGCTCATTTATTTTCTTTCTCTAGGCTAGGTCTACTGCGACCCTTAGGATCTACTGCGATCAACTATAAGCTTCTTTAGGATATAACTATGACCCTGGAATTCTATTCTTTGTGAGCCATGCTAGGACCTAACTGCAATCCTCTAGAATCTAAGGCAATTCTGTTGTACTGTATTCTCATCTCTGGAAGACTTAAACCAACAGACTAAGTTACAAGATTAGCCACTTCCACTTAGTTGTTAACTCAGCAGATAATTCCCCAAAAATTATCACGGAAGCCAATATTATCTATTAGGACTTTACTCATTTCCTCTATAACTCAATAATTTCTCATATTATTCACATCTTTCATAACTTTACTATGTTTATTACTGCAGATAGCTACATAGGCTCCACTGTGCACATATCCATCATAATCTGTCCATCTCATTTAATGGACATGACTCTACATGAGTTGCATTATCTATTCTCTTGGCTTTATCTCAAGAACAATCTGACTCTATTGCAAGAGCAATCTAGCTCTATTGCAAGAATGTTAACTTCTATTGCATAGACGCTGCTCCCTCTCATAGCTATATCATCTTTCATAACTGCGTCTCATTTTATTTCATTTCATGGTACATCATTCATCTATCTTATCCCTACTGAAGGGATATGTCTTGAGTATTGTAATCATTTGTCTATACATTTGCTACTAACCTTAATCTCTAATCTCATTTATTGCTTTTCTATTGCTTTATCATTAACAAGTTGAATTATCTAATTGCATGTTATATGGCATGGGAGCAATAATTTTTTTTTTCAAAACTTTCTCATCATATCTACTCTACCCTGCATGTAATGCAAAAGGAGAGTGTTCATTCATCATATCATACACTAACATGCATAATATGCAAGGAGATGCAATCATTTAAGCATTCTCTAACATGCATGTCATCATATGAAAACTACAAGGAGATGTAACTATTCATCATAACTTATGGCAACATAAGCCATATCACATAATTTTCTTAACCATCCCTCATACGCACATTGCAATTAAAAAATTAACTTGGTAAAATTTAAAGCATTCTTTCATCTATCATATTATCTGTCAGACTATCTATCACATTATCTGGTTAAGATCTGACAATTTATTTAAGAATCTAAAGTAACTATTCATCTAACTTAGTTTGGCACATTACCCTCTTATTAGGGTATAGACTCAACCTTTCATTAATTACTCTTTCTTACATAGGGAATAGGGGAGTCAATTTATCTTTGAAACTATGGCTACTTTTCTTTCTTTAGACATCATAAAATCCTTTTCTTATTTCGTATACATATACTACTCCATTAAACTTCTACAACTGCCTGAGAAAAACTATTTCTTTGTAACATGGAATTCAATCCGTGAACTAACTTCTTAGTCATCCAACTCTCACTGTTCATGTGGATGAACTTGGCTAAGTATTCATCAAAGGATTTCTCTTTCCCTACTTTAACCCTTAGCCTCACGCTCATCTCTATATAACTAAGAGGAATGTTTCTTATAAACTCTTTGAGAAAAGCTTCTTAGGTGAGCAGATAAATCTCTATCTCTATGGAGTAACTTTTACATCGCTCTACTATCTATTAAATTTTTCTGTCTAACAGTCTCAGTCTGCTCTGGACTAGACCATGGTTCCTTTCGAGTCTTTTCTTGATCCTGACTAACTTAAGTCACTTAGATCTCATTCATCATATAGTACTATTACTTTTGTTCTCTAGGGTGCTCTACCCTATGTATGTTAGGTTACTATTTTCTCGTGATGGGATCCCTCTATTTTGGGAACATTAACTTTCTATCTATTAGCCATCACGTCTTTAACCTTAAGCCATGCGTTAGGCTCCTTCTTAGGCAAGTCTCAATCTAACTTTTAATTCATTTATTTAGGAAAGACTTCTGAACAAACTCTTTTATAAGGTAGGTCTACTCCTGATGGTCACACAGAGGACTTACTTCTGAACCTTTTCTTAAATTAATCTTGATCTTCTGTATCTTAATTCCTCGTACTGTTTGGCTAGCTTGTACCATGTGCTAAACCTCTAACTTATAAACTTCAGTGAGGCTAGAATCTTTATTCTTATCATTAGGTCTTTTTGCATCCTAGTAGCGACTTGAGTACTGGCTAGTCGCGACTCATACTATCTATAAACTTTAGATGCGACCACCTCAATCTACTCATCACGACTTGACATCTCTATGCCCTTCAGTCATGACTATAGGTCTTTTCTGTCTTGACATGATAGCTCTAGAACTTCTAGTCTTTACTCTAACAATGGCTAACTCTTATTCTTGGCTTTAATAAGCTTGAGTCAATTGAAACTCAATCATATCTACCTATCATAATCACATTAAATAGGAAACATATTCACATAAATGTTCAACTACCTATGATTTTATTATATCACATCAAAACTCATATTTCATGCCCTCATAGTATTTATACATGCATTACATACATGTCAACTACATATTTAGGGTACATTATAACTATTATACTTTACTTTATAATTCTTACATATTTACATTGCCCCTCATCTCTTTTTATATTCTTTTATAGGGAATCATAAACTACAAATACTTCTGCATATAGAAGTGCCACCCCTATATATCAGTTGTTCGATCATTCACCAAAAACCCACTTAGCTCTATGTGCCATGTAGAGGTATATAGCAATATCTAGCTTACAACCATCTCATGCTAATCTTCTAGAGTGTAAACGTGATTCAGGTTAATGCCCTCTATTGTATATCTATTTATCATCCTTGCTACGGCATTAAGGAACTGTTGATAAACTGACTGCTCTTGATCTCTACTTTTATCCATCCCTTGACCTAGACTGAGTAATTCACTCTCTACGACTTTCTTGAGACTAATATAGTCAACATTATTTGTCTTTAACAAAGAAGGCTGGGGTTGACTAGGACTAAGAACATCACACTGATCTTTCTCTATAAAATCACATATTCCTGGACTTGAAGAATAAAAAAGAACTGTCATAAACTCTGACTAGATCTCTAGATCAAGAGACTGTTGTATATTACTCATAGAAACTCTATCCTCAAACTCTCATAGAGGAGGAATAATATCTAGTATAGTTGTAATCTAGTTCTAGTACTTAGTTGTAATCTGCCCTCTCATCAGAGGAATAAAGCTTACATCGAGGTTAGAGGGTAATCCCATAAACTCATACTGTATAGAGTCACTAGACTCAGCATCATCTAGTACATACACAACATTAAGCTGAATCTCTACATAACCTCTAGACTACAGGTTTGAGTCTACAGAAATATCTATGGGATATTCTACTATAGATCTTCCTGACAGAGTCTAGATGTATATCATCTTCATATATCATTATTGGTCGGGGGGTCTCCCTTATTAACTGATGACTCTAACCTAACTTTATGAAATCCCATATCTACTTATGTAGGAATTACTTAAATAATCAATACTAACTATCCAAATATATATCCTAACTTAACAAGTACTTACTACTTAGAGTTAGGATATGGGGATTGTCTTATCTGATGTCAGAAACTTCTGCTCTAATACCAAAATGAAATATCCTTATTTTCGTACATCTTAAGGACCATTCAATAGTATTTAGAACTACTTACAAGACCTTGGAAGTCCATTAGCTAAATCTAAAAGTTTACTTTTATGAGTTACTATTCATATTGCACTCTATATTTGGTGATGAACTTTGAAAAATCATAATGAATTCTAGAAAAATCAAAATGAAGTGGTTCAAAAAGCTACGTGAAGATAACATCTTAAAATTGAAGAGAAAATAATTTTCAGACCAAATGCCTAGTCAATTAATACAATTTATTCGTCAAAGATCACTGTTCATTTGGTCATAAATGCATTGTATTTCTCAAGATTGCTACACACTTTACACTCTATTTTTTCTTAATAGCATCTTCATATTATGGCATGGATTTATATTTTTCTGCATAAACGAGAATGAAAAAATATAAAAACTAAAACAAAATGAGGAAATAACTTCAAAAAAATTACAAATATAATAGAGATAAGATATATACCCAGCTCATTCATCAAACCACTTTTTCTTATAATCAGGGGGTGTCTCTTTCCAACTAAAACATGGATGGTCAAATTTTTACTTGAATTATAGGAAGAATAGTCCATATGATAGCAACAACAGGATGGAACCTAATAGTAAATTTAAAGAAAACATTCAAAATCTTATAATAGATTTAAAGTACTACTATTAGAAACAATAACTTTTATGATACTATTTTATGGTGGTTAAACAAAAAATGCATGAAGAACAGGTGATGGTATTTTTGTAATTAAGTTGCTATAATTTCACTTTTTATGGAAGTCTTTTAATAATTGCAATGAAAAAGCCCTCACCCCAAGTAAAGAAGTTAAGATCGAAAGAGATTCCTTCAGTGAAAGTGTTATGGCGTAATCATTCAGAGGAAGAAGCTACTTTAGAAATGGATAGTGAGATGCGAATCAAGTACCTGCACTTATTCGAGATCTAAGGTGAGCATATTTTCAAATTCGGAGGACCAAATTTCTTAAGAGGGGAAGAATGTTATGGCTCAGGATTTTTCATATTTAAAAAATTAAATTAGCAAAGAGTATATATATATTAATTGTAAACAATGTCAATGAGGAGGCTTTAGCTGAGTGGTTATGTGACGGGATTTAATTGCAGAGGTCCTGTGTTTGAACCTTGGAGACTACAGTAGTGAGGTTTTCTTTTAATTTTCTAGCGCATGAAATTACAATTTTGCCCCTCCCCCTTTTACTCTACTGAAGCTGTACCCTTTGCCATTTTTTCTCATAATTGCTTCAACAGCGCAGATGGAAGGAAGCAACGATATAAGCTCCACTCTAGCGATACTATGTGGTCATCCACTGTAGTGTGTCATCAACCTACCCTACCATGTCATTGCCTTGGAAGTGTCACATCACATGAATTTTCATTTGCCTTTAAGTGCTGCGAGCAAGGGAAAATCAAGGGAAGCTAACGAGAGGTATAGAGAGGGTATGTGGCAGTCGGCATTGTTGGGATTCTCTGTTATGGTGTTCAGTTTCTTTGTCACCATTGTGCTGTGTGTCATCTCTATCGAGTATGCTCTATTATTGTAACAAGTCCATTCATTCAATTTCCCTCTTCCTGTCGCCATCGCTGTGTAAGGAATTGCTGTGGTATATCGTTGCCATCAAGTCCCCTCTGTCGTCACCGTGGAAATTCTAGACTTTTGAAGCTCTTCTCGGGTGCCATTACTGAACGTCGCAGATTGAATAAGTGGGGTAAGCTTCCTCGATGCTCCCTGTTTTGCTTCCTGTGGTTTATGTTAGTTCATGGCTATGGGAATTTTAGTTTACTGTGAAGTGCATGTGTGTATGAGCATTGTGTAAGATTGCTTTATTTTGGGAAGAAAAGTTGATGAATAGAATGGGGTAGAGGCTATGAAGTCGCCATTAAACTTGAAGCTATATGTGTGTATCTGTTTGTTGTCATTATATTTATTGATGTTGCTGTGGTATTGTTGGAATTGTTGTTGCAGGAAGGGGGAAGTTGGACAGGGGATTCCAAGGGTATACATATATATAATGTTGTCATGGGAGTTTATAAGTTGCTCATGATTGTAACTATTTCTGTGGGTTGTGCGTTGTGCATATATGTGCCTATTGTGCTACAGGAGAGAAAGAGGAAACAAAGGCATATTTGTCTATGTGTATTGTGAGTGATATTTTAGAAAGTTGGGAACTTGATGGATAAGAATAATTGATTTCAAAACTGTGGTTGTTTTGTGGTTAAAGCTTGTAATTCTAGTTTAAGTACGTTAAGTTTGATTGAAATAAGAAATGAGTTTAAAGCTAAGGTAGATGTTGTTTTAGTGAGGTTAAGCAAGGAATCAAGCTTCTTGATTTAAAATCTCACTAAAATTCTGAGCTCTAGTTGCTGAATGTACTTTTTGTGTTGGGGGTGGCAATTTCAAAAAATAGGGATGCTTACTGTTTAAGCTTTATGGTTTAAAGTTCTATGAATTGTAGTTGTATGTGAAATAAGGCTTAGATGAGATAAACATGGATGCTTGTTTTAGTAAATGATTTACTGAGTAATGTCTTTGAAATGATAATTCCATCATTGTATGCGTGATTGGTTGATGGTTAGAAGCTTATGTATTGAATCTTTGATTGAATGGTTAATGGTATGTAATTAGTTGAAGTGATAGATTAAGGATGATTATTTCTATTTAAAATTTGAACATAATGTTAATATATTGTGTCGGGATATCAGAGAATTGAGAAGTGAATATAATTGAAAGTGGTTGGCAGGATAGAGTAAAGGTGTAAGAGCGTGGCAAGTGAGTGAATAACGTTCCCTTAAAATAGCATTTTTATAAATGTTATTGTAATTAAAATGTTGAATTTTAAATATGATTTATGAAAAGCCAGTTTTACGAATTTATGGTTTTAAATTGTTAGAAATTATTTATTTTCAAACGGTTTATAAAAGGATTATGATTATGTATGAAAATGGATAAAGAGATTTTAGAAAAGAATTTGACAAATGTTACATTGAACTGATGTTATTTATAAAATATTCCTATAGGAATTTCATATATTTTCATAGTAACTTGATATTTGATTTTAAATGTTCAGGCTGGGGTTTTTGAAATTCAAAATGGTTTTTCCAACAATTATGGCATTCAAAACATTGAGATCATTACATGTGAAATGGACCCCACGTATGTTTGAAACATTTTAGAAAGACGGAATAAAGAACGCTGGTTACTAATAGCAGTACTGTTAATCCTTGGTGCACCTTGGTTACCTGAGCTCGACGGATATCCGTGAGTTTTGTACTCACGACTGTTATTCGTGGTATTTATTCTCATGACGATTATTCGTTGGATTTATTCTCACAACAATATTTGTGAGTTTAATACCTACACATGTTTGCATGGCTTCAAGCCATGCCATATAGGTTAGTTACCCTCGTGGACTGTGTCCATATATGTTTGTGTGGCTTTGAGCCGCGCTAGATTAGTTAGTTACCCTTGTGGACTGTCCTATTGATGTTCTGTTGAAGTCCTATAGAAAGATTATGGTTTTGAAAGGATTGCATTTAAACGATCGATTTGAAATGGCTATTTCAAATTACTTTTCATAAAATACAAAATGTTTACGGAAATGTTTGCATTAAATTACGAAATATTATGAATTACATTTTAACATGTTGAAATTGTTTATTTTCACATTTTTAAATTATGTTTTTGGGACATTATTCACGAGTAGATTGTTTTGACTTCAGATAGTGCAGTTGACCCTAATCCTCCTGCTGAGCAGTGAAGAGCCTTATTGCCGATCCGAAGCTTCATTTTTTTGACAAGATTGCTTTTGATGTAATTATCATTTATAAAGTACTTGTATTATTTTGTTAAAAGGGTAAATGCTCCACATAGTCCTTAGAAAATATTTTGGTTATTTTAGAAAAACGTTATGGAAACTTTGAACATTTGCAGACTGTTGTAGGATCATCAAGAGATTGGTTATATAACGACGATCCTTTCAAGATTCCTACAGAGGACATGCTTTTGATATATAAATTGTAATTTATTATGATTTTTGTTTCAAATAGTTGATTTAAGGTTTTAGGTTTATGGAATGTGAAATTATTCATATTCTATGCTAGTCATGGTTTAAATTTCTGGACGTTACAGTCGTACCCCTGCCCCACCAATCAAAGCTTGACAACAACCAAAGATTAGTTGTTTCCTCTAGTTTCTAGCTATCTTGTCTAGAAATTTGAGACGTGACTAGCACAGAATATGAATAAATTCATATTCCTTAAGCCTAAAACTTTAATTAAAACATTTGAAACACAAATCAATATCTATTACTGTCATATCCCAATTTTTAGGCTTAGAAGCCCAGTATATAGCCTGAAAAAGGGATGCTACCAGACCCTGTTGAGCAGAGGTCTCAGTAAATAGAGAAAATTATGTTGATCAGTGTGATGCAACACAAAGTTCTGATAAGAGGTCGTGAAAGATTTATATTAATTTCCAAAGAAAAGGAAAATTAATACAGTATGCTCTAGACCTCAGAATCAGATGAAATGTGGCAGTAAATTCCTATAATTAATATAAGAATTTCTGAAACTGACAGAGCTCAAAAAGGAGTTCTGTAGAATTTAGTACAGAATTTACAGTGGATCAAAAGACCCGATAAATAGGTTTCAGGGGAATTTCTCGGGAATTGAGCCCATGAAGATAGGGGATCATACAGAGGGTCCAAAATGGCACCTTATAGGCCCAATGATATTTTCAGATAAATATATGGGCCAGGGCTAATAAAGATCGAGAAAAATGAAGAATTACGAAAATGCCACTGAAGGTATGCCACTGTGTTGTGTCATTAAGTTAGAGTCAGACGAAGGGCGTTATGATCGTTAGACTAAGGTTAGACAGTCAAGAAAGGGTATTTGGATAGTTGACTAGGGTCAAGAGATACTCTGGTAAGGTATGGAAAGACAATAGTGCCCCTATAAGTACTAAAGAGGTAGTAAGGGCATTATGGTAATTTACTAAGGATTTTCCTTGGGAACCGAGCCACCAAAGTGCTTGGGCTTGGTTAGAAACCCAAGTTGATATTTAAAGGCCCAAAAACGTAGCCCAAGAGTAAAGTGGGCCCAAGAGGCATTAAAATAATGTTTTAGTGCTTTTTCAATAAAGTAAAGTGACCCGGTCCAAGATAGAACTGGGTAAAGTGATCTGGAATCATGAGAGGACATAAATGGGGCCCACAATGTGCCACATGGCATGATTATAGTAAAAGAGGAAAAGCAAAGGACACATGGCATGATTATAGAAAAAGGAGAAAAAGCAAGAGGACACGTGGCACGATCTCGGCCGTCCATTCAGGGAAAAGACTCTGGAACTCTTTGGAAAGGCTGACTCAGCTGGTGAGGTGTCCCAAGGGCCCCACATTTCGCCACATATACCCCTTAGGTGTCCCTTGAGGTGTCCTAGATGATGTCATGAGTGGTGAGTCAGCAAGGAGGGTGATGTCATCATGATGATGCAGGCAAAGCTTCTTGAGGAAGTAAGCAATCTGAGCCATTCATTGTGAATCAATCTGGGCCATTCATTCCACCTCCTCTCACCTATAAATAGGCCACTCCCCTCCCATTTCAAGGCACACCACGGATCTAGCAAGAAAAGGAAGAGAAAGAAGAGAGAAAGAGAGAAAGAGAGAAGGAAAGAAAGAAAGGAAAGGAAGGAAGGAGTTCTGGTGGAGCCAAGAGCAGTCTAAGGAGCTGAGGGACTGGGCAAAGCTTAGGAATGAGGTAATAAAGTTATCTAGTCCCTTCTCTAATAAAGTATAGGATTTCTCTTAGTGGTTAGAATAGAGAAATATCTCTATTAATAAAGGTAGCTAAACGTAGAGAGAAAGCCAGGGGAATGTCAGATGAAGGATATTACCCTTGAGCTATGTATGAGTTAAATAGAGCTATGCTGATAGAATAATAATGAAGATATTATTATGCTATGTATAGGCTCTAACCTATGGAAAGAATGAACCTTAGGGCAAAGGCTAAGAGCTAGAAGGAAAAGCTACATGTCAGGTAGTAAACTAATCCTAAACTTGTATGCATTGAATGTTATGCTTGATGTGCTATGGCTTTGTTGAATGGTGTTGAATATGTGCCTATGTATGAAGCTCTGTTCCTATGATTACTTTGGCCAATTGTATTTCATATGTAACATGGAAGCATGCACATGACATAATGCTAACACTTTCACAAGCAAGCACAAGTATTCACATTAATGCATACATTGTTTAGTGCTGTTTGCTACTGAGATTTCCCCAGAAATCTCACCCTTCCATATCAATCCAATTACAGCAGGTCTTCTCAAGATGGAGGAGATAAAGATGCATGAAGAGATATTAATTACTTAGCATGATTGATGTGATTCATGTATGTATAATTGCTGGAAATTATCACTATGAACAGTAACTCGTGATGGAGGCAGTGACATTTGAGCTGTAATTATAAATAGTAAATAATTTAATAAATGTATGGTATTTTACCAGTAAATAGTAGACATGCGAAGCTTCGATTTGATATATAGAATGTATCATTTGGATGTCTACACATAAAGATATGATTTATCAAAGTTGGAACCAGAATGCTGGAATCAGGGACAGGACGCTGGATGAACAGTGAATTACGGACGTTGACTGACGTTAACCTGGTTAAGGCGTGGTCAACGAGTCATTTTTCCCTGAAAGAGTATTATGTTAGCTTCATGTAGCAATTTGAACCACTCCATTCCGATTTTTATAGAATTAGTTATGATTTTTCGAAGTCAGGTCACTTCTCTGGAATTCGTGCAGTGAACAGTACTCGCTAGAGTAAAATTCCAGATTGAGTAATTTGATTTCAACAGCCTTGGAAGTGGTTTCAGATGCTACTGTTTGGTCCCTAAGACGTATGAAAACACATAATTTTCTGATAAGAGGTCGTGAAAGATTTATATTAATTTCCAAAGAAAAGGAAAATTAATACAGTATGCTCTAGACCTCAGAATCAGATGAAATGTGGCAGTAAATTCCTATAATTAATATAAGAATTTCTGAAACTGACAGAGCTCAAAAAGGAGTTCTGTAGAATTTAGTACAGAATTTACAGTGGATCAAAAGACCCGATAAATAGGTTTCAGGGGAATTTCTCGGGAATTGAGCCCATGAAGATAGGGGATCATACAGAGGGTCCAAAATGGCACCTTATAGGCCCAATGATATTTTCAGATAAATATATGGGCCAGGGCTAATAAAGATCGAGAAAAATGAAGAATTACGAAAATGCCACTGAAGGTATGCCACTGTGTTGTGTCATTAAGTTAGAGTCAGACGAAGGGCGTTATGATCGTTAGACTAAGGTTAGACAGTCAAGAAAGGGTATTTGGATAGTTGACTAGGGTCAAGAGATACTCTGGTAAGGTATGGAAAGACAATAGTGCCCCTATAAGTACTAAAGAGGTAGTAAGGGCATTATGGTAATTTACTAAGGATTTTCCTTGGGAACCGAGCCACCAAAGTGCTTGGGCTTGGTTAGAAACCCAAGTTGATATTTAAAGGCCCAAAAACGTAGCCCAAGAGTAAAGTGGGCCCAAGAGGCATTAAAATAATGTTTTAGTGCTTTTTCAATAAAGTAAAGTGACCCGGTCCAAGATAGAACTGGGTAAAGTGATCTGGAATCATGAGAGGACATAAATGGGGCCCACAATGTGCCACATGGCATGATTATAGTAAAAGAGGAAAAGCAAAGGACACATGGCATGATTATAGAAAAAGGAGAAAAAGCAAGAGGACACGTGGCACGATCTCGGCCGTCCATTCAGGGAAAAGACTCTGGAACTCTTTGGAAAGGCTGACTCAGCTGGTGAGGTGTCCCAAGGGCCCCACATTTCGCCACATATACCCCTTAGGTGTCCCTTGAGGTGTCCTAGATGATGTCATGAGTGGTGAGTCAGCAAGGAGGGTGATGTCATCATGATGATGCAGGCAAAGCTTCTTGAGGAAGTAAGCAATCTGAGCCATTCATTGTGAATCAATCTGGGCCATTCATTCCACCTCCTCTCACCTATAAATAGGCCACTCCCCTCCCATTTCAAGGCACACCACGGATCTAGCAAGAAAAGGAAGAGAAAGAAGAGAGAAAGAGAGAAAGAGAGAAGGAAAGAAAGAAAGGAAAGGAAGGAAGGAGTTCTGGTGGAGCCAAGAGCAGTCTAAGGAGCTGAGGGACTGGGCAAAGCTTAGGAATGAGGTAATAAAGTTATCTAGTCCCTTCTCTAATAAAGTATAGGATTTCTCTTAGTGGTTAGAATAGAGAAATATCTCTATTAATAAAGGTAGCTAAACGTAGAGAGAAAGCCAGGGGAATGTCAGATGAAGGATATTACCCTTGAGCTATGTATGAGTTAAATAGAGCTATGCTGATAGAATAATAATGAAGATATTATTATGCTATGTATAGGCTCTAACCTATGGAAAGAATGAACCTTAGGGCAAAGGCTAAGAGCTAGAAGGAAAAGCTACATGTCAGGTAGTAAACTAATCCTAAACTTGTATGCATTGAATGTTATGCTTGATGTGCTATGGCTTTGTTGAATGGTGTTGAATATGTGCCTATGTATGAAGCTCTGTTCCTATGATTACTTTGGCCAATTGTATTTCATATGTAACATGGAAGCATGCACATGACATAATGCTAACACTTTCACAAGCAAGCACAAGTATTCACATTAATGCATACATTGTTTAGTGCTGTTTGCTACTGAGATTTCCCCAGAAATCTCACCCTTCCATATCAATCCAATTACAGCAGGTCTTCTCAAGATGGAGGAGATAAAGATGCATGAAGAGATATTAATTACTTAGCATGATTGATGTGATTCATGTATGTATAATTGCTGGAAATTATCACTATGAACAGTAACTCGTGATGGAGGCAGTGACATTTGAGCTGTAATTATAAATAGTAAATAATTTAATAAATGTATGGTATTTTACCAGTAAATAGTAGACATGCGAAGCTTCGATTTGATATATAGAATGTATCATTTGGATGTCTACACATAAAGATATGATTTATCAAAGTTGGAACCAGAATGCTGGAATCAGGGACAGGACGCTGGATGAACAGTGAATTACGGACGTTGACTGACGTTAACCTGGTTAAGGCGTGGTCAACGAGTCATTTTTCCCTGAAAGAGTATTATGTTAGCTTCATGTAGCAATTTGAACCACTCCATTCCGATTTTTATAGAATTAGTTATGATTTTTCGAAGTCAGGTCACTTCTCTGGAATTCGTGCAGTGAACAGTACTCGCTAGAGTAAAATTCCAGATTGAGTAATTTGATTTCAACAGCCTTGGAAGTGGTTTCAGATGCTACTGTTTGGTCCCTAAGACGTATGAAAAGTGAGAATGTTATATTTGGTATCAGAGCATAAGATTCTGGCACAGAACAGAAGGTTCTGGCTCAGTGATGCTCTGGAGTAGATAAACTAACCCCTTAAAACAAGTTAGAGATGTGAACTACAGAGGTTTCCTCCCTAGTATGAGATATGGGGATGGTGTTCACTACCTAGAGAATGATTTGAACAAGAGATAGTGACACCCAGACAGATATAATAGTACCCCATAACTTACAGCGGTACGAGGCGATCTTCAAGGAAGTGGCTAGTCTTAGTCAGCCGTTACCACCGAGGTCTCGTGTTTCTTAGCACGATGTGGCTGGACTAAGCAGGATAACGTCTGGGGAGCAGTTTCCTTTATGAGTAGAGATAGAAGCTGACCAGTCCTAGGTCAAGGGAAGCTACCAGACGTTACAGTTATAATAAAGATACCAACCTCGTTGAAGTTTGTCAACTAGAGGATTGGTATAAAGTATAATCAAGCCAGATAATATAAATTAAGATATGAAAGGTTAGATGATGTTCAGAAGTAGATCCTCTATGTGAGTAGATCTACGTTACGAAAGAATTTGTTCAGCTAGTGTTTTCTGAACAAAAGAATTAAAAGTTAGAATGAGGCTTGCCTAGGAATAATCCTAGTACATGGCCTAAAGTTAGAGACAAGATGGGCCGCTGATGTTCCCAAGATAAAGGAACCACAGTCTAATCTAGAATAGACTAAGACTGATAAAGAGAAAGCTAGCCACATTTTTAAAGATAAAGTGACTCTCCTGTTCCCTATGTAAGAAAGGGTAATGAAGGGTTGAGTCTATACCCTAGTAAGAGGGTAATGTGGCAACCTAAGTCAGGTAAATAGTTATTTCCGATTCCTAAATGAATGTTTGGGATCTGGACAATATGATCAGACAATGATAGGCAATAAGATTAAGATGATGATTAATAGTGAATCTACAGATAGATGATTACGATACTCAGGATATATCCCTTCAGGGGTAAGATATATGAGTGATGAAAATGAAATGAAATGAGAAGCATTTATGAAAGATGGTATAGCTCTAAGAAAGAGCAGTAAAGACATAAGTTAGTATTGTTGCAACAGAGCTAGATTGCTCTTGCGATAGAAAATGATTGCTTTTGAAATAAAGCCAAGAGATGGGACAGTATAGCTCAGATAGAGTAAGGTCCCTCTGATGAGACGAATAGATGATGATAGATATGTGCATGGTAGAGCCTGTGTAGCTCTCTGCAGTAAAGGATATAGTAAAGCTATGAAAGATGAGAATTATATGAGAAGTTCCTAAGTGATAGAGGAAATGAGTAAAGACCTGATAGATAATATTGTCTTATGTGATAATTTTAGGGGAATTATCTGTTGAGTTAACAACTATGTGGAAGTGATTAACCTTGTAACTTTGTCCGTTGGTTTAAGTCTTCCAAAGATGAGAATGCAGTACAACAGAATCGCAGTAGATTCTGGAGGATTGCAGTTAGATCCTAGTATGGCTCCCAGAAAGTAGAATTCCAGGGTCGCAGTTAGATCCTGAAGAGGCTTGCGGTTGATCACAGTAGATCCCGAGGGTCGCAGTAGACCTGGCCTAGAGAGAGAAAAGTATTGAGCCATAAGTACCGTATGTCTTTGGAAGGACGAATACCAAGGAAAAGTTAAGGTACAGAAGCTTCACAAGTTGGTTAGCTCCTAACAGAGAGAGTACCCATGATGTTAGATAGCCTTATTACTATCAGGGACTGAACTCAAAATCTCCTTACACGTACGGGAACTGAGTGATCAAAGTTAAAGTTATTAATCCTGAGTACCAAGGAGTTATGAGCAAATCTCATAAGATATGAGAAAGGGTCAAATAAAGAGATCCTTACTATAAGAATAAAAGATAGATAAATCCTCCAGGTAAAGAGATAAGAAGAACAGATAGACCCAAGAGAGATAATATAAGCTGGGTCTAAGATAGTAGAGTACCAGGGTTAGAGCCTGTGAGCATCTGTGCTTCAGATTTATATCGACACATTTCAGTTAAGCGTGCTCAGGCAAGAGTAGCCCAATGATGGGTGACCCCCTGGGAAGTAATGGAAGAGGTATGAATGCCACAAGAGGTTGGCACATATGTACACAGAATTATAGAAAGAGTTATGAAAAGTTGAAAGGGTTGTGAACAGAAAGAGACTAGAACCCTTATGTCAAGTCCAAATGAAATGGATTTGAAAGATGACTATGATATAGCCAGATTTGGCCGGATATGCCGTGATATGACATAAAAGATACGTGATGAGATATACCATGAAAGATATGAAAAGTATGTGTTAAGAAGTATAACATGAAGTGGTTTTATAGCTAGCCCTATAAACAGATTGAGAGACTCTGATTTTGAAAGAGAAAAGATGTTTGAATGTTAAGATACGTGTGAAAGAGCAAATGAGAGCTTTAAGAGCTTTCACTCCTTGCATGAAATGCCAGGCATTATGTTATGCTATGTTATGTTATATTTGTAAAATATGCTAAAGCTCTAAATGTTAGAGCAGTGCAAGCTCTATGTGATAGAGTTGTGCAAGCTCCGAGTGTTAGAGCTGTGCATATTAAGAGAAGGAATGCTTGAGCTCCGCTGTTAGAGCTTTGCATTCATGAGCAGGTATGTAGTCCTGCAGCATGCTAGCCGGGCATTATGCATGTTAGAGTATGTGCTCCTATATGCTCCTATATGCTATTATGTGCTCCTGTTTAGCAGTAGAGCAATAAAAGAAAGAATAATGATATAAGTGTAAGGAATTGGAAGACACGCAGCGGAAATAAACTTTAAAAATTTTCCATTCCTTGCCAGGATCTGCCGTATGTGTTTAAGTCAAGTGGAAAGAATCATTACCCTTAGTGTTGCTCAGCGAATTTCACAGCTTCTCTACGTGGGTGGTGATCTCTTTCTGATCGCAAGAAATCGATGGAGTGTTCCTCAGCGACCTTCACAGATTCTCTCCGCGGACGGTGGTCTCTTTCCGATCACAAGAAGTCGACGCCTCAGGTCGGCTTCCTCTACTGGTATCCACACGAACAGCGTTCCAACCACGAACGACGTGCTAGCGTCTCCTGTCCCTCCAAGGCTTTCACAAGTCTCCGTCTCTATTTCGGCAGTTTCTTGTCTGCAAACCTTTTGCAGATTCCATTCGGCCTTTTGTGTTCTGTGTTATTTTCAAACGTAGCTCCTCCAATCAGATATAGAGGATGCTATGCGTTTTTCCACTTAACCTAATTGGATTTTGGAGTTAATCTTATATTAATTCCGAATTGATACAATATCATATATTGTATAATTTTATAAGAAACTAATTAAATAAAATAATATTAAATCCGTCCCACAGATTTAATTACTTATTTATTTAACTTTAAATAAAGATGAGACTGAGTTATATTTGATTTATTCCCATAAATCAAATTTGAGATATCCTATCAATTTAAATTTCGAATTTCAAACGTGATAGAGATTTAATTTATCCTTATAAATTAAATCTTATAAATATCTCTTATATGAGATATCCTATCAATTTGAATTTCGAATTTCAAACGTGATAGAGATTTAATTTATCCTTATAAATTAAATCTTATAAATATCTCTTATATGAGATATCCTATCAATTTGAATTTCGAATTTCAAACGTGATAGAGATTTAATTTATCCTTATAAATTAAATCTTATAAATATCTCTTATATGAGATATCCTATCAATTTGAATTTTGAATTCAAACGTGATAGGGATTTAATTTATCCTTATAAATTAAATCTCATATATCTCATATATATAATATATATATATATATACGAATTTATATATATACGAATATAAATAAATATATATACATTCACCTGGATCTTTCATTGAATCTGGACATGTCTTAGATTCAATGAATCTGGACATCATAGCTCGTGTTGGGCTATTTTGTGTGCGACCCTGTAGGCCCATATGAAGTTGGCAGTGGGCCATTTGCTATACTAGCCCACAAGTCGCAAGCGGTCTCTAGCAAGACATAACGACTACCCAAATCATATGAGGATCGATAAACGATGTAACCTTTTATACAACCATATCATGTCCCTTCTGTCACGCGATATTTTGGTCATGGATGAGGCATGGATAATGTCATCCTCCTATTCCCGACCGTTACTTTCTCGATCCCTGAGTAGTCTGACTATAGAAATGGAACTACCTTTCCATTACAGTATGGCCATACATTTCTCAGACTCACTCATCGAGGGGCCCAGTAATATCTCTCCACGAATGTGAGGGACAAATTCCATCTTGACCATTCACATTCCTCCGCATGAAAAACCACTAAGCCCGAACATAGTCTTTATGATCACTCGGTCAAAAGTGACTTTTGACTAGGTCAAAGCTGAGCGTTTTGTCATGTAGGAATCCATGATGATCTCAGGTCAAAGGGCATATTGACATGGTTTGTATATGAGAGAAGCTTATGACGTTACCCATGCAGTTCTCTCATAGCGGGTCGGTCCAACACCCTGTACTCTTACATGTGCTTATGACTTTGATTTATATCTCTATACATCTTCAAAGTCATACTGGTCTTATTTCATCTGTGCTCCCACATAGATGATCGACCAGGGACATTTAGGATAATATCATGAATTATCCAAGGATGGTCATCATAGTAAACATGCAAATAATATGATAACTCAATTAATAAATTCATAAATCAATAATGTTCATAAGACAATGATTGGCCCCTAGGGCACGATTTCCAACAATAAGTCATCTCTCTGTATTATGATGAGTTAGTAAAGATGATAAAAGCATATGATGATATGAGATGAGAGATGAAGTTTTGCGGATATTTAGAGAATTCCGCTGAATACTCAGATGAGTAATAAGTGACTGCACTAAGAATCATGATGAGTAGTCAACAAAAACTCCAGAATATAGGAGTATATGAGAAAGTTTAGTATGGAAGAAAGGGACATTCTCCTCAAAGGAACTCTTCATCGAAGGATGAATAGAGATTTAGCCCTGAAATTTCGAGGACGAAATTTATTTAAGGGGAGGAGAAATGTCATATCCCAATTTTTAGGCTTAGAAGCCCAGTATATAGCCTGAAAAAGGGATGCTACCAGACCCTGTTGAGCAGAGGTCTCAGTAAATAGAGAAAATTATGTTGATCAGTGTGATGCAACACAAAGTTCTGATAAGAGGTCGTGAAAGATTTATATTAATTTCCAAAGAAAAGGAAAATTAATACAGTATGCTCTAGACCTCAGAATCAGATGAAATGTGGCAGTAAATTCCTATAATTAATATAAGAATTTCTGAAACTGACAGAGCTCAAAAAGGAGTTCTGTAGAATTTAGTACAGAATTTACAGTGGATCAAAAGACCCGATAAATAGGTTTCAGGGGAATTTCTCGGGAATTGAGCCCATGAAGATAGGGGATCATACAGAGGGTCCAAAATGGCACCTTATAGGCCCAATGATATTTTCAGATAAATATATGGGCCAGGGCTAATAAAGATCGAGAAAAATGAAGAATTACGAAAATGCCACTGAAGGTATGCCACTGTGTTGTGTCATTAAGTTAGAGTCAGACGAAGGGCGTTATGATCGTTAGACTAAGGTTAGACAGTCAAGAAAGGGTATTTGGATAGTTGACTAGGGTCAAGAGATACTCTGGTAAGGTATGGAAAGACAATAGTGCCCCTATAAGTACTAAAGAGGTAGTAAGGGCATTATGGTAATTTACTAAGGATTTTCCTTGGGAACCGAGCCACCAAAGTGCTTGGGCTTGGTTAGAAACCCAAGTTGATATTTAAAGGCCCAAAAACGTAGCCCAAGAGTAAAGTGGGCCCAAGAGGCATTAAAATAATGTTTTAGTGCTTTTTCAATAAAGTAAAGTGACCCGGTCCAAGATAGAACTGGGTAAAGTGATCTGGAATCATGAGAGGACATAAATGGGGCCCACAATGTGCCACATGGCATGATTATAGTAAAAGAGGAAAAGCAAAGGACACATGGCATGATTATAGAAAAAGGAGAAAAAGCAAGAGGACACGTGGCACGATCTCGGCCGTCCATTCAGGGAAAAGACTCTGGAACTCTTTGGAAAGGCTGACTCAGCTGGTGAGGTGTCCCAAGGGCCCCACATTTCGCCACATATACCCCTTAGGTGTCCCTTGAGGTGTCCTAGATGATGTCATGAGTGGTGAGTCAGCAAGGAGGGTGATGTCATCATGATGATGCAGGCAAAGCTTCTTGAGGAAGTAAGCAATCTGAGCCATTCATTGTGAATCAATCTGGGCCATTCATTCCACCTCCTCTCACCTATAAATAGGCCACTCCCCTCCCATTTCAAGGCACACCACGGATCTAGCAAGAAAAGGAAGAGAAAGAAGAGAGAAAGAGAGAAAGAGAGAAGGAAAGAAAGAAAGGAAAGGAAGGAAGGAGTTCTGGTGGAGCCAAGAGCAGTCTAAGGAGCTGAGGGACTGGGCAAAGCTTAGGAATGAGGTAATAAAGTTATCTAGTCCCTTCTCTAATAAAGTATAGGATTTCTCTTAGTGGTTAGAATAGAGAAATATCTCTATTAATAAAGGTAGCTAAACGTAGAGAGAAAGCCAGGGGAATGTCAGATGAAGGATATTACCCTTGAGCTATGTATGAGTTAAATAGAGCTATGCTGATAGAATAATAATGAAGATATTATTATGCTATGTATAGGCTCTAACCTATGGAAAGAATGAACCTTAGGGCAAAGGCTAAGAGCTAGAAGGAAAAGCTACATGTCAGGTAGTAAACTAATCCTAAACTTGTATGCATTGAATGTTATGCTTGATGTGCTATGGCTTTGTTGAATGGTGTTGAATATGTGCCTATGTATGAAGCTCTGTTCCTATGATTACTTTGGCCAATTGTATTTCATATGTAACATGGAAGCATGCACATGACATAATGCTAACACTTTCACAAGCAAGCACAAGTATTCACATTAATGCATACATTGTTTAGTGCTGTTTGCTACTGAGATTTCCCCAGAAATCTCACCCTTCCATATCAATCCAATTACAGCAGGTCTTCTCAAGATGGAGGAGATAAAGATGCATGAAGAGATATTAATTACTTAGCATGATTGATGTGATTCATGTATGTATAATTGCTGGAAATTATCACTATGAACAGTAACTCGTGATGGAGGCAGTGACATTTGAGCTGTAATTATAAATAGTAAATAATTTAATAAATGTATGGTATTTTACCAGTAAATAGTAGACATGCGAAGCTTCGATTTGATATATAGAATGTATCATTTGGATGTCTACACATAAAGATATGATTTATCAAAGTTGGAACCAGAATGCTGGAATCAGGGACAGGACGCTGGATGAACAGTGAATTACGGACGTTGACTGACGTTAACCTGGTTAAGGCGTGGTCAACGAGTCATTTTTCCCTGAAAGAGTATTATGTTAGCTTCATGTAGCAATTTGAACCACTCCATTCCGATTTTTATAGAATTAGTTATGATTTTTCGAAGTCAGGTCACTTCTCTGGAATTCGTGCAGTGAACAGTACTCGCTAGAGTAAAATTCCAGATTGAGTAATTTGATTTCAACAGCCTTGGAAGTGGTTTCAGATGCTACTGTTTGGTCCCTAAGACGTATGAAAAGTGAGAATGTTATAATTACAATGTTAATCAAAAGGCAAGTCCTCTATAGAAAGTTTGACAGGATCGTTGTTGTATAACCGACCTCCTGACAATCCTACAACAGACTACAAACGTTAAAATCTTCTATAACATTTTTCCAAAATAACCAGAATCTTATTTATAGACTATGTGGAGCAGCTATCCTTTCATCAGAATAATACAAGTATTTCATAAATGATAATTACATCACAAAAGGAGATTTGTCAAAATCAACGCTTTGGATCGAACGTTAGGCTCTTACTGCTCAGCAGGAGAAGTAAGGTCAACTGCACTATCTAAATCTAAATAATCTACTCGTGAATAATTCCCCAAAAATATAATTTAAAAATGTGAAAATAAACAATGCATCAACATGTTTAAATGTAAATCATCACATCTTATAATTCAATACAAATATTTCGGTAAACATTTGATTTCATGAAAACCGTTTAAAACAATCATTTTTCCATAGGACTTCAATAGAACAAAAATAGGTGTGGACACACAGTCCATGAGGGTAAACAACCAGGTGTAGCATGAGGCCACCAATCAAGTGTGGACACACAGTCCACAAGGGTAAATAACCAATCTGGTGTGGCTCGAAGCCATGAATGACAGGTACAGGTATAAGACCTACAAATAACAGGCATAGGTACGATACCTATGAATAACATGCGCGAGGACGAGACTCACGAATATCTATTAAGCTCAAGTTTAACCATGGTGCAATAAGAACTAACAGTACTACTATTAGTGACCACCAGCGTTCTGTATTCCGTCCTTTTTGAAAACCTTTCCAGCATGCGTGGGGTCCATTTGACATTCAATAATCACAATACTTTTCAATACAGTAGTTTTTGCTAAAAATACTTTATAATCATGAAACCCCAGTAAGAATATTGAAATAACTTATCAAAAGATTTTTTCAATTCATATGGACAAGTATTCAAATAATAAAATTTTCATAAGTATATTTCATGAAGAAAATCCACTCAATATAACATTGTCAAAGTCTTTTCTAAAACTTCTTCATCCATTTTTATACATAACCATAATCATTTTATAAACCAATTCAAAGAAAACCATTTCTAACAATTAAAGACATGAATTCGTATAACTTTTTTTTTGTAAATCCTATTTAAAAATCGACACTTTAATTGAAATACTTCAAATAATAAGTTATTAATAAAAATAATATTTTGAAGGGACGTTATTCACTCACCTGTAATACTCCACTATAACTTACTCTTGCTCTTAGCTTTAGAATATCATTCTTCTTTTACTTCCTCAAACTTTCTAAAAATAAAACATTTTATCAATGATTACTATTCATCTCTATTGTATCGAAGACTATTTTCTTTATATAACACTTCAAATATGAAAAACTACAACCTTTAACTACAAAAATTTTCAAAAGCAACCATATTAAATTTAAATAATCTTTTCCCAAATATATCTATTTTCCCTTATCCATCCTTCTATCACACTTAATGAACATTCGACAAACAAATTCGTCATACTTCCTAAACTCCCTATTCCATAAAGAAATGTAATTCACCTCTTTTATACCAAGTACTTTTGATTTATTACCATCACTGGAAGTTATTTACATACTTATGAACTTCCATTAGCTTCCCAATTCATTTATACACACGTGACACACATATATATGCATATCAACAGCAATTCCCATCTTCCTTTATTCTTCTTTCTTTCTTCTTCCTATTTCATAACAGCATCACCATATATATATATGCCATCATCTAGCTTCAAAAGCAGCAGTACAATTCTCTGAACAATGAACTACAACATCATATATAGATATATATCAACCAAGACCGCAAGCTATACATATATATATGTACACCTACATCATCATCCATTATCTCTTCTTCTTTCTTCCTTCTTCCCATAGCATTTCCCCACACATATATATACACAGTCCACACAATGCTTATATATACATATATGTGTATGTATATTATGTTCAAATTCAACCACAATAGACGTGCCTTATATATATATATCTGTATATACATATATATGCACATATATACATCAATTTCCTTCAAACTAGTGCCCCAAAACTACCAACCCGTATCACAGTACACACACACAATATATATATCAAAATAGCAGCCCACATATATATAAATACGCCTACAGTAGCAACGATCACACAATCAATAGAAGAAGAAAGTTCCAAAAACTTACCACGCATGGTTTTAATTTCATGGAGGTTTCCACAACTAAAACATCAACTATTCTTCAATTTTTCCTTCCCTTCCTAGATCCATAAATCACACTCCCCCACAAAGCAGCATTCAGTAGCAGCGATAGAGAAGAACATCAGAGATATGAAGTTGTTATAGTACACAGATCCATTATAGATGAAGCTCACAAAAGGGAACTTACCACACCATACACGGTGGTTTTTTACAGTAACAAGGCGTTAGACGTTACTTCTTTCTCCTTCTCTTCTCTCACTCACACACTACGACCTGAACGAAAAAAGGGAGTCAAAGATCAAGATGCTAGAGTGATAGAAGATAACAGTGATGATAAGAGCAACAACGCCTATAGTCAACGCCCTAAACAACATATAACTAATGGCAACGTGCTCCTACAGTAACCATCGATTGCCTTTCCTTTTCTTCCACATTCCGTAACACTTCTCTATTCCCGCTCTCACTTTGTTCCTTAAATGACGACAGTAGCTGTAAAGTGAATGATAACACTAGTGGTGGCAGCATGGACGGAGGAAGGTAACCTATGAAAGGTGATGACTTTTGTACTAGCAGTAGTAGTTTGGTGTTACTAAGCTTTGTTGCACCTTCCTTTGATCTCACTCCCTCACAGAAACTCTACACAAAAATGGCAGGAGGAAACGTATTGTAGAAATAAAAAGGACAAGGGTAGTTTGGTAATTTCACATGTTTGAAAATGAAAATAAAATCCTACTTATGCTGGTACTCGAATAGGGGACCAGTTTAACTACACTACTAGCCACCACTCAGCTAGCCACTTTCTCTTGTAATTTTATTGTAAGAATATATATTTATATATGCAAAATTTCAGAGCCATTACACTAGCATCTCCATCCATTTTATCGTCGTCACCGTCACGCATGTTGTCATTGATAAATCACATTTTTATATATTTTTATCATATTTACTTAGTCCTTTTAGTGATGAATTATGTCTAATTGATCTTAATTAGATTATATTTTATTTTATTAATCATTTTACACATTCTGGAAATTAATTGGTTAAATCTTACTGAAGGTTTCAGGCGTACCTAGAATCCTTTGTTGACTCACTGGATACCCACACAAAGACTATAGCACTATGGAAGGCTCCCAGTCACGGTTACACGGCAAATGTACTGAATAGAGAATAATTAAACAGAGCGTCAGAAATAGAGGAATTTTATGCTTTTTAACCAACATTTTCTTCTGTCCAAGAATGTATGTATATATAGCTTATGGGGAGGGGAGTTAGATAACTGTATCTAACTCCCTCGTTTCAAATTCAAATGTTCCCTGCTTCTCATGCATTCTTGGACAGTCTGCAACTTTACATTTTTAACATGCCAATGGCTTTTACATATTTCTCGAATGTTTATTTACCTATTGGCTTGGTCAGGGGATATGCAACCATACACTTGGTTGAAATGTATTGTACAGTTATAATTTTTTGTGCTATATAATCCCTCACAAAGTTATACTTTATATCAATGTGTTTGGTCTTGCTATGATACTTAGGGTCTTTTGTGTAGGCTATACCTGCAATATTGTCACAGTGTATCAACACCAGATTGGTACTCTCGTTCCCAAATCCTAGGTGTTCGATAAATCTCTTTAGTCAAATAGCCTCTTGCACTGTTGCAGTGCATGCAATAAACTCAGCTTCCATAGAGTATAAAGCAATACACGTCTATTTCTTGCTACTCCAACATATGGCGCTGTTGTTAAGCAAGAAGGTGTATCCTGAAGTCAATCTTCATTCTTCTTCATCACCGCCTACATCAGCATCAGAATATCCGATTAGGCGTAGATCACATCCTTGATAACACAATGCATAGTCAGCTATGCCCTTTAAGTATCTCAAGATCATTTTCACTGCTTTCCAGTGTTTCTCACCAGGGTTGGACTAGAATCTGCTAACCAGCCCTATGGCATAACAAATATCTAGTCTTGTACACATCATTGTATACATCAGGCTACCAACAGCACTAGTATATGGAACTCTTTCCATTTTCTTTTTATCTGATTCAGTCTTGGGACACATGTCAGAACTCAAGGCCACTCTAGTGGCCACAGGGATATCTATGGGTTTGTATTCACTCATATTAAATTGCTCAAGTATCTTATTGATATAATTCTCTTGTGAAAGAGTGAGGATTCTCTTGGAATTATTCCTTTGAATCTTGACTCCAAGTATGTATTCTGCTTCACCCATGTCTTTCATCTCAAAATTTGATGAAAGATATTCTTTAATAGCTATCACAGAGTCAAGACTATTTCCAGCTAATAGTATATCATCTACGTATAAGGATAATATCACAGTTACCCTTAAACCGCTTAACATATACATAATGGTCTTCCTCTATCATCTAGAAGTTATATGAGGTAATTGCCTTGTGAAACCTCAAGTACCACTGTCTGGATGACTGTTTTAATCCATAAATGGATCTTTTGAGTTTACACTTCTTGTGTTCAAACCCTTTTTCAATGAAACCTATTGGTTGTTCCATATAGATTTCTTCATCGAGATCACCGTTCAGGAATACGATTTTTACATCCATCTGATGTAACTCTAAGTTTAAACTATTTACTATTGCCAGAATAAGTCTTATTGAATTGAAGTGCATAACAGGTGAAAAAGTATCCTCATAATCTATACCTTCCTGTTATGTATATCCCTTTGCAACCAATCGAGCTTTGAATTTGTTAATTGATCTGTCTACCTTTCTTTTGATTTTGAGAACCCACTTGTTCTTAATGGCTTTACGCCCTTTTGGCAGATCAACCAATTCCCAAACTTGGTTTTTCATGATTGAGTCAATTTCCTCTTTCATTGCTTTATTCTATTCCTCCTTTGTAGGACCTGCTGAGGCCTCATGAACAGTATGGGGTTCATCATCCCCTTATAGAATAACTAAGAGTGCTTTGCCTTCTATTTGGAAGGGTCTCTTTGGAACACTTCCCTGTTACTTTTTCTGGTAGGAGCAACTTGCTTATCTTTTCTCATTTGTCTCGGTCTTTGTATTAACTGTTCTTGGCTCCCACTCAGATTGACATACCTAGACGATTCAGGTCTATCAATTTGTTCAGCAATGTCCTGTTCCTGAGTCTCATAAAGAGATACAGTGCGGTCAATATCTCCCCTATTGGGAAACTCTGTCTCAATAAATACAGCATCTCTTAATTCTGTTTCAGTCACTGTTCCATCTTCAATTTCACTTATGAATACATATCCTTTTGAGGGTTAAGAGTACCTTATAAAAATACATTTCTTCCCTCTAGGACCCAGTTTCCCATGTCTATGAGAATTGTCATGGATGTATGCCGCCGAGCCCCAAGGTCTAAGGATGCTTAGATCTGACTGGCGTTGTAAGGAATTGGAAGACACGCAGTGGAAATTAATTTAAAAATTTTTCCATTCCTTGCCAGGATCTACCGTATGTGTTTAAGTCAAGTGGGAAGAAGTATTACCCTTAGTGTGCCTCAGCGACTTCCATAGCTTTCGGTCACGACGTTCACAGCTTCTCTCTGCGGCTCGTGCTCCCTTTCTGATCACAAGAAGTCGACGACTCAGGTCAGCTTCCTCTACTGGTATCCACACGAACAGCGTTCCAACCACGAACGACGTGCTAGCGTCTCTTGTCGCTCCAGGGCTTTCTCAAGAGTTCGTCCTCTCCGTCTCTATTTCGGCAGTTTCTTATCTGCAAAACTTTTGCAGAGTCCCCTTCGGCCTTTCTATGTTCTATATGTTTCTCTGTGCAAAACGCAGCTCCTAAAATCAGATATATAGGTTGCTATGCATTTTTCTCTGTCAACCGAATTGGATTTTGGAGTTAATCTTATATTAATTCCAAAATTAATACAATATCATATATTGTATAATTTTATAAGAAACTAATTAAATAAATAATATCAAATCCGTTCCACAGATTTAATTACCCATTTATTTAATTTTAAATAAAGATGAGACTGAACTATATTTGATTTATTCTCATAAATCAAATTTGAGATATCCTATCAATTTGAATTTCGAATTTCAAACGTGATAGAGATTTAATTTATCCTTATAAATTAAATCTTATAAATATCTCTTATATGAGATATCCTATCAATTTGAATTTCGAATTTCAAACATGATAGAGAGTTAATTTATCCTTATAAATTAAATCTTATAAATATCTCTTATATGAGATATCCTATCAATTTGAATTTCGAATTTTAAACGTGATAGAGATTTAATTTATCCTTATAAATTAAATCTCATATATTCATATAATGTATATATACGAATTTATATATATATACGAATATAAATATAAATAAATATATATACATCTATCCTGGATCATTCATTGAATCTGGACATGTCTTAGATTCAATGAATCTGGACATCATAGCTCGTGTTGGGCTATTTTGTGTGCGACCCTATAGGCCCACATGAAGTTGGCAGTGGGCCATTTGCTATACTAGCCCACAAGTCGCAAGCGGTCTCTAGCAAGACATAACGACTACCCAAATCATATGAGGATCGATAAACGATGTAACCTTTTATACAACCATATCATGTCCCTTCTATCACGCGATATTTTGGTCATGGATGAGGCATGGATAATGTCATCCTCCTATTCCTGATCGTTACTTTCTCGATCCCTGAGTAGTCTGACTATAGAAATGGAACTACCTTTCCATTACAGTATGGCCATACATTTCTCATACTCACTCATCGATTTATATCTCTATACATCTTCAAAGTCATACTGGTCTTATTTCATCTGTGCTCCCGCAGAGATGATCGACCAGGGACATTTAGGACATTCCATCCTAAGGAAAGAACTTGTAGTTAATTGCATTTTCATCATAACTTCGAGTTAGTTATTAATTTGTCTTGTTTATTTGTTAGTAAATTAGATTCTTAATTTCCAACTTGAAAACCCCTTTTTCTACTTCTTTTCATGTGATTTCCCTAGTCTAAGTTATTGAAACATAGGTTCTTTGGTAGACAACTAGGTTGCGCTTTACTACAAAATCTAATTATGATTTTATTTTGATGTTATTTGACAGTGGTGTCAATATTTGGCACTGTTGCTATTGGGGAACCAATTGTTTTTAGTCATTTAAATTTGGATTTCTGTTGTTGTTTCGGTTCTCTTTTAAGTATTTTCTTTTATTTTGTTCTTACAATTTTAGAATTTCCATTTCATTTATTCTTTTTTCCATTTTTTAGTACTTCTATTTTTTTTTATTTTATCATTTATGTTTGACAAGGTCTTCTCATGCTGCATGAAGTGATCTTGATCCTAAAATTGAGAGAAGTTGTCGTGCTAATCGTAGGATTCTTAGAGAGCGTAGGATTAGAGATTTAATAGTTTGTGAGATTTTGTTTGATTTGATTAGTAGTGTTCTTGATATTGTAGAAGTTGAGAGTGAATCTGATTTTGAGTTTGTAAACATGGTTGAAGAGAATGATGAAAAAACCATTAAAGAATTAGATGCACCTAACAAGCATTATCAACCCTTGTGCATACAATATCGTGCTTTAGATGCTACTTTTGAGCTTAAATATAGATTAATCCACCTCTTACCCAAGTTTCATGGTTTAGCAAGGGAAGATCCCAACAAGCATCTAAAGGAGTTTCAAGTGGTTTGCTCAACTATGAAGCACAAGGAGTGTCTGAGGAGTACATTAAGCTAAGAGCTTTCCCTTTCTCTTTAGGTGGTGCTGCAAAAGATTGGTTGTATTACTTCACTTCAGCATCAATTACTAGATGGGTGGATCTTCAAAGGATGTTTCTAGAGAAGTTCTTTACTGCTTTTGGAATTGTTGCAATTAAAAAATGACATATCTAGTGAAACATCTTACTTTTACCACCTCAGAGTATGTATTCAAAAGCGTATTTGATTAGCGAAAATATTATATTAACCCAAAAATTAAAATTTTAAAACTCACTTCTCAGGTATTGTTCATTTGGTGATTTTTATATTTATAGTCAAAATTTAAAAATTCATAACTAATTACAGAAAAATCTTATGGAGGTGATCTAAATTTTTAATTGAAGCTCTTTCATATCTCTTTAAGGAAAAAATATAAATATGGACATTTACGTTGCCAATTGATATAATTAAATTATTACTTTTTACTATACATATGGCAAATTCTAGAATTTCCAGATTCTATCTCTTAACTTTGGAAATTCATTTCTTTTGATATACACATCCAAATGAGGCGTGTTACCTATGCATTTAAAGCTCTGGATGTGTACTACATGCTTATACAATTTCGCAAAATAATTATTTCATTTCCTAGGTCAAACTAAAGCCACAACAAAACTCCATTAGGACCTAAGTTTTTACCATTTCAGTTTCCTTTCTTTCACTTTCAATAATTGTTCAAGCATGCATAAACCATCTCTTCTGCCTTTCATACATTCATATATATATCATGGGGTTATGCCATAATTCTTTCATACATTTCTTTACATATAATGGATATTACATAATATTACATAAAAATGCTAACATACATGCATGCCATCACTTGTCTACTCTTCCTCTTCCATTCCTTAGCTCATGTACCAAACATATTTTTCCATCATGACCAACCTATTATGGTTGGTTATGGGTGGGTGAGATTCTAAGGAATCTCAGTAGAAAACAATACCACTTAAATATGCAAAATGGATGCTAATGCCTAATATGTAATTTTATTAAACTTTATTTAATTAGTGACATGCCATCATGCTATATACTTTTGCAGAAAAGTGCATAGCTATGGAAAACATGCTATTCACAATACATTCAATATCATTTATCATGTCACATTATCATTAAAATATCATATGCATGTCAACACATAAGCATACCACATCTAGTACATAAAGAGGTAAGTCCACTACCTTGCACTTAAATTTTTCTTTTGATCTTTTGCACTTGCTCCCTAAATTTCCAACCATAAAGCCTTTGGTCAATCACTTCCAAACATCTTGGATGTTTCAAGGTCCTAAATACATTTATATTCATCACATAATTTATTAGGACCATGAACTCCAACAATGTTCAAAACTAACATTGACAAACTCTTTACTAACATAACTTCCTCTAGTCTTCACTAATTAACTTAACCCTTGAACAAATTGATGTATTGACTTTACCCTACACAATTTTATCTTTTGAATCCTTTTATTAGCTTAGAATGATGAAATTCTAGCTCCTATGCATTGTTCTATACAGAATTACATAATACCCTCTTTTCTGTCAAAATTCTCATTTTGATTATATTGCTTCCCATACTTGTTTATCCACTTTATCCCACACAGCTTTTCATTTTAAAACCATTAGAAGTATCAAAATCATGAATTTCAAAATCACTGTTCATGCGAGTGAACATTACAGAGAAGAACTTCAAACACTACAACTTTAAGTTCCAATGCTTCCAAGGTTCAAAACCTATCCAATTCTACACAAAATCATCATATAAATTTAATGGAAGCATTAGATCATTGAAATTCTATTTACTTCTATCATGAACAGTGCAAATCGAAATGTTTCAACCATGGCAAAGTCAATTATATCAACTTGATTCAACAACCAATCACTTAACTAGCTTGTTTAAGCTTCAATCATATAATTCTAACTTTAATTTCTTCTTTCTCCATGAATCTAAGGTTTTGGATAGCACAAACACCTTAAGAGAAAACTCAACTTTCTTCCATAAAAACCCTAAGTTCAAGCTCCCAAATCAAAGAAAAATAAGTTAGGATAGATTGCTTACCTTTAATCTCTAGCTTGCTTGAACTTTGGTACCTTGAATCTTCTTTGTCTTGGCTTGAGTTTTCATTTTGCAAGAGGTTCCCCAAGGGTTGTCATGCCACAGTTTGCTTCAGAATTTGTGTACTATTTGATCTAATGGCTCACATTTAATCTTGGATTTAACTTTTCTAAAAAGATAATTATGACATCATCCACGACATCATTAAGGGACAACTCATAGGGCTAGGTGGTGCCATTCCAAGGGAAAAAAACTTCTAGAAAAATTCCAGTCCAATCCGATATCTGCTCAGTCCGATTTCTCAAAAACCAGACTATTTTATAAATCTAATTTTTCTGAGATTCCATAATATGCTTTCTGACCTTAAATCCAGTATCCAGATTCTTTCTAGCATTGAATGTCATATCCTTACTTTAAACCTCAATTATACTTGATTAGAAGTGATTGGAACCAATTACATGATCATTTGCTTTGAAAAATCCATTTCCAAAAGATTTGCTCTCGGGTACTGTTCACTTTTACTGTTCATTTAGTAATTCTAGAACATGTACCCTACTTTGAAAATTCATAATTAATTGTAGAAAAATCGAAATAACATGGTTCCAATTTATAATGAAAGCTATTTCACATATATTTGAGGAAAAAATATGAAACTGAGGTTTTCTTGTCCCAAAGAAATCAGTTTAATCGTTGAAAATCACTGTTCATTTGGTAAAATCTGGAAGTTCCAGTTTCTTTGCTTAACTTCAAAAATTCATTTCTCTTTGGTTACTTATCCAAATGAACTGTGTTACCTATGGATTTGAAGATTTAGACGTTATCTGTAAGCTCATAAAATTTCATAGAAAAAAACGTTCAGTTGGTGTATGAAATCTTTGTGTGAACGTCACTGCCTCTCAGCACTCGTTTTACTCAATTCCAGATCTTACTTCCAACTTTGGAAAATCATAACAATTCAGATACTTATCCAAATGAGGTGTTCTTGGTGTTCATTTAAAGCTCTGTGTTTTAACTTTAATCAAGCCAAGTTTCATATTAAAACTAGCTAAATTAGATAACAAAAACATTGTCAAATCACCACGGCCTCAAAACAGGACTAGAGAAACATACACCATGCATACTAGCATATCATCCCATAATGTCATGTAAGTCATGTAGCTTATTATACAAACTTATTCATCAACATTTACTCTCCTCCCTTGAAAAGATCCAGCACCTAAAACATAGTTATGCATGTGGAAGGAATGAGATTTCATAGAAATCCCAATAGCAAGTTACACAAGCTATAATATCATGCATGGATAATTGTATGCTTAACATGTTATCATGAGATGGGAGCTACTTCATAATGGTACATAAGCAAACTCTAACATGCATATTGTCATGACATAACTTGCAAGGAGTTGCAATCATTCATACTTCATCATAACATGATGACATAAGCTCAAGCTCAACCAAACACCATAATCAACAAGCAAGCAAAACAATTAAACAAACATGAGTTATAGTTAGGTATCCTTGCTACCTCTTAGCTATCTTGGTCAAGACCTTCTTGAAGTGCTTTCCTTCCTTCACAAATGTCAAAACCTAGCCATCACAACATAATATCAAGTTACAACTCAACTTGAAACCAAATCCAAGACTAGGTTTTCACTAGCTCCCTTTCTTTCTCTAATTTATGTTTCCTACTTCCACCTTTCCAAAATAAATTCTGATGGTTCATTTCCACATAATTTTTCATGTAGAATCCAAATATGAAATCAGAATTTCCAAAATCAAAACATATCAATTGCTACAGTTCCAAACCGAAATACATGCTCTTGTTTTCCAAAACTTCTCATTTTGATTCTAATGCTTCCAATACTTGTTCTCCTACTTTATCCCCACACAGCTTTCCATTTTAAACTCATTGGAAGCATCAAAATCATGAAATTCCATCATATGAACAGTACCACGTACAGTACCAGCAAGAACACAAAACCCTAAATCCAAACATACTTGAATTCACAAGCTTATACCACTTGATTCTAGCTTGTTTAAGCTTGTCTAAACTATCCATAACATAAAACTCATATTTTAACCACATATGAGCAGAACTTCCAGCAGTAACCATAAGGGAAATATAGCATGAAAACCCCTTAAAACCATGAGCTAACCTACAAGAACAAAGCTCAAGATCAAGGGAGATGATTCCCTTGCTTGTTACTTCACTTTGGTTGCTTCTTTCTTGGTTGAATGGAAATTTTGCAAGAGTTTCCCTATGGTTCACCAAGCATGCCGAAGTGATCTGAATAGGGGGTATTTATAGAGAAATTTGGGTTGAAATGGATGGCCAAGATTGATTTGGTTACTATTTGATCTAAAGGCTCACATTTAATCTTGGATTTAACTTTTTCATAAAAGAACAATTATGACATCATGTGGGAAAGCTCATGGGACACCTAAGAGTGTTAGGTGGCGTGCTTCCCATGTCAAGAAGGTTCTGGAAAAATTCCAGTCCAATCCGGTATCGATCGGAGCAGTTTCACAACAACCGGACTGTTTTCTGTTCTGAATTTTTTTATAATATACCAGGATATGTATTATGTCCTGGAAATCAATATTTAGGCTTCTCATATCATTGAAAATGATATATTGAATATTTATCTACCATCCATTCCTTAAAAAAATAACCAAAATACTCTTAGTGTCATTTCCTGTGCTGTACTAACCCTAAGGGCAAAATCGTCATTTCACACCTCTTTACACTGCCTCAGGGCATATATATTGACTCTATATAATCATATTTATACTATGTCCCACGTTTTTGGCCTATCCATAATGACCAAAATGACCTCCTTTTATTTATACTTCAACTTTTTGTCTTTAAACTTTTCAATTTGCATTTTGGTCCCTATTCTTTCCTTAGTTATTAATCCTTCCATTTCTTTTTGCAATCTGATATAGTTTATTCCAAGAATCTTATATCTATTGCAGATAAACTGTACAGGTACATCAGGTCAGAAAATTGGGGATATGACATTTCTCTCCCCTTTAAAATAAATTTCGTCCTCAAAATTTACATTACATATATACTAAGGAAATAGTTCAGGGTATATCTCTCTCATCCTTTCCTCTGCTTCCCAGGTAGCTTCATTATCTGTTAATCCCTTCCAGACCACTTTAACTAGATGGATCTACTTATTTCGTAACTGCTTGACCTTTCTATCTACTATCTGTACTGGTCCAACTTCATAAGTCAGGTCATCTCGCAGTGCAATATCATCCTGCTCAAGCACATGTGATGGATCTGGAACATACTTCTTTAACTGGGAAACATGGAATACATTATGAATCTTGCTGAGATGTGGAGGAAGAGCTAATTTATAAGCCACTGATGCTACTCTTGAGAGGATTTGAAATGGCCCAATGTATCTAGGATGCAGCTTCTTCACTTTGATTGATCGTCCAGCTCCTGTCGTTGGAGTCAACTTAAGGAATACATGCTCTCCTTCTTCAAACTCCAATGGCTTCCTTCTAACATTAGCATAACTCTTCTGTCTGCTTTGAGCTGTTAATAGCCTTTTTCTGATCTTATCAATCTATACTGCTGTCTGGTCTACTAGATCAGGACCAAACATCCTCCTTTCGCTCAACTCCACCCAGCACAAGGGAGATCTACACTGCTGTCCATAAAGTGCTTCAAACGGAGCCATCTGTATGCTAGCCTGATAACTGTTGTTATAAGCAAACTCTATCAACGGTAGATGGGCATCCCAACTCCCTTTGAAATCTAAAACACAAGCTCTTAGCATATCCTCAAGCATCTGGATTGTTCTCTCATACTGACCATCTGTTTGAGGATGGTAAGCTGTACTAAATCTGAGAGTAGTGTCCATTTCTTTATGTAGAGCTCGCCAAAAATTTGACGTGAATCGAGGATCTCTGTCAGATATGATACTACTGGGAATACCATGTAGTCTAATAATCTCTTTTACATACAGTTTCGCTAGCTTCTCAAGAGAATCCTTTTTATTGATTGCCAGGAAATGAGCCGACTTTGTTAATCGGTCAATTACCACCCATATAGCATCATGCTTAGTAGGAGTCATGGGTAATCCTTCAACAAAATCCATGGCAATGCTGTCCCATTTCCACTCAGGTATCTCTAATGGTTGTAATTTCCCTGCTGGCTTTTGGTGCTCAACTTTCACCTTTTGACATGTCAAGCATTTGGACACATAATCTACAACATCTTTCTTCAATCCAGGCCACCAAAATAAACCTTTAACATCATGGTACATCTTGGTCATACCTGGATGTACTGTATACTTGCTTTTATGTGCCTCTTCTAAGATCTTTTCTCTCAATCCCATTGCATTGGGAATATATGGTCGTCCCCTAAATCGTAGTAACCCATCTTGGGACATATCAAAATTTTTAGTTTCCCCTCTTTCCAACTTACCTTTGAAAATCTCAACGAGTTTATCTTGCTCTTGAGCTTCTTTTATCTCATCCTCTATGAAAGCTTTAATTTGCGTTCCTCTATAAGAACTTTCTGCTGTCTGCATTTGATACAAAGGACTCCAATCTCGAACATCTTCTATCAGTTTTAGCTCTTTGATCATAAGACTAGCAACCTGCACCACCTTTCTGCTCAAGGCATTGGCCACTACATTAGCTTTTCCTGGATGGTATTTGATCTGGAAATCATAATCCTTCAAAAATTCCATCCATCTCCGTTGCCTCATGTTTAATTCTTTCTGATCCTGCAGATACTTCAGGCTTTTATGATCACAGTACAGTTCTATGGTGGCTCCATACAGGTAGTGCCTCCATATCTTGAGAGCATAAACTACCGCCGCAAGCTCCAGATCATGAGTGGGATAATTCTCTTCATGTGGCTTTAACTGTCGAGAAGCATAGGCTACCACTCGTCCTTGCTGCATCAGCACACATCCCAACCCTTGCTTGCTAGCATCATTATATACTACATAAGGCTGAGTCGGGTCTAGAATAATTAGCATCAGAGTTGTGGTTAATATCTGCTTTAATGCATGAAAACTAGCCTTACACTTCTCATCCCACTTGAACTGCTGATTCTTTCTGGTTAGCTTGGTTAACGGCAGAGCAATTCGAGAAAAGTCCTTAATAAATCTTCTGTAATACCCTGCTAAGCCCAAAAAACTTCTGATCTCCATCACTGTCCTTGGCTGTTCCCAGCTTAGCACTGCTTCAACTTTGCTAAGATCTACAGTTACCCCTTCATGGGATATGACATGACCGAGAAATTTGACTTCTTGAAGCCAAAACTCGCATTTACTAAGCTTAGCATAGAGTCGTTTCTCTTTCAGAATACTAAGAACAATCCTCAAATGCTCTTCATGCTCTGCAGCCGATTTGGAGTACACTAAAATATCGTCAATGAAGACTACCACAAACTGATCTAGATAAGGCCTGAAGATTCTATTCATGTAATCCATGAAAATTGCAGGCGCATTCGTCAGACCAAAGGACATCACTAGAAATTCAAAATGATCATATCGAGTCCTAAACACAGTCTTTGAAATATCATCTGCTTTGATTCTGAGTTGGTGATAACCTGACCTCAGATCAATCTTAGAGAATAAGCTTGCTCCAACCAACTGGTATAGTAAATCATCAATTCTGGGAAGAGGGTACTTATTCTTAACTGTAATCTTATTTAACTCCCGATAGTCAATGCATAATCTGAGACTGCCATCCTTCTTCTTGACGAATAGCACTGGAGCACCCCACGGAGAAACACTGGGTCGGATGAAACCCTTCTCTAATAGCTCCTTTATTTGCTTTTTTAGCTCAATCATCTCGTTGGGAGCCATACGGTATGGGGCTTTGGATACTGGTCCGGCTCCAGGTATGATGTCGATTGCAAATTCTACTTCTCGTTCTGGAGGCAATCCTTGAATCTCCTTTGGAAAGACTTCAGGAAATTCTTTGACCACTGGAATCGCTTCAATTCCTTCTTCCACTTCTGCTTGAACAGAAAAGAAGACCATATATCCCTGACATCTTTTTCGTAAACATCTATCTGCCTGAGCCTCCATCAGGAAATTCAGTTTCACTTTTGGATTCACATTTGTAGCTTGTGGACAAAGAACTAGAGTTTTGTTCTTACAATCCAGCATTACATTATTGGCAGACAACCAATTCAATCCAATTATGACATCCATTTCATGAAATGGCATTCATATTAGATCAAGAGTAGTACAACAACATTCATATCGAATGACACTATTTAGGCAAATATCTGATGTAACTACTTTAGCATTTGTAGGGGTTGTGACATATATGGCATAATGCAGCTTGCTAATTGTAAGGCCTAAACGTTTAGCACATTCATAAGAAACAAAGGAATGACTTGCACCCGAATCAAACATAGCAATCACTGCATGATTATTGAGATAGATGATACCTTGGATCATCTCGGGTGATCTCTGTGCCTCTTCCCTTGTCATTGCAAACACTCGCCCTTGAGTGCGTGGCCTTTGATCATTAACTGCTTGAGGACAATTTTTGGAAAAATGTCCAGGCTGGCCACATGTGTAACAGACGTTCTGCCCCATCAAGTATGGTCTGTCTCCATGGTTCTTCCTGCATTTGTTGCATACTCTAGACCTCTAGTCTCTATTATTTGGGTTGCCCCTGTAATTCCTTCTGTTAGGCTTTCAGTTCTACTGCCACTGTCTTTTCCTCTTCTTGTTATAGCCACTATCACTGGCCACATTTCTATTCTGGTTAGGTCTCTTAGGAGCAGCAGTCTCTCTGTTTACTGGTGTCATCAGTATCCGGTGATTCAGACTATTCTCAATAATTCTGCAGGCCTCTACTACTTTATTGAACTGATGGTATTGTTAAGGGGTCATCTTATCTTTTAGAGTAGTATTCAATCCCCTGATCATCCTCTCCGTCATCCACCACTTATCGTCCACCTGTCGTAGATAAGTGGAATACTGGGAAAGACGGATGAACTTTGCTAAGTATTCATCAAAGGATTCTTTTTCTCCTTGTCTCAGCACAAGGAATTCTGCTTCTTGTTCATCTCGTATAGACTGGGGAAAATACTTCTCATAAAACTATTCAAGAAACACTTCCCATGTGATAGGAACGTGTCTAGCCTGCAATACTAACTCTGTGTTCTTCCACCATCTGTCCGCATCACTTTCTAGCTGGTAGATTACTATCTGTGCTTTACTCTTAGATGGACAACCTAGTACCTTGAAGATCTTCTCTAATCTGCTGATCCAATCCTCCACTTTCTGTACATTGAACGTTCCCTCAAATGTCGGAGGACTATGCTTACAGAACTTAGCCATCCACTGTTGAATACCAGCAGGATCTACTGTCTGTCCTGTCTGTCTTGGCAGTTCTGTTGTCTGTTGAACCATTTCTAGTTCTGTATTAGTTGTACCAGCAGATTATGGTTACCGTAGGTTCTCTACTGCTTCTGCTACAGCCGCTGCTATGGCAGCATCCCTTTCCTATTTGCTCCTTGCTTGAGCGGCTCTTACTTCCTCAATTAGCTTCTATTGCTATTCTAGCCTTTCTATAATCAACTGGTTAATGTCTCCAGCGTTTTGGGGTTCACCCGAAGCACTAGCTCTTCTTGTTCGTACCATTTTATTTTACTATGGTAATGGGAAATAGGAAAGGAATATTATAATTAACATACTTTATATTTCATTCAAAACATAGCATACAACAAGTTTAACATCATTACATAAACTTTTCATAACATACACACATACATGTACTATGTCATTACTAGCCATGAGTACATAGATTACAGCAACATTTATACATACATCTATTACATTATGTTTTCTCATAGTGGATCCTAATGAACTCCCCTATCATAAAGATCCAATCATGGATATTCTCAAAGGGTTCCTCTTCAAAGTACTGATCTAGCCCTTCTCTCCATGTTGCCATAAGAGGCAAAATATCATCCATGGTGTTAACCAAATCAGTAAGGGTAAGAGTATTTGGATCATACGCCTGATAGGCCTCCCTTACTCTTGCTATGAAATCTTTGTAAACTCTATAGTCTTGATCCACATCTCTAATCAACATCCTTCCTATCCCATATAGCTACTTTGTGAGTTCCACAGCTCTCTTAAAATGTTCTTCATCCATATCCTTCCCAGGGATTAACTCAATTATCTGATGGTTACCCAGGTATAGCTGTACTACTATCTTCTTGGTTTCACTTGGACCTGGAATATTTGTAGGGTCTGGCCTCTGACTAGGTCCAGGTATATCAGCTACATGACTAGGAGCAGGTATATTAGCTACATGACTAGGTTCAGACACATTAGCTATATGGCTGGGACCAGGTACATCAATTGGTTTAGGTACCTGACTCGGTCCAGGAACATCTACCTTATTGGCCTTCTTAGGTACAGGGTCTGTTGCACCCCTAACATAAGAGTAACCCACATCAGATTGTTCCTCTTAAGGGTCTATCATTTCTTTATCATCTATCTGACCTGCATCTCTTTCTAGTACAATATTCATGGGTGGGGCTGGGTTAGGTTCCTCCAGTTCATCATCTTCTGATGGTATATCCTCATTTGATATTTCCTCTTCTTTATCATCATCCTCATCCATCTCATTTGATCCCACCGAAGAATTATCTAACCTGCCCAATTCTGATTCACTACTGGAATCCCGGATATTAATCACTGGGGGAAGACCAAACTCCGGATCATGTATGAAAGTATCTATCTCTTCTGAGTTCCACCCTGATCTATCAGAACTATAGATTACGGGTCTAGGGTCCCCCTGGTTTACTGTAGTCTCTGATGTTCTATACTCATTCATTGGTATCCTGCAATAATTAACTTAGGGTCAATTATGCAAATCTTTACTTATATTTTAGTCTAAAATAATCTATTCAGAGCATTTCTTAAGCCAGAATCCTATGCTTTGATACCAAAATGTCACATCCTTACTTTTAACCTCAATTATACTTGATTAGAAGTGATTGGAACCAATTACATGATCATTTGCTTTGAAAAATCCATTTCCAAAAGATTTGCTCTCGGGGTACTGTTCACTTTTACTGTTCATTTGGTAATTCCAGAACATGTACCCTACTTTGAAAATTCATAATTAATTGTAGAAAAATCGAAATAACATGGTTCCAATTTCTAATGAAATCTATTTCACATATCTTTGAGGGAAAAATATGAAACTGAGGTTTTCTTGTCCCAATGAAATCAGTTTAATCGTTGAAAATCACTGTTCATTTGGTAAAATCTGGAAGTTCCAGTTTCTTTGCTTAAATTCAAAAATTCATTTCTCTTTGGTTACTTATCCAAATGAACTGTGTTACCTATGGATTTGAATATTTAGACATTATCTGTAAGCTCATAAAATTTCATAGAAAAACGCGTTCATTTGGTATATGAAATCTTTGTGTGAACGTCACTTCCTCTTAGCACTCGTTTTACTCAATTCCAGATCTTACTTCCAAATTTGGAAAATCATAACAATTCAGATACTTATCCAAATGAGGCTTTCTTGGTGTTCATTTAAAGCTCTGTTTTTTAACTTTAATCAGGCCAAGTTTCATATTAAAACTCGTTGAATTAGATGCCAAAAACATTGTCAAATCACCACGGCCTCAAAACAGGACTAGAGAAACATACACCATGCATACTAGCATATCATCCCATAATGTCATGTAAGTCATGTAGCTTATTATACAAACTTATTCATTAACATTTACTCTCCTCCCTTGAAAAGATCCAGCACCTAAAACATAGTTATGCATGTGGAAGGAAAGAGATTTCATGGAAATCCCAACAGCAAGTTACACAAGCTATAATATCATGCATGGATAATTGTATGCTTAACATGTTATCATGAGATGGGAGCTACTTCATAATGGTACATAAGCAAACTCTAACATGCATATTGTCATGACATAACTTGCAAGGAGTTGCAATCATTCATACTTCATCATAACATGATGACATAAGCTCAAGCTCAACCAAACACCATAATCAACAAGCAAGCAAAACAATTAAACAAACATGAGTTATAGTTAGGTATCCTTGCTACCTCTTAGCTATCTTGGTCAAGACCTTCTTGAAGTGCTTTCCTTCCTTCACAAATGTCAAAACCTAGCCATCACAACATAATATCAGGTTACAAGTCAACTTGAAACCAAATCCAAGACTAGGTTTTCACTAGCTCCCTTTCTTTCTCTAATTTATGTTTCCTACTTCCACCTTTCCAAAATAAATTCTGATGGTTCATTTCCACATAATTTTTCATGTAGAATCCAAATATGAAATCAGAATTTCCAAAATCAAAACATATCAATTGCTACAGTGCCAAACCGAAATACATGCTCTTGTTTACCAAAACTTCTCATTTTGATTCTAATGCTTCCAATACTTGTTCTCCTACTTTATCCCCACACAGCTTTCCATTTTAAACTCATTGGAAGCATCAAAATCATGAAATTCCATCATATGAACAGTACCACGTACAGTACCAGCAAGAACACAAAACCCTAAATCCAAACATACTTGAATTCACAAGCTTATACCACTTGATTCTAGCTTGTTTAAGCTTGTCTAAACTATCCATAACATAAAACTCATATTTTAACCACATATGAGCAGCACTTCCAGCAGTAACCATAAGGGAAATATAGCATGAAAACCCCTTAAAACCATGAGCTATCCTACTAGAACAAAGCTCAAGATCAAGGGAGATGATTACCTTGCTTGTTACTTCACTTTGGTTGCTTCTTTCTTGGTTGAATGGAAATTTTGCAAGAGTTTCCCTATGGTTCACCATGCATGCCTAAGTGATCTGAATAGGGGGTATTTATAGAGAAATTTGGGTTGAAATGGATGGCCAAGATTGATTTGGTTACTATTTGATCTAAAGGCTCACATTTAATCTTGGATTTAACTTTTTCATAAAAGAACAATTATGACATCATGTGGGAAAGCTCATGGGACACCTAAGAGTGTTAGGTGGCGTGCTTCCCATGTCAAGAAGGTTCTGGAAAAATTCCAGTCCAATCCGGTATCGATCGGAGCAGTTTCACAACAACCAGACTATTTTCTGTTCTGAATTTTTTTATAATATACCAGGATATGTATTATGTCCTGGAAATCAATATTTAGGCTTCTCATATCATTGAAAATGATATATTGAATATTTATCTACCATCCATTCCTTAAAAAAATAACCAAAATACTCTTAATGTCATTTCCTGTCCTGTACTAACCCTAAGGGCAAAATTGTCATTTCACACCTCTTTACACTGCCTCAGGGCATATATTGACTCTATATAATCATATTTATACTATGTCCCACGTTTTTGGCCTATCCATAATGACCAAAATGACCTCCTTTTATTTATACTTCAACTTTTTGTCTTTAAACTTTTCAATTTGCATTTTGGTCCCTATTCTTTCCTTAGTTATTAATCCTTCCATTTCTTTTTGCAATCTGATACAGTTTATTCCAAGAATCTTATATCTATTGCAGATAAACTGTACAGGTACATCAGGTCAGAAAATTGGGGATATGACATTGAAACTCTTATACTTGGTCAAAACTTAATTACAAATCCCTTGACAAATGACTGAAATGCCCTTGGTTCACTATCTTGCACTATATTAACCCTAAGGCATAATTGTCATTTTACACCTCTTTACTTCTTATCAGGGCATATACTGACAATGACTAATCACTCCTGTACTTTCCTGGACATTTTTGACCTATCTAAATGACCAAAATGCTCTTCATCTGATTTTGATTTAATGACACAACATAGTGGCATTTTTGTAACTTTTTATTTTCCCAGTCTTTATTAGCCCTGGCCCACATACTTATATGAAAATATCATTGAACATATAAGTCACCATTTTGGGCCCTCTACATGATCCATTGCCTTCATGGGCTCAATTCCTGATAAATTCCCCTGAAACATATTTATCGGGTGTTTTAATTCACTGTAAATTCTATAATAAATTCTACATAACTCCTTTTTAAGCTCTGTCAATTTTAAAAATTTTTATATTAATTATAGGAATTTATTGCCAAATTTTATGTCATTCTAAGGTCCAGAGAATACTGTATTAATTTCACTTTCTTCAAAAATTAATATAAAATTTCTGGGACCTCATATCAAAATTTTGTGTTGTGTCAAACTAATCAGAATAATTTTCTCTATTTACTGGAAAAATTTGGGACTAATCTAATTCTAGGCATTTCTATGCCTTTTCTAGCTCAACTTTCAATAATTACCATTATGCCCTTGAACTTTTAAAGATTACACTTTAGGCCATCAACTTTTCATAATTACACTTAATGGCCTAAAGATTTTGTCTACTTTTATTTTCTACCATAGAACTTTTAAACTTTTCATTTTAGTCCCTTATTTGTACCTTTGTCTAATCATTATTTTTCCTTTCTATTCATCATCACAATCCTTTCTAAACCTCTTTCCACTATCAGTATTATACAGATAGGGAAAAAGTAAGATGTGACATCTAGAGCAAAGCAGTACACTGGTGAAACATTATATGAGTATTGGGAAAGATACAAGAAATTATGTGCCAGTTGTCTTATCATCATATCACTAACCAATTGTAGATACAACACTTTTATTAAGGGTTATTCCCTATAGATCGAACCTTTAAAGATGCTACATCTGGAGGTGCACTTGTTTATTTGACTCCTATAGCTGCTAGAGATTTAGTAGAAAAAATGGCTCAAAATGGCCAATAGTTTGGCACTAGACCTATCACATCAACTAAAGCAGGGAATGAGAATTATTCTTCTTCTACTGATCAATAGTGAATGGAGAATAAAGTATAGGAGTTGGCATATCTTGTTAGGCCAATAGTTATTGTAGAAAGGAAATCATCTTCTTCACATCACTCAATGCAATTGGTTGGCCCTCTATGTGGGTACTTGTTCCTTAGCCAGTTATACAACTAATCAATATCCACAATTACAAGATATTTATGAGATGTGTGCAAGAGTATTTCCTAGAATACCTTCATAACCATAGTAGCTGATAGACTCAAAATGTGAAACCTATAATTCAGTGGACATGCCATATTAAGTAATAAAGAGAGTTAAGTATCGTTCCCACGAGGACTTAGTTCAAACAACTTAGTTGAGGATTAATTTTACACTTTTGCTTAATTTGAGTAAGACACAAAGATAGAACAAAGATAAAGTGGAAATAAAAATCTAACTAAAACAAGAAAACACAAATCAAATATATAACTAATGCTATGGATGATTTTAAATTACGTGAGATATAACTAATGCTATGGATGATTTTAAATTATGTGAGATATGACTTGGATTATTACGTTTTTGACATACAACACACAACACAAAAGGCCGAACAGAATCTGTAAAAGGTTTACAGATAAGAAACTGTTGAAGTAGAGACGAAGAGGATGAATTCTTGAGAGAGTCTTGGAGGGACAAGAGACGCTAGCACGTCGTTCGTGGTTGGAACACTGTTCGTGTGGATACCAGTAGAGGAAGTCGACCTGAGGCGTCGACTTCTTGCGATCAGAAAGAGAACACGAGCTGCAAAGAGAAGCTGTGGACATCTTCTTGCGATCGGAAAGAGATCACCAGTTACGGAAAGAAGCTGTGGAAGTCGTTGAGGAACACAAAGGGTAATGCTTCTTTCCACTTGACTTAAACACATACGGTAGATCCTGGCAAGGAATGGAAAAAAATTTTAAATTAATTTCCGCTGCGTGTCTTCCATTTCCTTACAGTGGTATCAGAGCCATGTCATTTTGTGTTTAAGTTAGGCTTGATTGTTGATTAATATGATATGTGTTAGTCGTAGCCAATCATATAATATGTGTTTTATGTATGACATATAAGGAATCCGTGTCATGTATGACATAAAAGGAATCTAAAAGGGAATTGAAACATTAATTGCCCTTGACCGCCACCTACTAACCGGCTAGCGGGACCGCCGTGGCTACCTGTTCGTAGCGCAACATAATCGTAACATATGTTATTTGATGAATGTTTTAGATATGAAACATTAATTGCCCTTGCATTAAATCTGAATATTGATTCTTGAATGTTTGGGTATGGTGAACAATATGGCTCTAGATTGCAAGTGTTGTAATTTTTAAATACGGCCTGCGTGTCGTGCCTTCCTCTATATACTCTCAATGTACCTTCTCTTCTCATCTCACTCCCCTCGAATGTTAAAAGAGGTTTCTATATATAATTTCCCTTTTTCTTACTAGAGAGTTCCTCTCATTAGCTTGAGGGGACTTAGGATAGGTGAGCCATATTGTATCACGTTTAGATTATGCGTATTATGATTATATCAGAAACATGCATATACTTGTATGAGATACAAACTGAGAAACATGCATTCTTATAAACCAGATAGTTAAATTAAGCCCTCTAAATGAAATCTTAAGTCATAATGCCATCAATTTATGAACACTTGTGAAAACCTCGATTGCTCAATTGTGGACTCCACCAAAGTGGGTGCTTTTGAGTTATCTTGGGGAGATAAGCAAGAGTAATGGTGCTACTCTCACATGTTTATTATTGCTTGACTTAATTGAGATTAACCAAACGGTTTTGAGTCTCAAGGCATTGGATGGGATTAAAAACATGCCAGATCATATGATGATAGAATCCCATGAACATCTAAGAGTTATATTTGATGTAATTGGTAAAGGTGTTACCTACCTAAATAAATTAATTTAAGCGTCCTGCTAAAGCGGACTTAAGTTTGAGCCAAATATGGATCTTAGCCCACTAACTATTGCATTGAGGGTTGTTTATCTAGTGGGAGATTGCTAATTGAATTGCATATTTTTAATTGTAGAATCATGACGACTAGTAATACTGCTACATTATCACTGCGATCTGTCCTTGAGAAGGACAAACTTAATGGGACAAACTTTCTTGACTGGTTTAGGAACTTGAGAATTGTTCTCAAGCAGAAAGAAAGGCGCATGTCCTAGATCAACCCATTCTTGAGGAGCCAGCGACCAATGCTCCTAAAGCTTAGAGAGATGCTTATATGAAGCATAAGGAAGACTCTGTCGATGTGGGGTCCTTGATGCTAGCCATCATGGTTCTGAAGCTCCAAAGAGATCTGGAACACATAGAGGCTTATGAGATGATTGTGCATCTCAAGGAAATGTTCCAGCAACAGGCAAGGCAAGAGAGGTATGAGACCACTAAGGCCTTACATTCCTGCAAGATGGCTGAAGGTGCATCAGTCAGTACTCATGTCTTAAAGATGAAAGGGTACATTGATCACCTTGAGAGGCTTGGATTTCCCATGAGCCAGGAGTTAGCTACAGATTTGATCTTAAACTCACTCCCAGAAAGTTATGACCAGTTTGTCATGAACTACAACATGAACAACATGGAGAAATCTATTTCTGAACTGCATGAGATGCTTAAAACTGCTGAGCCAAGTCTTAAGAAGAAGCCCAGTGCTGTTTTGATGGTTCAGAAAGGAAAGGGTATGAAAAAGAAAGGCAAAGGCAAGGGGAAGGGTCATGGCTCATCAGGTAAGACCAAAGAGTCAGGCAAGCCCAAAACTAAGCCTGCACCAAAGAAGGCAAAGCCTCTGAAGGAAGGAGTCTGCTTCTTCTGCAATAAACCTGGTCATTGGAAGAGGAATTGCAAACTCTACCTCAAAGATCTGAAAAAGAACAAGAAGGATAGCGGGGTTATCGCTTCAGGTATTTATGTTATAGACATTCATCTTTCTACTTCCACTTCATGGGTATTAGATACTGCATGTGGTTCTCACATTTGTACAAATGTGCAGGGACTAAAGGAGAGTAGGAAGCTGAAAAAGGGCGAGGTTGACCTACGAGTTAGAAACAGAGCAAGGGTTGCTGTGTTAACTGTAGGCACTTATGAATTAATTCTGTCCACTGGGCTTTTGTTAGTTTTGAGCAATTGCTATTATGTTCCTACTTTAAGTAGTAACATTGTTTCACTTTCTTATTTGGATAAGGAAGGTTTCACTTCTATTGCTGGGAATAGTAGATGTTCTATTTATCGTAATGATATTTTCTATGCTCATGGTGATTTGCATGTTGATCATTACATATTAAATTTGGAATAACCCAATCATGGAAATATCTATAACATAACCACCAAAAGGGTCAAATCGAACGATTTGAATCCGACATACCTCTGGCACTGTCATCTGGGCCATATAAATGAGAAACGCATTTTCAAACTCCATCAAGATGGATTTCTAAACTCATTTGATTTTAAATCATATGACACTTGCGAGTCTTGCTTGTTAGGAAAGATGATAAAGTCACCCTTCACTGGGCACAGTGAGAGGGCCACTGATTTATTGGGCCTCATACATACAGATGTGTGTGGACCGATAAACACAAATGCCAGAGGAGGTTATTCGTACTTCATAACATTCATAGATGATTTCAACAGATATGGGTACATCTATCTGATGAAACATAAATTTGAATCTTTTGAAAAGTTCAAGATATTTCAAAATGAAGTACAAAACCAGCTTGGCAAAACAATTAAAGCCCTTCAATCTGATCGGGGTGGTGAATATTTGAGCCAAGAGTTCATAGATCATCTCAGGAGTTGTGGGATAGTCTCGCAATTGACTCCTCCAGGGACACCACAATGGAATGACGTTTCTGAATGGAGGAATCAAACACTATTAGATATGGTTTAATCCATGATGAGTCGAACAGATCTTCCGTCCTCCTTTTGGGACCATGCCCTAGAGACAGCTGCGTTCACACTCAATCGTGTTCCATCTAAGGCAATTGAAAAGACTGCGTATGAGATATAGACTGGGAGGACGCCTAGTTTATCTTTCCTCAAGATTTGGGGATGTGAGGTCTATGTTAAGCAACAAGCCTCAGACAAATTAGCGCCCAAATCCTCAAAGTGCCTTTTTGTGGGATATCCTAAGGAAACCAAGCGATATTATGTCTATAACCCTGCTGATAACAAAGTGTTTGTTGTCAAAAATGGTATCTTTCTCGAACGAGAATTTATCTCTAAAAGAACCAGTGGGAGTAAGGTACACCTCGAAGAAGTTTGAGAGCCACAAGACACCACAGAACTGCAGATGGAAAATGGAGAAGACTCATAACAAGTTGTTGAGACTCCTTAAGTCACGCAAGGTCCACGGAAGTCTAATAGGACATGACTTCAGCCTCAGAGATATGGATTTCTGATTTCTGACAGTCGTGATGTGTTGCTCATTGAGCATAATGAGCCGACTACCTATCAAGAAGCTATAGTGGGACCAAACTCTGAAAAGTGGCTTAATGCCATGAAGTTTGAGATGCAATCCATGTACGACAACAAGGTTTAGACCTTAGTCGACCCGCCTGAAGGTGTAAAAACTGTCGGGTGCAAGTGGGTTTTTAAGGAGAAAACTGACATGGATGGCATTGTAAATGTCTTCAAGGCACGACTGGTTGTAAAAGTATTTACTCAAACTCATGGTATGGACTATGATGAGACCTTTTCCCCAGTTGCAATGGCCAAATCAATCAAAATCCTCTTTGCCATAGCAGCATATTATGACTATGAAATATGGCAGATGGATGTCAAGACAGCCTTCCTTAATGGAAAGCTCCTTGAGGATGTGTACATGACACAACCTAAAGGGTTTATGTGTTCTGAGGACTCTGGTAAAGTGTACAAGCTTCAAAGGTCCATTTATGGATTGAAGCAAGCCTCTCGGAGTTGGAATCATCGTTTTGATGAAGTAGTCAAAGAGTTTGGATTCCTTCAAAACATTGATGAACCTTGTGTGTACAAGAAGGTTAGTGGGAGCACAGTTGTGTTTTTGGTACTCTTTGTCGATGACATCCTACTTATTGGGAATGACATTCCTACCTTACAGATTGTCAAGTCTTGGTTAGGAAAGTCTTTCTCGATGAAAGACTTGGGTGAAGCCACCTACATCCTAGGAATCAGGATCTATAGAGATAGATCTAAAAGACTTCTAGGACTCAGTCAGAGTACATACATAGACAAAATACTGCATAGGTTCAGTATGTACGAATCAAAGAGGGGTTTCATACCCATGTCTCATGGTAGTCACCTCAGCAAAGATCTATTTCCTAGTACATCTGATCAGCAAGGTCGCATGAGTAAAGTTCCATATGCCTCGGTCATAGCATCTATCATGTACGCCATGTTATGTACTCGACCGGATGTCTCGTTTGCCTTAAGTATGACTAGCAAATATCAACAGGACCCTGGTGAGGCCCATTGGACTACTGTCAAGAATATCCTTAAGTACTTAAGAAGGACTAAGGACTTATTCTTGGTCTATGATGGATTGGATGACAAACTATGTGTAACTGGTTACATAGACGCGAGTTTCCAAACTGACCAAGACGACCAAAAATCGCAGTCTGGATATATATTCCTCCTCAATAATGGAGCAGTAAGCTGAAGAGCTCTAAGCAGGGAACTGTAGCAGATTCTACAACGGAAGCTGAGTATATAGCAGCATCTGATGCAGCTAAGGAAGCTGTTTGGATCAGGAAGTTCATCATGAAACTAGGGGTGATACCTACCATCTTAGATCCAATAACTTTGCTCTGTGACAATAGCAGTGCCATTGCACAGGCCAAAGAGCCTAGGTCACATCAAAGGACCAAGCACATACTCAAGCGATTTCATCTCATCAGAGAATTCAACGATAGAGGTGATATAAAAATATGCAAGGTAGCAGGAGAAGACAATGTTGTTGATCCTCTAACAAAGCCGCTTGTGCAGGCAAAACATGAGCGTCATGTTAGGTCAATGGGAATTAGTCAAATTAATGATTGTACCTAGTGCAAGTGGGAGGTTGTTGGAAAATGTGCCCTAGGGGCTAATCATTATCTTATAAATATTATTGATTTATGAGTTTATCAATTGTGTTATCATATTATTCGCATGTTTACTGTGATGACCATCCTTGGATAATTCATGATCTTATCCTAAATGTCCCTGGTCGATCATCTGTGCGGGAGCAGAGATGAAATAAGACCAGTATGACTTTGAAGATGTATAGAGATATAAATCAAAGTCATAGGCACATGTAAGAGTACACGGTGTTGGACCGACCCGCTATGAGAGAGTTGCATGGGTTACGTCATAAGCTTCTCTCATATACAAACCATGTCACTATGCCCTTTGACCTGAGATCATCATGGATTCCTACATGACAAACGCTCAGCTTTGACCTAGTCAAAAGTCACTTTTGACCGAGTGATCATAAAGACTATGTTCAGGCTTAGTGGTTTTTCATGCGAAGGAATATGAGTGGTCAAGATGGAATTTGTCCCTCACATTCGTAGAGAGATATTACTGGGCCCCTCGATGAGTGAGTCTGAGAAATATATGGCCATACTGTAATGGAAAGGTAGTTCTATTTCTATAGTCAGACTATTCAGGGATCGAGAAAGTAACGGTCAGGAATAGGAGGATGACATTATCCATGCCTCATCCATGACTAAAATATCGCGTGACAGAAGGGACATGATATGGCTGTATAAAAGGTTACATCATTTATCGATCCTCATATGATTTGAGTAGTCGTTATGTCTTGCTAGAGACTGCTTGCGACTTGTGGGCCAGTATAGAAAATGGCCCACTGCCAACTTCATATGGGCCTATAGAGTCACACACAAAATAGCCCAACACGAGCTATGATGTCCAGAATTATTGAATCTAAGACGTGTCTAGATTCAATGAATATTCCAGGGTTGATGTATATATTTATTTATATTTATATTCGTATATTTTTAAATTCGTATATATATATTATATATAAGGGATATATAGGATTTAATTTATAAGGATAAATTAAATCTCTATCACGTTTGAATTTGAAATTCAAGTTGATAGGATATCTCATATAAGAGATATTTATAAGATTTAATTTATAAGGATAAATTAAATCTCTATCACGTTTGAATTTGAAATTCAAATTGATAGGATATCTCATATAAGAGATATTTACAAGATTTAATTTATAAGGATAAATTAAATCTCTATCACGTTTGAATTTAAAATTCAAATTGATAGGATATCTCAAATTTGATTTAAGAGAATAAATCAAATATTGTCCAATCTTATCTTTATTTAAATTAAATAAATAGGTGAATTAAATCTATGGGATGGATTTAATATAAACATTATTTATTTAATTAGTTTCTTATCAAATTATACAATATGTGATATTGTATTAATTTTGGAATTAATATAGATTAATTTCAAGATCCAATTCAGTTGAGGAAAATGCAGAGCATCCTATATATCTGATTTTAGGAGCTATATTTTTGACACACAACACACAACACAAAAGGCCGAATGGAATCTGCAAAAGGTTTGCAGATAAGAAACTGCTGAAGTAGAGATGAAGAGGACGAATTCTTGAGAGTGCCTTGGAGGGACAGGAGACGATAGCACGTCGTTCGTGGTTGGAATGCTGTTCATGTGGATACCAGTAGACGAAGCCGACTTGAGGCATTGACTTCTTGCGATCAGAAAGAGAGCATGAGCCGCGGAGAGAAGCAATGGACATCTTCTTGAATCGGAAAGAGATCACCAGTTGCAGAAAGAAGCTGTGGAAGTCGTTGAGGAACACCAAGGGTAATGCTTCTTTCCACTTGACTTAAACACATACGGTAGATCCTGGCAAGGAATGGGAAAAAAAATTTAAATTAATTTCCGCTGCGTGTCTTCCAATTCCTTACATCTTTCGATCCACTAAAATGCATTCAAATTATGTTAATCTTTAATTCCTTTGATGACTACTTAATTAGACTAAGTTAAGTCCAAGCCTAAACTGACTATGCACAGCTGGTAGGTATATGTCTATCCTATAAGAAAATTAAGTGATTTGGTGTCTAAATACTCAATCATTTACGATTCAATTGAAGGTCTACTCTAAATTTACTATGTCTAAACTTCCTTATAACACTCATAAGACCTAACTTTACACGGTTTCTTTAGTATTTTTAAGAGTTTTGTGACACTTTCATGCTCATTTTTCTACATGCAATTATACCTTTGTGATGATGTTTGATTTATGCATTGCATTGTGCTTATTTAGGGGTAAAATGATCAATTATCTCATCCAAACTGTAGATGATTTGATCTCTATATTGTTTAATTTTTACAAAGAGCTTTGCTTTTGGTTGCAGGTATTTGGAGGAGGTTTAAAGACTTCAAATGGAGCATGAAAGAAGTCATGATATCTAAAGGACCAAAATATGAAGAGCTAAAATGCAAGGACTGGAAGTGCCACTGTGTTCCTCAGTTGTGACCATAACCTATTACAGTGTCCATTGGAAATGACCTAAAAGCTATTGGGAGATACTTTATGTGTTCATTGGTCCTGACTAAAAATTCTCTTTGGTCCCAACTAAAAGAGATTTCAGTGAAGCTGCACATTTTGAATTAGGTCATTCTACATATAAGGTAAAAGGAAGCAGCAACCACAAAAATTATAAGCTTTCATTCCAAATTTGGGTAAGAAGACAACTTCTCCACTCAACTCTAATCCAAATTATCCACTTTTACACCTTTCTCCACCATTTGTCCCAATTCTACACCGATTAAATCACTTCCACCTTCTTCTTCTCTACCTTTCAATACCCTTTTTAGTATTTCTCATGGCAACAACTCATTGGAGTGATTGTGACAAGAGTGGAGCTATAAAGGCTAATTTCTTAGTCTCTTGGTGATAGGGGACAAAGCTTGAGCTCAATGGACATATTAGGGGGAGTTATCTTATTATAATCTTTAATTTTCTTATTAGTGTTTTAGATTTTATATATTTAGGAATTTCCATTATTTGTATGAGACCTGAGTACTGATTGGTTATTCTTGAGTTTAGACTCTTGTATTCAAGTTGGATGATGTAATTGTTGATTTATATATATATTTCATTCTTGATTTCTAGTTAGTTGGTTAATTATCAATGATTGTTGTTAGTTAAATCGATTTCTTGTGATCTCTTATTGTTGATTGATAGTTATTTGAGGGCAATTGCATTATCTGTCTCAAACTACACACTAAGTGGCTTTTAACAATGCATTAAAAAGTTTTAAACTTAACTTTGATCAAAGTGGTTTTTGACTAATTAATGTATTGGATTTAATCAATGGATTGGGATTTTTTCTAAACTTGGTGATTTTATCATATTTTTCCATAATCCAAAGCATCCTTTCATTTAGTCAAAACACCAAAAATATCTATTTTAAGTGCATCTTTACTTTTCTTGAACTATAGTTTTATCAAACGAAAAAAACCCATTTTTACCCAAGTTTCCAATGCTTTTGTTGACCAATTTCTAGGTTTATAATAAAAAGCTCCTCAAGAAGAACTATAAGATTGTGCCCTATACTACATCATTTGGTACAATTAATGTTTTGATTGACCGAAAGGCGACATTCTATTTTGATCAATGGCACCATTGCTAGGGAGCCAAGTAATTGGTTCCCTAGCATTTTTTTCCAGCTCCATTGTTGACTTGGGTTATCCCTTGTTGAGCTATGGGTTTTTGTGTTTACATTGCATAGGATTAAAATTTTGAGAAATATAAACAAATATCTTATTTTCTTTCTCTTTTGCATTTGTATTCATGCATAGCTTTTCACATTTTGTTACTTAGACTTTGGTCTGACTGTTCTACCAATCTCTACTTGATTGAGTGTAAAGGTTTTTATTTGAAAAGAGAGTGTAAATAGAGATCTTGAGAGATTTCAAATTTAATTGAGTCATTTTTCAATTGTACATAGTTTTTGGATATTGTTCATAAGTTTATGAGTGTATTTGGCTGAGTAACTTAGTTTTGCTTTCCAAGTTTCTACTAAGTCTATGCTCTGTGTAATTAAATCGATACCAACATCTTAGTCATGACCAAAACTGCTTTCTTTTTCTAGGGAAGACTCTCTGTGTCTATTAGTTGTAACCAATTTGATGTTTGGTCTCGACCGTTTTACCCTATCTCTTGACTTGTACTACTCTGTGTCTCCTAGCAGCAACTAGGAGTCATTTTAGTCTTTCGCTGCTGCTCTATCATAATCATTTAATTAATATTAAGTTGTGTTTGTCCAACAATTAAGAAAGAGAGAGGTTGACGGAACAGGGTGGAAGGATAGGGAGAGAGTGAGGAGTTTTCTTTTAAAATAATCATTTAAAAGCAATATGTGGGGCTAACTAAACTTAAAAGCTAATGGAAGTCTGTTTGATTAACTGATATCCCATTTTTGCTTCATTTAAAGGTGTCATGGGTATTTTTACACCCAATTAAAGTTTATAGTGCCGAGTGCACATATGAAAAAAGCTTATAGGTATTTTTATACTTTAACCCAATTTATAAAAGTGAATCTTTAGTTAAAGTGAGATCTCTTGCAAGGTAATAGTCAAACATGCATTTAAAAATCATCGCACTCACATATATACTAGCAAGCAAGCCTAGTTTGCTAGTTACATGTGATCTTACACAGATTAAGCCAAGAAAATGTTGAATCTCCTCGATGCATGAACTTTGTATATGCATTCACAAACTTTTGTGCCTAAATCATCCTTAATCTCAGTACTATAGCCAGTTTCCTTATCATAGTACCTGTTCCAGAGCATCACTCCTCCAAAGTATGAAGATTCTGTCACACTCGGATGAACTTCAAACTTAAGCTTTTCTGGTGATATGTAACCATAGGGCGCTGCAGATGTCTCTTTCGGCGCTACTAAGCCCAAGAACACTGAGATATCAGCTAAACCTGGCTTTGACGTCCATGTCGTCCATGATTCAGGAAGCTTTGTGAAGTCGTCGCCTCCTGAATATTTGCATGATTTCCAATCGCCGTAGTATAAAACCCAGATATAATTAAAATGACCTTTATGGATTACTCTGTCCAAGGAAGTGATATCGCAGTATGGGGCTCCTGATATGTAAATTTTCTGTCATGGGTCGAATAACCATTCATCGCCTCCACAAGTTTGTCCCATGGCTCAGAGCTGTCTTCAATGTTGGCAAGATCGATGCCGTCTAAGGCCACCATTTCGAGAGTGTCAGATTCGCTGCTAAGAATGTTACCGTAGAGATACTTTACCAATGAATCGGGGTCATAGACGGAGTCTACTTCGATAGAAAGAAAGACTTGGATGCCTTTGCTTTTACAATGTTGAATTTGTGACGCTAGGACTTTGCAATCGCTGGAAGGACAGTGTCTAAGGTTATTTTACTGCCAGAGACATGGAGGTATGCGATGGAGATGTTGTTGTAGAGATCGGAGTCACATGCATCGCCTAAGGTGCCCTCAGAAGATTCGCTATATTGTCCCCAGTAGACTGCGATTTTGCCATCAGGGGTGTTTGCGGGACAATCAACGGCATGGGAGGGCTTGATGATAATGGTGGAAAGTGTGAGGAGAGAAAGAAGGAGAATGAGAACTTTGATTTTTTAGAAGCCATGATTGAGGTTTTCTTGATTAGCTTGGAGTTTCATGGTGGAATGGATGATGCCTATTTATAAGGATATTGGACAAAGGTGCCAAAAGCAATTTCATATAGGAATTGCTATAATTAATTATTCATTCTAAGTTTATAACAATCACGTGTATTATATGGGAGGTTGATAAGAAAAAACAAATTTTAAGCAAATAATATAAAAAGTCACATATTATATCTCATCTCCTGTCAGGTGACAGCAACAGGAATTTATTTTTTAATTATAGATATTAATAAAAGTAGGGAAAATGACATATGGGTCCCATGGAAGCAATGTATTGACAAAAAAGTCCCACCAAATGCTATAATTCATTTCAAGTCCCATGGGACCTCAAATGAATTTTTTGTAGTTGTAAGAAGTCTTAAATGCCCTTTGAGATATAAAACAACATTAAAGAAGTAAGAGTTGGCGGGCTGTTCTGTGTGAAAGAAGAGAACAGTTAGAACAGCGCTTAACTCACGATGGCTCCCACGTTATGTTGACAGGTGGATTTACGCATTATCGTTGCTGGATGTTGACGCAAAAGTGCTGTATATTCATCTTCTCTCACTATGATATGAGAATGTGAATGACAGACATAGCAAACCTAGGCAAAAAGGTAGCTCGTCTTCCTCCTGCTACATATGATAAGATAGTGTGTGGCTGAAGTGAGTTATAAAAAGACCCACGTAAATATGGAGATTGTGTTCATTCCATGAGTTTTTTATCATTTGAGGTGTGGGTTAAATGAGTTTATTTAGGGTTTGAAAAGTTATGTTTAGTTTTGAGGAATTTGTTGTGTGTTTGGTTGATTGTAGTAACAATATATGAACAATGGAAAGGTGGCTGTAAAGTGTGAAAGACAGACATGAGTTTGTATGCGGGCTAATAAGAGTTGTTATTATAGGATGACATAGTTGTTAATATAAGTGCATGAGTTGTTAATGTTATATATCTGGTGCAGGTTGTCATTGATGATGGCAAGTTCATCTGCAAAGCATCTATTCTGTTATGTTCATATGGGAGGACAATTTAGAGATGATGTAGAAGGTCATACATATGTTGGGGGTCAAGTAAGAACAATATCCATAAAAGAAGGCACAACATACGATGAGTTCAAAACATTAGTAGCATCAATGGTTGGGAAAGGAAGTGATGAAATTTTGATAAAATTTACTGTTAGATTTGATAAACACACATTTGTTGACATGTTTAATGATGAAGGAATTGAGCCTTTAATAATGTTCAATGAAGAAAGTGGCCATGTGTACGTAGGAGAGAAAGCAAACAATGAATGCACAGAACTCCATATGGATGATGTAATAGAGGAGGAAGATGTGTAAGTAATATATTGTGTTAACAGCAAAATATTGTCCTATATAATTTGCAATATTCGTTGTCATATCAGTTGGAGGAAGTTGTTATTACTGACATAGTAAGTTGTCATTTTCTGTAGGTTTGCTAAATTGTTTGAAAATGGGAATGTATGCTCTATGTCTCCACCTGCTTTGGGAAATGAGAATGAAGTGTTGCCATTAGTGTCTTGTGCTGACAAAATGATTCCAACAGGAACACCGGAAATGAATTGCACAAAGTGGAAGGATTTGATTGTTGGAGAAGGTCAAACATTTCCAAATACAGGGGTTCTTCGGAAACAGCTATACAAGTACAGTATCGCGCATAGATTTTCGTACAGATTTATCAAAAATAATAAACAAAAAATCATTGTCAAGTGCAAGGTGGATGGATGCCCATGGTACATGGGTGCATATTGTTTGGGTGAACGTCAAGATGCAGAATTGTTAAGTATAAGAAACTTCACAAGACAGCATATGCATAATGCACAAGAAGACCTAGTTGTAACTCACCATGGAAAGGCAAGCTTAACATCATCTTTAATGATTGATACTTTGACGAGTAATATCAATAAGAATGCAAAAGAAATCAGCAAAGACTTGTATAGAGAATACGGTGTGCGATTGAACTATAGGCAAGCGTACAGGGGTAGAGAACAAGCATTAAGGGAAATACATGGTACTGCAGAGGATTCGTACAAGATTATTCCTTGGATATGTGAGAGGCTTATAGAAACTAATCCAAGAACTGTTGCTAGATGGGAAGGCTCAGAGTCCAAAAGATTTGAGAGGGTATTCATTGCATATGGATGCTCAATTGAAGGTTTTTTGCAAGGGTGCAGAGCAATACTGTATATAGATGGATGTCATCTTAGCGGTCCATACAGGGGAACAATGCTTACAGCTAATGCATATGATGCAGATAATGAATTATTTCCGTTGGCATATGCTATTGTTAGTGGCGAGACGCATGATGAGTGGACTTGGTTTCTCCAAAATGTTAAAGAGATCATAGGATCCTTAGAGATCACAATTGTGCCTGACCGAATCAATGCAATCATCACTGCTGTTCAGACTATTTTTTCCCATGCTAGACATGCTTATTGCTATCAGCATGTGAAAGAAAACTATAGTGCTGCTTTCCTCAAAATAGTAAGAGGTAGGGGACGAGCATCAGGGGTCCGAAAGGAGGACACACTTAACCTGCTAGATGGAATTGCATATGCAAGGCTTGAGGGAGATTTTAATGTTGCAATGGGAAAGATACAAGCTTTTGTCCACATCTGGCACAATGGGTCCAGACCCAAGGGGACGTACAAAGATGGGCTATGAGCAAGTTCCCATTCAAACGATGGGACAATATCACCACTAATCTCGCAGAGTCATTCAATGCATGGATTTTACAAGAGCGGAGGCACAATATATCTGTTCTAATGCTTGAGCATCAAGAAAAGTTGGTCCAGAAGTTGTTGAGAAGTAAATTGTCAATGGTCAATTGAAGAAATGGTGTTGGGCCAAATATTGAGGCAAAATTGATGCAACAAGTTAGGTTGGCCACAAATATGCATGCCCTATAGTGGGGTAATGACGTTGTGCAGGTTGAGACTTGGGGCCCCTATGGAGTTATTAAACTTACTGTTGATCTGCAAACACGTAAATGCACATGTTTAGGTTGGCAAATGAGTGGACTACCTTGTGTCCATGCATGTGCTGCAATAAAGCTGATGCAAATAAGTGTGTACACATCTGTAGATGATTGCTACAAGTTATCTGCCCAGGAAAAGATATATGCTAGTGTCATGACGCCTATTGCTACACATGATTGTCCATGTCCTAACGACCCAACAGTGTCCGAACTAATAAAAGAAAGATTTCTTGACCCTCCAATTACTAGAAGGCCTCCAGGAAGGCCAAAGAGAAAAAGGATTGAGTCTCAATTTTAGAATATAAAGACTTATCATTGTGGAAGATGCCATGAGGTTGGACACACAGTGAAGACATGCAAGAATCCAAACCCAAGCTAAGGATTGGCACTTGTTTGGTCTATTTTGATTTGCACATATCTGTACAAAGTGATAAAAGTCCTTTCTTGTAACCTTGATCAATCTCCACCTTGTTAGAAGCTAGGGTGGCTCTTAATGAAGGTGTAATTGCAAACTTCATGTATATTAATCAAAATGCATAATATGTTTTCTGATATTTACTGTTTGAAATTGCTGGGATTGTTAGTTGCAGGCGATAGGGTTGTTAGTTGCAGTAGATGGGGTTCATAGTTGCAGCTGCTATGGTTGTTATTGCAGGTGTTATGGTTGTTACTACAGTCGGTGGGGTTGTTATTGCTGGTGCTGGGATTTTTAGTGTAGCAGGTGGTTTCCTTAGTTGCACGGCCTAGGGTGGGTGGTTAGTAGCAGCTGCTAGAGTTGGTACTGCTGGTGCTATGTTGTTAGTTCAGTCACTGGGGTTGTTATTGTAGGCGTTAGGGTTGTTATTTCAGTCGCTGGGGTTGTTACTTAAGTTGCTGAGGTTGTTAGTGCAGCACGTGGGTTCCTTAGTTGGTTGGCCTGGGGTGGGTTGTTTGTGAAGTCGCTGGGGTTGTTATTGTAGGTGTTAGGGTTGTTATTTCAGTCGCTGGGGTTGTTACTTAAGTTGCTGAGGTTGTTAGTGCAGCACGTGGGTTCCTTAGTTGGTTGGCCTGGGGTGGGTTGTTTGTGAAGTCGCTGGGGTTGTTATTGTAGGCGTTAGGGTTGTTATTTCAATCGCTGGGGTTGTTACTTAAGTTGCTGAGGTTGTTAGTGTAGCACGTGGGTTCCTTAGTTGGTTGGCCTGGGGTGGGTTGTTTGTGAAGTCGCTGGGGTTGTTATTGTAGGCGTTAGGGTTGTTATTTTAGTCACTTGGGTTGTTACTTAAGTTGTTGAGGTTGTTAGTGCAGCACGTGGGTTCCTTAGTTGCACCTCCTAGGGTAGGTGGTTAGTTGCAGCTGCTGGAGTTGTTAATTGAGGTACTGTGGTTGTTATTGAAGGTGCTGGGATTGTTAATTAGGCGTTGGGATTGTTAATAAATGGCCTCTTGTATACTTTTGTCATAATATGTTTTATGTATTTCCCTTCTCTGTTTGGTAATTGTAACATCAATTGGATGTGATTTTTCTAGTGCATCCATTTGTAAGTCAAATAAAATGTCGCTGGCCAAAAGACTTATCTGGAAAAACGAGTGCAGAAGCAAATATTGTTTTATAGTTGATTGGTTATAAGTCAAATCCACCATTCCATACTTAGCAGATTGCCAAGCAACTGATGAGCTAATTAACATCTTTACATTAATTGAAACTGTTCAAATACACACGTTATAAAATTTACAATGACAAGGACACCTAATTAGTCACTATTTTCTCGTATGCCTCGAGTCTTTGTCTGATAGTATGGACAAGACGCATTCCCGTTGTGAATTGTTGGGGTGATTGATCAGCCAACACAAACAATCAACCCTCAACTGGTGAAGGTCTTCAATGGAGTATTTTGGCATCGTAAAACCCTTGTCATCTACGGTGTTGCCATCCCAAGTCTTCAGCCATGACAACACAATAATCCCACAAGAATACCTACACATTGGGCAGTAGTTGAAGACAATAAAATTAGTCCATCACAAGGAGAAGGAAAGCAAAAAATGAAGTAGATGTGTTAACATGCTGACGTGTCTGTTTGGAGATGCAATTTTGGCCAATTCACTGCAAACTGATCGTCCTGCCCAAAAACTTGTGGCTTCAATGTACGAAGTATTTTCAGGAAACAACACTTCTGCACATGCACAATACAGACACAACATAAATTAAATTAAAAATATACTGCTAACACAGAAGTGAGTAGGGACCTATACATTAACAAATACATACACAGGCATTCGCCATCCATTGCTTCTCTTTCCATATAGGTTGCTCGCTGGTCCTCTTCTTGCGCTTACCTTTTCTATCCTCCTCAGATGATTGTTGAAGTTGCTGCCTTTGTAAGCGAATAAACGTTAAAGTATCAACCAACGAATCAAGTGCACAGAATTGCATCTTATTGACGTCAAAAACATAGCAGAACCAGTGGTCCATTACACAAGCAGGTCCAAAAATGAAGTCACAATCACCAATATTATAGCCAACATGTTGTGGCAATATTTCTGATTCATTGCCTTCAATTGACCACCGCAGAGGATTCACCAACATTTTCTGCATGAAATGTGCAGAAAAGATGTGTCTTCTTACTGAACGGGTTCTGTCTTTCTTATCCTGCACCAATGTCTTCGTGACTATCGTCATTACCTGTGAATAGAAACATTAAATCAGCAAACCACCATTACAGTGCACAACGATCACAGTTGATTAGGACAATTCTCTCACAGTGGTGCTCATCCATGCTCTACTACGGAGGCAACCTAGCTCACCCCGAGTGACATGAAACCCATTCATCTCCACATAAGTCCTGCAGCAATCGAATCTAAAATCAGGCACTCACTTTTGACTGGGGAAATAACATTTATAGCATGCAACAACAATGAAATACTTACTCTTGCTCCTCACAGCCAGCACATTGACTTGTGCACATGTTGAACAATGCTTCCTTGTCATCAATGTTCTTCCTCTTCTTGGCAACCCTCGCCTTTGTCTCCACAAAGTAGGGGGACCTAACAGCTGGTCTTTTTTCTCTGTTTGATCTTCTTACATGTGTTTTCTCCTCCTGTTCATTTCCTTCATCACCACCGTCCTCACCACGCTCGTCTCTACCTCCATCTGCAACTTGATCACCACTTCTGTTGCCTTCCTCTTCACCTTCACCCTCACCCCCATCTTTCTCATCATGTTGGATTCCTTCATCTGCTCCTTCTTCTTCATAATGATCTGCTACTTCATTGACATCTCCACCTTCAGCTTCCCCTAAGAGCCTATGCTAAAAAGCCAAGAGTTCTTCCCCCACCATATTCATGATTCTACTATAACTTGCCTTTATTAGCTGAAAAGACAAACAATTTAGCACATTACCTAAACTGTACTAAACCAACGAATGAAACCAATTAGCATCGTACGTACCGGGTGAGTAAGATCAACGTCTGGATTAAACATTGATGCTTCCGGCCGTTCCTTGCTTGTGCTACCATGCAGAACACCTTGTTTGCTTTCCTTCTCAAGCCTTGTTCTTGCTTGGACCTGCTCATCATTCCAATAACTAATGGCATCCCCGACCTCAGATGCTTTTTGTCGGCCTAGTGGAAACATTTGCAGACAATAAATCTACATTCCACATGATGCACAAGTTAAGAACATATTTTAATACACACTAACAATTAATTGTTCTTACACACACAAAAAATGTTACCTTTAAGACACTTACCATGAGGAAGTATAAGCAGCCTCCTATGTTCTTTCTCCCACCGGCATCCCCTTTCCTCAACTCTTCTAGATAATCTTTTACAGAGTATGCTAATTTATTAAGAACAAACGTGCACCAATCAAACTCCCTGTACGCATCCTTAGTTAAGGCCATTACCTTTAACACCTTGTCATTTACATATATGCATGAACTAGGATCTAAGAGGATCCCTACGATGTACATCACAAAGAGGAACTCTAAATCAGCATGTTCCTTCTCATCAACCAACCAGCAAGCTATTGTTGTGTATGGCACCTTCCCATACACTATCTTCATCTCCTTGAACCTTTCCTCATCATACATTGTTGGTATTATTTCATACCCATCAAGTGGCAATCCCATTATTTCATTCACATTTATAGCATCCATTTCATAGGTCTTCCCTCTAATTGAAATCGTCTTTGTCAGGGGGTCAAAAGCACGCATAAACACCCCACATAAGTCTCGCTAAATTTGTGAGCAGGTTATGCGGACTAATTTATCAAACCCAATCACTTTCAACCTCTCCATTGTTTTAGGCCTCCCCTTCAACACCTTGCAGACATCTATGAATTGCTTCGGGGCACATCGTGTGTAGAAGGGCACGATATATTTCTTCCCTTTTGCTGGACCTCTTAATTCCTTTGCCCTGCTTTTGTATTCTAGTCTCTCATGCTCTTCCAATTTATTCCAACTTTCCCTCAATGATGCACCGGCAGCTTGTAGTGACATCTTCTTTCGTGGGTTGGTCTTTTTTTGCTCTTCAACAAATAGTGCATAACTAGAGAAGTTGTAACTTCTTTGTCCACCTTTACTTTTTCCAATATTAGACATCTTTTATCCTGCAATAACAACCACTTTCATCAATACAATCAATTATTACTCAATATTTCAATCCAAATAATTAGGACAGCAGCGTTGCAAATGCAGAGGCACCAAATGAAAATTAGAGCCTCCCCCCAATTCACTTGCATACACTCAACAACAATTCCTAATCCACCAGGACAATTTTACACACACAGAGCAACAAATACTAGCACAAACACAGCTTCTGTTTTGTCATACAATTTTTAACACACTTCTCACACAATTTCATAAATATATACATGTATGTAACTCAACCATCCAAGAAAGTCATGTACACCGTTCATTCTTAACCCAAAGAACCAAACCTGACAAATTCCTTCTCTAAATTCACCCACAGTTGCAGTATAATCACATTGGTTTTTCCATCTCAAGGCAACAAGGTATGCATACATACACAGCACACAAAATGAGTACCCACACAGATATTTTATGCTCAGCTCAAGCCAAAATAGCATTCTGAACAGAATTCCTATTGATCATGTTTCATTCTGAACAGAAGCACCAAATTTTTCATTCTGAATTATTACTATTTGTAAAATGGCACTATCAACAGATTTTTCATTCTCATATTTAAGCTTCTATGTCAAACGTCTGTATGAGCCTCCAATTGGATATCTAGCTACTTCAACAATACTTACCTGGCATAGCTTTCTATCATGCTGACTTTATATATCCACTATCTTACTTGGGACTTCCTCATCCACGCTAACACTCCTACTTCTATTCCTATATCACAACCCCACGTTCATTTTCTTTGTCTTCCTTACCGGTGCAGAATTGAACTCCAAAAACGGGACTGACTAAGGCCTAACACCAAATGTACGTTAATTGACAATCAAAAATAAGCAGGGGAAAGCACCATTCTATTCAGAAGGCTAATGCTTCCCTTCTGTATATTAAAAAAATATGGTAATCATATTTAAAGCAATAATGATATTACTTGGACCAGCGGCTTTCGAAGGAAAGGAAAGGTGAAGATAATTTAGACGATGAAGCAGGAAGGGCGGTTGCCGGTGGCAGCGACAATAGCCCCAGCACGGCCACCTAATTGAAGGAGTATAACAGATGATTATTGGAGGAGGAAATATGGCACGACGACCGGGTGCCAGTTACCACAATCACCACAGAAAGGGCGGTAAACAGAGGACGAAAGGCGATGAGAACTTCGACGATGAACCAAGTACCGACGGCAGGAGGTGCAACTCAGAGTTAAGCAGCACAATGCACAGACCACACACAAATGAGGAGAAGAGAGCACGGGCTGACCTGAGAAGACGAGCAGAGTGAGGTTCGCTAGGGCAAAAGTTTCAGAGGGTAAAAGTTTCAGAGTGATATGCGGGAGGGGATTTAACATTTGGTATCTCAAAGGGCATTTAAGACTTCTTACAACTACAAAAAATTCATTTGAGGTCCCATGGGACTTGAAATGAATTATAGCATTTGGTGGGACTTTTTTGTCAATACATTGCTTCCATGGGACCCATATGTCATTTTCCCATAAAAGTAATTATCTCGTCAGTCCTTCACTAAACGTTTTAAAAGGAAACCTTGCCTTTTCCAACTTAAATATCCATATCACTTCAATTCAATTATCATTTTTCAAGCTCACCTTTCATGAGCACATAACCTAAATGGTTCAGATTTAACTTTTTTTAGATATATTATTTTTTTAAAAAATATTTTGTGTATATAATCTAAAACGAAGATAATCTGGTCAATTTTCAAAAAAATATTTAAAAATTATCAATTAAAAATTTTAAATTTAGACCATTGAAACCGTCTTTAGATGCTGCTGGGGATCTCACAGTAGTGATGAGCATTACAAGAAGAACCAAAACTGAGTCTGATTTGGTTCAAGTAAAGCAAAGTGTAGTACGATTACTGTTAGAAAAAAAATATTTATCACAATGTTACTTTTATGATAGTTATAAGTAAAATTGTTATGAAAAAAAAGGTAATATTTTTGTAAATAAATTCTATTTTTAAATATTTTTTATGACCAATTTTATCAAAATTCCCGTAAAAAATACTTTTACCAAGATTCTATAAAAACATCGTTATTAAAAATATTCTATCAGAGTTTACAAAATTTAGGGGTAGTAATAATAGGACTTTTAATATGATTTCTTTACAAATTGTCTTTAAAAGTGGAACAGAATAGTTACTACACTATGATATTTCTGGTGTGAGTGATGATGTCAAAAGGACAGTAATTCTCGGATTAGGATTTGTGTTGTACTCTGGCCCAGAGCAGGTTGGTGCTGTCGTTCCTATTTATATTTTTCTCGCTTTGAATCTAGTTCTGTGCTGTCATTTCAATATATATATATTCCTAATTCATGTTATATTTTTGCTTGAGTGGCTGTGCTGAGATATCATAATGTTTTAATTCTTGCAGACTCCTCGAATTGTTTCTCTATTATCCGAGTCTCACAATCCTCATGTTAGATACACCGCAGTACTGGTACTGGTCTTGGAGTGGACATTTAAAACCCCATTCTTAGTTTCACTTTAGTTTTGCTTTCACTTTTTTTATAGCAGTTTATTTCTACCCCACCAAGACAAACTTGCATGAAAGTCATTTTCTAGCATGTTTATCTTATTTTCAGTGCCTATCTATGTCATTAACTTTTTTCTTTGTCATCTCCATCGTCATCATCTCTCGTGAAAGCCGTAAGTCACCGTCAAATTTTGTCAGTTACTTATTTTTCTTACCTTTTCGATTGTTTGTTATTTATAAATTGTAATGCATCATATGGGCTATCATACTTGTATAAAATACTTATACGTTTTCTTTTCTATTTGCCATCTTTCTCTTCACTCTTTCAACAACACACTCATTTGAATCTTTTCACCATCTTGCCAAAAGAAGCTTGAAGAGCTTCAATAGCAAAAACTTTCTAGATATTCAACTTTTTTAGTATCTGTAACTTCTTCTCCAAATCTAGTCTAATACTTTTAATGAAGCTAACAGTGGTGGCTAACAGTGGTGGCTAACAGTGTGTGGTGACAAACTTTAGTGTTTTCACCAAATCTTTGACTTATGCTCTCCAAATCTGGTCTATTGCTTTTGATGAATGTGGTCGAGATGGCTAATGGTAAGTGTAGGTCAAGGAAAGAAAAAAAATAAAAAAATTGAAACTTTCTACAACGCTTTTATCCGAAACAACCATGGAAAGAAAGCAATTGACACCATTAATTGTTTGACATTTCATGATGATTTTAGCATAAAAAAATTGTGAAATATTACCTTTAACGGTGATTATAAAACCATTGTTAAAAGATAAACTTACAATGGGTGGAATTCACACTGCTCCTAAAACTACCATGAAATACCACTTTTAACTGCCATTATAACCCTTTTTTCTAGTAGTAGATTTAATATCCCATTGAAACTCAAATATGTTTGATAATAGATCATGCTTTGTTCAAAGCATTTTTCCCATTTAATATACATAACTAACTGATGAATCTCTATTTTATCATATTATTTCCTATTTATTTCATTGAGTTTATCATATTTAATAGGCACTATTGTAGTAGTTTTGCTCACTTAGTGTTTTAATTGATTATATGAGTTAAATAATCAAAAATGTCATTTTCTTGAGTTTTTATTGATTTTATTATTTCTCTTGATTAAATTGATTTGCATGAAAGTATTTTTCTTTTATGTTTTTCACAAAATTGAAAAAAATAAATAAATAATGACTAGAACCCACATCAACTACTATACAATTATAGAAGAAAGTTAATCGAGGAATTGCCAAATTGAAGAAGGAAATTATAAAATCTAATTGGAGAAAATTAAAATATCTCCAATAATATTATATTATATTAATATCATCTTTTATTATATTAATTTATTTCTTTAATATAATATTATATTACTATTATGTTATATTATGTTAATATCATTTTAATTAATTCAAAGATAATTCATCAATATCTAACATTTGAATTTAATTAAAAGATAATAGATAAGTGTGTTATCTTTTCCTATTTTCTTATTAATTGTTTTATCTCATTTATCCTATAAATTTTTATTTAAATTATTTTTAAGATATTTGAGTTAAAAGGATTATCTTTAGAAATATTATAAAAGATTACGGCTTGAAGATAATTGAAGATCATAAAAAATAAATTATGGATAAATTATCATCTTTGGGAGAGTCAATTAATGAAGAGTCCCACATTAACAAGGAAGACACCAAGGCCACAACCTAAAGCTATATAGAAGACCCTAATGCTCCTCCATTAGAAATACCAATCACCACCACTATCATAATCATATTCTTCATCTTTTCCCCAATTCTATTCCTTTCCTTCTAAGTTATTGAGGAGATATGTAGTGGCTTGAGTTTCTGTACTTTAGGGTAGGAGTTGAACAATTTTATGATTTGATCTTTTTCCTTTATACAAGTTTATGATTTCCTAATTTAGGTTTTGAGATTTGTATATGTTAGACATAGGGTCTCGATTAAGACACCTATGTGATCAAACTCTTGTTGCTTATTATTTCAATTTATGATTTGGTATTCTTTATTTAATATCATTGGTTTCCTCTCATAATTATTCATGTTGGGTTCACATGTTTAGTTATAGGGTTTTTAAGTTGAATATCCATATTAGAGAAATAAATCATTTATTGTTTATTTCTCACATGCTAAGTGGAGCAGTTAAATAATCATTCTTGATGCAATTTACGCTAGATCTAGGTATAATTATAAATTGTATGATTATGACCATGATGATTGTATAAGATTCTACATGTTAGGGACTTAGTATATATAATTATTAGAACTTCGATATACTATTGAACGATGATAGTCATATATTAATCTTTGAGAGCGCTCATCTTCATATTAGTAATATCCTCCAATTGTCTTGCTTTTATTCTCAGTATTTTATCTTTATTTTTCAAGAAATTCTAATTAATAAAGCTCTCTTTTACTCATTCTTCCATGCACACTTAGTAATTTAGAGTTAAGCCACGCATTGACTCCACAAAAAGAGTATGACCTAGGTAGACCTCTATACTATATAGAGATTAATTTAGTAAATAATTTGAGCGCTAACGACAAGCCACATCAGTAACTAAAATTTCATAAGTAATTATAACAATCTCCTCTAACTAATTAAATGACTTTTTATTGAGAGTAATTTTAAATAAAAAATAACTAATTTCATTAATTTATGTATTATTATTAGTTGTTTATAATATGGATGGGAGGGCATTAGAAAGGAGCTCCTAGTAATGTGGATAAAAATGGAGGGGATAGTGGAATAATGTATTTTACTCTAAACATGAAGATTGAACAATTATACATAATTAACCATATAGCACGCACAACTGCTAATTAATTAAAATGATGTTATGCTCAATACAATTTTGGGAGAATTATTCAAAGATCCTGGGAAGTGAATTTATTACAAAAAAGTCTCTTGAAGTCATGAAATAATTAAATTGTCCCACTGGACTTGAGGCTAATAAATTTGACTTGTAAAATTACTAAGATATCCTTACGTATAAATGACAAGGTTTTTGTGTAATGACCCTAGACTAATAAAGAAAAGAAATAGGTAAATAAAATCACTTTAATAATATATGCATTAATGTTTTCACTTATGCATTAAGGGAAGCTTTCGGTTGAGTGGTTAGAGACGATGGAACGAAAGGGAGGACTTGTGTTTGAATCTTGGCACCTCCTAAGTGGAATTTTATTTTTACTCAGCCTATAGCGTGAAATGACCAAATTTCCCCTCTATATTTTTAAATCATATCACTCTTCCTTCCCCATCTTTCACATAGAGGAAACCTTTTTATTCTCCATTGAATCTACTCTACTGTGACTCTGTCAACTCGGTCACCTATGTTATTGTCATTAGAGGCTGTGTTGTTGTTTGATTGTTCCATTGTACATCCGTTGTCATCTCCAAGAACTTCTTTTCCTTCTTTTTCTGTTCTATAAGGGTGTGTGTGTGGTAGTGAAGGCATCATCTCTTCTACCCCCCATTTACGTGTTGGAAATCGTGCCCTAGGGGCCAATCATTGTCTTATGAACATTATTGATTTATGAATTTATTAATTGAGTTATCATATTATTTGCATGTTTACTATGATGACCATCCTTGGATAATTCATGATATTATCCTAAATGTCCCTGGTCGATCATCTATGTGGGAGCACAGATGAAATAAGACCAGTATGACTTTGAAGATGTATAGAGATATAAATCAAAGTCATAAGCACATGTAAGAGTACAGGGTGTTGGACCGACCCGCTATGAGAGAACTGCATGGGTAACGTCATAAGCTTCTCTCATATACAAACCATGTCAATATGCCCTTTGACCTGAGATCATCATGGATTCCTGCATGACAAAACGCTCAGCTTTGACCTAGTCAAAAGTCACTTTTGACCGAGTGATCATAAAGACTATGTTCGGGCTTAGTGGTTTTTCATGCGGAGGAATGTGAATGGTCAAGATGGAATTTGTCCCTCACATTCGTGGAGAGATATTACTGGGCCCCTCGATGAGTGAGTCTGAGAAATGTATGGCCATACTGTAATGGAAAGGTAGTTCCATTTCTATAGTCAGACTACTCAGGGATCGAGAAAGTAACGGTCGGGAATAGGAGGATGACATTATCCATGCCTCATCCATGACCAAAATATCGCGTGACAGAAGGGACATGATATGGTTGTATAAAAGGTTACATCGTTTATCGATCCTCATATGATTTGGGTAGTTGTTATGTCTTGCTAGAGACCGCTTGCGACTTGTGGGCTAGTATAGCAAATAGCCCACTGCCAACTTCATATGGGCCTACAGGGTCGCACACAAAATAGCCCAACACGAGCTATGATGTCCAGATTCATTGAATCTAAGACATGTCCAGATTCAATGAAAGATCCAGGTGAATGTATATATATTTATTTATATTTATATTCGTATATATATAAATTCGTATATATATATATATTATATATATGAGATATATGAGATTTAATTTATAAGGATAAATTAAATCTCTATCACGTTTGAAATTCGAAATTCAAATTGATAGGATATCTCATATAAGAGATATTTATAAGATTTAATTTATAAGGATAAATTAAATCTCTATCACGTTTGAAATTCGAAATTCAAATTGATAGGATATCTCATATAAGAGATATTTATAAGATTTAATTTATAAGGATAAATTAAATCTCTATCACGTTTGAAATTCGAAATTCAAATTGATAGGATATCTCATATAAGAGATATTTATAAGATTTAATTTATAAGGATAAATTAAATCTCTATCACGTTTGAAATTCGAAATTTAAATTGATAGGATATCTCAAATTTGATTTATGGGAATAAATCAAATATAACTCAGTCTCATCTTTATTTAAAGTTAAATAAATAAGTAATTAAATCTGTGGGACGGATTTAATATTATTTTATTTAATTAGTTTCTTATAAAATTATACAATATATGATATTGTATCAATTCGGAATTAATATAAGATTAACTCCAAAATCCAATTAGGTCAAGTGGAAAAACGCATAGCATCCTCTATATCTGATTGGAGGAGCTACGTTTGAAAATAACACAGAACACAAAAGGCTGAACGGAATCTGCAAAAGGTTTGCAGACAAGAAACTGCCGAAATAGAGACGGAGACTTGTGAAAGCCTTGGAGGGACAGGAGACGCTAGCACGTCGTTCGTGGTTGGAACGCTGTTCGTGTGGATACCAGTAGAGGAAGCCGACCTGAGGCGTCGACTTCTTGTGATCGGAAAGAGACCACCGTCCGCGGAGAGAATCTGTGAAGGTCGCTGAGGAACACTCCGTCGATTTCTTGCGATCAGAAAGAGATCACCACCCACGTAGAGAAGCTGTGAAATTCGCTGAGCAACACTAAGGGTAATGATTCTTTCCACTTGACTTAAACACATACGGCAGATCCTGGCAAGGAATGGAAAATTTTTAAAGTTTATTTCCGCTGCGTGTCTTCCAATTCCTTACATTACGTGCACGCCGTCGCTACTCTAGCTAGAGATTAGAAATAGTTTATGTATTTCTAAGGTTATTATTATATTAATTATGATATTTAAATGCTTATAAAATGTGAGTTTTCTTATATTCTATGCCGGTTACCTTTTTGTTTTCTTGGTGTGACATTTTGGTATCAGAGCCTAAGTTTCCTATAGTTGGTAGAGCAAGGATTCTTCTTTGGGGTCTCGATTATCATTATCAACCTGGGCATAATCATAATCGAGGCATCATTGAAGGTCTTTTAAGTAGTCCAGTGCCTTCATTGTCTATGTCACCTATGTTTTATTTAGATAAGATCATATTTTTTAAACTGGAAATTATTTCAAACTTAAAATGAACACTTTAATAGTTATAAGAGAGATGAAACTTGTTTGGCATTGGTTACAACTGAAGAACAAAAATATTAAAATGATAGTTATAAAGCTAAAAATTTTCATATTTGAAATAGAAGTTACTGTTTTAAGTACTAAGGTTTTAAACTTTTGGGAATTAATGATTTTGAGGGTGATTAAATGGTGAAATTATGAGCCATATTTATGTGAAAGAATTGCCCATGCTTGCAGAGTTTAAGCTTGGAATTTGTTTTAGTGTTGTAATTTCAACTTCTTTGGGAATAAGATACATATGAGCTTATTTAATGCATACATAATGACTATATGCCATTATAAAGTGATTTCTAAATTGAGGTTTTGGGATATGTTTTAGTGATTTTTGATCCTTGATAATTAGTGGTAATAGTAGGGTAAATGATAAATTTTCCCTGTTTGATGGGTTTGGTGTTGATTTATGGAACACATAGGCTTGAATCTTGTGAATAAGAGGCATTAGTTTAGGCACTAAAGGTTAAGAAGGTATAATAGAGTATTAAAGAGACACTTAAGTCAGGATTGAATTAAGGTTTTGAAATTGGAAATTTATATATAACTTCATGATTGATGTTTAAGGAAGTTAAATGCTTATTCTAGTTAATAGTTGAAAAGTTGTTTGAGGGTTACAAGAGGATTCCAATTATGTATCCTTCCTTGGAAGTAATAATGATATGCTTGAGTTAAAGCTAGGAAAAAAGTTGAAGGTTAGTTTTGAGAAGTTAATAAGATCCAATAAAATATTTGAGGGAGTACTTAGAAATTAGAAACTCAAGAGGAGCTATATTGTTTTAATGGTTATAGTGTACTCAATCAATAAATAATTAGAATTGAAGTTGAGCAATGATAGATTTATTTGATAGTTCTTCACACCTGAAATGTTAAAAGAGTATTTCAAGATATTAGATCTTGTTTGAGGTTCCAACATGAAGCATTAAACATCCTTACTTTCGTACGTATTAGGGACCATTCAGTAGCATTTAGAACAACTTAAAAGACCTTAGAAGACCATTAGCTAAATCTGAATTTTTTACTCTTCTCGAGTTACTGTTCATATGGTATTCTAGATTCGGCGACGAACTTCAAAATATAATAATTAATTGTAGAAAAATCGAAATAAAGTGGTTCAAAAAACTTCGTGAAGATAAGACCTTGAACTTTAAGGAAAAATAATTTCTTGACCAAATGCTTAGCCAATTGATACATTTTAATCATTAAAGATTATTGTTCATTTGGTCAAAAATCCTGAGAATAGATTATGGTCCCCATCTTTGGAAAATTCTTTCTCTTTATACAGACATTGAAATAAGGTGTTCTTGGTGTCATAATGACGCTTGACTGAAAAAGGTATGTATCCAGCAGTAGATCCTTTAGATTCAATGTCAACTATGTTAACTAAATGTCTATAAAATTTCATATATTAATTCTTTCATTTACTATTTTTCATTACATCATGAACATTATTGTTCAACTTGTCATATAATATCATTACACATAACACTTCTTCATGTAACATTTATACTATCTAATCCCTAACTTCTCTTCATGCTTCTCCATCCTCTTTCATCATTCATGCACCTGTTGGGATTGGGATACATGGCTGGGGTGAGATTTCTGGTGAAATCTTAGTAGCAAACGGTACTAAACAATGCATGCATTAATGTAAATACTTGTGTTTACTTGTGAAAGTGATAACATTGTGTAATATGCATGCTTCCATGTTACATATGAAATACAATTGGCCAAAGTAATCATTGAAACAGAGCTTCAATCATGAATACATATGCAACACAATTCAACTAAGCCATAGCACAACCAAGCATAACATTCAATATATACAAGTTTAGGATAAGTTTACTACCTCATATACTTGAATTTCTTTCACTTTATCTTGCTTATTTTCTCTCACTTCTCTTTGATGTGTGGCTGCCTCCTTGGAATCCACCATCAAATCTTAACATCACATAATCATCCATCCATTACAATTTAACTTCCTTGGACATTAAACTTACTTTAACTAACATAACTTCCTTTGATCTTTACTAATTGACTTGGCCATTGAACCAATGGATGTCTTGACTTTATTCAACACAATTCTACCTTTTGAATCCATTTATCAACTTAGAATCATGAAATTCTAGCTCCTATGTATTATTCTGGATAGATTTGAAATATATGCATAATTCTTCTAAAAATTCTCATATTTATTCCAATACTTCCTATACTTGTTTCTCTACTTTATCCCACACAACTTTTCATTTTAAAACCATTGGAAACATCAGAATCATGAAATTCCAATCACTATTCATATGAGTGAATAGTAATAGAGAAGAATTTTAAAATCTACAACTTGAAATTCTAATGCTTCCAAGGTTCAAAACCTATCCAATACTACACAAAATCATCATATGAATTCAATGGAAGCATTAGATCATTGAAATTCTATCTCCTTCTATCATGAATAGTGCAGACACAAATGGTTCAACCATGGAAAAGTCAAGAATATCAACTTGATTCAACAATCAATCACCTAACTAGCTTGTTTAAGCTTCAATCACATATCTCTAACTTTAATTTCTTCTTTCTCCATTCATCTAAGGTTTTGGACAGTATATATACCTTAGAAAAATCTCAACTTTTATCCTTGAAAACCCTATGTTCAAGCTCCCAAATCAAAAGAAAATAAGCTATGATAGATTGCTTACCTTTAATCTCTAGCTTACTTTAACTCTGGACCTTGGATTCTTCTTTATTTTGGCTTGAGTTTTCATTTTGTAAGAGGTTCCCCAAGGTTTCTCCTTCACAGTTTTGAGCAGAAATAGTAGGGGTATTTATAGACAAATCTAATGGGAAATGAATTGCTATGATCACTTTGTGCATTATTTGATCTAATAGCTCATAATTGCTCTTACATCAAACTTGCCCACCAAGCCAACTTGAGATAAGATCACATGACAAAAATCTTCTCTTCCCCTTGCCTTGGATGCCATGTGTGAGGTCTTATGGGTCCCACCATGTGCAAACCCTAATTCTCACTTTATTCCTTTTCCTTTTCTGTTTCAAAAATTCATAAATTACTCATTATTGGACATGGGCTCCAAGACAACTTTTGGGACTTATTGGGCTGCCCTAGAAAAAAATATTGGGCTTCCCTATGCCTTCCTTGAGTCTAATAGCTAATTGGCACAAATCCCAAGGCATTTTCCTTATACCGATATCCTTAAAATATCCTGATTTTGAAGTAAATGCTAGACACCTCTTTTAATAGTTCTAAAATTTTAGAAATTTAGTATAATATAAAATAAATCCCTTGCAAAGTCTCTTAATTTTTTGAAACCTAGAAGTCTTGATAAAAATTCCCTATATTTCCTCAAGACCCTTTATTGGAGCTTGATTTCACTTTAATTTTTCAAAGGGCATTATTGTCTTTTCACACATCATCAGAGTATTCCTTGACCTTGATCAACTATTTTGGGAACTCTCCTTGACTATCTAACCTTAGTCAAATAACCAAAATACCCTTCATTTATCTCTGGCTCATTGACACAGCACAATGGCATACTGAGTGGCATTTTCATAATTTTATATTTTTCTCGGTCTTTATTCGCGTTGACCCACATACCTATCTAAACATATTATTGGGCCTATAAGGCACCATTTTGGGCCCTCTACATAATCCACTACCTTTATGGGCTCAATTCCCAAGAAATTCCCCCAAAACGTATTTATCGGGTGTTTTAAACTCTTAAACTTTTAATTTTAATCCCTCATCTTTATACCTTTGTCTAATAATTGTTTTTCCTTTCTATTTATCATCACAATCCTTTCTAAACCTCTTTCCACTATCAGTATTATACATATAGGAAAAAATTAGGATGTGACATTTCTTCCCCCTTAAAATAAATTTCATCCTCAAAATTTACTTAGCACTTCAGTCAACTATCTCATATATATATCCTTTTCCCACTTTATGACTAAGGATTGGGGTATTTATCTCTTATCTTCTATCTTCACATCTTAGTGGAGTACTTTCCATATTCGCAGATCTTCATATCTTTGTTATGATTATTCTTCTGTTCTGAATCAACTTAATCAGAGTTGAACTATACTTCATTCTATTACTTGCTTACTTGCTATGCATCTATTTGCATATGGACTTCTCACTATACTAGAATTGTGAGTAATGTCCATTCCTTTCATATTAAACTCTCTCAAATATTATTATATTCTTGAGTTTTCATGAATTACTCATCATACTTTATAGCACATATCTCTTACTACTTATCATAACATCCTTAAATCTTCAATTTCTTGCTTTCATATTCTTATTTTTATCATCTTTAAAATTCATCATAATACAGAGAGATGACTTATGTCATTATTCTATCTTTCTTTACTTTACTGCTAGATAAGAGTACATACTCTACCATGCATAATGCCTGTCCAACATGTTATAAGATTATATACTTGCTCATGAATGCAAACCTCTAACATCAGAGCTCAAGCATTCCTTTTCTTAATATGCACAACTCTAACACTTAGAGCTTGCATAACTCTATCACATAGAGCTTGCACTGCTCTAATATTTGGAGCTTTAGCATATTTTACAAACATAACATAATGCCAGGCATTTCATTCAAGGAGTGAAGGCTCTCACTTGCTATTTCATTTGTAACATAACATTCAAACATCTTATCCCTTTAAAAAAGGGAGCCTCTCTATCTATTTACAAAGCTAGCTATAAAGCTATTTTGTATTGTACTTCTCAATACATATTTCTCATAATGTATCTCATTACATACTTTTAATGACGTATCATGGCATATATGGCCAAATCATGGTCTATCTTGCCTTTTCATGATGTATCTTGAGATATCATAAGTCTAACGTTCTCTTTAACTTATAACTTTGCTAGCTTTTAAGAAAACTCTTTTAAATATTTCCTTTCAAATCCATTTTATTTGGACTTGACATAAGGGTTATAGTCTCTTATTGTTCATAACCCTTTCTAATTTTTCATAACCCTTTCTATCATTTTACATAACTCTATGCATATAGGGCAAATTTCTATGGAATTTACACCCTTTTTCATCACCTCCCAAGGGTTCACCCAGTATTGGGCTACTATTGCCTGGGCACGCTTCACTGAAAAGTACAGATAAAAATCTGAAACACTAGTGCTAACAAGCTCTAACCCTGGTACCTTACTATGTTAGACCCTTCTCATACTGTCTCTCTTGGGTCTATCAAGCCTTCTAAAATCTTTATCCTCATTTGGAGGATATATTTGTCTCTCATTCTTATTCTATGTAATCTCATCTTAAGGATCTCTTTATTCTTATTTTACCCCTTCTCATATCTTATGAGATATTCTTTTTCTCTTCCTTAGACATATTATCTATAAACTCATAAATATCTTTTACTTAGGACTAAAAACTTTAACTTTGATTACTTAGTTCCTGTTACGTGTAAAAAGATTCTGAGTTCAGTCTCTAATAGTAATAAGGCTATATGAAATTAACATCATGTGTACTCTCTCTGTTATGAGCTAACCAATTTGTGAAGCTTCTCTACCTTAACCTTATCCTTGGTAATTGTTCTTTCAAAGACATATTGTACTTATGGCTCATTCATTTTCTTTCTCTATGTTAGGTCTACTGCGACCCTCAGGATCTATTGTGATCAACTGTAAGCCTCTTGAGGATCTAACTATGACCCTAGAATTATATTCTCTACAAGCCATGTTAGGATCTAACTACAATCCTCTAGAATCTATTGCAATTTCGTTGTACTGTATTCACATCTCTGGAATACCTAACCAAAGGACTAAGTTACAAGGTTAGCAACTTCCACTTAGCTGTTAACTCAATAGATAATTCCCCAACACTAATCACATAAGCCAATTTTATCTATTAAGACTTTACTCATTTCCTCTATCACTCAGGAATTTCACATATTATTCCCATATTTCATAACTTTACTACATCTAGTATTATAGAGAGCTACACAGGCTCTACCATGCATATATCTATCATAATATGTATATCTTATCTATGGACATTACTCTACATGAGCTACACTGTCCATTCTCTTGGCTCTATCTCAAGAGTAATCTAACTCTATCTCAAGAGCAATCCTGCTCTATTGTGAGAATATTAACTTCTATTGCATAGTTGTTGCTCCCTCTCAGGGCTACATCATCTTGCACAACTGTCTCCTTCCATGTCATGTTCATAGTACATCATTCATGTATCTTATCCCTGCTGGAGGGATATGTCCAGAGAATTGTAATTATTTGTCTATAGATTCACTACTAACTTTTATCTCCTATTATATTTATTGCTTTATTATTAAAAAGTTAAATTATCTAATTGCATGTCGTATGGTATGGGAGCAACATAACTTTCGCATCATTTATACTCTACCCTACATAAAATGCAAAAGGGGAGTATTCATTCATCATAGCATACTCTAACATGCATAATATGCAAGGAGATGCAATGATTTAAGCATTCTCTAACATGAGTGTCATCATATGACAACTACAAGGAGATGCAACTGTTCATCATAACTTATGGCAGCATAAGCCATATCACATAATTTGCGCAACCATCCCTCATATGCACATTGCAATTAAACAATTAACTAGAAAACTTAAAAGCATTCTTTCCTCTGCCATATTATTTGTCAGACTATCTATCACGTTATCTAGTCAGGATCTAACAATTTATTCAAGAACCTAAAGTAACTATTCATCTAACTTAGGCTACCATGTTACCCTGTTATTAGGGTATACACTCAACCCTTCATTACTATTTCTTACATAGGGAATATGGGAGTCACGTTATCTTTTTAACTATGGCTACCTTTCTCTCTTTAAACATCATAAACTTCTTTTTCTTACCTTGCATACATCTACCACTTTGTTGAACTTCTATAACTACCTAAGAAAAACTCTTTCTTTGCAACACAGAATTCAATTCGTGAATTAACTTCTCAATAATTTAACTCTCAATGTTCATGTAGATGAACTCGACCAAGTATTTATCAAAGGGTTTCTCTTTGCTTTAACCCTTAGCCGCACGCTCATCACTATCTAACTGAGAGGAATGCTTATGCTAAACTATTTGATAAAAACTTCTTAGGTGAGCTGATCAATCTCCATCTCTCTATTATCTCTTAACTCTTTCTGTCATATCCTAAATTTTTCCTATCTGTATAATATTGACATAGTAAAGAGATTTGGAAAGGATTATGATGATGATTAGAAGAAATAATAGAGGTTAAATGAGTCTTGAAGGAAGAGAGGGACCAAAATGCAAATTAGAAAAGATTAGAGGCCAAAAGTTAAAGTAGAAATAAAAGTTAGGCCAAAAGTGGTAATTTTTAAAAGTTAAGGGACTTAAATGTAATTAAGTAAAGATTAGCCCTGAAGTATTTCAGTCCCATATTTCATCGGTAAATAGAGGAAGATATGCTAGTTAATCTGACATGATATGGAAATTTTATTAAGGCTCCAGGCAGCAGATATTTATCTAATAGTCTGAAAGTTATCTAAAATTTTATCAGATTTCATAGACTTCAGATATAAGTGGGAGAATTACAGGAAAGTGTGACCTATAGTGTTAAATGTCATGGATCTGACAGAACCCCAAAAGAAGTTATGTATACAAAGTTATCCCCATATTAGTGAATTTTGTTGGGAGTTTGATAACACTCGTGATTCAATTATGGAATTTATCAGTATGTAAGCCTGTATAGAATGAGATCAGATGACCTCATATGTAGGACTATGATGATGCCAAGGAGGGCAAAGACCCAGGGTACCAGTTCATCAGTAGAAGGGGCCAGTATCCAGAAAAAGTGTGAAATTATGAAAATGCCCCTAGATGGCCATATTGTACCAGAGATGGTTGGAGGGCATTTTGGTAATCTGAGATAGGCTAAAAATGAGGGGTATAGTATAAATATGATTAGTTAGAGCCAGTATAGACCCTGAGGTAGTACAAAGAGGGGTGAAAAGACAAGTTTACCCTTAAGGTCAATGTAGTGCAAGAAAGGACACCAAGGGTATTTTGGTCATTTCTCAAGGGAGGAATGCCAAACGAATACTCAGTATAACAATGTTAATGGTATGGGAAGCCTAGACATTAATTTCCAGGACATAATATATATCCTGGTATATTATAAAAATTAGGAACAGAAAATAATCTGGTTTTTTGTGAAACTGCTCCGATCGGTATTGGATTGGACTAGAATTTTTCCAGAGGCTCCCTACCATGAGAATTTTGCCACATGACCCATGACATATCCCTTGAGTTGTCCCTTGTGATGTCATGGATGATATCATAATTATTATTTTTGAAAAAGTTAAATCCAAGATTAAATGTGAGCCCTTAGATCAAATAGTGCACAAATCAATCTTGGCCATCCATTTCAACCTAAATTTCTCTATAAATACCCCCTATTCAGATCATTTCGGCATGCATAGTGAACCATAGGGAAAATCTTGCAAAATTTCCATTCAACCAAGAAAGAAGCACACAAAGTGAAGCAATAATCAAGGTAATAATCTCCCTTGATCTTGAGCTTTGTTCTAGTAAGCTTGCTCATGGTTTTAAGGGATTTTTATGCTATATTTCCCTTATGGTTGCTACTGGAAGTGTTTTCCATATGGGGTTGGAATATGAGTTTTATGTTATAGATAGTTTAGACAAGCTTAAACAAGATAGAATCAAGTGGTATAAGTTTGGGAATTCAAGTATGTTTGGATTTAGGGTTTTGTGTTCTTACTGGTACTATGCGTGACACTATTCATATGATGGAATTCATGGTTTTGATGCTTCTAATGAGTTTAAAATGAAAAATTGTGTGGGGATAAAGTAGGAGAACAAGTATTGGAAGCATTGGAATCAAAATGTAAAATTTTGGAAAAAGGGGCATTCACTTTGGTTTGGCATAGCACCTTTTGAGATGTTTTGATTTTAGAAATTCTAGTTTCATATTTTGATTTTACATGAAAAATTATGTGGAAATGAACTATGAGAATTTATTTTGGAAAGATGGAAGTATGAAACATAAAATAGAGAAAGAAAGCAAGTTAGTGAAAACCTAGTATTGCATTTGGTTTCAAGTTGAATTGTAACTTGATATTATTTTATAATGGCTAGGTTTTGACATTTGTGAAGGAAGGAAACTACTTCAAGAAGACCTTGTGAAGTATAGCTAAGAGGTAGCAAGGATACCTAACTATATTACATGTTTGCTTAATTGTTTGCTTGCTTATTGATTATGGTGTTTGGTTGAGCATGAGAATGTGTCATCATGTTGATGATGAAGTATGAATGATTGCAACTCCTTGCAAGTTATGTCATGACAATATGCATGTTAGATTTTGCTTATGTACCATTATGAAGTAGCTCCTATCTCATGATAACATGTTAAGCATCCAATTATTTATGCATGATATTATGGTTTGTGTAACTTGCTATTGGGATTTCCATGAAATTTCATTCCTTCCATATGCATAACCATGTTTTAGGTGCTGGGATTTATCAAGGAAAGAGGGTAAGCATGGATGGTTAGACATGTATAATAAGTCAAATGAGTTGCTTGACATTATGGAAACATATGCTGGAATGTATATTGAATGTTCATGTGTTGGTGTTCTAAGGCTGTGACCGTTTGATGATATTTACAGTACCTTAATCAATGAGTTTGAACTTGAAATTTGATATGATTATATTTAAGATATAGATATTTAAATGAACACCAAGAACACACAAATTGGTTAAGAAATCGATTTGTTATGCTTTTTATAAGTTGGAGTTAAGATATGGAGATAAGATAAAACAAGCAATTAGAGGCAGTGAGGTTTTGACGAGGATTCCATTTGGCAAATGGATGACTTTTTCCATGAAATTTTGTGGACTTAAAGAGGACATCTTGATCTTTAAATCCATAGGTAACACGTCTCATTTGGACAAGTAACCAAAGAGAAATGAATTTTTGAAGTTATACCAAGAAACTGGAACTTTCAGTTTTTACCAAATGAACAGTGATTTTCAACGAATAAACTGATTTCATTTGGCCAAGGAAACCTCAGTTTTATATTTTTTTTCTCAAATTTCAATGAAAGAGATTTCATTATAAATTTGAACCACCATATTTTAATTTTTATACATTTAATTATAATTTTTCAAAGATAGGTACATGTTCTGGAATCACCAAATGAACAGTAACATGAACAGTACCTGAGAGACCAACTTTTGAAATTCATCTTTTTGATATTAAAGGTTATGTAATTGATCCAAATGGGTTCCAATTGAGTATAACTAAGGTTAAAATTAAGGATATGACACTTTCTATCTGTATATCAATCTCAGTCTACTCTTGACCAGACTATGGTTCCTTTATAGTCTTCTCCTTGATCCTGACTAACTTAAGTCACTTCGATCTCATTCATCATCTAGCACTATTACTTTTACTCTTTCAGGTGCTCTACCCTAAGTCTGCTAGATTACTGTCTCTTTATGATGGTATCCCTCTATTTTGGGAACTTTAACTTTTTATCTATTAACCATCATGTCTCTAACCTTAAGCCATGTATTAGGCTCATTCTTAGGCAATTCTCATTCTAACTTCTTATTATTCTATTCAGTAAAGACTAGATGAATTAATCTTTTGTAACATAAATCAATTCCTGGTGATCATATGGAGGATATACTTTTGAAAATTTTCTTAAACTAATCTTCTATATCTCAGTGCCACGTACTATTTGGCTTACCTGTACCATATGCTAAACCTCTAGCTAATAAACTTCAGTGAGGTTAGCATCTTCATTGTCATAAGGTCTTTATGCATCCTAATCACGACCTAAGCACTGGCTAGTCACAATACGTACTCTCTGTAAACTTGTTGTGACCATCTCAACTTACTCGTCACGACTTGACAGCTATGTGTTCTTCAGTAGCTACTATAAGTCTTTTTACGTCGTGAACTTACAGCTCTAGATCTCTCTGGAACTTTACTTCTCAACCAATGATCTTTACTTGTCACGACGAAAATGCCTTTGTGAATCTTTGTCATGCCCTATGACTTAACTCATCGCCACTTAACTTCTCTGAAACTTCTAGTCGCAACCTAAACTGCTTCACATCACGCCTGGACATAGCTTTCTCTAAACATTTTCTTCTAATGTTCCTGACTTTGATGAGGTTGGGTCAATTAAAAATCATTCATATCTATCTATCTATCATAATAACATTAAATTGGAAATATATTCACATAAATGTTCAACTAACTATCATTTTATTATATCACATCAAAACTCATATTCCATGCCATCATAGTATTTATACATGCATTACATACATGTTAACTACATATTCGGGGTACATCATAACTATTATACATCTGAGTAATTACTTTATTTTACAATGTTTACATATTTACATTATCCCTCATCTCTTTTTACATTCTTTTCTAGGGAATCATAAACTCCAAATATTTCTGCATACATAAGTGCCACCCCTGTATATCAATTGGTGGATCATTTGCCAAAAACCCACTTAGCTCTATTTGCCATTTAAGGGTATATGGCAATATCTGGCTTATGACCATCTCATGCCAATCTTTTAGAGTGTAAACCTGATTCAGGTCATTACCCTATACTATATATCTATTTACCATCCCTGCTATGGCATTGAGAAATAGCAGATAAACTGACTGCTCTTGATCTATACTTCTATCCATCCCTTGACCTAGACTGAGTAATTCACTCTCCACAGCTTTCTTGAGATTAATATAGTCAACATTATTTGTCTTTAACAAAGAAGGTTAAAGTTTACTAGGACCATGAGCATCACACTAATCTTTCTCTATAAAGTCACATATTCCTGGACATTGAGAATAGGAAGGAGCTATCGTAGACTTTGACTGGATTTTTGGACTAAGGGACTACTATAGGTTACTCATATCAAATATATTCTCAAACTCTGGTGGAGGAGGAATAATGTCTACTCTACCTGTAATCCAGTATTAGTATTCAGTTTCCTCAGTCGTAATATGTCCTCTCATTAAAGGAATAGGGGTTACATCAAGGTTATAGGGAACTCCAACAAACTTATACAGTATAGAATTACTAGACTCATCATCATCTGGTGCATGCATAACATCAGACATAACCTCCCTGATTGATCCTCTATACTGTCATTTGAACTATCTTCACTGTCTGAAGGAGGATCATAGTCTGGATATACATCATCTTCATATATCATTACTGGCTAGGGGTCTCCCTTATTAACTGATGGCTCTAACTTAACTTTATAAAATCCCATATCTACTTTTACAATATTTGCTTAAATAAGCAATGCAAACTAAGCCAACACATACCCTAACTTAACAAAGTACTCACTACTTAGAGTTATGATCTAGAGACTGTCTTATCTAATGTCAGAAGCTTTGCTTTGATACCAAAATGAAACATCCTTATTTTTATACATATTAGGGACCATTCAGTAGCATTTAGAACCACTTATAAGACCTTGAAAGTCCATTAGCTAAATTTGGAATTTTTACTCTTCTCCAGTTATTGTTCATATGGTATTCCAGATTTGGCGATGAACTTCAAAACATCATAATTAATTATAGAAAAATCAAAATGAAGTGGTTCAAAAAGCTACATGAAGATAACATCTTGAAATTTAAGGAAAAAATAATTTTATGACTAAATGCTTAGTCAATTAATATAGTTTAATTGTCAAAATGTACTGCTTATTTGGTCAAAAATCCTTAAAACAGATTCAGGTCCCCATCTTTGGAAAATTCTTTCTCTATATACAGACATTGAAATAAGGTATTCTTGGTGTCATAATGAAGCTTGAAATGTTAAATCAATGTATATAAAATTTCATACATTAATTCCTTCATTTACTATTTTTTATTACATCATGAACTTTATTGTTCAACTTGTGATATAATATCATTATACATAACACTTCATCATATAAAATTTACACTATCCAATCCCTAACTTCTCTTCATGCTTCTTCATCCTCTTCCATCATTTATGAACCTATTGGGATTATGATTACATGGATGGGGTGAGATTTCTGGGGAAATCTTAGTAGCAAATGGTACTAAACAATGCATTCATTAATGTAAATACTTATGCTTGCTTGTGAAAGTGTTAACATTGTGTAATGTGCATGCTTCCATGTTACATATGAAATATAATTGGCCAAAGTAATCATAGAAATAGAGCTTCAATCATAAACACATATGTAACATAATTCAACTAAGCCATAGCACAACTAAGCATAATATTCAATACATACAAGTTTAGGATAAGTTTACTACCTAATATACTTGACTTTCTTTCAATTTATCTTGCCTCTTTCTTCTCACTTCTTTTTGATGTATGGCTGCCTCCTTGGAATCTATCATTTCCTGATTTATAGACATAGAAGCCCAGTATGTAGCCTGAAAAAGGTAGGCTACCAGGCCCTATTGAGCAAAAGTCTCATAAGTATACAGATGATGTTCAGGGACTAAACTGCAAGTGAATGATTAGGGACTAAATGGTAAATAGTGAAAGTCCCTGGGGGTATAATGGTCATTTTGAAGAAAGAGAGGGACTAAACTAGAAAATCTAAATGTTCCAAGGCCAAAAATGAAAGTAAATACAAGTTGCGGGCCATTAAGTGTAATTATAAAAAGTTGAGGGACTAAAGTGTAATTTCCAAAAGTTTATAAGGATAACATTGTAATTATAGAAAGATAAGCCAGAAAATGCTTAGAACTACCCGGAAGTATTTCAGTCCCAAAATTCATTAGTAAATAGAGAAAGTTATGTTGGTTAATCTAGCATCATACATAAAATTTACTAGAGTTCCAGATAGCCGATATTTATCTAATAACCTAAAAGTTATCTAAATTTGTTGTCAGATCTTCTGGACCTCACATATAAGTGACAAAGTTATAAGAAGGTGTGTCCTCTGAAGCCAGAGGTTGGAAAACTGATAGAACCCTGAAAGGAGTTCTGTAAGAAAAGTTATTCATATTTTAGTAAATTTTGACAAGAGATTTTAAACACCCGAGATCTAATTATGAAACTTAAGCAGTAAGCAAGTTATGACTGAATGAGCTCAGATGATGTCACAGAGAGGCCCATGATGATGCCAAGTAAGGCCCAAGCCAATGATATCAATTAATCGAATAAAATAGGCTAGTGTCCATAAATATCCAGAAAAAGTGCAAATGACGAAAATACCCCTATGTTATAAAATAATTAAAGAATGAGTGAAGGGTATTTTGGTCATTTGATTAAGGTTAGACAGTCAAGGAAGGTTATCTGGATAGTTGACTAGGGTCAGGAAATACTCTAAAAAGGTGTGAAAAGACAATAATGCCCCTAGAATTATTAAAGAGGAACTAAAGGCATTTTGGTAATTTGCTAAGAGATATTTCTTCGGAACCAAGTCACCAGAGTGCTTGAGCTTGATTAGAGACCCAAAATGGCATTCCAAGATGTCAAAAAATGTGGCCCAAGAGTTATGTGGGTCCAAGTGGCATTAAAATAACATTTTAGTGATTTTCAATAAAGCATAGTTACCGGTTAGAGATAGAAATATGGAAAGTGATCAGATAGAGCTGTAGACTCATCCATAACCATAAGGTAGCATGAAAGGTGTCCTCATGGGACCTACAAGGTGCCACATGGCATGAGTCAAGGGAAAGAAGAAAAAGATAAGGACACGTGGCACGATCTCAGCCGTTCATTCTGGGAAAAGACTTTGGAATTCTCTAGAAATGTTGAGTCAGCTGGTGAGGTATCCTAAGGGCCCCACCATTATGCCACCTAAGCATGTGAGGTGTCCCTTGATGATATCACTTTGATAAGTCATTGAGGATGATGATATCATCTTGATGATGCAGGTGAAGCTTCTTGAGAAAGCTAAGCGTTCAACGCGATTCAATTTAAGCCATCCATTCCACCTTTATTCACCTATAAATAAACCCTTCTACCTTTTCATTTCACAGAACGACCGAGAGCCAAGAAAGAAGAGAAAAGAAGAGAGATAAAGAGAAAGAGAGAAAGAAAGAGAAAGAAAGGAAGGAAAAAGAAGGAGTTCTGGCTGAGTTAGGAGCAATCTAAGGAGTTTAGGGACTTGGCAAGCTCAGGAATAAGGTAAGTAATTTATTCTAGTCCTTACTCTAATAAATTAGAAGATTGTTCTTATGAATTTAATAGTTAGAATAGAAAAATATTTCTCTCTTGATAAGGTTAGCCGTGGATATAAAGAGGGGATTGTCAAATTAACGGTATTACCTCAAGTTAAACTTGAGTTAATTAGAGCTATACTGAATAGGATAATAATGAAGAGATTATTATTCTATGTATAGGCTCTGAGCTATTTAAAGAAGGAACCTCAGAGAAAAGGCTAAGGACTAAGGAAAAGCTACCTGACATATAGTGAACTTACCTACTTGTATGCTTATGTTGCTTGGATTCTTTATGTGATATTTACTTTTGTGGTGTGAGGCATGCATTATTAAGTAATTCTCTATTTCTTTTTATGCTATGGCCATATATTATAAGTAAGGGACATGAAAGCATATAAGTTATCATTATGCAAGCATGATCATTAAGTGCAAACATAGTAACATCAAGCATATAGTTGCATACATTGTACGGTTTTAGTTTACTACTGAGATTTCCCCAGAAATCTCCCCCTTTTATATCAATCAAATCATAGTATGTCTTCTCAAGATGGAGGAGATGAAGATGCATGAAAAAATTTAAGAATTATTTAGCATGATTGATATGTGATTAATGTATGTATGTAATGTTGGTTGTTAGAATTTGCCACTGTGAACAGTAGCTCGTTGAGAGGTTGTAACATTTGAGCTGTATTTATAAATAGTAAATGGTTGAATAAATATATGATATTTTCCCAGTAAATAGTATACATAAGAATCTTTGATTTGATATTTATAACATCTTATTTAGATGTCTACACATGGAGATATAATTTTCCAACGTTGGGACCAAAATGCTAGAATTAGGGAAGAAAGCAGGATGAACAGTAAAATTGGAATGTTGACTGACATTGACTTGGTCAAGGCATTATAAGTGAGTTATTTTTTCTGATAGACCATTAAGTTAGCTTCGTGTAGCAATTTGAACCACTTCATTTAGATTTATTTGTATTTAATTATGATTTTTTGAAGTTGGGTCACTTCTCTAGAATTTACATGGTGAACAGTACGCGATAGAGTAAAATTCTAGATTGTGTAATTTGACTTCAATAACCTTAAAAGTGGTTCTAGATACTACTATTTGGTCCCTAAGATGTAAGAAAATTAGGATGTTACAGAATCTACTATCAAATCCTAACATCACATAATCATCCATCCATTACAATCTAACTTCCTTGGACATTAAACTTATTTTAACTAACATAACTTCCTTTGATCTTTACTAATTCACTTGGCCTTTGAACCAATTGATATCTTGACTTTACCCTACACAATTCCACCTTTTGAATCCATTTATGAGCTTATAATCATAAAATTCTAGCTCCTATGCACTATTATGGATAGATTTGGAAAACATGCATAATTCTTCCAACAATTCCCATATTGATTCCAATGCTTCCCATATTTATTTCTCTACTTTATCCCACGCAACTTTTTATTTTGAAACCATTTGAAACATCAAAATCATGAAATTATCATCACTATTTATACGAGTGAACAATAATAGAGAAGAACTTCAAAAACTACAATGTGGAATTCTAATGCTTTCAAGGTTCAAAACCAATCCATTCCTACACAAAATCATCATATGAATTCAATGAAAGCATTAGATCATTGAAATTGCATCTCCTTCTATCATGAACAGTACAGATGGAAAAGGTTCAACCCTGGCAAAGTCAAGAATATCAACTTGATTCAACAACCAATCACCTAACTAGTTTGTTTAAGCTTCAATCACACATCTCTAACTTTAATTTCTTATTTCTCCATTCATCTGAGGTTTTAGAAAGCATATACACCTTAGAGAAAACTCAATTTCATCAAAGAAAACCCTAAGTTCAAGCTCTCAAATCAAAGAAAAATAAGCTAGGATAGATTGGTTACCTTTAATCTCTACCTTACTTTAACTTTGGACCTTGGATTCTTCTTTTTTTTGGCTTGAGTTTTCATTTTGCAAGAGGTTCCCCAAGGGTTCTCCTTCACATTTTTGAGCAGAAATAGTAGGGCTAATTATAGAAAAATCTCATGGAAAATGAATGGCCAATATCACTTTGTGCACTATTTGATCTAATGGCTCAATATTGCTATTACATCAAATTTGCCCACCAAGCCAACTTGAGATAAGATCACATGACAAAAATCTTCTCTTCCCCTTGCCTTGGAGGCCATGTGTGAGATCTTGTGGGTCCCACTATGTGTAAACCCTTATTCTTAATTTATTCCGTTTTCTTTTATTTTTCAAAAATTTATAAATTACTCATTTTTGGACTTGGGCTCTAAGAAACTTTTGGGACTTATTGGGCTTCCCTATGCCTTCTTTGGATCCAATAGCTAATTGGCACAAATCTTAAGGAACTTTCCTTATACCGATGTCCTTAAAATATCATGATTTTGAAAAAAATGCTAGACACCTCTTTTAATGGTTCTAACATTTTTAGAAATTCATTATAATATAAAATAAATCCCTAGCAAAGTCTCATAATTTTCTGAGACCCATAAGTCCTGATAAAAATTTCTTATATTTCCTTAAGATCCTTTATCTTAGCCCGATTTCACTTTAATTTCTCAAAGGGCATTATTGTCTTTTCACACATCATCAGAGTATTACCTGACCTTGGTCAACTATTTTGGAAACTCTCCTTGACTGTCTAACCTTATTCAAATGACCAAAATACCCTTCATGTGTCTCTACCTCATTGACACAACATAATGGCACACTCAGTGGTATTTTCATAATTTTATATTTTTCCCTGTCTTTATTAGTCCTAGCCCACATACTTATCTAAAAATATTATTGGTCCTATGAAGCACCATTTTGGGCCCTTTACATGATCCACTACCTTCATAGGCTCAACTCTTGAGAAATTCCCTCGAAATGTATTTATCTAATATTTTAATTCACTGTAAATTCCATAATAAATTCAACAAAACTCCTTTTTGAGCTCTGTTAGTTTCATAAATTCTTATATTAATTATAGTAATTTACTACCAAAGTTCATCTAATTCTAAGGTCTAGAGGATACTTTATTAATTTTTATTTTTTTAAAAATTAATATAAAGCTTTTGGGATCTCAGATAAAATTTTTGTATTGCGTCAAACTAGTTAGAATAATTTTCTCTACTTATTTGGAAAATCTGGGACTAATATGATTCTGGGCATTTTTGGGGTTTTTCGTCTCTACTTTCAATAATTACCATTTTGCCCATGAACTTTTAAAAATTACACTTTGCACATAAAACTTTTAAACTTTTCATTTTAGTCCCTCATCTTTATACCCTTGTCTAATCATTATTTTTCCTTTATATTCATCATCACAATCCTTTCCAAACCTTTTTCCACTATCAGTATTATACAGATAGGGAAAAATTAGCCATGTTGCAATAGTCTTGAAGATTGAATTCTGTTGGATTATATTAGAAAATTCTAAAGGACTAAATTTATGGATTTAACTTAGAGTGATAGAATTCTAAATTCCACTTTTGTGTGTACGTTGCCAATTATTTAATGTTGGCTATTACATTTTGGGAATTTTGACTAATTAATACCTTATATCATTTCAAATCCAATTACTTGATTACTTGCTACCTATCTGGTGATCTTTTTGTTGCGAGTCTAGCTTAGTTATTGGGTAGCTTGAACAAACTAGTTTCTAATTATACTTGGTGGAATTAGTTGAAATCTAATATATAAATAGGTTTTGTTATAAACTTTTAGGCCAAACATCATAATTTGGATGCTTAACAAGTTCTTTTAAATTTGGACTCTTAAGTGTAGTTATTAGACCATATTTCCCAAGGAAAAGATCTATTTTAGTTGGTGCATATGAAAGGTTTGATTAAAGCTTATAAAATGACTTCTTAATAATGTTTTCATTTAAAGGACTTCTGATAATTTAGTTGTGTGTATAGGTTCAGATCTACGCTATAATCTGGCATGAGAAAGTCATCTATAAATCTTAAATGTTTGGGTTATGTTTTGGTCCAAGAAAATGACCCTTTGATCTTAGTCGACATGAGGAATAATAGTTAAATCTCTTTCTTAATGTAAGATGAATCATCCTTACTTTCGTACGTCTTAGGGACCATTCAGAAGCATTTAGAACCATTTACAAGACCTTGGAAGTCTATTAGCTAAATCTGAAATTTTTACTCTTCTCGACTTATGTTCATATGGTATTCCAGATGATTCAAAAAGCTAGGAAAATCATAATTAATTCTAGAAAAATCCAAATGATGTGGTTCAAAAAGCTACATGAAGATAACATCTTTAAATTTAAGGAAAAAATAATTTCCAGACCAAATGCTTAGTCAATTGATACAGTTTATTCATCAAAGATTACTGTTCATTTGATCAAAAATTTTGAAAACAGATTCTGGTCCCTTACTTTGAAAATTTGTTCTCTTTGTACAGACATCAAAATAAGGTATTCTTAATGTCAAAACAAAGCTTGACATGTTAACCAAATGTCTGTAAAATGTCATACATTTATTTCACTAGTTAACATTTTTCATTACATCATAAACATTGTTGTTTAACGTGTCATATGACATCATTACATATAACAATTGTTCATGTAACATTTATACTATCCAATCCCTAACTTCTCTTCATGCTTCTTCATACTCTTTCATCATCCTTGAACCTGTTGGAATTTGGATTATATGGATAGGGTGAGATTTCTGGGGAAATGTCAGTAGCAAATGGTACTAAATAATGCATGCATTAATGTAAATACTTTTGCTTGCTTGTGAAAATATTAACATTGTGTAATGTGAATGCTTCCATGTAACATATAAAATATAATTGGCCAAAGTAATCATAGAAACAAAGCTTTAATCATAAACACATATGCAACACAATTCAACAAAGCCATAGCGCAACCAAGCATAACATTCAATACATACAAGTTTAGGATAAGTTTACAACCTCACATGCTTGACTTCTTTCACTTTAACCTTGCATTTTTCTTCTTACTTCTCCTTTATGTGTGCCTTCCTCTTTTGAGTCCACAATCAATTTCTAACATAACATTACCATCCATTCACTACAATCTAACACTCTTGAACATTGAGCTCATTTAACTACATTAACTTTCCTTAATCATTACTAATTAACTTGGCATTTAAACCAATTGATGTCTCAACTTTACCCTACACAATTTCAGCTTTTGAATCCATTTATGAGCTTTAAATCATGAAATTGTAGCTCCTATGCACTGTTCTGGATAGATTTACAAAACATATACGATTCTTCGAGTGAAATTCTAGTACTTGTTTCTCTACCTTATCCCACATAACTTTTCTTTTTAAAACCATTGGAAGCATCAAAATAATAAAATTCAAATCACTGTTTATGTGAGTGAATAGTAATAGAGAAGAATTTCAAGAATTATAACTTTAAATTTCAATGCTTCCAAGGTTCAAAACTTATCCAATCCTACACAAAATTATCATATAAATTCAATGGAAGCATTAGATCATTGAAAATCCATCTCCTTCTATCATGAATAATGTAGATTATCATATCTTATTTTTCCCCTATCTGTATAAGATTATAGAGGAAAGAGGTTTGTAAAGGATTGTGATGATAAATAGAGAGAAAAAGTGATTATTAAACAAAGGTATAAAGAAAAGGGAATAAATTGAAAAGTCTAAAAGTTCTATGGTGTAAAAATGAAAGTAGAAATAAACTTTAGGCCATTAAGTATAATTATGAAAAGTTGAGGGTCTAAAGTATAATTTTCAAAAGTTCAAGGACAAAATGATAATGATTGAAAGTTAGCTAGAAAAGGCCCAAAAATGCCCAGATTCATATTAGTCCCAAATTTCCCAATAAAAATAGAAAATTATTCTGATCAGTTTGATGCAACACAGAATTTTGATTTGAGGTCAAGAAAAATTTATATTAATTTATGAAAAAAGGAAAATTAATATAGTTTCCTCTAGACCTCAGAATCAGATGAAATTTAGCAATAATTTTTTATAATTAATATGAGAATTTATGAAATTAACAGATCTCAAAAAAGGAGTTATGTAAAATTTATGATGGAATTTACAGTAGATTAAAACACTCGATAAATACGTTTAGGAGGAATTTCTCGGGAGTTAAGCCCATTAAGCAAGTGGACCATGTAGATGGCCCAAAATGGCTCCTTATAGGCCTAATAATATTTTTACATAAGTATGTGGACCAGGGCTAATAAAGACCTAGAAAAATGCAAAATTATGAAAATGCCACTTACTATGCCACTGTGTTGTGTCATAAAGTCAGAGATAGACGAAGGGCGTTTTAGTCATTTGACTAAGGTTAGATAGTCAAGCAGATTTCTCAAAATAGTTGATTAAGGTTAGGGAATACTCTGATGAGATGTGAAAAGATGGTAATGCCCTTGAGGTATTAAAGTAAATAAAGAAGAATGAAGGGGCATTTTGGTAATCTACCAAGGGATTTGTAATTAAGTTTAGACCTTATATAAGAATGTCAATTGTATAAAGAATTTAGATACTAGATTTAAGGACAGAAAGAATATTATGGAATCTCAGAAAAATTAGATTTAGAAAACATTCTGGTTTTGGGGACATCAGACTGAGTTGGTACTGGATTGGACTGAAATTTTTCTAGACACTTCCTCCCTTTTTAATCTCATCACATGGGCTTTGAGGTGTCCTTTGATGATATCATGGATGATTCCATCTCATTGGCTTCTAGGGCAAGCTAATCCAAGATCAAATACGAGCCATTAGATCAAATAGTGCACAAAGTGATCTTGGCCATTCATTTTCCATTGGATTTCTCTATAAATACCCCCATTTTTCTAATTCAAAACCATAAAGGAAGAACCCTTGATGAGGCTATGTCAAAATGGAAACTCAAGCCAAGTCAAAGAAGAATCCAAAGTCCAAAGTTCAAGTTAGCAAGAGATTAAAGGTAAGCAATCTATCCTAACTTATTTTCCTTTAATTTAAGGGCTTGAACTTAGGGTTTTCATGGTAGAAAGTTGAATTTTCTCTAAGGTGTATATGCTCTCCAAAACCATAGATGAAAGGAGAAAGAAGAAATTAAAGTTAGAGTTATATGATTGAAGCTTAAACAAGCTAGTTAGGTGATTGTTTGTTAAATCAAGTTGATATTATTGACTTTTCTATTAAAGATATATTTTTGTTTGTGCTATTTATGATAAAAGTAGATGTAATTTCAATTATCTAATGCTTTCATTGAATTTATATGATGCTTTTGTGTACGATTGGATGGGTTTTGAACCTTGGAAGCATTAGAATTGAAAGTTGTAATTCTTGGAATTCTTCTCTGTTACTGTTCACTCATATGAACAGTCCTTAGAATTTTAAGATTTTGATAAATCCAATGGTTTTAAAATGAAAAGTTGTGTAGGAAGTATTGGGAACCATTGAAATGAAAATGAGAATTTTTTGAAGAATTATGCATGTTAAATTTCACGATTCTAAGGTCATAAATGGATTCAAAAGATGAAATTATGTAGCACAAAGTCAAGAAATCAATTGATTCAAAGGTCAAGTCCATTAGGAAAGATTAAGTAAAGTTAATATAGTTAAATGATCTCAATGTTCAAGAGAAAGTTAAATTGTAATGGATGGATGATTATGTGATGTTAGGATTTGATTGTGGACTTCAAGGAGGCAGCCACACATCAAAGAGAAGTAAGAAAAAAGAGGTAAAGCAAAGTTAGAGTGAAAGGAAGACAAGTATATGAGGTAGTAAACTTATCCTAAACTTATATGTATTGAATGTTATGCTTAGTTGTGCTATGGCTATGTTGAATTGTGTTGCATATGTGTTCATGATTGAAGCTCTATTTCAATGTTTACTTTGGCCAATGGTATTTTATATGTTACATGGATGCATGCACATTACACAATGTTAACACTTTCACAAGCAAGCACAAGTATTTACATTAATGTATGCATTGTTTAGTACCATTTGCTATTGAGATTCCCCTAGAAATCTCACCCCTCCATATAATCCCAATCCCACAGGTTTATTAATGATGAAAGAGGATGAAGCAGCATGAAGAGAAGTTAGGGATTAGATAATGTAAATGTTATTTGATAATGTATAAATTCTTGCAAGTAATGAAGTTATATGACATGTTTGAGCCACAATGCTCATGATGTAATGAAAAATAGCAAATGATGAGATAAATATATAAAATTTTATAGACAATTAGTTAACATGCCAAGCTTCATTTTGACTCCATGAACATCTTATTTCGATGTCTGTACAAAGAGAAATAATTTTCCAAAGTTAGGGACCAGAATCTATTTCTAAGATTTTTGCCAAATGAATAGTAATATTTGACAATTAAACTGTATTAATTGACTAAGAATTTAGTTAGGAAATTATTTTTACCTTAAATTTAAGGATGTTATCTTCACGTATCTTTTTGAACCACTTCATTTCGAGTTTAATAGAATTAATTATAATTTTTTGAAATTTGTCGCCTAATCTAGAATACCATATGAACAGTAACTCGAGAAGAGTAAAATTTCATATTTAGCTAAAGGACTTCCAAGGTCTTACTTGTAAGTGGTTCTAAATGCTACTGAATGGTCCCTAAGACATATGAAAGTAAGGATGTTTTGACAGACTGAAATATATCTTCAATGTCCAAGTTAAGAATACCAACTTGATTCAACAACCAATTATCTCGCTAGCTTGTTCAAGCATGAATCACATAATTCTAACTTTAATTTCTTCTTTCTCCTTTCATCTAGGGTTTTTGGACAGCACATACACCCTAGAGAAACCTCATATTTCTTCCATGAAAACCCTAAGTTCAAGCCACCAAAAGTAAAGGAAAATAAGCTAGGATACATCACTTACCTAGATCCTTAGCTAGCTTGAACTTTGGCACCTTGAATCTTCTTTGTTTTAACTTGAGTTGGCATTTGGGTAGCACCTCCCCAAGGGTTCCAAAGCCATAGTTTTGGACAAAAAATATGGGGGTATTTATAGAAAAATTTCATAGAAAATGAATGGCCAAGATCACTTTGTGCACTATTTGATCTAATGGTTCATAATTGCTCTTACATCAAACTTGCTCACCAAGCCAATTTGAGATAAGATCACATGACAAAAATCTTCTCTTCCCCTTGCCTTAGATGCCATGTGTGAAGGTTTGTGGGTCCCACCATGTGAAAACCCTAATTCTTACTTTATTCCTTTTTTCTTTTCTTTTTTCAGAAATTCAGAAATTATTCATTATTGGACTTGGGCTCCAAGACAACTTTTGGGACTTATTGGGCTGCCCTAGGACAACATCTTTGGCCTCTCTTAGGTCCAATTGCTAATTGGCATAAATCCCAAGGCACTTTCCTTATACTTATATCCTTAAATTACCTTGCTCTTGAAATAAATGCTAGACACCTAAAACATCCTTATTTTCGTACGTCTTAGGGACCATTCAGTAGCATTTAGAACCACTTACAAGACCTTAGAAATCCATTAGCTAGTTCTAGGATTTTTTACTCTTCTCAAGTTACTGTTCATATAGTATTCCAGAATTGGCTACGAACTTCAAAAAATCATAATTAATTCTAAAAAAAAAGAATGAAGTGGTTCAAAAGTTTAAGTGAAGATAAAATCTTAAAATTGAAGGGAAAAATAATTTCCAGACCAAATGCTTAGTCAATTAATATAGTTTATTCGTAAAAAATTATTGTTCATTTGGTCAAAAATTCTAAAAACAGATTCTGGTCCCTTTGAAAAATCTGTTCTCTTTGTATAGACATCGAAATAAGGCGTTATTGGTATCAAAACAAATCTTGACATGTTAACTAAATGTCTTCCATATATTTATTCCATAATTTACTATTCTTCATTACATTATGAGTATTGTGGCTCAACCATGTCACATAACCTCATTACTTGCAACAATTATACATTCATCATATAACATATATACTATCTAATCCCTAGATTCTCTTCATGCTTCTTCATCCTCTTTTATCATTCATAAACTTGCTAGGATTGGGATTACACTTAATGGCTCAAAGTTTATTTCTACTTTCATTTTTCACTATAGAACTTTTAAACTTTTCATTTTAGTCCCTCATGTTTATGCCTTTGCCTAATCATTATTTTTCCTTTCTATTCATCATCACAATCCTTTCTAAATCTCTTTCCACTATCAGTATTATACATATAGGGAAAAGTAGGATGTGACAACACCTCTTTTAATTGTTCTAACATTTTAAGAAATTCATTCTAATATAAAATGAATTCCCTACAAAGTCTCATAATTTTTTGAGACCCAGAAGTGCTGATAAAAATTCCCTATATTTTCTCAAGACCCTTTATCGGTGTCCAATTTCACCTTAATTTCTCAAAAGGCGTTATCGTCTTTTCACATATCATCAAAGTATTCCCTACCTTGGTCGCCTATTTTGGAAACTCTCCTTGATTGTCTAACCTTAGTCAAATGACCAAAATACCCTTCGTTTATCTCTGGCTCATTGACACAACAAAGTGGCACACTTAGTGGCATTTTTGTAATTTTATATTTTTTCTGGTCCTTATTAGCCCTAGCCCACACACTTATCTAAAAATATTATTGGCCCTATAAGGCACCATTTGGGTCCTCTACATGGTCCACTACATTCATGGACTAAATTCCTGAGAAATTTCCCTGAAACATATTTATCAAGTGTTTTAATCCACTGTAAATTCCATAATAAATTCTACATAACCCTTTTTTATGCTCTGTCAATTTCATAAATTCTCATATTAATTATAAGAATTTACTATCAAATTTCATATAAATTTGTTGGGACCTCAAATTAAACTTCTGCGTTGAGTCAAACTAATCAAAATAATTTTCTCTCTTTACTGGGAAAATTTAGGACTAATATGATTCTGGGCATTTTTGGACATTTTTGAGCTTAACTTTCCACAATTATCATTTTTGCCCTTGAATTTTTGAAAATTACACTTTAAGCCCTCAACTTTTCATAATTACACTTAATGGCTAAAACTTTTGTCTACTTTACACTTTGCACCATAGAACTTTTAGACTTTTCATTTTAGTCCCTCATCTTTATACCTTTTTCTAATCATTGTTTTTCCTTTCTATTAATTATCATAATCCTTCCCAAATATCTTTCCACTATCAGTATTATACGATAGAAAAAAAATTAGGACGTGACATTTCTACCTCCTTTAAATAAATTTTGTCCTTGAAATTTACTTAGCACCTTAGTCAACTATCTCAGATATATATCCTCTTTATATCCTTTTCTGCTTTATGACCAAGGATCAGGGTATCTATATCTTATCTTCTATCTTGACATCTTAGTGGAGTACTTTCCATATCCGCAAATCTTTATATCTTTGCTGTGATTATTCTTCTTTTCTGAATCAACTCAATCAGAGTTAAACTCTACTTTATTATATTACTTGCTTACTTGCTATACATCTATTTGTATATGGACTTCTCACTATACTAGAACTGTGAGTAGTGTCCATTCCTTTCATATTAAATTCTCTCGAATATTACTATATTCTAGAGTTTCGTCAACTACTCATCATACTTTATAGTACATATCTCTTATTACTTATCTTAACATCTATAAATCTTCAATTTTTGCTTTCATATATGTTAGGAATTGGAAGACATGCAGCGAAAATTAATTTAAAAATTTTTCCATTCCTTGCCAGGATCTACCATATGTGTTTAAGTCAGGTGGGAAGGAGCATTACCCTCAGTGTTTCTCAGCGATTTCTACAGCTTCTCTCCGTAACTGGTGATCTCTTTTCGATCGTAAGAAGACGTCCACAGCTTCTCTCCACGGCTCATGCTCTCTTTCTGATCGCAAGAAGTCGACGCCTCAGATCGGCTTCCTCTACTGGTATCCACACGAACAGTGTTCCAACCACGAACGATGTGCTAGCGTCTCTTGTCCCTCCAAGGCTCTCTCAAGAATTCATCCTCTCCGTCTCTACTTCAGCAATTTCTTATCTGTAAAACCTTTTTTTTTGCATAATCCCTTCAACTTTTGTGTTATGTGTGTTTCAAAAAATGTAGTTCCTCAAATCAGATATATAGGATGCTCTGCATTTTTTTCAACCGAATTGGATTTTTGGAATTAATCTATATTAATTCTGAAATTAATACAATATCACATATTGTATAATTTGATAAGAACCTAATTAAATAAATAATGTTTGTATTAAATCCGTCCCACAGATTTAATTCACCTATTTATTTAATTTAAAACAAAGATAAGACTAGACTATATTTGATTTATTCTCATAAATCAAATTTGAGATATCATGTCAATTTGAATTTCAAATTCAAACGTGATAGAGATTTAATTTATCCTTATAAATTAAATCTTGTAAATATATCTTATATGAGATATTCTATCAATTTGAATTTCAAATTTAAACGTGATAGAGATTTAATTTATCCTTATAAATTAAATCTTGTAAATATCTCTTATATGAGATATCCTATCAATTTGAATTTCAAATTCAAACATGATAGAGATTTAATTTATCCTTATAAATTAAATCCTATATATCCCTTATATATAATGTATATATACGAATATATATATATATACGAATATAAATATAAATCAATATATACATCAACCTTGGATCATTCATTGAATCTGGACACGTCTTAGATTCAATGAATCTGGACATCATAGCTTGTGATGGGCTATTTTGTGTGCCACCCTATATGCCCATATGAAGTTGGCAGTGGGCCATTTGCTATACTGGCCCACAAGTCGCAAGTAGTCTCTAGCAAGACATAACGACTACCCAAATCATATGAGGATTGATAAACGATGTAACCTTTTATACAACCATATCATGTCCCTTCTGTCACGCGATATTTTGGTCATGGATGAGGCATGGATAATGTCATCCACCTATTCCTGACTGTTACTTTCTCGATCTCTGAGTAGTCTGACTATAGAAATAGAACTACCTTTCCATTATAGTATGGCCATACATTTCTCAGACTCACTCATCGAGGGGCCCAGTAATATGTCTCTATGAATGTGAGGGACAAATTCCATCTTGACCATTCACATTCCTCCGCATGAAAAACCACTAAGCCCGAACATAGTCTTTATGATCACTCGGTCAAAAGTGACTTTTGACTAGGTCAAAGCTGAGCGTTTGTCATGTAGGAATCCATGATAATCTCAGGTCAAAGGGCATAGTGATATGGTTTGTATATGAGAGAAGCTTATGACATAACCCATGCAGCTCTCTTACAGCGGGTCGGTCTAACACCTTGTACTCTTACATGTGCCTATGACTTTGATTTATATCTCTATACATCTTCAAAGTCTTATTGGCCTTATTTCATCTCTGCTCCCACATAGATGACCAACCAGGGATATTTAGGATAAGATCATGAATTATCCATGGATGGTCATCACAATAAACATGCAAATAATATGATAACACAATTAATAAATTCATAAATCAATAATGTTCATAAGACAATGATTGGCCCCTTGTGCACATTTTCCAACAATATCATCATACTTCTTCTTATCATTTTTACTAATTCATCATAATACAGAGAGATGACTTATGTGATTATTCTTTCTTTCTTTACATTACTACTAAATAGGAGCACATAGGAGCATATACTCTAACACGCTTAATGCCTGGCCAACATGTGGTAGGACTACATACCTGCTCATGAATGTAAAGCTCTAACATTGGAGCTCAAGCACTTCTTTTCGTTATATGAAAATCTCTAAAACTCAGAGCTTGCCCAACTCTATCATATGGAGCTTACACTGCTCTAATATTTAAAGCTTTAGCATATTTTACAAATATAACATAATGCCTGGCATTTCATGCAAGGAGTGAAAGCTCTTACTTGCTATTTCATTTGTAACATAACATTCAAATATCTTATCCCTTTCAAAAAGGGAGTCTGTCTATCTATTTATAAAGGTAGCTACAAGGCCACTTCATATTGTACTTTTCAATACATATTTCTTATTATATATCACATTACATACTTCTCATAGCATATCTCATTACATAGTTTTCATGTTGTATCCTGGTATATCTGACCAAATATGGCTATATCATGGTGTATCTTACCCTTTTATAGCCTATCTTGCCTTATCATGACATATCCTCATATACCATAAGCCTAATATTCTCTTTAACTTATAACTTTTCTAGTTTTTGAGAATACTCTATGAGGAAGATCTTGCTCTTAAGTCTTTCTAACTTCCTCCTGACATAAATCTGTAATATGAATCTTTCTTTTCAAATCCACTATATTTGGACTTGACATAAAGGTTGTAATCTCTTACCATTCATAACCCTTTCTAACTTTTCATAGATCTTTCTATAATTTTACATAACTTTGTTTATCTATGCCAAACTTCTATGGCATTTACACCCTTTCTCATCACTTCCCAGGGGTCACCTATCATTAGCTACTATTGCCTGAGCACCCTTAAGTGAAGAGTGTCGATAAAAATCTGAAACACGTGCTAACAGGCTCTAACCTTGGTACTTTACTATCTTAGACCCTTCTTATACTGTCTATCTTGGGTTTATCTAGCCTTCTAAATTTATGAAGTCAGGAAAAATTATTACAGTGTTTTTCAGACCTCAGAATTAGATGAAACTTTACAATAAATTCCTACATTTAATATAAGAATTTATAAATTGACAGAGTCAGAAAATAAATCCTGTGGAATTCTTACGGGGTTTTACAGTGGAAAAAAATACCCGATAAATATGGTCGGGAGAGATTTCTTGGGATTTATGCCATAAAGGTAATGGACTAATACTAAGGCCCAAATGGCATCCCAATAGGCCCAATAAGGTGGTAAGACAGTTAAGTGGGTCAGAGTCCAGAGCAACCCAGGAAAAGTGTGAAATTATAAAAATGCCCATAGGTGGCCAGATTGTTCCAATAATGGAAGGAGGGTATTTTGGTCATTGTGTACAGGACAAAAATACCCAAGATAGTATAAAGATGATTAGTTAGAGCCAGTATATGCCCTAATACAGTACAAAGAGGTGTGAAATGACAATTATGCTTTTAAGGTTAATATAATGCAAGAACGAGCAATAAGGGTATTTTGGTCATTTTCCAAGAGATGGTTGGCAGATAAATACTCAGTCTAACAATATCAATGGTATGATAAACTTAGACACTGGTTTCCATGACAGAATACATATTATGGAATATTATAAAAATTAGGAACATAAAATAGTCTAGTTTTTGTGAAACTACTCCAATCGGTACTAGATTGGACTAAAATTTTCCCTATTAGTATATTTACCTTTTTCTAGCCAAACATGGCCCTAAATGATGTCATGCATGGCATCAATCTTTGGCTTCTAGGGCAAGCTTGCTTTAAGGTTGGATATGGACCATTAGATCAAATAGTAACCAAACTAATCTTGGCTATTAATTTCCACCCAAGATTTTCTATAAATACCCCCCAAACCAGAATTGATTCGGCATGCATGGTACCTTAGGGAACCTCTGGCCAAATTTCATTTGAAGCAAGAAAGAAGTACATAACTTGGAGCAACAAGCAAAGTAACTATCTCCCTTGTTCTTGGACTTTAATCTAGCAAGTTAGCTCTTAGTTTTAAGGGTTTTTTTGTGACTTATTTCCTTTGTGGGTGCTTCTGGAAGTGCTGTCCATATGTGATAAGAATATGAGTTTTATGTTATGGATAGTTTAGACAAGCTTAAACAAGCTAGAATCAAGTGGTAAAAGCTTGGAAAATCAAGTATGCATGTAGTTAGAGTTTTGTACTCTTGGCTGCTACTGTTTGAAACACTGTTCATATATTGGAATTTCATGATTTTAATGCTTTCAATGAGTTTAAAATGGAAAATTGTGTGGGGATAAAGTAGGAGAACAAGTATTGGAACCATTGGAATCAAAATGTGAATTTTTGGAAAAAGAAGGGTTCACTTCAGTTTTGTACAACAACTCAAGGAGTGTTTTGATCTTGGAAATTTTGGTTTTATATTTGGATTCTAAATGAAAAATTATGTGGAAATGAACTATAAGAATTTATTTTAGAAAGATGGAAGTATGGAACATAAAATAGAAATAGAATGGAAGTTAGTAAAAGCCTAGTCTTGGAATTGTTTTCAAGTTGAGTTGTAACTTGATGTTACTTTGTAATGGCTAGGTTTTGACATTTGTGAGGGAAGAAAATCATCTCAGAAAGACCTTTTAAAGGATAGCTAAAGAGGTAGCAAGAATACGTAACTATAGTTTCATGTTTGTTTGATTGTATGCTTGCTTGTTAGTTATGGTGTTTGGTTGAGTTTCAGATTGTGCCATCATGTTTATGATGAGGTATGAATGATTGCAACTCCTTGAAACTAATGCCATGACAATATGAATGGTAGAGTTTGCTTATGTTCTATTATGAAGTAGCCCCCATGTCATATCCTTACTTTTAACCTCAATTATACTTGATTAGAAGTGATTGGAACCAATTACATGATCATTTGCTTTGAAAACATCCATTTCCAAAAGATTTGCTCTCGGGTACTGTTCACTTTTACTGTTCATTTGGTAATTCCATAACATGTACCCTACTTTGAAAATTCATAATTAATTGTAGAAAAATCGACATAACATGGTTCCAATTTCTAATGAAATCTCTTTCACATATATTTGAGGGAAAAATATGAAAATGAGGTTTTCTTGTCCCAATGAAATCAGTTTAATCGTTGAAAATCACTGTTCATTTGGTAAAATCTGGAAGTTCCAGTTTCTTTACTTAACTTCAAAAATTCATTTCTCTTTGGTTACTTATCCAAATGAACTGTGTTACCTATGGATTTGAAGCTTTAGATGTTATCTGTAATCTCATAAAATTTCATAGAAAAAAACGTTCAGTTGGTGTATGAAATCTTTGTGTGAACGTCACTGCCTCTCAGCACTCGTTTTACTCAATTCCAGATCTTACTTCCAACTTTGGAAAATCATAACAATTCAGATACTTATCCAAATGAGGTGTTCTTGGTGTTCATTTAAAGCTCTGTGTTTTAACTTTAATCAAGCCAAGTTTCATATTAAAACTAGCTAAATTAGATAACAAAAACATTGTCAAATCACCACGGCCTCAAAATAGGACTAGAGAAACATACACCATGCATACTAGCATATCATCCCATAATGTCATGTAAGTCATGTAGCTTATTATACAAACTTATTCATCAACATTTACTCTCCTCCCTTGAAAAGATCCAGCACCTAAAACATAGTTATGCATGTGGAAGGAATGAGATTTCATAGAAATCCCAATAGCAAGTTACACAAGCTATAATATCATGCATGGATAATTGTATGCTTAACATGTTATCATGAGATGGGAGCTACTTCATAATGGTACATAAGCAAACTATAACATGCATATTGTCATGACATAACTTGCAAGGAGTTGCAATCATTCATACTTCATCATAACATGATGACATAAGCTCAAGCTCAACCAAACACCATAATCAACAAGCAAGCAAAACAATTAAACAAACATGAGTTATAGTTAGGTATCCTTGCTACCTCTTAGCTATCTTGGTCAAGACCTTCTTGAAGTGCTTTCCTTCCTTCACAAATGTCAAAACCTAGCCATTACAACATAATATCAAGTTACAACTCAACTTAAAACCAAATCCAAGACTAGGTTTTCACTAGCTCCCTTTCTTTCTCTAATTTATGTTTCCTACTTCCACCTTTCCAAAATAAATTCTCATGGTTCATTTCCACATAATTTTTCATGTAGAATCCAAATATGAAATCAGAATTTCCAAAATCAAAACATACCAATTGCTACAGTGCCAAACCGAAATGCATGCTCTTGTTTTCCAAAAATTCTCATTTTGATTCCAATGCTTCCAATACTTGTTCTCCTACTTTATCCCCACACAACTTTCCATTTTAAACTCATTGGAAGCATCAAAATCATGAAATTCCATCATATGAACAGTACCACGTACAGTACCAGCAAGAACACAAAACCCTAAATCCAAACATACTTGAATTCACAAGCTTATACCACTTGATTCTAGCTTGTTTAAGCTTGTCTAAACTATCCATAACATAAAACTCATATTTTATCCACATATGAGCAGCACTTCCAGCAGTAACCATAAGGGAAATATAGCATGAATACCCTTAAAACCATGAGCTAACCTACTAGAACAAAGCTCAAGATCAAGGGAGATGATTACCTTGCTTGTTACTTCACTTTGGTTGCTTCTTTCTTGGTTGAATGGAAATTTTGCAAGAGTTTCCCTATGGTTCACCATGCATGCCGAAGTGATCTGAATAAGGGGGTATTTATAGAGAAATTTGGGTTGAAATGGATGGCCAAGATTGATTTGGTTACTATTTGATCTAAAGGCTCACATTTAATCTTGGATTTAACTTTTTCATAAAAGAACAATTATGACATCATGTGGGACAACTCATGGGACACCTAAGAGGGTTAGGTGGCGTGCTGCCCATGTCAAGAAGGTTCTGGAAAAATTCCAGTCCAATCTGGTACCGATCGGAGCAGTTTCACAACAACCGGACTGTTTTCTATTCTGAATTTTTTTATAATATACCAGGATATGTATTATGTCCTAGAAATCAATATTTAGGCTTCTCATATCATTGAAAATGATATATTGAATATTTATCTGCCATCCATTCCTTAAAAAAATAACCAAAATACTCTTAGTGTCCTTTCCTGTGCTGTACTAACCCTAAGGGCAAAATCATCATTTCACACCTCTTTACACTGCCTCAGGGCATATATTGACTCTATATAATCATATTTATACTATGTCCCACGTTTTTGGCCTATCCATAATGACCAAAATGACCTCCATCCATCACTAGTACAGTATAGGCATCCAGGAGCATTTTCGTAATTTTGCACTTTTCCTAGACTGCTCTGGCCTGTGGCCCATATAACTGTCCAGTCACCTTAATGGGCTCATGATGGTGTCATTTGGGCCTTATTATGGGCTTATTGCTTATATTGCCTTTATGGCCCAATTCACTGTACAACTCTCCCGATCATATTTATCGGGTATTTTATTTCACTGTAAAATCCCGTATGGCTTCTACAGGATTCCTTTTCTGATTCTGTCAATTTTATAAATTCATATATTAAATATATGAATTTTCTATAAAGTCTCATCTAATTATGAGATCTCAAAAATACTGTAATAATTCCTTCTGACTTCAGAAATTTATATCAATTAATCGGGACCTCAAATCAAAATTCTGTGTTGCGTTAAACTGACTGGAATATTTTTGTCTATCTACTGGTAAAATTTGGGTCTGATCTGATTCCGGGCATTTTTGGCCTGTTTTGGCTCAACTTTTCCATATTTACATTTAGGTCCCTTAACTTTTGAATAATTGCACTTTAGTCCCTGAACTTTCCATTAATTGCATTTAGGTCCCTCCTTTTATTTCTACTTCAACTTTTTGTCTTCAAACTTTTCAATTTGCATTTTGGTCCCTATTCTTTCCTTAGTTATTAATCCTTCCATTTCTTTTTGCAATCTGATACAGTTTATTCCAAGAATCTTATATCTATTGCAGATAAACTGTACAGGTACATCAGGTCAGAAAATTGGGGATATGACATCCCATCTCATGATAACATGTTAAGCATCCAATTAATCATGCATGATATTATAGTTTGTATGACTTGCTATTGGGATTTCCATGAAATCTCATTCTTTCCATATGCATAACCATGTCATAGGTTCTGGAACCTCACAAGGAAAAAGGGTAAACATATATGGTTGAACTTGTATTATAAGTTATATTGGTCACTTGCCACTATGGAAGTATATGTTGGGATGTATGGTGTATGATCATGTAGTTGTATTATGAGGCCGTGGCTTTGTGATGATATTTATGATGCCTTAACCAACGAATTGGAACTTGAAATTTGGTATAATAATAGCTAAGATACATATATTTAAATTAAAACCCAGAATGCCTCAATTGGTTAAGTATTCAATTTATTATGATTTTTCTAAGTTGGAGTTAACATATGGAATTGAGATAAGGAGAGCAACTGGAGGCAGTAACGTTCCAATGTTAATTTCATATGGTAAATGAATGGGCTTTTCTATGTAATTTTATGAGTCTAAAGAAGACATATGGAGCTTTAAATTCATAGGTAACATGGTTCATTTGGACAAGTAATGGAAGAGAAATGAATTTTTAAAGTTAAGGCAAAGAAACTGGAACTTCCAGATTTACCAAATGAACAGTGTTTTTCAATGAATAAACTGATTTCATTGGGCCAATAAAACCTCAGTTTTATATTTTTATTTCAAATTTAAGTGAAAAAGCTTTCGTCATAAATTTAATCACCCTATTTTGATATTTCTACATTTAATTATGAATTTCCAAAGTTGGGTACATGTTCTAGATTACCAAATGAACAGTATCCGAGAAGCAATCTTTTGAAAATGCATCTTTCTAAGGCAAAAGGCTATGTAATTGGTTCAAATAACTTTCAACTAAGTATAATTGAGGTTAAAAGTAAGGATATGACAATATATCTATAGATTTGTTGCTAACCTTCATCTCTAATATCATTCTCTACCCAATTGACTATCATTGTCTGATAATAAATTCTCATTCTATTCTTTGGGAATTAACTAGCTAACTATGTCTTTTATCACTTTTCTATTGATTTATCATTACCAAGTTAAATTATTTAATTGTATGTCATATGGTATAGGGGCAACATAACTTTATCATAATATATACTCTACCCTTAATGAAATGTGAAAGGGAGTTTCATTCATCATAGCATACTCTAATATGCATAATATGCAAGGAGATGCAATCATTTAAGTATTCTCTAATATGCGTGTCATCATATGACAACTGTAAGGAGATGCAACTATTCATCATAACTTATGGCAACATAAGCCATATCACATAATTTGCTCAACCATCCTTCATACTAACATTGCAATTAAACAATTAACAAGGTAAACTTTAAATAATTCTTTCCTCTGTCATATCATCTGTCAGACTATTTATCACATTATCTGTTCAAAATCTGACAATTTATTCAAGAACTTGAAATAACTATTTATCTAACTTAGGTTGCCACATTACCCTCTTATTTGGGTATAGACTCAACCCTTCATTACTCTTTCTTACATAGGGAATATGAGAGTCACTTTATCTTTTCAACTGTGGCTACCTTTCTCTCTAGACATCATAAACTTCTTTTTCTTATCTTGCATACATCTACTGCTCTGTTGAACTTCTACAACTACTTGAGAAAAACTCTTTCTTTGTAACACGGAATTTAATCCATGAACTAACTTCTCAGTCATTCAACTCTCACTATTAATGTGGATGAACTCAACTAAGTATTCGTTAAAGGATTTCTCTTTTCTTATTTTAACCCTTAGCGTCACACTCATCAGTGTCTATTTGAGAGGAATGTTTGTTGTAAACTATTTAAGAAAAACTTCTCAGGTAAGCGGATCAATCTCCATCTATATGGTGTAACTTATGTATCTCTCTACTATCTCTTAACTTTTTCTATTTATATATCAATCTCAGTCTATTCTTGACTGAATTGCAGTTCCTTTCTAGTCTTTTTCTTGATCCTGACTAACTTAAGTCATATGACATTCATCATCTATTATTATTACTTGTGTTCTCTAGGATGCTCTACCTTAGGTTTGCTAGGTTACTATCTCTTCATGATGGTATCCCTCTATTTTGGGAGCATTAAATTTCTATCTATTAACCATCATATCTCTAACCTTATGCCATCTATTAGGCTCATTTCTAGGCAAGTCTCATTCTAGTTTATAATTATTTTGTTTAATAAATACTAGTTGAACAAATTATTTTGTAACATAGATCGACTTCTGATGATCACTCGGAGGATCTACTTCTGAATCTCTTCTTAAACTGATATTCTGTATTTCAGTACCTTGTACTATATGGCTTGCCTATGCACTATGTTAAACCTCTAACTGATAAACTTCAGTGAGGCTGGCATATTCATTATTGTTATTAGGTCTCTCTACAACCTAGTGATGACCTAAATACCGGCTAGTCGTGACTCATACTCTCAGTAAACTTTAGTTGCGACCATCTCAACTTAATCGTCATGACTTAACAGCTCTATGTTCTTCAGTTATGACTATAGGTCTTCTTCTATCATGACCTAATATACTGTATACATTACTCACGTCCTATAACCTAACCCATTATGACCTGAAAGCTCTATGACTTTCTATTGCGGCCAATGGTCTTTACTCATCACGACCAAAATACCTTTGTGAATCTTTGTCGTGACTCATGCCTTAACTCGTTGTGAATTAACTTCTCTAGAACTTCTAGTCGCGACCTAAAACACTTCACATCGACTTGGGCATGGATTTCTTCAAACATTATGTTCTAGTATTCTTGTCCACTACATATTCGGGGTACATCATAACTATCATACATCTATGTAATTACTTTATACTATTTACACATTTACAATACCCCTCATCCTTTTACATTCTTTTCTAGGGAATAGTGAACTGCAAATATTTTTGCATACAAAAATGTCACCCCTGTATATCAGTTAGAAGATCATTTGCTAAAAACTCACTTAGCTCTACGTGCCATGTAGGAGTATATGGTAATATTTGGCTCACTACCATCTCATGCCAATCTTCTAGAGTATAAACCTAATTCAAGTCAGTGCCCTCTATTGTATATCTATTTATCATCCTTGCAACGATATTGAGGAAATACAAATAGATTGATTGCTCTTAATCTCCACTTTTATCCATCCCTTGACCTAGATTGTGTAGTTCACTCTCCACAGCCTTCTTGAAACTGATATAATCAACATTATTTGTCTTTAACAAAGAAAGCTGGGGTTGACTAGGAATAAAAATATCACACTATTCTTTTTCTGTACAGTCATATTGTCATATCCTAAATTTTCCCTATCTGTATAGTACTGATAGTTGAAAGAGGCTTAGAAAGGATATGACGAAGATTAGACGAGATAATAAAGGTTAGATAAGTCTTAAAGAAAGAGAAGGACCTAAACACAAATTGGAAAAGGTTAAAGGCCAAAAGTTAAAGTAGAAATAAATGTTGGGCCAAAAGTGGTAATTTTCAAAAGTTTTGGGACCTAAATGTAATTAAGCAAAAAGTCAGGGACATAAATGTAATTATGGAAAAGTTTAGCCAGAAAAGGCTTAGAACTGCCTGTAAATATTTCAGTCCCATACTCCATTAGTAAATAGAGGAAGTCATGCTGGGTAATCTGGCATGATACATAAATTTTATTAGGGCTCCAGACAGCAGAAATTTATCTGATAGTCTAAAAGTTATCTGAATTTTTAATAGATTCTATGGACATTAGATATATGTGGGGAAATTACAGGAAAGTGTTCCCTATAGTGTCAGATGTTATGAATATGACAGAACTTCGGAAGAAGTTCTGTATAAAAAGTTAATTACATATGAATGAATTTTGACGGGTTTGATAACACCCGTGATCCGATAATAGAACTTATCGGTATATGAGCCTAAATAAAATAAGACTAGATGACCTCACATATAGGCCCATGATGATTCCAAGAAGGGCCCAAAACCCAGGGTACCAGTCCATCAGTAGAAGGGGCTAGTGTCCAAGAAAAGTGCGAAATTACGAAAATGCCCCTGGATGCCCAGATTGTACGAGAGATGGATAAGGGTATTTTGGTCACCTGGGACAGGCTAAAAATGTGGCACATGGTATAAATATGATTAGTTGAGCCCAGATACACCTTGAGGGAGTATAAAGAGGGGTAAAATGACAATTATGCCCTTAGGGCCAATATAGTGTAAGAAAGGTCACCAAGGGTATTTTGGTCATTTCCCAATGAATAGATGGCAGATAAATACTGAGTATAACCATGTCAAGGGTATGAGAAGCCTAGACATTGATTTCTAGGACAGAATACATATCCTGGTATATTATAGAAATCTGAAATTTTACTCTTTATCGGGTTACTGTTCATATGGTATTCTAGATTACGCAATGAACTTTTAAAAATCATAATTAATTATAGAAAACTCGAAATGAAGTGGTTCAAAAAGATACATGAATATAACATCTTGAAATTTAAGGTAAAAATAATTTCTAAACTAAATGATTAGCCAATTGATACAGTTTATTCGTTGAAGTTTACTGTTCATTTGGTCAAGAACTCTGGAAATAGTTTCTGGTCCCTTATTTTGGAAATTCATTTCTCTTGATATACACATCCAAATGACACGTTCTACCTATGAATTTAAATCTCTGGATGTGTGCTACATGATCATAAAATTTCGTAAACTAATTCCTTCATTTGCTAGGTCAAACTGAAGCTACAACAAAACTGCTTTAGGACCTACGTTTTTACCATTTCAGTTTCTTTTCTTTCATTTCCAATAATTGTTTCAGCATGCACAAGCCATCAAATAAGCTTCTTAACATTCATATACATCATATACATATGCCATAAGTATTATAATAGTTTCATCACATAAATGGACACCTTACATGGCATTTACATACATGGACAATTTATAGTATATGCTAAAATCTCAATACTTCACTTCATTTCTTCCATTCTTTAGCTCTTCTCCATGCATACCTTTTCTTCATTCTTGACCTAAATTGGTTGGTTATGGGAGAGTGAGATTCTAGGGAATTTCAGTAGCAAACATTGTGAGGAATTAGAAGACACGCAGCGGAAATAAACTTTAAAAATTTTCCATTCCTTGCCAGGATCTGCCATATGTGTTTAAGTCAAGTGGAAAGAATCATTACCCTTAGTGTTGCTCAGCGAATTTCACAGCTTCTCTACGTGGGTGGTGATCTCTTTCTGATCGCAAGAAATCGACGAAGTGTTCCTCAGCGACCTTCACAGATTCTCTCCGCGGACGGTGGTCTCTTTCCGATCACAAGAAGTCGACGCCTCAGGTCAGCTTCCTCTACTGGTATCCACACGAACAGCGTTCCAACCACGAACGACGTGCTAACGTCTCCTGTCCCTCCAAGGCTTTCACAAGTCTCCGTCTCTATTTCGGCAGTTTCTTGTCTGCAAACCTTTTGCAGATTCCGTTCGGCCTTTTGTGTTCTGTATTATTTTCAAACGTAGCTCCTCCAATCAGATATAGAGGATGCTATGCATTTTTTTTCACTTCACCTAATTGGATTTTGGAGTTAATCTTATATTAATTCCGAATTGATACAATATCATATATTGTATAATTTTATAAGAAACTAATTAAATAAAATAATATTAAATCCGTCCCACAGATTTAATTACCTATTTATTTAACTTTAAATAAAGATGAGACTGAGTTATATTTGATTTATTCCCATAAATCAAATTTGAGATATCCTATCAATTTGAATTTCAAATTCAAACGTGATAGGGATTTAATTTATCCTTATAAATTAAATCTTATAAATATCTCTTATATGAGATATCCTATCAATTTGAATTTCGAATTTCAAACGTGATAGAGATTTAATTTATCCTTATAAATTAAATCTTATAAATATCTCTTATATGAGATATCCTATCAATTTGAATTTCGAATTTCAAACGTGATAGAGATTTAATTTATCCTTATAAATTAAATCTCATATATCTCATATATATAATATATATACAAATTTATATATATACGAATATAAATATAAATAAATATATATATCCACCCTGGATCATTCATTGAATCTAGACATGTCTTAGATTCAATGAATATGGACATCATAGCTCGTGTTGGGCTATTTTGTGTGCGACCCTGTAGGCCCATATGAAGTTGGCAGTGGGCCATTTGCTATACTAGCCTACAAGTCGCAAGCGGTCTCTAGCAAGACATAACAACTACCCAAATCATATGAGGATCGATAAACGATGTAACCTTTTATACAACCATATCATGTCCCTTCTGTCACGCGATATTTTGGTCATGGATGAGGCATGGATAATGTCATCCTCCTATTCCTGACCGTTACTTTCTCGATCCCTGAGTAGTCTGACTATAGAAATGGAACTACCTTTCCATTACAGTATGGCCATACATTTCTCAGACTCACTCATCGAGGGGCCCAGTAATATCTCTCCATGAATGTGAGGGACAAATTCCATCTTGACCATTCACATTCCTCCGCATGAAAAACCACTAAGCCTGAACATAGTCTTTATGATCACTCGGTCAAAAGTGACTTTTGACTAGGTCAAAGCTGAGCATTTTGTCATGTAGGAATACATGATGATCTCAGGTCAAAGGGCATATTGACATGGTTTGTATATGAGAGAAGCTTATGACGTTACCCATGCAGTTCTCTCATAGCGGGTCGGTCCAACACCCTGTACTCTTACATGTGCTTATGACTTTGATTTATATCTCTATACATCTTCAAAGTCATACTGGTCTTATTTCATCTGTACTCCCACATAGATGATCGACCAGGGACATTTAGGATAATATCATGAATTATTCAAGGATGGTCATCATAGTAAACACGCAAATAATATGATAATTCAATTAATAAATTCATAAATCAATAATGTTCATAAGACAATGATTGGCCCCTAGGGCACGATTTCCAACAAACATTACCACTTAAATATGCAAGATGGATGCTAATGCATGATATGTAATTTCATTAACTTTCTTTGATTAGTGACATGCCATCATGCTATATACTTTTACATAAAGTGCATGGCCATGGAAACATGTTATTCACAATACATTCAACATCATTTATCATGTCACAACATCATTCAAATAACATATACATGTCAACACATAAGCGTACCACATCAAGCACATAAAGAGGTAAGTTCACTACCTTGCACTTAAGCTTTCCTCTTGATCTTTTGCATTTGCTCTCTAGCTTTTCAACCAACAAGCCTTTATGTCAATCACCTCCCAACATGTTCTTGGATGTTTCAAGGTCCTAAACACATTCATATTCATCACATAATTCATTAGGACTCATGAACTCCAACCATGTTCAAGATTAACTTTGTTACACTCTTTATTGTCATAACTTTCCCTAATATTCACTAATCCACTTGGCTCTTGAATCAATTGATGTCATGACTTTACCCTACACAATTTCATATTTTGAACTCATTTATAAGCTTAGAATTATAAAATTCCAGCTCCTTCATGGCATGCTGTACAGAATTGAACATAAGCACACAATTCTTTTAAAAATTCTCATTTTGATGCTAATGCTTCCCATACTTGTTTCTCCACTTTACCCCACACAAATTGTCATTTTAAAACCATTGGAACCATCAAAATCATGAAATTCCAATCACTGTTCATGCGAGTGAACAGTAACCGTAAGGAATCTCAAAGACTACAACCTTGAGATTTTAGTATTTCCAAGGTTCAAAACCTTTCCAATCCTACACAAAATCATCATACAAACTCAATGGAAGCATTAAATCATTGAAATTCAATTCCCTTCCCTCATGAACAGTGCAGACCGAACAGGGCACACCATGGCAAAGTCAAGAATATCAATTTGATTCAGCAACCAACCACTTAACTAGCTTGTTTAAGCTTCAATCATATATTTCTAACTTTAATTTCTTCTTTCCCCTTTCCTTTAAGGTTTTTGGGCAGCACCTTCCCTTAGAGAAAACTCAACTTTTTCCCCATGAAAACCCTAAGTTCGAGCTCCCAAATGAAAGGAAAATAACTTAGGAGAGATTGCTTACCTTTAATCTCTAGCTTGCTTGAACTTTGGAACCTTGAATCTTCTTTGTCTTGGCTTGAGTTTCCATTTTGCAAGAGTTTCCCCAAGGGTCCATGAAGCTACGGTTTGGCTGCAGAATGGAGGGGTAGTTATAGCCAAAATCCAAGAAAAATGAATGGCCAAGATTGATTTGGTTACTATTTGATCTAAAGGCCCACATTTAATCTTGGATTTAACTTTTTCATCAAATAATAATTATGACATCATGTGGGACCCATCAAAGGACACCTCAAGTGGTTAGGTGGCGTGCTCATAGTGTAAGGAACCTTCTGGAGAAATTCCAATCCAATCCGGTACCGATCAGTGCAGTTTCACTACAACCGGACTGTGTTCTGTTCCTAATTTTTTTATAATATACCAGGATATGTATTCTATCCTGGAAATTAATGTATAGGCTTCCCATACCATTGAAAATGTTAGAATGAGTATTTATCTTCCATCCATCCCTTGGAAAATGACCAAAATACCCTTGGTGTCCTTTCTTGCACTATATTGACCCTAAGGGCATAATTGTCATTTCACCCCTCTTTGTACTGCCTCAGGGCATATATTGGCTCAACTAATCATATTTATACCATGTGCCACATTTTGATCCTGTCCCATATGACCAAAATGCCCTTCATCCATCTCTGGTACAATCTGGGCATCTAGGGACATTTTCGTAATTTTGCACTTTTTCTAGTACTGGCCCCTTCTACTGATAGACTGGTACCCTGGGTTTTGGGCCTTCCTTGGCGTCCTTATGGGCCTATATATGAGGTCATCTGATCTCATTCTAACTAGGCCTACATACCGATAAGTTCTATTATCGGATCACGGGTGTTATCAAACTCCCGTCAAAATTCACTAATATGTGAATAACTTTTTATACAGAACTTCTTCTAAAGTTCTGTCAGATCTAGGATATCTAACACTGTAGGGCACACTTTCCTGTAATTTGCCTACTTATATCTGAAGTCCATGAAATCTGATAAAATTTCAGATAACTTTTAGACTATCAGATAAATATCTGCTGTCTGGATCTCTAATAAAATTTCTGTATCATGTCAGATTATCCAGCATACCTTCCTCTATTTACTAATGGAATATGGGACTAAAATACTTTTGGGCAGTTCTAACCCATTTTGGGCTGATCTTTCTATAATTACAATTTTGCCCTTGAACTTTTTACTTAATTACATTTTAAGTCCCATAACTTTTGACAATTACCACTTTTGGCCCAAATCTTGTTTCTACTTTAACTTTTGGCCTTTAACCTTTTCTACTTTGCGTTTTAGTCCTTCTCCTTATTCAGGACTCATATAACCTTTATCATTCCTTCCTATCTTCATCATAATCATTTCTAAACCTTTTTCCACCATCAGTACTATACAGATAGGGAAACATTAGGATATGACACTTCTACCCCCCTTAAAATAAATTTCGTCCTCGAAATTTAATCAATACCTCAGTCAAGGATTGGGGTATTTACCTCTTATCTTTTATCGTGACATATTAACGGAGTTTTTTTTATATCCGCAATTCTTCATATCTTACTATGATCATCCTTTTGTCATGAATCAACTCACTCAGAGTTGAACTCCAGTTTATTCTATTACTTACCTTCTTGCTATGCATTTATCTACATATGGACTCCTCACTATACTGGACTTGTGAGTAGCGTTCATTTCTTTCATATTAAACTCTCTTGAATACTGCTATATTCGGGAGTTTCTATTAACAACTCATCATACTTTTTAGTGCAACTACTTCTTTCTCATCTGAGTATCTAGCAGAATTCTCTAAGTATCCGCACACTTTAACTCTCATTCCCATGTCATCATGCATTCTTATCATCTTTAATAACTCATCATAATACAGAGAGAGGACTTATATCATTATTCTTTCTTTCATTGCTCTACTGCCAGCAGGAGTACATATGAGCATATAGGAGCACATACTCTAACATGCATAACGCCTGGCTAACGTGTTATAGGACTACATACCTGCTCATGAACGCAAAGCTCTAACATTGGAGCTCAAGCATTCCTTCTCTTAATATACACAGCTCTAACATTCAGAGCTTGCACAACTCTATCACATAGAGCTTGCGTTGCTCTAACATTCGGAGCTTTAGCATATTCTGTAAATATAACATAGTATAACGTAATGCCTGGCATTTTATGCAAGGAGTGAAAGCTCTCACTTGCTCTTTTATACATAACATATCATTCAAATGTCTTACTCCTTTTAGCAGGGAGCCTCTCTATCTGTTTACAAAGCTAGCTATATAGCCGCTTCTCAAGGCATATCTTATCACATATCTTTTATGCCATATCATGGTATCTCTGGCCAAATCTGGCTATATCATAGTCTATATTTCAAATCCATTTCATTTGGACTTGACATAAGGGTTTTAGTCTCTTATTATTCATAACCCTTTCTAGATTTTCAGAGCTCTTTCCATCATTTTACATAGCTTTGTGCACATATGCCAATTTCAATGGCATTTACACACTTTTCCATCACTTCCTAGGGGGTCACCCATCATTGAATTACCCTTACCTGAGCACGATTAACTAAAATGTGTAGATAAAAATCTAAAGCACTGGTGCTCACTGGCTCCAACCCTGGTACTTTACCATCTTAGACCCATATTATACTATCTCTCTTGGGTCTATCTGGCCTTCTAATCTCTTTGTCCTCATCTGGAGGATTTACTTGTCTCTTATTTTCTGTAATCTTATCATAAGGATCTCTTCTTATATCTTACATAATATTCCCATAAATCCTTGGGACTCAGCATTAACAACTTTAACTTTAATCACTTAGTTCCTGATACGTGTAAGGAAATTCTGAGTTCAGTCCCTGATAGTAATAAGGCTATCTGAAACTAGCATCATGGGTACTCTCTCTGTTATGAGTTAATCAACTTGTGAAGCTTCTATACCTTAACTTTTCCTTGGTATTTGTCCTTCCAAAGAAATACTGTACTTATGGCTCACTACTTTCTTGCTCTAGGCTTAGTCTATGTGACCCTCGGGATCTACTGCGATCAACCGTAAGCATTTTAGGATCTAACTGCGACCCTGTGAGCCATACTAGGATCTAACTGTAATCCTCTAGAATCTACTGGCGTTGTACTGTATTCTCATCTCTGGAAGACCTAAACCAACGGACAAAGTTATAAGGTTAGTCATTTCCACATAGTTGTTAACTCCACAAATAATTCCCCAAAAATGGTCACAGAAGCCAATATTATCTATCAAGACTTCACTCATTTCCTCTATCACTCAGGAACTTCTCATATCATTCTCATACTTTATAACTTACTAAATCCATTACTGTAGAGAGCTACATAGGCTCTATCATGCATATGTCTATCATCATCTATTCATCTCATCAAAGGGACTTTACTCTATTGCAAGAGCAATCTAGCTCTATTGCAAAAACATTAACTTATATTACTTAAAAATTGCTCTTTCTTAGAGCCATATCATCTTTCATAACTGCATCTCATTCTCTATCACATTGACTATCATAGTCTGATAATAAATTCTCTTTCTATCTTCTGAGAATCAAGTAGCTAACTTTCTAGTTTAGCACTTTGATATTGCTTCATTCTTGCTAAGTTGAATTATGTATTTGATTGTCATAGGGCATGGGAGCAACATAACTTTCTCATCTAGTATACTCTACCCAGTATGTACTGCATAAGGGGAGTATTCATTTATCATAGCATACTTAACTTGTATAATATGTAAGGAGATGCAATCCTTTAAACATTCTCTAACATGCATGTCATCATATGACAACTACAATGAGATGCAATTTCTTATTATAACTTATGGCAACATAAGCCATACCACTATCACATACATCTGCTCAACCATCCCTTATACTCACATTGCAATTAAATCATTAACCAAGTAGACTTTAAAGTATTCTGTTCCTTCATTACCTTAATCACTAGGTCCTAATCATTTATTCAGGAACCTAAATCATTTACTTGTTTCACTTAGGTTGCCACTTTACCCTCTTATTAGGGTATAGACTCAACCCTTATTTACTTTTTCTTACATAAGGAATAGGGGAGTCACTTCATCTTTAAATCTATGGCTACCTTACTAAGCCATATTTATTCTATCATATCATCCCTTATTGCCTATAAGATTTCTATGTCTCTAGCCTGAAGGATTTATGTGTCCTTGGCCTCACAACAATCCATAACTGAGTCAGCTATTCTCTTTCAGCTAACTGAGGAAGGTTTGGCTCCTATCTTTATGCCATTTATACTTTTACGTTTCTCTTATCCTCCTGGATTAGTAACAGGCAAGAGAAAGTAACTCTTATTAAGCCTCAAGGTTCATATAAATGAACTCGATTAAGTATCCATTAAAAGAGTTCTCTTCCCTTAGCTCTAACCCTTAGTCTCATGCTCACCTCTCTCTAATTGAGAGGAATACTTCTTTTAAACTCTTTGAGAAAAACTTCTCAAGTGAGCGGATAATTCTCCATCTCATATGGAGTAACTTCTGTATCTCTTAATTCTTTTAACTCTTTCTGTCCATCAGTCTTAGTCTACTCTAGACTAGACTATGATTCTTAGGCAAGTCGCATTCTAACTTCTCATTATTCTTTTCCGTAAAGACTAGCTGTACAAAGTCTTTCGTACTATAGATCAACTCCTGATGATCATACGGAGGATCTACTGTTGAACCTCTTCTTAAACTGATCTTCTGTATCTTAGTGCTTTGTACTATTTAACTTGCCTATACTCTGTATTAAACCTCTAACTGATAGACTTCAGTGAGATTGGCATCTTTAGTCTCATGACACTTGACTTACTATCATCTCATACCAATCATCTAAAGTATATTAGGTTAATGCCCACTACTAAATGTCTGTTTGTCATTCCTACTACGGCATTGAGGAACTGCAGATAACTAACTGTTCTTAATCTATACTTTTGTCCATCCCTTGACCTAGACTGAGTAATTCACTCTCCACAGCTTTCTTCATACCAATATGGTCAACACTATCTGTCTTTAATGAAGAAGGCTGGGGTTGACTAGGACTAGGAACATCCCACTGATCTTTCTCTATAAAGTCACATATTCTTGGACTTTGGGAATGGACAAGAACTATCATAGGCTCTGACTTGATGTCTGAATTAGGGGACTGTTGTATCTTAATTATCTTAAATCTATCCTCAAACTCTGGTAGAGGAGGAATAATATATGGTCTACACATAATCCAGTACCAGTACTCAGCTTTCTCAGCCGTAATCTATCATCTCGTAAGAGGGATAAAGCTTATATCAGGGTTAGACGGCATTCCAACAAACTTATACCGTATAGAATCACTAGACTCAACATCAACTGGTGCATATTAGGCTTCAGGCTGAATCTCTACATGACATCCAGACTGTAGGTTTAAGTCTACAGAAATGTCTATGGGACATTCCACTGTAGATTTTCCTGGCTGATCCCCTAAACTCTCATCTGGACTCTCTTCATTGTCTAAGGGATATGGATATATATCATCTTCATATATCACTATTGGTCTGGAGTCTCCCTTATTAACTGAAGCCTCTGACTTAACCTTATGGAATCTCATATATATTCCTGCAACATTTGCTTAATTAAGCAAATGTTAACCATCCCATAACATACCCTAACTTAACAAAATAATTACTGTTTAGGCTTAGGGTCTGGGTATAATCTTATATCAGTCCATAAATAATCTATTCAGAGCATTTCTTAAGCCAGAATCTTTTGCTCTAATACCAAAATTTAACATCCTTACTTTTATACGTCTTAGGGACCATTCAGTAGCATTTAGAACCACTTATAAGACCTTGGAAGTCTATTAGCCAAATCCGAAATTTTACTCTTTATCGGGTTACTGTTCATATGGTATTCTAGATTACGCAACAAACTTCGAAAAATCATAATTAATTATAGAAAACTTTAAATGAAGTGGTTCAAAAATTTACATGAAGATAACATCTTCAAATTTAAGGTAAAAATAATTTGTAAACCAAATGATTAGCCAATTGATACAGTTTATTCGTTGAAGTTTACTGTTCATTTGGTCAAGAACTCTGGAAACAGTTTCTGGTCCCTTATTTTGGAAATTCATTTCTCTTGATATACACATCCAAATGACACGTTCTACCTATGAATTTAAATCTATGGATGTGTGCTACATGATCATAAAATTTCATGAACTAATTCCTTCATTTGCTAGGTCAAACTGAAGCTACAACAAAACTGCTTCAGGACCTACGTTTTTACCATTTCAGTTTCTTTTCTTTCATTTCCAATAATTGTTTCAGCATGCACAAGCCATCAAATAAGCTTCTTAACATTCATATACATCATGTACATATGCCATAAGTATTATAATAGTTTCATCACATAAATGGACACCTTACATGGCATTTACATACATGGACAATTTATAGTATATGCTAAAATCTCAATACTTCACTTCATTTCTTCCATTCTTTAGCTCTTCTCCATGCATACCTTTTCTTCATTCTTGACCTAAATTGGTTGGTTATGGGAGAGTGAGATTCTAGGGAATCTCAGTAGCAAACATTACCATTTAAATATGCAAGATGGATGCTAATGCATGATATGTAATTTCATTAACTTTCTTTGATTAGTGACATGCCATCATGCTATATACTTTTACATAAAGTGCATGGCCATGGAAACATGTTATTCACAATACATTCAACATCATTTATCATGTCACAACATCATTCAAATAACATATACATGTCAACACATAAGCGTACCACATCAAGCACATAAAGAGGTAAGTTCACTACCTTGCACTTAAGCTTTCCTCTTGATCTTTTGCATTTGCTCTCTAGCTTTTCAACCAATAAGCCTTTATGTCAATCACCTCCCAACATGTTCTTGGATGTTTCAAGGTCCTAAACACATTCATATTCATCACATAATTCATTAGGACTCATGAACTCCAACCATGTTCAAGATTAGCTTTGTTACACTCTTTATTGTAATAAATTTCCCTAATATTCACTAATCCACTTGGCTCTTGAATCAATTGATGTCATGATTTTACCCTACACAATTTCATATTTTGAACTCATTTATGAGCTTAGAATCATAAAATTCCAGCTCCTTCATGGCATGCTGTACAGAATTGAACATAAGCACACAATTCTTTCAAAAATTCTCATTTTGATGCTATTGCTTCCCATACTTGTTTCTCCACTTTACCCCACACAAATTTTCATTTTAAAACCATTGGAACCATAAAAATCATGAAATTCCAATCACTGTTCATGCGAGTGAACAGTAACCGTAAGGAATCTCAAAGACTACAACCTTGAGATTTTAGTATTTTCAAGGTTCAAAACCTTTCCAATCCTACACAAGATCATCATACAAACTCAATGGAAGCATTAAATCATTGAAATTCAATTCCCTTCCCTCATGAAAAGTGCAGACCGAACAGGGCACACCATGGCAAAGTCAAGAATATCAATTTGATTCAACAATCAACCACTTAACTAGCTTGTTTAAGCTTCAATCATATGTTTCTAACTTTAATTTCTTCTTTCCCCTTTCCTTTAAGGTTTTTGTGCAGCACCTTCCCTTAGAGAAAACTCAACTTTTTCCCCATGAAAACCCTAAGTTCGAGCTCCCAAATGAAAGGAAAATAAGCTAGGAGAGATTGCTTACCTTTAATCTCTAGCTTGCTTGGACTTTGGAACCTTGAATCTTCTTTGTCTTGGCTTAAGTTTTCATTTCACAAGCATTTCCCCAAGGTTCCATGAAGCTACGGTTTGCTGTAGAATTGGAGAGGTATTTATAGCCAAAATCCAAGAAAAATGAATGGCCAAGATTGATCTGGTTACTATTTGATCTAAAGGCCCACATTTAATCTTGGATTTAACTTTTTCATAAAATAATAATTATGACATCATGTGGGACCCATCAAAGGACACCTCAAGCAGTTAGGTGGCGTGCTCATAGTGTAAGGAACCTTCTGGAGAAATTCCAGTCCAATCTGGTACCGATCAGTGCAGTTTCACTACAACCGGACTGTGTTCTGTTCCTAAATTTTTTATAATATACCAGGATATGTATTCTATCCTGGAAATTAATGTATAGGCTTCCCATACCATTGAAAATGTTAGAATGAGTATTTATTTGCCATCCATCCCTTGGGAAATGACCAAAATACCCTTGGTGTCCTTTCTTGCACTATATTGACCCTAAGGGCATAATTGTCATTTCACCCCTCTTTGTACTGCCTCAGGGCATATATTGGCTCAACTAATCATATTTATACCATGGGCCACGTTTTTATCCTGTCCCAGATGACCAAAATGCCCTTCATCCATCTCTGGTACAATCTGGGCATCTAGGGGCATTTTCGTAATTTCGCACTTTTTCTAGCACTGGCCCTTTCTACTGATAGATTGGTACCCTGGGTTTTGGGCCTTCCTTGGCGTCGTTATGGGCCTATATATGAGGTCATCTAATCTCATTCTAGCCAGGCTTACATACCGATAAGTTCTATTATCGGATCACGGGTGTTATCAAACTCCCGTCAAAATTCACTAATATGTGAATAACTTTTTATACAGAACTTCTTCCAAAGTTCTGTCAGATCTAGGATATCTGACACTGCAGGGCACACTTTCCTGTAATTTGCCCACTTATATCTGAAGTCCATGAAATCTGATAAAATTTCAGATAACTTTTAGACTATATCAGATAAATATCTGCTGTCTGGAGCCCTAATAAAATTTCTGTATCATGTCAGATTATCCAGCATACCTTCCTCTATTTACTAATGGAATATGGGACTAAAATACTTCTGGGCAGTTCTAACCCTTTTCGGGCTGATCTTTCTATAATTACAATTTTGCCCTTTAACTTTTTACTTAATTACATTTAAGTCCCATAACTTTTGAAAATTATCACTTTTGGCCCAAATGTTGTTTCTACTTTAACTTTTGGCCTTTAACCTTTTCTACTTTGCGTTTTAGTCCTTCTCATAGAACCTTTATCATTCCTTCTTATCTTCGTCATAATCCTTTCTAAACCTTTTTCCACCGTTAGTACTATACAGATAGGGAAGAATTAGGATATGACATTGTGAGAACTATAGAACCTGTACCCAGACAGGCTACTGAGATAAATGTCCCTGATACAAATCAAGTGCCTGAACCAATTAATGAACCTAAAGCCAGTGATACAATTGACATACCTAGACCTAGTCACAGACCAGACCCTACAGATATCCCTAGTCCTAGTGGAATAAAGAAGCCAGTAGTAGAAATATACCTTGATCCTACCTATGTTATAGAGTTAGTACCAGAAAATAATATGATAGAGGATCGGTTCAAGAAAGTGGTGGAATTAGATGGGCAGCTGTATGACTTGAGAATAATGTTGGTTAGAGAAGTAGACCAAGATTACAAAACTTACATGGATTTAATAACTAGAGTGCGAGAAGTTTATCAGGCATATGATCTATATACCCTTATCCTCACTGATTGGATTAATATCATGGACGATATTTTGCCTTTTACAGCAATATGGAGAGAAGGTATAGATCAATACTTTGAAGAGGAACCCTTTGAGGATATCCATGATTTGATCTATATGGTAGGGGAATTTATTAGGATCCATTATGGGAAAATATAGTGCAATAGTTGTATCTATGAACACGACTGTAATCCGTGTACTCATGACTAGTGATGATGTTGTGTGTGTATGTATGTTATGAGAAGTTTATGTAATGCTGTTAAACTTGTTGTATGCTATATTTGGAATGAAATATGAATTAAGTTAGTAATGATATTCCTTTCCTATTACCATAGTAAAACAAAATGGTAAGAACAAGAAGAGCTAGTTCTTCGGGCGAATCCCAAAACACCGGAGACATTAACCAGTCAATTTTAGAACTACTGGAACAACAACATAAGCTAATTGAGAAAGTAAGAGCTTCTCAAGTGAGGGGTGCATAGGAAAGGGATGCTGCCATAGCAGCAACTATAGCGGAAGTGGTGGAGAACCTATGGCAACCAAAATCTACTGGTACAACCAATACAGAACCAGAGATGGTCTAATAGACAACAGAGCCACCAAGATAAACAGGATAGATAATAGATCCTACTGGTATTCAGCAGTGGATGGCTAAGTTCTGTAAGCATAGTCCTCCGACATTTGAGGGAATGTTCGATGTACAGAAAGAGGAGGATTGGATCAGCAGACTGGAGAAGATCTTCAAGGTACTGGGTTGTCCATCTGAGAGTAAAGCATATATGGCAATCTACTAGTTAGAGAGAGATGCTGACAGATGGTGGAAGAATATAGAGCTAGTATTGTAGGCAAGGCACATTCCTATCACATGGGAAGTGTTCCTTGAACAGTTTTATGAAAAGTATTTCCCCTAGTCTATACGAGATGAATGAAAAGCAGAATTCCTTATGCTGAGACAAGGAGAAAAAGAATCTTTTGACGAGTACTTAACAAAGTTCATCCGTCTTTCCCAGTATTCCACTTACCTACAACAGGTGGATGATGGAGAGGATGATTAGGGGATTGAATTCTACTATGAAAGACAACATGACTCCCCAATAGTACAACCAGTTTAATAAAGCAGTAAAGGCTTGCAAGATCATTGAGAATAGCCTGAAACACTAGATTCTAATGAGACCAGTTAGCAGAGAGACTGCTACCCCTGAAAGAACTCACCATAATAGAAATGCAGCCTGTGACAGTGGCTATAATAGGAAAAGGAAAAGAAAGTGGCAATAGAACAAGAAGCCTAAAGAGGAAATTTTAGAGGCAATGCAAATAATAAAGACTAGAGGTATAGAGTATACAACAAATGTAGGAAGAACCATAGAGACAGACCATGCTTGATAGGGCAGAACGTCTGTTACACATGTGGGAAGCCTAGACATTTTTCCAGAAATTGTCCCCAGGCAGCTAATGAGCAAAGGCCTCACACTAAAGGGTGAGTGTTTTCAATAACAAGGGAAGAGGTATAGAGATTACTCAAGATGATCCAAGGTATCATCTATCTCAATAATCATGCTGTGATTGCTATGTTTGATTTGGGTGCAAGTCATTCCTTTGTTTCTTATGAATGTGCTAAGTGGTTAGGACTTGCAATTAGCAAGCTGCATTATGCCATATATGTCACAACCCCTACAAATGCTATAGTAGTTACAACAGATATCTGAAACATCCTCATTTTCATACATCTCAGGGACCAAATGGTAGCATCTGGAACCACTTTTAAGGCTATTGAAGTCAAATTAGTCAATCTAGAATTTTACTCTTAGCGAGTACAGTTTACTGTGTAAATTCTAAAGAAGTGACCTGACTTCGAAAAATCATAACTAATTCTAGAAAAATCAAAATGAAGTGGTTTAAATTGCTACACGAAGCTAACTTAATTATCTTACAAGGAAAAATAACTTGTTGACCACAAACCCTAAACCTTAAACACAATTCAACAAAGCCATAGCACATCAAGCATAACATTCAATGCATACAAGTTTAGGATAAGTTTACAACCTGGCGTGTAGCCTTTTGTTCTAGCCTTTAGACTTATCTTTAAGGTCCCTTCTTTATCTCTTTATTATTATCCAGTATAGTTCTACTTAACTAATGTTTAACTTGGGGTAATATCCTTAATCTGACATTCCCCTAACTTTCTTTCTATCTATAGCTAACCTTATCAATAGAGATATTTCTCTATTATAACTATTAAGGGCAATCCTCTAACTTATTAGAGCAGGGACTAGAATAACTTACTTGCCTCATTCCTAAGCTTTGCCAAGTCCCTAAGCTCGTTGGACTGCTCCTAGCTCCACCAGAACTCCTTCTTTTTTCTCTCTTCCTCTTTTTCTCTCTTCTTTGTCTTCTTTTTCTTGGCTTACCATGGGTGTGGAATGAAGTGAGGGGAAAGGGTCTATTTATAGGTTGAGGGAGGTGGAATGGATGGTCCAGATTGAATCGCGATGAATGGCTCAGATCGCTTAGCTTCTTCAAGAAGCTTTGCCTGCATCATCACGATGACATCATTATCCTAGATGACTCATCAAAGTGACATCATCCTTGGGACACCTCACATGCTAGGTAGCGCAATGGTGGGTCCCTTGGGACACCTCACTAGCTCACTCAGCCTTTCCAGAGAATTCCAGAGTCTTTTCCTGGAATGAACAGCCAAGATTGTGCCACGTGTCCTTTTGCTTTTTCTCCTTTTTCTAAACTCATGCCATGTGTACTTAGCTTTTCTTTTTTTCCTAGAATCATGCCATGTGGTGCCTTGTGGGTCCCTTTTATGCCACCTTATAGTTCCAGATCACTTTCCCCAGTTCTATCTTTGACCGGGTAACTTTACTTTATTAAAAAAGTACCCACATCCTTCTTAGGCTACATTTTTGAACATTTGGTATGCTATCTTGGCCTATAATCAAGCTGAAGCACTATGGTGGCTCAATTCACAAGAAACATCCCTTTCTTTTCCAAATGACCATTATGGCCCCAGGGACTTTTACTATTTATAATTTAGTCCCTGAACTTTCACTTACTTGCAGTTTAGTCCCTGAACATCATATGTATACTTCTGGGACTTTTACTCAATAGGGCCTGGTAGCATACCTTTTTCAGGCTACATATTAGGCTTCTAGGCCTAAAAATTGGGATATGACATTTCTCCTCCCCTTAAAATAAATTTTGTCCTCAAAATTTTAGGGTTAAACCTCTATTCATTCTTTTATGAATAGTTTTCTTTGAGGAGAATGTCTCTTTCATTTCATAACATTTTCTTGACTTTTCTAGCTCTTTTTAACTTTTTTTTACTATCTTACATAACTTTGTGCATCTATGTCAAACTTTTGTGGTATTTATACCTTTTGTCATTAATTCCCAGGGGTCACCCATCATTGGGCTACTCTTACATGAGTACACTTAACTAAAAAGTGCAGATAAAAATCTGAAGCACTAGTGCTAACAGGATCCAACCTTGGCACTTTACTATCTTAGACCCATCTTATCCTATCTCTCTTGGGTCTATATGGCATTATAATCTCTTTATCCTCATCTCGAGGATCTATTTACCTTTCATTCTTATTCTTTGTAATCTTTCATATCTTAGTACTTTGTACTATCTAGCTTGATTATGCTTTATACCAATCCTCTAGTTGATAAACTTCAATGAGGTTGGTACTTTCATTATCATCATCCCTATGATGTCTGGCCACATAATGATACCTCGAGCTACTATTGCAAATTCCCTTAATCAGCTTCTGTCTCAATCCATAGAGAAAACTGCTCCCCAGACGTTACCATGCTTAGTCAAGCCATATTGTGCTAAGAAACATGAGACCTCAGCGGTAATGGCTGACTAAGACTAACTACTTCCTTGAAGATTAGCCCATAAAATTGTAAGGTATGGGGTACTGTTCTACCTATCTGGGTGTCACTGTCTCTAAGTAGTAAACGCCATCCACATATTTTCTACTAGGGGAGAACCTCTTAGTTCAAATCTCTAACTACACTAGAGCATCACCGTCATATCTTATTTTTTCCTTATTTGTATAGTACTGATAGTGGAAAGAGGATTGGAAAGGATTATGACGAAGATCAGAAGAAATGATAAAGGTTAGATGATTCTTTAAGGAAGAAAAGGACTAAATGAAATATAGAAAAGGTTAAAGGCAAAAAGTGAAAGTAGAAACAAAAGTTGGGCCCTTAAGTGTAATTTTCAAAAGTTAAGGGACTTAAATGCAAATAGCTAAAAGTTTAAGGGCCAAAGTGCAATAATTCAAAAGTTCAGGGACCTAAATGTAAATATGGAAAAGTTGAGCCAAAACAGGCTAAAAATACCCATAATCAGATCAGACTCAAATTTTACTAGTAGATAGACAAAATTATTCTGGTCAGTTTAACGCAACACGAAATTTTGATTTAAGGTCCCGATTAATTGATATAAATTCCTGAAGTTAGAAGAATTATTATAGTATTTTTAAGACATTAGAATCATATGAGACATTACTGAAAATTCCTATATTTAATATAAGAATTTATAAAATTGTCAAAGTTAGAAAAGGAATCCTGTAGAAGCCTTACGGGATTTTATGGTGAAATAAAATACCCGATAAATAGGATCGGGTGAGATTTATTGGGATTTATACCATAAAAGTAATGAAGGCAATGAGCCCATATCAAGGCCCAAATGGTTCCATCATTAGCCCAATAAAGTAGTGAGACAGTTATGTGGGGCAGAGAAGAGCAGTCCAGGAAAAGTGCAAAATTATGAAAATGCCCCCGGATGCCCATATTGTACCAGTGATGGATGGAGGGCATTTTG